>OX336388.2:489565204-490815204 GCA_946902985.2 Meconema thalassinum | reverse complement strand
AAGGTGGTTCTGTATCATACTCCCTTCTCCACTGTCTTTGAACTTCATTTACATTCTCAAACTTCCAGTACCACTTAATAACCTGCTTACTTTCTTCAAAACTCAAACGTACGTCCGCCATGTTGATATTACAAATTCCAACTGACAATATAACATAGAGGGACGATTATGCTGCCACCTGGCGAAGAAATATAACATTAGCCTTGTAGAGCGGGAAAACTACGATAGTTTAAAGTGTGTATACATTTTTCGAAGCACCCTGTATATAGAGATAGAGATGGCAGGAAGGTACTCGTAATGAAGAAATCTCTACTTAGTACAAAACAAAGTCCCCGATTCTTGGATGTCACGGGTAATCTCGAGAACCACTGGATGGATTTTGATGCGGTTTTCACCATTCTGTAAAGGATATCTCGAGGATGGTTTCTGTAGAAAATTATTTATTTATGATCAAATGAAGCCAAACAGTAACGATTTCAGGGAAAAGTCGAAAAAGAAAAACAACCTGGCGTCCGTGCGCTTTTTAAGCTTACGCTGGGCAAACCGTTAAAAATATCATTATACTATGAGTGTACGAATTGTTCAGCATGAAACGTTCTACAAAAAAGTCCGCGAGAGGATATATCTATCTTCAATACATCGCCCACTATAAGTGTTTTCAGATTGGACGGAAGGGGGATTTGTGTTTCACGCACCTCGCCATTCTTAAATTACGTCTGACAAGAATTCGTTGCACATGCATCTTCATGATAATATAATAGTCCAGTCAGTGATTTTAACCCATCATACCGCGACGTAAAACGGATATAGGACGTAGTTCATTGACATAAAAAACGCTTATCACGTAATGCATTCATAACTGTTCCCAGGCGAAGCCGGGGCGGGTTGCTAGTAAAGGCTAAGTTAGAAATGATCGCGCCAGATGAAGCTGTTTGTATGAGCCGACTCGAATGGTGGAGTCATGTGAAGAAAATGAGGGAAGGGAGGTTAATGCGTTCGGCTGTAGAGGGTAAGAGAAGCATAGTACACCTAGGAAGCGATGGCTAGATTCAGTGTTGAACAATTTCACCCTAAGAGGCCGCAGTGCTTACTGCTAACAGGGCATCATGGAGGCGACTTGTTCGCAAACAAAGGCTTACAGACTAGACTGGACGCTGAAAGGCAAAACGGTCTCAAATGAAAATGTATATATGTGGTAATATTCAATTCGGTACAGGCATTTAGATATTGATAGGAGGGACCGACAGACACGAGCGGACTAACGGACACAGAACGAACTGGTGCACCTACCGGCAATGCGAGAGATTCTTATTCAACAATAATCATATCTTCAATATTTACAGAATAATGAAAGAGGCTTATAATAACCTCCTGATGCACAGCAAATTTTAAAAGGGATAGGTATCAGCCAGTTTAAAAGGAATTGCCAGTGCTAAATCATGGACAGTAATTTGCACTACCATAGCATGTCAAACTGCCGAAGGGGAACTTGCACTCCACAGCTGACTCGGCGCTCTGCTTAATTCGAAGTTGATAGAAGGCCAGCACAATGGCAACTCATCGGGCAAAAGCACACGAGACAACAAATCACCTGTGCACAAAATTGAAAGTGGCAAGAAATAGTCTAAATAGCACCTCGTTACTTGAGGGAGTTCTTTAACACCTAAACTACCTGTGAAATATAGCCTACACCTGACACATGAGGCCATGAACAACAAAAGAACACTACGTATCTCTCTCAGATGTCGATCATCTGCTGTTTGACGACAGGCCGTAATGACAAATATACTGGGACAGAGAATGGCTCCGAGAAAGCAAAGCATCCATAATGGTGGGGCATAGAATTATTCCATATATCGGATGCAATGAGTATCGATAGCCGGGGTAATTAGACCATGGGGTAGTTTGTACATTAGGCCTACACAGTAAATACTATGCGTAGGGAAATAAACAAAATTTATATGGAATAATGTCTGAAGGTTGTCCTGAAGCTGCATTTTATCACATTTCACTGTTGGTATTCACATTCCCTTAGTTTTGACAAGAAAGTTAAGTTTGCATTATAGAATTTTACTGAATAGCACAAACAGGTATTTTTAGCCTACTTTCGATTTTTGCAAAAAATGAAAGTAGACTTATGAGATCACTACAGGGCGAAAAAAAGTGTGTCTGTCTGTGTGTGTGTATGTGTGTGTGAGAGTCTGTGTGTGTGTGTGTGTGTACTCTGAATGTCTGTCCCCCCCTATCAATTCGAACACGGTGAGCGCAAATTGAACGAAATTTGGTACAAAGGTAGCACTAGCAAAGGACACCTCAGTGTCATGTTTTATATCGCCGCCATCTTGACGGAAACGTAATGGCGGCCACACAAATGTTCAAAGCTTAAATCAAATTACGACTAACCTAATCATCCGATCTCTACCAAATTTTGCAACAACATACCTTTATGGGGGCAGCATCCTTTGACCAAACAAATAGGTCATCAGCTTAATAGTTTGCGGATGGCGGCCATCTTTGTGTGAAAATCGATTGCCCCTATTAATTCTAACACGGTGAAACCGAATGGAACGAAATTTGGTACAGAGGTAGTACTAGCAAAGGGCACCCCAGTGTCATGTTTTATATCGCCGCCATCTTGACGGAAACGTAATGGCGGCCACCCAAATGTTCAAAGCTTAAATCAAATTACGACTAACCTAATCATCCGATCTCTACCAAATTTTGCAACAACATACTTTTATGAAGGGAGCATCCTTTGACAAATCTAATAGGTCATTAGCCTAATAGTTTGCGGATGGCGGCCATCTTTGTGTCAAAATCGATTCCCCCTATTAATTCGAACACGGTGAAACCGAATGGAATGAAATTTGGTACAGAGATAGCACTAGAAAAGGCCACCTCAGTGTCATGTTTTATATCACCGCCATCTTGACGGAAACGTAATCGCGGCCACCCAAATGTTAAAGGCTAAAATGTAACTACGACCAACCTAATAATCTAGTCTCTACCAAATTTTGCAACAACAAATCTTTATGTGGGAAGCACATTCTGACCACACTGCTAGATCATCAGCCCAATAGTTTGCAGATGGTGGCCAAGTATGTGTGCAAATCGATTCCCCCTATCAATTCCAACACGGTGAAACCGAATTGAACGAAATTTGGTACAGAGGTAGCACTAGCAAAAGGCACCTCAGTGTCATGTTTTATATCGCCGCCATCTTGACGGAAACGGAATGACGGCCACCCAAATGTTAAAAGCTTAAATCAAATTTCGACCATCCTAATAATTTGATCTCTACCGGATTTTGCAACAACATGCCTTTTTGTGGAAAGCATCTTATGACTGACTACAAGGTCATCAGCCCAATAGTTTGCAAATAGCGGCCATGTATGTGTGCAAATCCATTCCCCAGATCAATTCAAACACGGTGAAACCGAATTGAATGATTTTTTTTACAGAGGTAGCACTAGCAAAGGGCACCTCATATTCATGTTTAATATCCCTATAGCACGTTGTATTTCAACAAGCTACTACAACCAACATTCAATTATACTCCTTGAAAAGGACAAAGAGTTATAACAATACCCATGCATTTAGGAGAAAGTAGGCTATATGTTCTTTACTGAACATCTTGTTTCTATTTACAAGTATTTCAACATTGAGTACCCCTTTCAG
Source organism: Meconema thalassinum (assembly GCA_946902985.2). Taxonomy (NCBI): domain Eukaryota; kingdom Metazoa; phylum Arthropoda; class Insecta; order Orthoptera; family Tettigoniidae; genus Meconema; species Meconema thalassinum. The sequence goes on along the minus strand of OX336388.2, from coordinate 490,811,526 downwards.
TTATGACTAAGGCAAGGATTTCATCTTAAATGCATATTATTATCCTCAAATCAGAATTGTAGGCTCATAAGTCTAAAATGAGTTTTAGTCAATTTGTGAAAAAAAAAGGGTTTTGCAGTGTTAATAAAAGCCTAGCTTAAAGATATGCGCATGTTAACTGCCAAAACGACAAATATTAAGTCTTTATATCGTATTTTTCCACCTATCTCTACTTTCTTAGTTTTCTTTACCATATAGGCGCTGAACGCAGGCATTCTTTTCAGGTAGCTACCAAAGACAGGCGCTGAAATTTGATTACAGGACAACATCGTTCTTTATATCCTGTGATTCTGCTTGGAGCGAGCTGGCCTAGAATCTGCACGCTGCTGTAGTCTGCACTGACCAATCCCAAGATGTCCAGCGGTCTTGTGTACATTTCTTCAAGTTTGAACAGTTACCTTCCAAATTAAAACAGTTGGAAGAGAGAGAATTTCCTCTTGTGAAGGCTGTAGGGTGTATTCGTGAAGCGGAGGCGACCACTGCTAACCTTCATGGAGCGATAGGAGATTAGATCAGTGCCAAATTTCACAGAATAATTCAGAGGAATCCCGACTGGACGGATGTTTTCAGCATTCCTGCTGTTCTCGAAGAAAAGACCACCAGGTTTCATCCCATACAGTTCTTACATGCCGTCTCCTGACCTCAAGTTATATTAGCCGACAACAGGCAAGTTTTACTGTTCAACATTTGGAACAGTATCTGGTTGTCCATTATAACATGTCGTGACTAAGGTTCTTTTGAAGTGTCCTGCTGACATAATAATTATTGTCTGGAAAAGATAAGTGTCTTCAATTGTATTATTACTACTTTTACCTTTTTTATTTTTAGCCTATTTTCAATTTTGAAAAAATAGGCTTATGAGATCACCTTTTGTCCGTGTGTGTGCGTGTGTGTGTGTGTGATTCGTGTGTGTGTCCCCCCCTAATAAAATCTAAACGGCAGGAGCGATTTCAATGAAACTCGGAAAGTTCATAGCACTATTCCCGGCGACCTCGACCGTGCCCTTCAAATTTTGTTACGACTCACCAATCCAACATGGCGGCTGTGCGAAATATTTCACCAGCATTCAATATCTCCGAAACTATTACCGATATTACCTTGACATTTTATATGGTGATAGAGGGAACTACTATAAGTTCACTTATGTGACTTTTGAAAACCTGGTAACTACAAAACCAACATGGAGGCCAAGCGAATTTGTGACTTTTAAATAGACGTTTCTCGTGATTTGACCAACCAAACGCAATGAAACTTGGTACAGTATATGATTATATACATTGTAATGCACCGACATCTAACTTCGTTCAATTGTTTACATAATCACAAGATGGCAGATGTGCGAAATATTTCACCGGCATTCTATATCTCTGAAACTATTAGCGGTATCTCCCTGAAATTTTGTACGGACATAAAGGGCACTACTGGAAGTCCATCTATAAGATTTTCAAAAACCGGTTAACTACAAAACGAACATGGCGGCCAAGCGAATTTGAACATTTTAAATAGACCTTTCTCGCGATTTAATGTTCCAAGCGCACTGAAACCTGGTAGAGGAAATATCTATACACATTGTAATCCACTGGTATCTAATTTCGTTCAATTGTTTACATAACCTCAAGATGGCGGCAGTGCGAATTTTAAAATTAAGTTTTTATTTCTTGTGATGTAGTCATGCGATCGAAGTGAAAGTTTGAATAATGAACCTACGCAATAATTTTCCTTTAATGGTACATGACTCTATGGCCTATACATTTAACAATCCAACATGGCGACCATCCGAAATATTTAGACGATACTGAATATCTACCAATCTATTTTAGCAATCAAACTGCATTTTTTAATGTTCATAGGGACTATGAACTTAAGTTCACCTATAGGACTTTAAATAACCTGGTGATCACTAATCCAACATGGCGGTGACGCGAATTATAAATATTTACATGGACGTTTCTCGCAATTTAACCATCCGAGTGCAGTGAAACTTGGTATAGTAAATCCTTATAAGAATGTTAATCCACTGGCATCTAATTTATTTCAATTGTTTCCATAACCTCAAGATGGCAGCTGTGAAATTTTTTAAAATCTCCTTGTTTTCTCTTGTGTCCTAATTATGCGATTGAAGTTTGAATACTACACGTTCACAATAATCTGCATGTAACAGTACATAACTCTAGGACCTACATATATAAAATCCAACATGGCGACCATCCGAAATATTTAGTCGGTTCTCAATATCTACGAATCTATTACAGCAATCAAACTGAAATTGTGTATGTTGATAGTGGCAATTAATATAAGTAGGATATATGAAAATAGGCTGTATAGTTCTTCACGGAACTACTTGTTTTATTTTGGTGACTACTTGTTCCTTGGCGTAAAATCTTTAACTGAGAGCGAAGTGGCATGATTCACATATTGTGAGTAATTTTAAATGGTAAGTAGGTGGTCTATTCTGGTTGTTTTTAGTGGCTATTTTGCTATTTTAAGTGCATATTTACCTGCCTATTTTGGATATTTTAGTGCCTATAATTCATTGCCCTATTTATGACTGACAACATTTTATTGCGTAACGTTCTAATTCTCCCGGGTTTCTGTAGTGTATTACAAACAGTTACGGCATACAAGATTGTGGAACTTCTCGCATTCGTTTTTAATATAATTTTGGCCGTGAAGTAATTTGAAATTAATTTTACTTTTCTTGAAACAAATCATCAACAAACAACGTATTTCTATGATTTGATTAAACAACCGGATTTTAATTAATACCGTACCATTATTACGTGGCAAGAAATCAATGATGCAGGCTTGTCATACGCCCCGATTTCACAGCAGTTCTTCATTTTATGGGCTGAATAAAAAAATTCCGGGAAAATGAATGTAGCGATTTAAAGGTTTTGTAAATTTAAATTTAAATTCTGTTGGTTCAGACTTTGATGAACAGGTGCTCCGTGTGTGTCATCTAGGAAACAGAGATAGGCAATTTCCTCGTCATTCTGGAAGCCACCACAAAAGCACCTCTCCATCTATGACTTGAAATTTTGCCGCGGTAGGAGCGTGACCTCGTTGGTTTAGGCTGTGGCTAAGCCCAGCTGCCCGGGTTCGAATCCCGTCTGTGGTCGCATTTGCAAGTCATACTGCACAGATACCATTTTCAATTTTCCTTGTTAGCTTACGTATTGTGTAACGGAGAGATATTTACATGGACAGAGGCTCGGAACGGGGTAGTATATATAATATGTCAATCGTATCAATCGTGTCCACTGACATGTGTAGTGTTCTTTTTTAACTTTGGATTATGGCAAGCCTACAATGATAGTGTTCCTTGAACTGGATAAATCTAAAGGATCCGTAGTATCCAAATAATATTCAGATTTTTTGCTGAATAAACGAGGCCACAAAAACGGCACAAAGAAAGTGATTACATTTAATTCTCCAAATCGAGTCGTGATTGCACTGCGAGTTCCTGTGTACATCTGAACATATGTTTAAATAATTAGGCCAACATCTGTGCCCTTGTAACAATGTAAACACTGATTGTTGTCAACGCGCGTGTGCGTGGCTGCCACGCCGAGCAACATTGTTGCGTGCGAGTCCTACAGCCGCAGGCCTGCTGCAACCCCAGCCAGTCCTTTGAGAAGCCGACTCCTAATTTGCATATATCAAACGCCAAGAGGTCCAGGTTCAAATATCATCTCTCCACCTGTTCTTTACCTCGGCTTGTATTTGCTGGATAATTTTAATTCACCATTCTTAATGGATTTATACATTTTTTAAGTCAAACACAGCCAGGATTTCCAACCAACTGGGTAATTCTGCTGTTTGTATGGAATGAAAATCTACATGGCCCGATTGTCAGGAAAAATATCTTGTTCGGACTGCTAAAAGATCTGTTGTGCTGAAGGACATTAACAAATTTCTTTAAAGAGAAAAAAAAGTAATAACAAAACAAAGGTATACGTCAGAAACCAGATTTCTCATTTAGGACAGGACCACGAGATATGAAAAGCTAGGGTATTTGAAAGAGCAAACTAGAAAATAAGTATGAACGGTGCTACAAATCACCTCAGTGCCATTAATAATTTCGGTATTTTTTTTCTATCATATATTTCAAACAAGATGTTCAGTAAAGAACATATAGCCTACTTTCTTCTAAATTCATGGGTATGGTTATAACTCATGTCCTTTTCAAGGAGTATAATTGAATATAGGTTGTAGTAGCTTGTTGAATAACAACGTGCTATATTATACATAGATTGAATCCTCACTTAAATTATAAATACACACACTAATACAGCCATCACAATGACACAGGTTAGCAGACAATATTCAACACTCACCAAAGTACACGGGGCTAAATGACCATAATATACAAACCTCTCAAATGAAACAAAACAACAGCCTCATATCCAAATCCTTCCTCGTTTAAAGGTACACTCACATCACAGTGACACGGGTTGTCAGACAACTTCTACACACATCTAAGTAGACGGGGCTACATGACCACGACGTCGCAAAGCCTCTAAGGAATTAACAACAGCAACAACAACAAACAGCAGACACTACCGCAGATCAACGACAGCTTCCTACACAAATCCGTTCTCCTTTACTTTTCAAGTACACACTAGCACAGACATCACAGTGGCACAGGTTATCAGACAACTTCTACACACACACACCCAAGTACCCGGGGCTACTTGACCATGATGCTGCAAAGCTCCTAAAGAATTAACAACAACATACACTACCGCGGATCAAGGACAACGAATTTTAATCGCTGTAGTCCAGTGTTGAATTATGTGGTGTTATAAGAATATATAATATTTTCGATTGCAAATACACACTATATTATATGCTTAAAGTTATAACGTGTGAGTAGTTATAAATCAATAAATATAAAAAAATCAAGTAAAAGAAATTGAAGCCGCCAGGATTTGAACCTCAAACCTTAAGATTCGGAGTCCAGCACCCTATCACACTGCTAGACATGCCCACTACACCTACAAACGTTAACAACAGCTTTCGTATTTATTTATTTTTATATATTTAGCGTATGCCTTTTAGTGCCGGGAGTGTCCGAGGTCACGTTCGGCTCGCCAGAGGCTGTAGTAGCTGCTTCAATGCTGACACCCATGGAGTGAGCTACAAGTTTAGTTCACTTTCAAGTAGTTCCAACTTTCGCTACCAGATGTCACTGACACCTAGTGGTGAACGTTGGAACTTTGATAGAGCGTTTCAACGAAATATAACCTGCAAATTTAGCTTCACACAAGAATCACTGCCTAACATTGTTTTTTGTCTTGGAATGAACGAGTTCATTATCGTCTGCTGCCGTTTTTTACAAACCATTTGATACTAAATTTGTATTATTTTGTTCAGTACATTCCTGGAAGACTATCAAGCTACTAAAATATGGACTGGCGAGCAAACAATAGCCTCCATTTTGACCAAACAGGACGGCACGGCCCAGCACGATACGGCACAATCAGCCTGAGCTGTTAGTCACTTCTATGGTATAATATTCTATTATAAAATGTTAATATCCTACGGGTCACCTCCTTGAGGACAGTTTGAACAACCCTCTGTACGATAAACGGATTTGGCCAGGCCGGGCATTGCTGAATCATAAGTAACGGTTAGGCTATACTACTTCTCATGATTCATACGACCGCCATCTTGAAACAATTTGGCCGATGACCTTGTGGTTTGGGCAAAAGACACTTCCCACATTAGGGTACATTATTGCAAAATCGTAGATCGGATGATTAAGTTTAGTCGAAATTTGATTTAAGCTTAGAACATTTGGGTGGGCGCCATTTCTTTTCCGTTATGATGGAGGCGATATACAATATGACACAGAGTTATCCCTTGCTAGTGCTACCTCTGTACCAAAGGTGGATCGATTTGGTTTCGTTGTATTTGAATTGATAGGGGGGATCGCTTCGCACACGTATACAGCCGCCATCTTCAAAATATTTGGCTGATGACCTTGCAGAAGACACTTCCCACATTAGGGTACATTGTTGCGAAATTTGGTAGAGATCAGATGATTAGGTTAGTCGTAATTTGATTTAAGCTTTGAACATTTGGGTAGCCGCCATTACGTTTCCGTCAAGATGGTGGCCATATAAAACATGACACTGAGGTGCCCTTTGCTACTGCTACACCTGTACCAAAATTGGTTCAATTCGGGAGTGGGGAAAGGGCAGATATATATACACACACACACACACGGACTGACAACTTTGGGCCCGCGTAGATCCCATAAGTCTACTTTCATTTTTTTTTTCAAAATCGAAAGTAAGTTAAATATGTAAGAAATTTACTTTGATGACTGGGTTTTTATTTTCAAGGGAGTAACATCTAAATAATGGACCACGCTTGAGGTAAACTGAGGTAAACTGGAATGCGGTCAAATCGCCACCACCTTGGAGAAGAAAGAAAGAAAGAAAGAAAGAAAGAAAGAAAGAAAGAGAAAACATTGTTCTTATTGGTGTTGATTCATATACGGGCCTGCGACACCGTGGTCATCCAGCCCTGTGTAGGCCTACTTGGTGTGTGTATAGGCTACATATATGAATGAGATTTTGTCTGATAACCTATGTTATTGTTGTGCCAATAGCAATGCATGCATTTGAAATTGAAACTAGGGTTGAGAATGAGGAGGCCGTAGCCTCTAGGAACCATTTATCTGAAGGAGAAGTGGGAAACCACGAAAAAACCCTTATAGGATTGCTGAGGAAGGAATCGAACCTATCTCTTCTCAGTTCCACCTCACGAGGCTGAGTACGCCCTAGAAACAGAATTAGATTACTTGGCGAAGCTGGAAATTGAACCCCGGACTTTTGGGACCAAAGTATCAATACGTACCCCGAAACCACAGAAGTTAGCCCACGAGAGTTCAAGGAAAACAGTAATATTATTATGGCACTACTGCATTTTATTTATGGATATAATGGCTGAAGATTTGTATGGAACATCAATTCCCATGTAGCCTATTCCAATAATGTTCACAGAAAAGCAAACGGGAAAGCCTTGGAGAATCCAACGCTCTAAATCAGGGCCTCTCAAATGCGTGAAATTTCACGCGTGCGAGGCGCAGAGGCTCAGTGCACCGTGCATAGGACCAGCGTTTTGGTTCGGGGCGACTCGGTTAAGCTCGCATTAACTCGGCTCGGTGAGTGCAGCGCGCTGCAGAGCGGCGAAACGAGCGTTTACATACGACTTGTTTATCAGTGAAATAGATAAGCGCCAGACAACTACATAATAATGGAGCAACCTGCTCCGGAGAAAGTTCCGAAAGTCCATTTAAATCTAAATGGATGATATGGATGATTTTTTGTAGGGGGGAGTCGCAACGATTTAGCCAAATGCTTAATCTGGGGTACAACAATAATTACGTGCATAAGAAACATTTCGGAGTGAAGAAAAAACGGCGTGGTAGATGAGATAGGGGGGCGGGGGGGGGGGGGGGCGCAGGCGGAGCGAGCGAGACAGTAGAAATGGAAGAGAGAGAGAGAGAGAGAGAGAGAGCGCTATTGATCAGAATCGCGAGGAGTGGAGGTTTGCACTGTGGTCAACCTAGCGAAGTCGTCATTTGCACCTTGCACCGTGCAATGCACCCTGAGAGGCCCTGCTCCAAAGAAGGGGAGCAGAGAGAGGAAATGGAAGCAGTACGCCAGCCCAGAAATGTGAACTCGGGCAATGCAACACGAAATTGACAACGCAGTGAATCCGAAAGGTTCTCAATTGTCCTGTTTTATTTATAAGGATCTATCAGACTGAAAAGGGAAGGGGATAACTCCCGCCCTACCCCTTCCATTCATCCCTGCCTTGAACAACTCGTCCGCTGGACATATTTCTTTTAAAAACATTGTTGTAAGTTTTAGGCACTTACCATAGAGTGATTCAAATATTTGAACTGTTCGATTTATTTTAAAATCGACTACTCCAAATACTCGAGTACTTCAAATGTTCGAACAACCGAAGTATTCGGACAAACGCATTGTTCGAACATACGAATAATTTATTCGCATTTCTAATTAGCGAATATTCGAAGTAGTCGAATTAATCAAATATTCGAATGATCTGTACAGTCTTAGCCTACACTCTTTCCTATTTGTAACCCCTTAGTAGCGTTCACTAACTTCTTATCTAGAAGGCATATGCAGTCCTAGAGTACAATTTGCTAACAGTTCGTTGTGCCTACTTGTCATTACCGATTTTGCCCAAATTTATGGTATATGCAGGTTTTGGCCAGAAATGAAAGTGACTCCAGATGGCTAAGCGTTTAGAAATAAAAATTGTATTTTCGGCAAGGGTCGGGCGAGGCATGAGCCACGCATTTTTTTTGTTTGTTTGGATTTTCAATAGCTACTTTAATAGAACCATGCAATTCTAAAAAAAGTGGCGTTTATTGTGTGCGCATGATGCCAAGAAAATTACTGATTCCCCTGTTTTACGAAGAATATCACCCCAGCACATGTAAATCATCAACTGTAAAATCATAAATGTATCTAATGTTATATATGACGCTCTCGTGTACACCTGAATTGTAATCCCTTCCTGCCATTTGTTTTGCCATTCCAAGTTTTCCTTTCCTTTCCTTTCCTTTCCGTTTCATGACGTCTATGCAAATATGAATAGATACAATATACTGGGCATTATTTTGGTTTAGTTGCATGGTAAGTAACGCACAGATTAAAAATAAAAACAAGACAAAAAAGTTTCCGCATAGGGACTCGACCCCACGACCCTCGGATTATCGTTCTGTACTCTTTCCGCTGCGCCAACCGCTGCCTGGAAACTACGCCTACATACGTGGCTCATGTCTCACCCGACCCGCGCCAAAAATGCTATTATTTCTAAACGCTTGCTGATCTGGAGCTGCCACACTTTCATTTCTGGTCATTTCTGCATATGCCATAAATTTGGACGAAATCGGTGATGACGAAAAGGCGCGGACCGTTTGTTGGTAGAACATAGTAGGATAGCCAGTGAATTGTTAAGTGGGACTGCATTTAGTGCCCTGGAAAGGAACTGGTAGCCACTGTTCGCCCAACATCAACGTTATGAAGCGTTCTCTGACCAGTCGGGTCCCATGACCTAGGTGTATCTACCTTATCTTGAAGGACTCATTGCCGGCGATCATTATAAAATCTCATGAGTATTAATATTTGTTTATTTACTAACTTGAAAACTTCCTGATGCCGAGCATCACCACTACTCACACACACACCCTAGGTAAATTGCAGGGTACTGCTGTACCGCTTGTACTTGTCAGACCATGTTGACTCAAATTAAGAAACAAGACAAATACGCTGTTCAAATATATTGAGAAGACTTGGATAAGTAGCTGTGTTGTCTGAGCAAATACAGCGGCTACTGTGGAGAACTTGCCCAGTAGCCAAGCCGTCTGTGTCTCCCACCACACCAGACAGCGAACAAAGAATGATAGCACAGTCATGTTTTAAGTAATACTTTCTACTAAAACTTTCGCCTCAGCATTCCATAATTGCTCATTTAAAGTTGATAATTCCCCGAAATTGATCTGATAAAATCCTGCTGGTAGAGATACAGTGAATTGTTGCAAGATCAAATCGGATGATCTATTATTAGTCAATTATTTTGCAAGTTTGTGTAAATCCTGGTTGTATTGCTTTATTCAATACTAGCAGAAGTACCCGTTCTTCGAACGGTGTTCGATGTTAACACCAGACATTATCAATTGAGCTACTGTTGCAATGGTTATGATGATGATGATGATGATAATTGTTGTTTTAAGGGGCCTAACATCTAGGCTATCGGCCCTTGCAATGGTTAGTGGTTTGCCATTTCTTCATAGGTTTATCAGAACGAAGTTAGTTTTCTGGGAATATCACACACACTGTTAATTTAAGGGCCTTAAAATGTGGTTTTCGGAGACCCTTTATAGACTCCCGAATTTTGTGTCTCACATTGAGAAGCGCAACATATTCTTTGGTCGTCCTTCTAGGATAATTTTTATATTTCACCTATTTTAGCATGTATTTTGAGAATTTTCCCCCTATATCCACCCTTCTACTGTATGAAAAGTACGGTGAAGAGTTTTATAAATGATTGGTGTATTGACTCTCATGGTTACCATACCTTATTTTACGGTGTACCAAGCATCCGAACACGAATTATAAGCGTACATAAAGATACACAGAAAGACAGACAATTCTATTGTCTACAACATATCACCCAGATATCCAAATAGGGGTATATCTACCACACAGTATCAAACAAAATCATCCTTACGATGAATCCATATGTCGACAAAAATAATAATAATAATAATAATAATAATAATAATAATAATAATAATAATAATAATAATAATAATAATAAAAGATTAGATAAAATGTGCTCTCAAACTAAATTCACCTAACGTGTACTTCCTGACGTGAAATAGAATTGAAAGCCTTGTAGACGAAACGCAATACACGTCACATAAAAAGTGACTCTCTACGTTGTGTTAGGTCCCCATACACAGGAAGACCCCTTTCATAAATTATAAAGGCTTGTGGTGCATGAAAATTCGGGTTCTTTAGCCTCAAATGGCCCAAATTCCTACAAGCCGCAAAAATGCTGATTCAATTCAGGAATTTTTGAAAATAATGTTGCTGTTTGGAGATAGAATAGACCTTTTGTACTATAATATGCCCCACGTGAAAATTGCGTGAAAAAATTCTAGGCTACGCCTTGATCCCCTTAACTGCATTGATGAATTATACAGTCTAGAAATGCAATAAATGGAGTGACATTGCTTCTTACAGAAATAGATGGAAAGTTGGATGTCACCCCTTGAGATAATGTTGTCATGGTTACCAAATTGCATTCCTTCATTAGTTTGTTAAATTAAATTAGTTTTCTGGGAATATCTCAGAAACTGTTGGTTTAAGAGCCTTATAATGTAGTGTTTGAGGACCCTTTAGGGCCCACGAGTTTTTTTCTGGCACCGAGGGGATTTGTCTCGTTGTTATACGCCATAATATAATAATAATAATAATAATATAATGTAGGGATAGGAATATAATAGACCTGCCGTACCACACCCGCAGGTGTAAATCGCGTGAAAAAATTCTAGAGTACCCCTTGACCCCCTTAAGTGCATTATACGTATTGATGAATTTTATAGCTTAATTTGGTTCCGTGATAACCTTCTAGCCGTTTGCAAACTTTCTCACTAATGTAATTAATGGAATTGCATTGCGTCTTACAGCAATAGATGGATCTCTGCGATTCTGTTGCCATAGTTACCAGCTTGCATTCGTTCATCAGTTTATTAAATGAAATTAGTATTCTGGGAATATCTCAAAAACGGCTGGTTTTAGAGCCTTAAAATGTGGTTTTAGGGGACCCTTTAGGGCCCCCGAGGTTTGTCTCTCACATTGAGGGGCTGAAAATGAGCTTTGTCTCGTCCTTCTACGCCTATTTCAGCATGTATTTTAATGGGGTAGGCCCCCTTTTAGAGAGGTACGGAGACGAGTTACATCAATGATTAGTGTCGTGCCTCTGATGGATATCTGTACCAAATTTTAGGTTGATACACCCAGCCGTTCTCGATTTATAAGAGAACAAAGTTGTCCACAGACAAACAAACAAACAAACAAACAGACAAACAAACAGACAGACAGACAGACAGACAAAACAATTATTTTCTCGCGCATACATATTAAAACAGTCTGAAACGCGTAAATAACTCAAATTTCCGTAGAAATTTAGAAAAAACAGGCAAACATTCATTAGCCTACTTTCGATTTTTGCAAAAAATGAAAGTAGACTTATGAGATCAACACAGGGCGAAAAAAGTGTGTCTGTCTGTGTGTGTGTATGTGTGTGTGTGAGTCTGTGTGAGTGTCTGTGTGTGTGTGTGTCTGTGTGTGTGTGAGTGTGTGTACTCTGAATGTCTGTCCCCCCCTATCAATTCGAACACGGTGAATGCGAATTGAACGAAATTTGGTACAAAGGTAGCACTAGCAAAGGACACCTCAGTGTCATGTTTTATATCGCCGCCATCTTGACGGAAACGTAATGGCGGCCACACAAATGTTCAAAGCTTAAATCAAATTACGACTAACCTAATCATCCGATCTCTACCAAATTTTGCAACAACATACCTTTATGGGGGTAGCATCCTTTGACCAAACTAATAAGTCATCAGCGTAATAGTTTGCGGATGGCGGCCATCTTTGTTTGAAAATCGATTCCCCCTATTAATTCGAACACGGTGCAACCGAATGGAACGAAATTTGGTACAGAGGTAGTACTAACAAAAGGCACCTCAGTGTCATGTTTTATATCGCCGCCATCTTGACGGAAACGTAATGGCGGCCACACAAATGTTCAAAGCTTAAATCAAATTACGATTAACCTAATCATCCGATCTCTACCAAATTTTGCAACAACATACCTTTATAGAGGAAGCATCCTTTGACCAAATAACTAGGTCATAAGCCTAATAGTTTGCGGATGGCGGCCATCTTTGTGTGAAAATCAATTCCCCCTATTAATTCAAACACGGTGAAACCAAATGGAACGAAATTTGGTACAGAGGTAGCACTAGCAAAGGGCACCTCAGTGTCATGTTTTATATCGCCGCCATCTTGACAGAAACGTAATGGCGGCCACACGAATGTTCAAAGCTTAAATCAAATTACGATTAACCTAATCATCCGATCTCTACCAAATTTTGCAACTACATACCTTTATGGAGGGAGCATCCTTTGACCAATCTAATAGGTTATTAGCCTAATAGTTTGCGGGTGGCGGCCATCTTTATGTCAAAATTGATTCCCCCTATTAATTCGAACACGGTGGAACCGAATGGAACGAAATTTGGTACAGAGGTAGCACTAGCAAAGGGCACCTAAGTGTCATGATTTATATCGCCACCATCTTGACTGAAACGTAATGGCGGTCACACGAATGTTCAAAGCTTAAATCAAATTACGATTAACCTAATCATCCGATCTCTACCAAATTTTGCAACTACATACCTTTATGGAGGGAGCAATCTTTGACCAAATAACTAGGTCATAAGCCTAATAGTTTGCGGATGGCGGCCATCTTTGTGTCAAAATCGATTCTCCCTATTAATTCAAACACGGTGAAACCGAATGGAACGAAATTTGGTACAGAGGTAGCACTAGCAAAGGGCACCTCATATTCATGTTTAATATCCCTATAGCACGTTGTATTTCAACAAGCTACTACAACCAACATTCAATCATACTCCTTGAAAAGGACAAAGAGTTATAACAATACCCATGCATTTAGGAGAAAGTAGGCTATATGTTCTTTACTGAACATCTTGTTTTTATATATAGAGAGATGACTGCACCGCTCAGTGTTAACAGTGTTTTATTGCACAAATATAGGTTTTACTCGCTAACCGTTGGAAATACACGAAAAGTGATAAGGACCTTTCGGATAGAAAATTAAATGTTAAAGCTCGTGTATGCCATTAAAAGTTTGCTATTTCTTAGCGTTCTCTTTTTATTTGAAATGGAAATATTAAATTTTGAAACCAAAGGGTGTAGTGACGTCACAAATGTGGGTTTTACTCGCTAACCGTTGGCGATAAACGAAAAGTGATAAGGACCTTTCGGATAGGAAATTAAATGTTAAAGCTCATATGTGCCATCAAAAGTTTGCTATTTCTTAGTGTTCTCTTTTTATTTGTATTGGAAATATGAAATTTTGAAACCAAAGGGTGTAGTGACGTCATTAAAACGGTCGCCATTTTTAAATAGTGTAAAATATCGAAATCAAAAGTAGCCTATGTGTAACTCTGGTAAATCAGCTACATCCATGCAAAATTTCATCTAAATCGGACCAGTGGTTCTTGCGTGATTGAGTAACAGACACACTGATGCACAGACAGACACCATCCCATTTTTATTAGTATGATGAATAATTGGCTAAAATTCACCACCTCGTCAACACATACAGTATATTTAGGAAACCTGAATAAGTGGCTGCGTTGTCTGAGCAAATACCGCAGCTAATGTGAAGAAATTGCCCAGTAGCCAACCATATTCATCACGTCATTTACAGATCGCGAATGCCACTCATTCTCCAAAACCAATTATCCTAAGGGGTATTCAAAGAAAATTCAGGTTTTTGAACCAGAGTAATTTGCATTGCAAAATGAATAATAATAATAATAACAATAATATAATAATATGTGTATTGTACTTGAAGAAAAGTGACTAGAGGAAAATTATGTGACATGTATTTATTTATTTATTTTATTATTTATTTATTGAAGACACAGTAGTCTGTATTTTACAGTCAAAATACTGTAGGTGGAAACAGAGTTAGAAATGTAAAAAAATAATATTCAAATTAATGGTTTTATCTCGGTTCGTAGAAAGTATTTAGGCCTATAATGCGGTTGCCAAACATGTTAACATCGGACACTTTATTTTATATCAGCGTCATATGAGGTTCTTAATAGTTTGTTGCATCATAACCTGAATAGCAGCCTACAGTATTTCATCTTGGCTTCCACACCACCAGCTAACAGCCCCATCATGTTACCATATGTGCCTTCTAAGTTAACCCCATGATGTCGTAGTTGTGTGCGTTAGATCCCTCATAACGACCCCGATGGGGAGCTGCAGCAAGTCCGGATATCAGAGGTTCGAATCGCGGCGCTGACACCGACTATCCTGAGCGTAGTTATCCTCAGTCCCTCCAGGAACATGGGACGATAGAGCATTATTTCAAGGCCCAGAGCACCTACCCCATCCCCGACCCTAACGATGATAGAAAAGTACTTCAAATTGCGATGCATAGTACCAATAGAAATAGCTTAAATTTTAGAGAGACTTTATACTTTACCCATTTAAAAACTGCCATAGACAAAGCTTACATGAAATATGCAGAAAAACTTGGCAACTGACCTAGCAAATGAATTAATAGAGTTGTGGAAGCCTCTGGAAACATACGAAAGGTTAAAGAAATCACTGCAAGTCCCAGATTTTCAGTATGTATGTATGTATATATGTATGTATGTATGCATGTGTTCTACTACTGTATTTATTATTTCCGTTAGAGCGGGGAAGGGGATGTGATGCGATGATTTTCTATGTGGCGGGTGGTTTATCCTAATAATGTTATTAGTTTTACGTCCCTTTTAACTTCTGAGGTTTATCCTGCCGGATGCCTCATGAAAGGAGTTCTGTCTGTTAGGTAGTCAGCCCGAAGGCTGGTTGGATCCTCAAAAAGCACCACCGTTACGTTATGTGAGTAGATACCCACAAAAACCCAAGGTAGTGCTATATTGAGGCGTTCTAGGCAAGAAGAGGAGTGAGGTAGTTTGTCATTGCTTTCCTGACTGAGTCAGAACAGTAGTCCTAACCCTATGAGTAGAACCTTTCACAGCATTCACAGGCACTGACTGTGCCCTGAATGCCATTACTAAGCACCACCCATACCTCACTAGCTTCCATATAATCACAGCCATGAGTGAGACTGAGACATCGGTGAAAAGCCACCTTTTACTCTAGCCTGTGCCAACTGACAAATGCAAATGTACTGTATTCATCAAGAGATGGCAAACAGGCCATGAAAGTAGTTCAAGACAGATAAAATAAATGAAGACGAATGAAACTGGGCAAGGCCTTGGAAGGAAGCGACCGTGGCACGTTAAGACCGTCCCGGCATTTCCTTGGAATTGAAAATGAGAAACCACGGGAAAGCATGTTGACGGGTAAACAGCAACTTATTATTTACCAATATCCTGGATGTTTAAACATTTTATTTTCATGAAAATAAACAGGCAAACCTTTGTCGCAGAGAATACTAAATAATTGGTTTCATTGATCCCCGTCATGCCGTTAATGCCGAGTGTCTTAAGAGAAGGATCACGATTTCTAAAAATGTAGGAAATAGGCAGTAAAATTATCAAAACAAGCATTTAAAAATTAGATAATACATTCTTGTATCATACTTTATAGGCCTACCTGTACTAAGTTGGCTTCATACCACAACAAGTTACTTTTGGAAGGAAGGAAGGAAGGAAGGAAGGAAGGAAGGAAGGAAGGAAGGAAGGAAGGAAGCGTGTAGAGTTACGTGACCGTGGAATCCGCACCGCCGGACTGGACATTTACCTCAAAGATTCCAGAATGTATAAACCGGGACACAAGCATGGAGGTAGGCAAACATGCTTGATCGCTGCACCATCACAAACCTCAAGGTTCGTTTTCAACTCCTCAAGTGCCCAAGTCAACCGCCTACCAGAGAGAATGGTGTCCATGATCTAGGGATAATGTTTACGTCGACAGGGATACTAAAAAAACTCTCTTCTGTTTGTAATGATATCAGTAGTAACAGAATATTTATATTCCTGGCTATATTTATGGGGATTGAGATTCTCAGTAGATACGTAGGAAAGACCCCTTGGACAGATATGGCATGCGACTTAACGTCAGGAAGACTGAGTACCTAGAGTGAGGGGTACCAAGTAGTGGGTCAATTAACATCGACGGCGTTGCGATTCCTAAAACATCTCAATTTAAATATCTGGGGTCACTACTCCAATCGGATGGTGACACGCTCCCAGATGTTCGAAGCAGAACCATCGCTGTCTGGATGAAGTGGCGCCTAGTTACAGGAGTCATTTTCGATAGGAGTGTGCCAATGTACCTGAAATCTAAAATTTATAAAACCATCATTTGACCAGTGGCACTGTATGGAACTGAATGTTGGCCAGCCACAAGGAGCCATGAACAACAGCTGCATGCCATGGAAATGAAGATGCTTCGCTGGCCAATAGGACTCACAAAACTGGACCACATCAGAAATGAAGATGTTCGAATAGCATTTGGTGTGGCCCCAATCCCTGAGAAGATGAGAGAGAACCGCTTGCGATGGTATGGTCACGTACTACGCAAAAGCAGGTCATCCGTTGCGAGAAGAGCCTTTTACACATCAATCTTGAGGGCCGCAGACCACGAGGGCGACCAAAGAAGTCCTGGCTTGACACACTGCGGGAGAATATACATATGGCTAAAGTCTCTCCTGAAGATCCACAAGACCGCATCAAGTGCAAAGGAAAGTGCAGAACAGCAGACCCTGCAATTCAGCGGGATAAATGCTAAGAAGGAGGAGGAGAAGAAGAGGAAGAAGAAGGAGAAGACCTTAATTCTTGTTAATACTTTTCACAAATATTAATACCTTACATTGTACAGCATATAGCCTTTTCAATGAGTATAATTGGATATTGGTTGTAGTAGCTTGTTGAAATACAACGTGTTATACGGATATTAAACATGAATATGAGGTGACCTTTGCTAGTGCTACCTCTGTAAAAAATGTCATTCAATTCGGTTTCACCGTGTTTGAATTGATATGGTGAATCGATTTGCACACATACACGGCCGATCAACAAACTATTGGGCTGATTACCTTGTAGTTCAGTCAAAAGATGATTCCCACAAAAAGGTATGTTGTTGCAAAATTTGGTAGAGATCAAATGATTAGTTTGGTCGTAATTTGGTTTAAGCTTTTAACATTTGTGTGGCCACCATTCCGTTTACGTCAAGATGGCGGCGATATAAAACATGACACTGAGGTGCCCTTTGCTAGTGCTACCTCTGTGGCAAATGCCGTTCAATTCGGTTTTACCGTATTTGAAGTGATATGGGGAATCGATTTGCACACATACATGGCCGATATATGCAAACTATTGGACTGATGACCTTATAGCTTGCTCAATGAACACTTCTCACATAAAGGTATGTTGTTGCAAAATTTGGTAGAGATCTGATGATTAGGTTGGTCGTAATTTGATTTAAGCTTTTAACATTGGGGTGGCCATTAGGCTACGTTTCCGTCAAGATGGCGACGATATAAAACATGACACTGAGTTGCCTTTTGCGAGTGCTACCTCTGTAACAAATTTCGTTCAATTCGGTTCCACCGTTTTTGAATTGATAGGGGGAATCGATTTGCACACATACATGGCCGCCATCCACAAATTATTGGGCCGATGACCTTGTAGTTTGGTCAAAAGATTCTTCATACATAAAGGTATAATGTTGCAATTTGGTAGATATCGGATGATTAGGTTAGTCGTAATTTGATTTAAGCTTTGAACATTTGGGTGGCCGCCATTACGTTTTCGACAAGATGACGGCTATATAAACCATGACACTGAGGTGCCCTTTGTTAGTGTTACCTCTGTACCAAATTTCATTCTATTCGGTTTCACCGTGTTCGAATTGATAGGGGGGGGGGGGGGGGGCAGACAGACATTCAGAGTACACACTCACACACAGACAGACACAGAATTTTTGGCCTGTGTTGATCTCATAAGTCTGCTTTCATTTTTTGCAAACATCGAAAGTAGGTAAAAACCAACTTAAATAAGCAACGAAAATAGAAATAAGAAAAAACTAAAATTGGCTCCATCACTCCGTGGCTTAGGCGGCAGCACGCCGGCCTCTCACCGCTGAGTCCGTGGTTCAAATCCCGGTCACTCCATGTGAGATCTGTGCTGGACACAACGGAGGCTGACAGGTTTTTCTCCGGGTACTCCGGTTTTCCCTGTCAAAATTTCATTCCAGCAACACTCTCCACTATCATTTCATTTCATCTGTCATTCATGTAATCATTGCCCCAGAGGAGTGCGTCAGGCCTCGGCAGCCGGCACAGTTCCTATCCTCGCTGCTAGATGGGGGCTTCAATCATTCCATTCCTGACTCGGTCGGAGACTGGAAGCAGGCTGTGGATTTTCATTTTCACTCGGAAATGCACCGAAACATATTTATCTCTGAACAATTCATTCATATATCAAACTAGTATTTAAAGAAATGCATTTAAAAAAACTAATTATCCTACGAAATAAAATGTTGACGATGTAGAAAATGAGGTCACTCAACCCCAAGTTTACGAACTGTTAATATTAGCATACGATAGGTGTCATTATGCGGTCCACTCCGGCACCTCAGCCCAGCGCAACTCAATCATCTGGCGGACAGTTACTACTGTACGAGGGCTATTACGGTAATTTTCGCTACCACACCGTAACATAACATTACTTGTTGTCGCTGGAAGCGGCGCCGAACTATTTTCCTTCGCTGCCCATTAGTTGTAACGGGCCGGGTGATGTAATACAGTGACACACACAAGTACCCCCAGGGAAGTCGCACGATGTCACCCACCACTAGATCGCACGTTTTTTTTTACATCCTTGTTATTTCCTCGTTCAGGTGAAAGGGACATCCGAGAATATAATCCCGTGAACTTCGGAGTACAGACGCACCTAAACAATTAGAATAAATTTATTTTTGACTGTTCACGTCTGTCCTTAACATTCGTAACATCCAGGTACAGTATTTATATTTTAGATTCCAATACTGATATCTGTGTAGATTACTTTGTGATAGAGGAAAACATTTATAAGTAGGCCTAATAGGTCTACTTTACAGATAATTTGGTCCATATCTTGCCAATTCCCTGACAAAATGGACACTGCCTTTTTCCATTATAACTTTGAAAAATACCAACAATAACTGTTGTTGTTGATTCTTATAGGAGCTTTAAGACATCGCGGTCATGTAGCCCCGTGTACTTGGGTGTGTAGAATGTGTCTGATAACCTGTGTCACTGTGATATCTGTACTAGAGTATTTGTAATTGAGGTAGAATACGAATAGGAAGCAGCCGTGGCCACAAGCGGGAGGGTCGAACTCAGCTGATTAGGTTAAACCCAAACAGTCCTGTCAGCTCACGCTAATGGGTTTGGGAAGAGAGTGAGGGTAGGCAACCTCTCCTGAAATGTTTGGAAGTCATGAGTTGACTGACAGCTACATACACCTGGACCCCCTGGGGTTTCTGTAGATATAATCAGGGCAGGGAACATGTTGTCCATGTACAGTCAAAGAGTTGGAGAATTGAGAATTATAGGAAACTATAAATTTCATAAGTGTGAGTTGTCAAAATGGGGCCAACAGTGGAGGTGTCAAGGAATGTTCTGCCCATTTATTTACAAATGGTGATAACTTTCTGTTATGTGGGTCTCACAATCACGAACCATGTACGACGATTAATCAAGAATTTATTTCGAACACTGTAAAAAGAAATGTACGTGACAATATATGTGAACGGCCATCGAAATTGATGAGAAAGGATATACTTGCTGCCCCTAAGCACTTGTCTGATAATTTACTATCAAATGGCATAGAGAGGATTTAAAATAATATTGCGACTGAGAAACTTACCACCTCTGCCTCAAAATAAGCAAGAAGTTCATGATACTTTAGCCATTATGGACATTCGATCGAACTTAGAAGAAAATATAATAATAATCCCCGGCACTACAGCCCGTGAAGGGCCTAGGCTTACCAAGAGACCGCTGCCCTGCCATTTGGCCTGCAGATATTGGGGTGACACTTGATCAGCGCATCGGGTCCCCTCGGCCGTTAATATTGGCTGAGTGAACCCCGTTCCAGTCCTAACGTCAGTTTCTAAAATCCCCGACGGAGCCGGGAATCGAACCCGGGGCCTCCGGGTGAGAGGCAGACGCGCTATCCCAACACCACGGGGCCGACTAAAAGAAAATATGCTTCTGGTAAAATACAGAGAGAATAACATTATTATGTTTTCTACTGCATCAAATTTGAAATACTTGTGTAAAAGAGAAACTATTTTTATAGACGGAACATTTAAGTATTGTTGTATGTAAATTAAGAGAAACAGGATAAGTTAGAAATAAACACGCCAGATGTTCGTATGAGCCGACTCAGATGGTGGGGTAATGTGAAGAGAAAGGAGGAGGAGAGATTACCTAAGAGGTTAATGAGTTCGGCTGTAGAGCGTAAGAGAAGTAGAGGTAGACCTAGGAGGCGATTGTTAGATTCAGTGTTGAACGATTTCAATGTAGAAGTGTAGAAGCAGAGGTGGCCGCAGTGCTAACTGCTAATAGGAGATCATGGAGGTGACTTGTTCACAAACAGAGGCTTGCAGACTAGACTGGAGGATTGGGGAGGAGGTGGCCGTGACCTTAAGTTAGGAACCTTCCAGCATTTGCCTGGAGTAGAAGTGGGGAAACCACAGAAAACAACTTCCTGGATGGCTGAGGTGGGAATTGAACCCATCTCTTCTCAGTGTTTCCTCGCGAGGCTGAGTGTACCCCGTTCCAACCCATAGACCAGAATTAAATTTCTTGGCAGAGCCGGGAATAAAACATGAACCTCCGTCAAAAAATAACGGAGAGCTCTCAGTATTAACGCTGTAACCTGTTTTATACGCTTTAAAATTATATAGATTATACATTAACATTTTGGTTTTCATTATATTAAACTCAAATTATAATAGCCGCCTTGTCAAACACTTAAAATACGTTTAATATTTAAATTAATACGTACATGTTTCGGTATACAATGATACCGTAATCGTCAGCGTAGATTGAAATAATAAAAGAATCTTAAAAACTATGTTAACAAATGCCAATGTAAAAAGTAGACATTAAAATTTAAATAAAATGAAAGATCACAAAAAACAAGAAAAATACATAAACGAAACAAGACTTAAGTTAATATAAATCTACCTTAATAGATTGTCTACATTATACTTCTTCATTATGGTTCAATATAATGAATCGGATCTCCTGTTGATTGCAAAAAGATTTTGTTTCTACGTATAAAGAATTGGTGAAATGCGTAACAATTTTTGACTGATAAAGTCCTCTAACCTTGAAAAACGTTCTAGTTGAACCCAAACTGTTCATATTAGGCCTATATTAGACTAGATTTCTTCAATACGGCTCAATAATAATATATTGCTTGCCACTGTGGGTGAGTGGTTATAGTGTCGGATTACTAACACCAAGCTTGTAGGTTCGCTCCTGGCCGGGGTAAGTGATTTTTGAAAAGCGGCAAAAATTACGACATGTCATACGATGTTGGCATGTCAAAGAACCCATTTGAATTCAGTAGGCCGTGTTCATAATTACAAAATTAATCTCGGGATTTTCCGCCAACACAAAGTTCCTCATTTCGCTACTAGAAAGCGCTATAGTGTCAAGGAGCTTAGATATCTAACCTCCTTGACATTCATAGTGCTTCAAGGAACAACAAAATTCGACATGCAAGCTACCCTCTGGGTGTCAAATAACAAAGCTTGCACCCGGCACCCGAGGCCACATGATATTATTATTATTATTATATATTGAAACGGATGTCGCTGATGGATGCTATGGGATGTTGTTTCTAGCCAGGCATACTGATATGGAACAATGCGTAAAATTTTTGAAGTCATCTAACCTTATAAAGAGTCCTGTTGAAATATATTTGTGGTTACAATTTGTTGTTTCCAGATGGTCGAACACCGTAAATATGTTTTATAAATGATAAACCCATCTAACTAACTAACCTCGAATAAAACCAGAGGATCCTATTTCTAGGTTAGCTCTGTAGAAATAGCTGTCCAAACGGGTGATTTATTTCATATCATAATTCAATTTGCCAAGTATATTTATAGGTTGAATGAAATACTTGGACATTGATGGGCTAAAATATATGGATAAGTCGAGAATAAACTCAACTAAGTATCTTCAAGAAACAGTGTGCACCAAAAAGGAATATGCAAATGAAATGCAATGCAATGTGACAATAACAAGGTTTTATTTAGGTATATTGCCACTAAATGTAGTTTAGTGGGGCTACCAGTGCGGTGACAAAAAAAAAAAAAGCGGTTGTTATATGAAATATTAGTAGAATGAGTATTTTGGTTAGTTATTGGACTACTACAGCCTCCATGGCTTAGGCGGCAGCACGCCGGCCTCTCACCGCTGGGTCCGTGGTTCAAATTCCAGTCACTCCATGTGAGATCTGTGCTGGACAGAACGGAGGCAGACAGGTTTTTCTCCGGGTACTCCAGTTTTCCCTGTCAAAAAAAATCATTCCAGCAACACTCTCCACTATCATTTCATTTCATCTGTCATTCATTTACTTATTGCCGCAGAGGAGTGCGTCAGGCCTCGCCAGCCGGCACAGTTCATATCCTCGCCGCTAGATAGGGGCTTCATTCATTCCATTCCTGACTCGGTCGGAGACTGGAAGCAGGCTGTGGATTTTCATTTCATTGGACTAATACAGGAGGTACATTTAAACACAATTCCCCCCACCATGATCGTTTCACTTTGATCCCCCAATTTGCACATTTGCAGACTTTAAGAAATCACCTTGTGGTAAAGGTTATTTTTATTCTCTTAAGACTTAAACGATGTGTCATAAAATTTCTACATTCAATTTTGTTCTTATACCAGTACTTCGTCTTGATTGAATGAAAATACTAAGAAGATGAATTATTTTCATACCGTCAAAGTTTTAACGTTAACTCCACGAACTGTCAGTGGAAGTAAAGCTTTTGTCTGCAGTTTTGCACCTTGTAGCAGAATACATATAAGCATTCGGTTCCCACGATATCGTTGTAATGCTCATACTGCTGGTTATAACTTTCATATGATAACATTTTTACAAAGCTACAACATACAAATTAAAATGTGCATATTGATTTGTATAGTACGCCTAGAATTTCTAATGAGTGCTATGGACTACGTGTTTGAGATAACAAGAGTAGATAGTGAAGATCATCGCAGGTTGACACATTCCGTTAATATTACTACCTACATGTCCACTTTGGAGGGGAGCAGTGAAACACGCCTCAGGCAACTTCCCCTGTTAGGATTTTCCTAATTGACCACCGTGGAGAGAACTCATTAGCGGAGCTCGGTATCACCCACCACAAGTTAGGAACCATCCCGGCACTTGCCTGGAGTAGAAGTGAGAAACCACGGAAAACCACTTCCAGGATGGCTGAGGTAGAAATCGAACTCAGTTTAGCCTTACGAGGATGAGTGTACCCCGTTCCAGCCCTCAGACCAGAATTAAATCTCTTGACAGAGCCGGGAATCGAGCCTGGGCCTCCGCAGTGACACCCAAGAATGTTAACCACTGCACAAATTACCGACAGTAGTGGCTACGCTGGCTAAAGCGCAGCGTTAGGTCATGTGGCCAAGCTCTCTGCTGACTCGGTAGACGCGTGGGTTCGAGCCCCAACGTCGGCTGTCCTTGAAATGGTTTTCCGTGGTTTCCCATTTCCGTGGTTTCCCATTTTCAACACCAGGCAAAAGCTGGGACAGTACCATCTGACAGGCCACGGCCGCTTCCTTCCACATCCTTGCCCAGTTTCATTCATCTTCATCCATTCCATCTCTCATCCCGACGCGCAGGTCGCCCACGGGCGTCGACTGGAAAGACCTGCATTCGGCCTCTCAGGAGGCTACACGACAAAAAAAAAAAACCTGCACAAATTAACAATAACACAATAGGAATCGTGCAAATACACTACAGCTGCTAAAATGACAGCTTAAGAAATTTATGGCTAGAGAAACGTACATTTCTCGATTCCTCACCATATGCTACATTTGGTCATATGACTAAAACTCACAAAGGGAATAGTAATTGCTGCCTAGTAGGTTATAGTAACACCTACAAGCCAGATTTCGTTTTATCGTTTTCCGAAAAGGGAGCATGGAATACACTAAAAGAAGCTCTGAATATCTGCCGCGAAAAGTGTGTTGTGAGTAGTTAACTGCACGTAAAACACTGATGTTTGCATTATTATAAGTCTATTATTAGTCTATTATTATTATTATTATTATTATTATAAAAATAAATAATGAAAACATAACATTTCTACATACAGTTAGCTACTCACATCAATCTCTTGTTAATTAATTATGTATTATTTATTTATTTATTTATTTATCTTACACGTTACAGACCTATTAGACCATGCGAAGCAATCATGACTACTTGTTTTTCCTATTTTCCCAGTACTCTTTCATTCGTGCACTAAAAGCCCTCTTCCTTTCTTCGGTCCACTTTGGTATTTGGGCTGTAGGTGCTACTCTCTCTGATATCACACCCACTTGTATTCTTGGTCTCATTGGGGTGACAAATGATATGTTTGTCTCACTGTTGGGAGCCAAATGAAATGCTTTGCGCCAGCCTTGATAATAATAACAATAATTTATATTGGGCGCCAGGTTATAACAAGGCGTCGCGAACCTAATTTGAATATAATAATAATAATAATAATAATAATATAAAATATAGAGCAGCATGATCCTCTTCTCTCAAGCCATGGTGTGACAAGCCAACCAACCAATCAACAGTTGTTTAAGAGGTTAGGGATGCCCTAAGTAATTTGAACTACTGAAGAGAACAACCCTAGTATTCAAAATATAAATAAATGCATTTATTACGCAAAACCCAACGTATGCAAATTAAGTCAAAAATCTAAATACTAATAAAAATATGGATGCTGAATTTACTCAAGTTAAATATAACGTGGCTTAATTAGACAAGGTAGAAGTACCAGTTTAAAATTAAAATTGGGGCCGATAACCTAGATGTTAGGCCCCTTAAAACATTATCATCAACATCATCATCATCATAAAATTAAAGGAAAAGGTTGAGTTTACTGTTGTCTAAATAAAGTTACAAAGTTACTCAAGTATAGAAAAATTTCGAAGCTCACCAAGTAGACATTTCATAGATTGTTCAAGTTGTTGTTGTTGTTGTTGCATCGTGGATGACGAATTGAAGATCTCGAAGTAGACGTATCTTGATGAAATTGAAGTCGTTGAAATTATAGGTATGTTGCTTGTGATGACAGAATCCTGGTTCCGTAAGTCACCTTCGTGCATATGACCCTTACACAATCATGCCATGCATCAACTGGATCGAATATGGTAAGTCCACTGACTTCAACTAGATTGAACCTTGGTTCATCTCTACACTTATACCTAAAACTGGACGTTGAAAGTTCAAAATATTCATCTCTGCTGTTTTAGTAAATCAGATCGTTGTATCTGTTCCATTTTATATTGCATTTCCATTAAACATTCACAACTCAAGAAGGACTGGATTAACCATCTCCTCTTTTTCCCTCCGAGTATTACTATTATTATTTTTAGCCTACTTTTCACATTTTGCAAAAATGAGGAAAAAGTAGACTTATGAGAACGATCCGGGAAAATGTGTGTGTGTATGTCTGTCTGTCTGTCTGGCTGCGTGTGCGTCCCCCCCCTATCAACTCCTAAACGGCTGCAGCAATCAAAACCAAATTTAGTATGAGTAAAGATGTGCACCGGAATATCTCACGTCCATATTTGAAAATGATATCAGAGCTACCAACTGCTGAAAAAACGCACTAGAAATTTGAGCTCCATGTTGGATATCTCGCAAGGTACGCATGGGAGCTATTCCAAAATTGGTACACATGCAGATAATACTATTTCAGTTTAATTTCCAGGAGGCCAAAAATGACAGTGTTGCCAAAATAATTTTAAGCCTTCTGATAGGTCCAATGTTTAAATGCATATAACTTCTACACTATCAATTGGATTTCAACCAAATTTTGTATGTAATATCTGTACATAAACAGATGTGATTGAGCGTATTCTTAAGAGCCACCAGGGCTGCCAACTGTTAATAATTGCTGTCTCTATTTTTTTTAAATCCAAATACCAATATATCAGAAAGTATGCAAGCCAACAGCTTTAAACTATGCACACGTATATTCTGACATTTTAGATTAATTTGGAGTAACTTATATACGTCAGAGCCTCCGTGGCTTAGGCGGCAGCACGCCGGCCTCTCACCACTGGGTCCGTGGTTCAAATCCCGGTCACTCCATGTGAGATCTGTGCTGGACAAAACGGAGGCAGACAGGTTTTTCTCCGGGTACTCCGGTTTTCCCTGTCAATATTTCATTCCAGCAACACACTCCACTATCATTTCATTTCATCCGTCATTCATTTAATCATTGCCCCAGAGGAGTGCGACAGGCTTCGGCAGCCGGCACAGTTCATATCCTCGCCGCTAGATGGGGGCGTCATTCATTCCATTCCTGACCCGGTCGGAGACTGGAAGCAGGCTGTGGACTTTCTTTCAACTTATATACGTCAGTTCTACCAACATGATTATAAGCCTGCTGATAGTACCAATTTTTAAATACATGTAACTTCTATACTATCAGTTCGATTTCAACCAAATTTCGTATGTGCTATGTGTATCATAACAGATATGACTGTAAGTATTGTTAAGAGCAATCAGGGCTGCCAACTGTTAATAAATGCTGTCTATATTTTTTTACCCTAATATCAATATATCAGAAAGTATGCAAGCCAACAGCTATATACTTTGCACACGTATAGCACCTGACATTGTGGATTAATTTGGAGTAATTAATACAAGGCAGTGCTGCCAACATGATTCTATGCCTGCTGATATGTCCAATTTTAAAATACATGTAACTTCTATACTAACAAATGGATTTCATCCAAAATTGGCACAACAAGATATCATAATATTTCAGATTATTTCTGACCAGCACACGCATGGTATTGTTGGCAACATGCTTTTACGCGTGCTGATAGATCCAGTGTCTAGCTGCATGTAACGTCCATTGGACTTCAACCTAATTTTGTATTCTGTACCTTAAGAGATGGAACTAACAATATATTCAGTCACCAGGGCTGCCAACTGTAGTGCTCTATTAGGCTACATTATACCAGGTATATTTTGAACTAATTTGATATTTCGATATTACCTACTTAATTTTGTCATTATTCTAGATAGGTTCATATACTGTAGAATAATCATTGGCATGAAAAGTAGGCTGTATAGTTCTTCACGGAACTTCTTGTTATTATTATGTCAATATTTGTATTGAAATATTAGAAGACATTTTTTCAGTGTTGCTTAAGTAATCTATTAGTAGAAGCTTTTCAGCTGGTCAACACGAGAGTGCCCAAATTAGATTGGGCGGGGAGTTATAATTAATTTCCTAGAGACTGAAATAATTACATGAATTATTTTTACACTTAATGAACACTTCTCACACAAATGGGGGGGGGGGGGGTTATTTCAATAACTACTTCCGTACGTCATGATATGATAATGTTCCCTTGACTCTGCACTCGGTGTTTTGTTTGATACCAGATACCCACATTTCAAGAGCATTTATCTCAACCGTTTGTATCTCGCCAGAAAAACAGAATGATTTTGAATTTGGGCAAGCAGAGAAACAGTTCGGAAGACTATACCACATTAATTCCAGTTTATTACCCCAATGCAAGGAACATAACTGTACATAAATCCCTTTGGAACTCACTCGCTTTGATGACGGATTACTTTCGCACTCTAATTATAAGGAGACTTTCACTGTTAAATTCCTTATTGCTGTCACTCCTCGTGGGCAGGTGTGTCTCTAATCGAAGAGCTACTGGGGTAGAGCAAGTAACGAAGAGTAAATGACAGCATGTCATCGTACTAACAGTTGGAGCGCTAGATCATCAGGGATTTCCATGAATATTATTAGATACAGAGGAAATAACAACGCAATATTGGTTATGCCTTCATGATAAACTATCTCAAAGAGAAGTGCATGAATGCTATAAGGTAGGCAGTGTTCACATACTTGTAGAAAGAGCAATACAGTATACAGCGTGTTAAAACATACAGCATAATAGTTTACAGCAACTTCCAGTTGAACTCGTACCATATGTTGATTTTTTTGTTTTGTATCTTTATTTTAGCGGGAAGTATGTACACTCTTGTACAATATTAATTATGATCTTGAGATTGATTCACATTTTTAGTTCTAGTCTGCCTTCACTGCCTTTCTGATGCAAAACCAATTTTTAAGGTAGACCTATATGTATTACAGAACACTGAATATATTTTGTCCTTGCGATACATCAACGCAACTTTCAAGACATATGTTCAACTTCACGTCACTGAAGAGTAAAAGGCTGATTATTTCATTGCAAACATTGAGGAAAATAATAACAAGTAAATATGATTCTATAGAACTAATGAATGATTTTTCTCTTTTTTCACGTTCCACAGGTGAGATCTCGAAACTATAAATTATATCACGTTCAAAGGTCAAGCGAAACTATAAATTATTACACGTTCAAAGGTCAAGAACTTCCCACCACTCATTCATGAAAATAATAATTAACTACAATAAAATTGCTACAGTCATGGATATATTTATTGAATTAGACAATGTGTTCAATAACAAACTAAAAGTCGTCGTGTCTAAATTGTACGCTGCTCCTATCCACTGCATGCTTCGTCAAGGTGCTAATGTTGTTCTTTTTAGTTCGTTTTATTCATAACTAAGCATTAGCTATATGGTTACTAATTACGTTTTGAAGTTTTATTATTTTGTAGTTTTAATTCCTTTTTTTCCCTGTCTTTTCCTAAAATTATTATTTAGATGTACAATTATCTACTTTGTATTTGTGTCAAGAAGATACTGAATTAGGTTTATGACCTGTATACTTTTCATAAATAAATAAATAAATAAATAAATAAATAAATAAATAAATAAATATCTGAAATGAAAGGTCTACGTTTTTAAAGCCGATCTTATCCCTCTCATCAACGACCAGTATCAACTGAAATGGAGAGTAAATATACAGATGGCATACTATGTTGCTTTCTGTGCAGAATATCTGTACTTGGCACTGAGTGTAATACTCATGGGGTTCCTTCAATTCAAGGACATAGCCTATATTTTTTATTCAAATCTAGGGAACATTGAAATTACAGCCTCATCACTTGTGTCTATTAAGGGTTTCATTTTACAAAACCTTGGCTTCTTCACTTCCAGGAGGGTCATTTGATTGTTTGGTACATTTAGACCATCAGGACTAGCACAATCTTGGTTTCAAAACATGAATGACTAGGCCAAAATTAATTACTCCTCAATGTTTCATATTCTTGGAGAGCAAAGAATTTTACTGTCAGGCTGTAATCAACATTGCCAAGTACTTTTCCTAAATAAAATAAATAAAAAACGGTACCATTATAATAGTGAAAGCAACATAAACAGGCAGTAAATAAGGAACAATTCCAAATACCGTAAGTGAATTACAACAAATAATGTTAGAAGTATTACCGGCAGGCTATAATAAAAGAAGTCTTTTCACCTCGTAAATACTCTACCTTAATATATTCTGTTGCCAATTTATCAAATTCCTTTTGTCTGTTTTTATGCAAAATGCTCTTGAGGCAGGAATCCGGTGTTGTCTTTCCTGACGCCATATTAGGCAAATATTGCTCTGTTCAATGGTTTCCACTGTCAGCTTCACAATATCGATGATGATGATTGTTGTTTTAAGGGGCCTAACATCTAGGTTATCGGCCCCTAATGGTTTGGGTGATTGTGAAGATGACAATGAAATGTGAACTATAACTAAAACTAACTACGAACTTATATACTAGAAGAAGAAATGGAAAACAATTTGAGAATAATGCAAATAAAGGACAGGAGGAAAAGAAACGCCCTTAACCCTCGAAGAATGAGGATTGAGGGGCTTGGATGGATGGAGAGCCATGAAAGGTAGGTAGGAAAGTGAAAGAGGAGAGGGCCCGGCCCAAGATCAGAGGAAAAAGGGGACAAAACAGGCCCAGCTCAGGATCCCTCGGGGTCACCAACTCCCAAACTCACCAGCCGTGAGCCCTTGAGGGTGTAGCACTATCGAGGGTCACCAGAAGTGGTGGGGCTACACACCCTGCCTCCTTGAGGGCCTTGAGCAGAAGGCAGGAGATATCATGAAAAGGAATAGAAGGCTGGCCCCTCGAAGAATGAGGGTATCAGCAAAGATGAGGAAAGGGCCAATTAAGGCGTGAAAGTGAAAGACTCTCTAGGCCTCGGTTACCCTAATACCGTCGGGGTCGAAAAGAACAAGAGTTGACCAAGGGAGGTCGATAGGAAAGATGACAGAAAGGAGCCCGGCACAAGTAAGTGGAAGTAATGCCGAACTCAGCTGGGGCCCCGTGGTCACCAACCCTCGCCCCACTAGTCGAGAGCCCCTGGGGGTCTTCACAATATCATCAGGGGTCTTGACAATCACCGTCTAGTAAAATCTATTGTATTTAACACATCTACCTGAACACACAGTAGTTTTGGAATCATAAATCATGGTTTACCAGCTGCTTGTCAACCAATGTCCACACTTCATCTTCACACTTCTTCTCAATTGATACAGCAGTCGCACTACACGAAAGTCAACTCTGCACCTGCTCTTTTAAGAGCAAATGTCTCAACTTCTGTAGCGATGTTCTCTGCAATAGCAGTTTAAGCCTACACGACCGTTTTTGGCCGGTAAGTCCCGATTGCGCAGTTGTACAGAGGGCAGTCGGCGACCCTCACGCATGAGCAACTGATACGTGAGTTTTCAGTTGCGTGGAAAGAAACTCATGTATCAATTGCACATGCCTGAGGTTCACCACCTGTCCTCTGTACGACTGCGCAATCGGGGCACACCGGCCAAAAACCATGGCGTGAACTGTGCATGGTATTCCACTAAGATTTATTTCATGTAATTGTAGGGGTTCAATGCTAGCACTCAATTTTTTCTTGGACATCATTTCTTCAATGTTCTTCTCCATTTAATTTTCTTTGAATACGAAAAAGGTACACCCCCATTGTTTCGAAGAGCTAGTTTTGGAATTCCCATCATGTACATTGATAGCACATACAACAACTGCTACAACATCCACTTACTATCAATCCCAGCAGGATATTCACCATGTGAACGTACGACCTCTCTTTGTATGTCAATCTTAAAAATTGGCGATTTGCATCTTAGTCACAAATGGTCCTGCTTACAAAAACAAAACTGAATGATCACAACATTTTATGACTATCACACCCAAGTCTAACTTTGTACGGTGGCTCATTGACACGAGTCTGTCTGGCAACGTAACACAAAATACACTCGAATTCTCGTCTTGAAATTCATATACAATAAATCTTCAATGTGGTTACTTTCAACAAACTTATTCCCTTTTGATGTGCGTTATCAACACTAAGAAACCCGTAACTAACAGTAATATCATCCATAAGACCTGCTAAATTATCATGCCAATACTTCCACACTCCACCGCTTGAGTGCTACGTTCGGAATTTTTCGATTTTCCTCGGTCTCTATACTGGTATCGTATTCGTCAGGCTAGTAAGCATTTCACCAAATAATTGATATAACGCATATTATAAATAATTACTATCAATCCATTTCTAAATAAGAACTGCATCAATCATGGATAGCTATCACTTGAAGAAAAAAAGAAACACTAGCTTGACAGTACCCTATTATTCAATGAATTAATTTGCTAACTTATCAAATGTGGCAGTGCAGGGTAACAGGAGAAGTTTGATGTTTACATCATGGCTGGGGTGTTTGAATCAGGAACAAAGCTTGAGAGGATAGGCGATGGCGCAGTGGTACTGCCCCCTGGAGTCTATTCTAACATTACGTTTCGAACGCCACGCAACACAGTTGCTATGCACTTCTGTCAACAGCAGTTTCACGTGTGCGCAGTGCAACACGAGTTTCTTAGTCGCGACAGTGGCTACGTTTGTAATTACAATCAGGTAGGCAGAGCCCAGACCGTATCTGTAGCTTAGGCTGCCGCGCCTCTTTCCAATTAACTCCACCAACAGGGGACTCCCTGCACGCGGATGATAAACACTTTAGTCGACTCACGTGGACACTTCACTTACCACGTCCGCCACATATAAGGTGTAACGTATTGTCGCTTACAAGAAAACGACTGTCGTTCAAAGCTATCAGACATTCAAGAAACAACGCTATAGGCCTAAAGCTTTCAGAAATGTATTTCGTAAATAATTTACCGTACGATATAATATAATTGATCTGGAAAAAGTGCTTCTGCGAATTTTAATTATACATTTAAAATGTATTTAGTGTATACTATGTAAACATGTGTTTTTTTACAACTTCTAAAGCGAAGAAAAATACTTTTACTTAGGCTAGGATAGTACTTTTTCCTTACTGCGATCGTATGTTGCTATCCTGACAACATTTCACAACATACTGTACTCTTCACCACCCTTGCCCTTTCTCCACCGTAATTCTAATTTCGCTTGGCTCGGAGGCTGGTTCAATCCTCGAAGGTCAATCTCATGGGTTTAAGAGTAGAAATTGTGAAAAGAAACGTAGAAAGCTACATTTGCTCACTAAACCAGTGCAGCAGTACTCACTGGCCCCTATGAGTAGCACCGTTCACATTATCCACAGTCACAAACTGAACCCCGCATGTCATACTCAGAACCAACTACAGTATACTTCATTAGCTGCCATAAAATCACTGACATAAATGAGACTGTGACTTCGGAGAAAAGCAACATTTTAATCTAGCCTGTGCCAACAGTCAAACGCGAAAGCACTACGTTCATTTAGAGATTGCGACAGGATAGAACATGGTCTAAGTAGCAGAAATATAAACTAAGGCTTCAAATATTCGATTAATTAGACTGCTACAAATATTCGCCAATTTGAAATTCGAATAAATATCGGTATTCGAATGTTCGAAGAATTCGAATGTCCGGATACTTCAGTTGTTCGAATCATTGGAACATTCGAAGCATTCCAGTATTTCGAATAGTCGATTATTAAGATAAATCGAATACCAATTTCAAATATAGTATTTGAATTATTCGAAGATTACGAAAATTACAGCAATTTGTGTAAAGAAATATGTCCAGTGGACGAGTTGTTCGAAGCAGGGGCGAATCCAACGAGTCGGTTGGGGGTTAATCCCTTCCCCATTCAGCCTGATAGATTCGTATGAATAAATATAATTCAAAACAAGCATCACTTGTCATCTCTTTCTTTCGTTCTTTATGCGTTTTCTCTTTATTATTATTATCATCATCATCATTCGAGCATTTGAATGATTCGACTTGTTTGTTGACTCGACTCCCCAAGTAATGTAATTCTTGTATGAGGGTTGTAACGGAGTATTCTCAGTCTCGTGAGAATAGCTGGGTTCGATTTCCACAATCTCAGAAGTGGTTATCACTTCTAATCGTGTAATATACTGGGACGGATACTAAATTAAGGCCATAACCACCATCTTCCTAATCATAACCCCAATTAAAAGTACACATACGGCTACAGACACCACAACAATAATGGTTATCGGACAAATTATATACTCACGCAAAAACAAACACGGGCCTGATGATCGTGATATTCAAGCCAGTAAATGAAACCACAACGTGATTTTGGTAGGGCCTTAGTTTGGATGCCCTTCATGACATGTGATTTGTAGGTGGAAATTCCTGAAGAAGCACCGGGATTCGAAACTTGGCCACCCGGATGAAAGGCCAGACGTTAAGCTTAATGTGCCATGATACCCCTTTCTATTACTGTATGTTTCCTGAGGACTTCAGTAAAAGAGGAATGCCGTTACTGGTTGCCACTCTTCAGATTTAATACCTTTCCTGGTTTACTGACTGCACATGCATATTAATAGTAGCATAACTTTATATCCACCCCGTACAATGTAATTACAGTTGAAATTTTGAAGGAAAAAATTGAAACTTTTTTGTGAACTAGATGATGAAACTGGCAATGATATAATGTTTGTGTATTTATTTGCATAGCGCACATTCTCCAAAGCCTTGCATGAGCTCTTTCATTTTGTACAATTTATTTCCCCCTCAGTCGTTGAAATAGCGGGAGCAACATTTTCATTGCTCCATCATTCTCTGTGGTGCTTTACATTCCCGCGTTGATCGACTGGAACTATTTCGGAAATGCGCAATGATCAACATAAACTGGATTGCAGGAAATTCCAAATTCATTTCCATTTATCCGCCTTCATAATTACTGGTACGCGGGTCCTTTTGGTCATCAAACTAGAGACTGTGATTTATGCCTGTCCATGAGCCTAGTTGGGGAGGTAGAACAGCCTATACCATGGATACATTTTTATTAGAAACTGATATGCCTTTTCGAGTTCAGTCTGCTAGTTTCTGAGTATATCGAAGCTCACCTACGATCCCCTATTTGCCTGTGACTAAAAGGGCAAGGTGCCTGTGGTCCACTTCAAAATGCTGCACTTTGAATTGCTGCAGATAAGCTCCACCGTCAAGGACTTTTAACTGGCAGTATGCGACACGAAAGCACACACTGCTTGGTGATTTATTACATGTGATATTTGTGGGCGTGTCTATGAAAAGGTATCAGTTCGCGGCTTTTAGTGAACCCTAGAACTGACAACGGGGGCATATATCGCCTGCTTTGTTACATTTAGGTGTAAAATGCGCAATTCGTAATATGGAAGAACCGTCTTTTACTTGTAAGTAGTTGCCACTGAATAATATGTCAACTACTAGTCGGGGAAGAAAGTATGGATACTCGAGTTTAGACGTCAATAAAACATTACCCGTAATCTTACCTTAAAACAAGCTACACCAAACATTTTCTTATTTTATTCTGCGGTTAGCTGTGTAGAGTAAACATTTGTATTGTAACCTGTTAAAATTTTATAGCTCATTGAACAAACAAAGTGCCGTTTTTTACCAAGTCTAACGGAGCGCTCACTTAGAAAGATCATTACATTAAAAGTATTAATCAGAACGTAATTAAACTTTAATACGTCTTGAAGGAACTTATTGTTAACGTGTGTACGGATTTTTAATATGATCTGACGGTTCTGAACATAGTTGTTGTGATATTCGTAAACCAACTTATTCTCGGGCCTGGGACGTCGTAGCAGTATGAAATACGTATGGCTTGTTATGAGGATCATTGCAATGCAAGGCTAAACAAAAAACTACGTTTTATCTACACGTGATTGGTGATTTTATATGGATTAATATTTAATCGGATAATTGTGTGCGACGAGGGTACCGAAGGGGGCGGGCAATGTTGCGAGTTGACTCTCGTAATCTCTATGAGATCCTGTAATATTCTTTTGTTGAGTGGGTCATTTTTACCCCCACATCCACTCTAGACGTCCATGTAAGAGGGCTGGCTGCGTGACTCAGCGGTAACGTTATAGCCTGCTGTGTCCAATGTTGCAGGATCGCATCCTGGCGCAGCCAGTTGGCATTTGAGGGGGCGCAAATGAGAGGGAGCCGTGTCAGTAGATTTACTGATCTCCTTCTGAGCAAAATTCCGGCACCCCGGCGCGGAGTCTCTAAAAGCCACAGTTGTTAAAAGGGACGTAAAACCAATAACATTATTCCATGCAACAGATTGAGCCTCCGTGGCTTAGGCGGTAGCACGCCGGCCTCTCACCGCTGGGTCCGCGGTTCAAATCCCGGTCACTCCATGTGAGATCTGTGCTGGACAAAACGGAGGCAGACAGGTTTTTCTCCGGGTACTCCGGTTTTCCCTGTCAAAATTTCATTCCAGCAACACTCTCCACTAGCATTTCATTCCATCTGTCATTCATTTAATCATTGCCCCAGAGGAGTGCGACAGGCCTCGGCAGCCGGCACAGTTCATATCCTCGCCGCTAGATAGGGGCTTCATTCATTCCAATCCTGACCCGGTCGGAGACTGGAAGCAGGCTGTGGATTTTCATTTTCATGCAACAGATTCTCTATCTTGGAGAAATAACAATGGTTTTTGCACTTCGAATGTTGGCACTTAGGGCCGTATTCAGAGTCATCACTTCAACTTAACTTTGACTTAACTTAGTCAAGTAAAAAGCTAGGCCACTTGAAGTGAAGTTCCGAATTTGTATTCAGAGACGAAACTTAACTTCCACTCGACTAAGTTAGATTTGAGTTAAAAGCTAGTGACCTTGGTGTCTGACGTCATTATGGGACACAATATTTCAAGTGCACAACTGCTCCGTGCGTAACCCACTGACGTCTCGATCCTCTAATTGAGATGGCGGTGGCATAAACACACGGCATTCGTTGTTTGCTTTTGCATGTGAGATAGTGTTCAGTATCGCTTGTTGCTTTTTGGAAGTAGCGTCTGTAAGAAAAATTGAAATGGAAGAAAGTAAGAAAAGGCTGTATTTTACCGCCGACGAAAAAGTCTACGTAAAAGAACTTGCTATTAAATATAGAGACGTCGTGGAGAATAAGAAATCCGACGTCGTTTCGATTTCCATGAAGAAGAAAAACTGGCAAGAAATCACTGAGGAGTTCAATCTGAATTCCCAGTATACAAAGGTAAGTGCAATCTCTAAATCATTTAAGTGTATAATACTGTACCATGAACCGTGACTAGAATGTTACAGTGGTAACCGTAGATAAAATATTTTACCACAAAGATACCACAAAATGAATGTGAAGAAACCCAATTGAGAATGAACAAAAATCACATTTGCAGTATGATCTCAATATTAGTATGTACTCGGAGGAAACAGATCATTTTGTATTTATAAACTACCTTAAGTCATGATGTGAGGCACAAACTTACCAGTGTAAGGTGGAAGGGTAACTGCACTAGTCATTATTCTACAGGGTGTATCCGTGACGATGTTCCAAACTTTCAGGGATGATGGAGGAAGGGAAATGGATCAATTTGAGATAAGAAACCATACTACGGAAATAATAATAATAATGTTTTTGGTTTTACGCCCCTTTTAACTACTATGGCTTTTATAGACGCTGAGGTGCCGGAATTTTTCACCGATGGGGATCTTGAACGTGCCAGTAAATCTACTGACACATAGTACGGAAACGATCGAGTCGCATGTTATAAGCAAAATGCTAATCATTTAATACTGTTTACCTGCATACGTTTCACAAGCTGATACATTTACAACAACTGTTCAAAATGGCGCCCCCCTTCAACTCGTCAACACAGACTGAATTCTACAGTACAGACATCGTACACCGATCCAGTCAATACGCAGTGGAGTAGTTGAGTTATCCTCCTAGCCTCTTCTGCTCGTCGGGAGTATCTACCTTTCAATCGTAGCACATTACAGTATTCCACTGTCCGAGGTATCAGACCGATTTTTGCTTTAACTGTTGACTGCCGGTCGCAATGGTGTAGTGAATACGGTATTGGTCTACTAATCCCAAGATAGCGGGATCAAACCCGACTGCGGTCGGTGGCGTTTACGGGTGCTAACACATCCAACCCCATGTCGTTGGCTTCTGGCACGTTAAGGAACGCCTGCCGGACGAAATTCCGCAACCCCGGGGTCTGTTAAGAACTAAAATTGAGGACGGACGTTAAATAACTGCGATTATTAATAACTGTTGACTCGATCGTTTCCGGACTATGGGCCCTTATCACAAATGTATCCATTTGCCTTTCTCCATCATTCCTGAAAGGTTGTAACATAATCACGGATACATCCTGTATAATGATCTACCTGTAATATAAAATGAATGTTTCGTCATTTTTACATTGTTTTTATTCCAGAAAACAGCAGAACAAATTAAAAAATGATGGGAAAACATGAAAACTAAAAGGAAAGAGGAATTGGCTCAGGAAAAGAGGCAGAGGACGACTACAGTTGGGGGTCCATGTCCAGGATCTAGCAGAAGCACTGATCCTAATATCAATGGCATCGACACAATTGATATCGAGGTTCAAGATGCAATTGACGTTGGTGGCCAACAAATATAACAGTGGAGCTTACATTCTACTGAACGATAGTAGTCTGGGAATGGATGAAGAACACTCGCAGGCGGATGTAGAGGAGGAATTCGAAAATTCTGCACAGACTAGTAAGAACATAACAAAAATCCACTTCTCATATTTGCAGTCTTATTTCAGTAATGTGAACATGTATGATTAACACAATTACATTATATTTCCTTCGTTCCAGGAGATCAAGACAAAACACCCCTGGAGCCGCCAGAGAGGCAAGAAAATTGGTTACTGGTATAATAAAGGAGTCCGATAAGAGACTAGAAAGGTGTGATGCACTGTTACAACAGGACAAAGAACTTGATTCCCTAAGAATGAAAGAGATGGCAGCAAAAGTGATGGTAGCACATATGGCATGCCAAAAGATGGCTCTTGACATTGAGCATAAGAAAGAGAAACACGAAGTGGAAATGAAAATGTTGAAGACAAAATTGTCTGATTAATATGTTATTAGATGTAGACTAATGCAATAATTTAATTAAAATGGCGTTGTAGAAATGCAGCTCTGATTGCTTGCCCTCGGGGTCTGTCTTCTGAGGCCATGACAGGCACAACTCTCTCTGGAAACTCAACATTAATTCCATACGTTATACCAATATTGTGAAGTACTGCACAAGCAGCTACTACACGAGTAGTTGTTCTTAGTTTGGTGTTCAGTTTCTTCGATAGGCATGAGAATTTTGTTTTCCAGACACCAAACAATCGTTCACAGTATTTCTTGTCCTTGTATGAGCACGGTTGTACCTGTTTTCAGCCTCATTTTGTGTGTGAAGTACTGGTGTAAAAAGGTATTGTTTATGGGCATATCCACTGTCATCCAATAGAATTCCACTTAACCTCCTTTCCTCGAATGCAGTCATAAAAGCACTGTTTAAAAAAATCCTGTTGTCATGTGCTGATCCAGGCCAACGAATTACAATATTTAATATTTCCATTTTTGGAACACACACAACTTGTACATTTCGAGACATCCATCCTTTCCGATTCCTATAGATGTCAGCAGTCGGGCCTCCTGGACTCCTAACAGGAATGTGTGTGCAGTCAATGCACCCCATAACATCAGAAAACCCTGCTATATCATAAAATGCCCGTTTTTTTTAATAGGATATAGCTTCTTGGGTTGATGGAAATTTTGCATATCTTCCCAGATGTCTAGCTAAACATTCTGGTATTGTAGCAATAATTCTACTGACAGAAGGTTGGCTAATACAAAGGAGATCTCCACATACGATCTGAAATAATAAAAACAATGTTGTGTTTTATTAATGTTATTCATATTATTAAAAAATCGTTTTGAGATTTTTACTTGCCATTCTTTTACATGAACCATTACTAACCCATCAAATAACACAATGGATGTAATTGTTCGCAGAGTAACCGTTTTTACTCGATACTCGATAATAATATTAATAATGGCGTTGGGAGATATACAAATGTAGCCTAATGTGAGAGTAAAACTGAAGTAGGATTGAGAGGTTATGGTTGGCCAGGTGTAACATCAAAACGAGTAGGGCTAATAGTAATTAGGGACTAAATACAGGAAAAATATTAATACTTTCTGCTTACAGTTATTGATATTTTGGAAGTAGTAATAATATTATATATTACTTGCCTGCATACTGCCAGTTGCATAAAATCTTAGAGCAGTCAATACTTTAATATGTACCGGTACTGGCAACGGTACCGTACTCCTCTCCTGTTCCGATTTCCAACGTGTTCTGGTATCACCAGTGGCATTATAATCTTATTTACTCATTCCTTAGAGAACCCTTAACGTCTTTTAAATTCACTGTCTGTGAGAGTATCGAAATGATTTCCACCATTTCTTACATACATCCGTGGTACCGGCAAATTATTCTCGTATGCGTAATCTATGAATTCTTGGAATCCATCATCATCATCATCGAAATCCATTTCAATCGTAACCTTAACTTTATCGCACTGAACATATGTTATCACAGTGATATTCAGGCAATGTGTAGCAATGAAGTGAGGTTTAAGGTTGGTCTTCAGCTATCTAGAATCTCACTAACTTTTGACTAGGTTCACACTTAAGTGTAAGTTAAGTATGGTCTCTGAATACCAACTCAGGCTTTGATACACGGGAAAGTAAGATGTAAGTGAAAGTTAAGTTGAAGTGCTGTCTCTGAATACGGCCCTTAGCCTATAAAGACTATTGCCATTTGAAATTATCATTACTGCCCGCTTCCCAGCTCTGGGCATGTGGTGATTGTAAACAATGCCCCACCTGCCTCATACCGCTCCAAGTTGGTTTGGGCAACGTCGCGTAGTATCGTAGCCCTCTCTGCATGTCCGTCAAATGATACTCAGCCCATCGGTATGGCATTTTTCTCATGCTCGTGCATTCCTTCATCATATGATGCACAGTTTTATGCGATATTCGTGTCTTTCGAAATAAGTCATGACTCAGCTGATTTACATTCGTTCGACTCCAACTAACTGCGTCGTTTGCTGAATACTTCTGATTTGGAGCAAGATACATCTACAATCAAAAGATACTTTCATTGCTACCTAGACAAATCTCATAGGCTTACTACGAAAACTACTGTATCGTACCAACTGTGAGAAGTAGGCGCGCCTTAAGTCTTTAGCCAGAGACCAGGGCGACACGTGGGGTGGCGGATAATACACAGGCTGGTCAAAGATTCAAAGTTTAACCTCATCAATTTTTATAAGGGGATTGCATTTGTTCACCCCACTCTAAAACAATCCATCGCTGTATATGTCTTACGAACTTAAAATTAACTCTAACTCAAACTTACCGTACGTGAAATAGTGAAGTTAATCGCAAAAGTAGCTGAACTCATTTATTTAAACATATAATATTCTATCACAAAAAGACACTAGATAGGCTATAGTGACAAAATCGCCGAATTGACAACGGTGCGACATAGACAATTTGTATATTGATAATACTCTTACTAAATCATGTGTAAAACAACTTGGCTGATAAAAAGGTTAGGAAAGGAGTCCATGTTGATCATAACATAATTGTTTAGCCCAGCGGTCCCAAACCTGGGGTACACGTACCCTTTGGTGGTACGCAACGAGCCGGTTAGAAGTACGCCAAGTCAGTCGGCCATGACTGTTAGAGTGGAAGTGAATGAATGAAACAACTTTAGTAATGTTCCTGTAATGACTTAACTGTTGCCATTATGTACCATGTATTTTAATATTCTCTCTATTGCTTGTGATTGAAGTCATTGTTAACTAATTGCGGTACCGTAAAATTCTAGGTATTTTACATTAAAACAATAAGAAAAATTCTATAAATCACCATGTTTGTAGTGATGGGGTGTAAGCAGTAAGAGATCATCCTTAGTAACTTATTTAAGGTGACGCGGACTATACACGAATTTTAGTGGCATGAGTGCAATGTTCTGACTATGAGAACCTCGCATGCGCGACTCTGCTACAGGAACTCCTGATTCAAGTGATGGTGGGGGAGGAACTTTCATCGCTTCAAAAACCATTCAGGCAGTCATTTTTTACGACAAAGTATGTCAGCTGTATGTCTACTGCAAAACCTATAAAATACTATGTAATATGCTAGAGGCTGTACCACGCCCCTCGTAAATATTGTTTATTGGCTTTAAATTTAATATAGCGTCAGTCTGAGCGAACGAACGAGAGGGCAGTTGGTCCAATTAGCGAGAGGATCATGTCATGAGCAGACCGCCCAGGAGAGAATCTTCTGAGCTACACTCGCCACACTACTCCCTGACACATTGCCTGAACGATACTAGCTGTGTCAGGCGATTAAACGTTTCTTAACAGACCACGGCTTCGGTGTGCCAGAAATGATCAAACTAACAAAAGTAATATAGATTTAGGTATTGATTTGAAATTAAATATATTAAAATTGAAATATGCTCTTATCGACAAATAACACTGATATGCATTTCAATATTCTTTCTGCTACAAGGAAAAATATTACTGATTCTTGTTAAGTAAAGTGCCCTAAATCCATATATGTGTTAAGATTTTGTGTATCACAGCATTTTTTCTTTTTGGAATTTTGAAAAGAATATCAACAAAACATCAAAATTGGCAAAGTTTATCATTAAAAAAAT
Organism: Meconema thalassinum; assembly: GCA_946902985.2. Classification (NCBI taxonomy): domain Eukaryota; kingdom Metazoa; phylum Arthropoda; class Insecta; order Orthoptera; family Tettigoniidae; genus Meconema; species Meconema thalassinum. The sequence goes on along the minus strand of OX336388.2, from coordinate 490,768,891 downwards.
ACATTACATATTAATAAGACAATATATCTGAAATGACTGCATAGGTATTGAGAGATGTAGAATCGAAGTCTGTATTCTGATTTTCTCTATCGTGCCCCATTCTATGTAATATTGGGAAATAAGAACGAAAAACTTCAAAATTTGAGCAAGAATTTCAATAACGTTACATTGGGTATAATATTTTTAAAATCGTGTTTAACACTGCAATATAAAATTCGAGTGTATGAAATTAACTATAAAACCTTGAATTATATTAATACAAAGTACTTTCAGTCATTCAGATGCTCAATTTACCTGCTTTGGCGGTGCAGTTCAACAGGAAGTAATTTTATGATACCACTTTAACCACCTCATATCCACTACAAAAGAACAACATATTTTCTGAACACTATTTACAGCGCTGTGTATATGATACAAAAATGAATACATAATTAACGCTTATACCTACCAGTTTCAAGGAGTGAGATTCATACAAATGCATTAATGGTTTCGTTTCAAGTTTCCTTGCAATATTAAGCAAGAAACAAAATAATTATGGGGATACTTACTTCATAATTTTTAATTTCAGTTGTTTTATAAGAGTTTAGTGATTCTATTATTTGTAAATTACCAGCCTTAACACAATAATACGAGTATAATTGATGTAAAGATATACAGTATATTAACTTCAGTATTTAAACCATTCAAAAAACATTTTTTTTTCTGTTTTAATTGGACGTGATGAAACGAAACTACATATGAGCTTTGTAACTACCCATAGGGAGGAACTGAAAAATAGCAAAATGATTGCATATCACTGTAATCTATTGTAGTAGGCTCAAACCAATTGGTCCTCCACAGTCGATAAATTATTGTATATACACTCCTCAACAAAAGTTTGGACTACCGTTATCAATATGCTGACGCTGCCATAGAAAAATTCTTACCTCAAGATAAACTTGATGGTCACATTCAGAGCATGCCTCCTCTGTGTGCGGAGAGGACTACTAAAGACTGATACTGATCATCATGAGATATAGATCTTCAATGTTTTTGTTTCCAAAAAGGACATTTAGAAGCGAGTTCACTTTGTTTTTGTACAGTTTCATATTTATCTAACCACGAGTGTTATTGTTTTCAGGAGGACTGATGTTTAGTTTCTTAATAAGTTAATAATAATAACTATAATAATAATAGTATCGTATGGCATCGGATGTATCGGTTCTTTAACATACCAACGACGTATGACATGCGTGTCATGATTTTTGTCGCCTTTCAAAAATCACATACCACGGCCAAGTGCGAACCTGCAAGCTTGGGGTTAGTAGTCCTGGGGTTGGTAGTCCTACACGATAACCACTCACCAACCGTGGCATAATAAGTTATTGTATAAACCTCAATGGGTTTACTATAAGAAGTCATTGTAGTAAAATCTATGGTAGTCCAAACTTTTGTTGAGCAGTGTACTCTAAATATTTCCACAAGAACATACAGTATGCCCGGTATTCCGGGAGACCATGACTATCCAGAATAATATGAAGGTAGGCTACATTGTTGGCTCTACAGTACATATACAATACGAGACACCATATAAATGGTTATGTAGCATGTGGATTGAAGCTCTCAATATGTCAAAGCAGACCTTCTCAAGATCATCCTCGATAATGCCAAGTTCTTTCAGGATGTTAACGACGAACTTGAAGGACGTTCCTCGAGCTCCGAAAAGGAGGCCTTTTACTTTCCATGCATTTTTAGGTAGGTTATATCTCTCATGTACAAGTTACGGACGCATTGTGTCCTTCTTCAGCATATATAATAGGCATTAATAGAAAGAAGGAAAGTTATTATTGAATTGCGAGTATTATATAAATTGTACTCTATGTACTGTGGTTATTGTTAAGCAGTAGCGCATTTCAACTATAGACTATATCATGATATGAAATCAATCTATATATATAAAGCACAAAGTTTGTCTGTCTGTCTGTCTGTCTGTCTGTCTGTTATGTATACAAATCTACACCGTTTCACCGATCTGAACCAAAATTTGTATACTTACCCTTTGGAACCCGACGAGTAACCCTATCAACTTTAAATTTCGGACAGACCACCCCATTCCCTGCATTTAAGCCCTTTTGCACAAATCTACACCGTTTCACCGATCTGAACCAAAATTTGTATACTTACCCTTTGGAACCCTGCGAGTAACACTGTCCACTTAAATTTTCGGAAAGACCACCCCATTCCCTGCATTTAGGCCCTTTCGTCCAAATCTACACCGTTTCACCGATCAGAACCAAAATTCGTATTCTTACCCTTTGGCACCCTGCGAGTAACACTGTCTGCTTGAAATTGCGGACAGACCACTCCATCCCCTGCATTTAGGCCCTTTGGCCCAAATCTACACCGTTTCACCGATCTCAACCAAAATTTATATATTTACCCTTTGGAACACTGCGACTAACACTGTCTGCTTGAAATTGCGGAGAGGCTACTCCAACCCCTGCATTTAGGCCCTTTGGCACAAATCTACACCGTTTCACCGATCTGAACCAAAATGTGTATACTTACCCTTTGAAACACTGCGAGTAACACTGTCCATTTAAAATTTCGGACAGACCACCCCATTCCCTGCATTTAGGCCCTTTGACACAAATCTACACCGTTTCACCTATCAGAACCAACGTTCGGATACTTACCCTTTGGTACCCTGTGAGTAACACTGTCCACTTGAAATTTTGGACGGACCACTCCTTTCACTGCATTTAGGACCTTTGGCAAAAATCTACACCGTCTCACCCTTCTCAACCAAATTTTACATACTTACCCTTTGGAACCCAACGAGTAACCCTGTCTACTTGAAATTTTGGGCAGACCACTCCTTTCCCTGCATTTACTTTTAATTTTGGGCAGACCACTCCTTTCCCTGCATTTAGGCCCTTTGGCAAATATCTACACCATTTCACCCATCTCAACAAAATTTTACATACATAACCTTTGGAACCCGACGAGTAACCCTCTATACTTGAAAATTTGGGCACACCAATCCTTTCCCTGCATTTAGGCCCTTTGCTAAAAATCTACACCGTTTCACCCATCTCAACAAAATTTTGTTCTTGCTCGACTGTGATTCATTATTACTATTACGTTAGTTTGTAAGTTTGACGTGCCAATTCAATAGTTGTAGTGTATGTATGTCCCCTAAGCGTTCATATACCATTCATCCGATTACGATGATACTTGGGTCTGTTGTTGTGTGGATTCCAGGGAAGGATTCTAGCTACAAATTATGAATGTAACACGAAAGGGTGAGGGACTTAACAGGAAGTTTTAAATGCCCCAGTAACCCAATTGCACAATGCCAGTTGTGATGATGATGATGATGTTTAAAGGGGCCTAACATCGAGGTTATCGCCCCTAATGGTTTGGGGGATCGTGAACATGAAACTAATACTAAAACTACAAAACTTATGGGCTAGAAGAAGATAAGGACAAAAGAAAGGAATAAGGGAAATAAAAGACAGGAGGAAATGAAATGCCATCAACCCTAGATAAATGAGAATTGAGGACTTGGAAGGAAGGAGAGCCACGAAATGCAGATAGGAAAGGGAAAGAGGACAGGTTCCGTCCCAAAGGCAATGGAAAAAAGGGGTAAAACCGGACCCAGCTCAGGAAACCCTCAGGGTTGCCAGCTCCCGAACTCACCAGCCATGAGCCCTTGAGGATGTAGCACTATCCAGGGTGCACCACAGAAGTGGTGGGGCTACACACGCCCTGCCTCCTTGAGTGCCTTGAGCAGAAGACATGAGATATTAAGAAAAGAAAAAGAAGGCTGACGCCTCGAAGAATGAGGCTATCAGGAATGATTAGACAAGGACCAATTAAGGCGGGAAAGTGAAAGAGTCGCTTGGCCTCGGATACCCTGATACCATCGGGGTCGGAAGAGAACAAGAGTTTGACCAAGGGAGGCTGACTGTAAAGGGAACTGAAAGGAGCCCGGCAACAGTAAGTAGAAGCAATGCTGGACTCAGCTGGGGTCCCGTGGTCACAAACCCACGTCCCACAAGTTGTGAGACCCTGGGGGGTGGAGGGTTGGAGGAGGGGGCAGGTGTGAGAATAACTTGCTGATTCATCGCGAGGTGACATGAGAGGAGTGTCCGGAGGCCACCGTGTTACCAGTTATTGCTGACTATGCTGATGTTCATAAGGGCCTTTGCTCAAACCACTTTAGGGTTACGAAAGAGTGAGTGATTCACCGGCCAATGTATAGGACCGGGACCCCCCCCCCCCCAAACGTCTGTCATCATATATCGTCATCAACTGTGATATTGTCAGGTTCGTGCAGCTTGGACCCGAGCAGTACTTCATCAGCTTTTTCACTGGACGCTTCGAGTATAGGCCTAAGCCAGAAAATAAGGTTCAGACTTTGGAAGACATCGAAGGTAGAAATCTGAATTACCTATATCAGATTTAAAATTACACCATGTTCGTTTAGTAGTCATTTTTCATTACCTTATTATTATCATAATAAGGGAAAATGACCTAGATGTTACGTCCATTATACTACTAAGCAACACCACAGTCTACCTAGCCTGTGATTTTTAAAATATGTATTTCCATTAGATTGTAAGTTTGATATACCCGTTCAGTAGTAGTCGTCTACATAAATAAAATTTATCACGTTGAGTGTTCAGGAGACTGAGATATTATCATCATTCCACCGGGCGAAGCCGGGTACTACTGCTAGTTGATTATAAAATTAAGAAATAGGCTACTTAATATAAAACTAAATATGTTAACTAACTTTAAAACTTACGAAATATACTTAAATTATAGAAATTAAATGAAATAAGATCTATTACAAATGCATTTAAATAATTCATTCTTCGGCAAAATGTGGAGAGCAATGGTTTCGTTGTAGCACGAAAGACCATCGAGTCTGAGGTCGTGAGGGCAAAGTGCTCGACTCCGCTAACTACAATACAAGTGCATGCATTTACCATTACACAGACTTAATCAATACCGACAAAGAGAAGGTTTAAACCATGACGTCATTGGGTGTTTACTAATATTTTACACTTGGAATTTTATAGGAAAACTCCCTCTAGGTAAATAAACTCAAGTATAGAAATAATCATTCCATAAACAAACTTCTTAAGTTAGATCACGAACAGAGGTAAGAAATATGATGATGTTGCTGGTGTTCGTGGATGGAGGTCATCATCCCTATGCAATTGGGTGAATGAAATTTTCTGTCTGATAAATTATCAAGTCATTGTGGTTGGCTCTACTAAAGTGTTTAACTTGTAACTGGGGCTAAGATTGCGATAGAGGCAGCCATAGCCTTAAATTAGGTTGAAGTTGCGAGGAATAGAATTAAGAACTCAAGAAAAACCATTTGTTGGATTCGAACTCATCTCTCTTCTAAACCATCCACACACGGCTCGGTGCACACCGATCCAACACTCATACCAAAACAGACCACAAGATTAACCTAGACTTATTGTTGTTTTGTTGTTAATTCATTTAGAAGCTTGGCGACATCGTGTTCATACAGCCCCGTGTGGAGAATTTGTATGATAACCCGTGTTATTGTGGTGTCTGTAGCAGAAGAGTGTGTGTCGAAAATGTGTCTACGCTAACGCGTCAACGCTAAACTTGCTAATGTTGTTGTTGCTTCATTTGAGAGGCCTGGACATCGAAGTCATTTAGCTCCGTGTACTTGGGTGAGTGGAATTCGGTCCGATAACCTGGGTTATTGAGATGGCTGTGTTAGTGTAGGTATTTGTAATTCAGATGAGGATTGGGAAGAAGTCGGCCGTAGCCTTAAGTTAGCAACCATCCCGACATTTGTCTGGAGTAGAAGTGGGGAAACCACGTAAAACCACTTTCAAGATGGCTGACGTGGGAATCAAACCTACCCCTTCTCAGTTTTGCCTCACAAGGCTGAGCGTAATCCGTTCCAGCCCTCAGCCAAGAATTAAATTTCTTAGCAGAGCTTGGAAATGAACCCAGACCACCAGGGCGACAGCCAAGAATGCTACCCGCTACACCACGAGATGGATATCCAAGCAAAATTATCCACGCTGATTCCAGATAGACTCCATATTAAAATGTCTGTATGTGACAATATAAAACTGAAGGCAACGATGTCTTCGCCTGAAATAATGCAATCAACAATAGCAAGAACTTAGGCCTCAGTCGCTACGTTCACTTAACACAGCCTGTGCCGAGTTCTCACGACTGCTGCCCGCCCCCGTAGACGAGCTGGCTCTGATTTACAACGTGTACCCCATGAGAGATTCTCACAGGATCTTCAACGACTATAATCTCTGATAGAACGGGATTTATTAGCACCAACAGGTCAGAGACTAACGTTACATAGGGAGAGGGACAGCTGGCCAGCTTTCAAAACACATGACTTCGGGTTGGATCAAGGTTCAGTCCTATGGCATTTAAGGGCGGTTAAAAACGACACCGTAGAGATTCAGAATGGTATTTAAGCCTACTTTCGATTTTTGCATAAAATGAAAGTAGACTTATGAGATCTACACAGGGCCAAAACATTGTGTGTCTGTGTGCGAGTGTGTGTGTGTATGTCTGTCTCCCCCTATCAATTGAAACACAATGAAATCCAATTGAACAAAATTCGGTACAGAGATAGCACTAGCAAAGGGCACCTCAGTGTCATGTTTTATATTGCCGCCATCTTTACCAAAACTTAATGGCGGCCACACAAATGGTAAAAACTGAACATTAAATTACGACCAAACTAATCATCGGATCTTTACACAATTTGGTACAAACATACCTTTATATGAGACGCGTTCTGTGCTCAAACTACAAGGTCATCAGCCGCAACATTTAAAGATGGCGGCCGTGTGAATTATGCAATTATTATAATCAATAGCTTAAGACCCACCAATTCCGATTATCGAGCCGAGGGTGGTTTAAGCTATCATCAAGGACGTGACACATTATTTATTATAATTTTATATTATAATGTTACACTTAATCAGTGACTTTAAAGAGCTGAGCCGTCTCTCTCACATGACGAGATGGCAGGTGACCTCTTGTGCCTGTCCTATATTTAAGTAGTTTGAGTATGTTGCATGCGATATAGCCTAATGATAGAAATAATATACACTTTGTATGAAATGATTTATAATGAAGATGTATTGCAGTGAAGAAATCGTTTATTTCAAGGCATTATTTCTAACACGTTGTATCTAAGTCGGTTAATGACACTGAGATGTTATGGACATGTTTGGCTCTGTGCTAGCACGTAGTCTCTCACGCAGGCCGCTGGGATCCAAAATCTATTAGAGTTAACTTTTTTTAAACTTGAATTATTTTACAAATGATGTGGATGAGCTCTTTCCACAGATACAAAATCAAATGCTATTTAGCTCAAAGGAGAGGCTAATGTATACACTCGTTTATTAATAATCACAGCCCCAGCATCGCACATGAACAGAAGACATTAGAAAAAGAAACAAGATACACGTCATCAACCACAGCCTTCTCAATGCCTCCGTACGGTGCTATCTTCTTGCGGGTTACGTGGGTAATTGTTCCAAACATTCCGCTTTGTAAATCCCTGGCCTACTGAAGTATTGCCATTTTGTAATAGTTCAACTTCTAGCCATGACAGCGCACCGATTTCCTTTAAGCACTGCCTCAATGTTACCTATATAATCACTCAACAGAATTGCTGTTCAGTCGGTCAACAAAAGAGCGCCCAAACAGATTGGGCTGTAAGTGACGATTATTTTATCATCCTATTATCTGGAAGTAACGCTACACGAATTACCTACACATTAACACACTCCTCTAACAAATGGTGGGGGTTCAATTGGATGACATGTTTCGTTCGCCAAGCGAACATCATCAGATAAAATTATACAAGACAAAATAGCTCTACCGAATTCTACCAAATCTACAATGTCACTCACAAGCGGCCACTGTCATCATCATCATCTTCCTAGCATTAATCCCGCTTTATTGCAGGGTCTGCTTCACAAGCGGCCACTGTATTCCAACAAAAAGAAAAGTCGTATAAGTCACAATGTGTTTCATTTTTATTTTTATGATGCAAGCATGGGAAGTAATCCTTTTCTCCTCCATCGTTGATTTTTATTTTGCAAAGAAGAAGCTTCTTTCTGAAGACAGAAAGCTGTATCAAACGGGTTTCACTTCGTTGCAGAGAACTATTCAATCAGGTTAGCTTCTCAAACACATAATTTAGTTATGCGGTACAAAACGTCAATGTACAAAAAGTATTTAGAATTTGTTTCTTCCAGGCAAGCTCAACTTGTGGAGTAGCGGCTAGCATTACTTGAGGAACTTCAAAAACACTTGAGATATCCATTCTAACTACTGTACTTTTTAAAGGAAAAAAAATCCTCTCAGCACGCCGGAAGGCGGGCAAACTAGGGGATAGCCGAAAATAGGCAAAATATGGAGGTTTTCGTAGGACTAGACCTTATTTTATACCTCTCATTATGAGAAAGTATTTTACAATTGGAGCTTAATAAACTATTTATGCATATTTTTATCATGTTATTGTCTTATGGGGACGGTGACCTTTCCGTCATTTGGGGTCTATTTTTATACTGGTGGTCACACTGTCCTTACGCAAGGTTTCGACACTGATGTGTAACTATCTAACGGTCTGTTAGGCCTACTTCTTCACCCAAAATTTTATCTCCCACAGAAATGATGATGATGATGATGATGATGATGATAATTCTTGTTTTAAGGGGTCTAACATCTGAGTTATCGGCCCCTAATGGCTGGGTGATAGCGAAAATGACAATGAGACGGAAACCATATCGAAAACTAACGGTGATTGAAAATACTGACCAAAGTACGTACTGCCTATGCTGCCAATGATATTTTTCTCATTTTTAGGTACGCTCAGCTTGAAAGCCCGTTGTCCTACATATTTGAAACTTTGTAGTATTGATGTACAGATCTTCTGCTATTCATTGTTGGCTTTTGATTTTGGAATAAATGCATAGTTATTTTTGGGAGGATATTTTTCCAAACTTCAAAAATTACATGAAAATTTTGGGGAATTAAATGTTTTCCTGTCCCCATATATTAACATATCAAAAATAAAGTAGCTGGTTTTAAGAGGTCAGGTATAGATGTATCACTGACATTTATTTCAGATTTCTATCTCATATAGTTTTTTAACTGAGCGTACCTACAGAAAAAAAAATCTGAGAAAATTAACATTAAAGATTAACACATAAAAATCTTACTTGAGATCTAGGTTAGAACCTCATCATTTTCAGTTATAGCCTCCTGAGTGGATACCTTCATGCTGGGTTCCCTGACTTTCTCTACTGCCTCACTAATAATGTCTGTGAACCTATGGAATCTAGTAGGAGAACTAGGCAAATTCATTATAGCACATAGCATGTCACCCCCTGCCTTCTCCTTACCAATTGACCTGAGGCCATACACAAATCGAAGATTCACCTCATGTCCACGGTTCACATATTTTTAGGTGAAAAATTCTGTTACTTTTCCACAAGTTTCACATGAAAGAACAATGATACAAGCTAGGCCCTTACGAAATGCTGTCTTTTCATAAACTGTCACACAATCAATATTGTCATTTAGACTTTCACGGCCCGTGTTATTATTCATAATGTTGAATTTTGGGCTTATGCCGTGTTTTATTATACTAAAATTCGACGCGTTTCGAAAGAAACCATGTCTTTCATCGTCAGGAATAATCTGGAATACGACAATGTTGCTAAGAGAAAGCAACGAAGAACATATAGAAGGTGCCCAAAGATGGACGCCATTATAGCCCCATGTTAGGGACAACGGAAAGCAGCAGTGAATTACTTTCTCAGGGTTCTGATAATAGGTAGAAAGGATTCACTGAGATTGTAGCCGGTGTCGCGGTTGAAATTATCTGGGTGTTTACTTATTTCAACCGCCTCCCTGATGATTCTGGGACGATATTGCTTTATACGGGCAAGAACATCCACTCCTTGGAACATGACATCATGGCCAGGTGTTAAAGCATGATCGGCAACAGCTGATTTATCAGGTTGAATGAGCCTGATACATCTATTATGTTCCTTAATGCGAGTGCATATTGTTCTCGAAGTCTGCCCGATGTAAACCTTGCCACAAGTACAGGGAACTCTGTAGATACCCGGTTGTTGCAATTTAGGCAAACTGTCCTTAGTTGGTCGCAGGAGTTGCCTAATCTTAACGGAAGTTCCAAATACAGTCCGTATGTTGTACCGACGTAGGATTTTAGCAATACGATCCGTTGTGTTATGTATGTACGGAAGGTAAGCAGTTCCTCTTACATCTCTTTTCTCAACTGACGTCCTATTATTATTTGTTGGTTTCAGAACCGTAGAAATCAAAGCCTTGCTATAACCGTTGCTCTCAAAGGTGGTTCGCAGGGTGTTAATTTCTTCTTGTAAAGAAGACACTTCACAAATCCTCCTAGCCCTGGTAGTTAGAGTTGTAAGGATACCATGTTTCTGGGCAGGGCGATGGTGAGAACTTGCGTGGAGATATCTATTGGTGTGTGTTGGCTTACGAAAAACGCTGTGTCCTAAAGATCAATCCTCTTTCTTGGTGACGAGAACATCTAAAAAAGGTATTTTGCCGTCAGATTCCTTTTCCATGGTGAAACAAATAGAAGGGTGCTGGAGATTAAGGTGATCCAGGAAATGGCTAAGATTTTCCTCACCTTCCGTCCAAACAACGAACGTGTCATCCACATAACGCCACCAGATCTTCGGTTTGAAAGGAGCCGACGACAAAGCTTTCTCTTCAAAGTTCTCCATGAAGAAATTAGCCACAACAGGAGAGAGAGGACTACCCATGGCCACACCATCAGTCTGCTCATAAAAATTCCCATTCCATAGAAAGTAGGAGGAGGTCATGCAGTGATAAAAAAAAGTCTTGTGATGTCTTCAGGAAAAAGACCATTAATGAGAGACATAACACCATCAATAGGTACTCTCGTAAACAGAGACACCACGTCGAGACTCACTAGAATATCACCGGCTGAAGTGTTATAGCTTTTAACTTTTCCACGAAGTGTGTGGAATCCTTAATGTACGAAGGCGTGTTACCCAGAAGCGGCTGAAGTAGTCTACCTAAGTATTTGGAAAGGGCATATGTAGGAGAACCAATCGTACTAACAATAGGTCTAAGAGGAACATCTTCCTTATGTATTTTAGGAAGACCATAGAGTCTCGGAGGAATAGCATCCCCTGGAAGGAGAGTCTTCGCTGCATCCGCTGGAATAGATCCGTTAACACCCTGCGAACCACCTTTGAGAGCAACGGTTATAGCAAGGCTTTGATTTCTACGGTTCTGAAACCAACAAATAATAATAGGACGTCAGTTGAGAAAAGAGATGTAAGAGGAACTGCTTACCTTCCGTACATACATAACACAACGGATCGTATTGCTAAAATCCTACGTCGGTACAACATACGGACTGTATTTGGAACTTCCGTTAAGATTAGGCAACTCCTGCGACCAACTAAGGACAGTTTGCCTAAATTGCAACAACCGGGTATCTACAGAGTTCCCTGTACTTGTGGCAAGGTTTACATCGGGCAGACTTCGAGAACAATATGCACTCGCATTAAGGAACATAATAGATGTATCAGGCTCATTCAACCTGATAAATCAGCTGTTGCCGATCATGCTTTAACACCTGGCCATGATGTCATGTTCCAAGGAGTGGATGTTCTTGCCCGTATAAAGCAATATCGTCCCAGAATCATCAGGGAGGCGGTTGAAATACGTAAACACCCAGATAATTTCAACCGCGACACCGGCTACAGTCTCAGTGAATCCTGGCTACCTATTATCAGAACCCTGAGAAAGTAATTCACTGCTGCTTTCCGTTGTCCCTAACATGGGGCTATAATGGCGTCCATCTTTGGGCACCTTCTATATGTTCTTCGTTGCTTTCTCTTAGCAACATTGTCGTATTCCAGATTATTCCTGACGATGAAAGACATGGTTTCTTTCGAAACGCGTCGAATTTTAGTATAATAAAACACGGCATAAGCCCAAAATTCAACATTATGAATAACAATCAATATTTTTACAAAATTTGGACTGCTGAAACGATTTCACAGCAGCACACAAGAGCTAAACGTCTATAACCTGGTATCCTACTGAAATGTTTTCACTATTTGCACCAATAAAGGCGCTACCTGAATCATACTCCTTACATACCTATACACTTTCAGAAGCTGGCAGCTTTTTATGACACGAACTTATAGGAGAACTAATTGAACCTTCCTCACTGTTGTATGAGGTTATGGGAGTGGCGGGCAAATACTCACTGCTCGTAACAGCAAAAGCGTCAACCTTCTCTGTCTGCAAGCATTTTTTCTTGTTTCTAAATTGATTCCCACGGCACTTACTTCTGCCGAACTTCTTTATCCTGGACATATTGAAAATAAACACTTGGAATAGGCCTAACCGTAACAACATCTCACAACATGCACCAAACTAATCAAACATAAACAATCACAGCGGCATCACACGTTGTTGACAGTAGCACCAATCGCATAGCAACGAATTGCCTTCAAAACGAGGCTATGTTCATAAATACACCAAAACTTTTTCGAAAGTTATCAAATATTAAATTCATGCGTGCAGAAGGGGGTGTGGCAGTTTTAGATGACAGAGGCCAAGAAATATACAATTTATGGGTACTTGTAATGCGATTTTACCGAAATAAAAATTGTTGTCATGTCGTACACATGCCAAAGAACACCAAAATACTTTAAAACGAATTTCGCAATTTTTGCAAAAATTGAGGTACGTACTCCCCTTAAAAATGCAATTGAAATTCAAAAAAACTCACAAAAATACCACCCCTGCATTTAAAGACTTACTAAAAAGCAATTTAGATTGTCATTCCTTACAAAATTCAATTGAGGTAGAAAAAACTCGCAAAATGCAATTTAGATTGAAAATACTTACAAAATGCAATTTAGCGGCTTCGGTGACGTACAGGTCTGACGTTTGTTTTTGGCCGGTGGCCGTGAAATCCGCGCATCCACTGTGCTAACCGTTCAACCTCCTTCCTCCTTTCCTTCGTTCCTTCTGATCGTGCGTGCGGGCGTGCAGTTGTTACTGCACATGCTCACAATAAGAAGGCTTCCTGGCTAGTCGGAGACCTCTACGCAACAAGCAAGCACCAGCCAAAAACAAACGTCAGACATGTACTGTGCGAGTCCAAGCTCTATGAACTTGCGGGGTGAGGAGAAAGAGCAGGGAAGGGTCAGGCGAGAAGAGAAGGGCCTGTCAACAGCCCGCATGTTACTTGACATGCTCGTCTATTCCAATACTGCTGACAAAGGGTCTTCTCTGACACCAGTGTGGTGTTACGAATGAGTCAGTGAGTCATCGACCAATGTATTTGGTTCTGTACTATGCGCGGACCGAGAAACCTCATCACTCGTCAACACCGTTTCTCATAGTCCGCGATGCACATTCCTCTCAGGTTCACGCAGCTTAGACTCGAGCAGTAGTTGGTAGCATGCTGAGCTTCTATGCCCAAGATTGCGAGTTCAAGCCCTGCAGAAGTCTTCGGATATTTTAAGAGCGTTAAAAATCCCTCAGTATGCCTTCCTTCGGAGGGGAAGTAAAGCCGGCGGTCCCACGTCATAGATTTATGGCATAATAAAGAACTTTCCACTAATTACACCTGAGTGAAGCTAAATTATAGGTTATATTTGACTAACGCTCTTAGGTTCCAACGTTCGTCGCCAGGAGCAGACTGCGGTGGCATCTAGTAACAACGATCAGAACTAGTTGGTCGCTAACGGGGGCCTTTGGTAGCAAAAGCTGGAACCACTTGAAAATCGAATGTTTGCAGTCCTTACTTGAATTAAAAACAGATAACACACACTAATACAGCCATCACAATTAGCACCGGTTATCAGACAGATTCTACATACACAGTACACGGGGCTATATGACCGCATTGTCGCAGCCCCTAAACTGAGGAACCAACCAACCAACCAACCAACCAAAATGCAATTCAGATTGAAAAAACGTACAAAATGTAGTGTAGATTCAAAAATGTCACAAAATGTATTTTAAATACACGGGCAGCCAATTCATAAAATCAATGCGGGAATCTTAAAGAGAAAAGGAAATATAATGAAAAGAAAAAGAAGGCTGATCCCTAGAAGAATGAGGGATCAGGAAAAAATAAGAGAAGGGCCAATTAAGGCGGGAAAGGAAGAGCTAGGCCTCGGATATCCTAATAACGTCGGGGTCGGAAGAGAACAAGAGTTGACCAAGAGAGGTCGACAGGAAAGAAGACGGAGAGTAGCACGGCACATGTAAGTGAAAGCAATGCTGGACTCAGCTGGGTTCCCGTGGTCGCCAACCCACGTCCCACTTGATGTGAGCCCCTGGGGCGTCCCACAGAGAGGTTGGTTCATCAGATTAGAGGCTGCGACAACGCGATCATGTAGCCCCGTGAACTTTGGGTGTGTGTAGAATCTGTCTGATAACCGATGTTAATTGTGATGGCTGTATTAGTATGTGGTATCTGTAATTCAGGTAAGGACTGCAGAAAGTCAATTTCAAGTACGCCCTAGTAGTTCCTACTTTTGATACCAAATTCTACCGTCAACGACACCTAGCTGTGAACTTGGCTACCAGATGCCAACGCAACCCGCACCTGGCGACGAACGTTGGAACTTAGAGCGTTAATGAAATCGAAACGGTCTTACCTTGCATGATGATGTAGCAACAGTGGAAACGAGTACAGTACCTTAATCCTGCGCTGGGCCCACGTAACAGGACTCGGGGGAGATGAATAGGCTTATATATAAGACCGGAATAAGGAGAGATCGAAAAGGAGAGAAATCTATCAGAGGCGTGGACTGAACGTATATTCACATGGCAGTGGATGTAAGTTCAATATGATACCGTACGTACAATGGATCATGGGCCTAGCCTAGAACCAAAGTAGTAGAAGGAAAATAAATATCCAGAAGATCTAAGGAATGAATGAACTCAGAGACCACGTAGATGTAATAGGGATCACAGTAGTATATTCATCAAGAAAGATAATAAAACACTGACGAGGAAGAGATACATTCTAAATTGTTAGGTAATGTGAAAATAATAAGACATGAAGTTACTGTAAGTAGAATGCATGAATGTGCGTGAAGTTTATATCATAGACATAAGGAAGAGAGGTACGTTAGTAAATTAGCATGCACACACGGTGAAAAATTAAGTACGGAAATAAAATATTAAGAGGCTAGACAATGGAGTTAGGAAAAGGGACATACCAACAAAGAAGTGTAAGGTATTCCGAATAGCCTAGAGGATACAGAGAAAGTGAGGGTTTAGGAGGTTAAAATTAATTGAGTAAATACTCGTAGGACGGACGTGACTGAACTCAATATATGACGACAGAACAATCGACAATTAAAATGAATACCTGAAGGGTAATGTACAGTATATGTATGATCTATCAAGGTAAGTTACGGTAAGGAAATAGAAATAAAGGCGAGTGCAGAGAAGGGAGATACGTTACACAAAAGGGATAATTAGATAAACGCAATGACTAACGTGAATAAAACGTAATCATAGGTACAAGGTACGAAGGTAAATGAATGTAAATGATGCGGTGTACGAAATAGGCCTACTTGAGGCAAATAAACCCACGAAGATCGAAGTTGTGGCCCCCAGATACAGATATCACAAGTGGACCAGGTTGCAATAGGGAGGTCGCAACCGAATACTATGCCCACAAGTCCATTGCCTGATTGATAGAGATCGGTGAAGTTACGGGTCATAATTGCGTCCCTGAGCGAACAAGCGCGTTGCTCGAACACGGGACCAATTGACCCCGGGAAGAAGAAACCCGCACAGAAAGCCATAAAGCCGTAACACTTACAATAATACATACTGTACATAAAAAGGAGGGGGGAAGGGGGGTGGGGAGAGAAGGTGAAAAATGACTGCATACACACGATGAACATACATGGCAAAACACGATAGTATTCCACAGGAAAGATACATACACACATAACAAAGAAATATGTCGAGACCTTACCTTGATAAAATGAACAAAGATTTAATTATATCACGTCAGGTAAGAGTATTTCTCAAAGATAAATATTAATAAAAAGGAAAGAGGGGAGCAAGGCAGCCCGAAAAGGGGAGTAGTAGCTCTAAAAAAATATGTTAACCCTACATAAGAAAAACAGAAGAACAGCCCCGAGACAAACAAGGAGTTGTCGCTGGTAACGGAGTAGCATAGATACAGTAAAGATAGGGATCACTGATCACGATTCGGTAATTGCAGAAATGACCACGATCTGCTCAGTTATTCAGGCCAGTAATAACCGAGAAGATTAGAGAAGAATTCAAATAATTGGCACAAGAGATAGAAAAGTAAAAGGGGCATAATTGAAAACGGGCGAAAACGGTTCAAAATCTAACCTACAAATTTTGCTTCATACAGTTGCAGTTATTGGCAGGTTCTTTTGCGTGCCATATATCTGTGACTTGGGCCCGCCGGCTTTACTTCCCCTCCGAAGGAAAACATACTGAGAGATTTTTAACGCTCTTAAAAATCCGACGACTTCAGCCGGGTTTGGACCCGCGATCTTGGGCATATAAGGTCAGCATGCTACCAACTACGCCACCGAAGCCACTTCCCACAGAGACAAATTGAAAACTGAATGTGATCTCGTGCAGTGACATTGTCATGGAAACCTCTGATGGCTCTTCCCTCAAGTTCAGAAGTAGTTGGTCGTAAACGGTGGCGTTTGATAGCAAAGTTGGAACTACTTGAAAATTGAATGTCTGCAGTCCCTACTTGAATTAAAAACAGATAACATACACTAATACAGCCTTCAAAATTAACACCGGTTATAAGACAGATTCTACACACACCCTAAGTACACAGGGCTACATGACCACGTTCTCGCAGCCCCTAAACTGAGGAACCAACCAACCAACCTCATCAATTTGGCATTTTCTTATAATTCCGAAATCATTTAGCTCATCTCTTAGCGTAACGATGGGTCATATCAAAAATTATTTCAGACACACGCTTTGGGTGATAATTAGAGGAGTATTGACCACTTTAAACGGTTTTGATATTGTGCCTATTAAGAGAGATATGATTTTAGCCTACTTTCGATTTTTGCAAAAAATTAAAGTAGACTTATGAAATCTACACAGGGCGAAAATTTGTGTGTCTGTCTGTGTGTGAGTGTATATGTGTGTGTGTGGGATTTGGTATGTCTGTCACCCCCCTCCTAATCAATTCAAACAAAACGAAACCGAATTGAACTAAATTTGGTACAGAGGTAGCATTAGCAAAGGGCACCTGAGTGTCATGTTTTATATCGCCGCCATCTTTACCAAAACTCAATGGCGGCCACTCAAAAGTTCAAAACGTAAAATCAAATAACGACTAAACTAATCATCCGATCTCTAAGGAATTTGGTAACAATAAACCTTCATATAGGAGGCGTTCTGTGCCCAAACTACAAGGTCATCCGCCGTACCATTTCAGGATGGTGGCCGTGCGAATTATGCAAACTTTATAATCCATAGCATGGGACCCACCAGTTCCGATTATCGAATTGAGAATCGTTTAAACTGTGATCCGATCAAAATTAAAAGTTTATATTGTAATATTATAGTGTAGAAGTGACTTTTAAAACCTGAGTCGTCCCGGTTATTTGACAAGATGGCAGCTGATCTCTCGTTCTGACCTATATTTCACTCATTTGAGTATGTTGCATGCAATATAACCAACTGTTAGAAATAATATGCACATTATTTGAAATGAACTCGGTTTGAAATGTACTCCAGTGAAGAAATCGTTTAGTCCAAGTCATTATTTGCTAAAACGTTGTATCTAAATTGATTGATAGCGCTTGAGTTGTGTGTGCACGATTGGTTGTATGGTTAGGGCTCTGGTCTTTCACCCGGCTGGCCGGGGCTCAAATCCTATCAGAGTTGAAAATGTTTTCTTGATTTTTTAAATATTTATTGTGTCCTGAGAACTGAGACGTTATAAAATAAAGAGTTATATGGTGCATTTTGCAATGGAATATATATATATTTAATTAAAACAAAGTTCTCCAATGGATCTGCAGGAGTGACATCTACCAGCAACTAGTTGAACTACAGTATGCGTGAGCTATCCGCTGCTTACTAGATGCGAGCTGCGCTCTATACCGGCCAGTGAACCGTTGCCGATAGAGCACACTGCCAAGCATGGAAGCAATTAAATATTGGGTGTTCAGTAGGTATATTAAATGTGTTTCTCCCAGTGATATGTTTAGACCAACGAAGTTTCAATTATTGTAAGTAGTCGGTGTTAATATACTGAATACCTACGTTATTTGGTGTGTTTGCTGATGAAATTACAAAATGCTGGGGTAAATTATAAACTATGGTTTGAATGCCACTGCTCAAATCCAGTATGCCAATTTGCACTTCGAATTGGAAGAAATTAGGAGGTGATAAGGACAAAGAGTTATAACTATACCCATACATTTAGGAGAAAGTAGGCTATATATTATTTCCTGAACATCTTGTTGTTTCTCTAAAAACTTACTTTTTCCACCCGTTGATCAATGGTTGGTGCTATCATAAAACTTTACAAACATTTTGACCCTTATCCGAAGAATAGTATGAACTTTCAATGGATTCGATATTTCACATATTAAGAGAGTGGTACCGATATTTCACCTTTTCGAAAAAGGTCAATTTTTCCCATTAACGAACTCAACCGAGCTATAAAAGTGAAAGTCTGTATGTATGTATGTTTGTATGTATGAATGTATGTGGGTATGTATGTGTGTTTGTTCCGTATACAAATCTACACTGTTCCACCAATCCCAACCAAATTTTGCATACACATAGTTCAGGACCAAGAAGAAACCGCTGGCTACATGAATTTTCCATAGTCTTTCTCATTCTACAGATTCGGTCTTTTGGTACTCGAGCAAAGGCTAACAAAGTCAGAAAATAAAACTGATGATGGAATAGCAAGGCCGGTCGTTTCCATGGCAAAAGTAGCTCAAGACGTGAACACCAAGTTTCCATCTATCTCTGTAAGATGCCATGCCACTCCATTTTCTCTACGGCAACAGTAGTTCAAAACATGAACTCCAGGTTTCCATCTATCTCTGTAAGAGGCCATGACACTCCATTTACTCCACGGCAACAGTAGGTCAAGACATGAACACCAGGTTTCCATCTATCTCTGTAAGAGACCATGGCACTCCATTTTCTATCCAAACCACGATACGCACATTAGGAATCTGAACGCCATAAAAATCTGAATACGTATTTTTTTAAATGTTATTGACAGGGATCGTTGAAGAGAATTAAAATTGAAAAAGAAATACATTGGCCAATCCTGCATGTGGCGTAACGTTGCAACAGCTGTAGATATCATCACGAAACTTAGTATTAAGATTAAATGAGCCAAAATGATTCTGTTGTCGTTGATTAAGTTAGAGGCTTTGCGACATCATGGTCACTCTTGAGCGTATATGGAATTTTCCCGATAGCATGTGTTACTGTGATGGCTGTAGTAGTGTGTGTATTTGTAATGCAAATGAGGATTGGAAAGGAGGTTGCTTCAGTTAGGAACTATCCCGGTATTTGCTTCGAGTAGAAGTGGGAAACCAATGCAATAAATTACCAAGTTATATCTCGGGACGCACAGTGTAGCCCATTCCAGCTCTCAGACCAGAATTAAAATTTCTTGACATAGCCGGGATTCAAACTCGGACCTCCAAGGCGAAAGCCGAGAATGTTAGCCCCTAATACACGTGGTATTCAAAATGATTGTTGCATTTTATGTATAAATTTATTTAAGTTTTAGTCTTTAGGGCACCGAAACCTATGAGACATTTTGAGTCTAATTTTATACTCTTGATGCTGCTGCTGTTACGGAAGATTTTGAATCTTTACCTTATGACGAAAGGTATCACGCGCAATATATTGTATGCGATATCTACTAGAATTGAAGTGTTATACACACCGTTAAGGTGTGTTCTACTACTAATATGTTGACGTTTATGTTTTATTAATCATAATGTCTTTATGCTACGTTATTTTTATTGTTGACAGTGTTTACCTATACAAGCTGTCTTTTGTATTACAAATCAGAAATACAGTAATTTTGCATGATATTGCAGATTGTTCTACGAATAGTATTTGCCTTTTTTACTAGGGTTATATTGTAATTGCTCTTTGACTATGCTAATTTGTAATGGAACCGGTTGTTAAATTATGAATTTAACATAATTAAACTACTAATCGTTCACAATTTTTTCCCTATGTTTATGTATTTATATTAGCCATTTTAGAGCCTACTGACAAAGGTTATTGAATAGCCTAATGTTATAATTGTCATGAGTTTTAATCACACTGGATTCCACTGTAGCATTTTAGAAACTATTAAGGATTGAGTTTACAGAATTTATTTCTTATCTTACGATATACTTTAGAGGCTAACGAAGTCCAATGTGTTCAGAATCTAAGCATCACATTTGACATTATACTTGGATTATACGTTGCTTAAATTACTTTAACTTGATGTGGTTGAGATCATAAATGTAGGCTTATGTACATTATTCTTACAGCGATACTGTTCCTTAATATGCTGCTAAGAGTATAGTACGCACTGGCCTATGTACAGGAATAAGTCATTTCTCATTATTCACGTAATTTGTATGGGATTATAAATCATAAGTATATTTGACTCCACAATGATGACTTTATCTTCCAATCATTGAATAATTTAAATATAATTTCATATCAACATTTGAAAAATAATAGAGATAACTATGTGAACACTGCTATAAGACATCTTAATTTCCCCATTAAATAAAAAATAAACACCATCAGGAAAGTAATTGTGAGACTGAGTTCTCGAGGAATTGTGGATATAGGCTACATCCCTTTTTACTATTGTTGCATGCTCTGCTACGTTATTGTATTCCACTGTACTTTTCGACTAGGTTTATTACAGTGAGTTAATATTGCTCTTGAGTAACATCAGAGTCGAGGAGAACTATGTTCTAAACCAGGCCACTCCAACACAGGTGCTTCGCGAACACCGGCCGGCACCTGGAAAAGCACCGGGCTCTCCTGTAGGACAGGAACGTGTAGTAGCAGCGCTTAGCGAGGTGAGAGTCGTGTTGTTGTTTGGTGAATGGGGCTGGGCAAACCAACGCGCGTCAGGCAGCGCACCTCTATGTAAACGAATAATAATAATAAATAATAATTGTGTCAATTTTGTGTACAGGAAGAAATAATAGTTTTATTGAGCTCCAGATTTTGCAATAATTTTCAACATTCTTTGTTTATCTTTGGCATCGCATTGAAGCCATAATTTTCCGATATTGGGAACAAGCGTTTTGGCAGTTGCAATCCGAAGTATACCTTCCAAGAAAGCATCAGCCAAACTTGACCTTATTTGATTTGTTAATATCCATAATTGAAAACATTTGTTCACAAACGAACGTTGTTCCGAACATAACAACAAATTTCGGGGCAAGGGCATGAATCCTCGAGAATTCTTGTTCCTCAAAGCCTTTATAAAATGAAATCAAATCACAATTGTAATGGTAATAGTGATTTGTCAAAATGGAATCGCACAGTCGTTCTATCAGCTCAACCTGGAGAATTGATCGGGCATCCTCTGGGCGCACCGAAAAAGGCGTCATTAAAACTTTAAGTGCCGGTTTTACTTGTTTTATTTCTTCAAAGCTATCTTCAAATGCTTTATGCAATGACTGTGACGCTTTTGTGTACTCACTGATGTGTTCATCTATCTGTATATTTAAAACACTAAGGTGATTTTTGTTACCTCGAGATTGAGAGAACGACAGAACCGATTTACTTCGTAGAGCACTCTGACGAAAGCTCTTAACCTGTAGATTTACAGAGTGTCTTTAAAATAAACAAGGGGAACATTATTTATGATATTTCTACGATATATACTGGAATAGAATTATAAAAGACGGGAAACGTTAAAGAACCTAAACTGACATTTGAGTGTGTATGTTATTTAAGTACCTTAATTTGCGTTGAATTATCAATGAGTTGGTAGCTCAGTCGGTAGCGTTAAAGACTCTGAATTTATGTATCGCGGAATGGAAGGAGTTCGAATCCCTCTTCCGTCATGTTTTTTTTTAAATTTCCTTATTCTTCGTTCTTGCTAATTCTATTACATTGTCAAAACATATTTCACTTTAAGCATTCCCGTAAACTAAGGAATTCTAAGTTGCTATCTATATTTTAAAACACTAAGGTAATTTCATTGAAACTCTTTATACGTTCCAACATTCGACACTCACGCATGCGTACAATCACCTTGGCTCATGACAGAGACATGGCGGCTAGAAATCCACCGCGTTTTAATTTCATAGTTATTTATAAGAATTATAAAGGAGGGGAACATTGTTTATGATGTTTTCACGATTAAAACTGGAATAGAATTATAAAAGACGGGAAACGTTGAAGAACCTAAACTGACAGTTGAGTGTGTAGTACTTTAAGTAGCTTAATTTGCGTTGGTCCGTTATTGAGTCGGTAGCTCAGTCGGTAGCATTGAAGACTCTGAAAATATGCATCGCGTAATGGAAGGAGTTCGAATCCTTCTTTTGTCATGTTTTCTGATTTCCGTATTCTTATTTCTTGCTAATGCTATTACATTGCCAATACATATTTCACTTTTAGCATTCCCGTAAACTAAGGAATTCCCATTTACCATCCATAAATTTAAAACACAAGGAGTTTTCTTTTGTAAATCGCCAACAACTCCTCACTGGACCGATTTTTATGAAATGTGATTTTGATGAAAGGTAACTATATGCATATGTGCCATCACTATTGTTTTCTTTAATTCAACAATTATTAGAATTTTATTTCAAGAAATTAACTTGCACATAATGCTACTCGCCCATATACGAAAATTATGCATTCTATCTACAATCCGCCAGCGACTTTTACCAGACCGATTTGTATGCTGTTTGCTTTAAATTAAAGCTACATATTTCTACATTTCCCATCAATACGTTTTATTTCCGTTTTACTATTGCATTACAGCATGTGATCAAAAGAACTAACTGTTGCCGTTTGAATATCTGCAATCAGTTCCAGTAACTGACAACAGATGGCAGTACCTCGCCCATATAGTTCCAGTAACTGACAATAGGTGGCAGCACCATTGCATCAATATATCTTAAACACAAGACATGGCGTGTTTTCACGTGATAGTTATTTATAAGAATTATAAAGGAGGGGAATATTTTCTATTATGTTTCCACGATATGAATACTGGAATCGAGTTACAAAAGAAGGGAAATGTTGAAGAACATTAACTGACAGCTGAATGAGTATGTTGTTTATGTATCTTAATATTGCAATTTCTTCCCAATGCTTCGGTGGTCAAGTTGGTAGCGTCCTAGACTAAAAGTTATAATTATGCATCGTCGATACACTCTTAAATTATTAAAGAAAAAAGTAGTTTTCCAGGCACTCGCGCGTGTCCTCAATTGCTTTCGCCTTGAGAGACACCTGGCTAACATAATTCGTTTGAAGACTCAGCCCCGTGTACTTTGGTGTGTATGTGTAAAATTTTCTCTGATAACCTGTGTTATTGTGATGGCTGAATTAATGCGTGTATTTGTAATTAAGGTGGGAAATAGCAAGGACACGGCCGAGGCATTAAGTTAGGAACCATCCCGGTATTGGCCTTGAGTGGAAGTGGGAAACCACGGAAAAACACATCCAGATTGTTGGGGTGGGAATCGAACCTTCCTCTTCTTAGTTATACCTCAAGAGACTGAGTATGCCCCGTTTTTGACCTCAGACCAGAATTAAATTTCATGGCAGAGCAGGAAATGTAACCCGGGTCTCCGGGCCGATAGCCAAGAATGGGTGGGCTTCCATGTATTAATACGATTTTTGACATGCACGGGACATAGAATTCAAAAACTGCCTCCATTAGGGTGACTGCCGAAGTGAGTATTGAGTATAGGCCTGTGCTCATTCCAGTAGTTGGAGAAGTGATTCTATGCATCCCTGCAAAATGTACTGCCATAACCTATAACAGGTGATGGAAATTGCTTTAGAGCAGTTTCGTACTGTTTATATCAAAACGAAGAACTTCATTCTGAGCTGCGTTTTCAAACTATTGCAAAAAAAAAATCGCTGGCAGGAACAATAAGGATTTTATTATGGGCGATCAGTATCATCGCATTCTCCTCAGCAACCAACTTGAGTATGAAAGTCTCCGGACGGTGAATACACTGGTCATGTTGAACTTCATTGTATAAGGCAATTGTTCAATGATTATTGCTTAGAGTACTGAGTCTAACAACGCTGTTGACTTCGGCAATGGAAGTATTATTTGTCATTTAATATTTAGCGGCTCCGTTGGTGCAGGACACTATAGCGTTATCGAATAATACGAAGCCACTTTTAAAATCCAATATAAATAGGCCATTTCAGAAACAATTCCAGATATTTTGCAGTACAGTGTAAGGTCCTTGACGATCAAATCTGATGATGATGATGATGGTAATTGTTGTTTTAAGGGGCCTAACATCTAGGTTATCGGCCCCTAATGATCTGGGTGATAGCGAAAATGATAATGAAACGGAAACCAGAAAGAAAATTAAGTGAGTCGTAAAATACTTACAAAAAGGAACTCAGATTGAAACAACACACAAAATGTTCTTACAAAAGGGAATTTAGAACGAAAAGATTCACAAAAGGAATAGATTGATAAATACCCACAAAATGAAGGCTAGGTTCAAAATACGTACAAAATGCAATGTAGCGTCGAAATACCTACAAAATGCAATTGAAATTCAAAATACTTACAAAATGCAAATGAAATCGAAATTACGTACAAAATGCAATTGAGGTTCAAAATACTTAAAAATGCATTGAAATTGAAAATACACGATGCAATTCAGATTGAAATAACCCAGTTCCAATCCAAATTATTCACAAAGTGCAATTGAAATTCAAAATACTTACAAAATGCAATTGAAGTTGAAAATGCTTACAAAATGTACGGTAGATTCAAACGACTCATGTGGATTGACAATACTTACAAAATGCAATTTAGATTGAAAATACTTGACAAAATGTAATTTAGATTCAAAATACCCACAAAATGCATTTAAGAATCAAAATATGTGCAAAATGCCCACCAAATAAAATGCAATTGAGATTCAAAATTCGTGCGAAATGCGGTTTTGGTTGAAAATACTTACAAAATGCAACTAAAATTCAAAATTCTCACTAAAAGGCCCGGCTACCTGCATTGAAAGACTTACCAAAAAGCAATTTAGATTGTCAATCTTTACAAAATGCAATTGAAGTTGAAAACAATCGCGAGATGTAATTTAGATCGAAAAAACTTACAAAATGCAACGTAGTTTAAAAATACCTTAAAAAATCGCTAAAAGGGAATTTAGATACACAGTGAACCAAGTAACAAAAACAGTGCGGGAATCTTAAAGAGAAAGGAAATATAACGAAAAGAGGAGAGGAGAGGAGAGGAGAGGAGAGGGGAGAGGAGAGAGGAGAGGGTCCGCCCCAAAGGTAAGGGACAAAAGGGGAAAACGGACCCAGCTCAGGAATCCCTCGGGGTCGCCAACTCCCGAACTCACCAGCCGTGAGCCCCTGAAGGTGTAGCATTATCTAGGGTGCACCAGAAGGGGTGGGGCTACATACACCCGGCCTCCTTAAGGGCCTTGAGCACAAGGCAGGAGGTACAAGGAAAAGAAAAAGAAGGCTGACTCCTCACAGAAGGAGGATATCAGGAAAGATGAGACAAGGGCCAATTAAGGCGGGAAAGTGAAAGACTCCCTAGGCCTCGGATACCCTAATACCGTCGGGGTCACGATCAAATCTAAACATTATTCTACATTGTATTTCTCTTGCGTAAAATCTATGCGTGGTTACTTTGGCCTTTACTGTTGTGATGGTAAAATTGATCTGCTGGAATATAAAATATTTGACAGGCTGCAACAATGTAATGATATTAATTTAAAAGTCATTGAACTTATATCCAGTAGTTGAAGCACATACATCACCGTTAACAGATTAGATACTGAAGATGAAAGCCAGCTACTTCATTTCCCTACTATAGAATTCTTCAATTCCTTGGAATTAAGTGATTCGCCTCCACATACTCCGAACGTTTGAGCCATAGTTAAGCTCCTTAGAAATCTGAAAGTTTCCCAAGGACTCCTATATGGAAACATATTAATTGTAAGAAATATGTGAGAAATTGCTAGGATTCGGATATAATAGGTGCAGTAATATTAGGCAGAGAGCTCAAATCCTACGACTTGATTTAACACCTTCCGATAAAACACTTACAGGTACAGTACATTTTCTTTTAATAGGCAAACATTTCCTATTCGCTCTGCATACTTTATCACAATCAATAAAGCTCAAGGAGAAACTCTGGAACGTATTGGTCTATTTACCTCATCACGTTTTCAGTCATGACGAGCATTATGTTGCAATGTTGAGAGTGCTATCTTTTGACGCCCTTAAAGTTGCAATAGTGCCAAAAAGTAACCGTACATAGAATGTACCGTAACTTATATAAGAAGCTTCTTCAGTAAATATTTTTTCCATTGTCCGTCATGTTTTGACGGGTTTCAACTAGTAAGTAATTAAATTCAAGGATTTTAGAGAGGATAAGGTCCCAATTTCCTTCTTGAAGCTGGCTTTAAAACGCACAAGCTGCAATTTGGAACTTTCAATACGGTCACACATAGTACTGATTGATTTATTTTTGCCTTGCAACGAGAGATTTAAATCATTTAAATACACCGTGATGCCTTTCATGAAAGCGAGGTCAGCGACCCATTGCTCATAATCCAAGTCTGACTGTGCTACCGCCACTACACGGAGAGGAAAGAGGGGAGGGAGGGGAAAAGCACCGGGGCACGCAAGCACCAAGTGCTCGCGTTGCCATGGCCTGTTCTAAACTCACTTAGGGGCAAAATGAATATACGCTGCGAAATATATTTGCATGTATCTTTCTATAACATATAAAGACACCTCCCAGACAACGCCGGGTACAATAGCTAGTTATGTAGAATGTTGAAAGTGATTGGTGTAAACTTTCGGTAGTTATCGTGTCCACAGGTGATATACATATATATAAAGATACATTTTACATACATAAAATATATATAAACTTTTGAACTGACGGTGGTTTTGGGATCTGGGGGATGTGGAACGCTAAGATATGTCGAAATTTTTCGGAAGTCGAATCATGGTACCCATTGCAATCTACCTAATAGTGACATTTGATTACCACCGACTGATTTTCAGTAAATATAGCCCAAGTTGGCAACGCTACTAAATTGACAAAAAGCACTCCACATAAATTACCCACTTCACAACAATATGTGATCAACGAGTCGGCGTTGTGTGACCGCGTGCAGCACTAAATCACGGATAACAGCAATAAAATTACCATATTTGGGTTACACACTGGAAAGAAGACCATACCGCATATTTTACACGAATCCAAGTTACAACCAGGTACAATAAAGATTGATTTTTCCACAGGAAGAAGCCGAGCAAGGACGGTTAGGTAGGCCCCGAAGCCATGAGAGGTACGGTCGATAGGAGGGCCACTAAATCCACCCTCACAGCAACCAACTTATTATAACTCTCACGATTTAGGGAATTAATAAATGTTCACTGCAGGGTTACACTGGCTTTTTACAGTATCTACTCAGTGAAATGTATCAATGGTCGAGTTCCAAAAATAAGCAACGATTAGGCTATAGACTCTGTTAAGTTCCTGTCCAATGAACAGCTTGTGGAATGACGCATGCGACATTTGATGCCTCGTCCTCTATCAGGTGACAAAGCACTCAATTCTTTTCCACATACAGTGTGAGTTGCCGATCACTGACATTCCCACATCAGGAAATTAGGCTACATTTGATTTGCCACCCCATGAGACTGGTTGGGTGGCGCAGCGGTAACGTTCTCACCTGCTATGCCCAATGTTGCAGGATCGAATCATGGTACAGTCAGTTGGCACTTGAGGGTGCGCAAATGAGAGGGATCCGTGTCAGTAGATTCACTGGCACGTTTAAGATCCCTTTCGGAACAAAATTCCGAAATTTCGGAATCTCTAAAAGCCTCAGTACTAAAAAGGACGCAAAAACAATAAAATTATCATTATTATTATTAGTCTATTATTTATTTATTTATTTATTTATTTATTTAGTATGTTTCGACCCAAACAGGATCACATAAAGCAAGTTATGATCTGTTGCTGTTATTTCTCTTGTTCTTCCAGAATTCTTTCATCATGTCGCTATGTTTAGCTCGAAGATCGTCAGTCCATTTCCCCCTAGGTCTGCTGGGCTTATCTTCTGATGCAGCTTCCCAAGTGTACATCTTATGTCTGAAAGTTTTGCGGTCTTCGATATCTGTGGGTGTCATGTTGGCGTTATTGAGATCAGTTTGGACTTGTTTAATCCAAACCGTTGTCGTCTTTAATTTTTGTGAGTACATCAATATTTTCTTTGTTAATCGGTTGTCATCTAGCCTCATAATGTGTCCATAAAATTTCAAGCGTCGTTTACGGAAATCGGTTTCAATATTTGAATATTTTTCTGTGATCTTGTGCGATTGTAAACGATATCCTTCATCTGTAAGTCTTGGGCAAAGAATTTTTCGGATGACTTTCCTTTCAGCTTTCTTGACGTTTTCAAGATCCCCTTTATAATTGAGGTTTAAGGTCTCACTGGCGTAGAGTGTTTCGGGTTTGATGACCGTCGCGTAAAGTCGAATTTTAGTGTTAATCCTCATGCATTTTTTGTTATAGATGTTTGCGGTTTTCCCATATGCTTTCCGCATTTTGAGTTCACGAGTTCTTTGTGCTATTCTTTCTGTGCCTGTAGGTTCAATAATTTCACCTAAGTATTTGAAATGATTAACCTTGTTGATTGAACCATATTTTGTTACCAAAGTTTGGGTTTCAATGTGATTTGTAGCCATGAATTCAGTTTTTGTGAAGGAGATTTTCAACCCTACTTTCCCAGTACATTCTTTGAGGACTTCAATCTGGTGAATTGCTTTTCGTTCATCTTCGGAGAGGATTGCCAAATCATCAGCAAAAGCTAAGCATGTAACATTGATATTATCCTTCTGTCGTCCTAACACGACAGGTTTCCATATGTTGCGACTTTTTAATTCTTTTTCCCATTCTTTGATGACCTTATCGAGAACGATGTTGAACAGCAATGGAGAAAGTCCATCACCCTGACGAACACCAGTTTTAATGGGAAAAGGTTGGGAGATCTCTCCAATGAATTTGACCTTGGAAATTGTGTCGGTTAAGGTTTGTTGGATGAGTCGTCTCGTCTTCGGATCGAGATGGTTTTCTTCGAGTACATTAAAAAGAGATTTTCGATCAATGGAGTCATAAGCCTTCTGAAAGTCGACAAATGTACAGATGGTTGGGAGATTTCGTGTGGCTCGAAGTTTCAAGGTGGATTTCAGATTGAAGATTTGTTCGACGGCTGATCTGTTTGGTCTGAAGCCAGCCTGATATTCACCGATGAGTGGCTCGAGTTGTTCTTGCGTGCGTTGTAAAAGACAGGCGGAGAGGATTTTATAAGTGATGGGTAAGAGGGAAATTCCTCTGTAGTTATTCACATCAGATTTATCTCCTTTCTTGTGGAGTGGGTGGATGAGTGCGCATTTCCATTCGTCCGGTAGTTTTCCACTTCGCCAAATGTCCTGAATGATCTGTGTGATTTCCTGTAGTGATCGTGGTCCTAGATTTTTCAATAGTTCTGCGTTGATTCAGTCTTCTCCTGATGTCTTTCCGTTCTTGAGTTTTTTGATGTGGTGATGGATCTCTCCTTGTGTTGGTGGTTTGGCTTCGGGTCGTATGTGTTCTGGGACTGTGTGTATAAATCGCTCAGGTGGTTCAGGACAATTGAGGAGGTCAGAAAAATAACGTGCTAGTTCTTCACAGTTTTCTTGGTTAGTGAGCGCGAGACTTCCGTCTTGTTTTTTGAAAGTCAAATTTTGCGGTGTGTAACCTTTAATTCTGTTCCCGAAGGTTTTATAAAAATCTCGACTGTTGTGATTCCTGAAGTCATCCTCGATTGACTGAAGTTGCTTGGTTATAAAATTACGTTTAGTCGTCCTGATAATTTTAGTTGCCTGTTTGCGGACGGCGAGAAAGTGTTGTCAAGTTTCTGGAGATTTGTGGCTATTGTATTTTTGGAATGCGATTCGACGATCAATAATGACTTGATCACAGTTGGAATCCCACCAGGGGTGTTTTGCTTTCTTTTTTAGTGGAATCAGTTCTTTGGCTTTTCTGATAATTTTGCTGCAGAAATCCGTCCAATTGTTCACTGGTTCTTTATCCCATTCTTCTGCGATTTTTGTTTCTTGAATTTTGGATGTGTCAAATTTTGGGATGTAATATATTTTTTTATGAATCCTCTTAGGTGAAAATTTCATTTTGATTCTTGTGAGATAATGATCTGAATCAATGTTTGCCCCTCGTCGGACTTGAACGTCATGGATGGTTCTATAGTGTGCATGGGAGATGGCAACATGATCAATTTGGTATTCACCGAGATGTTGAATGGGAGATCGCCAAGTTTTCTGTTTGTGTGCAGTTTTCCTGAAATGCGTGGACATAACTTTGAGATTGAATTGATGGCAAATGTCTACCAATCGTGTGCCATTGTTGTTTGTATTTTGGTGTGCAGAATTTTTGCCAATGATTTTTCGATAGATTTTTTCTTTGCCAAGTTGGGCATTGAAATCTCCCATCAGGATTTTCACGTCATCTTGATGAATGTTATTCATAATTTTTTCCAGTTTTTTCCAAAATTTTTCAACATTTTCAGGATTTTTCTTGTTGTCGATGTTAGTAGGTGCATGAGCATTGACAAGAGTGTATTTCTTGTTGGCGCTCTGGATGCGCATGGTCATAATTCGATCATTAACGGGTGTGACTTCTTTGACAGAGTTAATGATGGATTTGTGGACAAGAAAAGCCATTCCGAAGATTGGTGCACCTTTCGCGACTCTCTGTAATGTTTTGCTCTTGAAAATGCGGTAATTTCCATAGTCCATAGTTTCGTTGTCAGTCATTCTAGTTCCTTGAAGAGCAAGAATGAGAATTTTTTGTCTGCCGATTTCTTAGTCTATTCTTCTTTCTTCGATTCGGCCAACTAGGGACCACATCAGTTCAACTGTCTCTTCTTCCGAGCTTTAACTATCGCCCAGTGTTCCCGCATTCGTCTCCGGTGTTCTTCTTTTCTCTCTTGGGACCACACCTTCCCTGTCTTCAGCTTCGGCTTTTCCTGGAAACCTTTGTGCGTACGTAGTTTTTCCTGAAGTGGAACACGCTCCTGGTTATCTTTAGGGGAAATTTCCATTTCACGTAGATCTTTCTCAACTTCCGTGAACCATGCCCCTTTGGTTTTCTTATCCTGAAAGTACGTCAATATCCGTTTTGATATCCTGCCTGGGCTCATTCGTGTCACGTGGCTATAAAAGGCAATCCTTCTTTTTCGAATCGTGTCACTGATCTTCTCCACGTGCTTGTATAATTCGTGGTTGTGACGCCTTCTGTACTTGCTGTTTTCTTTGATAGGACCCAGGATTTTCCTCAAAATCTTCCTCTCTTTCGCCTCTAGTTTTTCCATTAGACCTTTCTTGTTCATTGTTAGAGTCTCTGCCGCATACAGAGCCTCTGGTCGAATAACAGTGCAGTAATGTCTAATTTTGGCGTTTAAGGATATCGATCTCTTATTGTAGATGTCTTTAGTCAGGTTGTATGCCATTTCCATTTTATTAATGCGTGACACGAAGGCTTCTTTCTCTGATAGGTTAGGCTCTATCCATTCACCGAGGTATTTAAACTTTTCTGCCTTCTGAACTTTTCCTAGTCCGACCTCCAGTTCCCTGGGCGCTGATTTTATGTTTGTCATGAATTGTGTCTTCTCAAAGGAGATTTGAAGCCCAGTCTTCAGTGCTTGATTTTTCAGTTGGTTAAGTTGTTCTTCTGCCGTATCAATGGAATCTGAAAAGATCACTAGATCATCTGCAAAGGCTAGACAGTCGATTGTAAGATTCATATACTTGTACCCTATCCTTACCCCATTTTCTACCCTTGAATTTTTCATTTCCTTCCGCCATTCTCGGATGACCTTTTCTAAAACACAGTTGAAGAGTAGAGGTGAGAGTCCGTCTCCTTGCCTCACTCCTGTCCTGATTTCAAAGGCATCGGACATCTCTCCTCTGAACTTCACTTTGGAGGTGGTGTTGGTCAGGGTTTGCTGGATAATTGATTGTGTCTTGTTATCTAAGCCAAACTCTTCAAGGATTTGCAATAGAGTGGTTCGATCAATTGAGTCGTACGCTTTTCTAAAATCAACAAAGGTCACCACGAATTCCCTGTTCCTGAGTTTCAGATATGAAAGGATGGACTTCAGATTCATAATCTGCTCAGCACATGACCGTCCCTTTCTGAAACCCCCTTGGTATTCCCCCAGTTGTGGATCGATTTGTTGTTCCGCCCTATTCTGTAGAGCTTTTGAGAGGATCTTGTAAGTTATTGACAGAAGAGAGATGCCACGGTAATTGTTCACATCGGTTTTCTCCCCTTTCTTATGTAATGGATGAATTATGGCAGAGGTCCATCCACTTGGGAGTTTTTCGCTCTCCCAGATCTCTTGAATAATTGCAACAAGCTTGTCGATTGCCTTTTCCCCTGCATGTTTCCACAGTTCGGCAATTATCAAATCTTCACCCGGTGCCTTGTTGTCCTTCAGCTCTTGGATTATCTTCGTGATTTCAGCGTTTGTAGGTGGGGACGAATCGGGGTGGATGTTAGGATTTATTTCATAAACGAAAGGGGTCACTGGAGCCTCACAGTTGAGGAGGTTTTCAAAATAACTTGCGAGAATCTGACAATTATCTTTATCATTGTGAGCCAATTTCCCGTTGGAATCTTTAAACTGTAGACTTGGGGGGTTGTATTTGTTCAGACTGTGCTTGAAGGTTTTATAGAAGTTACGTGTGTTATTTTTCTGGAAGTCTTGCTCAATCTGTACCAACTGTTCCCTATTAAACGTACGTTTCACGCCACGGATGGTTTTTGATGCAGATTTTCTCGCGTTTAGGAAGTTGACCCTATTCTCTTCATTTTTGTGGCAATTCCATTTCTGCCACGCAACCTGTCTTAGCTGAACTGCTGTATCACATTCATGATCCCACCAAGGATGCTTTCTTGATTTTGTGAGTGGGACAGTCTCCTTTGCAGTTCTGACTATAGCCTCTTGTAATTGTTCCCAATTCTCTGGATTTAAAGTTTCCAACTTAAGGGTGAATTCTTGGTTGCTCCTTAGCTTGTCTCTGTCAAACTTATCAGTTTTTCTTGGAGTAATCTTCTTGTTATTTCTTGGAATTAGTCTAACTTTGATTTGCGATAGGTAGTGGTCCGAGTCTAAGTTGCCACTTCTCAGAACCTTCACGTTCTGGATCTCTCGTTGCGCTTTCCGTGCAATGGCGACATGATCAATTTGGAATTCACCAAGGTTGGAGTTTGGAGAAATCCAGGTCTTCTGTTTTCTGGGTAGGTGTTTGAACGCCGTTGACTTTAGGACCAGATTGAATGCTCTGCATAACTCCACAAGCCTCTCTCCATTACGATTAGTTCTCCTGTGAGCTGGATAGTTTCCAATAATCTTCTGATATTTTCGTTCTTTGCCAAGCTGGGCATTGAAATCCCCTAGGAGAATGATGGTATGTTTGTCAGGTACCTTTGAGAGGATATATTCTAGCTCCTCCCAGAATGCGTCTGTTCCTTCCGGGTCCTTCTTATTCGCCTGATAGATTGGCGCATGTACGTATACCATAGTATAAACTCTATGTGTACACCGAAAAGAAAGAGTAGAGACTCGGCTGTTAGGGGATGTGAAGTCCACAATCGAACCCAAAATCTTCCTGTTGACAATAAATCCTGTGCCTAAGTGTGGGATGGTTTTTACTACACGTTTACCGGTCTTGCCTTTGAATATTCTATAACCTTGTGACTCGAAGCACTGTTCATCCGTGAATCTTGTTTCCTGAATTGCAGCGATCAATATCTGATATCGGGACAAGACATCAGTAACCTGTTTGAGTTTGCCGATCTTAAGAAGTGAGTTTGCGTTGAAAATAGCAAAAAATTCCGGCGTTTGTGACTGATCTTTCCTGGAGTCTCCGATACCTCCACGCATGTCTGCGCAGGCTCCCCAGAATCCGAAGGCCTGCATGCTTCACCCAAGGTGAAGGTGGATTGGTTACCACCTGGGGTAGTAGCTTCTGCTGAATGTTTCTCCATGCTTTGCACAGTTGAAAAACTGTAGATTGGGGTCAGTGATATTTCACACTGACCAAAATACTACCAAGGTTGTGAGCCTTGGAGGGCCTCATGATGTCTTCCGGCTAAGAGCAGGCATTTCTTCCTACTCGAAAAAGGTATGGTTTACCCGCCAATACTCGGGTGGCTGATTGCAGTGGTCACCCACTGGGCGATGGGGTCGCCACATCCCTAGTCTATTATTATTATTAAAATTATTATTATTATTATTATTATTATTATCACTCCATGAGAGGGAGTGGTAACTCAAATCCACCAGAACTAACATTCAATTGTTCTTTGGGCAGGAACTCGAATGTAGACGGTTTGCTGTTCTTCCTCAGCCTTGACATAGTCATTATAACACAGAAAGACACATGTTATAATAAAACATAAATAATTATATAATTAATGAAAAAATGAAATCCAAATCAAGTACTTTGAATTTGAACTTTTTAATACGTATATTATGCATGCTTCAAAGATAATGTCTAGAATAATTTGCAAGAGGATGGAAAGCCAGATAGAAACTGAGTTGGGTGAAGACCAGTTTGGTTTCAGGAGAAATGTAGGAACAAGGGAAGCTGTACTAAGTCTTAAGCTGATTTTGGAAGGTAGAATAAGTAAAGATAAGAGAACGTTCATAGCATTTGTAGACGTAAAAAAGGCTTTTGATAACGTTAATTGGACTAAATTGATTTACATTTTGAAAACGATTGGAATAAAGTAGAGGGATAGGAGGCTGGTCTACAATCTATACAGAAACCAGACAGCAAACATTCGAGCTGAATGACATGAGAGAGAAGCTGGTATTGAGAAAGGTGTAAGGCAAGGCTGTAACTTATCACCCATACTTTTCAATCTTCACACTGAACAAGCAATGAAGGAAATTGGAGAAAAATTTAAAGTGGGAGTGAAGATTCAAGGAGAAATAATTTCAACTCTGAGATTTGCTGATGACATCGTCATCTTGGCTGACACGCCTGAGGATTTGAATGAGTTTTTGAATGGTATGGACTCCGTCTTGAGGAAAGAATTCATGAAGAAAATTAATAAATGTAAAACAAAAATATTGGAATGCAGCCGAAAAAATCAGAAACCTCTATGGAGATCACATATGCAGGTGAAAAGCTGAAGGAAGTAGGAGACTTCTGTTACTTAGGAAGCAAAATAACCAGTGATGGACGAAGGAAAGAGGATATATAAAAGTAGGTTGGCTCAGGCAAGGAAAGCATTTCTACAAAAAAAAAGGAATCTGTTGACATCGAATATAGATTTAGGTATTAGGAAGTAATTTTTGAAAGCCTTTCTCTGGAGCGTGGCACTCTATGGAAGTGAATTTTGGATTATTGGTGCAGCAGAAAAGAGGAGAATTGAAGCGTTTGAAATGTGGTGTTACAGGAGAATGATGAAGGTCAGATGGGTAGATAGGGTTACAAACGAAGCGGTATTAAGACGAGGCGAATCTCTCATAAATCAATGGGGAGTAGCGAGTACCATACATGTTGGAACGGACAGACCTGTCGGCTCAGGCACTCATGGCCGGTGGGAAGCTGCCGCACACTCCAGTCAGCATATACGCCCCGCCACGTGACTACTCCGAGTGGCAGGGATGTTCAGCTACGCCAGCCGTTATGCCTGCGAACCAGGATGTCAGGTAGCCTACGATTTCGAGGCTTTGCAGTTCAATCTGGCGGCTGATTTTCCTCACGTTGTCCTCTTATAGTAGCCTACAACGATTGCGTCCACAAAGTTTCAAGATAGGTTTCGACCTGGTTTACCTGATACTTCCCTTGTCAGAAGCAACCAGCTGTATAAGTAGGCTATCACGCCCCATTCTACTTGTGCCAAGACTATAATCTATAACTATTTCACTGAACATTTATTAAAATGTTAAGGTTTTTCAATCTAATACTTCCACATTGCATTTATTTATTTATTTATTTATTAATTTTAGAGAATAGCCTATATCTATGATATATTTGCCGTGAACTCTTCACTGAAAACCCACCTCGTGGCGCAGTCTTAGCTGTCACCTCTAAGGTCCGGATTTGTTCCAGGCTCTGCCAAGAATTTCAATTCTGGTCTGAGGGCTGGAACGGGGTCCAGTTAGTCCCGTGAGGCAGAACTTGACCATGTGGGCTCGATTCCTACCTCAGCCATTCTATAAATAATTTATCTTGGTTTCCCTCTTCTACTCCAGGCAACTGCCCGGATGGTACATAAATCCTGGCCCTAAATACAAAGACAGATTCCACACACACCCACCAAGTTAACGAAGTTACTCGCTCTTGTTAGGGCAAAAGGGTATAAGTCTATTAGTCAAAGAATACCAAAACTGAGATCATGCAATTGTTTGGTAGGGAATTGTCATAATCTAGTTAGTGCGAAAGGTAAGAGTTATTCAGAATCCACTTAAACCATTTGCACAAAGTTATGACAATTACCAACCAAACAATTGCATGAACTCAGTTTTGGTACTTTTTAACTTGTACCCTTTTTCGCTAACGAGAGCGCTATATGACCACGATGTCGCAAAGCCCATACATGAATCAACAACAACCTGAATCTAGTCGCTAAAGTAATATTGTTAGCAAAATATTTAGTTCCTTGCAGCATGCGGTATGGAGCTAATGAGGTATGGGTTGTGCTGAGTAATTACATTCTGGATATAACTAGTGTCTGTGGATGCTGTGAAAAGTGCTACTGACAGGGACAGTGTTCCTGCGCGTCTCAATGAGGAAAGCAGTGACGAACTGCCTACCTCCTATGGCTCTGTCTTCAGTTTTTTAGTATCTAAGCAACCTCCAGGCTGATGACTTGACAGGCAGACAATCACTATCCTACCGTCGAAAATGAGCAAGACAGTGATATTGTAAATTTGATGGTTTCAAAACTTTGAATTTGTCTTGATTCTGCGCCTTGTGACGTCTGTTTAGTTGTCTCGGACAATTTACTGCCTTATCGCATTCACAGGCAAAGAAACAGGTCGAACTTAAGGAATTCTGCGGCACGTTTTGCACATATAGAGAACAGCATCCGACCGCAAGGCAACATACAGTACAGACAATCGGATGTATTGAGAATCAAGTAAATATCAGTAGGCCTCATGATTTAGTACATAGAATATCCAACACCTATTTTGGAATCATTATTGACCTAACACTTTCTTATCAATCCTGAAATGAACGGCTGCTTGCTTCTCACCAAAATCTATGGGAGATAAGTGTTTCAGATGTTTTTTAAAGGTTGTGTGTTTCATAAATCGTATGTGCATTTCATAGTGATGAATGCGCATCCATTCACATAGTCTATAATTACATATATCGTTGAGTTCTGGGAATCAAAAGACACGCTCAGAACAGCAGTTACGAACATATTAGAACAAGCAAGCATATCTATCCTTCTGCTCCACGCGTTGGTCTCGATGGTTCTTGACTTACAATTTATCCGAAGATAACTCTTCCAGTTTTGTGTTACACTATTCATCCAATTAGGCCAATGAAGTTGTGCTCTCACATCAAGATAGGATATGAACATCATGATTGCTACTCATTTGTCATCCCTAGCAGACAGAGCATGCAACCACGTGGCCTATATAACAAGCAAGCGCACTGCCGCGGGTATCATCGACTATCGATATAACGAGATAAACAAACAAGATTGCTATCGATCTTGAAAGATATACGAGAAGATATGGTACCGTGCCAACACATAAATAAAAAGATGGTGTCGTAAAAAATTAAATTAGGAAGTAGATTTATGTCCGTGTGTGTACAACATTAGCCCCGCCTGAGCGGTCCGTGTAATTCCTTTGTTTTAACAGCAGGGATCATAAATCGTACCTCTTCTACGCAAGGTCCGCACGAGCTGCTTGCAGGTAGTGGCAAACCACACACCACTCAGTGGTGCTTTCTGCAGAGTTCCGTGACGTGATGAGATGGGATGGGATGCAATGGGATGGAATAGGATGACATTTTATGTCCAAACTTCTGAAAATCTCACCGTGTGGCCATTGTAAATTGGGGAGGACTATTCAAGATTTTTCCCCCCTATTATTTACATACTGCAACAATATTCAGTTGTGAGTTTATTCTACGTTTTGACTTGAGTGACTATGGTTTACCAAATGTTACATTTCAAACCGCTTCGGTGGCGTAGTCGGCAGCATGGTGAACTGCTATGCCCAAGATCACGGTTCAAACCCGGCCGAAGTCGTCCGATTTTTAAGAGCGTTAAAATCCTACAGTTTGCTTACCTTCGGAAGGGAAGTAAAGCCGGCGGACCCTTTTAATAAATGCATGGCATGTAAAAGAACCTACCACTACAATTGCTAGTGTGTAGCCAAATTTGTAGGTTATATTTGGCTGGTTAGAAACGCTCTAACAAGTTCCAACGTTCACCGCTAGGTGTCAGTGACAGTGGCATCTGGTAGGCATGGTTGGAACTTGAAATGCAAAAGTTTCATTACTTTTTACATGTTTTTAAAATCTTATAATGTAGGTTGGTTGGTCCGTTCCTCAGTTTAGGGGTGCGACAACGCGGTCATGTAGCCCCGTGTACTTTGAGTGTGTGTTTGATAACCGGTGTTTTGTGATGGCTGTATTAGTGTGTTTTATCTGTAATTCAGGTAAGGACTGCAGACGATAAAATTCAAGTAGTTCCTACTTTTGCTATCAAATGCTACCGTCAAAAACACCTAGCTGCGAACTTGGCTACTAGATGCCACCACAACCGGCACCTGGCGACGATCGTTGGAACTTAATACAGCGTTAATTAAATCTAACCTACAAATTTAGCTTCACACAATTGTAGTTAGTGGAAGATTCTTTTACACGCCATAAATCTATAACATGGGCCCACCGGCTTTACTTCCCCTCTGAATGAAGGCATACTGAGGGATTTCTAACGCTCTTAAAAAATCCAACGACTTCGGCCGGGTTTGAACCCGCCATCTTGGGCATAGAAGCTCAGCATGCTACCAACTACGCAACCTATATTGTAGGTTATGGCACGTCAATTTTTAACATGGATATTTTTGGGCTGAGTTTCTCTGAGATAGCGTCGACAGTGTTGCATCAACAAATAACCTACACCCAGTTACCATGTCAACAAGTGCAAGAGCACTTAGTTCCCAATCGATGAAGCGTGCGGGATCACCACACACAAGTC
Source organism: Meconema thalassinum (assembly GCA_946902985.2). Taxonomy (NCBI): domain Eukaryota; kingdom Metazoa; phylum Arthropoda; class Insecta; order Orthoptera; family Tettigoniidae; genus Meconema; species Meconema thalassinum. The sequence continues at coordinate 490,729,272 of OX336388.2, read as the reverse complement.
AAAGACAGTACTTATAAAACGAATAGAAGAATAATGTACTTATCTGTAACAATAAGCACCAAAATAGGTCAGTGTAAGTAGTAATAGCATAAGGCGAAATTTGGAAGTCCGTATAGGCTACATTTAAACGTAAGGAAATACCCTCTTCTAATAGGTTTCTAAATCTGAAAGGATTCACAGATTGATTTTGAAAGAACATGCCAAGCTTCAAGGAACTCAAAGAGCCTCCTCTCCCTTTTATAAACCAGGCTGTCATTTTTGAAACCAAATGCTAGTCTATGGATTATGCGAATTTCATATACGTACCATATATTAATATATATATTTACTTTAAGTTCCATATTTTTCACCTGTTTAACTTAATATTTCACTATGAAGAAGAAAATAAAGGAAAAAAGGAAGAAAGGTTGTAGTTTTACGTGACCGTTAATTTCGCGACCATGATCCACGAGATCTCCTTTTTATTACTGATATTTCACTTCGAAATTCTGACATTCATTAATTGGGAATCGAACCCGGACCACCTTGGTGAGAGGCAAGCAGCTTGGTCACTGCACCATCACGCCCCAGCTATGAAGAAGGGGGATTAAGACGACTGGACAGATATGACAGCTTCGAGGAAAGCTATGTAGTATAGCCATTTCTGTGTTTCAAAAATCAAAGCCAGGATCAGACTTTAGCGTACAAGTGTGTCGTCTAGGAGATCAATGATATTCCAGAAACCACCGCAACAGCGCCTCTCCACCTAAGATTTGAAAATGTGCCGCGGCCGAAGCGTGGTCGCATTGTGTTGGTTCCTAAAAACACCTTCCCGGACAGCAGGAGATACGGGTTCGAATCCCGAATGGGGTGATATTTCCAAGTCTTCCTGAACAAATATTAATTAATTAGTTTTCTTTGTATCCGACTTCCTACATTAGCATAATTAAGAGTTCACAGGAGTAGACGGCGTCGATGTTCTACCAGCATAATTCCTTATATCGTCAATACATCGTGGTCCCTACAGTTTGTATAAGTGTTTACCGCTGCGGACATCCTTAAAGTTGAGTACGTATGTCTGCTACGAAACGTTAGTGATTTCCTAACATTTAAGGCCCTCCCCTGCACGACAGCAACAGCCCTGATCTACATACATAGTCGAGCCTCAAGTAGTGGGGTGACCTAAAACTGTTTCACACCACACTCTATCATTATGGTAATGTGTACATGACTTTTCGTGGCCGTTATTATTGTTGGCGAGACAATTAGCAGGGTACAGGAGTATTTGCTTGCCACCTTACCTACCGCAGGACGCACGATCCGCTCCAAGGCTGACCGGGAATTAACGCCGAGAAAGTTGGCCTGTAAATAGGGCCCTAAAACTAAGGAAAACACAAACGTTTAGGTAAAAGAGAGAATAACTCATTCCACAAGAAACACGGAAATTGTTTGCAAGATGTGTCGCATTCCAGAGGTGAGTCACCTATATGAGGAAACGACTGACCAAACTTAACCGGATTTTCAAACGTTCTTTTGACAAAGAAAGTCATTCAAATCAACATGTCTACATACTTGTATACCATCTCTATTATTTTCTTAACAATAATAATAATAATAATAATAATAACAATAATAATAAAAGAACTCTGTGCATCTGCTTGCGCGGACCAGAGAAGAGCCAATTCCCAAACTCCTCAATTCCTCCTTTCACTCTTCGGTTTTTCTACTGCAAGCCTTTCTTTTCCAAAAATTAAAGGTTTATTCTACTAGAGGTTAAAAATACATACTTATTCCCATAATGATGCTCACGTATTAGCCAACCAAGCCACGAGTGTCGGAGGTCGAGGCCGGAATAATTCTTTGTTTACTTGTGTCACGATGTCAGCCTCCTTGGTTGACAGGAACAGTCAGCTCCAGTAGTCTCAATCATCGCTATCCTGTCCGTGGTGACATGAGCTCTTCTTACGCATAGTTGTGCTGTTACGAAACAATTAGAAGTGCACCATTCTTAAATCACCCATTATTTTCCATTTTCCTGTTCAAAGTCCATAATAAAACAGAAGTAGCGCTCACAATGCAGCTTGACTTATTTGGGCTCTGCACTCAAGTCATCCTCGTCCCTTAAAGCTCATCTGCTGCCATCAACAAAGGTTGGCGCAACCAAGTACACGGCACTCGTATCTTGAAAGGCTAATACTATATTTTTATTCCAGGCTTCCTCGAGAGTGAACGAGGCATTATTCAAACCACCCTAAACCGGTTAAGACAGTTTAATTTTCTACCTCTGATATAAATGGCTTGCACTTTCAGTACAATTCACGACGAGGTTAGCAAGATGGTTTTTGAGTTGATCTCATCGGTTTAATATTATCGTTGTTTCTTTTAGGGGATTAGGCGGATTCGGTGGCGTAGTTGGTAGCATGCTGAGCTTCCTATACCCAACATCGCGGGTTCAAACCCGGCCAAAGTCGTCGGATTTTTAAGAGCGTTAAAAATCCCTCAGTATGCCTTCCTTCGGAGAGGAAGTAGAGCCGGCGGCCCCATGTCATAGATTTATGTCATGTTAAAGAACTCAACTAATTACACCTGTGTGAAACTAAATTATAGTTAAGCATTTAATAAACGCTCTTAGGTTCCTACGTTCGTCGCCAGGAGCCGACTGCGGTGGCGTCTGGTAACCAAGTTCTGAACTAGTAGTCGTTGACGGTGGCGTTTGGCGGCAAAAGTAGAACTACTTGAAAAATTCAATGTCTGCAGTCCTTTTGAATTGAAAAACAGAAACACACACTAATACAGCCACCACAATTAACACCGGTTATCAGACAGATTCTACACACAACCAAAGTACACGGGGCTAAATGACCGCGTTGTCGCAGCCCCTAAACTAAGGAACCAACCAACCTTTTAGGTGATTGCAATTTTCTTGGTGATGAGTCACATGTACTTGGGTGTCTTATGTAATCTGTCTGATAACTTATGCACATTTTGTGTCTGCGCTAGTGTGTGTAGGCTACCTGTGACCGGGGCAAAGATTGGAAATTAGGCAGATCCATACAGGCATTTGCCTCAAGCAGAAGGTTCCTATATTTGTATTATTGAGAGCAAACATTTTTGTATAAATGTAGTCCCGTGATTTTATTGTTTTCTATTAACGTTAGGGAAAAGAGAAGAGTAGGCCTATAAGGGAAAAGAGATTGAGAATCATGTAATGGAAAAGGAAGAGGAAATTGATGAGGATGCGAAAGGAGATTTAATATTGAGATCAGAATTTGACAGAGCAATGGAAGACTTAAGCAGGAACAATGGACCAGGCATAGATGATATACCGATTGAGTTGCTACGCTGCATAGGTGATGATGGTCTGATCAGGTTATTTAACTAGGTGTGTAGGATTTATGAAACAGGTAAGGTACCCTCTGATTTCAAGAAGAATGTTATCACTATACCGAAGAAAGTAGGAGCTGACAGATGTGAAGAATACCGTACAATCAGCTTGATTACTCATGCTTCAAAAATCCTGTCTAGAATAATGTACAAGAGGATGAAAAGCCAGATAGAAATGGAGTTGGGTGATGATGGCCAGTTTGATTTCAGGAGAAACATAGGAACAAGGGAAGCTGTACTGTCTTAGGTTGATATTGGAATGTAGAATAAGGAAAGATAAGAGAACGTTCATGGCATTTGTAGACTTAGAAACGGCTTTTGATAACTTTGATTGGGTTAAATTGTTTGACAATTTGAAAACGATTGGAATAAAGTACAGGGATAGGAGGGTGATCTACAATGTACACAGAAACCAGACAGCAGTCATTCGAGCTGAAGGACATGAGAGAGAAGCTGGTATTCAGACAGGTGTAAGACAAGGCTGCAAGTTATCACCCATACTTTTCAATCTTTACACTGAACAAACAATGAAGGACATTGGAGACAAATTTAAAGTGGGAGTGAAGATTCAAGGAGAAATAATTGCAACTCTGAGATTTGCTGATGACATCGTCATCTTGGCCGATACGCCAGAGGATTTGAATGAGTTTTCGAATTGTATGGATTCCGTCTTGAGGAACAAATTCATGATGAAAATTAATAAATGTAAAACAAACAAAAAAATTGGAATACAGCCGAAATAAATCAGAAACCTCCATGGACATCAAATTGTCAGGTGAAAAGTTAAAGGAAGTAGGAGACTTCTGTTACTTAGGAAGCAAAATAACCAGTGATGGACGAAGCAAAGAGGATATAAAAACTATGTTGGCTCAGGCAAGGAAAGCATTTCTACAGAAAAGGAATCTGTTGACATCGAATATAGATTTAGGTATTAGGAAGTCATTTTTGAAAGCCTTTGTCTGGAGCGTGGCACTCTATGGAAGTGAAACTTGGACTATTGGTGCAGCAGCAAAGAGGAGAATTGAAGCGTTTGAAATGTGGTGTTACAGGAGAATGATGAAGATCAGATTGGTAGATATGGTTGAAAATGAAGATGTATTAAGCCGAGTGGGAGAGGAGAGATGTTTCTGGCGACTGCAAATGAAGAGAAGAGATAGGTTGGCAGGACACATACTAAGACACCCAGGAATAGCAAGCTCAGTTATGGACAAGAACTGTAGGGATTGACCAAGGTCAGAATATGATAAACAGATTGCCTCGGATGTAGGGTGTGTTAGCTATGTAGACATGAAAGGACAGGGAGGCATGGAGTGCTGCATCAAACCAGTCAAAACACTTAAGACTCAAACAACATTAACCTTAGAAAACTGCACAAGATGAATATTATAATACATTCTAAATACTACGGCTCAGTATGACTGATGTAGGAATCCAGTCCTCTTCTTCTCAATCAACCTTACTAGGCTGAATGTACCCCGTTTCAACCAGAATTACGTAAATTAATTGGCAGATTCGAGAGTCAAGCCCATTACCTTTGTGACAAGAATCTCAATAGGTAAGTTACCCTTCAATCACGAGAGGTGGCTGAGCAATTTAAATCCATACAAACCAATTCTTATTCTCATTGCTATAATTACTCGTTTGCAAACGTAGCTTCCTCGATGGATAAGTGGTAGTGTGTCCACCTCAGGATCCCAAGATCGTGGGTTCGATTCCCGGCCAACGAAGTCAGATGTTTCAAGAGCGGAACAAATGCACGGTACTCCGAATGGTACGATGCAGGCTCGCAAAGTACCCGACGTATCACATTTGGTGATTACAAGACAAAATTAATTAAATCTTAGTCACTGGTCGCCCCAGCAGCGCTGTGGATTTTCTACCAGAGCAAAACGGAACCTCGAAATTGGAGAGTAGATCATCTGAACGACTTCAGCTCAATAAAATTATCACTAAGGTAGGCGAGGCCATGGTTATTATTATTATTATTATTATTATATTGAAAACTTACAATGTTTATAACAAAGTTTTTCCTTCAAGGGCTAAAGGGTGTTACCTAGGATGCAAAATAACCAATGATGGACGAAGCAAAGAGGATATAAAAAGTAGGTTAGCACAGGCAAGGAAAGCACTTCTACAGAAAAGGAATCTGTTGATATCGAATATAGATGTAGGTATTAGGAATTCATTTTTTGAAGGCCTTTGCCTGGAGCGTGGCACTCGACGGAAGTGAAACTTGGACTGTTGGAGCAGCAGAAAAGAGGAGAATTGAAGCGTTGGAAGTGTGGTGTTACAAGAGAATGATGAAGATGAGATGGGTAGATAGGGTTACGAATGAAGAGGTATTAAGACGAGTGGAGAGGAGAGATGTTTCTATCAACTGCTAATGAACAGAAGAGATGGGTTGGTAGGACACATACTAAGATACCCAGGAATAGCAACCTTAGTTATAGAAAGAATGGTCGAGGATAAGAACTGTATGGCTAGAGCAAGGTAAGAATATGTTTAACAGATTACCTCGGATGTTGGTTGTGGTAGCTATGTAGAGATGAAACAATTAGCTCAGGACGGGGAAGCATGGAGAGCTGCATCAAACCAGTCGAACTACTGAATACTCAAACAACAACGGGTAACGTGACACGTACAATAGTAGTTACAAACAAAAACTTTTAAATATTGTATTGGTTTTAGAAACGTGGACTAACTATTTATCTTATATTCCTTAGCTTTGTTCCGAGATAATGAAGTATCTGCACCACAGGCAGAGGCCCGGCCAGCATATTCATTACTGGTAAACGAGGGCCACTAGTCCCGTGTCCTATAGGCTTCACGGCTCGTCAATCACCCACCCTTACCTACCTTTGTTTTCTTAATTTGGTTACACAGAACGCAACAAGTGCTTCTCTTTAACTAACTGGATTACCTTATCGGGCTCGGCGCGGCGTCTGTGCGTCATCACAAGCTTCTCGGCTCTTACTGGTGCTATCCACGGAATAAACAAGTGGAGGGGCCATTTCATGTGAAGACTCAGTAGCAGAACGTAGGCTACTTCAATATTCTTCGTTCGTTTGTTTGTTTCTTTAGTTTGTTCTACTGGTCAGTGAAGCAAATACACGAGTAGGCACTCACTGTATGTCGTAAGAGTCGTCAAGCATATTTTCGTCAGCGTCCCTGAAAATATATCTTTTACTTAAAAAAAATAATGAAATAAAAGCAATCAATAGAGCAGCCTAAGGTAGACTATTGCTAAATCAGTTCAAGGATATTAAATATTCATTTAAATGACGATGACCATGCAATACGAGCAAATGGTTTCGTCCAGACAGTTGTTTAACTTAGTAGCGGGCAATGGTTTCGCCCAGACCATCGTCTAACCTAGTTAGCGGCCAAAAGTTTCGCCCAGACCGTCGTCTAACCACGTAGCGACGAATACCTTTGTCTTACCATGGCTTTAGAGGAGTACAGTGCAGTTTTAATCGATTCATTTCAGTTATCTAATAAACGATTAATCGAAGCAGAAAAGTCGATTCATTGCTACAAATAACGATTAATCTATTGTGCGTTTAACGATTAACCGGTTGGTCGAATAATTGAGCAATTGTTTTGTCGATTAATCGATGTACTTCACTCCTTTAACTACGCTCTCACAGAAGCAAAACATACATTTATGTTCGTCCCTGACTATTATCTGTCAGAAAACTGTACTATAATTAGGCTCTTTATAACACTATTTTTAGCCTATTTTCAATTTTGAAAAAATAGGCTTATGAGATCACCTTTTGTCCGTGTGTGTGTGCGTGTGTGTGTGTGTGTGTGTGTGTGTGTGTGTGATTCGTGTGTGTGTCCCCCCCCTAATAAAATCTAAACGGTTCGAGAGATTTCAATGAAACTCGGTAAGTTCATAGCACTATTCCCGGCGACCTCGACCGTGCCCTTCAAATTTTGTTACGTCTCACCAATCCAACATGGCGGCTGTGCGAAATATTTCACCAGCAATCAATATCTCCGAAACTATTACCGATATCACCCTGGAATTTTGTATGGAGATAAAGGGAAATACTAGAAATTCACTTATGTGACCATTGAAAACCTGGTTTCTACGAAACCAACATGGCGACCAAGCGAAGTTGCGACTTTTAAATGGACGTTTCTCGCGATTTAACTAACCAAACGCAATGAAACTTGGCACAGGATATATTTATATACATTGTAATGCACCGACATCTAACTTCGTTCAATTGTTTACATAACCTCAAAATGGCGGCTGTGCGAAATATTTCACAGCCATTCAATATCTCCGAAACTATTTATGATATCAACCTAAAATTTTGTACGGTGATAAAGAGCACTGCTACAAGTTTATCTATGTAACTTTCATAAACCTGTAAAGTACAAGACGAACATGGCGGCCAAGCGAAGTTGAAACGTTTTAATACACTTTTTTTTGTGATTTAACCATCTGAGCGCAGTGAAATGTGGTACAGTAAATGGTTATACATATTGTAATGCACTGGCATCTAATTTAGTTCAATTGTTTACATAACCTCAAGATGGCGGCTGTGCGAAATCTTAAAATTAAGTTTTTATTACTTGTGTCGTAATCATGCGATCGAAGTGAAAGTTTGAATAATGAACCTAGGCAATAATTTTATTTAATGGTAAATAACTCTATGGCATATGCATATAACAATCCAAAATGGCGAGCATCCGAAATATTTAGACGGTTCTCAATATCTACGAATCTTTTACAGCAATCAAACTGAATCTTTTTATGTTCATAGATGCTATGAACATAATTTCACCTATAGGACTTTCAGTAACCTGGTGAGCACAAATCCAACATGGCGGCGACGCGAAGTATAAATATTTAAATGGACGTTTCTCGCGATTTAACCATCTAAGTGCAGTGAAACTTTGCACGTTAATGCTTATACAAATATTAATCCACTGGTATCTAATTTATTTCAATTGTTTTCATAACCACAAGATGGCAGCTGTGCGAAATTTTAAAATCTCGTTTTTACTTCTTGTGTCCTAATCATGCGATTGAAATCTGAAAACCACACGTACACAATAATCTTCATGTAATAGTACATAAATAAAAATCCAACCTGGCTACCATCTGCAATATTTAGTCGGTTCTCAGTATCTACGAATCTAACATAGCAATCAAACTGAAATGTTGTATGTTGATAGTGGCAATTAATATGGGTAGGATATATGAAAATAGGCTGTATAGTTCTTCACGGAACTACTTGTTCATTATGAAACAGTTTCTCCCACCAATCAGAGCTCAAGAAACAGTTGTTTGACCAATCGGGTGAGGATAGCAACGCATCTGCGCTGAGTTCCAAGGCCTTCTAATTTAATTTTTCACAGCGTGGCGAGTGTCATAGTGGAGTATTCCAGGATGCCATGGTCAAATACAAGGTATTCTGTGCGTCCCATGCGCTTTGCTCAATACATACAACTGGCGAAATCTCGAGAGATATTCATGAATATTTATGATCGAACATTCGGGGAGCGTGATGGCGCAGTGGCTTAGCTTCTCGCCTTTCACCCGGACGGCCGGGGTTCGAATCCCGGTGACAGCGGGGTGGAATTTTCACCTGGAAAATCACGTGGTGTCAGGAAGGGCATCCGGCCTTAAATCCCCGGCCAAAACCAAAATGAGCCTGGTTGGCTGCGGCGACCCCAATTAATTGGGAAAAGCCAAAGGGAAAGAAGAAGAAAGATTTATGTTCGAACATAAAATAGTTATAATAATTATCGTCGAACATAAACAGTCGTATGCAACTCACCTATAATGGTAATTAAGACACTCGTATGGAAATTATAAAACTTACATACGCTCGTTTTATAAACATACTTGTGTCTTAATTATTGCCATTATAGGCTCGTTGCATAATGTACTATTAATTAATTAAAATATATTGCATCATATATGTTTTTTAATATAACTTCTTTTCGAAAACTATGCCAAAACAAAGTTAAACAAAAATGTTCCTGTCCTAAATTGTAAACATTGAACATTAAGCGTATGGCTTTTAGTGCCGGGAGTGTCCGAGGACATGTTCTGCTCGCCAGTTTTGTAGCTGCTTCGAGACGGACACCCAATGGGTGAGCTACAAGTACCGTTGGGGAGGGAAGTTGGAATGTAAGGTTGAGGAGTTGGAAGGTAGCGGCTGTGGCCTATAGTTAGGGTCCAACCCCGGCATTTGCCTGGAAGGGAGATGGGAAACCACAGAAGACCATCTTCAAGGTTGCCGGCGGGGGGATTCGAACCTCCTCGTCTCCCGGATGTGAGCGACTGCCAGCAGTCATGCCGTGACGACCACGGCTAACTCACCCGGTTAATATCTTTGCTGAAAACCCTTCGCTTTCTTCTTTCGAAACCCTTGCCAATTTGATTGATGTTTGTCCTTCCACTGCCAATGACACTTATATGGTTATTGTTAACATAAACAAGGAAGAATGCTTTGTATATTTAGGCAAAGAGTAACATTTCTGTACATCATTCCGAAAATAAGCGTAACTCAACTTGAGCGATGAACTCTCATATAAACTTCGTTTCTCATCTTGTGTCTACTGATCAGTTAATCGATTCAATGGTTAGCCAATTCATCTATCATTCGGTTAGTCTATTAATCTATCGATCGGTCGGCCGATTAATCGTTAAACGAACATCGCTTATTACCAGCTCTAGACACTACATCGGCATGAAACGACGCACTCTTTGAAAACTTTCGATTCCCGGTCAATGCATGTGAGATTTTCGAAGTGAAATGCCATGTCCTGTAGTTCGGATTCCACGTAAAAAGGAGGTCCCGTGGCTCATGATCTCGTGATGAACGGTCACGTTAAAACTACAAGCTTGCTTGCTTGCTTGCTTGCTTGCTTTGAAAACTAATACAGCTGACCAATATGGTGACAATCAAGCAAAAACACCAAACAAACGAACATCAACGTCCGCACGTCAAACCATGACGGCATTGAATACACTAAAGATTTCCCTACACACTTACGTATCGCGGTACATAATTGAACCGAGAAAATTCCAATGTTTGTCTTTTATTATGACGATGTGCTTTCTATCTTCGTAATACCACTTCCCTGTGGAATAAAATGACGAAAGTAATACACGCCCCTCATAGGTTCAGCATTTAACGTCCTCTTACCTCATTGCGAAGTGGCTAGAATTCTAGGCTGTCACCGCGGAGGCCCGGGTTCGATTTCCAGCTCTGCCAAGAAATGTAATTCTGATCTGAGGGCTGGAACGGGGTACACTCACCCTTGTGAGACAAATCTGAGAAGAGGCGGGTTCGATTCCCACCTCAGCCATCCTGGAAGTGGTTTCCCGTGGTTTCCCCACTCCTACTCCAGGTAAATGCCAGGATTGTACGTAACTTAAGGCCACGGCCGCCTCCTACTCAAATACTAACTCAATTACAAATACACACACTTGTACAGACATCAAAGTGGCACAGGTTATCAGACAAATTCCACATGCATGACCTCGACGTTGCAAAGCCCCTAAAGATTCAACAACAACAACAACAACAACAACAAACTCTTATCTTAATTACGCTTAACCTTTGGAAATTGTGTGTGTATCTCACACTATAGTAGTGCCGAATATTCCCGTTAATCTGATGTTTATGATACTATGCAGAGGCGTAACTGAGGTTTGCTTCTGAATAGGGATGAGATAAGTCAAAATTACATTTGGGGGGGGGGGGGGGGATTTAGGACATAATGAAACATAAATGAAAGGAAATATACGATCCCGAAGTTTCAAAACCTATGTATTTCTTTTGTTCGTGTTTGATTGCATTAGCCTTCAATGTGTTGTATAACCTCTTCGGTGGCGTAGTCGGTAGCATGCTGAGCTTCTATGCCCACAGTCGTGGATTCAAACCCGGCCGAAGTCGTCGGATTTCTAAGAGCGTTAAAAATCCCTCAGTATGCCTTCCTTCGGAGAAGCCGGCGGTCCCATGTCATTTAAAGAACCTTCCACTAATTATACTTGTGTGAAGCTAAATTATAGGTTAGATTTGACTAACGCTCCTAGGTTCCAACGTCCGTCACCAGGAGCCGACTGCGGTGGCATCTAGTAACAAGTTCAGAACTAGTTGTCGTTGACGTTGGTAGCAAAAGTAGGTACTACTTGAAAATTGAATGTCTGTAGTCCTTACTTAATAAAAAAAACCACAGAGAACACACACTAATACAGCCATCACAATTAACACCGGTTATCAAACGTATTCTACACTCACCCAAAGGGCTAGATGACCGCGTTGTCGCAGCCCCTATACTGAGGAACCAACCAACCAACCAATCAATGTGTTGTATTTGGACTTATCAATGCGCAAATGCTCGAATATCAACAAAAATTTTGATATTAAAATTATAAAGGCCAGTCTTCTTTTTCTTCCCTCCAATTGGCCTACTTAGGACCATGTTTATTAAATTGGAGGGTCTTGATCTTCTCCCAGTATGGACGCATTTTCTGCCGGTGTAACTCCTTTCTTTTAGTAGTCCAGGGAGTACCTTTCTTCCGAGGTTTCTCCTGAAAACCATGGACTGTTTTCAAAGCACGCCTCACAGCCTGTCTGTCATGCAGATCTGATATTGCCAGTTCGTTAATATCCTTCTCAGTTTCCGTCAACCACGTGGTACGAACCTTCTTATTGTGCCAGAATCTGAGCAAACGATTGGTCAAGCTTGTGGAAGGTAATCTCGCGATATGGCCATAAAAGGTATTCTCTTTTTTTCTCGCAGTTATGTCGCCTAGGAAATTCTTCATCTACCTTTACAGGACCGAGGATTCTAATTTACATCCATCAGACCCCTTCGGTTTAAAGAAAGACACTCCATGGCATTTAAAGCTTCTGGCCTTATGAATGACTTTCTTCATTATGTTTTTTTTTGCTTTATCATCTGGCCCTGTGTGTTTCTCGTAATTGCATAGGCCTATATATTAATAAATTACAGTTCCCAACTTAACACAATACTATTCACTTTCCAAACTGACACTCGCACTCGGATACAAACAAAATGACCAGTGACAAGTGGTGTATGTTTCGAAAGGTGAGAGTAGATACAGTACCATACCCATCTCACCTCCACCTCCCTGGCTATCTGATCAGCTGACTATTTTGCTCATTCAGTAAGTGTTCACACGAGTGAAAAGAATTGCTTTGAAATTAGTAAGTAGAAAGATACACAACTCACATTCGTCATTAATCCGGTGACTGGTGTTATGAAAAATTAAAAACTTCAACAACTTTGATATTTATTATTTGGCTCTAAGGGGAGGGGGTGTGATCTCCCCGATCATCCTCCGTGCCACTGCTGCCATAATCGTGTCTCTGTTTTCGTCCCGTCTAGCTGTTACAAGCGGGCATCGCAGCATCTTCCGCAGAGTGATGGCCCGATAGAACGTGTTTTTACCACTTCCTGAATCCGTTTCTTAACAGGTACTTCGAGGCAGGCAGAGATTGCAAATATTAGCCCCACGTTTTACACACTATATCATCACATATACCGCGCCGTAAAACACGATAGTAAAACGCCAGTACTTGAGGGAAAATCGAAAATGTGTGGTGCGATATAAATTATAGGTGTGTTTGGGACGGGGCATTGTTGTTGGCGCTAGGGAGGTGTAAAACAGGCAATTTATCAGACCTATTAGAACACCGGTGCTACAACCACAAATAATGATATACGAGGCACTTCGTCGCCAAGGAGTGTGCTCTAGCGTCTTGCATAATAAAAATGCGATTCCTGGCCAACAGTGGACGAATGAAGGAGGCGTTTTTGTAACATCTAGCACTAGAATAAATTTATTTTACATTTGCTTTGAAGTAAAGTCACAGCTTATGATCACTGCGAAGTTTGTTTTCCCGATATGTACCTGGCAAGAAATCAAATACAAATCCACTTCTCTCGCCCTTCCTGTCCCAGTCGAAGATACATATTTTTGAAATTTATATTGTTCACGACCGTTTGGATACCAAGTGCTGTTTTCAGCTATTAGCTCGTGTTGTGTACATGGAGTAAAAGCCATCAATATGTTAAACAGAGAGTTAAAATGTCCGACGCGACCAGGACTTAAACTTTGGACTTTCAGATTTCCGGTGGCCCCAGGTTCGAGTCCTGGTCGCGACAGACATTATAACTCTCTGTTTAATTTCTTGATGGCTTGTACTTCATGAAAACAACACGACCCAACAGCCTAAAAACAAACCACATTTGGTAGAGATGTTCCTTTTTGACCAAATATAGCGTGTTAGATCTCGATAATAATATAGTAATACTACTACTACTACTACTACTACTAATAATAATAATAATAATGAAAATAGGAGACGCCTGGCTTTCTAGTCACCTGTACAGAATGGACCACCACATGCTGTCTTATAAGATCTTCAAGGTAGCCAAGAAGGGTAAAGCCACTGGGTCCTTGTGGATAAAACAAATTGAGAAGGATCTTGAACATAATATTCAGCAAGACAATAAATGACAGGAGTCGCTACCGTCTGACAGTTAAAACCAAGTCTTCCCTCACATGCATTACAGAAGTTCACCAAAAGCGTACAGGAAATGGTCCAAGGAACGTAAGATAGAGTTCAGCAAGAAAATGACAGACAGATTACTGGTACAATAGAAAGGTTCAAAATTTCAGCACAAAAGCAGCCGCCAAACAATCCACCAAAAACACCAGAAGTGGCAGACAACAGCTAAAGTACAAGCACCGTGGTCCATAGGTGGACCAAACTACCAAAGAAGATAATAATAATGTTACTGATTTTAGAGACGTCGGGGTGCCGGAATATTCCCCGAAGGGGATCTTTAACGTGCCAGTAAACCTACCGACACGGCTCCCTCGCAATTGCGCACCCACAAATGCCAACTGGCTGCGTGTGAATTCGATCCTGCAACCTTGGGCACAGCAAGCGAGAATGTTGCCGCTGAGCCACGCAGCCAGCCAACCAAAGAAGAAGAATAGCGGGTAAAATAGGCTTACAAATCTCCTTCCCAAATACATAATTTATAACAAACGCTAAAGATTGTCCTGAAATAATCATAAATCAAACCAAAATCCGCAAAGTCAACTCGTTTAAATTTTCAGGTGAATTGATAACTATTAACAATGAAAAAAAAAAACAGCTTAGAAATCGGAACTTGGTTCTTTTTGGCGTTTATAAATTACTTACCAAATGGGATTCGCAGTGACTGTCGATTGTTTGCGGATGATTGTGTAATATATCGAAAGATGCATGACTCACAAGACAATGCAGTACTTCAAACTGACCTGAACCTGGTCTATAAGTGAGCGATTGAAAATAAAATGAAAATAAACATAAGAAAATTTAGTCTCATAAAAATAGGGAAAGGGCGAAGGCAAGATTTTCAATATAACATTGGCTCGGAAATACTTGTTGAAGAAGTTTCTTGCAAATATTTGGGCGTTCACGTAAGGAATGATATGAAATGGAGTAGTCATGTAGGATGTGTAGTTTATAAAGCTTACAAATCCCTGCACTATGTAATGAGGGTACCTCTGCTAAAGAATTAGGATATTTGTCACTTTTAAGACCTATTCTGGAATACGCCTCGGCGGTTTGGGATCCATATCAAGAAGGGCTCATCAGTGAGTTGGCAATAATACAAAGAAAGGCCGATAGATTTGTGCTCAGTGACTTTAATCCCAGGAGCAGTGTGAACCGTATGTTAAAGAAACTTGGGTGGGAATCACTTGAGGCTAGGAGGATGAAATCTAGACTCTGCGCTATGTACAAAACGTATACAAATCAACCAGCATGGGGTGAGCTTAGCAAACGTATGGAAACCCACTTACATGAGTAGGAGTTTTAATTTCCAGTAAATAACAAGTCTGTGTTAGTCACTCTGTAAAGAGATCTAACGTTACTGGGCCCTGCAGCACGCGAATTGCGAGTCTTACAGACTACAGATGAGTTTGCTGTAAATGGTATTCTTTCTTCCTGAAACATTAACACTTTGAATAAACAAATGCAACTTTTTTAAAAGTTTAGTTTCAGTTACGTTCAGTAACAACAGAGTCATGATCAGCCTATCAAGTTCGTAATGAACATCCAGCATGTGGACAGAAAGTTCAGAAATGGTATATACTATTTATGTAGGCTCAGAAAGTTTATTCTTACAGCTGGGTAATAATCACCGCGCGCCACTGGGATCTGCATTATCTTTGAAACTCCATCTGTAGCTTCACTGGCAAGCCGAATAACACATAGGCCTACGGGACGAAATTATGACATCCCACAATCTCTTCAATCACACTGATTGGGCATTAAACACTTTAAACAAGACCCTTCGAACACCTGCCGACTGAGCTACACCGGTAATATCATCGACAAGGCCCCGGGTAGTGATATTTTCAACTTGTTCCTTTACTCTCACACCAGATTTCTCTAGCATTTAATTTAGTACCTTAACAAAATAAATCTCTCTTAATTTACCACTACAATTTTTCGTGTGTTGAATCAACACAATGAGCTGAAAGTCCCACTTTGAAAATCTAGCTTATATCATCATTATAAGACTGCCAGAAGGTATCTTCTATACGAGGTCGTTTATTCGGTTTTAAAAATCCGGGGAAGCCATTAAATAATGTATGTACAACTGGACACTGCTCTATAACCAGGTGTAAAATGAGAGAAACCTGGCCTCAGTCCTTGTTACTAACAGTTTTTACTACCGTGCAATTATTTCCTGACAACAATTTTCTCAGCATTTAATGTCTTTCTTTTGACTCTCTATTCATTACTTAGCCCACTGCTAGGAAGCAGGCGATATTGTGTTGTGAGCCTGGCTTTTGTGGTAATGAGCAGTGTCTAAGTAGAAAAAAAACGAAGCCAGCGGGAGAGGAATTACCGTCTCTTTTCTTAACTACCTTAACAACTCACTTTACTTAAGCTAAGGATATATCGCTCTCAAGCTAAATGAGTATTTAACTCGTAATGCTAGAGAGAGTCTTATGGAAAGTCATCACCATACTCATTCCTCTATTGAAATAAAGACGCGCACACACGGAAAACTAGTCATGCCACACACAAACAAGCATGTGCCTCTTCATTCACCTCTCCACACAAACAATGTACAGGGACTACAAGTGGAGGAAGAAAGTCCATATCGGAGTGATCTGGAAAATATATTGTACACAATTTATTATTTACACATACTGTACAATTTTTATTAAGTTATTCTCAGATAATTAAGAAGTAAAATATTAAGCAAAAACATTAACCATTTTGGATAACTCGGGTAATGAAATTAATGGTGACACCAGTTAATACTATTTCGTTAATTAATGATACATATTTTCGAACCACAATGGGGCCATCTTCAGCTTAGCGGTTGTTTTCTCTAGTTTGACTTATTTCTTAAAGGGGACTAGTTCAAGTCTACAAACTTTTCAGGAGGATGAAATCACATTCTTCTTCCTCTTCTTCATCATCTTATCCCACTTCAAGTGGGGTCGATGTTTCTGGCAAGTCTTTTCCATTTTATTCTGTCCCACACATCGTCGTCAATTAACTGCTTCTCCATTAGGTCTTCATAGATATTGTCAGTCCATCTTCTTCGAGGTCTGCCTCTATTCCTCGTGCCATCCACAACCAGAGACATCGCTCACCTTCCTACATAGTTATTATCCCGACGCATAACATGCCCATACCACAGCAGTCTTCTCTCCTGGATTTTCTTGGAGACTTCTGTTACTTTAACTGTTCCCCTGATTTTCTCATTAGCGATGTGATCAATCCTAGTGACGCCACTCATCCAGCGCAGCATCTTCATCTCAGTCACATCCAGCTTATGACATTGTGACTTAGTTATTGCCCATGTCTCCGCACCATACATCATGGCTGGCCTCACAGCTGTCTTGTAGGCCTTTCCTTTTACCCTTATATTGAGCCTTTTGTCACACAGAATGCCAGAAAATCTATTCCAGTTCACCCAGGCTGACTAAACCCTGTGGTTAATCTCAGTATTTATGTTGCCATCTTCAGACATGGTTGACCCAAGATACTTGAAGCTACTGACTGGCCTTAAGCTTACTCCATCCATCTGCACTAATTCATTGCCAGGCACAAATACTCGGTTTTCTTTCGACTGATTGTCATGCCTCTGGTCTCCAAAGCATCTCGCCAGTTCTCCAGTCGCCTTCCCAGTTCTCTCCTACTGGTGTCGCACAAAACAATGTCATCGGCAAACAGCATGCACCATGCACCATGGTCCTCAGACATCTCCAGACTTCCTGGCGTGGAACTATATCATAGGCTTTCTCTAAGTCTATAAAGACCATATGTAGTTCCTTATTCTTCCCTCTATGCCTTTCGATGAGTTGCCGGAGTGCAAAAATGGCATCAGTTGTACTCCTCCTTGGCATGAACCCAAACTGTTGTTCTCCAATCGTTGTGTCCTCTCGAAGCCTTTTCTCGATAATTTTCTCCCAGATTATCATGCTCTGGGACATCAGCTTTATCCCCCTGGATGTCGCCCTTTTCCTTATATATAGGGACCAGTGTTGTCTCCCTCCACTCCATGGGCATAACCTCTTCCGAATAAATTTGCTGCATAAGATCCCACAACATATCTATACATGTCTGTCCAAGCCACTGCCTTACTTCCACTGGATTTTCATCAGGACCAGTGGCTTTTCCTTTTTTTTCATTTTCTTGACAGCAATCATCACTTCTTCTCTACCAATTCCAGTGGTTAAACTCTGGTAGGGCACACCATAACCAGAAGACAGCCTATAATTTTCCTCATTTAGTAAGTGGTTGAAATATTCCTCCCACCTTTTCTTGATTTTGTTTTCATCATGAAGAACTACTCCCTCACCACTCTTCATCTGCTTAGTATGAGTACAATCCTTCGATGCCTTATCTCTAGCCCTCGCTATCCTGAAAAGCTTCTTCACTCCACTGGTATTCTCCAAGTCCTCATATAGCCTACATCATCCCAAGCATCTGCCCTTGCCTGTCCTACCACTCGCTTAGCATCTTTATTTGCCTGTCGGTACAGTTCTCTGTCTTTATCTGTCGCAGGTTGATCCCAGGCTTTCTTGGCAAACCTCTTGGCCTTTATTGCTTCTTTTACTGCATTATTCCACCACCAAGTTTCTTTGTTCCTATGAGCAAATTTACCGGAGGTTTTACCAAGAATGGCTTCTCCTGATCGGCGTATTATTTCACTGTTCACTTTCCACCAACTATCAACTCCTCCTATGTGTTGATATTGCCGTAAAACTTCAGTTTTGAACTCAATACACAGAATAGGGTCTTATAGCCGCCACCATTTGATTTTCGACACCGTTTTCTTCTCCACATATGGCTTGAGGCAGATATACTGATAATCGGCAACTAATACTCTGTGTTGCGGAGCTACGTGTTCACCTGCTATGACTTTACAGTTCTGCACTTCCCTCAGATATGGTCTTCTACACATGAGGTAATCGATTTGACTTTCATTCCCTCCACTTTAATATGTTACCAGCTGCTGTCTACATTTCTTAAAGAAGGTGTTACATATAGCTAAGTCTGCCCCCAATGCAAAATTTATCACTCTTTCACCCTCAGCATTACGGTCTCCTAATCCCCAGCCTCCATGTACTCTCCTTGCTAGTTCTCCTCCTACTGTAGTGTCCACATGCCCATTCAAGTCACCACCTAAAATAACTCTTTCTTCGGCTGGTAAGCGACTGATTTCCTCATCCTTTTCATCCTCATTCTCCAGTTTAAAATATTAAAATAGGAGCTGATCCTGCTATGCCATCCTGTAGAGTAGCATACTGGGGTTATGTGTGTAAAATTGTATCTAATTTGGAAAATATACGCTGCGGATACGAAGATTTATGTTACGACGACTAATCCCATTTTAGCAATAAATAAAAGAAACAAAAATAAATTATGTTGTTTTATTAGTGTATTTCAATGTAAACAGCTTGTAAAACATATAAACAGTGGCTAAGCATAAGAGATAACACTTTTAAATCACATTGCTCGTTATAGAGTAGCCTTACACACGAAAGGAAGTTATAGTTTCAAATAATTGCACTTCAGTCAACTTCATCCGCATCTGTGGTTGGCCATGTCTTTAGCTATTACAGAAATCCTGACATTGTGAATCTGTTATGTACGGTATTTCATCATTTTCTCAACATACTTCTTCTTTTTCTTGTTGATGGGAATTCTTCCAACATACGCATTACTATTAGGAAGTTCAATATTCTTGATGGAAAACAGATTTGATTTTGCTAAAGGGAAGGTGTGGCTAATAATATTGTTGATGTAGGGCCTAGCAATGATTTGTTCTTTTTTCTCTCACATATTGTACTCAAAATGCTGAAACAGCTGGGGAGCAAACGATACTTTTCTATATCTACTAGTGTGTTTAGTCTATTTTCATTTATGAAAAAATAGGCTTAGGAGGTCACCTTTTGTCCGTGTGCATACCTGTCAACTTTAAAAAGGGCTTTCAGTAAAACACGCGCGCGCCAAAAAGTCTAAAAAAATTCGACATACCCCGGCTTGAAACAATAATCCTCCCGGGCTGAGAATACAGTAATTCATGCTTTGAACAGGATATTTCTATGAAATCTTATCTACTTACATCATATGCCAATTATTTGTAGACGAGCATTACCCGCAAGAAGCAGGTTTGGTGAATTTTCGTTTGGAGCATAGATATAACAAGACTTCCTTGAAATAATATACCTAGGTAATAGCCTACACTCATCATTCACTGGAAATTACATGCACATTTTAAATTCACAGATGTGGCTTTTTTTAGCTTCCTGCAAACAAGTCCGAAGAAAAGGTGCTGGCATAACAGGGACCAGAACTCCTGGTCTTCAAAATAGAAATAGACTCCAGAGATTCATTCAGGACAAAATTCACATATTTTCTTCAGTTCGAAAAATGACGAGTTCAATAGAATTAATATAAAACACTACAGTAACCGAAGACATTATATTATATTTATTAAACACAATGTGTACTGAGAGAAGAAAATAAAAATGAAAAGTTGCAATGTCGTGATTTCGCCAATATTTCGATAGACATTATAAGGGTCTGATTTAAGAGCTAAAGTTGTGGCTTGCTTTGCCTTCTTCAGAAAGTCAATAGAATATGCGTTTGTATTGCTTCAGAACTTCTGGTCTTCAAAATGGAAATGGCTTCCAGAGTTCCATTGGACATTGATGACCTGAACTGTGTCCTGTTCTTCTTAATCAGGCTAAAAATTCGTTCACATTCTGTCTTCGCAGTCAAGTACGGAGAAATATCGAGATGTTACACGATCGGCGCTGGTCTCAGCTGTTGGACGATATTCCCGTAGTTTTCACGATAGAACACGGAGAACAATCGCGAACCGCGATTTACATAATGCGTGTCACTTTTACTCGTTCGACGAGATTTCCATTGTCCTTGAGATCGGACACGGGAAAATATTGCATTATTACGCAATCGGCACCGCTTGCTGTCCGTTTGACAAGAATCTAGTTGACTTCGTCATCAAATGCGGCGAAATATCGTGATGTATCGCAATCGCTACCGCTCTCGACCGTTTTACGAGATTCACGTCGTCTTCGCGATTGGACACTGAGAACGCGATAATATGCAATCGGCGCCGCACCCGGCCTTCCTCGTGATCACAAGTTTGCGATCGGGCACGGGTTTAATGATTTTATGCCACTGGTGTCGATCTCGGCCCGTTTGACAAGATTCCCGCAAGCAAGTCGTGTGGTCAGCCAGCAGTCTTGAGGATGTGATTTTGGAGGATGAACGTTCGAAGTAGGTATCGAATTTTACGAATTATTCTGCGAGGATTGCACGAATAATAATACAAGAGGGCACATTTACTTTCGAATTCGAATCACGAATTACACAAGTTTTCGAGCTAACCGGTTAAATTATACATCCGATGGAACCAACCTTCGAAGGAAAAATCGACATAGGCTATAAAGGAATAGAATGCAAACACATTTGCCATTGAAAACAAATGTTTTTAAATATCCGTATTGATGTTAGAATTAAACGTTTAAAATTATACGCCAAATCAATACATAAACAAATACTGTATATATATTATATATTGGTACATGTTTCGACCTACATTGGGGTCATCCTCAGCATAAAAAGAAAATCAATTAAGAATTGAAAAATAAAATAGCATATGTGACTTAAATCTAAATGAAAATGAAAAATTAATGATAATAATTGTAATAAATAAAATATAGTAATAAAATGGATATCCTTACAAATGTAGTATTAATTAAATAAATATAAGATTGGTCTTTTAACAATAATTTTGAAAAAGTAGTTAGAAAATAAGAACTATTAACGGAGAATGTAAAAATGTTAAGCTTTAAAAAATGTATCAAAATATACACAAAATAATTTAGAAAATCAATAAAATAATTCAGTTCGGCGCTTGAGTTAAAAAAAAGTCGAATCCTCATCAATACGGAGTTTAATAACAATTTTGAATAGGTGCCAACCAGTATTACGATGAAATGAATTAATGACATGCCACCTTTCCTTCATTGATCTGATAAATACGACGGTTGCATTAAAGCGGAAAATACATAACCTAACACTGTTTGGCAAATTTAAAGAGGAACATCTGATACCGTAATTCCATTTCAAGAATCCCGTTTTTTCTTCTAAACGTTTTGGACAATTATTAGAATTGCCACATATCCATATTGGGCATTTCAACTCAAATTCTTTCAATTTCTCCATCCCATACAACGAGGTTAATTCATGTCATCGTAATACTGGTTGGCACCTATTCAAAATTGTTATTAAACTCCGTATTGAAGAGGATTCAACTTTTTAAACTCAAGCGCCGAACTTAATTATTTTATTGATTTTCTAAATTATTTTGTGTATATTTTGATAATTTTTTTAAAGCATAACATTTTTACATTCTCCGTTAATAGTTCTTATTTTCTAACTACTTTTTAAAAATTATTGTTAAAAGACCAATCTTATATTTATTTAATTAATACTACATTTGTAAGGATATCCATTTTATTACTATATTTTATTTATTATAATTATTATCATTAATTTTTCATTTTAATTTAGATTTAAGTCACATATGCTATTTTAGTTTTCAATTCTTAATTGATTTTCTTTTTAGGCTGAGGATGACCCGAATGTAGGTCGAAACATGTACCAATATATATAATATATATATTTGTTTATGTATTGATTTGGCGTATAATTTTAAACGTTTAATATAAAGGAATTCGGAATTAACCATACTGGATGTCGCAAATTTACGAGACGGATAGATTTTTACAATAAATGTATTTCGAAGCCTTTTCGTGTTTATTTTCGATACGTAGCATTTCGCAAGATTGCGACATTAAATTATTTCGCGTTATTTCTGGACTTATATTTGAGATAGTCTCCAAATTTAGAGGTCAATAACAGAAATGAGAGGTATCTGTTTTGTTTCGAAAGTTTTCGCGAATAAACATGTCGCGACAAGTCAGGTTTCCTAATAACAAAGAAAAATATTTCACACGAAACTAAAAACTCTTCTCGATGCCGAAAATATACGTTAAACCGATGTATACCATTCAAGGAATCCTCAGTATGCATTTCCTTGAGGGCGGGCACGGGGAAATATAGCTTACGCAATAGGCGCCGCCAGCGTGAAACTTACTCCATCGCAATCTGTGAGCCTACCAGCGCAAGTTTCAATGATTTAAACCGACCACAGAGAATTGTCGTCACCTCCAAATATCCAGACAAAAATTAGCTACTTTTCGTTACCGGTAGACACCCTGATAATTCACATGTTATTCCATAACTACAACACGACCTACGCTTTGTAATTCGCGGTGAAGAAGAAAAGAACTATTTTTATACAGAACGGTAAAGGTTATAGAACTAATCAACGCATTAAAGAACAAACAAACGGTTATTCCAGAACGTTCATTCAACACAAACAAATCGATATAGATCAACTAGGATTCAGGCAAATTAGGACGCACCTCGTATTCCCAGTCCAAGACTGTAAAGATCGGATGAATATAGTTCAGAGCGATGTATCGAATGTGCGCTGGTCACACAGCAATGTATCGGCGGCATGCGGAAGCTTGTTCTGGCGCGAATTTTAAAACGAAGATCTTGGTACGGAAATCCGTAAAATATTATAGTTCATCCGTAAAACCGTAAAACACACTGTCTTCCGTAAATTGTCGGAAAACCCGTAAAAGTTGGCAGGTATGCGTGTGTGTAAGTGTGTGCGTATGTCTCCCCCCCCCCCCCCTCCTAATAAAATATAAACGGCTAGAGCAATTTCAATGAAACTCGGCAAGGTCATAGTACTATTTCATCCGACACCGACCGCAACCTTCAAATTATATTAAGTTTCACCAATCCAACATAGCGGCTGTGCGAAATATTTCACCGGCATTCTATATCTCCGAAACTATTACTGATATCACCCTAAAATTTTTCCCGGTGATAGCTCGACTAGAAGTTCTTCCATGTGACCTTCAAAAACCTGTTAAGTACAAAACGAACATGGCGGCCAAGCGAAATTGAAACCTGTAAATATTATTTTCTTGTGATTTAACCATCCAAACGCAGTGACACTTGGCGCAGCAAATGTTTATATACATTGTAATGCACTGACATCTAATTTAGTTCAATTGTTTACATAACCTCAAGATGGCAGCTGTGCGAAATTTTAAAATTAAGTTTGTATTTCTTGTGTCCTTGAGTCAACGTTTGAATAATGAACCTACGCAATAATCGTCATCCATAAATATATATAAAATTCCAACATGGCGACCATCAGAAATATTTAGACGGTTCTCAATATCTAATAATCTATGACAGCAATCAAACTGAAATTTTGTATGTTGATAGAGGCAATGAACATACGTAGGATATATGAAAATAGGCTATATTCACGGAACTTCTTGTTTCCCATTGTTTAGACTGAGGTAAGTCTTTTTGTAGAAAGGAATCCACCAGTGTTTAAAATCCAAAATGTCACTCGTTTTCACTGCATAAACCCTAAAGGTCATATTTGTAACGTAAGCATCTAATGCTCAATGCCATGCCGAAACCAAACCAAACCAAACGAACGACTATCGATTCTGTTCGACTCCAGGCATGCAAAACATTTAGTACTAAAACGTGACAACTCCAGGAGTTGTCGCATTCTAGCAATTAACACCAATTCCCAATACCTCACCTAGAAGCCCCGGTTATTGGACACGTCTCGGTTTAGTACCATTCAACAACACAACCGATACATTTCTCAACATTTCATAATAACTTCGTCATACATATTTCCAAAGTTTCTCTCTACAATATCTCTCTACCTGGCAAATTCTCCTGCTGTGCTCATGATTTCAGGATTTATAATTTTATATTTGCCTAAATTCCTTGTCAGTTTTATTATGAAGGCACTCTAGTTAGGAAGTTGCTAGCTCACTTAATTCATTAAAAAGAGAGAAATTTCGTAGGGTTTTCCTTCAATCTTTAGTAACATTATTATTGTTAAAGCACTTAAGATTGCTCTCATTTTGAGCTGAACCCATCCTCTGAGCTTTGAGCCACTGCCGCCTCCTGCAGGCATTTCGTGTTGTTTTCCTATTATTAGTCGAAGAGAATTCTATGTTTAGCATTACCTTCTCCACCTTTTCATGCTGCTCTCTTCGCTCACTGAAGCAATCGCAGATACTTCATGTTCATTGCACGGACAATTCCTATAATTTGTTGAGTTCAAGGCGAAACTTCTTTTGATGTTTTTCACAAAGTTTGTTCTATTTAAATTGTTAAATGCGTGTACAGTTCGCTCCACCAACTTCCTACCCGAGGTAATTATTACCTGGCCATGTCAATGTATGCTTATGGATTATGGTTTTGCCTAATTAAGGTGTGGTTCGTTCATTCCTTCGCTGGGTAAAAGTTAGTATAGGTACATTGAGCACAACAATTGTTCTCCCTTTGTATTTACGCTTAATTATAACTTGTTTCTATAGGCCACAGGCGCCTCCTGCTTCTTCCTCCATGTTTTGGATTCTTGTTGAGAGTTCTTTCAACCAATTTTCAGTAACTATTGGAATTATAGGTATTCCTTCTCTTTGCAATTTCCACTTGGCTGCAATTAGTTCATGCGCACGTGGAGTTTGGTGCTTATCATCTTTCGTTTCTTGTACTTTTTCACATTCCCTGTTTTCATACCCATAGCATGCTTTTCGAGTAACCTATTTTCGTTCTCTGAGCAAACTATAGTTGATTATTTGTGATCCATAATAATAATAATAATAATAATAATAATAATAATAATAATAATAATAATAGTATTTTTTATTTTATTTTTATTTTTTAATTTTTTTTACGAGGGAAGTGGAAAAATCTTGCATAAGACCTTGAGAAGGGTCCGCACTCCTCAAGAGTGTGGGATTCTTACCCACTAAAAAACCACACCCTGTCCTCTTTGCAAACCCCATCTCGGGACCACTTTCGTATTACTTCAGGATGGAGCCATTTTCTTTACTTCACAAGCACCATCTTACTTCTCAATACATAGTCCGCGGTTCGCAGACTTAATTAACTAAATCGAGTAAGTCCCCATCCGACTTCTTCTGACGAAGGACCACCTCAACAAAGAAAGCGACCGTATCCCAGCTGAGCTCGTTCCTCAGCATAATTCCAACTATATTGTCCGGCGTTATTAGACCAACCTCAGCTTCAAGTCGTTGTTTTTCCGCTGCCCAACGAGCACAGACGAAGAACGTATGATATACGTCATCTCGTTCGTTCTCGCAGTAAATACATACTGGACTCCTTACTTTGGCCATACGATGAAGGTAACACCGAAAGTATCCATGACCTGTCAACATCAGAGTCAGAAAGTAATTAATTTCTCCATGTTTTCTACTTGTCCACTCGACCAGTCTCGGTATCAGCCGAGCTGTCCATCTTCCTCTGAGATCGTCATTCCACCTCTGCTGCCAAAGCTCCATCTTGCGTGCTACGGCTTCGTTCCGGGCTTGAGCCTTGCCCAGTTCTACTCGTCGGAAGTATACGTCTTTACGTTCTTGCGCGAGTAAGTCTATTGGCGCAACACCTGAGACAACCAGAACTGCAGGTTCCGAAACTGTACGGTAAGCACACGCCACCCTCAGAGCTCCTCTCCTCTGAATTGCAGCTAGGCGTTACCTATACTTCTCTATCCTCAGCGAATCAGACCAAATCTCAGCTCCATACAGGAGAATAGACTGCGCTGTGGACAACTGTAGTCGACGCTTGCTTTGTCTAGGACCATGCACATTAGCCATGAGTCTACTAATGGCAGCTGCCACTACTTCAGCCTTGTCTGCTGCCTTCCGTATATGAGACCAGTATGTCAGTTTCGTGTCAAAGAGTAAATCCTAAGAACTTCGCAGTGTCTCCAGTTCGAACGACCACCTCTCCAACTTTCATGGGAATTATAGTGTCCATTCTCCTCCTAGTTAACATAGCTATTTCAGTTTTCGCCATAGCTAAATTCAGACCATGAGCGTTCATCCAACCACTCACCCGTCGCATTACCTGATTGAGTTTCCACTGAGCCAGAACTGCATCTCGGGCTACAATCACCGCTGCAATATCATCAGCGTACCCAACAAGGAATGTATCTTCGGACATCTCCATGCGCAGTAAGCCGTCGTACAACATGTTCCACAAATCCGGGCCCAGGATAGATCCTTGCGCTGCTCCTGCAGTGACTTTTCTCCTCCTCTGACCTTCTGCAGTGTCATATAGCAGGGTACGGTCCTTCAAATAATCTTTCATTATACGCAGGAGATATGCAGGCAACTGGAAGGTGAATTGAAGAGCTTCAACCATATCTATCCACCTAGCTGAGTTGAAGGTGTTCTTCACATCCAAGGTTACCAGAAGTGTTATTTTCCGAGAATAGTGGTTACCTTCCTGTGCTTGATTCGCAGCTTCAACTACTACGCGTACTGCATCTATTGTACATCGCCCACGGCGGAAGCCAAATTGCCTGTCAGACAGATTTCCCGCGGCTTGAATAGACGGCAGTATGCGAGGTTTTAATAGCTTCTCCAGCACTTTTCCCGCAATGTCTAAAATACATAGTGGTCTGAAGGACGATGGCGCGTTCCCGACTGCCTTTCCTTTATTAATCAGCACTAGCCGAGCCATTTTCCAACGGGCACTAAAGACACCTGCTCTCAGACAGGAGTTGTACATTTCAAGCAGTAGCTGCGGACATGCCTTGACAGCTAGTTTCATAGCTTCCGGTCAGGGCCTGGAGCCTTCTTATTCCAAAGGGAGCCTACTGCTTCCTTCAGCTCACCTATGGTAAATAGAGGAATGAATTCCGGCTCAACTACGTCGCCCACATCAATTCGCACAGGGAGAGTAGGGAATAGCACGTTTACAACACCATCCATCGTCCGTGCATCCAACGTGGTATTGGACATAGTGCCGAGTTTCTTGGTGACTATTCGGTAGCCTAATCCCCAAGGATCTAAGTCTACTTTTTAACTAACTACTGCCACATCAGAGTCTTACGTCTTCTTATGGCATCTCGAAGGGTTCTCTTAGCTGCAAGGTGCTCAGCGGATCTCAAATCAGCCTCTGGTCGATGTCTTGAACGTTGGGCTCTTCTTCTGAGTCGAAGACAAGTTCTTCGAAGATCAGCTATTTCGTCAGTCCACCTATAAGCTGGACGTCTATTGTTTCGAAGACGCTTCCGGGGCATTGACGCTTCGCAGGCTAGGTGCAAGAGACACATAGTGACCCTCACCTGTTCCTCAACAGAAACTCTTAGATCTGTTTCGAGTACAGTGGCAAATTTCTCCTCGTCGATGCGCGATACATTCCAACGTGCTGTCTTCAATGTGTTGTGCCTCTGAGGCTGCTGATCTCGTAGAATCCGGAAGGTGATGTATTGGTGGTCACTAGCAGTATAATCCTCGATCACTTCCCATTCTACTACCAATGCTGCCAGACGATCCGACACCAGCGTAATATCTGGTTTAGTCCCCGTATAACCAGGTCGTCTAAATGTCGTTGAGGTCCCTGTATTCACCACGACCAATCCTAATCTGGCTGCCATCTCTAAAATTCGTCGTCCCCTCGAATTTTGATGTGGCATATCCCATTCCAATGCCCTAGCGTTGAAGTCACCGGCTACTACTGCAACACCTTCCATCTCACGGACAGTATCTTCCAAATTGTCCAGCTTCCTCTGAAAGTCCTAAATATGTTCATTCGGAGTTAAATAGCAACTTACGTACGTAATCCCACCACTCTTAACCCAAACGAACCCTTCTCCGGATCCGTGATCCTCCACATGGATTTTGCTCAGATCCGGTATCCAGATAGCCGCCGTACCTAGGGGATCCGAAAACCAGCCCAGCACGTCCAAGTTTCGATATTGCTCACTGATCAGGAGAATATCTGTTTTCCTTTCAAATTTTAGCTGTATCAAAAGATCATTAGCGATTATGCTTCGTTTCAGGTTCCCTTGTAGGACATTCGTCATTGTGTTTTTCTTTAATCTTCGCGAGTGCCTCTCGAAACACTGTACAAGAACCTGTTCCAGGGATGTGACTTATGTTTAAGCCCTCCCGATTACAGTCAGCGCACAGCACGCATTTCATGTCTGACGTACATCCTGCGGCTTTATGACCCAGTTGACCACATCTGTAGCAAAGGCCGCTTCTATCCAGGCCAATGCAATTTCTCCTTATATGGCCATAACCCAGACACCGAAAGCAGCGTGTTACCATCGCTCTTCTCCTCACCCTACAGTATATGAAACCGACCTTAATACGACCAGTCTCCAATAATTTCTCAGCATTCTGATTATCCATTTCCACAATTGCCATTTTCTGCCCTCTACTGTTGGGTTTAGTGACGGATACTTTTAGCTCATCTATAAAACCCTCTATGTCTCGTTTCAGAGCCAATTCGACATCACCTACAGTACCGGTAGTTACAATATCCATGTCTCGTATCTCCAAGACAGTTCTAGGAGTCAATGTCCTCACCAATCCAGCATGACCAACAGCTTCCCTCAAAGTGCTGCTGAACATTTCTCGACAGTCCTTGTCAGCCTTCGTATCAAACTCCAGTAAAACGTCCCCGGATCTAGTTTGACGGATCGATCGAATTTCCGGATGGCAGGCCTCTGGCTTCACCTTCTCCCTCAAACTCTTCACAATTTCTGCATAAGTCTTCCCAGCTGCTGGTTGGATCAGAACAGCCTTGGGTCGTGATCGATTATGGGATTTCCGAGTCTTGCTCTCCCGAACAGGTGGTTCCGCCCTTTGTGACGACAGAGAAGCGCTTTCTGACCACGACACAGCGATACCGGAGGACCTCCTCCGTCGGACCGTCGTCCATTCTGACAAATTTTCCTCTTGCTTATCGGAATCTACTGGAGGCGATTGAATGGGGTTATCAGGGCTATCCAATGACACTATCACCTTCTCATGCCCTAAGGTATGCTCTTCCACTGCAGGCAGAACCCCTTGCTTCTCAAGCCAATTGTCCCTGCACGATATAATGATATCGATGGCTTCCTCTATCTCCACTATTCCATTTTTCACGTCATTAGATATATTCTTCTGTCTTCCTGTAGCAAGCTTCATCTTTCTGATGACATCAATGCATCTTGTCAAAGCCTTATCAATTGGAATAGCGTCTGCACTTGTATCCTTCGAGCTACTAACAGAATCCATGATGGTAGATTTCCCGAAAATAAGCTGATGCCGACAGCAAAACACAAATACCGTCGAAAATCTATGGTATAATAGGATGGTTGCTACGTACTCAATGTACCGGATCTCTAAAGGCTGCTGTCTCCAAGTAGTCCAGACCTACTATCTACCCCCTAACGACGAGACCTATAAGGTTACCACAGAATTACTCTCAACCCAGATGGCCTTGGATTTCACATGCGCACGAAGTATGAATGCCGTCACTGCAAGTTCTATGATTTCAATAGTCTATGGCAAAACCTTAACCTAAAATTGACGACACAAGACCAGTCAACACTCAATAAATTCCGAGAAGGGAATAAAACTCATGAAACACAATATACGTACCATGAACTGGGACAAACACCAACCTATGTCGATGCCGAAAGGCAACACACAAATCCAGCAAATTGCTAATACAGCGGCAATTCACACACACGACAACCTTATGCCAATCATGGCTGCAACAATAATCAATAATAATAATAATAATAATAATAATAATAATAAATTTTGTAAATGAGCTATGAGCAACGAGCTCTCCCTGCACTTGGAACCACTTAGCAGACTCGTTTCAACTTAATTTCCTTTAGACCTTCAGTCCTAACTTCATTGTTTGTTGTTGTTACATAATTATGTGTTTATGGGGTCAGTCCCTTGCTCCTGATCTTATTCTTTCTCTTTTCCTAATTCCTCATCTTCCCTTATGGTAGTCTTTGGAATTGAATTCCAATTGCTCCAAGGAGTGTGACCAGCTTAAGAAGAACTAATTGAAAATGAGTTCCCAACCAAAGCCGACGCTGAGAAATGGAAAGGCGTGGACGAAAGAGAGAAAGGAACAACACACACTACGAACGAAATAATAGTGGATCAGCATTAAAGCTCAAAGCAAAACAGTTGAAATGACGTGGTCCTTAGTTGGCCGAAACGAAACAATAATAATAATCTAATAATAATAATAATAATAATAGAGAAGAAAACTAAGGGGACTTGGTTCACTGAGGTGGGCAGAGATTTACAAGAAATTGGGATTTCATGTGACGAAGTGCAGGAGCGTCTGTCACTTAAGATGAAACTGACAACTCACCGGAGATTCCTAGAAAAACCTAAGCTTAAAACATACATTAATTGGACGGAAGAAAGGAAGCTTCAACATCAAGAATTCATGCGACAGTAGTCTACTGGGCGAATATTAAAGCTCAACGCAGAAACCAGTTGAAATAACGTGGTCCTTAGATGGCCGAAACGCATCAATAATAATAATAATAATAATAATAATAATAATAATAATAATAATGAAAGAAATGAAAATCCACAGCCTGCTTCCAGTCTCCGACCGGGTCAGGAATGGAATGAATGAAGCCCCCATCTAGCGGCGAGGATATGAACTGTGCCGGCTGCCGAGGCCTGACGCACTCCTCTGGGGCAATGATTAAATGAATGACAGATGAAATGAAATGATAGTGGAGAGTGTTGCTGGAATGAAATTTTGACAGGGAAAACCGGAGTACCCGGAGAAAAACCTGTCTGCCTCCGTTTTGTCCAGCACAGATCTCACATGGAGTGACCGGGATTTGAACCACGGACCCAGCGGTGAGAGGCCGGCATGCTGCCGCCTAAGCCACGGAGGCTACAATAATAATAATAATAATAATAATAATAATTATTATTATTATTACTTATTCAGGGGAGCGTGATGGCGCAGTGGCTTAGCTGCTCGTCTTTCACCCGGATGGCCGGGGTTCGAATCCCGGTGACAGCGGGGTGGAATTTTCACCTGAAAAGTCACGTGGTGTCAGGAAGGGCATCCGGACTTAAATCCCCGGCCAAAACCAAAATGAGCCTGGTTGGCTCCGGTGACCCCAATTAATTGGGAAAAGCCGAAGAAAGATGATGATGATGATGATGATGATGATTATTATTACTTATTCAATTCACCATTACAAACATGGGTTACTCTAAAGCACGGGTTAAACCAAGTGCTTTACAACAATACATAAAAACTATAATACAAACTATAATACATATCATGTATATACAAAATATTACTATTATTATTATTATTATTATTATTATTATTATTACAGAAACAGTGCGGGATTCTTAAAGAGAAAGGGAAATATAATGAAAAGAAAATAAGAGGTCTGACCTCTCGAAGAAGGAGGGATCAGGAAAGATGATACAAGGGCCAATTAAGGCGGAAAAGTGAAGACTCCCTTCATCCACAGATATTTATTGAACTACAGAAGGCAGTTCTGTTAAACACCTGCCATATTGTTAGGAAGTTCCTTGGTGACAATGCCCTCGCCGAACACTCAGCAAGGCTCGATGATTCAGATGGAAATTCAGCTCATCCTATAAATGAAGGAGACTCGTGAAGACTGCGGGCACGACATGGATGTACAGTAATATGAGTCTCTGAACAGTGTAGCCTATACGAAATTGTCTCAATACAGATGGTTCCTAGCTAAGGCCGAACCAGGCTGTAACATAAAATGTAGCCGGTATTTGCCGTGATAATGTTGTCAAACAATACATAATAATAATAATAATAATAATAATAACTTACAAAAAGGTTATTCAATGTAATAAATTCTCAGAAATCAAGGATAGCCTGGCTGGATGAATCAAGAGAGGACCTGCAAGAGTTGAACATCGGAGAAAATATTCTGAGAAACCGCAAAGTCTTCAGGACCGCAGTAACAAAGCACAAGTTTAGGGTGAAAACTAGTGGCAGGACTGGAACCAAGTGGACAGAAGAACGGAAGAAGCAGCACAGTGACTTCATGAAGAGATTTTGGGAAGATAGGAAGGCGAATATCATCAAGCCGAAAAACAAGTTCAAGCGCGCTCTATAATGGGCAAAACGCAAAAAGAATAATAATAATAATAATAATAATAATAATAATAATAATAATAATAATAATAATAATAATAATAATGACATTGCAGGATCTCTGTTAGAAATACTAACTGTTTTCAGGAGATTTTCGATAATGCCCCCTTCTGATCTGCAGTGAGATGAGACTGTTATTGCTATTGTTGCAGTCGTTAGTTCATTTTATGGACTTCAGACATCTCAGTCAACAGCGCCGTGTATTTGAATGTGTGCTATATCTGCCTGATAACCTGTGTTTCTGTGGTGACTGCAGTATAGTGGGTAAATTTAATTATTATGGTCAACGATGGGAGTAGGTGCCCCAGGACTTAAAATAAGGTACGCCTGGTGAAGTGTGGAAAAGCTGGGGGAAAACCACACTCAGGATGGCCACTGTCAGCCCCGAGATTCAAACCACCAATCTTCGAATTTGTTTCAGCTTCCCACCGGAATCGTTGGGGACGATTTAGCGCGTGCAGCTACGCCGCTGAGTTGAACTGAGAATCGTTAGAACTGAAGTGCAAAAGAACAACAAACCAGTACGGTGGCCGAGAGCACTAACGCGCTACCCTGTATCGGGAAAGCATGGGTTCGAATCCCATCTCGGCCATTCTGAAAATGGTTTTCGGAGTTTCCCGTTTTCACCACCAGAAAAATGCCGATTTCTTTCCAAAATCCCATCCCTGACCCGTCCTGAAAATTAAATAAATGGCCATTGGTGGTGATGATGATGATGATTGCTGTTTTAAGGGGCCTAACATTTAGGTTATCGGCCACTAATAGTCTGGGTGATAACGAAAATGTCAATGAAATGGAAACCAGAACGAAAATTAAGTGAGACGGAAAATACTTACAAAAATAACTCAGATTGAAACGACTCACAAAATAGAGAGCTGTAATACTTACAAAAGGGAATTTAGAACGGAAAAACTCACAAAAGGAATAGATTGAAAAATACGCACAAAATGAAGTGTAGGTTCAAAATAGGTACAAAATGCAAATGAGATTGAAAATACGTACAATATGCAATAGGGGTTCAAATTACTTAAAATATGCAATTGAAATTTTAAAATACACAATGCAACTTAGATTGAAAAACGAGCATTTCAGTTCCAAAACACTCACAAAGAGCAATTTAGATTGAAAATACTTACAAAATGTAATTTAGATTCAAAATACCCACTAAGTGCAATTGAGAATCAAAATTCTTACAAAATGTTAGTTAGTTATTGTTGTTTTAAGGGGCGGAACTACGAGGTCATCTGCCCCTCTTAACACAGATTAAAGAATACAAATTTTGAATTGAATTTAACATTTTGAGGCGGACATCTAAATTTAAAAAGACCAAAAATTAATAAAACAAAAACAAAAAGAAATTAAATTAAAAAATAAACAAAAATTACGGAAAAACAAACCATTATCATTCAAAAACGAACAAGTCGTTGGGTCAATGTTCACTGGAAAATTTAGATTGCTGGCCCTAACCCACTCTCACTTATAAAGCGGATAACGCGATCAGCAGCCACCGCGTCATCGGCTAATATAAGTTTGAGTGTCATCTGCAAACCAAGGTTTCTTCGTAAGTCAGCAAGATCCACACACTCGGTGAAAATGTGGGCCACGGTGAAGACGGCTCCACAGGTACAAAGTGGGGGGTCTTCCCTTCTCATTAGGTACGAGTGGGTGGATCTTGTATGACCTATCCTTAGCCTACACAAAATGACGGACTCTCTCCGGGCCCGGAAGGAGCTCCGCCACAAGCGAGTAGTTCCCTTGATCGCTCTCAGTTTACTGGGCAGTGGGTCAGCTAGCCACTGACACTCCCAAAAAGCCAGAACTTGTAGGCGTAACTGAGAGCGAATATCTCTAGCGGGTACCTCCATTGGTCGAGGTGGTAGTGATACCGCCTCTTTTGCAGCTTGACCAGCTAACTCATTTCCCGCAATTCCCATGTGGCTTGGAAGCCACAGAAAGGTGATTCGAGTGTCAGCGTGGCACAGCCCGGCTAGTAGGTCGTGGATTCGCTGCACTAGGGGGTGTTGCGGGAAACATGTAGCAATTGACTGCAACGAACTCAAAGAGTCGGTACACACAAGAAAGTGGATTCGTGCATCCTGTAGTGCAAACTGCAGAGCTTCATAGATGGCAACGAGCTCCGCAGTAAACACACTACAGGCCTCAGGCAAAGAGATCTTGGTATTTGCACCATCAATAACATAAGCACAACCCACCTTCTCGTCCACCTTCGAACCATCCATGTAGAGAATGCCAGCGTCCGGAAATTGGTGAACTATGCTGTGGAACTGCCTCCGGTAAACGGAGGCATCCGTGTTCACCTTAGGACCTCGGTGCAGATCTAACCGAATTTCCGGACGCGGGACTTGCCACGGAGGCACCTCGCTAGGTGTTCGGATCATACAGGGACCTACAGCCACTCCTATTTCAGTACACGAGCTATCAAGTCTAATACCAACTGGTCGGTTGGCGTACCCCTGGTGGTTTTGGGTACCGAAGAGAGCTTGATAGGTCGAGTGTTGGGGCATTTGACGCACATTGGCAGCATATGTTAAAATATGTTACAAAATGCCCACCATACAAAATGCAATTTAGATTGAAAATACCTGCAAAAAGCGGTTTAGGTTGAAAATACTTACTTAATGCAATTGAAATTTAAAATACTCACAAAATTCCCAGCCCCTATATTGAATGAGTTACTAAAAAGCAATTTAGATTGTCAATACTTACAAAATGCAATTGAGGTTGAAAACACTCGCAAAATGAAATTTAGATCGAAAAGACTTACAAAATGCAACGTATATTGAAAATACCTATAAAATGGAGTGTAGATGCGAAAAATTCGCTAAAGGGAATTTAGATACACGGGGAGCCAATTACAAAAACAGTGCGGGAATCTTAAAGAATAAAGGAAATATAATGAAAAGAAAACAAGAGGTCTGACCCCTCGAAGAAGGAGCGATCAGGAAAGATGGGACAAGAGCCAATTAAGGCGGGAAAGTGAAGACTCCCTAGGCCTCGGATACCCTAATATCATCGGGGTCGGAAAAGAACAAGAGTTGACCAAGAGAGGTCGACAGGAAAGAAGACGGAGAGGAGCCCGGCACAAGTGGAAGCAATGCCGGACTGAGCTGGACTCCCCTGATCGCCAACCCACGTCCCACTAGATGTGAGCCCCTGGGGGAATGGCCATTGGCTGCATTAATAAAAAATATTAGTTAAACAGAGGACAACAAAATTAGTAGAATAAATACGGAACTGATAAGTAAAAAAGCCCGAGGAACAGATGGTAGCATCATTCAGAATATTGTCCCATAATGGCTGGAACAAAGGACCGATATGTCTTGGAGGATAATGATTATCATAAAATAAGCGTAAAACGGAGGTCAAAATAAGTGAAAAGGAAAATATAAACTCCACTCATATTCATGCTTTAGAACCCAGATCCATGAAAAAGTGTTCTGGGAGTGTGTCCAAGCGGAAGAGAAGCTATCCTATAAGGACGATTTACTATGAAGATCCGCACCACAAGAATATCGCATATCTTATATCCTACATCTGGTCGGCGCGGTAGCTGTTTTAACGCAATCTGGCGTCTACCCCTCTGGCAAGCACGCAGCGCTCACCTCAATGTAAATGTTGATATTTACATGAATGTGTGTGGTAAAACATTCACGATATTACGTGACTAATCAAAGGAGAAGACGTCGACTGATCGTGAACGGTTGTTCAATTTCACAAACACGGCACGTTCGATCAACAGGTAGATCATTAATTGAAATGGATATATCCATTAATTACAGGAATCAATGGCATTACAGCTTATGCAACCGTTCAAACTGGAAGAAGTCCAGAACAACACATCAAAATAAGGGTTTCACACGCCCAAACGCACGTAGCATACAAGCTCTAAATGCGAATAAATGAGACCATTAAATTTTACCACTCCAAGCAGCCGCTTTACTCTCTTTCAATTAACGGCATACTATTGGGTATTCTCGTTGCTGTACTAAACTTACGGCTAACCTACATTGTTGCATTAAATCCGTAACCTTTGTTTAATGTAACCAGCCACGAAGACAAAACGATCGTTAATTGATAACTACCGTACATTAGAAAGCCATGTAGCTTTGAAGTGAATTTCAACACGCACAGTCAGCTTTTGCCATTTTTGCCAAATTCATAGCCGTCATGCAGTTCCCTCCATTTGGTAATATCCAAATTACCATAATTAATATAGATAAAGGCTACATGCATTAACAAGTATACCCTATATTACGAGGTTCATCTACTCATTCTTTGAGTTTTAGATCAGGGCTCGAGAACTGAAAAAGAAAGAAGCAAACAAACAAAAACCGCAGTAAACAAGGATGCGCTCATTGCTTGAACAGGTGTTCCATAATTGTGCACTGTGACTTAGGTTAGTAGTCTGTTGTTGATTCATTTAGAGGCTTTTCGGCATCGTGGTCATGTAGAACCGTGTACTTCAGATTGTGTGAAATCTGTCTGATGACCTGTGTGATTGCGGTGACTGCACTGGCGTGCGTAAGTTACTTGTGATTGGGGCTAGTATTGGAAAGAAGGTGGCCGATGCCTTATATTAGGTATCGCGAAAAGCCAAGTGTAAAAGTGGGTAACCATGGAAAATCACTTCTAAATGTCTGAGGTAGGACTTAAACCCACGTCTTCTCAGTTATTCCTCACGGGACTGAGTGTAATCCATTCCGTACAGGATGACGTTTCTTGGAAGAGCAAGACATTCATGAGATCTGGGATAGGCCTGTTAAAATGTTCTCCTAGATAACAGAACACTACTGCTGCTGCTGCTGCTTTTAAGGCAAGTAGCCTACACCATTATTTGAAATTGTATAACTCGATTCCATGAAATAGAATTCATTTTGCAGGTGATAACCCATATAGAAGAAAAATACAATTTGACCAAAACCAACCGAAGTTTCCGAAAGTTTGGGGAATAGACCGGGATAATAGGAATAGATTTTATGTTTCCAAAGTAAGTTTTGGCCATTATTCCGTATTCACATTTCTTGTGGTATTCATGTGAAGTTGTTTGACGTCATTGCATAATTGAAGGACTGAGAATACTTGGGAGCCACCTGTCATTCTTAAAATACAGTGAATACGAAGTAAGAATTCTATAATTCACCGAAAATTTGTGCTAAAAGCATTGAAATTCTTTCGGATCGCTCTCCCCCAAGATTGGGGGGGGGGGGGGGGGGGGAATTTCGTCCCTTATGAGTTATTCTGCATGTCTGTGAAACTACACACGGATATTGGAATGAGTGGCGAAAATGGTGAAAATTGTATATCAGATATCGGATCCATTGTGTTGATTCACTTCTGAAACCAGCCTGTTCTACTGGCTGTGCTACATCCGATGTAAATATACGTTTTGTTTATTTTATCTAATGTCAATTGTGAACGTAAGTGAACGTTATCCTTATATTTCTTCTTGTAGCACTTGATCCACCCAACCCTTCAATTATCCGGGAAGACAAAAGGAATAATTATTCCACATCAAACGAACTAATAGTACAAAGCAAGTGTTTTAAATAAATAAATAAATAAATAAATAAATAAATAAATAAATACATAAATATAAGAAAATGTAAACATTAAAAATAAATAAAATACTACTACTCGACTAGAGTGTCATATCCTCTCCAGGGACGTAGGCGACCAGAATTACAGCCCTTGGTTTCGTCACTAACCAAGCATCCCGAGCCGGAGTTTGCGTGTGGTAGGGTGGCCAGTCCCTTTCCACTCCTCCTGCCATAACATCCAGCAGGTTCCCATTCTCATCACGAGGTTGGGAGACCCCGTACCAGACCATACCAAACCTTTTAAATTCTTGGCAAAGCCGGGGATCGAACCCGGAACCTCGGGGGATGACAGCCAACAATGCTAGCCACTGCACCACGAGGTAAACATAATTAAAATGAATATTAAATTAAATAACAATAGAATATAAAATAAAATAATAAATGAATAAATAATGGAAAAGGAAATGGACTATGCGACTATTAGGTGCCACAATGAACACCGCCAACTCCCGAGGGTTAAATGGCTTCTGCTTCTGGTCCATTCTTTGTAATTAGCGTTATCTGTAATTTCCGTCCAAAACCCGCACGCATCCACTCCCTTCTCATTTATTACTGTATCTTAAACTTTCCAAACATTGTGAATTTACTGAGTAGGAAGGACACTCAGGATCTTCAAGTGGTATGGGAAGTAAGAAGACAAGTGTACTATAAATGGGGAACATCGGTAAAGAGACATTAAAAATAATTACCTCTTAACTACCTATTCATTAACAAGTTACTAACATGAATATTCAATTACTAATTGCTCTACATAACTATCAATTTCCTCACACTCAACAAAGTAATAATTTATTCAATAACACGGTCCTCGAGGCAACTCCTTTTTTTCACAACCTTCCTAGAAATAATAGAGAGAAGGAAGAAGACGCTATTTAACATTTAATTTGATAGTTAACATTTCTTCATTAACTGTCACTCTTGCCATTCATTTATAATTACTAACTGGTTACAAAACTATTTCTTTCTTGAGGTAAAAACAAGTTTTAACATTCTTGTTCGAGAGCGAGAGGTGTATTTGAGCGATTAGTGAGAGGGTGGGTTGCGAAACTGTGTTCGATGCGACGTAGTGCGGCGCGGTCCCGTCGGTGTTTAGTCCTTTGAAGCCGGGGCCACGCAGCACGTAATAAGCGAGCCAGCCATTAACAAGCGCACGGAAGAGAAGCCGCATGCAACATTCCCTCCCAAATAAACAACATTTTCAAGGATAGGCTGAGTAAAACAAATGCCAGCCTGCCTGCACTCGAACCGGCTATTTATATGGTCAGGAGGGAAAATAAAAACAAAATAAAACAAAACGAAAAAATAAAATAAAAAAGACAACAAGTCATGCTATCTAGCTACTTTGTTTAATGTTCCCAAGACTACACGATACGCCTAATCACCTTAAAATTGATTTAGACAGACGATGGGAGGAAGGTCTCTTTCCTGACCTTTTTATTTCTTCTACTCATAACCACTACTTTCAACATTAAGTACATGTATCATCTTGTGCTTCCCCATACAGAATGGTCATAAAACAAAATGATAACAATCTGCCCCACTGACACATTAACAAGGGAGCCGGCGCTTCAGTCAGATGCGAATAGAGTTCTGCAGGAAACTGAATGAACTTCACTAACCGAAATACATCCGTCTCAATGGTCGACACTCACAAATATTTTCTGTTGTTGTTAATTCATTTAGGAGTTTGTGACGTTGTGGTCATTAAGCCCCGTGTACTTGGGTGAGTGAAAGATTTACCTGTGGTATTGTGGTCTGTAGTAGTGTGTGTTTACTGTATGTAATGGAGACTACGGTTGGAAAGGAGGCGGCCGTACCCTTAAGCTAGGAGCCATGCCGAAATTTGCCTGGAGTAGATGTGGGAAACCACGGAAAGCTACTTCTAAGAGGTCTGAGGTGGTCTTCTCAGTTCTTCTTCAAGTGGCTGAGTGTACCCCGTTCCAGCCTTCAGACCAGAATTAAATTTCTTGGCAGTGCACGGAAATCGGACCCAGATTTCAGGGGTGACAAGCTAATAATAAATAAAGTTATTGGTTGTACGTCCCTTTTAACTACTAAGGGTTTTAGAGACACCGGGATGTCAGAATTTTACCCCGAAGGGGATCTTAAACGTGCCAGTAAATCTACTGATAGGGCTCCCCTACATTTGCGCGCCCTCAAATGACAACTGACTGCGCCAGGATTCGATCCTGCAACCTTGAGAACAGCAGGCGAGAACGTTACCGCTGAGCCACGCAACCAGTTGACAAGCTAATACTAACAGCCACTACACCACGAGGTAGTCACAAACATTTGTCATGAGAGGCTACAAAATTGATTTCCCAATTACTCCCAAAGTTGTAGTTAGTCTAGTGTTAAAGAAGAGTTAATTTACTTCCGACTTTACAGACTTTTATTACTCCAATATTTCACGACGACAAGCCAAAATAATACAACTATATCTAAAGAACACAGAGAATCAAGGGATATTTTTCAGTGTCCATAGAGGCAGAACGAGACTGAAGTTGTATCGGAACAGTCACATTAATCCATAATACAGTTATAATGAGATCGATTGTATCGAAATACAGTATATCGATTGATTCGACTATAGATGGGCTGGTCATTCGTGGCCGGTCGTAAGTGGGTGAGAAATCCTCTTAAAGGCCGACACCACTGAATATGCACATGCGCTGCCGAGAACACTTTATTTCCATTGATCATAAAGAAGGTTCAATGTGCGTGGAGACACCACTGCGAACATAATATGTGCCGGTCAAGAAGGAACGGCCCACTTATACCTCCAACTTGCACAGGAGAGCTGTACGGCACTACCCAGCAAGACGACATGCGCGAAACAGACGAAATAGATAAGCAGAAACATGATGATGCTGATGATAATTGTTGTTTTAAGGGGCCTAGCATCTAGGTTATCGGCCCCTAATGGTTTCGGTGATAGTGAAAGATGAGATGAAAATGTAATGAAAACTATAACTAATACTAACTACTGTCTTACAAACTAGAAGAAGAAATGGTAAACAAATAAAGAATAAGTCAAACAATGGACAGGAGGAAATGCCCTCAACCC
Source organism: Meconema thalassinum (assembly GCA_946902985.2). NCBI lineage: Eukaryota > Metazoa > Arthropoda > Insecta > Orthoptera > Tettigoniidae > Meconema > Meconema thalassinum. The sequence goes on along the minus strand of OX336388.2, from coordinate 490,687,528 downwards.
TCGAAGAATGCGGATTGAGGGACTAGGAAGGATGGAGAACCAGAAGAGGCAGATAGGAAAGAGAAAGAGGGGAGGGTTCGCCCCAGAGACAATGGAAAAAGGGGAAAAAATGGACCCATCTCAGGAATCCCTCGGGATTGCCAACTCCCGAACTCACCAGCCGTGAGCCCTTGAGGGTGTAGCACTATCCTGGGTGCACCATAAATGGTGGAGCTACACACATCCTGCCTCCTTAAGGGCCTTGAGCAGAAGGCAGGAGATAGGAAGAAAAAGGAAGAGGTCTGACCCTTCGAAGAATGAGGGATCAGGAAAGATGAGACAATGGCCAATTAAGGCGGGAATGTAAAATACTCCCTAGGCCTCGGATACTCTAATACCGTCGGGGTCGGAAAAGAACAAGAGTTGACTAAGAGTGGTCGATAGGAAAGATGACAGAGAGGAGCCCGGCACAAGTAAGTGGAAGCAATGACGAACTCACCTGGGGTCTGCGTAGAGGCTGAACTTAGCAAAGAAAGCCACGCAGTGGTGAAGTAGGAGCTGAAGTGAATAGTTATATTGAGCCGTCCAGCTCATATTTTGCACGTGAGTAACCATGGACTGACTAGTATAAACAGAATGTAGCATACCTCTCGATTTATCTTCAAAAAGAAGAAAAAGAAGCACCTGCACCAGCTCCCATGAGCTCTCTACAATGGGGCTTGGTCAGTACTTGGCTGGGAGATCTATTAACAGAAAAAGGGGGGCCGATTAACGGATAGAAACTGACGAACTGATTCTATAATATTGTTGTTGTTTGAGTCTACAGTCTTTTGACTGGGTTGATGCAGATCTCCATGCCTCCCTGTCCTGAGCTGATCGTTTCATCTCTACATAGCTACCACACCCTACATCCGAGGCAATCTGTTTAACATATTCTAATCTTGGTCTACCCCTACAGTTCTTGTCCTCGACCCTTCCTTCCATAACTAAGCTGCTGTTCCTGGGTGTCTTAGTATGTGTCCTACCAACCCATCTCTTCTCTTCATTAGCAGTCGCCAGAAACATCTCTCCTCTCCCACTCGTCTTAATACCTCTTCGTTTGTAACCCTATCTACCCATTTGATCTTCATCATTCTCCTGTAACACCACATTTCAAACGCTTCAATTCTCCTCTTTTCTGCAGCACCAATAGTCCAAGTTACTCTTCCATCGAGTTCCACGCTCCAGACAAAGGCTTTCAAAAATGGCTTCCTAATACCTAAATCTATATTCGATGTCAACAGATTCCCTTTTTGTAGAAATGCTTCCCTTGCCTGAGCCAACTTACTTTTTATATCCTCTTTAATTCGTCCATCACTGATTATTTTGCTTCCTAAGTAACAGAAATCTCCTACTTCCTTCTGCTTTTCACCTGCAAATTTGATGTCCATAGAGGTTTCTGATTTGTATCGGCTGCATACCAATATTTTGGTTTTACATTTATTTATTTATTTATTTATTTATTTATTTATTTTCATCATGAATTCTTTCCTCAAGACGGAGTCAATACCATTCAAAAACTCATTCAAATCCTCCGAGTGTCGGCCAAGCTTGGCCGATGTCATCGGCAAATCTCAGAGTTGAAATTATTTCTCCTTGAATCTTCACTCCCACTTAAAATTTTTCTCCAATGTCCTTCATTGCTTGTTCAATGTAATGATTGAGAAGTATGGGTGATAAGTTGTAGCCTTGCCTTACACCTTTCTGAATACCAGCTTCTCTCTCATGTCCTTCAGCTCGAATGACTTTTGTCTGGTTTCTGTATAGATTGTAGATTGTTTTAAGGGGCCTAACATCTAGGCTATCAGCCCCTACTGAAATGAAATGGCATGAAATGAAAGGATGAAGATAAAAACATCTCACTGCCATGGATGAAACGAAAATTGTTTAGATAAAACAGACAGTGAGCCCCAACAATTAGGCCTTATTTGAATAAACATAGTAAAAGGGAGATGGTAAAAAACAATAAAACAAATAAGGCATAGTGAACAATAAAATAGATGATCGCAATAAAAATAAAAATAAACAGACTTAAACAGAATTAAGAGTCTTAACTCACATTAAAACTTAAAAAAGTAACCACTCTCCCTCATGAACCGGATAACGAGGTCAGATTGTAGATCACCCTCCTATCCCTGTACTTGATTCCAATCGTTTTTAAAATGTCAAACAATTTAGTCCAATCAACGTTGTCAAATGACAAAAACGTTCTCTTATCTATCCTTAGTCTACCTTCCAAAATCAGCCTAAGACTTAGTACAGCTTCTCTTGTTCCTACATTTCTCCTGAAACCAAACTGGTCTTCATCCAACTCCGTTTCTATCTGGCTTTCCATCCTCTTGTAAATTATTCTAGACAGGATCTTTGAAGCATGAGTAATCAAGCTGAGTAATCTTCACATCTGTCAGCTCCCACTTTCTTCGGTATAGAGATGATAACATTCTTCTTGAAATCAGAGGATACCTCACCTGTCTCATAAATCCTACACACCAAGTGAAATAACCTGATCAGACCTTCATCTCCTATGCAGCGTAGCAACACAATCGGTATACCATCTATGCCTGGTGCTTTGTTCCTTCTTAAGTCTTCCAATGTTCTGTCAAATTCCGATTTCAATATTAAATCTCCTTTTGCATCCTCATCAATTTCCTCCTCCCTTTCCACTACATGATTCTCAATCTCCTTTCCCTTATACGAACACTCTATGTAAGCTTTCCGTCTCTCAACCTTTTCTTCCCTATCTGTTAGAGGCTTTCCATTTGTGTCCTCAGTATTACAGCACTTAGTCTTCTTTTCCCCAAAAGTATTCTTAATTCTTCGATAAGCTGTGTCTACTTTTCCTAATTTCAGACAATTTTCTATACCTGCACATTTCTCTTTCAACCATTCTTCTCTTGCTTCCTTGCACTTCTTGTTAACCTAATTTCTCAGACGTTTGTATTCTGCTTTCCCCTTTTCATCTCTTACATTCTTGTGTTTCTTGCTTTTCATCCATCAATTCTAGTATATCCTGAGTGATCCACGGTTTTCTACCTATTCTTTCTATAATTACATCCAACAAAAAGTATGTAAAACATGTCCGTATCTCAATATATACAAAGTAATTTGCTGGGTACTTAGTATTTAATCAATTAATTAAGTTTCAAATATAAAATGCCATCTTCGTGACAAGTTTAATCCTTATAGTGCCAGAGATCGATAAATCGGGCGAGGGAGCATCTGCTAAGAAATACCACGAGCCGATCTATCAGCCACGTCCATTTTAGAGAATTTTTAGCCTACTTACGATTTATGCAAAAAATGAAAGTAGACTTATGAGATCTACACAGGGCCAAAAAAGTGTGTGTGTGTCTGTCTGCGTGTAAGCGTGTGTGTCCTCTGTTATGAATTCAAACACGGTGAAACCTAATTGAGCAAAATTTCGTACAGACGTAGCGCTAGCAAAGGGCACTTCAGTGTCATGTTTTATATTGCCGCCATCTTTACCAAAACTTAATGGTGGTCACTCAAATTGTCAAAACTTAACATAAAATTACGACAAAACTAATCACAGGATCTTTACGAAATTTGGTAAGAAAGCATACCATTCTATAAGACGCATCCTGTGCTCAAAGTACAAGGTCCTCAGCCGCACTATTTAAAGATGGCGACCGTGTGAATTACGCAACCATTATAATCAATAGCTTAAGACCCTCCAATTCTGATTAACGAGCCAAGGGTGGTTTAAGCTATCCTAAAGGACGTGATTATAATTTAACATTATAATATTATACTGTATGAGTTTGCCCCAGGGGAGTGAGTCAGGCTTCGGCAGCCGGCACAGTTCTCGCCGCTAGATGGGGGTTCATTCATTCCATTCCCTGACCCGGTCGGTCGACTGGAAGCAGGCTGTGGATTTTCATTTTAATACTGTAGTCTATGAGTGACTTAAAAGAGCTGAACCGTCTCTGTAACATGACAAGATGACAGCTGACCTCTAGTGTCTTGTTCGGTAGTTTAATTTTATTGTATGCGATATAGCCTACTGATAGAAATAATATGAACTTTGTATGAAATGATTTATAATGAAGATGTACTGCAGTGAAGAAATCGTTTATTTCAAGACATCATTTGCTAACTCGTTGTATCTAAGTCAGTTAATAACACTCAGGTGTTAAGGACATATTTGGCTCTGGGCTAAAGCCATAGTCTCTCACGCGGTTGACTACATTTTATATCTCCGAAACTATTACTGGTATCACCTTGAAGTTTTGTACGGAAATAAAGGACAGTACTAGAAGTTCAAATATGGGACTTTCAAAAACCCGTTAACTACAAAACGAACATGACGGCCATAAACTTTTCTCACGATTTAACAGTCTAAACGCAATGAAACTTTGTAAAGCGAATATTTATACACATTGTAATGCACATGCATATAAGTTAGTTCAATTGTGTACATAACCTAAAGATGACGGCTGTGCGAGATATTTCAACCGCATTCTATATCTTCGGAACTATTACTGATATCACCCTGAAATATTGTACGGAAGAGGGCACTACTAGAAGATCATCTATAAGACTTTCAAAAACCTGTTATCTCCAAAACGAACATGGCGGACAAGCGAAGTTGAAACATTGAAATGGACTTCTCCCGTGATTTAACCATCCAAACGCAGTGAAACTTGGTACAGTAACACTTAGTAATGCACTGGTATCTAATTTAGTGCAATTGTTTACATAACCTCAACATGGCGGCTGAGCGAAATTTTCAAATTAGGTTTTTATTTATTGTGTAGGCCTATTAATCATGCGATCGAAGTGAACGTTTGAATAACGAACCTACGCAATAATCGTCATCTAATAGTATATAACTCTATGGCACGTCAAATTTTTTCGGTCCTTGGATCGCTATGAAAGTCAAGGAGGTTAGATATCTAAGCCTCTTGAGACTATAGCGCATTCTAGTAGGGAAAGGAGGAACTTTGTGTTGGCGGAAAATCCCGGGATTAATTTTGCCATTATGAACACGACTTACTGTATTCAAATGGGTTCTTTAATATGCCAACAACGTGTGACATGCGTGCGTGATTTTTATCTCCTTTCAAAAATCACTTATCACGGCCAAGAGCGAACCTGCAAGCTTGGGGTTGGTAGTCCGACATGATAACCACTCACCCATCGTGGCAAGCTGTTTTAGAGATGAAAATGGAAAGCTGGGCCTGACCAACAAAGAAAACTGTACGATCATGTCTCGATACTTTGAAAAACTACTTAATTGTGATGAACCGAAAGAACGAGTCCCTGTGTGCGATCCGATCCACAAGCTACCCAACTCATCCCCACCTTGTAAAGCGGAGATCAAACAGATTATCAACAGTTTACAGAATAATATGGCAGCTGGTGAATATGCAATAGTGGCGGAACTACTGAAGCTGACGAATGATGAAACTCTAGACTAGATGTACTAGTGAAACTTTTTGAAGATATATGGAGAACTGGGATGTTACCAATTGAATGGCTGTCAGCAGTAATCCATCCTCTACTCAAAAAAGGTGATTAAAAATGTGAACAACTATAGGGGCTTCTCATTAGTATCTGCTCCGTATAAGATTTTCTCCAAAGCAGTTCAGAACAGAATAGAAGCGCATCTTGACCAACAGATCGGGGAATACCAGGCTGGCTTCAGAAAGGGTCGTTCGTGCCCGGGACAGATCATTAACCTGAAGAACATCATCAGGTATACGAGGACAGGAGGACATAGTTACGTGGCAGTGTTTGTTGACTTTCAGAAAGCGTATGACTCCACATCGACCGGGAGCCATTAATTAATACAACCTGTGACAATAAAGTTCGGTGAATAGTCCTATACTATCAACGCAGATGAACAATGCATGACAGTGACCCTATTTTCCTTCGAAATAGTCCCATCCCGTAACTATGCAATGCTGAGATCGGCGATACATGTCCTGGAAACTTTGCAAGAAGGCGTCCTTTGGGATGAAGTTCAAAGGGCTCGTCACGTGACCGAAAAGTTCGGTGAATGGGTCTATATTACGAACGGATTGTTGGCTTATCTGAAACAGCAGTAACTGTCCTTCGAAGTAATCCCCGTGGATGGTTATGCACTTCTGAGAATATCTGTACAAGTCCTGGAAACGCTTTAGTAATAGCCTTCAGTTGGGTCGTCACATTACGTTGGAGGTCCGAAATGTTCGAAGACCTCTGGACCTTCAGGATTTTTCGGTGACCCAGGACCCGGACCCCACCGCTCCATACTTTGACGCTTGACTTCGGGGTCGTACCTCAGACACCAGGTCTCGTCGCCCGTGACGATGGTTTCCAGATAAGCCATTCCATTCCACAGAACATTCACCCTTCTCACTGCCACCCGCCAAAGAGATGTGCATGGTAGGTTACATAAATTCATCCTTCTCACTGCAACCCGCCGAACAGGTGTGCATGGTAGGTTGCATAAATGCACCCTTCTAAACACTGACTGTGACAAACAGGTCTTACACGTTGCGTTGTGTCTCGCCAATGTTGCCAGGTCGACCGTTCTGACTTTATTCACCGAACGCAACGTGACGAGCCTTTTGAACACCATCCCAGAGGACGACTTCTTGCAAAAGTTTCCAGGACATGTATCGCTGATCTCAGCATTGCATAGTTAAGGGAGGGGACTGTTTCGAAGGACAATAGGGTCACTGTCGTGCATTGTTCATGTTGATAGTATAGGACTATTCACCGAATTTTATTGTCACAGGTTGTATTTTGGAAGAGTTTGGGGTGGATGATACATCAAGAAATTTGATCAAACAAACTCGATCCAACACAGTGTCGAAAGTCGAATTTATAGGAGAGATATCAGAACCGTTTACAATCAGAACGGGCGTCAGACAGGGAGAAAGACTATCCCCACTCCTCTTCAACTGTGTTCTGGAAAAAGTCATTCGAGAATGGAGGGAGTTGTTGGACCGAGAAGAAGCAAAAGAAGATCGGTTCAGACTTGGGCCTAAGCACAAAGGGGTATAGGCCTACGTTGACTGTCTGTCAGCATGGAGTGCTGCATCAAACCAGTCACAAGACTGAAGACTCAAACACACGTGATCTATAATTGACGATACCTACATACCAAATTGGGGCAGATGACATCAATGTTACACCGACTTAAACAATCACCATTAACAATAAATATTACGTAATAGAATATATAACTTTCAGTATATCAGGTAGAGACAGCATCTAAGAGCAACAAGAGCTCTTGTTAGCTGACAAGATCTCTTGGAGATCTTGAGGAAGGGGCAGTGCTCCTCTATACCCCTCCCCCTCCCTTATGTCCTCCTATGTATGCACCCACCGAACACAGGACGCCACAGGTGACATGAAACGAGAGTAGGGAAGGAGGTTCTCTTCAGGCGGACACTCAAGTATTTGGCAAAGTCAACATGACTATGAGAGATCTGTATTGTGGAGGATAAACAGCGGCAGGTCTCAGGCACAACGTAAACACTCGTGTGGGCGGTTCACTTCCGGTTCAATCCTCCTCTCTTCGTTTCATTCCTCCCACACTTCAATACGACGATTATACTCTGTGAGCTGCCTGAATAGGATTGACATTTCAGCGGAAATTCCACGTCAGTCATCACCGCTCTGCCTCTTGACCAATCCATGTTCGCATAGTTGATGTCATAATACTCTGCGTTGCAATATTACCGCCCACGTGCATCAGTGCCTGGTCAGCTTTATCTCTGGCTTGTACAATTTGGCAATCTCGTTCCCAGACCACATGGAGAGACGAGAACTGTCAATCCTATTCTGGCAGCTCACAGAGTATACAGCAATTAGTGTTGCACTGTTGAGGTAAACAAGGCAGCTTTCTATTTTAATACTGAAGAGTTGCCGATCATACCACTGAAGCATTCCTCGCCATTTTAGGATCTTAAGTCATTCAGAAGGACCATCAAAATGCACCGCGACAGCAATTGTGTATTTCTATTCATTAACATTTAATCATTTCATCGGTTATGTGGGCAGCTATGACGATTGAGTTTCTTATAAGTAAGTTGGTTATTCGTTGCTCAGTTCTCAAGATTTGACATTTTCAAATAAAATAAAATAAAATAAATAAATAAATAAATAAACGTTCTATTTTCATTTGAAAGGGTATCAAACCACCAGCCTCTGTTTTAGATATTTATTTTTTTATCGTATGACCTCTGTGCCGGGTGCAAGCTTTGTTACTTGACGCCTAGAGGGCAGCTTGAATGTCAAATTTTGTCGTTCCTACGAACGCTATGAAAGTCAAGGAGGTTAGATATCTAAGCCCCTTGAGACTATAGCGCTTTCTAGTAAAGAAAGGAGGAACTTTGTGTTGGCGGAAAATCCCTGGATTAATTTTGCTATTTGTAATCAAATGGGTTATTTTTATTTAACATGCCAACAACGTGTGACATTCGAGCCGTGATTTGTATCTCCTTTCAAAAATCACTCACGGCCAGGAGCGAACCTGCAAGCTTGGGGGTTGGTAGTCCGACACGATAACCACTCACCCATCGAGGCAAGCTGTTTTAGAGATGAAAATGGAAAGCTGGGCCTGACCAACAAAGAAAACTGTACGATCATGTCTCGTTACTTTGAAAAACTACTTAATGGTGATGAACCGAAAGAACAATTCACTGTGTTCGATCCGATCCACAAACTACCCAACTCATCCCCACCTTGTAAAGAGGAGATCAAACAGATTATCAACAGTTTAAAGAATAATATGGCAGCTGGTGAATATGCAATAGTGGCGGAACTACTGAAGCTGGCGAATGATGAAACGCTAGACTAGAAGTACTAGTCAAGCTTTTTGAAGATATATGGAGAACTGGGATGTTACCAATTGAATGGCTGTCAGCAGTAATCCATCCTCTACACAAAAAAGGTGATTAAAAAATGTGAACAACTATAGGGGCTTCTCATTACTACCTGTTCCGTATAAGATTTTCTCCAAAGCAGTTCAGAAAAATAGAAGCGCATCTTGACCAACAGATCGGGGAATACCAGGCTGGCTTCAGAAAGGGTCGTTCGTGCCCGGAACAGATCATTAACCTGAAGAACATCATCAGGTATAAGAAGACAGGAGTACATAGCTACGTGGCCGTGTTTGTTGACTTTCAGAAAGCGTATGACTCCACATCGACCGGGAGCCATTAATTCATATGTTGGAAGAGTTTCGGGTGGATGATACATCAAGAAATTTGATCAAACAAACTCGATCCAACACAGTGTCGAAAGTCAAATTTATGGGAGAGATATCAGAACCGTTTACAATCAGAACGGGCGTCAGACAGGGAGAGGAACTATCCCCACTCCTCTTCAACTGTGTTTTGGAAAAAGTCATTCAAGAATGGAGGAAGTTGTTGGACCAAGAAGAAACAAAAGAAGATCGGTTCAGACTTGGTCCTAAGCACAAAGGGGTATAGGCCTACGTTGACTGTCTGGCCTTTGCGGATGATCTGGCCATTTTTGCTAACGACATAGATTCAGCAGTCAACAAGATCAATAGGCTGTCAGAAATTGCTGAAGAGGTAGGACTCCAGATTTCTATTCAGAAGACTTAGGTATATGACAAACATCTGCGATGGTCCTGAATGGATGATCACTAATCTTGGAAAAATCAGTCGAGTCACAAATTTCATATATCTCGGTGAAGTCGTCCAGCAGAATGGTTGGTTGGTTGGTTCCTTAGTTTAGGGGCTGCGACAACGCGGTCATGTAGCCCCGTGTACTTTGGGTGTGTGTAGAATCTGTCTGATAACCGGTGTTAATTGTGATGACTGTATTAGTGTGTGTATCTGTTTTTTTAATTCAAGTAGAGACTGCAACTTTGAATTTTCAAATAGTTCCTACTTTTGCCGCCAAACGTCACCGTCAACGACTACTAGGCCTAGTTCAGAACTAGCTACTAGACGCCACCGCAGTCGGCTCTTGGCAACGAACGTAGCAACCTGAGAGCGTTGTTTACATTCTTAACCTATCCAATTTAGTTTCACACAGGTGTAATTAGTGGAAAGATCTTTAACATGCCATAAATCTATGACATGGGACCGCCGGCTTTACTTCCCCTCCGAAGGAAGGCATACTGAGGGATTTTTAACGCTCTTAAAAAATCCGACGGCTTCGGCCGGGTTTGAACCCGCTATCTTGGGCATAGAAGCTCAGCATGCTACCAACTACGCCACCGAAGCCGCGTCCAGCAGAATGGATTAGAAGAGGAAGCAATTAATGCCAGGATGAGGAAGTTAGACCAGGCAAGCCAAATGGCAAATGATATCTATAACAAAACGTCTATGAGTATAGGGGCCAAGTACAGACACTATACCACAGTTGTAAAACCTGAAGGATTATATGCGTCCGAAACTTTGACCATGAATAGTAAAGGTCAAGCTGACCAACTGGAAAAAAGAGAGCCCAGAATATTAAGAAAAATCCTAGGTAATAGATGGGTTGATGGACAGTGGCGAATGAGAGAAAATGAGGACTTGTACAAACAAATTGACCCTATCACAGCATGAATTAAGAAGTGAAGGCTACTATTTTAGTCACCTCTTGAGGACGACTGATGATCGATTAACGAAAAGAATAAGGAGTTTCATTAAGCCTAAGGCAACAAGGCCGAGATGGTTCGAGGAATGCGAAAAACATCTCAGGCAAATTGGTATTCCAGACCGAGAAATTCCTGACAGGAACACATTCAGAAGATTGGTGAACAACTGACAAGGGTTTAAAATGGTATCAACTTCCGGAAGACGGATAGGACCTCCGTCCGAAGTACATAAACAGGCACTCGTTACTGGGGTCCCAAAGCCGGAACAAGAACAAGACCTAAAGTGAAGTTGGTTGTAATCACGCAGTCCATAGAGGCTCAAGTCGATGTATAAAAAAAAACAAGATGTTCAGCAAAGAACATATAGCCTACTTTGTCCAAAATGTATGGGTATACTTATAACTCTTTGACCTCACCCCTAAAACTATCACCTCAACCACCATGTATTTTTTCTTTTCTATTGATAATAAACCAGTAAGTGTCAAAATCAATAGTATATACTTCATGATGATTGAATATCAAAACTACTAATTTACAATAATGCATTCACGTCCGTTAATCTCGATATTACGCCTCCAAACTTAAGAATCTTTCGTGTTGGGAATCTTCCCTTCAAACATCCGCGGCGATCGCAGTAGGTTGGGGCTGCAACCTAGCAACGCCTCTCAGTTTTGAATGAGCAGGCAGTTTAAAGCTACAGGAGGGATGAGATCCAGCTGGCAGTCCTTGAAGGTAATCGGAGCGCGGTCGTGACTAGAAGTTGAACTATTACAAAATTGCATTACTTCAGGAGGCCAGGGATTTACAAAGCAGAATGTTTGGAACAATTTCCCATGTAACCCATAAGAGGACAGCACCGTACAGAGGCATTGAGAAGGCTGTGGTTGATGACAACGTGTATCTTGTACTTACATTTTCCTTTTTCTAATGTCTTCTGTTTATGTGCTGTGATTATTAATAAACGAGTGTATACATTAGCCTCTACTTTGAGATAATTGGCATTTGTAAAAGAGTTCAAGTAAAAAAGAAGATAACTCTTGTAGGTTTCGATCCCCAGTCAACCACGTGAGAGACTAACGCTCTAGCCCAGAGCCAAATATGTCCTTAACACCTGAGTGTTATTAACTGACTTAGATACATCATGTTAGCAAATGTCTTGAAATAAACGATTTCTTCACTCCAGTACATCTTCATTATAAATAATTTCATACAAAGTTTATATTATTTCTATCAGTAGGCTATATCGCCTACAACATACTTATACTACCGGTACTGGAATATAGGACAGGCACTAGAAGTCAGCTGCCATCTTGTCATGTGACAGAGACGGCTCAGCTCTTTTAAGTCACTCATACAGTATATTATAATACTAAATTATAATAAATAACGGATCACGTCCTTTATGATAGCTTAAACTACCCTCGGCTCGATGATCGGAATTTGTGGGTCTTAAGCTATTGATTATAACGGTTGCATAATTCACACGGCCGCCATCCTGAAATGGCACGGCTGATCACCTTGTAGTTTGGGAGCAAGACGCGTCCTATTTAAAGGTATGTTATTGCCAAATTTGGTAGAGATCGGATAATTAGTTTAGTCGTAATTTGATTTTACGTTTTGAACGTTTGAGTGGCCGCCATTCAGTTTTGGTAAATATGGCGGCGATATAAAACATGACACTGAGGTGGCCTTGCTTGTGCTACCTCTGTACCAAATTCCGTTCAATTCGGTTTCACCGTGTTTGAATTGATAAGGGGGGGGGGGGGGAAGAAGGAGGGGGAAGGGAGGGGGGGGGGGGGCACAGATATTACTGATTACACACACACAGACAGACGCACAATATTTGGCCCAGTCCAGATCTTATAAGTCTACTTTCATTTCTTGCAAAAATAGAAAGTAGGCTAAAAACCACATAGACTGTAACCAACAAAACTAGACTAGTTGCGCCAGTTTAATAACTACAGCAACTAATTATGTGTGTATATGTGTGTATGTACAGTAATGTCTACCCCTTATTATTCCCGTTTCCAAATTGGTTGGGGATGAGATGCGATAAAGGTCAACGTGGCGGATGGTCTTTACTGACGGATGCCCTTCCTGACGCAAACCTCATGAGAGGCGTTAATGAAAGATGAAATGAATGAAGATGAATGGAACTGGGCATGGATGTGGAAGGAAGCGGCCGTGACCTATCAGAAGGTGCCGTCCCGGCATTTGCCTGGAGTTGAAAATGAGGAAACCACGGAAAACCATTTTAAGGAAGGCCAACGGTAGGGATCGTACCCATGGCTACCGAATCCGCAGATAGTTTGGCCTCCTGGCCTACCGCAGCACGTTAGCGAGCGTAGCTACCGCTGTCGGTAACTAAATAAGTGAGTAGGCTATATATTGTAAATAGAGCTAGGATTCTTATGTACATACATATTCTTTCCCTTTGCTTATCCATAACTAAAAGTGATAAACGCCCATGAATTAGAACCTTAGCTATCATAATCTATATATTTTTGCTATCGCGAGATTGAGAAAACGGCTAAACAGATTGACTTCGTAAAGCATTCTGACGAAAGCTCTTGGCCTGTAGATTTGCAGTGTCTTTAGAAAGAAAATATATGTTAGGGTATATTTTTAAATTATTAAAGAAAAATGTAATATTTGTCCCTCCCGAGCCTGCGCACAATGGATTTTCTCCAGGAGAGAAATGGCGGAACCTGCAGCAACTTACTGAGATTTTGTATGAGAATTAAAAAGTGGGGAAATATTGTTAATGATGTTTCCACGATATATATTGAAATAGAATTACAAAATAAGGGAAGTATTGAAGAACATAAACTGGCAGTTGAGTGTGTATGCTGTTTACGTAACTTAATATTGCACTCCCGTCCCATTGTCTGGGTGGCTCTTGGGATAGCGTTACAGTCTATGAAATGTACGTATTATGCATCGTCGAGGGATTCGAATCCCACGTCGGATATTGTTATTTTTATTTCCCGGATCTTCGGGGCGATAGCCAAGAATGTTTGTCATGCACGGGACATGGAATTCTAAAACTTCCTCTTTAGGGTGGCTGGCGAAGCAAGTCTATGCTCATTCCAGTAGTGGCGAAGTGATTCTATGCTCCCCAGCATAACTTACTATCATGGAAAACCAAAGGATTGTACCTATAACATGTGATAGAAATTGCTTATTTAGAGCAGCTTCATACAGTTTATATGAAAATGAAGAACGTCATTGTGAGTTGCGCTTGCAAACTATTGCTAAAATTGTTGCTGGCAGGGATAATAAATTATAAGGATTTTATTATTGGCAATCAGACTCATCGCATTCCCCTAAACAACCAACTTGAGTATGAAAGTCTCTGGACAGTGAATACACTGGTCATGTTGAACTTCATTGTACAGTATAAGCCATTTGTTTATTATTTGTTTCGAGCACATTCTAACCACGATGTTGATTTTGCAATAGAAGTATTATTTGCCATTTAATACTTAGCGGCATCGTTGATTCAGGCACTATAGTGTTATCGAATACGACGTTAATTTGGGGATAGATGCTACTATAAAAATCCTGTTCGACGAAAAAGAGCACTGGCCGGTGAACTACAAATAGACGCAAAAAAGTGAGAAATCGGAGAAAACACTAAGCCACTTTTAAAATCTAATATCATTATGTTATTTCAGAAACAATTCCAGATATTATGCCGTACAGTGTAGGGTCCTTGACGAACAAATATAAACATTGTTCTGCATTGTATTTCTCTTGCGAGAAGTCTACGCTTGGTTACTTTGGCCTTAGCTGTTGTAATGGTAAAATTGATCTGCCGGAATATAAATACCTGGCAGGCTGAAACAATATTTCACTGGAGATGATATCTCAAAGAATTTCAGAGATAATATTCGGCAGAACAACAATGCTATGTCCTTTGTTTCCTTTGTTGCCAATGTTACCGTGCCACATGAATAAGGTCTATATTGGAAGAGGCTTGTCAGCAGTACCCGGGAAACTGGAACTGTAAATGGATAATGATGATGATGATGATGATAGTTTTAACATTTCTGGAATATCATATCACTGCATTTCTTCCTCATATTCCAAAAATATAAGCAACGTTTCTAACGGACAGTTTTATATATTAGACTCTTCAGACGCTAATCAAGTCAAGTGAATTCTTGCATCAGGGAGGGCACACTTCACAATTTAGACAATATTTTGCAAGAGCATAAGCCCTACATTAACATTCAAAATACCTCTCAACTTACTGAGAATTCAGTGCCCAGATAAAATTAAATTGGACTCCAGCTGACGATATTCAATTATCAGGGCTCATAATATGGGGTGAAGCCACAATGGCAAATATCCATTCAATAATGTGTGTCAATCGACTTCTAAATATATATTATAAGTAACGACATTATTCTTTTTTTGGGGGTTATTGTTCTTGGAGGAGACTTCAGGTAGATTTTGCCTGTTGTGCCCTCTCGCGAAACAGTTATTCACAATTGTAGTAAATACACTTCTCTCTGACCCTTCTCCAAAATACGCCGCTTACATAAAACATGCGATTGAAACCAAATAAAATGGAATTTTCTGATTTTTTGGTACACGTTAACGACGACTACCCCTCTGTGGATGGTGAGGAATCACATGTAATTGAATTACCAGCCAGACTTTCAAATCATGATGGAATTGTTACTGAGATTTACGGCGAAACTTTCACTTCTGCGAAGGTTATAATACATTTATTGAATGTTTGCATTCTTACACCAAACAAGTAGTTCCGTGAAGAACTATTCAGCCTATTTTCATGTATCCTACTTATGTTAATTGCCTCTATCATCATACAAAATTTCAGCTTGATTGATGTAATCGATTCGAAGATATTGAGAACCGTCTAAATACTTCGGATGGTCACCATGTTGGATTTTTATATATGTAGGTCTTGCAGTACTATTACATGAAGATTATTGTGTAGATGTATTCTAACTTCAATCGAATTATTAGGAGACAAGAAAAAAAACGAGATTTTAAAATTTCGCACAGCTGCCATCTTGTGGTTATGAAAACAATTGAAATAAATTTACATGCAAGTGGATTAAAATTTGTATAAGCATTTACCTACCAAGTTTCACAGTCACTCTTTAAACGTTGAAACATTTAAATAGACTTTTCTCCCGATTTAACCACCCGAACACAGTGAAACATGGTACAGCAAATGTTTCAACACATTGTAATGCACTGACATCTAATATAGTTCAATTGTTTACATAACCTCAAGATGGCGGCTGTGCGAAATTTTAAAATTAAGTTTCTTTTTCTTGTGTCCTAATCATCCGATCGAAGTGAAAGTTTGAATAATGAACCTACGCAATAATCGTCATCTAATAGTACGTAATCAATGGCCAACATATATAAGAATCCAACGTGGCGATTCGATTCGAAATATTTAGACGGTTCTCAATATCTACTAATGTATGACAGCAATCGAACTGTAATGTTGTATGTTGATAAAGGCTACAAACATAAGTTCACGTATGGAACTTTCAATAACCTGGCGAGCACAGATCTAACATGGCGGCGACGAAAATTTTAAATATTGAAATGGGCGTTTCTCGCGATTTAACCATCCAAGCGCTTTGAAACTTGCTAGGGTAAATGCTTATACAAATTTTAATCCACTGGCCTCTAATTTATTTCAATTGTTTTCATAACCATAAGATGGTGGCTGTTCTTCACGGAACTACTTACTTTGTCAGGATTAGGGAAACACTCATTATAATTGGGTACAATCGTGTTGACCGACTGAATAACATTAAATTTCGTTTTCATTTTATGAAAATGAATACCTGCTCATCGGTGTAGTTTTTTCAAGTGAGAGAAAATATCCACAGGGTGTAAGAATTAAACAATATTGTTTCTTGAAGGCAATAGGGAACATCAATCTCCATTACTCATAACTTATGTTATTGTGTACTGCACATCTCTCATTTACATTTGAAGTTCAAGAAGAAGACAAGCCTACAGAGCTTCGTTCTAGGGTCGCAGAAAACCGGACTGACCATAAATGATTTCTAAGATAATAAACTATTCACTAAAAATGAACGATAAAGTGAATAAAGAGACAATCATTAAGAAAAATATTCCCATATTCCGAATATTATGTTGTACAATACGAAATTGTGCGTATGTTTTACAGTTACGTATTTGAAAATAAATTAATAAACTAAACTATCAATTAAGTGGCAAAATACAACCAATAAAACTCAACAATTCTTAGCGATTGTTTGTATAGAATAGCACATTTATGTGTTGCAAAAATATTTAACTTTTCCAAAACGCCCTGCTACCCACGAATCTTTCTACAAGCCAAATGCAACTCTTCAGGTAGGACAAGTTGAAAATCCCAGGTGTTAATGTTGTCATACCTAACAAACTCGAAAAGAATTACTATCACTTATTGCTCAAGTTTGGCAGCACCAACGTCATCCTTAGACACCGGCATAAAGCGTCGATAACAAGAACGCCATTCGTATGTCTGGCTAAACGAGCTATCTCTTCTCGAGTTATTCAAGAGTGATCCTAAACCTAGTGTTTAAGGTTAGAAGTACTGTACTGGCATCAGGGGCGCACCCATACTTTTGGTTTGGAGGGGGCTTTCCTCAATAACATGATTTCAGATATGGAAAGAGAATGTGTCCATTATTAGTCTTGTATGTGAATATGTATATTTGAGATCATATGCATAAAAGGATATTCTATAAGATCAAACATACTGTAGAATGCTCTCTAATAAGTCTTTAAGTCTTTATGCTTGATGAATCGAGATTCCAATGAAATAATGAAAGAGTCAATCCAAGGGATGAAAACAGATCTTTTATAGTATAATCCTGGAGTTTCTGCTGGTATGTTGCTTCTGTTCAGTTGTCTTCCAACTGTTCGAGGCATCAAATTTATTGAACCGCAGTTATTAGCAATTTTGGTAGCTTCTTCAAACAACGAGTGAAATTCTTGATCTGCATTTTTTCTTCGAGATTTTAAGCTTTCAATCACAGTTTCAGCGTGTGTAATTGCAGACGATAAATCTAAATCAGTTCCCTGAAGCTTTCTGTTTAGGTTTACTGTGTAACCAAGCAGTTTTTCTGATGCCATGAGAGAAAGTATAAATTCACCTTGACTTGAGGAGTTTAGTAGTATTAGAGCTCCTGAAGAACATTCCCTATCATTCCAGTTTTTAATCTCCTCTAACGCTACTTCAAGAGGTTGCAGCAGTTCTTTCATAACAAAAATAGCATCGTGCCTTTGTACCCATCTCGTTGGACAAAGCTGCAGGAGTATTTTCTTGTTGGTTTCAAGATTTACCTCAGATTCAATGCACTGTTTTAAAACTGCTTGTCTTTTAGGAGTGTTAAAAAAATCCCACAACTTCTCCAATATTCCAAAGCAGTTCCTGATTGATACAACCTCAGACGCAGTCGACAATGCCAGGTTAAGGCTATGAGAAGCGTAATGCACGTATATTGCTGTGGGGTGAGCTTCTTGGATGCACGCTTGAGCCCCTTTAAACTTTGCACTCATGGCAGCCGCCCCATCGTACCCCTGGCCACGTAGGTTATTTATGTATATATTACTGTCTTCAAGACCTTTAATCAATGTTTTCGCCAATACGCTACCCGTAGTAGAGGTTAGAGGCATAAACTTCAAAAATTGCTCACATATTTCATAACCATTTAAAGTATTTGGCGTTACATAACGTAAACAGAAAGAAAACTGTTCAACAGTTGAAATATCAGATGTTTCATCTGCGAGAACACTAAGAAACTTAGCTTCTTTTACTACTTGCTATTTTTTCAGTTATTATTTGGTTACAAGCATCGATGACTTGATTTTGAAAATTCCAACTTATTGAACCCTTATTGATTGGTCGATCAATAAGTCTTCATGATTTTTATTATTATTATTATTACTGATGCCCAGGCAGAACATGTTGGAGGTTGACAAAGGGGAGACATATAGTGTGTCGCAACGATTACAACAGAAGCAGCGTGGTAGTTATTCCTGACGATGACCGGTTAAGCCGAGTTCAAGGACAAATTCAGTATCAATGCGCATCCGAGTCGGCGTCATTATGGGCGTGCCAGAAGTGAAGTTCCAACCGATACTCGATTGAATCAGCAAATCAGGAGAGAGGACGCCTAGACCACGCGATGAGTCGCGTACCTTAAAAAAGCGCGCTAAAACACGTGTCTGAAGAACCGCCGATGCGATATAATTCCGCATAAGTCCAATGAGACGTTTGGATGAAAAGAAGAAGATTGATACTAGTCCCAAGTCTGTGAGGTGAAAACTACAGATTATTTTCACAGATTGCCCCCACTCCACCCCATTCTGTCAGTTTCTAATAAATTGATCGGTGATGAGCTGTTTGAGACACAACTTTATCGAGCTCTGGTGAGCAACGTTCACGTCTAGTGAGCATACTTCACGTCTGTTTGGACAAACATTTTATTTTGTGCTGAAGGGAGCCGAGTTCACGCTTAGCGGAGGGGAGATCTCTAGTCGAGATAAGCGCTACGCGGTAGACATATTTGAGAGACTCGTTAAAAGCCAGTTGCGTGGCGAATGAAGAGTGTAATTTTCTGTAAATTTTTGTGTTATATTTTATGTGATGTATTGTGCGTGTGATTAAGTAAATGCTGAGATAGGGCCAGTTCTACGTTGAGTAATCGCCTAGGACTTTATTGTGAGTGAAAGTCAGTAGCTCATAGCGATTCTAGCTAGGCAAACTAATAACATTGAACATTTTTTCCAAGGAGCAACGCCAAGATGTCTGCTGGAAGGTCGATTGGTGGAATTAAGTGCTACGCCTCTACCAATACGTCGACGATGGACGAGTCGATTTCCCGTAGGGAAATGCCTTGGGACGGAGGTTGAGTTCTACAAGCTGCACGGTGATGTACAAACCATTTATTTATTCAATATGTAGTTAAATTAGACGCGGGAACATTGTAAATATTTTATTCATTGTTTTTCTTGTATTTAGATTTTTGTGTGCCGACACTTATTTAAATGTACGTTGGCACGTGGCCAAAGCGTTTGTTTGATTGTATATTTTTCTTATGAGTCATATTTAGTGTATTTTGGTTTTATTTATGCGAATGCGAAACTCGTCACGGTCGATAAGTGGTGCCTTATTCAAATTCTTTTTTTTTTTTTTTTTTGTAGGAAAGGGGGGTAAAAGTTGTTAGATGTTTCACGAACAGGTTTTTATTCATACTAGGGTTGCAGAGCGCAACAAATTAAGATGTCGCTGTAGAACACCTTAGTTCTATATTTTTGAGTTTTTTCTTGAGAGTCCTTTTCAGGTTCTTTAGTCACGGACTAGATCGGGAGCGCAAGTCGGTGGAAAATATTTTATGTCCTTTATTTCAGGTTTCTGTCAAACCCATACGTGTGATTCTGGTGTGTGTATTGTGTCAAGGTGTGTGTATTGATTCTTCGTGATGAGGGGTAGAATGGTCTACCGCCCTCATAATATTGTGGTTGTATTTTATGGAAAGGCAGAGCGCTATCAGAGGCTACTGTACCTTGTCCAGTGCTGATTCTTGGATTTCCGTGGGAAATGCTGAGATGTTTTATTTTGGCACACACACGTATATATTGTGCTTTTGGGAGCACACTTCTTCGAGACTCGAGCCAGTGCCACGGCAGGTCGAGGTTATTGGCACGTGGGTTGACAGATGTGCAGATTCTACTTTGCGCCCGTCTATGTCTGGTGATTCATCGTTTAGGCAGTCCAGCTGACCGACTGACCCCTGTAATCTATCTGTAGCAAACCTGTTCTTTTTAATGGTCATTGGATCATAATTAAATTGGGAGTTCGCCATGTCCGTTACGAATTACCGCATATCGTATGAAATGAAATATTGGTTTTATGACGTAAATGTTGGCTTTGAGCCTAGTGATTTCCATGACTCATTTCATTGTTAGATTTGTCTGTTGTGACACCGTTGGGTGTATTTTGTATTTTCTTGTAAAAATGGCAAGCGGCCATATGTGTATTTTTCTTGATTGGTCACGTGTTAATTTACTTGTGTTGATTTGAAAAGTCCTAGTTTTAGGCGTTAATGTTGTTTGCTACGGCAGTTCTTTGATTCCAATTTCATGCGGAAATTATTTGGTTTTATTTAGTGTAGGAAGTGTCGGATTAGTTTAATTAGTGTTTTAGTTGGTTCCTCGCGTCTGTCTAGCTCTAAGACAATGCAGATTCGTCCCCTGAAGGTTTACTGGATGGTAACGAATCTCGCATTAATTTGTACACATCGTAACGCATGTAGAACAGCCGCACACGCACATGTCATTGTAGTAATTTGGGACATTTGGTCCAGATGTTTACGACCTCTCCTGAGATCAGGCCTAGTTTGGCATTTTATTAATTCAAGTGGGAATCATTTGGGAGACCTTGTTTTGTTTTGTTGTAAATAGTGTAAATTTGTCGATCTGTTATTAAATTCATATGTTTTAATCCTGGTATTCACTTTTTCCTGCATGTTATTTTGTTATATGTTACCCTGCATGTTATAAGAAGCGCTTAACAACAACTTTACGAAATGGACTGTTACACCCCCCGAAACTGCGTCTTATAATGCTTCTTTGCAAGGGTTCGTTATATAGGTCGCATTTTTGGCACATGACCCAAAGTGATCTTTCAAATTGTTGCCACCTGCTTCAATTCTAGCTCTGAGCAAAGCTCTTGAGTTCCCCTCATTGTCAAATGGTTTGCTGTCGATTTGAAACTGACCATAATCTCTATGGCCCCTAAGGGCGATATTTTGCCTGCCACACAAAATAATAGTTTCTATTATTGGAATTATTCTTTTCACATTATTTTGGGCTTGGACGTCTTTTCCTTTATCAAGAGATTTGTCAATCGGTTTCATTCGGCAGTCCATAACTCTTTTCAAGTTAGCTGCGCTTACACGAGTTTTTATGATACTGCGAGTTTGCATGTTTTTCAAACTTTTCTAGTGCTTTTTTTTTCAGTTACAAAAACCTTCTTCAACAAGTTGTCCAGTATGTTGAGCGTTACTCTCACCTACTTCTTTAAAAAAAATATGCATACAATGGACACAGTATGCAGAGTCTTCAATTCCAGAATACGAAAGCCAGGTATATTTCTTTAGCCATGAAAACGAAAATTTTCGTTGTTGGTTCCCATACGATCTAAAAGGAACGTTAAAGTTGCTCTGAGGAACCCATTTGTCATTCAAAACGTTGAACTTTTCATTGTCCATCAACACTTTGTTTTTAAATAAAGGAATGTCCAAATCCATGTTATGTGTACTTACAACGGCCTTAGGCCTGCACACATTTGCCTCTGAGCCCTCCTCTGACGAACAACTTGGCTGTTTTTCCATGCTTGCAGTCATTGTTAACAGTTCCTTACTCGTTAAAGGATTGCCACATTCACTAACAATAACCACATCATATTTATTGATTTTTAACGGTTTCAAGTGGTTTTCCATGTTAGACTTTCTTTTGTCTCCCATTACTACTAGTCCAATTGGACACACTACGAACACCAGTAGCCAATAGAAAATACAAACACAACAACAATCAACGAATCAACTTTTACAAACACCACTACTGACTTGACGCCTGACACAGAGCACAGCACAATACCTTGGGGAGAGAAATTTTCACCGCTGTCCCACGCGCATCTTGCTCCGAGCATAGTTACGACAACGGCCGGAAATATCCGATCGTGTTGTGTTTACAATTATCACTCAAGTGTTGCATAAATATAGGCCTAACATAATTCTATTTTAAACCAGTAGAAAATCGCAAAATGTTCCAACGTTCCAACACTAAACATTCTGGAGCCCGTTATGCAATCAATTTTCTTGAAAGATATCATCAATGTTTTTAAAGTGTTCCCAGGTTTTGGGGAGGGGGCTTAAGCCCCCAACCCTCCCCCCTGGGTGCGCCCCTGACTGGCATCATCCAATATACCAAGTCAGATGGCGAGGTGAACCGTTGTGGTAGTTAGTCAGCCCCTCACAAGTTATTCAACGGTAACCGTGAAATCTGCACCGCCTATTAATTTGTGACTGACAGCACTGAACTCGCTTGGCAGTATAGAAATGAGGCGTTAATAATGAGTACTCTTTTTGCACCCCGTTTGGTAATCTGTGGATCAGCCCTTAGTCGCTGTAGCCACTAAGCTGCTTCGCAATGGCCATCAGTCATCACGAATGCAGCAAGATAGGCTAGAGTGCAACCCCACGAAACGACCACCGCGCCGTTCCGGAGGGAATAAATCAGAACGTGCTGTACTTGGAGCCAACATCCGATTAAACATAGGAATGTGTGATCTTTATTTACTTCTTTTAAAACAGGGAAGTCATCGTCCTTGTTTCAGACCAGCCAGGGTGAAGGAGGAGCAAACACTGTATTGCAACGTGACGTGAGGCAAGAGTGAGTTGATTCCAGGCTGTCTGTAATGCGGGATGCGTATTCGGAACAGCAGTAGCTCTGCAATGGACTTCTTCCCTCCCTCTCTACTTACCCTCTAATTTAGGGGCAACAATAACTAACTACCCTCTAATTCACCCATTGCCTACCTGCCAGGGAACTAAGCAACACAACAGCGTGGTGGAGTGGCTGTGTGCACACCGTTTGAAGTTACGTATATAGCCGTCAGATGTTACTATGCATTCCCGGGCAAGTGAGACCAGAACGATTGTACCAGTAGCATGCAGCCAGTGAAAGACCTTACACACCCCGGCCTTACAATTTTAAGTTTCGAGGTTACCCCTGGCGTCTGCCGCTATTCATTTCTCACCAGCAACCAAGCTAATTTATAAGCAATATTTTAGGCACAAACAAGCCAAATTTAAAAACAAGTTGTGTGCAGAACTATTGTAAAGATGCTGCTTTTCTAAATTTTCAAGATTCAACACCACTTTTTCACATCACCTATTCAGAACATTAGACTACCATTGTCTTCGGAATTATGTTGCTGAAACTAACATTACCGATTTACTCAAAATATACCTTTATTACTGTGGCATAATAGTCGGTGCTCCATGCCTAAAACTGTTTCTTAGCTTAGATACCGAAATATTGAGTGTCTAGATCTCAAAGATCTGGAGACCACCATAGTTGGTAGGCCTGATGATTCTGAAATACGCAGATTTATATCCTAGAGTCCACATGGGAAGGCATTTAATTCCTACCTTCAATCGC
Source organism: Meconema thalassinum (assembly GCA_946902985.2). Classification (NCBI taxonomy): domain Eukaryota; kingdom Metazoa; phylum Arthropoda; class Insecta; order Orthoptera; family Tettigoniidae; genus Meconema; species Meconema thalassinum. The sequence continues at coordinate 490,663,698 of OX336388.2, read as the reverse complement.
AATGGCTTGTACTTCATGTACAATACACGACAGACTTCTTGAGATATACATTATATATGCATGATTTGGTAGAATTCCATTAAATGGCGTTGGAGTTAAATCCAATTCAACAAACAAACAGGCGTAGAATTACTTCGGTAACATAGTCAGTAATAATGGAAATCGTGTACCAGGATTGAAATTGTTTTCGAGCATAGATTGTGAGATATTGAGCTTAGGATTCAAACGTCCTGAGAGCATTAATGCAGTTGGCAGCTCTAATGACTCGGGAGATAAGTAGAATTATCTCTCGGGACATGCCTTGTACAAGCCAAATTAGTTAAAAATCCATTAATCAAATGCAGTTAAACACTGGATCTAAGAGCGTGCTTATAATTATGCACTGATATTGACAATTCCCTCCAAACAAGCTTCAAGATCTAGGCGTAACAGTATGCCAAGTTTAAAGTTGCTTCCATACATAGATTTTGAGATATTGAGTCTAGGATTCAAAAGTTTTGAGGGCATTAAAGGACAGCCGAAAACCCAGTGAATTTGAAAATATCTGATTGTATCCTTTGAAGTATACATTATCTATACTGTAGACCTACATTTGGTTTAAATTTATAAATTAGTAGCGAAGTTACACTGAACGTATAAACGCGCGTAGATTTATGTTGGCAACATTGATATATATGGGTTGTTCAAAATGAATCTGCGGTATTATGGTCTATATGTTTGCCAAGTTTGGAACTGTATCTATACATAGTTTGAGATATCCAACCTTGGGTTAAAATTTCACCTGCAATTTTTCAACATTTGGCAGCAACGAAATCCATTTAAAATATGACATTGAGATTGAATTTGTCATTACTAATTTCGTTTCGGACACACACACAGACAAGCCAGACTAGTACATCACCCAGACTGAGCTTATTAAACCTGTTCAGTAACTTTTTATTAACACAATTTGAAAAGTAAGCTAAAAGGAAACACATAACATGCCAGTTTACGTTACAAGTTAATAAAACATCTGCGTTTGAACTTTGCCACAAAAAGACCCATCCTACACAGAGACTGACACAAAATCAGGTTCAACTGGTTCAAAAAGACTGAAATATGCTCCTTGTTTTGTCTTCAAGTTTGTCAATGTTGGAAACCCTTTTTTGTATAAGATTGTCATCTTGTGAACAATGCAGTTTACTTGCAATTTTTTTGTTGACAGAAACTAGAGAAAAATGTGTCTTTTCTCCGATGTTACAGTCTCATTTATGACTGTGATTATGCCAGGTGAGTATTCTGCCCCTTATTTTTCTAGTTTTCAGCCACACTTCCAACGTGTGATGGCAGCATGGTCGACAGTTCCCCGTCTAGAGCCAAGCCACGATGACCATAAACGTCTTTACAAGATTTATGACATGGAAGCAAGCCCTTTGCAAAAACATATGTGCGACAAGTTATTATACAATGCATCAAAACTGTCATACGGACATGTACTAAGTACATGCCGATTATACGGTTTCAGTTGGATACGAAATTAACGCTGGGTACGGTGGCTTACTGATTTAAAAAACGTGAATGAACCTTCGAAGCGGAAAGCAGTATCACATCTCATGTGTATCAGTAGGTACAGATAAGGTATGTGTACCTACTGAAACTTGACAATGACATTTTCAGTGAATTTCCTTCCTCGGGTGGCACAGGCAATTTCAAATTGCAATTGCAGATGTGGGGTTTCTCAAATGACAGATTCAAATGCATTCGGACACAGCTAGTGCCTGTGGATGCTGTGAGAGGCGTTTATAAGCTCGATGCTACCCCACTGTCTCAGCGATGGTGATGGTGATTTAAGGGGCGAAGCATTGAGCTCATGGGCCCCATAACTCTTTCGATGCTCCGTACCCTAAGATAGCATATGCTCCCGGTTGCCTAGTTAAAGTCCTCCTACCCCGGATGTTTAGGCAAATAAATATTTTCTTATGTAAATACATATTTTAAACATTTTTTTTTCTAAAAATACATAAATTCCTGCTTTTCACTTACTAGCACATAAAATACATAATATTTACATATTTAAATCAGTATGCTAGATCTTTCAGTTTGTTGCATTTTTGTTCTGTGTTACTTCAACGAGGAAGAACCTATGAGCTATCTAATCTTCATGCAGAGCGTATCTCAGCTTGCAACTGTGTTATTCTTAACTTTGCGCCCGTCCCACTCACTGTGGAAGCCGGGGATTTCCTTGTCCATAGCCATATTGCACCATGTGCTTGACCTACCCCTCGCCCAGCTACCTGGAACCAGTATCACTCACATGCAGTTCATTTCTGGCACTGTGAAGTGTAAGGCAGTTCTACGTTGCCTAAACTAAAAGCAACTACAAGTTATCATCTGCAACAATATTGAACCCTTATTAATCTGCGATAAATAAGTGTTCATGATTTATTATTATTATTATTACTGCAGCCCAGGCAGTACTTATGGATGGTGACAAGAGGAAGGCAAGTTAGCGTGTTGCAATGATTGCCACAGAAACCGAGCTTGGTAGCTAATCTTGAAAACGGCCGGGTAAGCTGAGTTCAAGGCCAAATTGTGTAACAACATGCACCAGAATTGGAATCATAAAGGGATGGTCACGAGTTTCTTGCAACCGACCTACGATTGAATCACCCAATCAGGAGAGACCAAGCCAAAACCACGCGATGGGTAGCGTCACTGGTAAAAAAAGCGCGCGGAATTGATTATCTAAAGAACCGCCGATCCGAATTATCTCCGCATGAGTGCCCTGAGACGTTTGAATTAAATGATGAAGATTGACACTAGGCCCGTGTGTGTGTGAGACGAAAACTCTAGAAAATTTTTCTTATTTCACCCCACTCCTCCTCACTCTGTCAGTTTCCAATAAATTGATCGAAGAGACGCTGTTTCGAGGTCTATCTGTTTGGAGCTCTGGTGAGCTAACTTCACGCCAGTTTGCGTAGTGATTTTTAACGCTCTGATATTATTTGAAGTCATTCGTTTTGAGCTCTGGTGAGCTAACTTCACGCCAGTTTGCGTAGCGATTGTTAAAGCTCTGATATTATTTGAAGTAATTCGTTTGAGCTCTGGTGAGCTAACTTCGCGCCAGTTTGCGTGGTGATTTTAAGTACTCTAATATTATCTTGAAGAAAACTATTTTCAGCTCTTAGGGGCAAGACTTGAGTAACATTCCAATTAGCGCTCAGCGAGCGAAGGTCCAAGAGCAGTAGAGATTACCGAGCGAGATAACGACTGCGACAGGCAGATTTAAAACTTGTATTGTCAAACCAGTGACGATGGGTTTGAAGTGTACATTTCATGTAAATTTTTACTGTATTTATTTTTCAAGTGTTGTATTGTGTGTGTGTAAATGAGAGCTAGGGAAAGTCTTCGTTGATTAATCGCATAGGACAATTCGTGGGCGAAATTTGTAACTCACAAGCGATTATAGCCAGGTCAAATTATAATAACATTGAACTTTTCTTCCGAAGAGACTACACCAAGATGTCCGACGTGTGGTCAGGAGCTGGAGTGATGTTCGACGCTTCTACGAAGACAACGATGGAGTGCTAATTTCCCGGAGGGAAATGAGCCGAGATGCAAGTCATATGTTCTGCAAGCTGATACGGTGATGTACAAAAATTGATTATTCAATATGTAGTTAGATTGGCGGGGGAACTTTGTAAATAGTTAATTTTAGTCTTTTTCTTGTTTTAGATTGTTTTTCTTGTACTGACACTAAATGTTTTAAATGTACGTTGGCGCGTGGCCAAAGTTGTTTATTGTGAATTTCATTTTCTTTGGAGTCATATGTAATGTACACGGCGCGTGTACGTGATTTTTATCCATGCGAATGCGAAACCCGTTACATTCGATAAGTGGTGCTTTCTTAAAGTTCATATTTTGTTGATAGGAAAGGGAGGTAATTACTGTAAGATGTTTGCTGAACAGGTTATTATTCATATTAGGGTTGCCGAGCGCAACAAATTAAGATGTAATTGTAGAACACCTTAGTTCTAATTTTTTTAGATTTTTTGAGTCCTTTTCAGGTTTATTAGTCACTGGCATCGAACGGAGGCGTCAGCAGGTGGAAAATATATATGTCATTTTATTTCAGGGTCTGTCAAACCCATACGTGTGATTCTGTGTGAGTTATTGTGTCAGGTGTGTGTTTTGATTCTACGTGAAGAGGGGTAGAGGTCCTACCGCCCCCCTATTTTTGTTGTTGTTGTATTTTGATGGAAAGGCAGGGTGCTCTGAGGAGACCGCTGTTCCGTGTCCATATGCTGATTCTTGGATTTCCTAGGGGAAATGCTGAGATATATTTTTGTTCTGACACACACACACACGTATTATTGTGTTTTGGGGCACGCTTCTTCGAGACTGGATCCCGTGCCTTGGGAGGCCGAGGTTATTTTGACACGTGGGTTGACAGATATGCAGATTTCCACGAATCGCCCGTCTCGCCTGGTGACTTATTTTGTTAGGCAGTCCTGTTTTTCCGACTGGCCCCTTTAAGCTTTCATTTAGCAAACCTGTTCTTTGTGATGGTTATTTTGAACCATAATTAATTGGGGAGTTCGCCATGTTTGTGACGGATTATCGCATGTCGTATGGATGGAATATTGTGTTAATAATGTAAATGTTGGCTTTGAGCCTAGTGATGTTGTTTATGACTCAGTTCATGTAATTTAGTGTGTGACGCCCGTGTGGTGTAGTGGTAGTATACTTGTAAAAATGACGGCGGTCATATGTGTTTTTGTTTTGTTGGTCACGTGTTAACTTACTTGTGTTGATTTGTGTGAGAAGTCCTAATTTTTAGGCAGTAATGTTTTGCTACGGCAGTTTTGATTCCAATTTCATGCGGAAATTATTGTGTTGTTTATTTTAAGTATAGGAAGTGTCGGTTTAGTTTTAAGTGTTGTATAGTTGTTCCCCGCGTCTGTCTAGCTCTAAGTAATGCGGATTCGTCTTCTGAAAGTTTATTCCGGATGATGACGAATCATGCATTCAATTGTACTCATCGTGAAGCATGTAGAACAGCACTCGCGCATACTTTGTCATTATTGTTGATTTTTCTTAGGACACTTGGTCCGAGTAATAATCTCTCCTGAGATTTGGCCTCGTTTTGGCAAAATTTATTTATTCAGTGGGAGTCATTATGGGAGTTTTGTTTGTTAATTCTTATTGTAAATAGCTGATTTGTTATTAAATTCATTTGTTATAACCCTGGCTTCACTTTTTCCTGCATGTTATTTTGTTGTATGTTACCCTGCATGTTAATGAAGCGCTTTAACAACAACTTACGATATGAACTGTTACACCCCCCCCCCCCCGAAACTGAGTCTCATAAGCTTCTTTGCAAGGGTTCATAAAACAAAAATGGCTGCCCAAGTGGGACTGTTGTTGTTGTTGCTTCGCTGATCTCATATTTATTTCGTTGAGAAATCATGCCAGGTCAAGCGGGCAAAGTAAATTCAGTAAATTGAGGCGATGTTGTACCGCCATGTGCATTAGTAAAATCACTGAGTTCCTAAAGTTAAAAATATTGAACAAGGTTAGAATTTGATATTGTACTTGTTATAAACTTGTTCTGGCGCCCAGCATTAAAATTAGAAAATTTGCATATTATTGAACTCAGTCAAAGCAGGAAGGTGTTGCCTTATATTTGACATTTAATTAACTTCGGTTAATTGGTGTTGTTCGTAAATTCTGTTGGTTAGGAATTTAAAAGCAGATCACTAGGGAGTTATTTTGTTGTTTGGAAATAAGAGTAATTTATTCAGCAAATTTTGATTACTGAAAATTTTATTAAATTAGAATCAGTAATATTTAAATGTTATGACATGTATGCGTGTGTATGACTGAAATCTCGGTGCATGACCCTGTTTTTCTCTGATTATATTTGTGTATTGTGCAATGGCGAGTGTTCAAGAAATCAAGGGATTGTTAGAACAGATGTCCGCGAAAACGGAAAAACAGTTAAAGAACATGGAGGAAATAAGCGAAGACAATGATAAACAATTAAATAAAGAATTAAGTAGCATTACGATGCAATTGCAAACACAAACAGAACAGTTAGAAATTTAGCGTGAGAATAGTGAAAAACAGTTACAAGACATGAGCGGTAACATTACGGTCCAATTACAGGTCCAGAAATTGGACACTGATAAAAAATTTAACGAATTGAATCACAAACTATCAGAACAGGCGGTAACACAAACAGAGCAATTAGAAAAGATCACTCATGACATAAATCAAAGTGTTAGGGAGGTAGAGAAACTGGCAGATGAGGTCGCGGAGAATAATGCCAAACAATTAGGTGAAATTAAAAAGTTGGAGTCGAAATTTGACAATAAACTTATACAATTTGACGAAATGGTGGCCGATAAATTAAAGAAAATCGAGGCAGCATGCGTCAATAACACAGCCGGAATAAAGAGCACACAGGACAAATTACAGCAACAGATTAATTCAGTAGACAGCAACGTACTTGAATTAATAAAGGAAATCGATAAACTTGAGATTAAGACCGAAACAGAACGTATGCACTTGCGTGAAAATTTGGAAGACCAATTAAGTAAAACCCAGCAGGTCATAAGAGAAGAGGTCGGAGAACAATTAGTTAAAACACAAGAGGTAATAAGGGAAGAGGTTGGAGAACAATTAGTCAAAACACAAGAGCAGATACGAGAGGAGCTAGAAAAGAATCAGGAAAGGAGCGAAGAGAAAATTAGCAGTCTGAAGAGCAGGATCCGAAGAGATTGGGAGCAGCAGGTCAACGAAAATAAGGAAGACAGGCTGACAATTTTAAAGCGCTTAGGTGAATACAATTCGAGAGTACAGGCTTTGGAGGAAAACGTAAAATCCAAACTCCAAGAACACACAGATCTGATAATTAAAAATGAAATCAGATCATTAGAGAATGCAACATTAATTTCGACAGAAAATACAGTAGGCAAGCAGGGAAGCATTGGAAGTCCGGTGGGCTTGAAGTTGGCTGAGGATAACAGCCGAGGTCAAAGTCCTAAATTAACGAGCAACGCATTCCAACAGTACAGGGGAGAGACATCCACACCGCAACCAGACTTAGCACCCGCCCAAGTAATTCAGGTCATTAGGGGAAACGATTTCAAACCCGATAAATTCAGGGAGCACACAGGAACCACTCCCAAAGCTTTTTTACGTCAGTTGGATGACTATTTTAATGATCAACATATCAGTCCCGCAAAACAGTTGCGATTCGTGGAGAAGTTTTTAGAAGGTCCAAGCTTAATCTGGTTCTTGAGCTTTAAATATACATTCACCGACATGGCACAATTCAGAGAAGCGTTCTTAAAGAAGTTCTGGAGTCCTTCTTTGCAGCAGGGATTAAGAATGGATCTGTACACTAGAAAATATCACAGCACGCATCCGACTAGATTTTCAGAATTCTTTAGCCAACAGCTGGTTAAATTCCGCGATTTTGACGACCCCCCCTAGTGAACAAAACATGGTTCTAACCGTCGGGAAACAACTTCCTATGAACATTCAACAGCTGTTAGTAGCCGGAAATATTAAGACCACAGTGCAGGCTGAAGAGTTACTCCGCCATTTAGACGAGACAAGCATGGTTAGTCCACAGACAGGGAGGAGAAACATGGAATGTGTCAACACAGCAGAAGTGGTTCAGGGACACCAAACTAGTCACAACCAGGGGAACCAAATAAAAACCCAATCTACGGGAACGCAGTTTACACCGAGACGGCAAGACTATGATGGCCGAAATCAATTCAACCAGAATAATCGAACTTTTCAGAATCGCCGAGATAACTATAACCAAAACAATCAAAACCAGCAAAATCAATGGACGTACCAGCGGGAATACACCAATTGGAAGGGACACCAAAGGCAGGGTAGACCTTACCAAAGGAATGGAGATGGCAGGTGGAATAACACGAGGAACTATCGCCAAGAAAATCGGGGAGACTATCGCAACAATTGGGATGAGCGATACGTCGAATCGCAAAAGTATTTAGAAAAAAATGAAGATTGTAGTTTTACGTGACCGTGAATCTTGTGATTATGAGCCACGGGACCTCCTTTTTACGTGGAATCCGAACCACGGGACATGGCATTTCCCTTCAAAGTATTTAGATCAGTTAAACGCCGAGGAGACGGAGAAAGACAAGTGGGGGCGTGCAATGGCGAATAGACAGAGCCCGGATAATCACCAAGGAGAGGGGGCGGAAAGTTCATTACGGCAGCAAGAGAGGCGCGATGACAACCGGCGGAACTCAACGAATGGGCCCCGGGATAAAAAAAAACACAAATGAACCAAAACCTGATAGCCTGAAAATGGAGGACGCCAGGGAGCGGGAAGAGCTGATTGTTGCTAATATAGAAGAGTGGGTAGCATTCCCGGACGATTGCCTGGAGGAAGTGGTGAAGGACCGAGAAAATGTCATCAGACAATTGCCGATTATTTACGCACATATTGGAGGTATGAGGGTGAGATGCTTAATTGACACAGGTAGCCAGGTGAGCCTAGTCACAGAGGTATTGTTAAAAGAAATAAGAAGTAAACAAACTGTTCCAATTATGCCTGTCCCGTTAATGAAAGTCAGAGGGGTCATTCCTGACAAGACCATAAGTTGTAAGCAGCAAGCATATTTAGACCTGGAAATATTGAACCACACATTTTCGCAAACATTCATTGTCATACCGAAAATGAATTATAACATCATTTTGGGAGCCAACTTTATCTGTGATTTTCATGCTGTAATTGACTTACATAACAACACTGTAAGTTTCAATCAAGTTGAGGGGTTGAATCGTGGGTTTAAACATGGAAGAGAGTCCACTAGAGAGAGAGGCGAATACTTGGGTCATTGAAAAATGCACTAATGAGGCGATTAGAGATAAGAACTTGACGGAGGAACGAGTGAGCCAGACAGCAGTGGTTGAAAATGACAGCCGAGATATTTCGCAGGAACTTTGGGTACATTTGGCGGAAGAAGAAATTAGCGGAACTAAATTTGAAATTCTACTTCAGGAGCGGCTTAAGGAGGCAATAGTAGGGGAACCGGATAGAAGAAAACTGGAAGAAATTTTGAGATTTCATAAAGGAGCTTTCGACACCATCCCTGGAAAAGTTTTGAATTTCCAATATGCCATGCAAGTTACTGACTGGATCCCATTTAAAAGTAAATTGTACCCGATCCCAGAGAAACATTTTGCTCAGGTGAAGGACATCGTTAATAATTTATTAGATTCCGGCATGATAAGGAAAGCAGCAACCCCGTACCTAAACGCAATATTGGCTGTGGCCAAGCCAAATGGATCAATTAGGTTATGCCTAGAAGCGCGAGTTTTGAACAGTAAACTGCTAGTTGAGCATGACCAAGCACCTAGGATCAAGGATGTTTTGAAGGGGTTCCGTGGGAAGAAGATTTATTCGAGTGTCGACTTGACAAATAGTTTCCACCATCTTGAACTTGAAGAAAAATCCCAACTATTGACGGGATTTTTATTCGATAACCAAAGTTATATCTGGTCTCGGATGCCCTTTGGTGTAAAAACAGCTGGATGTGCACTGATAAGAGCACTAGATAGAAATCTGACTGAGGAGGTCAAGAGCTTCACTACGAGATATGTTGACGACATATTAATCGCATCTGAAACAATGGAGGAACACCTGGTAAACCTAAATAAACTTCTGGATAACTTGAGAACCATGAACTTCAAAATTAATCTAAAGAAATCACACTTTTGCCAGAGTGAGATTCTGTATTTGGGTCATATAATTGATGTTGAGGGCGTGAGACCTAATCCAGCGAAAATTGATGCAATCAAGAAATTTCCCACACCAACTAAAGTCAAACATGTAAGAGCGTTTTTGGGAGTGACAGGTTTCTTCAAAGAGAATTGTCCTGGATACACGGAGACAGTAGCACCTATGCAAGAGATGTTAAAGAAGTCAAATCGATGGTCGTGGAATAAGGAGTGCGACAGGTCTTTTAGAGCTACGAAAGACTTACTGGAAACTGTGTGAAGCTAGGGTATCCAGACTTTGAGAAGAAATTTATTATTCAAGCAGATGCTTCATTGATTGGAATCGGTGCTATGCTGTACCAAGAGGACGCTGAAGAACCCAAGAAGAGATCATATTTGGCATTTACGAGTCGTAAATTGAGGAAGCACGAGAGGAACTACACTGTGACGGAGCTTGAGTTGCTAGCGATTTTATATTCTCTCCAACAATGGCGCAAGATGATATTCGGTTATGCCATTATTGTCAGAACCGACCACCATGCATTGACATTTCTATTCAAGACGACGATGGCAAGTGAGAGAGTTACGCGTTGGTCCATCTACATACAGCAGTTTGACATTACAATAGAGCATTGCCCTGGAAGGATGAACGTCATACCAGATGCTTTGAGCAGGAATCCAGAAGATGAGAACGAGGTAACTGCGGAAGTTCACCATATAACATTAACACCTAAGGCTCGTGAGTTTTTAGAGAAACTAAAGGAAATTCGGAAGGAGCAAGAAGCAGACCCATGGATGTTGATGATGATCAAGTTCTACAGGAAGGAATTACAACCTGATTCACCTGAATACCGAGAAGCCCGTGCTAAAGAAGTGAGATTTCACTACTTAAATAACCTTTTGCATAAGTACGTGGATGAGCATCATACCAAACTGCGAATCCTAGTTCCAGCATCACTACAGAGAGGATTGACGTGGCATGTCCACGAGAGCCTAGCACATATCGGCACGGACAAGACAGAAGCTACGATAGGGGAGACTTTTACTTGGCCTAAGATGCGATTCACCATTGTGGAAGTAATAAGAACTTGTGACGCGTGCCAGCGCACAAAACCAAACAACTTCATTATGAAACAACCTCCAAGACCACTATTACCACAAAAACCATGCGAGATGCTCGCTATCGACTGTTTTGGCCCTCTGGTTAAAGGGAAACGTGGATGCCGACACCTTCTGGTGTGTGTCGATGTATTTTCAAAGATGGTGGTGTTATGTCCAATCCAGAAGACGACATCAAAACAAGTCCTCAGTAGAATTCAGAACAAAGTTATTCCGATGCTTGGGAAGCCGGAATCCATTTCATCAGACCACGGTACTTATTTCACGAGCAATGTTTTTAGGCAAGGTCTAGAGAGCCTGGGGATAAAACATATATTTTCGAGCATTCGTCATCCTTGTGGGAATCCGAGCGAGAGAACGATTCGCTGTGTTGCCAAGTACTACAGAGTAATGATTCCTAACGATCATAATAAGTGGGTTGACAAAGTAGGAGATATTGAGATGTGCATGAACACCACTAAGCACGAGTCGACCGGTCAAGTCCCACTAATTGTACACCACAACAGGTTGCCAGAGAGGTCATGGGACCAGATTATTCCATGTCCAAGGGATCCATTATTAGCGCATGAGTTGGGAATTCAGCGAACGAGAGAGCACATGAGGAACCAAGCGGACCGAAGACTGAGAAGGTACAGAGGAAAGAAGTTTCACCGGGAATTACAGGAACAAGAGCTAGTGCTTGTCCGCAGACCACCGATATCTGATCCCAAAAACAAAGTGTTTGCAAAATTCTGTCCAAAATTTATTGGCCCGTTCCGTGTCATTAAGAATCTGGGTAACAATGCTTACAGGCTTGAAGAAGTGAGCACTGGTGCTAAATCTGTCTTCAATAGCGCCAACTTAAAACCATATTACAGAAGAGAACCATTTGATGAATAAGCTGGATTATGTGTGCAGAATCATTATTGCGAATTTTATTTTGAGAGCCAACACTCAAATGTACGTGGCCGTGGAGCACCTGGGGAGAAAGCGTGCTTTGTTTGTAAACAACATGACAGCTGAGACGGCAGGAGTGGTAATCACGTGAGGAGAAGGGGAGGTCTAGCGAGAAGTATGAATGACATTCCGGCAAGAAGCGCGCACACTAATTGGGTCAGTGGAGTGTACACTCGAGCAGCTGAGCGAGGTACTAAAGAGATGTTGTTGTTACTACTGTGGATATTGTTTTTGAAATCCAAATCAATTACTTGCTTCGAATTTCAAAACCTTGCTGAGGATAAATGAACCCTTATTAATCTGCGATAAATAAGTGTTCATGATTTATTATTATTATTACTGCAGCCCAGGCAGTACTTATGGATGGTGACAAGAGGAAGGCAAGTTAGCGTGTTGCAATGATTGCCACAGAAACCAAGCTTGGTAGCTATTCTTGAAAACGGCCGGGTAAGCTGAGTTCAAGGCCAAATTGTGTAACAACATGCACCAGAATTGGAATCATAAAGGGATGGTCACGAGTTTCTTGCAACCGACCTACGATTGAATCACCCAATCAGGAGAGACCAAGCCAAAACCACGCGATGGGTAGCGTCACTGGTAAAAAGCGCGCGGAATTGATTATCTAAAGAACCGCCGATCCGAATTATCTCCGCATGAGTGCCCTGAGACGTTTGAATTAAATGATGAAGATTGACACTAGGCCCGTGTGTGTGAGACGAAAACTCTAGAAAATTTTTCTTATTTCACCCCACTCCTCCTCACTCTGTCAGTTTTCAATAAATTGATCGACGAGACGCTGATTCGAGGTCTATCTGTTTGGAGCTCTGGTGAGCTAACTTCACGCCGGTTTGCGTAGTGATTTTTAACGCTCTGATATTATTTGAAGTCATTCGTTTTGAGCTCTGGTGAGCTAACTTCACGCCAGTTTGCGTAGCGATTGTTACAGCTCTGATATTATTTGAAGTAATTCGTTTGAGCTCTGGTGAGCTAACTTCACGCCAGTTTGCGTGGTGATTTTAAGTACTCTAATATTATCTTGAAGACAACTATTTTCAGCTCTTAGGGGCAAGAATTGAGTAACATTCCAATTAGCGCTCAGCGAGCGAAGGTCCAAGAGCAGTAGAGATTACCGAGCGAGATAACGACTGCGACAGGCAGATTTAAAACTTGTATTGTCAAACCAGTGACGATGGGTTTGAAGTGTACATTTCACGTAAATTTTTACTGTATTTATTTTTCAAGTGTTGTATTGTGCGTGTGTAAATGAGAGCCAGGGAAAGTCTTCGTTGATTAATCGCATAGGACAATTCGTGGGCGAAATTAGTAACTCACAAGCGATTATAGCCAGGTCAAATTATAATAACATTGAACTTTTCTTCCAAAGAGACTACACCAAGATGTCCGACGTGTGGTCAGGAGCTGGAGTGATGTTCGACGCTTCTACGAAGACAACGATGGAGTGCTAATTTCCCGGAGGGAAATGAGCCGAGATGCAAGTCATATGTTCTGCAAGCTGATACGGTGATGTACAAAAATTGATTATTCAATATGTAGTTAGATTGGCGGGGGAACTTTGTAAATAGTTAATTTTAGTCTTTTTCTTGTTTTAGATTGTTTTTCTTGTACCGACACTAAATGTTTTAAATGTACGTTGGCGCGTGGCCAAAGTTGTTTATTGTGAATTTCATTTTCTTTGGAGTCATATTTAATGTACACGGCGCGTGTACGTGATTTTTATCCATGCGAATGCGAAACCCGTTACATTCGATAAGTGGTGCTTTCTTAAAGTTCATATTTTGTTGATAGGAAAGGGAGGTAATTACTGTAAGATGTTTGCTGAACAGGTTATTATTCATATTAGGGTTGCCGAGCGCAACAAATTAAGATGTAATTGTAGAACACCTTAGTTCTAATTTTTTTAGATTTTTTTGAGTCCTTTTCAGGTTTATTAGTCACTGGCATCGAACGGAGGCGTCAGCAGGTGGAAAATATTTATGTCATTTTATTTCAGGGTCTGTCAAACCCATACGTGTGATTCTGTGTGTGTTATTGTGTCAGGTGTGTGTTTTGATTCTACGTGAAGAGGGGTAGAGGTCCTACCGCCCTCCTATTTTTGTTGTTGTTGTATTTTGATGGAAAGGCAGGGTGCTCTGAGGAGACCGCTGTTCCGTGTCCATATGCTGATTCTTGGATTTCCTAGGGGAAATGCTGAGATATATTTTTGTTCTGACACACACACACGTATTATTGGGCTTTGGGGCACGCTTCTTCGAGACTGGATCCCGTGCCTTGGGAGGCCGAGGTTATTTTGTTACGTGGGTTGACAGATATGCAGATTTCCACGAATCGCCCGTCTCGCCTGGTGACTTATTTTGTTAGGCAGTCCTGTTTTTCCGACTGGCCCCTTTAAGCTTTCATTTAGCAAACCTGTTCTTTGTGATGGTTATTTTGAACCATAATTAATTGGGGAGTTCGCCATGTTTGTGACGGATTATCGCATGTCGTATGGATGGAATAGTGTGTTAATAATGTAAATGTTGGCTTTGAGCCTAGTGATGTTGTTTATGACTCAGTTCATGTAATTTAGTGTGTGACGCCCGTGTGGTGTAGTGGTAGTATACTTGTAAAAATGACGGCGGTCATATGTGTTTTTGTTTTGTTGGTCACGTGTTAACTTACTTGTGTTGATTTGTGTGAGAAGTCCTAATTTTTAGGCAGTAATGTTTTGCTACGGCAGTTTTGATTCCAATTTCATGCGGAAATTATTGTGTTGTTTATTTTAAGTATAGGAAGTGTCGGTTTAGTTTTAAGTGTTGTATAGTTGTTCCCCGCGTCTGTCTAGCTCTAAGTAATGCGGATTCGTCTTCTGAAAGTTTATTCCGGATGATGACGAATCATGCATTCAATTGTACTCATCGTGAAGCATGTAGAACAGCACTCGCGCATACTTTGTCATTGTTGATTTTTCTTAGGACACTTGGTCCGAGTAATAATCTCTCCTGAGATTTGGCCACGTTTTGGCAAAATTTATTTATTCAGTGGGAGTCATTATGGGAGTTTTGTTTGTTAATTCTTATTGTAAATAGCTGATTTGTTATTAAATTCATTTGTTATAACCCTGGCTTCACTTTTTCCTGCATGTTATTTTGTTGTATGTTACCCTGCATGTTAATGAAGCGCTTTAACAACAACTTACGATATGAACTGTTACCCCCCCCCCCCCCCCCCCCCCCCGAAACTGAGTCTCATAAGCTTCTTTGCAAGGGTTCAATATGTTGCAGAATTTAAAGATTATTTTACTTTTGATAGGGGCGTTCTGTTCTGCCAGCCATGTGGGAAAGCGATCAAGGCTGAACAGCGATCAGAAGTTACACAACACCTGAAGGGCAAGGAACATATTGCCACAGTTTCGCGCCTTCAGAAGAAGTGTTTCGCGATAATCGTCAGTCATTTGTGATGGATAACCTGAAGATGCATCTCGTTGTGTATTGTAAAGCTTCAGCAGTCAGTGAGACATAGCATAAATTGCATTCGTGAGTACTGCATATCGTTTATATTCACATTAATAAACTAAATTATAATTACATATTTTTACTTCTTTTTCGCATATTTCAGGTATTTTAATACATAAAAAATAAATATTTTCCCGTTTTTAGCACCTAAATATCTGAGCCCTACTTATTATGCAAAATACAAAAGTAAAGGTTTGTGCGGCAGGCACCTTTCACCCTATATGTTCACAGTTTGAGAACTACTAACCTGGGCTATACTAGCAGTAGATCATCATTAAATTGATTATCACACAACGCATTTGACCTATGAAAATTTTCTGAAGCAGAAGATTCCACATTGAAGTGAGCTCGTTCCAGGGTGTCGCAGGAAGAGCAGTAGCTCTCATTAGCAACATTTAAGAAGCTGGTTGTAGTGATTATGTTTTCAATCTGCTTTACACGGGGAGCTCTAATTAATCTCCACACCCCGCTCCTCGCTGGATACAAATGGGTGTCGGCCGCGCTGTAAATCTCTGGCGACAGGTACACGTGCTGCAACCCGACACCTGGACCGCGGTACACTCCCAGCACCATCATCACAAAATCCTTTACACAAAAATATTCCAAACTTCAGGTTAAATCTGTGTTATTGTTGTTAAGACATCGTGGTCATCTACCCATGTGTACTTGGGTGTGTGTGTTTAAATATAAATTGTTTGATAACCTGTGTTATTCTGTGAGTATTTGTAATACAGATGATGATTTGAAAGGAAGCGGCCGTGGCATTACGTTAGGAAGCATCCCAGCAGTTACCTGAACTAGTGGAAAACCACGGAAACCCAGTAGTAGTAGTGGTCGTCTGAGCCTAGCCACGGTACAGGTCAGACGTCGCTGCCACGAGCTCCGATCCAAGTGATGCCAAATTGATGGTCCATATTCCACACCGCTTCTTCGCCACAGCCATCGAGATTCAAACCAGCCTTTAACCGATACCCATCCCCAAATTCAAGCTAACAATCTCCTTCCCTTCCAACCGTTAACCATTGTTACATCCAAGCCATTGTTGCCTTCCCACCTACCGCACCATTCCACGTCAAGAAAATCCTATCACCCTCGAGTTACAGTCAAGCTAAACTCTTCCCTCCAACCCTGCAGCAGCCAAATAATTAATTATATTAATTAATTATTTAAAACTTTTCCGCCTGCGCGCACATTGTCACGGCTACAACCGATCAACTGTTAACCTCGTGCGACAGGCATTAACTTCTTGGGCGAGCCAACTTAATTACAAGGGTCTACCACGGTATTTGACCCTTTTAACCAAACTACTCACTTACATCTACATCTACATTTACACACAGTTACACACATGGACCCAGTGGACCAAGTGGGCCACGTGGCTGCTTTTGCCGAATTCGCACAATCGCTGTCGGAGGAAAGCAATCAGTCATGGGCCTCTACACAATACTCTGGCCCCGAGCCTGCACCTACACCGCGCCATGGCACCTTCCCGTATTTTGACTACGGAGAGAGGCTATGGTACGAATCACGCCGTTCTCCCAAAAGCTCGCTGATTGTAGTCCGTCCTCCGGGCTACAAACAATTGCCCGCTACTCGCGATGCAATAATCAGCGTGCTTACACCCATAGCTCACTACATTACAAACATTGAGGAACTGGTAAACCATCAAATCATCATAACACCTACCAGGGACTACCGCATCAACGCGATTACCAGGGCCCTCCGCAGCCATCCCTACATTCCCCAATACACTTCCATTCCCTACATCCATACCGAAACCTACTCAGCCCAAACACAAACAGATCAGCCAACCGACTGCGCACCAGAAACACGCCCTAAAGCCACTCAGACCATTCCTACTCCTCCTCCCATGCCCATTTTCACCAGCAAGAAACACGCTCAAACAGACACGACTGAACACTTCCACGAACAAACTCAAACACACACGGAGACAGGAGAAAGATGGACACAAGTCTGGACCCAAACGGGCAAAAGAAAAAGAAAAAAAAAAGACACTAGAACAGATCCACCAAGCCCCGTTGAAACAACTACTCAAACAGACTCTCTCCCCAACCTGCCTTCAGCACGCACGCCACTGAATCCCCTTCCTCACCTCCCCCTAACACAGTAAATTCATCCCCAAAAACAAGAACACGGGCGAAACGTCGTCCAATAATCAAACAACACTCCACACTCATCTACCCGTGTTTCAACTGCCAAAGACTGGGCCACAACGCTTCAGATTGCCCTCACGAGGCTCGCTGTAACAGGTGTGGTGATCCACATCACCATAAGACCTGTGCGACTCCAATTGACAGTCCTAAGTGCTGCAATTGCAAGGGCAATCATGCAGCGTCATACGGTGGTTGCAGCTACATTAAAAAAGCCATAAGACACAGGCAGTTGGAACTCAGACAACGCGCTACTTCCAACCTTCCCTCCCTCATGTCTCTCACAATCCCACCGCCGCCAGCTCTAACACAGAACTCAGCCCTCACTAACATTCTACAGATTCTCACGCAATTAGCTTCTACAACATTTTAAAATTCACAACCCTCCATAATACATCATTCCGGGAGCCGTGGCGAAGTCTGCCTGGGGGGTAAGGCCCTGCCAGCCCGCCTGGGGTAACGAACCACGGTCCTCGGTGCAGCAAACACACCAAACTGCACTGGAGCGTATTACAAGATTCGAACCAAGTACCCACCAGGAGGTCCAGGCTAGCGGGGCCGATCCAGTCGATTGGTCTACGCTATACTGGCTTCCAGTACCACGAAAACCTCTAATTACACAATCAACAGTCCAAATTAACAATATTAATCATAATATCACATAATAATTACATTCAAATACATTTAAACTTCATTCAGCCATCAGCCAATCACATCACTCCACCAGCCAATCAGCGAACAGCTACTCTAAATTCTAACTCCCCGCTCCAGTGTCAGTCTTTACACTACAATAATACTAGCTACATAATCTTTACACATATATTAACATAACGAGGTGGTAGCTGAGGCCTTTACAATGTAATTCATTGTTATAAAACAATGCAAAACCTACTACAGGTCTTTATTTTTCACTTCTTCTAAAGCACTATATAACTTCTACCTACTAAAGGTCTTCTACATTTCCTAATCAAATTACGAAGCTGCTGCTCAAATCAAACAACTATACACACTCCAAAATTTAAACACAGTTAAACCATGGCGAGCGAATTAATAATTAACAACTACAGCATCGGCAGGAGTGTGCACTGGCCAACAATGGCCGTCAGGCACATCCTGACCCGAACTTAAGCTGGTATAACTCTACTATTCCCTCTCTCATTTTGCACTGCCCCAAAATAGTTAATTGATTGCTTGCAATTAATTAATTAAATTAATATTAATTACCCTAGCACTTCTAAAATCCATCGCACTGTAAATACCCTGGCTATCAGTTACTCAATTAAACTATAGCCAGGGGTAAAATACAAATTCATTATTTCATTTATCCACCAATATTTTCACCCCTTATACTAGAGTAAAAGGAGCCCGGTTCACGGGCACCAGACTCTACCCCTTCCTGCATTCACCTTAAAGGTGGTATGCTTGTCACTGCCAGGGAATAGCCACGGAAACCACTTCCAGGATGGCTGAGGAGGGAATCGAACCCACCTCTTCTCAGTTTTTCCTCTCGAGGCAGAGCGTTCCCTGTTCCAGCCCTCAGACCAGAATTAAATTTCTTGGCAGAACCGGGAATAGAACCCGGACCTCCCGGGCGACAGCAAAGAATGCTAGTCACTACACCAGGAAGTGGACTGAAATCTATGAAGATCAAGGTTTAGAAATACAGAAAAACAAACGAAACGACAATGGTGGTGTTAATTCATTCAGGGGCTTGCAACATTGTGGTCATTTAGCCCTGTGTACATGGGCGTGCTGATAATCTGAGTTATTCTGTAACAGTGTGTGTGTGTAACTGAACCTAGTATTGGGGAGGAAGCGGCCGTGGCGTTAAGTTAGGAACCAACCCGGCATTTGACTGGAGAAGAAATGGGAACCACGAAAAAAACATTTCAGTGTCATCTAAGGTGAGAATCGAACCCCTTTTCTTCTCAGTTAGTGTACCCTATTCCAACCCTCAGGCCAGAATGAAAATCCTTGGTACGACCGGGGATTGAACCCAGAATCTTTGAATCCAGCCTCAATACGTACCACCAGATCACAAAAGTCAGCAGTGGACAAAAATGGTGAATGTGTTTAATATTAATGCCTATTGGTGTATTCTTTGGAATACACGGTTAGTTAGGATTAGCTCTTGCTGCTCTTTGATTTTTCTTTTTCATTAGTTTCTTTTATTTTTCCTTCGCAGACACTAACAGGGAACCCCTTCTTTGTATTCCCTTTTTCTTTGAATATGCACTAAAATGTACTTAAGTTTGTTTCAGTTATTTACCCTCTGGATTTCGACCCCAGCTCACCACGCGGCAACCTGCCGAAGTTTTTGGATTCAGCGATTTCAAGAGGACTTACAAACCATTCCAGCATACGTCGTCTTTGTCGTCAGCTATCATCTCCTTGAAGAGCCTACTCCATGAAAAAAATTATATTATGTAAAGGGTTTATTTTGCTCAGATGTTACCCACCCGGTTTAATGTTCCTTTGTCAGCCCCCACCTCCCCTTAGTCTTCTCGCTCGCCGTGTGTTCAAATTATCCTTTCACTTCTTGTGTAGTCAGCTTGGTGAACAACTTCAGACCTCTCAGAGGTTCTCCTCCTCTCTAAATGAGGTGATTCAAACGGACGCCATGTGTGAATTTTGAGTGTAACTGTAGCAGGAGGCTTCAAACATCAATACACTATGGTAAGATAAGTAACTACCTACACTGATTTTAAACCATTTTAGAAGGTTTTAAACACCATTTTGAATGCTTTTAATGAACGTTATACGCAGTGATGGGATTTCCAAAAAAATTAAGTAATAACTGCCCCACGTGGGAACCGTCAATCTTTGCCAACCAGGGTTGCTACTAAAGTTATGATATTCAACATTTCTTGAACTAAATAAGGGAATACATTTCCTGCAACGAGGGATTTCTATTAAATTCATAGCTGTCTAAAACTTAACTTGTCTACCTCCGTGGGATGTCTACTTCCTCTTTTAAACTGTCACTACAGCTCTGGAACTTTCCATTCAAAATACACTCGAACAGTGAAGAACTATACTCAATACTGTCAAAATCACTGCAACCTTAAGTTAAAATGAATTCATAAACTGCAATATCAAGACTACATACCGCAAAAACCCGTCAAAGTGTAACTTAATGAACCTATGCATACTGCAATAGTGAAAATTTACAATCTATCAACAAACTCTAGTGCTACATACAGTGTCCGTTCAATAATCTACCACGTCGTGATTCGTTCGTATTAATAAAATTGGCCAGGATTCTACCCTATAATTCCTACACTCCCAAACCCTTTTACTAACAATTTAAGGTATATTTAAACTAGTTTCTTCTTTTCTACGAGGCCTCGCCAAAATATAGGCGCCCTCCCAATTTTGATCCATTTAACATTTACTCATTCTGTAAAAATAACCGTGGTATTTTAATACGTATTTTTTCCTGTTGCAACCAGGGAGTTCTAATTTTCCAATTGTTAAACGTTTATCTAATTTGTGTAATCCAGATTTCACAAAAGGTGACCTGCCCTGTTAGAATTCAGCATCTCTTAAATTCTGTGTCAATATAACAGTGGTTATAGGAACCACTTATTAATCTCCTTTTTCTTATCCTGCTGTGCCCAGGAATGCATAATCTTTTTGCATGCTACTAAGGTACCGTTATTCTAAAAGCCTTTTTTTTTTGAAAATGTAATATTCAATATTAATTAACACCAAGAAGAGAAGCTGTAGCCTTCTTCAGACTTAACACTGGCCATGACTGCCTTGCAGCTCATCTGAAACGAATCAACATCCTGAGATCTGAAGAAATCACACTTTGTCACGAACCTGGAAGTAAAATGGTTAAGGGGCACCTGCTACATTGCAACAAACTTGATGTGACTGCTAGAACTGCTGGAAACCTCACACAACTCTATAGGAACGCAAGAAAGCTGATGGATTGGAATCTAGGCTAGCCATAGGAAACAACAACAACAATATTCTACCTAATTACTATAACGAAACATTAAACCAACTGTAAGTCCTTTATTGTTATTGTTTATGTAAAATTCGAAAACTCTTGTAAAGTTTATTATTGTTACTACAGGTCTGATACCTCAAAGGTTTACTAAAACAATTTTGTTCTTAACTTGAAATAGATCTGAGATCTACATTGTTATTTATATTCCACTTAATCAACTTGTTAAATAAATTCTTTATTATTTGTTTTCTACTTCTATTGCTAGAAAAACGGTTAGGCAGGACCTTCTCTTCCCTAATGTTTCTCCTGAATTATTCTATATTCAAAGAGAAAGGCAAATCACTGAATGATAAGTTTATTAAAATCCCATCACTTGTTGAGTTTAAAACAAAACTTCTATTAACAACATTTACAAAGTTTCTTGTAGCTATCTCAGCTAATTCTCTAATTCTAGTAAATTATTAAGGCAAGTATAGCTCGCTCCACCAGCTTCCTACTTGTAGAGATTTTCTCTCTGGCGTGTGATTTACTGTCTAAGATTGTGGTTTGGTTTAAGTTAGGTTTGAGGTTTTTCATACTTTCTAAACTGTTAGTCGGCACCTTGCCGGGTAAAAGTTTAGCCTGCTTTAAATGCAACAATTGATGCTCTCTGAAGATTTCTACTAATAATAATAAAACCATTGCTAAAAGCACTAGAGTTGCTTTATCTCTGCCCACTCTGGGGGCATTCGGCTTTTCTGTTGGGGTTCCAACAGTGTCGGTTAATAAAATTATTCCGTCTAATTTAAATCGTTCTGGCATTTCAGAACGCTTTCTAAAATCTCACCCTTTTGAAGTGATAGTACATAAATTATTTTATTTGGCACACCTTGGTTCGCCAGTACACTACGTCTCTACAATATACCCAAATACCTGCTCGAGAGGGAAGGAGCACTTAGCGACAGCCTGCAGATAACCGTAGCTCACGCCGCTCTCTCCGTTAACCTTGCTCAACTCCCACTTATTTTAGTTACTTCACGGGCTTCGCTCAGTATAATTAGCCTTTATATCACTGTTTCTTTCTTATTTTGATTTGGATTCTCTTCCTCTTTGCCTACGACCCTTTCCACTCCTAAGCCATTCTCCTTTTCTTTCAATCATCTTCCCTCAGGTAGTGTTTAAGCTCCGGATTAACCTACCCACCTATATATGCCCTATACTGTAAATATATACGGTACACTAAGTGGCCAAACGTCATGGGAAGGCGAGGAATATGATGTTACTAACGAGTTGCTCCTCCGCGAACCCTCAAAACGGCAGCAATATGGCGAGACATCGACTTGACAAGAAATGAGTTCCTAACTCCTAACATTCAACTGTGCGGTGAACGGACTCACAGTAGACCTTCGATCGCCCCGTGGTTCTGCTGAGGTGACGCGATGTACGTTCGTTAAACATTTGTGGTCGCCCCGTGTGGCAGTTTACGCGGATGGTAACATTATCTCTGCGATATTGAAGATCCACCTTCGACACTAATGACCTCGGAAACCCGAATTCACGTGTAATCTCCGACTAGGGATAGGAAAAATTCACAACCGCGAATTTGGCGAATTATTAAATAAAGTAATACACAAGTGGTAACCTGTTTTAATAACCCTAAAATTGGCAAAATGAACGGTTTTAAAACTAGCGAAATTTCACTAATTCGCATGAAAACGCGAATTTTTGCTTTCTTTCCGTTTTATTGTTTACAGTGCACGCCCGATAATTCGCGAATTAATGCGCGAACTTCCGCGAATTATCGAAAACCGCGTATGTTTTTAAGCCTAGCAAAACAAAACTATAGGTTAAAATATTGAAATGTATATTATGAACACAAAAAGAAAAAGAAAAAAAAAGGACACGTTATAACATAGTAGCCTATTCTAAGACCCACTCGACTAGAGTTATGTGTATTAT
Organism: Meconema thalassinum; assembly: GCA_946902985.2. Lineage (NCBI taxonomy): Eukaryota > Metazoa > Arthropoda > Insecta > Orthoptera > Tettigoniidae > Meconema > Meconema thalassinum. The sequence goes on along the minus strand of OX336388.2, from coordinate 490,640,314 downwards.
GCCAACTTAAATATCTAAGAAAAACAACTGTTATCACTTTTTGTTTCTTAGATTCGTTATTTTTTCTTATTTTAGAAGAAGAAAACAATATAAATGAGAATGAAAATTCATCTCGATTTTCTATACGATGGCGGGAATGTGTGTGGTCTAATAATGTTAACAGTTCTGAACTTTGAAGGATGAACGGTGAAATGTGTGTTAGTGTACATTAAGTTTAATATTTAATGCATGTTATCCATGATAGAAAAAAATTCCGCCCAAAACTTATAATTTTTAAGTACAGAAAAGTGTAATTGAAATCACCGAATTTCCCACTTTAAAATACCGCTTTCTTCACTTTGAAATCACCGAAAATTCCTATCCCTGACTATGACCCATGCGCCGTGCGCCGATAATCATCCCACATTCAAAGTTCATTAACTCACAATGTGATGCCATTTTCACTACACTCGTGTCTGTGACAGACTGCTCTGCTCCGCCGCAGCTAGCCGCAACGCTCAAGAGTCATGAACGGCACATTTGCTCATGGGACTACCCTTCCCGTGACTTTTGGCCACTCACAAGGAGAGGTCGCCATGTGGTTTACTAGAAAAGCGTTCAAATTTGGAGGGTTTGCTCTTCATAAAATAATATTTTGCCCCTGTTCGAGCGTTTATGCCAATGGGCCTTAGTGTGCTCGAAATTGAACGTTTAAAATCAATCCTCAAACGTTTGTAGTCCTATTCCCGCACACGTTCCCGAATCGTCTCCGTGTCGAATTGAATGTTTCGAGTTCGAGTCAGACCATGGTCAGCACGTTTTTCTTTTCTTTTACTGATACACTCCCTATTGTCTTTTGTGTTTTCTATAATGTATTTGCTATGGTCTCTTCGGTTTTGGAGCCATGTACAAAATTTTAACATCATTATTCTTGCATGACGCTTGAACGTGTTGTAAGTTTTATTCGTTAGAATTTAAATGCAGCGTGGCCGGCGACGCTACGTTCATGTGCACTGCGCCGAGTCCAATGCAGAAACGCAAGAGCCCTTCCCTCTGTTCTACTCTGAACGGTGGAAACTTTCTGTATGTAAACAATAACGTAAATATTAATTTATTAATATTGTAAACAGAAAAAGCAAAAACAAATAATAAAGTAAGTTACTTGATGTAATCTGCCAACTTAAATATTTTACCACAAACATAAAATAAAAGAAAAAATGTCAAAGAAAGATATAGAAAATAATTTAAAAAGATCAAGGTAGGTTCCGATCACGGTAAGTTCTATTTCCAAAGCCAACACGCTAGCGACTACGCCACGGAGACGAGCCCGGAATGTGTGTGAGAATAAGACTACAAAAGTTTGAGGATTGATTTTAAACGTTCAATTGGCAATTGCCCATTGGCAAAAACGCTCGAACAGGGGTAAAATATTTCTTTATGAAGAGCAAACCCAACAAACTAGAACACTTTTCTAGTAAACCACATGGCGACCTCTCCTTGTCAGTGTATATGCCTGTAAAATAAACGTGTATCCGTGAGAGTTATTTTAACCTTATTTTATGAAGCTCCATTGTATTTAATGTGTTTGTGCTAGCTGACAATCTGCGTTTCTACTCTGTACGTTTGTACTAGAGTGTGTAGGCCTACTTCTAATTAGGAGTAGGGCAGTGAAAGAGGCGGCATTGGCCTTGCTAGGTACATCCCAGTATTTGCAGAGAGTAGTAGAGGTGTGGAAACCATACAAAACCATTTCGAAAATGGCTGATATGGAATTCAAACCTCCACCTCTTCTCAGTTGTAGTCATGAGGCTTAATGCTACCCCTTCCAATCCTCAGACCTTGGTTGAATCCTTAGGAGACTGGAATCAAGCCCAGCACGTCTGGGGCAGGAAACTCAATACGGCATTTGCAATAGATGGCGGGTTGTGGAATTGTGATAATGCTAATAATAATAATAATGATAATAATAATGATAATAATAATAATAATAATAATAATAATAATAATGTGGCCTGTTGGTTTTACGTCTCTTTTAACTACTGAGTCGTTTAGAAACGCCGGAGTATTGTGCACCCTCAAATGTCAACTGACTGCACCAGGTTTCGATCCCGCAACCGAGGGTACAGTAGGCAAGAATGTTACCGCTGAGCCACGCAGCCAGTCTGTTGAATTGTGTGGTAAAAACGTGTAACTCATTTTTGTTCCAGAAGTGTACAATTTTGACTTTTGAATGACAAACCAACCTCAATAGGTAACAACATTTCAGTTTAGGTGATGGGAAAGCTCCGGCACCCACTTTTGACCCTCTGAGATAAAGGTTCCAGGAGGCACCCTTGTGTTCTGGGCAAACCATCACAGTATATTAGATTATTTGAGATTGTTACGGCCATTCCAGTGCCCAGTGGTCAGCCGCCGATTGTCCCTTGTTGCAGAAAAGCAATGTCAGACAAAAGATGTGCGTGCAAGTGGTAAGGATGTGAAGCAGGGTATAGGGTCAGAGGTCGGCACTCAGCCTGGGAACACTGATGACCTGCCCAAATGACTACACATAATGAGCCGTAACGATCCTGTAATGACACACGTGATGACAGCGCGACCCCACATTCAATTACCGGTCCCGTACGCTACTGGGATGGGAAAGCAGTGATCAACATTTCCGTCTCCAAGATGTGTCCACAGCCGGTGCAACTTATCCAGACAGATACATTAGTCACAAGTAGAGCAAACTACTGTACTTTTATGTATAATTTTTTTAATGTATTGTGTGATTTTGTTAGATTGATACCTAATTGTGTAACTAATAGGCCTATATTCTTATGGAGCACCAACACAAGAGTTCCTAAAAATATTTAATTTTAATATCTTCCTCCGCCTAGAGCAAAGAATCGTATACTTTTCAATCCTCCACGCAAAAAAGATAAGGTAAATATCACGGATCCATTGCGAGTTTTGAAATTTAAGACATAGGAAACATGTTTAATAAAGTTTAATGTGACGAATGAAGCTGCGAGGTTCAAGTTTTTGCAGCCAGCGTTGCCAACCTTGGTAACAATTTTAGCACAACCAAAATTTAAAAATAATTTGAGAAATTAATATAAAAAATTAAAATGTAAGTTATGTAGCCTATATGATGTCTCAAAATAAGAATATAGCACCTAAGAGATATGAACCACCGCTTTATAAATTGGCCAGTGTATATCTGAACACTCGCGTTAAAGAGAAGTTATCAAACTTAATTTATCTGCTGAGTAAGAATTGAAAATGTTACCGCAGTCGGGATTTGCCTTGTTAGGAGCGTGGCCACATTGGCGTAAGTAGCTAAACGCACCTGCTCGGACAGTTGGAGATTCGGGTCGAAAACCGATTGCAGTCGTTTTCAAGTCCTAATCAACAGATCTGACTACTCCAAAGAGATAATAATAATGTTGGTGTTTCATCCCTTTTAACTACTGCGGTTTTTAGAGAAGCCAGGGTGCCGGAATTTCGCTCCAAAGGGGATTTTAACGTGCCCGTAAATCTCCAGACACGGCTCCATCGCATTTGAGCACCCTCAAATGCCAGCTGACTGCGCCAGGATTCAATCCTACAACCTTGGGCACAGCAAGCGAGAACGTTGCCACTGAGCCAGGCGGCCAGTCAGTTCCAAAGAGAGTTATGTCCTAAAGACATTTCAATATAAAAAAGTAGTTCCGTGAACTATGCAGCCTATTTTCATATATCCTACTTACGTCAATTGTCTTACGAACATACAAAATTTCAGTTTGATTGCTGTAATAGATCCGTAGATATTGAGAACCGTCTAATATTTCGTATGGTGGCCATGCTGGATTTTTAAGGACCATATGCACGTCTGAGACGTATGTACTACTTCATGAAGATTATTGAGTAGGTGTAGTATTCAAACTTCAATCACATGATTAGGACACAAGAAATAAAAACGAGAATTTAAAATTTCGCACAGCTGCAAGTGGGTTAAAATTTGTATCCTAAGCATTTACCGTACCAAGTTTCACTGCCCTCGGATGGTTAAATCATAAGAAACGTCCATTTAAATATCTATATTTCGTGACGCCACCATGTTAGATTTGTGCTCACCAGGTTATTGAAAGTTCCATAGGTGAACTTATGTTCATAGCCTCTATCAACATACAAAATTTCAGTTTGATTGCTGTAATAGATTCGTAGATATTGAGAACCGTCTAAATATTTCGGACAGTCGCCATGTTGGATTGTCATATGTACAGGCCATAGAGTTATGTTCCATTAAATGAAAATTATTGCGTAGGTTCATTATTAAAACTTTCACTTCGATCGCATGATTTCGACACAAGAAATAAAAACTTAATTTTAAAATTGCACAGAGCTGCCATCTCGAGGTTATGTAAAAAATTGAACTAAATTAGATGTCAGTGCATTACAATGTGTATAAACATATACTGTACCGTATTTCACTGCGCTCAGATGGTTAAATAGCAAGAAAAATCCATTAAAATGTTTCAACTTCGCTTGGCCGCCATGTTCATTTTGTACTTAACAGGTTTTTGAAAGTTACATAGATGAACTTGTAGTTGTGCCCTTTATCACCGTAAAAAAATTCAAGGTGAAATCGGTAATAGTTTCGGAGATATAGAATGCCGGTGAAATATTTCGCACAGCCGCCATGTTGGATTGGTGAGACGAAATAAACTTTGAAGGGCACGGTCGGGGTCAGCCAAAATGGTGCTATGACCATACCGGGTTTCATTGAAATCCCTCGAGCCGTTTAGAAGCTAAAAATGGATATCTACGATTCTTCATTCTATGAGTAGTTTACGAGAACACGAGAATAGCTCTAACACGCACAAAAAATATATATAAACACACAACAAAATGTTCCTTTGAGAGCAGAAAAAATCTACTTCATACATCTATAAGTTAATTTTGCAACCCGAAAAATGCTAATTTCGATGTTTGTGACAAAATTAAACTACATGAACAATAAATGCAGAAGATACCACGCTAATACGATATATTTAATTATTACTAATTGAAAGAGTTCAATTAAATTTACACATACAGTACAACACTGAATTCCAAATTCCACACACACACACACACACACACACATTGCAGGTCATCGAGAATTATTCCAAGGTCCGTTCTTAACGAGTTATTCAAGGATAACGTTAAGTTGGTATTACCAAATACTTACGTCTGACAGCAATGGAACCACCTAAAATCTCCATAACATTTGCTGATCCATACCTTGTGTGTAGGCTACAAAGTTTGATCAAAATTGGACAAGTCCTAAAAGAATTAATTAAGGAAAGCCGTTAAGATGGTAACGTCTATCTTGAGTACTGGAATTATAGGCTATTTAACTTCCTAAACCATGTGTTACTTGTATCTTAAAATACCAAGTTCCGTAAGCAGTCTCATTTTCAACTCTTACGATCTGCACCCGACCTTTTTAAGGAACGTTGTAGTCAAGAAAGGTTCCACGTGCCTGAAACTTACGAAGTCTAGTTCTGACAATTGGTCTAGATCGGACCGACATCGAAAAGCTGAGTCACATATTTCCGTCTTTGTCCAGCAGAATGCTTCACAGTTACAAGCCACAAGAAATAACGAGGGCCATCCTATAATATTCTTAATAATACAGCCAATGGCCATTCATTTTATTTTGATTTTCAGGACAGGTCAGGAAGGGGGTTTTGGAAGGAAATTGGCCGTGGTCCTATTGAAAGGAACCGTCCTGGCTTTTGTCTGGCTGCGTGGCTCTGGGGTAACGTTCTCGCTTGCTGAGCCCAAGGTTGCAGGTTCGAAACCTGGCGCAGTCAGCTGGCATTTGAGGGTGCGCAAATGCGAGGGAGCCGTGTCAGTAGATTTACTGGCACGTTAAAGATCCCCTTCAGGGCAAAATTCCGGCACCCCGGCGTCTCTAAAAGCCAGTGTAGTTAAAAGGGACGTAAAACCAATAACATTATTATTATTATTGCTTTTGCCTGGAGGTGAAAATGGGAAACCACGATAACCATTTTCACGACGGCTGAGGTAGGATTCGATTCCACGCTCTCCCGATACCAGCGAGGAAGGAGGTAACACGTTAACGTTCTTGGCCACCGTGGCCAGTCGATGAACATCCTATTACAATAGACAAAAACACTTTCCCGGAATGCAGCGAATTCAGGTTGGAGTCCAAGATCGGCCTTATCAGTAGCTCTAAAACTTAAAATTACAATGAAAACTTCTAATAAAGTAGACTACCTCGTCGCACAGTGGCTAGCATTCTTGGCTGTCACCCCCAAGGTGCGAGCTCGATTCCCGTTTCTGCCAAGAAATTTAATTCTAGTCTGAGGGCTGGACCAGGGTACATTCCGTTTTGTGAGGCAGAACTGAGACGACGAGGGTTCAATTCCCAATTCAGCCATCCTAGAAGTGATTTTCCGTGGTTTCCCACTTCTACTCCTGGTAAATGCCGGGATGACACCTAACGTAAGGCCACGGTCGCTTCCCTCCTAATCTTAGCTTCAATTACAAATACAGGGGCACATGACCTCGCTGTTCATCATCAATTACAAACACACACACTTAAGCAGCGACCATAATGACACATTATCAGACAGGTTCCATACACACGCACAAGTACACGGGGCTACATGACTACGATGTTGTAAATCTCCTAAACGAATCAACAACAATTCTAGTAAAGTGCATCCTGTAACTTATTGCCAAAAATTTGCTGGTCTGCTTCCCTCCCAATTTCTCGCTTATTTTGCAGGCACAGCAATGAAACATGTTCACACACGCATCACATGATTTTGGAGACAATGATGTCCCAAGCCGGTAAACTCAAGAAAAAAACAACAATGACACGCGACAAGCCCAACGTCCAATTATCTCACTTACGACGCATGTATAGTAGGCCCTCATATCCCGATGGTTTGTTCCAAATGCTTGCATGTAGGCTACCATGCAGAGCGGATGCTAAGGAAACAATACCACAAAAGACGACAGCATAAAACAATGCCCAATCAAACTGTATTTCGGAAGATCAGTCACGTATTCCACAAACACAGTCACATTCCAATATAATTGTGTAAACTCACATACACTCAGATAATCTTCTTTGACCGCCAATCATGTAGCACTAATACTCACCTATAAAGAAGAAAAGATAACATCATTAAACAGGCATGGCATATCGTGGAGTATCAAGAATGAAAATGAAAATCCACAGCCTGCTTCCAGTCTCCGACCGGGTCAGGAATGGAATGAATGAAGCCCCTATCTAGCGGCGAGGATATGAACTGTGCCGGCTGCCGAGGCCTGACGCACTCCTCTGGGGCAATGATTAAATGAATGACAGATGAAATGAAATGATAGTGGAGAGTGTTGCTGGAATGAAATGTTGACAGGGAAAACCGGAGTACCCGGAGAAAAACCTGTCTGCCTCCGTTTTGTCCAGCACAGATCTCACATGGAGTGACCGGGATTTGAACCACGGACCCAGCGATGAGAGGCCGGCGTGCTGCCGCCTAAGCCACGGAGGCTTCTAGTATCAAGAATATTGTGGCCAATTTATTTTAATGATGATGATGATGATGATGATGATGGTGATGATGATAACGGTATGTGTTGGACGTCCCTTTTAACTGCTATGGGGCGGCTTCGGTGGCGTAGTTGGTAGCATGCTGTGCTTCTATGCACAAGGTCGCGGGTTCAAACCCGGCCGAAGTCGTCGGATTTTCTTTAAGAGCGTTAAAAATCCCTCAGTATGCCTTCCTTCGGAGAGGAAGTAAACCCGGCGGTCCCATGTCATAGATTTATGGCATGTAAAAGAACCTTCCACTAATTACACTTGTGTGAAGTTAAATTATAGTATACATTTAGCTAACACTCTTAGGTTCCAACGTTCGTTGCCAGGAGCCGACTGCGGGGGCATCTAGTAACCTATTTCAGAACTAGTTGTCGTTGACGGTGGCGTTTGGTAGCAAAAGTAGGAACTACTTGAAAATTGAATGTCTGCAGTCCTTACTTGAATTAAAAACAAATAACACACACTAATACAGCCGTCACAATTAACACCGGTTATCAGACAGATTCTACACACACCCCAAGTACACGGGGCTACATGACCGAGTTGTCGCAGCCCCTAGAGCCAACCAACTAACTGCTATGGACTTCGAGACGTCGAGGAACTAGATTATTTTCTGGCCGGAACCTTTAAGTCAATAAATCAACTGACACGAGGTTGTCGCACTAAGACACCTTATGCCATTGGGCTGAACCGGGATCGAAACCACAATCTTAGATTTTAAAAGTCAATGCTAAGCCAACTGCGCCACTCAGCCCTATTTCAAATTATTTTTACTGGAAAATCAAACATAAAGAACGTTGTTAGAAAACAGACGAAAAGCACGCGTGAATAACTTGCATCATTTGTATCGGTTAATATATTTTCAATATTCCCCGAGTTTTAAGAACATAAATAACTTACACATCGATGTTAGAATAGCATTGGTGTTATATTTATTATTATTTATATCCAGCTCGAGGTGTTGGGGTAGAGCACCTGCCTCTCACCTGGAGGCTCTGGGTTCGATTCCTGGCTCCATCAGGGATTTTAGAAACTGACGTCAGGGCTGAAACGGGATGCACTCGATCTCGTGAGAACGATTGAGTCATTATCTAAACAATGAGACTGCACCCTGGACAGGAAAAAAGAGATTAACAGCCGGGGGGACAAAACGCATTGGCCATGCATCACCCCGCAATCTTAAGGCCAAATGTGGTGTCATAGGGTGGGTGGGTTTATTTATTTATTTATTTTTATTTGTGAATTGATCAGTTAGGATCACAATAAAACTTCATCTATTCGTCTTAGTCTAATGAAGTTTCATCGGTCTCTTGTAGCCTACTCCTCAATACGTTCGCCGAACTGTTGCCTATGTTTTTCCATCCAAGTTCGTCTGGTTTTTGTAGCCCTCCTTTTGTCTCGAAACACTTCCAAATGTTCTCCGAAAATTACCCCTCTCTAACATTTGGGCTTCCGGGATGTGGGATGTTCCAAGGTCCTCCCAAGCTTTCATAATCGATGCCATAAGTGGGTTTCTTGTTCAACTGGCGTACCACATTAATTATTTATCTAATATTTATTTCATTACGTGTTTATTTTCATCTAGTACATTTCATGACTATTTAATTTAGGCCTTAATTTAAATTTTGGCAGCATAGGTAGATTTCAAATCTGACAACCCTGCAGGCCGGAATGAATGAAAGTGGAAGCAATTCGTTCAATTTGAGCGATCTCGAGAGCAATGCCTGGCTCCCACGAGTAAAGCAATCACGGGGCAGATCCATACGGGATAGCAACTATAAATACTGTACACCTATCGAAGAATACAACATAGTAGCAGATAACCGCGACTGTGCAAGAACAGTAATTATGTAGTAAAGAGGCAAATAAAAGCTTCTGGAACTGACAACTTTGCTTACCTATGTTTCCGAGATTGACATTATTAGTATTAATAAGTGTAGTCTCAATGCCAACGAGGCGGGTGGGGCGGGCGGCCCCCTCGCGTGCGGTGGCCCGCGGGCCGAGGCGGGCTCACCTCTCGATTACAGGGCGCTCTACTAATTTAATTCAATTTCCCCGAGTCTGCAGGCCGCAGGTAACAGGTGCCGATTAAGTGATGTGTGTGTGTCTCGGGTGCTAAATTGGGCCACACCACGCTATAACACTTGACGGGCCGTTTTTTGTCAAAAGGAACTTGCCGACTCTCGCATGGGCTCTCTTCTCCTATACCTTCGACGGGATATCATCCCACTTCTTTTGCATCGGCGCCATACGATGTCAACACGATCATATTCGTATTGTTCTCACTTCCATGCGTACAGAGAGATACGCTAATCTGGACATGCAAGAACCGGCCACCTCGAGGGAGAAAGAAGAGTCGCTCAGACAATTAACAGAGACAGCGAAACTGTTCGTCTGAGACTCGGAGGCCAAGCGACACTAATGGCTAAAAACAGGTAGCTTTCATTCATTCCGGCGACCTACCAGGAGCCGTTGATCAAGTTCTTGACGACAAAAAAAAAAACCGCAGTCAGATTCTTTTAAAACTGGGAAGCTACGGGGGATTCAAATACCTAGAATAATGCAGGGCTTACGTCTATGCAGTACGGTGTATCCAAAACTTTCAACAGGTTAGAATCATAACTTACGCCCGAAACCCTTTAAATACCTGATGCCTGCTGAGGGACAGATTATCTAGATGTTCAGCCCCATAAAATAACATTATTACGGTACTAGAGTTTGTGGTTTGTACCATTTGCGATTTGTCTAGAACTCATTACGGCATGTATCGTCATGTTCTGTATCTTCATGAGAAGATTTTTGCGGAATTTAATTAGCGATTACAGTATCTGCAAAATTGGCTCAAAATACGAATCCATTCGTTTTCTGCTAAATGAACGCAAAATTCTTCATTTTCAACAGAATAAACAAACGTTAAATAAAAATAGTGGTGGTTACTTCCGCAAGAATAGAAATGCTTCAAATATGTATTCTTTAGCTAAAATTGGATTTCTTTTGGATAGACTGCGTTTGGAATTTTGGAATTTTAAAAGAAGAGGATTTCCTTCATGGCTAACGACTAAAATGTCATCGTTTTAGCGAACTGATTGTTTGCGTGGACGTTGCATATTTTGTATTTGTAGTCTATGTTCAGTGCTGGGTCAGAGGCAGAAACTCAGAGAGTAAGGAAAAATATCATGAAGCAAAGAAAACATGCCAGAAAAACATACAGGAAGAAAATCGGAAGTGCTGGGAAAGCTTCACAGAAACCCTACAGGAGGCTGTTAAAGGAAGTAAGAAACTTCTGTATGGATTGGTTAGAAACAAAGTGAGAAATAAAGAAGAAACAAAATTTGTGGAGACGGACAGTGGACACATTTTGACACAAAGAGAGGATATACTTCAGCGATGGGAGGAGTATTTCGCTAAATTACTTAACGTCAAATTCAAGGAACTGGCTGAAGAGGTAGAACATGAAGAAGAAGAAGAAGAGGTGGGAGAAACCCGAAATGAAGACATAGCAATGTGGGAAATAGAAGAAGCCCTAAGGAAGATGAAGAATGGTAAAGCACCAGGAGTGGATGAAGTGACTACAGAGATGGTAAAGGCAGCTGGACTAGTAGGATTACATTGAATGTATAGACTATTTCGTGTGATATGGAAGGAGAAACAAGTACCAGAAGACTGGAGGAAGAGTCTGATAATTCCTGTATTCAAGAAGGGTGATAAGAAAGAATGTAACAATTATCGGGGAATCACACTTATTTCCCATGTTGCAATGATCTTTGAGAGGATATTAGAGAAAAGAGTGAGAATAAATTGAGGCAGAAATGGAGGAAGAACAACATAGATTTCGAAGAGATAGATCAACCTTCGATCTAATCGTTGCTCTAAGAAACATGATGGAGAAAAGATGGGAGTTCAAAAAAGATTTGGTGATGACATTTCTAGATATTGAGAAGACATAAGACAGTGTACCACGATTGGTCTGGGACGCATTGATAAAAACCAGGGTAGGCAGAGCAGAAATACAAATGATCAAAGCTATGTATGAAAAGTGTGTAAGTAGTGTGAAGACCAAGCTAGGACAAACAAACTGGTTCAGTGTTGAAACAGGACTTCGACAAGGAAGTGTGTGATCCCCTATACCAGGCTGTTCCAAATCCATGAGTTTGAGTATGCGTACATGCGAGTACTCTGCAGTAATGCTCGGAGCACGGTTGGATAGGGACTGGAGGTGAGAGCCAATGCGTCACTGGGCGAAGGTCATAACTAGACCTGGGATTTTAAGGCAAATGCCTATTCCGTTCCTTACGAAATAACATGATTTTTTTAAAAATATCTTGACGTTTCATGATAAATCCCTTACATTAATACAGTTTTATAGTGCCCTAAAATGCCTATTTGGACCTTTAGAGCCTATTTTACTATTTTAGTGCCTAAAATGCCTATTTTCTACATTTAAAATAAAATTCAACTTCTGTAATTTTTACAATCACACAATGGACATCCCTGGAACGAGCAGAACAGCAGAGGGTGGGGTTTTCACAGAAATGTGCTCTTCCCAGACAACTGTCACCAAAGGAATGTTGAGTGAAGGGTGGATGAGGAGGATTCGCTCAGAAGAACAACGAGCAGGTAGTCAAGGACGTACTGTGTCGAGTGACGGGGTGAGGGGGAGGATTATCTAGGAAGAACAAAGAGCAGGTAGTAAGAAGCGACATACTGTGTCAAGTCGCCAGTGAAAGAACATCTGTTTAAGTGAATATAGTTCATCATGCCTAAAACGAAATCATCTAAGAGTGCGCTTATACAACAATGGCTTGTACAATTTCCAGGGATGACTTTTGATGGCAAGATTATTTTCTGCCAGTACTGCAATAAACAGGTATGAGCCTATATCTTAAATTTCATATTAATCTAAAATTAAGGTTTTGATATTGGCTTCTCTAATTAATTGTAGAGACCTACTGTCGGCGCAGAAAGTATGTGCAGTCGAGTTTAAACGCTAATACAATTTGAACCAGTCCACCAATCTAAAATATAAATACACCATCGTAAAGCGTGTTTTATTCTGCGTTATCTCCTGTTACATGCATATTTCTATTGTGTTTCTGGTGAAAGATATATTAGGCGGAATGCAAAAAAATACCTATTTTCTTGTCCGTTTTTTTTTGTAAACAACAACTTTGTAGTTTAATTACATGAAAACGGAGAGCCTGTCGCTCGATTTCAAATAAAAATCGGTATAAAATACAGAAATCATTGTAAGTTTTCGGTATACAACGATTTGAAACAAAAACCTTCAGACCTTTGATGAACTCGGTCTCGATTTCGGAAGACCACCCAGTATCAAACGGACAGTCTTTTACAAAAACAATAACTTTTTTCCAACGTGTGTAGAGTAATTAAACTTCATAAATATATTTATAATAGTGCATTCCATAATCCACCTAAATTTCATGCAAGTCGAACAGTACGTTTTCATGTAACGGTACTACAAAGTTGTTGTTTACAAAAAACGGGGAAGAAAATAGGTACTTTTTGCATTCCACCTAACATAACTTTCACAGGAAAAATAATAAAAATATGCATGTACCAGCAAAGATGCAGAATAAAACAAGCTTTACGATGGAGTGATTGCATTTTAGATTGGTGGACTGGTTAAAATTTTATTAGCGTTTAAACTCGACTGCAGATACTTTCTGCGCCGACAGTAGTCCAGGCGACCTGGGTTCGATTTCCAGTACCGGCAGTAATTTAGAAATCTATGAGGTCTGGAAGGGTGTTGACCCAGCATCATGAGGACAATTGAGAAACTACGGTGGGCAGGGGTCACGGAGGCAAGGCAATACGGCTGAGGGATGTATCGTGCTGACCACACGCCACCCAATATCTGCAGGCCATGAGCTGGGCAGCAACCGTTATTGAAAGCCAAGGCCCTTCGGGGACTGTAGTGTTCTTGTTCTTAATTAACTTTAGAGTAAAAATGGCTTAATTTAAATAGTTCAAAATTACAAATTTTATTCAATAGCTCACCTTTTCTATTCCTCATCTTAGTCTCTAATTGACATCACATTATTGTGTTTTAGATTTCACATGAGAAAAAATGCCACCTTCAGCAGCATGCAGATAGTGCCAGTCACAAAGCGAAAGCAGCCATGAAAAGTAACATTAGACAGACTCTGCTCACACAAACTATATATCCTACAACTCATAATGGTTTCTATGCTGATATGTGTAGAGCCCTAGTTGCTGCAAATATCCCCTGGAATGCTGTGTATAATCCGGTTTTCAGAGATTTTTTACAGAAATACACCAAGCAGCACATCCCATCAGCATCTACATTAAAGAAAAACTACTTAGATATTTGTTACAATGAGGTCATTTTGTCAATCAGGGAGGATATTGGGGAGTCTTGCATATGGTTGTGTGTGGACGAAACCACCGACAGGTACATTGCTAACCTTACAGTAGGAAAACTGGAACCCAATCAGGCATCTACCGCTCACCTTCTTTGCTCTAAACAGCTTGAGAAAGTCAATAGTCGAAGCATTGCATACTTCATCAACAAGGGGTTGCAATTGTTGTATCCTGGGGGTGTTGATGATTCTAAAGTCCTTCTCCTTGTCTCCGATGCTGCTTCCTACATGATTGCCACTGCACCTCTCCTCAAAACTTTCTATCCTTCTTTAATTCATGTTACTTGCATGGCCCATGCCTTGCATAGACTCGCAGAAACAGTTAGGGCCGAGTTTCCTGCAGTAAATACTCTCATTTCAACAATGAAGAAAGTGTTCTGTAAGGCTCCATCAAGAATAGCCATCTTTCGAGAGAAACTCCCCTCTATTCCCCTTCCACCACAGCCAATCATCACCCGTTGGGGTTCCTGGATGGAAGCTGCCCAGTATTATGCAGAACATCTTGAGGAAATCATGACTGTGATAGACAATGTGCCTTTAACGGAAAACTCTGCATGTGTGTCGTCTGTCAAAGAACTGTTAAATGATTGTTCCAGTGTTCAGAGAGACATTGCGTATATTCAGGCAAATTTTTCATTTCTTCCAGTCACCATTACAAAAATGGAGGAAAAAGGAAACAGTCTCAAACAGCAATTTTCTGTAATTGAAGAAGCTGAGAATAACATACAAAGTGCTAGGGGCAAGGTAGGAGATAAAATAAGAGACAAGTGGTCTAGTGTACTGCTGAAGAACCCAGGTTATTCAATGCTGAAAAGGGTACATCAGGTAATGGATGGGGAAAAGGTAGACTTACCAAGTGAAATTGAATTGAAAAATGTAGGTAAATTTTCCTATGCCCCTCTAACATCTGTGAGTGTGGAGCGCTCTTTTTCTGCTTTCAAAATGATTTTAACAGACAAAAGACACAGCCTGACTGTGGAAAATTTGGAGAAGATTATTGTTATGTACTGTAAAGCAAACTACGAATGAAAGTACTGTAGGAATGTTCCTCACAAATAAATAAACACATACTCCATTCGCGTTTCCACCGTTATTGGATGCCTACAGTGCTGTAATTGTGTACAGTGATTTTAGTATTAAGGTTTTAGATCAGTACTGATAATTATATATCATATAATCCAAAACATTTTTTGACACATTACTTTTTATATTGTTTTTCATAAATGTCTTTTTTATTCTGTCTTAATTTTGCAGTTATTTCGGTTAAGAATAGGGATACCACGTTTGTTAAAGAAATAAAGTATCACGTTACAGTTTAAGTGTATATTGTAATATTTTAAAGTCTATTTCCTGCCTATCCACACATTTTGAAAACATATTTTAAGTGCCTAATTTCTCTTTTAAAAGCCTATTAACTTGTTTTAAAAGCCTATTTACTTGTTTTAAAAGCCTATTTTAGGCGCCTAAAACTAATTTTTTTAGAGCCTAAAATCCCAGGTCTAGTCATAACACAAGTTCATGCACTTCATGCCAGTCATGATGTATCCACCCCGAAGTGACGGCAGCCCCTACAGCAGAGCTGTATTGAATGTTGCAGGTTTGCTCACGGAAGGCGGCGAGTACTCCGCTGTTCACGAGCGAGTTGCTCGGCTGGAACAGCCTGCCCTATACCGTTTATAACTGTCATGGATGAAATCCACAAGAGTGTGAAACGAAGAATGGGAAGCGAGGAGACTACGCCCTTACTCTTTGCAGACGACATACTAATATGGGAAGAAAATGAAATAAAGTGCAAGAACAAGTTACTGTATGGAATCAAGAGATCGAGAAATATGGAATGAAAATATGTGTGGAGATGAGTAAGACTGTAGTGATGTCAAGAAACAAGAGAGAAGGAAGACAGAATATTGAAGCCAATGGAAATCCATTGGAAATGGTAAAAAGCTTAAGTATTTGGGGAGCATACTCACAGAAGATGGTACAATAAATGAAGAAATTGGAAAGAGAATCCAACAAGCTAATGGGTTTTACCAGTGTAGGTTTAGTATGGAACCAGGAAGTCCCAGAGAAATGCAAGAAAGTTCTATTCTCTATGTATTACACACCAATTTTGGCATATGCAGCAGGTACTTCGACCCCCAACAAAACGCGATGAAAGCCGAATCCAAGCAGCAGAGATGAAGTTCCTTAGATGAATAATTGGGAAGACACGGAGGGATAAAATCAGAAATGTGGACATTAGGGAGAGAACTGGGTTCCCAAAACTGCAAGACAAGATAGAAACCAGTGAGCTGAAGTGGTACGGACATAAGATGAGAATGGAAGAATGGAGAGTACCAAAAAGAATATTTATGAAGAAAATACCACGAAGAAGACCACGAGGAAGGCCCAGAAAGAGGTGGATAGATACGGTGAAGGAAAGCATAGAGAAAAGAGGAGTAAAAGAAATATAAGTATTGAAAGAAGGAAATGAATGGTTGAGGGATAGACAACTGTGAAGGTCCTTGATTCGCAACCCGACATAGGGAACTGGAAACGGAAATGAAGAAGTAAGTAAGTAAGTAAGTAAGTCTAAGTTCAGTCTATATTATTTAGTGAATAATATGACGAGAAATTTATATTGTTGAACTATGTTATTTTATTCCTAACTGTTACAGAAATATTGCATCAAAACCCAGTTCTAAGAAAGCCGGCTACAAAACGCTAAATTGAAATTCTAAATTCGATATTTTTGATTTTTAAATGCTAAAAACCACAAACTCCTGATCATCATTGCCCTGCATTGCTACATTAACCAATTTCTAGATGTCATTCCTCAAAAGCTGTTTGTCCCGCGGCGTAGCCGTGCTCGTTAAATCGTGCACCACAACCACGCGGGCAGTTGCTGCAAGTCTGGAGATACACTGAAGAAAATGGAAATTGCAACACCATGAAGGCATTGGTCGTTTGAGTTGATTTTAAAGATATGAAACGATTTTTTTTTTCGTGTGGCCTCCTCAGCGGCCGAGTGCAGGTCTTTCTATTCGACGCCCGTGGGCGACCTGCGCGTCGCGATGAGAGATGGAATGGATGAAGATGAATGAAAGTGGGCAATGATGAGGAAGGAATCGGCCGTGGCCTATCAGAAGGTACCGCCCCAGCATTTGCCTGGTGTTAAAAATGGGAAACCACGGAAAACCATTTCAAGGACGGCCGACGGTGGGGCTCGAACCCACGCGTCTTCCGAGTCAGCAGAGAGCTTGGTCCCATGACCTAACGCTGCGCTTTAGCCAGCTGAGCCACTGCTGTCGGTATATGAAACGATGCCATGTAGGGATGTAAACGATCAAAGTTTCAGACCCATTGGATTGTTGCTACAGGTCTCCCCACGTGATCGGTCGCGGAGGAATCAACTCCAGTATACGGACTCTGGTGAAGCGTAGTTGACTTGCAGTCTGTGCAGTGAAGTGTTCCCCA
Organism: Meconema thalassinum; assembly: GCA_946902985.2. Lineage (NCBI taxonomy): Eukaryota > Metazoa > Arthropoda > Insecta > Orthoptera > Tettigoniidae > Meconema > Meconema thalassinum. The sequence goes on along the minus strand of OX336388.2, from coordinate 490,622,899 downwards.
TCAAACATGCCTCGACGACAAAGAAGAGCACGCTATCAACAACTGTCGCCATTTGAGAGGGCTCGGATAATTGGGCTGTGTGAGGCTGGATTATCGCGAAGGACTGTCGCTGCACGTGTTGGCCGATAGGCATCTACGGTACAACGTGTATGGCAGCAGTGGTCAAATGAACGTACCCACACTCGTAGACCTGGCACAGGCCCAGCGCGACAGACAACTGTGAGAGAGGATCGGCGTATCATTCGGATGGCCCGGATGGAACCCCATGCAACAGCAGCGCAATTCGAGCAGCTATGGCATCCCACGTTACACAACAAACAGTTGGTAATCGCCTGCGTGCAGCTGGCTTACGATCCCGTGTCCCTGCAGAAGGTGTTCCATTGACCCCACAACAGCGACGTGTAAGGCTGGCCTGGTGTCGAGAACGATCGACGTGGGTCGACGAATGGCATAGGGTCGTCTTTAGTGATCAATCGCGCTTCTGTCTTGCCCGCAGTGATCGCCGGAATCTTGTGCGCAGACGTACCGGGGAGAGGGGCCGCCCAGACCTTATTGTCGCGAGGCACACAGGGCCAACACCAAGCATTATGGTCTGGGGAGCTATTGGCTTTAATGTGAAATCACAATTAGTGCTTGTTGAAGGCACTATGACTGCTCGACAGTACGTTGATAGGGTACTCAATCCAGTGGTTGTCCCTATGAATAGCGAACATTGCTAATGGGATGTTTCAGCAGGACAATGCCCGGGTTCACACTGCACGCATCTCCAGACATCACAACCTTAGAATGGCCCGGCAAATCCCCGGACCTCAGTCCTGTTGAGCATGTGTGGGACATGATGGGTCGACAACTGGCCAACCGTCCTCAGCCACCCACAACTCTGGAACATCTGACCCGTGCAGTGCAGCAAGCATAGGCCACAATTCCTCAGGAAGCGATCCAGGGCCTTATTGACTCCATGCCTCGCCGATTTCATCAATGTATTACAGCTCATGGTGGGCACATCCTGCATTGATTGTTGTCCAAACTTGCGGTCAGAGGGACCTGAAAGTGTAATCATCGAATCACAACCGAACACTCGTCCTGCTGTTAAATTGTAGCAATGTAGTACCACTCCTTCTGGGTGTTGCAATTTCCATTTTCTTCAGTGTAGTAGGTTCGAATTCCGGTGCTGACTTCGGCTACCCTGAGTGTGGTGTTTCGACACTCTCCAGGCAAATGCCGGGATAGTACCTTATTTCAAGTCCCGAAGCACCTACCCCCATCCCCTAATACAGCTACACACACTACTAGAGTCATCACATAAATACAGAATATCTGACAATTTTAACACACACCCAACTACACGGGGCTTATGTCCCAAGTCTCGATAGTGAATTGACAACAACTCTATTGATGTTCGTCCAATCGTGGGTAGACCTTAGAACACAACATAATAATAATAATAATAATAATAATAATAATAATCATGAATGTGATACAGCAGTTCAGCTAAGACAGGTTGCGTGGCAGAAATGGAATTGCCACAAAAATGAAGAGAACAGGGTCAATTTCCTAAATGCGAGAAAATCTGCATCAAAAACCATCAGTGGCGTGAAACGTATGTTTAATAAGGAACAGTTGGTACAGATTGAGCAAGACTTCCAGAAAAATAACACACGTAACTTCTATAAAACCTTCAAGCACAGTCTGATCAAATACAACCCCCCCCCCCCCCAAGTCTACAGTTTAAAGATTCCCACGGGAAATTAGCTCACAATGATAAAGATAATTGTCAGATTCTAGCAAGTTATTTTGAAAACCTCCTCAACTGTGAGGCTCCTAAGACCCCTTTCGTTTATGAAATAAATCCAAACATCCACCCTGATTCGTCCCCCTCTACGAAAGCTGAAATCACGAAGATCATCCAAGAGTTGAAGGACAACAAGGCACCGGGTGAAGATTTGATAATTGCTGAACTGTGGAAACATGCAGGGGAAAAAATCAGTCGACAAGCTTGTTGCAATTATTCAAGAGATCTGGGAGAGCGATAAACTCCCAAGTGGATGGACCTCTGCCGTAATTCATCCACTACATAAAAAAGGGGAGAAAACCGATGTGAACAATTACCGTGGCATCTCTCTTCTATCAATAACTTACAAGATCCTCTCAAAAGCTCTACAGAATAGGGCGGAACAACAAATCGATCCACAACTGGGGGAATACCAAGGGGGTTTCAGAAAGGGACGATCATGTGCCGAGCGGATTAAGAATCTGAAGTCCATCCTTTCATATCTAAAACTCAATAACAGGGAATTCGTGATGGCATTTGTTGATTTTAGAAAAGCGTACTACTCAATTGATCGAACGGCCCTATTGCAAATCCTTGAAGAGTTTGGCTTAGATAACAAGACACACTCGATTATCCAGCAAACCCTGACCAACACCATCTCCAAAGTGAGGTTCAGAGGAGAGATGTCTGATGCCTTTGAAATCAGGACAGGAGTGAGGCAAGGAGACGGGCTATCACCGCTTCTCTTCAATTGTGTTTTGGAAAAGGTCATCCGAGAATGGCGGAAGGAAATGAAAAATTAAAGGCTAGAAAATGGCGTAAGGCTAGGGTACAAGTATATGAATCTTAAATCGACTGTCTAGCCTTTTCAGATTCCATTGATATGGCAGAACAACAACTTAACCAGGTGAAAAATCAAGCACTGAAGGCTGGGCTTCAAATCTCCTTTGAGAAGACACAATTCATGACAAACATAAAATCAGCGCCCAGGGAACTGGAGGTCGGACTAGGAGAAGTTCAGAAGGCAGAAAAGTTTAAATACCTCGGTGAATGGATAGAGCCTAACCTATCAGAGAAGGAAGCCTTCATGTCACGCATTAATAAAATGGAAATGGCATACAACCTGACCAAAGATATATACAATAAGAGATCGATATCCTTAAAAGCCAAAATTAGACATTACTGCACTGTTATTCGACCAGAGGCTCTGTATGCGGCTGGGACTCAAATAATGAACAAGAAAGGTCTAATGGAAAAACTAGAGGCTAAAGAAAGGAAGATTTTGAGGAAAATCCTGGGTCCCATCAAAGAACACAGCGAGTACAGAAGGCGTCACAACCACGAATTGTACATACACGTGGAGAAGATCAGTGACACGATTCGAAAAAGAAGGATTGCCTTTTATAGCCACTTGACACGAATTAGCCCAGGCAGGCTATCAAAACGGATAATGACGTACTTTCAAGATAAGAAAACCAAAGGGGCATGGTTTACGGAAGTTGAGAAAGATCTACGTGAAATGGAAATTTCCCCTAAAGATATCCAGGGGCGTGTTCCACTTCAGGAAAAACTACGTACGCACAAAGGTTTCCAGGAAAAGCCGAACCTGAAGACAGGGAAGGCGTGTTCCCAAGAGAGAAAAGAACAACACCGGAGACGAATGCGGGAACACTGGGCGGTAGTTCGAGCTCGGCAGAAGATACAGTTGAACTGACGTGGTCCCTAGTTGGCCGAATCGAAGAAAGAATAATAATAATAATAATAATAATAATAATAATAATAATAATAATAGGGACCTATGTGTGGATTTTTAAACGTTACTCAATGCTTCACTGTTGAATTGGCATACCCACTTTTAATATTAAGCATGAATTATTTTTTTTTATTTTTTTCAAGCGAATTGACCACTTAGGATCACGCAACAACTTTATTTCTTTTTCTTATTCTTTGCCTGGAGTTTCCTCTGTCTCCAATATTCCTTCATGCGTTCACTGGCATTTTTTCTTTGGTCTTCTGTCCAAGTTCGTCCACTTCTCTTAGGTCTTCCTTCATCTTGAAATCCTTCCAGATTGTTCACTTTGCTCTTAAATACATTTCTTTCTAGCATTTGAGATTCTGTGATGTTTAACTTTTCTAAATCTTTCCTAACTTCCTTAATCCATGTTGTGGTGGTCTTTTTCTTCCAGAGATAGTCGAATATTTGTTTAGTTAATCTATGGTCGTTCATTCTATAGAGATGTCCGAGGAATGTCAGCCTTCTCTTCCGCATAGACGCGGAGATTCTTTCCACGTTCTGGTAGACTTCTCCGTTGCTTCTCAGTCTCCATCCATCTTCAGTCTGAACTGCACCCATGATTTTTCTAAGAATTCTCCTTTCCATGACTTCTAGCTTTTCGAGGCTATAGTTCATCGAGAGACATTCACTGGCAAAGAGGCACTCTGTTTTTACGACAGTGTTATAATGCCTTATTTTGGCATTCCAGGAGATGCACTTTTTGTTGTAGATATTTTTTGTTAATCCATACGCTCTTTCCATTTTTATAATTCGATCTCCAACAGCTGCTTTTTCTAACCCATTCTCCTGTATAGTCTCTCCTAGGTACTTGAACTGTTTTACCCTTTCAATCCGTCCTATCTCCGTGTCAAGGAACTTTGGTCCATGTTTGTCATTTGTCATAAATTTTGTCTTTTCAACTGATATCCTTAGTCCTGTTTGGCTAGCGATCTTTTCCAAGAGGTTGATTTGTATGACTGCTTCTTCCGTGGTTTCCGATAGTACTGCAAAATCATCTGCAAACGCCAGGCAGTTGACTTTAATTCCTACCGACTTCCTCCCGAGGCAGATTGGGTTTATTCCTCGACTCTCCAATTCAGAGTTCCAAATTCTCACAACCTTCTCTAGGACACAGTTGAAATAATAATAATAATAATAATAATAATAATGTTATTTGTTTTACGTCCCATTTAACATCTGCGGCTTTTAGAGACGACAGGTTCCGGAATTGTGCCCCGAATAGGGTTCTTTAACACGCCAGTAAATGTGCTGACACGGCTCTCTCACATTTGAGCACCCTCAAATGCCAGCTGACTGCGCCAGGATTCGATCCTGGAACTTTGGGCCCAGCAAGCGAGAAAGTTACCGCTGAGTCACACAGCCAGCCTATTATTATTGAGAGAGCGCGAATGAAAATTCGAGTAAATTACCATTACTTCTTGAGATATTTAATCAATGCATGTGAGAAGTTCCTTTTCTTTCTGGTAAACAAACATTACAATAATTGCAAATAAAATTAGGCCCGTAGTTAAAAATTTAGATATTCTTCTAGGTTTTTGCCGTATCCTTTGCGAGGTTTCGACTAAGTGCACAAAGACAGTGGGCCCTTGGTACACCGCCTCTGGGGTAGTGGACCATGCAATAAGTTAGAGGCTACTATGTTTAGCTCTAAACAAAGATTCACTGTGCCGAGTTTCAGTGTGCTCGAATGATTAGGTCAACAGAAAAATACCTTCAAATACCTGAACTTCGCGTGACCGCCATGTTGTTTTAGTGTTTATTATATTTTCGAAAGTCAAACAGATGAACTTATCATCTTATATCATCATCTTACAATATATTGGTTTCATTGTTGCAGTAGTTTCGAAGGCTTTGAATACTGGTGAAACACTTCGTCGTCATGCAGGGTTGGTGACTGTAATGAAAATTTGAAAGGCAAGGTTGAGGTGTCTGAAAATGGAGATAATTTAATACCAATTTTCATTAGCTTTGGTCAAATCTGTGAAAGTGATTTGGGGGGTCGGGGGGACAGACATACACACACAAAAACAAGCGGACAAAATCGATCTCAGAAACCTATATATAACACTACCCGGCGCGCGTTGTCCAGATGTTATTTAAAGATGTAGCCTATGAGTAATTATGTTCGACGATGTCGACTAGAAAGTCAGAAAATTGTACTATAATGAGGGTAATTATAGTACTAGTTTTCATTATGATACAGTTTCTCCCACTAATCAGAACTCAAGATTTTCATTATGAAACAGTTGTGTGACCAATTAGGTACGGCACTTGATAACTTCACACAAAATCCTACATGTCGGACATGAATTACATGATTTGGAAGTTGACAATGTAAAGGATATCCGATCAACCATTGTAGTTATAATGGCAAACACAAAGACAAAATCAGCACGAACCTTTACGGTAACAAGAACATACTATGAAATATGCAAGAAATTTAGGAATCTAACTTACGGCCAGAAGATTGCAACACATCATCCTTCTCCCCTATATAAATTACCGACATTGGAAGTGTGCAACGTCCCTAATGCATAAACAAACTGGGAAATATGGCAAAGAAATAGCACTGTACCTTAATATCCGCAACTCTAATTTCTACACAGGTCATTGCATTCGTACGATTTCCCCGACAATTTTAGTGAAAGCTGGTGTTGATATAAACAGAACGTCATGAAAGCAGTAAGCAAATGACATTACATCCACGGAAATCAATAACCTAGCTCTTTCAGTAAAGGGATTTCTTATGCGAAACTTTTCCGCTAGGTGTCATTACTGTTCTAATTGGGACTCCATTGATTTTCTCTCTGTTGGCATTCTATACGCATCGAATTTGAAGAATAACTAGTTGATAATACAATGCATTTTAATTGTAAAGCGTTTGTAACAGCCTATTGTGTGTTATTTGACCAAAATAACAAAATGATCCCACATAGTACCTGTGCGCTATCTGTTGGTGCTAGTTGAGTATAAACAATGTTTCAAAGCTTAGGAATTTTTTATTGGGTAGAGAGCAAACGCTGAGCCCACACAATTCCCAAGAAGAGGAAGAAGAAGAAGAAGAAGAAGAAGAAGAAGAAGAAGAAGAAGAAGGCTTTGAGAGATACGAGGCACGTCCAGAAAGTAAGTTCCGTTTGGTAATAAAATTAAATTGTGTACAGATACAGAAAAATTATTTATTGCACAACTTTCTACACCTCTTAAAGTATTTTTCCACATAACTGCCGAATTTTTGCAGGCATTTGTCATAGCGTGGCACACGTTTTTGGATACCTTCTTCATAGAAGTTTGCCGCCTGTGTCTTCAACCAGTTGGAAACATCTTCTTTCAACTCGTCGTCATTGTTGAAGTGTTGACCGCCAAGGAAAGACATGAGATGTGTGAACAGCTGAAAGTCGCAAGGAGCGAGGCCAGGGCTGTACGGAGGGTGGTCAAACACGTCCCAGCCAAATCCCTGTCGGAGGTTTTTCGTCACATTTGCAGTGTGTGGTCGTGCGTTGTCGTGAAGAAAGACAACACCAGTAGTGTGGTAGTGGGAAAGCTGCTTCCAAAAGCAAGTTGTGAGCCCCTGCGACCTTGGAATGGAAGGAGCCATGCTAGGAGGGCGTGCTTGGATTCGTTTTTTTTTGTCTCGTTGTGCTCTTTACGGGAATGTAGGTGTCGAAAAGGTGAACTTAGGGTTTTGGGTCTAAAAGTGCGTTTTTCACATTTTTGCCGATTTTTGGAAAACGGGCCATGCTGGGAGGGCGTGCTTGGATTCGTTTTTTTTTCTCGTAGTGCTCTTTACGGGAATGTAGGTGTCGAAAAGGTGAACTTAGGGTTTTGGGTCTAAGATGCGTTTTTCACATTTTTGCCGATTTTTGGAAAACGGGCCATGCTAGGAGGGCGTGCTTGGATTCGTTTTTTTCGTCTCGTCGTGCTCTTTACGGGAATGTAGGTGTCGAAAAGGTGAACCTAGGGTTTTGGGTCTAAAAATGCGTTTTTCACATTTTTGCCGATTTTTGGAAACGGAAAACGTGATGCCGACGTGTATGATAGTATGTTTTCGTCTCATTGTCCTCTTTACGGAGATGCAGGTATGGAATAGGTAAAAAGCTGGAAACATGCTTTTTTATGGAAAATGGGTTTTGTGATTTTCCCTCATATTGTGAAAACCGAAAACGTGAGGATGACGTGTGTGATAGTATTTGTTTCGTCTATTTATTCTCTTTACGGGGATATATATATGAAAAAGGTAAAAAGCTGGAAACATGGTTTTCTTATGGAAAAGGTGTTTTTTTGTTCATTTTCGCGTTATTTGGAAAACGAATGAGGCGATTTTTATGATGGGCATGTCGATGTATTTGTGTCGTTGTTCTGTTTACGGGAATGTAGGTATGGGAAAGCTGAAATCATGGTTTCCGATATTTTTTTTTTTTTGAGATCGTTGAGGAAAACGGGGAAAAAGTAAGAAACCAGATTTAAAGTCACGTTATGTTATGCGCTATGATGTTGGTAAAACACTTATGCATTATTATTATTATTATTATTATTATTATTATTATTATTTGACAAGGCTTGACTGGGCTCACACGCAGAGAGAGAACTTGCTTATGAAAAGAGAATTGAAAGCATTGAGGCTGACCCACGGCGAGTCAGACAGACACTGGTCTTATCATCGTACGTGCCTCGCAGCAGAGAGAGATAACAGCCATTTGTTCACATGCAGGTGGCTGTTATCTGACCCAGACGTGTAACTCGATATCGCGATGAAGGACATACAGCTCTGTCGAAAAGCTGATCATTGCATTCCCACGCACACCCATTCAGAGATTGCAAAGCTTGTGAGAATCAGTCTGACTTGTGCGCTCCATGACATCCTACTCGTAGGAACAAAAGAAGTAAAGTGTTAACGTTGCATCTTGTTGAGGAGACATATATGTTCTGAGGGTAAGAGAGAGACTCGTCATTCTTGTGATAATATTTGAAGGTGACGGATGCAAGTGCCTTATGCTCTTTGTAAAAAAAACGTGATCCGCGGCCATATTTGTACTAAGGTAGGTTCATTATTGTTAATTATGACATGATTGGTTTTATTGTTATTTTGTGTATGCGTGAAAAGTAAGTTAGTGACTAATGGTATTTTTTGGGGATTTCGTTTGTTGCAGATTAAAAAAAAACGTCATTAAGTCTGAGAAAGCTGACAGAGAGACAGTGACAGTGACAGTGGCGGCAAAGAGCACATTTGCTGAAAGCATTATAATTCATTATATGGTGAGTACATGTTGTTCCATTACTTTTATTGTTGTTGTTGTTGTTAAATGTATGCCATTTATTTCACGGAAATTTATAAACTTATGGCGTGTATTTATTATTGTTTCAGAATAAAGACGTGTGTGGAGTGAATAGGTTTTAACTATCTTGACGCTTTCGATATTTTAAAAAAAGGTGAGCTATGAATATACAGTAGATTAATTCTTTTCTTTGTAAATGACCTTGTTACTTTTTGACTGAGTGTCTTATCAATGTGTGCACACTTGAAACCTTTTGTTTTAGCAACTCTTATGAATTAATGAATGGATAAATGAATGAATGAATGAATGAATGAATGAATGCACATGTTTAATGTATATAACCATGACTAATAACGGATTGTATTGGTTTGTTTTTTCAGATAAATCGTTGGAAACAAAAACAAGATAAACATTGTCGGTGATACTAAAACTACAGCAACCTTGTTGGTGATCATTTCCTGCTGGGGCCCAATTGCTACAACCATTGTGTACCTGTGAGCGTGATTGTGTGCCAGTCAGTAAAAAGCGATAAGTGTGGTCGTTTGGAATTGCAGATTTTGGATTAACCTATTTTAAGGTAAGGGTTGGTGTATTCTTGGAATACACGGTAAGATAGAGTATTTTTAATGCTCTTTTCTCGTTCATTCCTTCCTTTTTTCTCAAACACCAACAGTGATCTCCTATGTTCTCTTTGCTGTTTAGGGATCTCATGTCATTTGTGAGTCTGTTCTAGATATATATCTTCCATGACCCACCTAGCGTCATCTAGCAGCGAATCTTTGAAGTTCCTCTATTCTTCCCGGTGCAAGAGGACTTCCTTATCAATCTGGCCACCAGATCTCGTCACCATCGCCAGCTATCATCTCCGTGATCAAGAGAACTTCGTCTACTTTTTCACCCACCAGGCTGCGATAGGGTCGCCTACTATCAACTCTTTGAAGACCATTCCTCAACAAAAACATTTATTTTTGTTAGGTTGTCTATTCTGATATGTATTCCTTTTATCTCCTACCCCCACTCTTTTCCCTTTCCTGGTCCCTCTGCGCTTCGCTGAGTGGGTCTCACTTGTACGTCGACCGTCGACTCAGTCAAGGCTCAACTAGAGCCAGCCTCCTGAACTAAAGAGGCATTCTTTAGATTGCACGCCATGTTGGAACTTTAATTGTCACAGGGAACTTCACCTTCGCCATGCAGCAAAGATAAGTACAGACTTCAGGTTTTAACTTCATCTTCATCGGTTTTAATTCTACATTCTTTTAACGATCATTTTATAGGCAGTGTGAGATTACTTATTTGTGGCAATAATCATCCTTCGCGGGATTTTCCATGTTAAGCTTTTGTCTGTCTAAGCAAATCTTAATAGAAAGCAGCATTTCTTATGAGAAATCTTCTCACAACGTGGGATATTATCGAATACCCGCTGTCTATAAAATATTTTGCTCGTTCCACCGCTGGAATAACTTTGGCCCCATTCTTTAGTCAAGATTGCTCTGGAACCTTCCAGAATCTACCAGTCACGACGTCATGTATTTTCCACTCATATGTGTGAATATTTTCTCAAACTAAAGGATCTTCCTTATTATTTAACGCTCAATAGCTAATTTTTCGTCCTCCGTTTGGATTTTCTCTGGTGTACTTAATGACAATCTATAACTTTCTCAAGCAATAGACTCTCGCCTACCTAGTGGAACCAGATTTTTTCACAATTGCAATAACTTTCTTTGCCATAAACTTTCGTGTTACTACAGTGAATTTTTCATCCATTCAACAGACTATAGTGAAAAGTAGTGCTTGTTCAACATTTCTACCGCGTCGCGATCGTCCGATTACCATAAATAAGGCCATGAACATTTATCCTCAATCCCAATTGATGTTTCCTAAACCCTTTACTAACAAACCATAATAATAAAGTTATTACTTTAAGTCTTTGTTCAATGAGGTGTCACTCAATAGAAGTGCCCTCCCCTTTTTCTTATATAACATTAATTAACTTCTGCATAAATACGTGTCTAGCACACGTTTTAAACTTACGTTGTTTCTCCCTTCTAATTAGGGAATACAATTCTTTTAACTCAGGAGTGAGTTATTTCTTGGTCTCACGAAAGGGAAACTTGCCCCATTTGTCTCGTGATTCCTACATAAACATAGGAAGTCTAGAACCTTCCTTTTGACTTTCTCTTCAGGTTTCACAGTAAGTGACTTGCCCTATTTTGTATAACTATTATAAAAGTAATTCAGCGTAAATATAAGAAGTTATAGGAACTTCTCTTTCATTCTACCTGTTTTCTTTTTTTGTTATTTTCGAAGTTGTAACTTTTTCTAAGATAGGTACTTGGAAATTTCTTAAAGTACACTCCTGGTACTCGATTTACTGTCTAACTTTAATCACTTTAATTGTCTTTATACCTTTGTACTTTATCTTTTCTATTTTAAAATCTTACAAAGATTTTAGTACGTATAAAGGTTTGAAACCTAAAGAATTGTTAATTGCCTGGAGCAAACTTTAAATGTTAGGAGGTCTGCGACCCCAAATTGTTAACAAAAATTGAAACTATATACTTGTCAAATTTATTAGACTTTTTTGCATTGTTAAATACATTCAAACTTTCCTTTTTGACTCATCATTTCTCTAATACAACGGTTAGGCAAGATCCTGGCTTTCCTAACTCTTCCTAGGTTCATGCCCTCGTTAATACGCAATAAATCTGTTACTATTTGCCTTGTCAGACCATCACCCTTCCCCATAGTAGGCATATGCATGCTTGAGAGGGAATACACTAAAGCCATTCTCTGGCAAACCGCCCAAGTCCTAGCTGCGGTTCCCGTTAGCTTCGACCAGGTCCTTACCCACTTTAGGTATCAGAGAGCGGATTTGCAGTGGCAACCGCCTTTGAGTGTACTTAAAGTTAAATTTATAACTTTTGTGGGACTCTCCTCCTATTTCTCTATCCTTTCTCTCCAGTCCGAAACCCACCTCCATTTCTTTATCATCTTCCCTTGGTGGTTAGGTTATTCCTCAGCCAATAATCTACCCAAAATTTTGGCCCGGAAACCCGGGAGAGTCCATTTGCTATTTCTATTCTTTGTCAAGGGTCATTTGGCAATACTTTGCAAATTATTAATATCTGCTTTGAATCTTTCAGCTATAACTTCAGCGTGCAAAGCCTGCGAAGTGGAAAGAGGCCGCTCCTGTCTCCTTTGGGGTGTCCCCTTCTTTCAACTTATTTGCTACTGCCAGCCTGACAGCATTTCCAAGGTTCCACAGTTTCGTGAGTTATACTTTAATCTACTTACCTTGACATGGCTCCTACTGAAAAGGATAAGGATGAAAAACTTACTTTTAAACGAGCATCCTATAAAGGACAAATTACCCGATTCAGAAAATATATCAAAGAGCTAGATCCTTCAGAAGCTCAATTAGACTTGTTGAAACATCGTATAAGGGATTTTGAACGTTCATATGAAAATTATTGCAACATCCAAACTGAAATTGAAATTTGTATGCTAAATCAAACCGAAGATCGAGTCGAAGTAGAAAACCAATATTACGAAGGCATAGGTTCTGCTTTCAAAATAATACGTCAACTCGAAGAGGAGCAGAAAAAGGACGCTTCTGTTCTTGGTTCCCTTCACGAACCACAAACTTCTTTTCGCGATGGTACTCACAAGCCCAGACCAATTTTACCTAAAATTGATTTACCCCACTTCTCTGGAGACGAATCTACTTGGGATTCTTTCTATGAATTATTTTGCTCTCATGTTCATGACAATGAAAACATTCAAGTCATTTACAAGTTTCATTACTTGAGATCTATCCTTCGAGGTCAAGCTCTGCAGTTAGTTGAAGCACTCCCTTTAAGTGCCGAAAATTACCCCATTGCCTTTAACTTATTGAAAGAAAGATACGGAAATTTACGGTTACGTATTCAACGCCATATGAAGGCTCTATTCAACCTACCTACGTCACAGCACAATGACGTCACTAGTTTGCGTACTCTCGTTGACACTACACAACTTCACGTTAAAGCTCTGTCCCAATTAGATCAACCCACTGAACACTGGGATACTTTCCTAATACATTTAGTGGTTTCTAAAGTTGAAAAAAGGAAGAAGATTGTAGTTTTACGTGACCGTGAATCTTGTGATTATGAGCCACGGGACCTCCTTTTTACGTGGAATCCGAACCACAGGACATGGCATTTCACTTCGAAAATCTCACATGCATTGACCGGGAATCGAACCCGGGCCGCCTTGGTGAGAGGCATACAGCTAGATCGCTGAGCCACCACGCCCCCGCTAAAGTTGATGCTGCTACCCTCAAAGCTTGGGAAATTGAACTTTCTAGAGAAGACGATTACTCTTACGAGCATTTAGTCACTTTCATAAATGCCAGATGCCAGCTGTTAACCGCTCTAGCAAATCAAAGTGAACCCTCATCTCCGAGTTCTAAATTTGAATTAATGTCTATCAAACCTAAAAGCGAACGCTTAGCGTCTAGTACTCAAAAACCTGGGTCCAGCTCATCTAAACTTAAATCAAACACCACTGGTTACCCAACTAGGTCTAGTGAACGCCGTATTGCTAGCTCTCTCGTTTTAAACACTCAAAGCGAACCTCGCAAGAGTTTAAATGAACCATTAAGGTGTATACTCTGTAAATATTCCCATGCCTTATATCTATGCAAATCCTTCAAAGAACTGTCAGTCGACGACAGAAGAAAATTAGTTTCTCAAAACAAACATTGCTTCAACTGCCTAGCGCCCACGCATTCTGCTTCTAATTGCTAGTCCACAAGACTTTGCTTCCATTGTGAAAAGGCTCATCACACTTTGCTACATCGTCATGATCAGGCAAGGTCATCGACAGCATCTACTTCTCAGAAAAGTGATAATGCTAGCAGTTCCAATGCTTCATCGTATATTCAAAATGCCAAGTCCATTCGTAGTGCCCAAGTATTATTGTCTACTGTCCAAATCAAAGTTCAGGATAACCTTGGCAACTGGGTCCGTGCACGCGGTCTTCTCGATTCAGCGGCAACTCATGATTTTGTGTCTAATTCTTTGATTAGAAAACTAGGCCTACCTGTAAACCCCACTTCTATTAATGTATCGGGCATTAACAGCTCAAAATCGCAAGCTTTACAATTCTCAAAGCTAACCATAAGAGATATTTGTCACAGAAACAACTTTCTCAAACTGAATTATCTAATTCTTAATAGCATTGGAGAAGACACTCCCAGTCACTCGGTGGATATTTCAGGGTTAAACATTCCCTCGCATTTGAGGCTAGCCGATCCTTTGTTTAATATACAAAACCCCATTGACATACTCTTCAGTACTAATGTTTTCTGGAATTGCCTTCGTAAACAGGTTCGCAAGTTATCCACAAACGTGGTCGCCAGAGACACTAATGTTGGATGGATCGTCACCGGTCAACTTCCCCATTAATCTCCCAAACCCGCATCGCAATGTTACTTCTCCAATACTGATCTGGAACAGTTTTGGAGGCTCAAAAGCGTTGATCCTCCTAACGTGACCTCTTCAGAAAATGAATTCTGTGAGCAACTTTTTCTAAACACCACCACTCGTTCTTCTGATGGCCGGTTCATTGTTCAAATGCCAAGATTACATAATCCCCCAAAACTTATTAACTCTCAACCCAAAGCTCGAAAAGCTCTCTTTGCTATCGAGAGCAAATTCAAGAAAGAACCTCTCGTTAAACAGCAGTACACTGATTTCATGGATGAGTATGAAAGCTCCGATCATATGGAAGTTGTTAACAAATCTGATGATGAATTGCACCCCCCCAACTGAAACGGTTTTCTTAAATCATCATCCCGTGTGGAAAAACCCTCTTGTAAAGGATAAAATCCGAGTTGTTTTCAATGGTTCATCACCTGACGTTAATGGCAACAGCCTTAACGACACTCTTTACTCTGGTCCTGCTATTCAGTCAGATATATCTGCTATACTCTTAAACTTTCGATTATTTCCCATAGCTGTTATAGCTGATATAAAACAGATGTACCGCCAAGTTTTAATTCAGCCTGAACAACGAGATCTCCAAAGAATCTTGTGGCGCGACGAATTCAGTAAGCCCATTAAGGTATTTCACTTAAAAACGGTTACTTATGGCTTAAAACCTTCCGCTTTCCTTGCTATCCGATCCCTACACTTGCTAGCATCTCAAGATGGTCATTTATTTAATTCCAAAGCTTCTGAAGCGCTAACCACGTCATTCTATGTTGACGATTATTTGCAGTCCTTCCCCACTCTGGAGGAAGCTTCTTTTGTGTCTTTAGAACTTCAGGCATTGCTAAGGAATGGAGGTTTCCCACTTCATAAGTGGAATTCCAACTCCCCTGAGTTTCTCGCCCAGTTTCCCATCGAAGACGTAGATCCCGCCTCTGTCGAAATTTCTGGAAATTCCGAATCCATAAAAACTCTCGGAGTTCATCGGTGCACCAGCACTGACGCTCTCATCTACAAAGTTTCGCTCACTGAAGAGCTCCCTAACACGAAACGACAAATTCTCTCTGAAATTACAAAAATTTTTGATCCGCTTCAATTCCTTGCCCCAGTTATCGTTATCGCCAAACTCTTCAAGCAAGAGCTGTGGTCGCTCAAATGTGAATGGGATGACACTGTTCCCTTTTCTTTTCTTTTCTCAACCGATGGCTTTCTTTTCGCAGCAATTTGCTTGATCTTTCCCTTATTGAAATTCCTAGGAATTTAATTAACGCTCAATCTAATGCATCGTTTTTCCTTTATGTGTTCGCGGACAGTTCCGAAAAAGCTTATGGTTGCTGCTCATATTTGGTTTATCGCGGTTCATTATATGGATCTTCCGTTTCCAACCTTGTTTGTGCCAAATCTAAGGTGGCTCCTCTTAAATCTATCACTTTGCCTAGGCTTGAATTGTGTGCTGCACTCATGGCCGCACTTGTTAAGAAATTACGAGAAGTTTTAAAAGTCGAATTCTCGCAAATCTATCTCTGGAGCGATTCCATGATCACCCTTTCTTGGATCGCCAAAAACCCCTCTCACTGGCAAACATTTGTTGCAAACAGGGTTTCCAAAATTCAAACTCTTTCTTCCGGATGTCAATGGAGGCATGTCCCCAGCGCTGACAACCCAGCCGACATTATCTCTCGTGGATGTTTACCCTCTCAATTGGCAGCTTCCCAGTTGTACTGGCATGGGCCCTCGTGGTTAATCGAAGACTCTTCTTGTAGGCCTTCTAAACCTCCAGCTACAAACTCCAACTTGCCTGTAGCAAAAGTATCTCTATCTACTGCTTCCTGTCTTGTTTCCAACGTTCCTCATCCCTTGTTGTCCCGCTATTCTTCCTTTCATAAATTAATACGAATTGTCGCCTATTTCCTTAGATGGAAATATCTTGTGGTTGACCAACCTCTTCTCCCTAAACCACACCTTACCAATCATTAATTGAATCTCGCTACTATTAAGGTTTTACAACTGACACAGCCAGAAACCTTTCCTTCTGAATTGTCTTTACTTTCTTCTAAAAGGGATCTTCCCAAATCCAGTCGTCTTTGCGCTTTAGCCCCGTTCCTTGATGACGATAGGTTACTCAGGGTAGGTGGTAGGCTCTCTCAATCTTTGCTCTCTGAGGACAAAAAGCATCCCGTTATTTTGCCTTCTAAACATCACGTAACTTCCTTAATTATACGTGATTTACATTATTGCAATCTGCATGTTGGTACACGCACTCTGCTTTGCCTCTTAAGGGAAAAGTACTGGATTATAAATGGAATTCACGAAGTTTCCTCTGTAATTCACAAGTGCATTCCTTGCTTCAAAGCGAAACCTAAAGTCAATACTCAATTAATGAGCGATCTTCCCTCTTTTCGCTCTTCTCCTATACGTCCATTTGCTCTAACTGGTGTGGACTATATGGGTCCGTTCCAATATCAACGAAATTCCCCTGAAGCTAAACGCAAATTGTTTGGTAAGCTCTATGTTTCTCTCTTTGTTTGCATGGTTACTGGCGCAATCCATTTGGAACTAGTAACGAATGCCTCTACTTCTTACTTTTTATCAGCTGTCTCTCGCTTCGCTGCTAGGCGTGGTGTTCCTTCAGAGATGTTCTATGATAACGCTTCCACTTTTCAAGGCGCAGCTTCCTTGTGGAAAAAAACTCTCACATCTTCTCCTGCTATGGAACAGATCTCTAATTTTTCCTATTCCAAGGGTTTCAAATGGCGTTTTATACCTCCCTACGCTCCTCATCACGGTGGTAGGTGGGAATCCTGCGTAAAGCTCACTAAACGTCATTTAAGAAAGGTTTTAGGTAATCGCATTCTGACTTATGAAGAATTTAATTCACTCTCTGTTCTGATTGAAGGTGTTGTTAATTCTCGCCCTTTAACTCCGCTTTCCAATGACCCTGATGACCTGCTTCCACTCACACCTGGTCACTTCCTTATAGGCACTTCTCTTTCTGCCCCTCCTCCCCTTTCCAATTCTTTCAGGGATTCTAATTTGCCTATTGTTTGGCGTAAACTTGAAGCCCTTCGCAATTCTTTCTGGAAGAGGTGGAACTTGGAATATTTAACTTCCTTGCAACGGAGACAGAAGTGGTTTCTTTCCAGTCCCGACATTAAAGTGGGGGACTTGGTCTTGGTTAGGGATGTCTCTCCTCCCCTGGTCATTATTTCTGGTAGAGTGACCGAGTGTTATCCTGGAAGGGATGGGAGAGTCAGGGTGGCCAAAATCTTGACCACTAATGGTCATATCACAAGACCACTGTCTTCAATTGCTTCATTACCTTTAAATGTTTAATTGTTTTTCCTGCTCTCTGTTGGTGTTTTTCCCTCCCAGTATGGTGTATTCTTGAAAGACACGGTAAGATAGAGTATTTTTTAAATGCTCTTTTCTCGTTCATTCCTTCCTTTTTCTCAAACACCAACAGTGATCTCCTATGTTCTCTTTGCTGTTTAGGGTTCTCATGTCATTTGTGAGTCTGTTCTAGATATATATCTTCCATGACCCACCTAGCGTCATCTAGCAGCGAATCTTTGAAGTTCCTCTATTCTTCCCGGTGCAAGAGGACTTCCTTATCAATCTGGCCACCAGATCTCGTCACCATCGCCAGCTATCATCTCCGTGATCAAGAGAACTTCGTCTATTTTTTCACCCACCAGGCTGCGATAGCGTCGCCTACTATCAACTCTTTGAAGACCATTCCTCAAGAAAAACATTTATTTTTGTTAGGTTGTCTATTCTGATATGAATTCCTTTTGTCTTCTACCCCCACTCTTTTCCCTTTCCTGGTCCCTCTGCGCTGCGCTGAGTGGGTCTCACTTGTACGTCGACCGTCGACTCAGTCAAGGCTCAACTAGAGCCAGCCTCCTGAACTAAAGAGGCATTCTTTAGATTCCACGCCATGTTGGTACTTTAATTGTCACAGGGAACTTCACCTTCGCCATGCAGCAAAGATAAGTACAGACTTCAGGTTTTAACCTCATCTTCATCGGTTTTAATTCTACATGCTTTTAACGATAATTGTATAGGCAGTGTGAGATTACTTATTTGTGGCAATAATCATCCTTCGCGGGATTTTCCATGTTAAGCGTTTGTCTGTCTAAGCAAATCTTAATAGAAAGCAGCATTTCTTATGAGAAATCTTCTCACAACGTGGGATATTATCGAATACCCGCTGTCTATAAAATATTTTGCTCGTTCCACCGCTGGAATAACTTTGGCCCCATTCTTTAGTCAAGATTGCTCTGGAACCTTCCAGAATCTACCAGTCACGACGTCATGTATTTTCCACTCATATGTGTGAATATTTTCTCAAAATAAAGGATCTTCCTTATTATTTAACGCTCAATAGCTAATTTTTGTTCCTCCGTTTGGATTTTCTCTGGTGTACTTAATGACAATCTGTAACTTTCTCAAGCAATAGACTCTCGCCTACCTAGTGCAACCAGTTTTTTTTTCACAATTGCAATAACTTTCTTTGCCATAAACTTTCGTGTTACTACAGTGAATTTTTCATCCATTCAACAGACTATAGTGAAAACTAGTGCTTGTTCAACATTTCTACCGCGTCGCGATCGTCCGATTACCATAAATAAGGCCATGAACATTTATCCTCAATCCCAATTGATCTTTCCGAAACCCTTTACTGTATTGTATGTCGACCCCTTATTATTCCCGTGTTCCAACGGGGTCGGGGATGAGATGCGATGGAAGGCTTTGTGGCGATGGTTTTTACGGCCGGATGCCCTTCCTGACACCAACCTCATGAGAGGAGTTAATGAGAGATGAAATGAATGATGGTGAATGAAACTGGGCAAGGATGTGGAAGAAAGCGGCCGTGGCCTGTCAGAAGGTACCGTCCTAGCATTTGCCTGGTGTTGAAAATGGGAAACCACGGAAAACCATTTCAAGGACGGCCGACGGTGGGGCTCGAACCCACGCGTCTACCGAGTCAGCAGAGAGCTTGGCCCCATGACCTAATGCTGCGCGTTAGCCAGCGTAGCCACTACTGTCGGTCCTAAACCCTTTACTAACAAACCATAATAATAAAGTTATTACTTTAAGTCTTTGTTCAATGAGGTGTCACTCAATAGAAGTGCCCTCCCCTTTTTCTTATAAAACATTAATTAACTTCTGCATAAATACGTGTCTAGCACACGTTTTAAACTTACGTTGTTTCTCCCTTCTAATTAGGGAATACAATTCTTTTAACTCAGGAGTGAGTTATTTCTTGGTCTCACGAAAGGGAAACTTGCCCCATTTGTCTCGTGATTCCTACATAAACATAGGAAGTCTAGAACCTTCCTTTTGACTTTCTCTTCAGGTTTCACAGTAAGTGACCTGCCCTATTTTGTATAACTATTATAAAAGTAATTCAGCGTAAATATAAGAAGTTATAGGAACTTCTCTTTCATTCTACCTGTTTTCTTTTTTTTTTTGTTATTTTCGAAGTTGTAACTTTTTCTAAGATAGGTACTTGGAAATTTCTTAAAGTACACTCCTGGTACTCGATTTACTGTCTAACTTTAATCACTTTAATTGTCTTTATACCTTTGTACTTTATATTTTCTATTTTAAAATCTTACAAAGATTTTAGTACGTATAAAGGTTTGAAACCTAAAGAATTGTTAATTGCCTGGAGCAAACTTTAAATGTTAGGAGGTCTGAGACCCCAAATTGTTAGCAAAAATTGAAACTATATACTTGTCAAATTTATTAGACTTTTTTGCATTGTTAAATACATTCAAACTTTCCTTTTTGACTCATCATTTCTCTAATACAACGGTTAGGCAAGATCCTGGCTTTCCTAACTCTTCCTAGGTTCATGCCCTCGTTAATACGCAATAAATCTGTTACTATTTGTCTTGTCAGACCATCACCCTTCCCCATAGTAGGCATATGCATGCTTGAGAGGGAATACACTAAAGCCATTCTCTGGCAAACCGCCCAAGTCCTAGCTGCGGTTCCCGTTAGCTTCGACCAGGTCCTTACCCACTTTAGGTATCAGAGAGCGGATTTGCAGTGGCAACCGCCTTTGAGTGTACTTAAAGTTAAATTTATAACTTTTGTGGGACTCTCCTCCTATTTCTCTATCCTTTCTCTCCAGTCCGAAACCCACCTCCTTTTCTTTATCATCTTCCCTTGGTGGTTAGGTTATTCCTCAGCCAATAATCTACCCAAGGGTTGCACGTTTATTTGTCCATTTTATAATCATGTCTGGATCAGAGAGTGAAGTGTTAGTGTGGCAGCCTTTGGCCAAATGTTTCAAAACGCGAGTTTGTTCCGGCCGAATTTACAATGCGAATCACTGTCTGTCGCCTAAAGATTTTGTGGAATTATGTTTTCCAATTTTTTTTGAGTGAATGTGAACAAGGCTTAAGATTGCATCAGGCTTTAAAAATAAATTTCGAACTACTATGTGCATTTACGTTGATAAAAATAATGTTGAAGAGAAACACACCTTCAACCTTTGTACAAAAATGGAGAAAGTACTGATAGCCGATAATTTGGAAACGTGGTATCAGGAGAAAGCTATTCAAGCGCTTATCACTAAATTTGATAAGTTGCAACAGGGTCCCAGTGGCTTGGCCCTCGATAGCATTGCCTATTTGCAAATCAATATTTGAAAATACAATCCATTGAATGCAGGAAGTAGCTATATTGCCACACCGAGCTTTATCGCTTCCAGAAAGGCAGTGATCAACATACGCAATAAAGACGATTACTGCTTTTTGTGGAGTATAGTTAGCTGTCTGCAACCCTGTAAAGACAGAAATGGTCATAAACCAGGGCAGTACAAAGAATTGTTTAACCACATGAAACAAACTCTCAATCTCGAGCGTGTTTCATTTCCCATGCCTCTAGATAAAATTCATTTATTTGAGAAAGATAATCCAGGTTTTTCTCCGGGTACTCCGGTTTTCCCTGTCAACATTTCATTCCAGCAACACTCTCCACTATCATTCCATTTGTCATTCATTTAATCATTGCCCCAGGGGAGTGCGTCAGGCCTCGGCAGCCGGCACAGTTCATATCCTCGCCGCTAGATGGGGGCTTCATTCATTCCATTCCTGACCCGGTCGGAGACTGGAAGCAGGCTGTGGATTTTCATTTTCATTTTCAATCCAAATTTCTCCTTCATGGTGTATGGCATCGACGGATCCAATATTGTGGGCCCCTTGTATGCCACCAAACAGGTAAAGCAACATCACATTCACCTGCTTTTCCTGTCTGATGGGGATAAAAGCCATTATTGTTGGATAAAGAATTTAAGTAAATTGGTGAGCAGCCAAATGTCAAATCATCATCCTAAAAAGCATATTTCCGAGCGCTGCCTTCAATATTTTTCAACTGATGAACTTTTGATACGACATACAGAAGACTGTTAAGGGCAGATGGCAGTAAAGCTAGTCTTGCCCGAAGGGAATGACGCAGTCTTAAAATTTAAGGCCACAAATAAACAAGACATGGTACCATTTACTGTTTACGCTGATTTTGAGGCCCTTACTGTTCCCATTCAGGGATGTGAACCAAGCCCCCATACAAGCTCAACCTATCCAGTGCAGAAACATGAGCCTTTTGCTGTAGCCTATTATGTTGTCTGTCACTATGGTAATTCACAATGTGAGTATGTAAGTCACAAAGGTCAGGATTGTGCGCAGTGGTTTGTTGATCATATGGCGGCTTTAGCAGGCAAAGTAGAAACTATTTTGAACAACCCTGTACCAATTCAGATGAATGACGTACAGCAAAGAGAATATGATCAAGCCACCACCTGCCACATATGTGAAAAGCCAATCTTAGGCGGAGAAAAAAAAGTAAGAGACCAATGCCACAGGACAGGGCATTTTAGAGGTGCTGCCCTTAACGAATGCAATTTGAAGTACTCTACACCTCGCTTCCTCCCAGTCTTCTTACACAATTTCTCCCGGTATGACCTTCACTTCATTGTAAAACAATTTGCTCATTTAGATAAGAGCAAATTCAGCATTTTGGCTAAGAACCATGAGAGCTTTACCTCACTTTCATGGAGAAAAGGAAGCATGAGCATTCGCTTTCTCGACTCATTCAAGTTTATGTCTAGTTCGCTGGATAGTCTTGTGAAAGGCTTAAGCGAAGATGAGTTGAAACATACCCATTCCCACTTTACGGATACAAATCAATTTAAATTGTGTGTTCGTAAAGGCCATTTTCCTTATGATTATGCGGGAAGTTACGAGGTGCTTGAAGAAACGACTTTGCCGCCAAGAGAAAAATTCTTTTCTCAGTTAACTCAAAGCACCATTAGTGAAGAAGACTATGCCCACGCACAGCATGTTTGGCGAGTGTTTGGCATAGAAACCATGGGCCAGTATGCCATGCACTACTTAAAATTAGACGTGTTGTTGTTGACCGACGTTTTTGAAACGTTTCGTCAGCTATGTCACACGATCTATGGCCTTGACTCCGCCCACTACTATACCAGTCCAGGGTTAAGTTGGGACGCCGCCCTCAAATTTACCCACATTGAGCTTGATTTACTGACGGATCTCGATATGGTACTCATGATGGAAAAAGGCATTCGTGGGGGATTCGTATCGCTCAATCAGCGACATGCCAAGGCAAATAATCATTACATGCCTGATTATTGTCCCGAAGAACCAGAATCCTACCTAATGTATTTCGACGTAAACAATTTATACGGTCACGCTATGAGTCGACCACTGCCGTACAGAAACTTTGTCTGAGTGTCTGAGAATGAAATTAAAGATTTTAATGTGCATAGCGCCAGCAAGCAACAGGGCGTAGGGTATGTTCTTGACGTTGACTTAGCTTATCCCCCCCATCTCAGACAGCGACATGGTGATTTCCCCTTTTGCATAGAGAAAATGGTGCCGCCCGAGAGTAAGGGCAATCATAAGAAATTGATGGGTACCTTGTATGATAAAAATCACTATGTGTTGCATATTGACATGCTGGTAGAATGTTTAGCCCAGGGCTTAACCCTGAAAAAAAAATCCATAGAGGTATTTCTTTTTGTCAGAAACCGTGGTTGAAACCATACATGGATTTAAATACCAGTCACAGACAAAGTGCCACTCAACCATTTCAAATAAACTTTTTTAAACTAATGAATAATTGTATCTATGGCAAGAGTTTGGAAAATGTACGGCAGTATAGGGACATTAAGTTGGTCAATACATGGCATGGCAGATGGGGAGCTCAAAAATATATTGCAAAACCAAATTTCAAATCTTTAAACATTATTGATCATGATCTAATGACTATTGAACTTGCCAAAACTAAAGTGGTCATGAATAAGCCTATCTATTTAGGCCAAGTCATTTTAGATTTTTCAAAATTGCACATGTATAAATTCCATTATGGTTTTGCAATACAGCGATTTCGTACCATTTCCTTGTTATATACAGACACTGATAGTTTTATTTACCATATCCGTGACTGTGATCCGTATGTCGTTATGAAACAAAACCCAAAATGGTTTGACGCGTCCTCGTTTAGTGAGAAGAACGTGTTCGATATCCCCCGTCTGAACAAAAAAGAAATTGGTTTAATGAAAGATGAGTGTTCAGACACCATGATGACTGAGTTTGTAGGTCTCGCTCCGAAAATGTATAGTTTTCGACAGGTGGATCGATGCGAATCTATGCGAGCCAAAGGGATTACCCAGCATGTGGTTAAACGACTCTGTGTGGATGATTATTTACATGTCCTTCAGACCCAAACAGCCATGGCACATAGTCAGTTTAGGATTCTCTCGAAAAATCATGATTTATTTTTAATGAAGCAGCGAAAACAAACACTCGCTTTGTTGGACGACAACAGACAGTGGTGTCAGGATATGATGACAAGCGTCCCATTTGGTTAAAACCAGTAATGGTTGTAGCTATTGTTGTTGTACAACACGGCGAGTGTTTGGTTTGGTTGCTATCAAATGCGAGATGCCATCTTGAGCCTCGGAATAAAAAAATAAAAAATTGTAGTGTATCATATAATTTTTGTTTTTTAACCTGTGTGCATGGGTGTATGCATGGATGTGTGAATGCCTGTAAATAGTTGTACATAAACTGTATGTCATGTGCTATTTGCCTGTCAACGCATAAAGAGAGCCCTGCATCAACGTTTGCATGGTTCACTGTGCACAGGCTAGATTAAAAACATGTTGACTTCTTTAGGTTAGGTTAGGAAAAAAAAAACAAGTAGCCACCCTCACTATTGTTGTCGCTTAGTAGGCCTCATGTTTCAGCAAAGTGACCATTCACCCTCAGTAGGCATGTGGCTTAATAGACCACACTAGGGTGTGGCTTAGTATGTCTCATGCAAGAACAAAAGAATAATAATAATCTGCTGCTTTTACTGTGGACAAACTCTCACTTTATGGCTAGAGTTATGAGTGGTGATATATTTGAAAACAACACCAGTCCAATATCTGAACAGAATTTTTTTTTAACCTGTTGCATGTTATGTTTGCCGCCTACAGCTAAAGAAGTCAACAGACAGATGGTTATTTATTTGCGTTTTGCTTATTTTGTATTTTATTTTTGCCATTGACTTAGGGGACAGACAGTGTATATAGTACATTGTATTTTTTTTATTTATTCACTTAGTAAACGGCAACGACTACTTTTCAGATTCAATCATGAGCCACGGTGAAGATTGTTTTATCGTCACAAAACACACCACGTTCAATGAATATGCCACGATGATGTCTCATAATCCTCAACGTGTGGCCTATCCTTCAGAATATAGAAACACGAAAGTACGCATTGATACCACGTTTTATGACAGCTTCATTAATCGTGATGATAATGATGATGATTTGATTCATGACCCAGGGCATCACTTTTGTAAATCCTGTATGCTAAATTTTGGCTTTGAAAATAATGTATCCACGCAAGTGATTCATAAAGCATGGTACGGTTTAACCATGAATCAAGTGATTGTTAAATTAGCTGACGAGGATCATTTTGCAGATTTCTGGTGTACAATATGTACAAAACCCCTGTTTAATGTTTATTTTCCAATAACCTCTCAAATGTTTTGTTTTCATTTTTATAAATTTCCTGCTGAGGAACGAATCACTTCGTATCGACAACAAGCATTTCGCCAACTTTGTCTTAGCTTACCTATCAATCAATATTCGCCTCATAGAATGAGATTTGTTAGAAACTAACAACATCATGTCATGATTACGGCTTTTTTGTTTACATTCGGTTTTCAGGTGCATACTTGACGTTTAGAATACATTTGGCTATTTTTTGTTTGTTTTAGTTTATCGTGTATTCACGTTGATGAACACATACACACTGGTTTAAATTTGTAGTTTTGAATTTTGGTTTGTTGGATGCAGACATGGTTATTAAATGCATAGCGTGTTAACTTTGCCTTTTATAGGTTACCAACAGCATTCAGATGTTTGCTCTTAGTATCTGTTGATACTATTTGTTTAACAGAAAGCAGTGTGAATTTGCACAACAACAGGGCAAACGAATACAAGTCATTCGACAAGGGGATGATAGGCTAATTCCCATTCACAACAGTGACATGCATTTACCTCCAAGAGAGATCTTGAAAATGATTCACACTTAATTTTGATAAAACATTTCCTATTAAAAAATTTCCAAATGTATGTTTTGACTGAAAAATGATACAAACATTATTATTATATTTTTGTAAATTTATCCAATACTATCTATCTACAACTTCAGGTCATAAATACTCAGGATTTTTAAAAAAACAACACACTTTGATGTACAAAGTTATTGTTGTTGTAATATAAGAACGAGAGTGTTAGAAAGTAACACTCTTTTCTTTGGTTATAGACAACCATGGACGCCTTGAACGCCATTGGTCAAGATTGTGGCTTTGCACGCAAGAAAATGAGTGAATTGCCTACGCAAACACCCTTTCGCATACATAAAATTCAAAAACTGAAAACCAAATTTGGTGAACGAGCTCTTTGCATTTGTCAAGACTTTGAGACATTTCTTCCCACACGATTTAATAACCTACCTGATAATGTCATGGAAGATGTCACTTCCAGTATTCACCCTGTCTATTTAATTTATGAGGGTGAAAAAAATAATCGATGCGTGGTTCGTTTTGTACAAATTGAAAACGAATAATCACTGTACGCTAGCCGTGACTTTATGTTTATTCATGCACTACTCTTCAATAACTATAATAAAATAAAATTATTTTTGGTGCTCAACAGTTTGACGTTTATTAATTGTTGCTCAACGTTTACCATGATAAATAAAAATAAAAATAAATTTTCAAAACTCATGCTTAATGGTAGATTTTTTTTGTTTATAGGTTTAGTACAATTACCATGTATATAATTTTTTATAATAATAATGAAACTATTAGTTAAAATGATGGACTTTTGTCCTTTTTTATTGTTTGTGATTTAAAATAGCATTTATAGCAATTTTTAAGCAATTTTTAATATAATGATTATAATTTATAATGATCAAATTCTAGTAACATGTTATTTTATTCAATAATAAGCGTTTAACAAAAAAAAACTGGTTCTAGAGTAGATAAAGATTTCATGCTGCCATTCGTTCTGCTAGACTGGCATTTGAAGCTGATGAATAATGATGGACGTTTGTCCTTTTTTTGATTGTTTGAGATTTAAAAAATAGGTTTAGTACAATTACCATGTATATATAATTTTTTATAATAATAATGATGATGAAACTATTTGTTAAAATAATGGACTTTTGTCCTTTTTTATTGTGTGTGATTGAAAAATAGATTTACTACAATTAGTAATTTTTATAACAATGCACTACTGTCCCTTTTTTATTGTTTGTCATTTATGACATTTTATTCATTTTATTTATAATTATAATGACGAAACTAAGAGTGAATAATAATAATGGAAGAAAACACAACATGGACTCTTGTCTTTTTATTTTTTATTTTTGTCATGATAACAGTGATACTATACATTTTTTTAAAATAAATTCATTACATTAAAGTCCATATCTAGATAAAAGTAATTTGCTCTTCATAGCACCAATCACTATAAATGCTGCCATTCGTTCTGCTAGACTGGCATCTGAAGCTGTTAATCGTTGCTTGGCAATGCTTAACAAGACTTTGTCGGCAATGCGCCTTAGTGTGGGATCACTGTTTTCATAGGCTTTATCGTGATTAAGGCATGCATGATCCAAAGCATTGATTCCCATATCCCCTCTCCTCAAACGATCTTCAAGACGAGTACCAGGGCCGCAAAAGCTGTAAGCAGGTAAGTGAGCTTCGAATGGTAAGTTTTTAATGATGTTATCAATAATTCCACGGCCAGTACACCTGGGACATAGAGGTTTCAATCGGTGAAAAACACTTTTTCTGTTGTTCTTCTTGTTCTTCTTCTTCTTCTTCTTGTTGTTGTTGTTGTTGTTGTTGTTGTTTGTCGGCGGCTGCTGACGAGCATGGTAGGTGGTGGTTGTTTTCCGCATGACAGCCATGGAATGATGAAACAATGTCTTTACACTGAGTTTTATGACCATGATATAATTTCATTAATTGGCATGTGGCACACTGTCGAATGGAAGGTATTTTTGCCATGGTTAATTGCTTGTGATGGGAAAAATGACTGCATGGTTGTAGTTCACTCAATACAGAGTCGTTAGTCCACTCGGCAGGCGCCTTTTCCCAAATTTCTTTGACAGCGTTGGCAGCAACATAAAAAGAAATGATTTAGGTAGTGCTAATAATTCATGTTGTGTAAAGCTAATCAGTTTTTTCTTGCACAAAAAGAACTTTCCAATAGGCTTGTCCATTGTAGAGGCGTCCATGTCTATAACGTTGATGTTATCACCTCACGTGTGCACGTCTCACTGCTCATTGGACGATACACTTTCAGTTTTAATTTTATTGAACAACTCCCAACATGCACTCGTGGTGAGCCAATGAAACAATTGCCATGCATGCGCTAAGGCTTTATTCTGAATAATGTCGCAAGGACAAGTGTCCATGAGCGTTTGCAGGGATGGACAACCCAGATCTAAAAGGTCAATACATTGACAGTGAGAGGGTAGAAATGGTTGAAGCCACTGGCGTTTTTCACTCCCTTTAACAAATAAGACATTGGCCGAGGACAAATTGGCTTTCATGACGATGTCAAGATACTTGAAAGAAATATCACCCTAGTTCCATGCCAACTGCAAATGATTTTCAATCCATTGGCTCTGTTTTTTATCTTTTTAACTAAGCAACTCGAAAGCATAGGGAGGTCTAAACAACAAATGAATAGGGTTAGACACCCAAAACGTACTACAATCGATAAAAGCGACTTCCTTAAATATAAATTTGTTGTCTGCAATTTTAAACCCCTGACAATCCACGATGAGTGTACGCATCATGCTTTTTTATTTTTACTTGTTACCTCATTGACGTCTAATCAACAACTAACCCATGCCATGGTTTAACATGGCAAAGTCAAAGGACTTTAGGGGAAAAAAATGAATTGAACAACAGCTAAATATTTTTTGAGGTTTTATTCATAACAAAAAAAAAACACTTACACTTTTATTACAAAAGTTTGTTGGCTTAATTTGGAACAGCATTCAAATGAATAGTTTGCACATACGGTCCACTGCTATCTCCTAGTTTTGCAGGGTCTGGTAGAATAACAGGATAATTCAAACTCCATGGAATATTGCCCACATCATAGCGATTGAGGTAAGGGCAGGATGGACTCCATCGCTGATGATCGCTAAAGGGTCAATCCCCTATTTCCCAGTTTCCAATTTCAATGTTGCAAAAAATACACTTGACCACATCCCCACGTTTTAAGTAATAAAATCCGCTCGCAGCCAATTCTCCACAATCCATAAAGGGAACTGTCCATGTTTTAAAAGTTTTCAAACGATTAAATTCACATTTTAAATTCCATGGTTTGTCTGTCACGTTGTTGTCGTTGTTGCAGTTGCTTATTGTGGGACACATGATGTTTGTTGTTGTCGTATGTGCGCACAGTGCCAGAGCGCAACAGATACTGTGCATGCAGACGCTTATCATTAATCCTTTTTTTTTTTTTCATTTTTTCATTTTTTTCATTCGACCACAGATGGCTTACATGCTGGTGACATAATTGGAAAAAGGATGATATTTCACTTGCCTAGCATGAATAATCAAACAGTAGGCACTGGTATGGTCTTGGACATTTTCTTGTGTTTCAAAATCTACCCTTAAATCAATGGTGGTGATTTTCATAGATTCTTCTAGATATGAACAGTCGAAAACAATCAGTGGTGCTTTTGCTTTAAACCCTTGTGGCGACAACATAGGACAATCCTGTTTTTCATAATAAGACGATTGAAATTTAGCGAACATGTCATAAAGGGGGCCAAACTTATTTTTTGAAAAATTGAGTTCCAACCCCTCATAGGGAAAGCAAACATTATTTAAAAATAGTCGTATATTTCTCAAGTGAATGTGATCAAACAAGGTGACATCTTTGCTTTGTTGGTATTTTCTACTGGTTTGAAAACCAATAATAACATAGAGGGGTCTCTCGGTAGAGCGAGTCGATTTGACACTCCAACTATGAGTGTCTGTGGTAGGTAGCAAGGGGTATTCATGCAGACACCAACTTCGAAAGGCGATAGGCAAGGCTTTATCTTTTTGCACCAAATTTAACATGCTTTGCTTTTTACGATCCGATAGCGTCACATGGGGCACTTTCCATAGTAATCGAAGCAGTTGAATTTTTGAGTCTATCACTTGGTCAGAGGCTCCTTTCAGCGCATTATAATCACTGCGGTCTCTCACCAGATACAAACTTTGTCTTGCGTTTAAAATAATACGCTTGTGATCTTCGGCAAAGCCAAGGAGTAATTTTAAGGGTAGG
This sequence comes from Meconema thalassinum, assembly GCA_946902985.2. NCBI lineage: Eukaryota > Metazoa > Arthropoda > Insecta > Orthoptera > Tettigoniidae > Meconema > Meconema thalassinum. The sequence continues at coordinate 490,592,691 of OX336388.2, read as the reverse complement.
AAGCCTGTAAAAGTGCCATCGGTATGAACTAGCCAGTTATTGCTACTGTTGGGACACCATCCTGCCATAGAAAGCGTTTTACTTTCCTCCTCGCTATAGGATGGATATAATTTCATAAGACTAGTCATGCCCACATTTCGAGTCATATCTATGACAATATCATTTATCACATAACGTACTTCAGAAAACAGAAAAGCCAAACCATGATTCGCCAACGCAGACGTTGTGGGTGTGCTGCCATCTGCTTTCATCAATTTACCCTCAATTTGAAGGACACTTTCATGAGGTAGAGTAAAAATATCTTGATTGTTAATGATGAATTGAATCTCGTCATTGTTATTCAGTCCTGTTGCTTGAGGTTGATAGGAATGCATATCAATGCGCACGACGCCATCTTCCACTTGTATGGGATTTAACACTTGCAACAGCTCTTTGTTCATGAGTGGGGTGAAGCGTATAACCAATGCGTTGTAAGCGTTGTCGGTTTACTCGTGTCAACCGTTTCATACACGGCGGGCAACTAACCGACCTCGTAGACGTTGTTGTTGCTTTATAGATAAATTTCATAGCGTCTTTAAAACCAACTTGTGCGTCACAGGGGTGTTGGCGTCCAAGGCAATCAGTTGTTGGTTTCTATTCACTAAGCGTAAGGTAATATTACTAATATCACTGACACACACAGGATGATATAGAACCACTGAAGGGTTTTCACGAATAATATAGCCGCAAGGAGAGGTGACAATAAAATCATACAGGAAATGGCTTTGTTCTTGATTCGTAAATACGTCTCTAATAATATTGCAAGTTACAGAAATGTGATGGTCCTCGATGAATTTCACTGGATAATCTGATTCATGGGGTTGGTGAGCTGCCAACACTCTTGGTTTAAATCCTAATAAAGGACCAATAGAATGAACTCGTGTTTCAAAGTCAATGTTAAACGTAGAGAAAATACGACAGCGATGAGTTATTGTATTGGCTGTAAGTTCAAATTTGTGTGTCCCATCCGCAAATGGTTTGACGCCAAATTCTTTTATCATCGACACGCTAATGGCCTCATGCACATCGTCTATGGTATAACCTCCAGGGGGTAGTGTCAACATATAATCATCATAATAAAATTTGTCATTAATATCCAGTTGAATATTGTAAATTCTGTTGTAACTTTCCAAAGAAATTAATCCTAGCACATAGGATTGTTCTGGTTGCAATTCAATGGGGGGGGAATCCAGGGACACTTCAGGCCCGCGACTGTGCACGGTAAAGGTCTTGGCGTTGACATTCATAATATTGAAACTATTGGCTTAACGCGACCTCTTATATAAAAAATGTAAACTCAAACGGCCACACTCTTGACTGTCAAAGGTTTGTTGACGATTCACATTATAGAATATCTTTACCCGGTTTCCCAAATAACGTAGCAACTCGATCGGGGGTGGTAAATTTCCATAACTGTCAAAGTACCATACTGTGGAACCTTGTTTCACATAGGCTACAATATGGGTTCCTGGACCTGTATCATCATCTAAATTCATCATGGCTCGTTCTTCTTTCCACGGTGCTTTGGGTAATTCATTTCGCATAAATACACCTCGAAAATGAGAAATCTTTAGTTGTTAGGCATAGCTTTCCACTTCTTCATGGGTCATGGCATGACGAGGCAGTTGCCTTAAGCGCTTATCGATGATGGACATTTTTTTTTTCTTAGACGGTAGGCCACTACCTTGTGGGTAAAAGACTGGCTTTAAAGGATTGCCATTTCTAGCTCCCATCGCAATGGCTTCTAACGTTTTATTGTGTCGCTCGCTTTCTTTGAGTTGTTGCTTGCCTTGCTCGACGGCTTTTATGGTTTTCGCTACAGCGCTGGCACCACCCAAAAGGGACCCCAAAGCTGCCAACCCTGCAAATAAAGCCGGCAAAAAACCCCCACGCATAGCAACAGGAATGACTCGCCCACGTTTTTGCTTTCTTCCTCTTCTTTTTATCGATACACTAGCAGTAGTACCCGGCTTCGCCCGGTGGAATGATGATAATGTATCAAAGTCTACTTAGAAATATAATGGACATAAAATCTAGGTCATCCCCCCCCCCCAAAGACAATGAGGGCGTAATATCTAGGTCATTTGCCCTTTTGATAAGGATGATAATGAAAACTACTGTTGAATTGACACGTCAAACTTACAAACTACCGGAATAGAAATACATATTTCAAAATTCACAGGCGAGGAAGACTTATTGTATGTGGTGATTAATGGTGTAATGGGCATAACATCTAGGTCATTTGCCCTTATGATGAGGATGATGAGGGGAACTACTACCTGTATTGAATTGACACTTCAACTTATAATGTACACAATGTACTGTAATAAAAATAAATATTTTAAAAATCACAGTCGAGAATGACTTTATGCGGCGGTGATTAGTGGTATGATGCGCGTAACATCTAGGTCATTTGCACTTATGATGATGATAATAATAAGGTAATGAAAAAATGACTACTAAACGAACATGGTGTAATTTACAACTGATATAGATAATTCAGATGTCTAGCTTCGATGTCTTCCAAAGTGTCAACCTTATTTTCTGGCTTAGGCCTGTACTCGATGCGTCTAGTGAAAGAGCTTATGGCGTACTGCTCGGCAAAAAAATGGGTCCAAGCTGCACGAACCTGAGATGATCGTAGATGACGAAATACGATGACACACGTTCGGGGTTCCCCGTCGTATTTAGATTGGCCGGGGAATCACTCACTCTTTCGCAACACCACAGTGTGGCTTGAGCAACGGCCCTGTGCTGGCATGAGTATAGACAGCTCTGGAAAGTCCTCTCATGTCACCTCGCGATGAATCAGCAAGCTATTCTCACAACGCCACCCCCCCCCCCCCCCCAGAGTCTCACAACTTGTGGGACGTGGGTTGGCGACCACCGGACCGCAGCTGAGTCTGGCATCGCTTCTACTTCCTGGTGCCAGGCTCCTTTCAGTTCTCTTTCCTGACGGCCTCCCTTGGTCAACTCTTGTTCCCTTCCGACCCCGACTGTATTAGGGCATCCAATGGGCTAGGGAGTCTTCCAATTTCCCGCTTAATTGGCCGTTGTCTCATCTTTCCTGATGCCCTCATTCTTCGAGGGGTCTGCTCTCTATTCCGTTTCATTATATCTCCTGTACCGGGTGAGTTAGCCGTGGTGGTTACGGCATGACTGATGGCAGTCGCTCACATCCGGGAGGCGAGGAGGTTCGAATCCCCCCGCCGGCAACCTTGAAGATGGTCTTCTGTGGTTTCCCATCTTCCTTCCAGGCAAATGCCGGGGTTGGTCCCTAACTATAGGCCACAGCCGCTACCTTCCAACTTCTCGTCCTTACATTCCCACTTCCCTCCTTCCCTCCCCAACGGTACCTGTAGCTCACCCATTGGGTGTCCGTCTCGAAGCAGCTACAAAACTGGCGAGCCGAACATGTCCTCGGACACTCCCGGCACTAAAAGCCATACGCTTAAAAAAATATATATATATATCTCCTGTCCTCTGCTCAAGGCCCTCAAAGAGGCAGGTTGTGTATAGCCCCACCATTTCTGGTACACCCTCAAGGGCTCATGGCGGGTGAGTTAGGAAGCTGGCAACCCCGAGGAATTCCTGAGCTAAATGCAGGGAATGGAGAGGTATGTCAGAAATTTAAAATGGACAGTGTTACTCGTCGGGTTCCAAAGGGTAAGTAACTTACATAAAGATTGGTTGAGATGGGTGAAACTATGTAGATTTTTGCCAAAGAGCCTAAATGCGGTAAATGGAATGGTCTATCTGAAATTTCATGTAGAAAGTGTTACACGTCGGGTTCCAAAGGGTGAGTATGTAAAATTTGGCTCAGATCGGTGAAACAGGGTAGATTTTGCCAAAGGGCCTAAACGCAGGAAATTGAGTTGTATGTCCAAAGTTTTAAGTGGACAGTGTTACTCGTCGGGTTCCAAAGGGTAAGTATACAAATTTAGGTTCAGATCGGTGGAACGATGTAGATATGTGCAAAAGGGCCTAACAGGGAATGGAGTGGTCTGTCTGAAATTCCAAGTGGACAGTGTTACTCATTGGGTTCCAAAGGGTGAGTATACACGTTTTGTTTTCGATCGGTGAACGATGTAGATTTGTGCCTAAGGGCCTAAATGCGGGGAATGGAGTGGTCTGTCCGAAATTTCGAGTGGACAGTGTTACTCGTCGAGTTGCAAAGGGTAATTATTTGAGATCGGTGAAACGGTGTAGTTATGTGCCAAAGGGCCAAAAAGCAGGGAATAGTGTGGTCTGTCCGAAATTTAAAGTGAACAGTGTTACTTGTCGGGTTCCAAAGTATGTAAAATTTGGGTCAGATTGGTGAAACGGTGTGGATTTGTGCCAAACGGCCTAAATGCAGGGGTTGGAGTGGCCTCTCCGCAATACCAAGCAGACTGTTCGTCGCAGTGTTCCAAAAGGTAAATATACAAATTGTGGTTGAGATCGGTGAAACGGTGTAGATTTGGGCCAAAGGGCCTAAATGCAGGGAATGGAGAGTTCTCTCCGCAATTTCAAGCAGACAGTGTTACACGCTGGGTTCCAAAGGGTAAGTACAGATTTTGGTTCTGATCGGTGAAACGGTGTAGATTTGTGCCAAAGGGCCTAAATGCAGGGAATGGAGTGGTTTGTCCGCAATTTCAAGCAGACAGTATTACTCGCAGGGTACCAAAGGATAAGAATCCGAATGTTGGTTCTGATCGATGAAACGGTGTAGATTTGTGCCAAAGGACCTAAATGCAGGGAATGGGGTGGTCTGTCCGAAATTTTAAGTGGACAGTGTTACTCGCAGGGCTCCAAAGGGTAAGTATACAAATTTTGGTTCTGATCGGTGAAACGGTGTAGATTTGTGCCAAAGGGCCTAAATGCAGGGAATGGAGTGGTTTGTCCGCAATTTCAAGCAGACAGTATTACTCGCAGGGTACCAAAGGATAAGAATCCGAATGTTGGTTCTGATCGGTGAAACGGTGTAGATTTGTGCCAAAGGACCTAAATGCAGGGAATGGGGTGGTCTGTCCGAAATTTTAAGTGGACAGAGTTACTCGCAGTGTAACGTGTTTTTCGAGGGGTTTTATGCAACTGGCATAAGTCAGTAGGATGCCATTCTATATTTATTTACGCGGCAAATTGTTCAGCCAAGAGAATTTTTCATGGTAATTTATTATTATTATTATTAATTTATTATAATTATTATTAAGGTATTTTCGGAGCATTTTATAAAAATTATTAGCATTCAGATAGGTTTTCTATGTCTTAGAAAACGCTATCCAGCAAATTATTACGAACGACGATATCATAGAAAATTATCTGATTACGGAATTTTACGGAGTTTTCGTCAGTTAGGGTATATCGAGAGACGTGACTCACTGGGAATTCGAATACAAGCTGATTCCTGTCGAGAAGTATTACGCAAGGCTGGGTCGCAAGGTCTAGAAAAGGCGAATTGTTGGTACGGAAATCGACTTCTCCCTCTCGCGCGCCGAGTGTAATGAGGCAGAGGTGGGGAACTGGCGGCGTGCTCAGCCAATCAGTAAGGACGACGTAAGCTAGATGTCGGTACCATGGTGGGGGAGCCAACGTGTGGATATATCGTTCGACGCGCCGTGAAACGAGGACTATCTGTGAAATACTTGAGGAGTATGGATGCGCGTGCGAGTCGCTCCGATGTTCAGTGGAGTTAGGGACTATCTGTGAAATACTTGCGGAGTATGGTTATACGCGGGGGACGCTCCGATGTTCGGTGGAACGGACTATCTGTGTAGAACTTGCGGAGTACGGTTGCAAGTGCGTGTCGCTCCGATGTTCAGTGGAGTTGAAGACTAACTTTTGCAAAACTTAACCAGTGCGGTTGTACGAGTGTTTGGGTCCGAGGTACGGACCATAGAATTATCTAATCTACCAGAATATCATCAAATTCCGACGGAGATGACGACGTCCAGGAGACTGTGGGAAGCTCACAGCATCAGCAAGAAGGCAATTTCCAATGGTAAGCGCAAATGACGCAGAAATACGCAATCTCTCATTTTTCTTTGTTTTACATTTCATATTTCAGTAACTTCATAGCTTGGAAATAAGAGTAAAATCAATTTATCAGACTCCGTTTTCACGTAATTTTCTATCGGTAATATTCAAATCACAACGCTCCAATTTAAATTTTGTACTTATTATTATTATTAATTTTGCTATACTTGTTTTATATAATAAATTCATTTCTTTTACAATGCAATCTTTGCTTTCAGTAGGTAGCATTAGATATAGACCAATTCCTTCTCCTGATACAATTGTTTGTTGGGTTAATGATCAAATCATACCACGATCTGAGTGAATAGGGTCTTGAAGGTGTTCTGCCAGAGCTAGACGTTGTTAAATACAAATTTAGATTTCAACATTGCATTGAGGTCTTGGCGCCCATTAAAACAACATAGCTTAGGCAAAGGTAAACAGTTACATTTATCTCCCAACAGTGTGGGCTAGCCAAACTGCCACATTGTACGCTCAACGTTAGGGGCTAGCAAAACGTTACACTTGTCGCTCAACGAGAGGGCGAAAGAAACCATTACATTTGTCGCTACCAACATGGGGCACTATATAATTACCATTACAATTGTCGCCGACAACTTGGGGCTGAAAACCTAATAACATTTGTGGAAGGAGAAGGGTATATATTTCTGTGCCTGTATTTTGGGGGTTATTTGTCTGTATCAGTGTATATCATTATGGGGGATGAGAAAGAAAGACAGATGAGGTTACGTAGTGGTCATCAACGGGAGAGTGATGATACGAGCAGTATGTCGAGTGATGGTAGTACCGGGGTAGCGGAGGTAAATCCCGATACTGAAACAGGGAGTGTAGGCGGCCAACCAGAATTAAAAACTTTACTTCTCGAGTTTATGTATCAGAACAAAGTTAGTAGTGATGCCTTAAATGCTAAATTAGAACAAAACAATGCAAAACTGGAACAAAATAATGCTAAATTAGAACAAAACAGTAGGGAAAATAAAGAAAGTACAGATGCCTTAAATGCTAAATTAGAACAAAACAGTAGGGAAAATAGAGAGAGTAATGAAAATTTAAACGCCAGATTAGAACAAAACAGTAAGGAAAATAGAGAGAGTACTGAAACTTTAAATGCTAAACTGGAACAAAACAACGCCAGATTAGAACAAAACAGTAAGGAATATAGAGAGAGTACTGAAACTTTAAATGCTAAATTAGAACAAAACAGCAGGGAAATGAGTGACAAATTCGAACTGATTAGAGGTGAGATCAGGGGGGTGATGGAAGAAAAGGCTAAAGAGATTATTGCAGATGTAGACAGAAAATTAGGAAAAGTACAGGAGGAGTTGGAAATTAGAATCAGTACACAGGCTGAAAATTTAAAAGAACTAGTGCAACTGGAAACACAGCAGGTCAAAAAGCAATTGGGGGGAGAAATTGACAAAATTCAGGTAGCTACTAAAGAGGTTAAGGAACAGCTGGGGGGTAGAATTGAGAAAGTCCACTCACAAATAGTTGCAGAAGTAAATGATTTAAGAGAGAGTAATAAAGCGAGCATTAGCAAGATTGAGGAGAAACAAGCAAAGCTATATGATAAAGTAGAAGAATCAGAAGGAAACATTAAATTAACAGTAAACAGTATTGAGAGGAAGGCTGAGGAGAAAATCGCAGAATTAGAATTAAAATTAAAAGCTAGGATCAGGCAAGAAAATAGTCAGAATAGGCCAGTTTTTGTGAATAGCACACACAGGGAGGTAGAACTGGGTAAGTTCAGCAATCGACAGGGGTGCCCAATGGAGTTCATGAACACTATAGAAAATAAATTCGGGGAAAGGTTGGAAAATGGTAGTATTGAGTGGTGCCAGGTAGTTGAAATTTTAGAACAAGTGTTTGTGGGGGAAACGAGGAATTGGTTTGCTGTCTACAGAGACAAGTTTACTGATATCAATGATTTTAAAATGAAATTCTGTGAAAAGTTCTGGAATGAGGTTATTCAGTCGCAGCATCGTGAGGGAGTAGTGTGTGGTAAATATAACCCTAAAGGAAGCTCCACCATGACCGAATACTTTTTAGGGCAGGTATTAGTGTGTAAATATCTGGATGGCTTGAAGGAGGAAAGTGATATGGTAAGGTTGCTACTTAGGCACTTTCCCTATAGGATCAAGGAGGCTGCTTGTATCCAGAATGTAAAGACTATATCACAAGTAGAAAATTTGTTAAGCACATTTGATGCACTAGGGAGAGGGGGTTATGAGGACAATTTCAATCGGAACCAGGGTAATAATAATAATAGACCTAATGAAGCCAGGCATCAAGAAGTTCAAGGGAACGGTGGCGAAGGGGCCAATGCTCAAAATAGAAATAACAATAATCAGCTAAATCAGAACAGAGGAAATGGCTATGGTAATCAGTATCAAGGGAGGAACAATGATTTCAGGGGAAATCAAGGGAGAAACAATGATTTCAGGGGAAATCAAGGGAGGAATTATAACGACAATAATTACAACCAGAATAGGGGTCAAGGAAGAGGACAGCCTAGTGGTAGTAATATACAGCCAAACAATGACAACACAACTCAGAACAACCAGACCAGTGCAGTAGTAACTAGTACTACGGCCAGCTGTAGCGGTTCTTTAAACGCGAACCAGGCTGCGAAGTAAGGTCAGAATCTCAGTCTGTAGCATGCCCTGTCCATACAATTATACAGGAACCCTATGACCTAAATGTAAGAAATGAATTATTACATGAACTAAATGATGAAGGTATTATTCAGGAAGTGGTTAGTAAGAGCCCCATAGTTAAATTTAACGTGTCCGAGGCGTACACAGATGTTTTAATTGATAGTGGTTGTATGAAGAGTTGCATAAGTAGTGCATTTTATGATAAAATGAAAGGAACTGGAGTAAATTTTGAGGAGATGCCAATTAAAAGCACTTTTGTTATCACAGCTGTTGGGAAGAGGTCTAAAGTAATTTCTAAGCAAGTTTTAGTAGACATTAAAATTAATAATCATGTAGAGAAGCAGATTTGCCTTGTAATTCCAAATTTAGTATTCAGTGTTATCTTGGGTTCAGAGTGGCTAAGTAGAGTGTCTGGTAACTTATGTTATGATGTAGGGAGTTTGAAATTTAAATGGGGAGATTCTGAAGTAAAAGTAGCGTTCAATGACCATATTCAGAGAAGTAGTATTGTAGGTGTGATTTGTACTTTAAATGAGATATCGCCAGCCGTAGAGCGGGGTTCTCCATGTTTTGTGGGCAGTGTGATTACGAACGGAAGTCTAGAGGACTCGTTACGTGAGGCTGCATTTCAGGGAAATATAGAGGATGAACAGTGTGTTCGGCTCTATGATGTGTTATGGTGTAATAGGAGAGTGTTTGAGGATCGCATTGGTATGGCCAATTGCTATACACATTCATTGAACGTTATTGATAGGTCAGTATTCACAGGACATAGATATCCTGTACCTTTCGCTTATCAGAGTGCAGTTGAGGCACAAATTAATCAGATGCTTGAAGATGGGATTATTGAGCACTCTAACAGTCCGTATGTTAATTCTTTGATAACGGTACCCAAGACCGACGGCACTGTTCGTATTTGTTTAGACGCTCGTTTGGTTAACAGTAGAATTAGTTCAGATCAGCTGAAATCTATGTCAATAGAGGAATTAATGCAAACATTTGAGGGGAAGAAGTATTTCACTTGTGTAGATTTGAGTTCCAGTTTTTGGCAAGTGCCACTTATGTACGAAGATAGACCATTTACAGCTTTTAGTCATAAATATAACCTTTATCAATTTTGTAGAACACCTTATGGGTTAAAGAGTAGTTCAGCAGCTTTAATTAGGGCTTTAAACATAGCATTAGGGGATGGCACAGGAGAGTTTGTAACCATTTACATAGATGATATGGTAATTAGTTCACGCAGTTTTGAGGAGCATCTACGTCATTTAAATATAGTTTTTCTGAAGTTAGATCAGGCAGGGTTCACTTTGAAGCTGTCTAAGTCGTCATTCTGTCAGTCAGAAGTGACATTTTTAGGTCATAGAGTGTCGAGTAGAGGTGTAACACCAGAAGAAAGTAGGGTTAATAAGATACTTAACGCAGAGGTGCCACAGAATGATAAACAGTTAAAAACTTACCTGGGAATTTGCAACTTTTTCAGGAGGTTCGTTCTTAAATACTCAGGGTTGGTAGAACCATTCAGGGAATTGCTTAAAAGTGGGACTCGGTGGAGATGGGAGTCCAAGCATGATCAGGCTTTTAGAGCGCTGAAGGAAGGTTTTGAGAAAGCTGTAGTGCTGAAATATCCGTTAAAAGATAAGGAATATGTGGTTATGACAGATGCTTCACATATAGGCATTGCTGGAGTATTATGTCAGAAAGATGATGAGGGTAATCTGTGCATTGTATCTTTAGCCTCGCGAGGACTGACAGCAGCGGAGAAAAGATACACGATTACTGAGTTAGAGCTTTTAGGTATTGTTTTCAGTTTAGGGAAATTTAGAATGTATTTAGTAGGGGGGAAATTTGAGATCCACACAGATCACCATGCATTACTGTATATGAGGACTTGTAAACTCAGTTCTAACAGAGTTAGTAGGTGGATTCTTGCTCTGCAGGAATACGAATTCACAGTAAAATATATTAAAGGTAAAGATAACATTCTTGCAGACATGCTATCGAGGGACACTAATTTATGTAGGGATTATCCTGTGGTTAAAGCAGAGGACGGTATTTTAATATGTGCATGTGTGGACAGTAGCAACAGGGCATCGTTACAGACACTGAGAAAAATGCTAGGTAGAGCAACGTGATGACGTTCATTTAAGGGAGCCACTTGCAAGGTTGGAAGCAGGTGACGCAGAAACATTTATAGTTTCCAAACGTATTGGGAAAACAGCATATGTGCTGGAGGATAGTGAGGGAAACAGATTATACGGGACGTATAATATACAAAGTCTACGAAAATATGTGTCATAAAGTGAGTGTGTTTAGCTGGCGAGCCAGCCTATCAAATGAGTAAGTGTGGTATTTGGTGCGTGGGAAGATCTGGTCTTCAAGGCAGGCGTATCAGAAGTCACACAGGGGGGTAGTATGTAAGTAAATGAGAGTTTTTAAGGTACAGGGAAATATGACGGGATTGTCGGATGCTGTTGAGCACTAAATTGTCTCGATGCACCAAGGCCATTTTGGCAGCGCTGATGGGTTCCCATTTATCTCCAAGAGATGGGGGAGCGCTTGTATAGGGCTTGTTAGCTTAAGGCGTCCACGAGATAAAAGATGGGCCATCAGAATGCGAGACAGTCCTTCATGAAACTCATACATATCAGCACACGTGATTTCTGTTTACGGCCTCGCCATGTGAAATTTGTAAGTGTGTAATTTAAGATAATCTGTACAATGGTATTATTTGTGTGAGGAGAAATGGTCTGTGTTGAGAGCTAGTATTAAGTAGAATATGGTTAACGGGAACTTAACAAGACAGGGCGCTTACGGCACAGAAATATTTGGTGTTATATGTAATGCGCATTTACTGGTTTTTTTTTCAGAAGTCAATATTAATTTAATCTACGTTAAAGAGAGATTAAGTATTATGGTCACGAGGCGCTGCCACAATAGTGTGATCGTGTGCTGAGTGATAAGTGGAATTAAATGTCACCATAAGGAGGGGACCTCCAGTGAAATTAGGAAGTTCTATGGTGATATAAATATATCAGAACACCTTCAATGCGTGTGATATGACATCATAAATACATAGTGCTCACACATTAATTATGTCTATTTCTCCAACATAGAGAAATTTGAGAGGCGGAAATATCCGTGGAACACTATTCCCTATGTAAAACATTGGACTGGTTGCAAAGTGCAATCCATAGTGACAACAAACTTTGACGCAAAGTGCGTGAAGAAAAAATATGAGTGTATATATCTGTAATTTAGGGTGATTTCATTTATGTAATATGTATTTTGGATGGGGTTTATTAACGTGTCTGGGATAATCGGATAATGGACCGTCGTCACGGTAAATCATCCGATGATCCGAGGCGAATATGTAACGTGTTTTTCGAGGGGTTTTATGCAACTGGCATAAGTCAGTAGGAAGCCATTCTATATTTATTTACGCGGCAAATTATTCAGCCAAGAGAATTTTTCATGGTAATTTATTATTATTATTAATTTATTATAATTATTATTAAGGTATTTTCGGAGCATTTTATAAAAATTATTAGCATTCAGATAGGTTTTCTATGTCTTAGAAAACGCTATCCAGCAAATTATTACGAACGACGATATCATAGAAAATTATCTGATTACGGAATTTTACGGAGTTTTCGTCAGTTAGGGTATATCGAGAGACGTGACTCACTGGGAATTCGAATACAAGCTGATTCCTGTCGAGAAGTATTACGCAAGGCTGGGTCGCAAGGTCTAGAAAAGGCGAATTGTTGGTACGGAAATCGACTTCTCCCTCTCGCGCGCCGAGTGTAATGAGGCAGAGGTGGGGAACTGGCGGCGTGCTCAGCCAATCAGTAAGGACGACGTAAGCTAGATGTCGGTACCATGGTGGGGGAGCCAACGTGTGGATATATCGTTCGACGCGCCGTGAAACGAGGACTATCTGTGAAATACTTGAGGAGTATGGATGCGCGTGCGAGTCGCTCCGATGTTCAGTGGAGTTAGGGACTATCTGTGAAATACTTGCGGAGTATGGTTATACGCGGGGGACGCTCCGATGTTCGGTGGAACGGACTATCTGTGTAGAACTTGCGGAGTACGGTTGCAAGTGCGTGTCGCTCCGATGTTCAGTGGAGTTGAAGACTAACTTTTGCAAAACTTAACCAGTGCGGTTGTACGAGTGTTTGGGTCCGAGGTACGGACCATAGAATTATCTAATCTACCAGAATATCATCAAATTCCGACGGAGATGACGACGTCCAGGAGACTGTGGGAAGCTCACAGCATCAGCAAGAAGGCAATTTCCAATGGTAAGCGCAAATGACGCAGAAATACGCAATCTCTCATTTTTCTTTGTTTTACATTTCATATTTCAGTAACTTCATAGCTTGGAAATAAGAGTAAAATCAATTTATCAGACTCCGTTTTCACGTAATTTTCTATCGGTAATATTCAAATCACAACGCTCCAATTTAAATTTTGTACTTATTATTATTATTAATTTTGCTATACTTGTTTTATATAATAAATTCATTTCTTTTACAATGCAATCTTTGCTTTCAGTAGGTAGCATTAGATATAGACCAATTCCTTCTCCTGATACAATTGTTTGTTGGGTTAATGATCAAATCATACCACGATCTGAGTGAATAGGGTCTTGAAGGTGTTCTGCCAGAGCTAGACGTTGTTAAATACAAATTTAGATTTCAACATTGCATTGAGGTCTTGGCGCCCATTAAAACAACATAGCTTAGGCAAAGGTAAACAGTTACATTTATCTCCCAACAGTGTGGGCTAGCCAAACTGCCACATTGTACGCTCAACGTTAGGGGCTAGCAAAACGTTACACTTGTCGCTCAACGAGAGGGCGAAAGAAACCATTACATTTGTCGCTACCAACATGGGGCACTATATAATTACCATTACAGCAGGGCTCCAAAGGGTAAGTATACAAATTTTGGTTCAGATCGGTGAAACGGAGTAGATTTGTTCCAAAGGGCCTAAATGCAGGGAATGGAGTGGTCTTTCCGCAATTTCAAGCAGACAGTGTTTCTCGCAGGGTACCAAAGGGTAAGAATACTAATTTTGGTTCTGATCGGTGAAACGGTGTAGATTTGGACCAAAGGGCCTGAATGCAGGAAATGGGGTGGTCTGTCCGAATTTTAAGTGGACAGTGTTACTCGCAGGGTTCCAAAGGGTAAGTATGCAAATGTTGGTTCAGATCGATGAAACGGTGTAGATTTGTGCCAAAGGGCCTATATGCAGGGAATGGAGTGGTCTGTCCGCAATTTCAAGCAGACAGTGTTTCTCGCAGGGTACCAAAGGGTAAGAATACGAATTTTGGTTCTGATCGTTGAAACGGTGTAGATTTGGACCAAAGTGCCTGAATGCAGGAAATGGGGTGGTCTGTCCGAAATTATAAGTGGACAGTGTTACTCGCAGGGTTCCAAAGGGTAAGTATACAAATTTTGGTTCAGATCGATGAAACGGTGTAGATTTGTGCCAAAGGGCCTAAATGCAGGGGATGGAGTAGCCTCTCCGCAATTTAAAGCAGACAGTGTTAGAATGCTGGGAATGGAGTGGTCTGTCCGCAATTTCAAGCAGACAGTGTTACTCGCAGGGTTTCAAGGGGGAAGTATACACATTTGGTTTGATCGGTGAAACGGTGTAGATTTGTTCCAAAGGGCCTAAATGCAGGGAATGGAGTGGTCTGTCCGCAATTTCAAGCAGACAGTGTTTCTCGCAGGGTACCAAAGGGTAAGAATACGAATTTTGGTTCTGATCGTTGAAACGGTGTAGATTTGGACCAAAGTGCCTGAATGCAGGAAATGGGGTGGTCTGTCCGAAATTATAAGTGGACAGTGTTACTCGCAGGGTTCCAAAGGGTAAGTATACAAATTTTGGTTCAGATCGATGAAACGGTGTAGATTTGTGCCAAAGGGCCTAAATGCAGGGGATGGAGTAGCCTTTCCGCAATTTAAAGCAGACAGTGTTAGTCGCAGTGTTCCGAAGGGTAAATATACAATTTTTTGTTGAGATCGGTGAAACGGTTTAGATTTGGGACAAAGGGCCTAAATGCAGGGAATGGAATGGTCTGTCCGCAATTTCAAGCAGACAGTGTTACTCGCAGGGTTCCAAAGGGTAAGTATAAAAATTTTGGTTCAAATCGGTGAAACGATGTAGATTTGGACCAAAGGGCCTAAATGCAGGGAATGGGGTGGTCTGTCCGAAATTTTAAGTAGACAGTGTTACTCGCAGTGTTCCAAAGGGTAGGTATACAAATTTTGGTGCAGATCGGTGAACCGGTGTAGATTTGTGCAAAAGGGCCTAAATGCAGGGAATGGGGTGGTCTGTCCGAAATTTAAAGTTGACAGGGTTACCCGCAGGGTTCCAAAGGGTATGTATACAAATTTTGGTTCAGATCGGTGAAACGGTGTAGATTTGTATACATAACAGAAAGACAGACAGACAGACAGACAGACAGACAAACATTGTGCTTTATATATATAGATAGATGATAGATGATGCTGCGATTTCGGAGCTGTAGACAATCGCACCGCTTGTAAAGCTTTTTCGATAGCCACTCTTTTTAGATTTTTTAAAGTTTTTTAAAGTTTTAACACTGAGTGTGAGGCAGATCGACTTGGTTTCCGACCTGGCTTTTTTCTTTTTTGAGATTTTTTTTTTTTTTCATGTTCATGGCATATCTTTTTTTCACCATCCTGCTACTTGGTGAACCTTTCACAGCAAACATTCGATAACAACTAACGTAGAGAACCTTATTTCATAGCAGTATATTCCAATTCTATATAAAGCGGAAAATCATTCACCGTTTTCCCAGCTTCCTTTTCCTCAAACGTCGTCGTCGTCGTCGTCGGCTTTAACTCGTTTCCGAGTATACATCTTCTTCCAAAACAGTCTAAAATAATCTAAGGTTGAGGTCTGTGGGCATGTTTGCGGTGACTGAACAGCCCAATGCGTGCATGAAACAAACGTCCACACAGATCACACAGAACTGTTGGTGGAGGGCGTGGCTGTGCTGCACGGAGCTTTCGTGCTTGTCGCTTGGCCTTAACAATTCTACGACGTTCTGCTTCAAACAGTTTGACAGCAGCCGGGATGGTCTGGCGCCAAGTTGAACGGTCTTTAGCAAGCTGGTCCCAGGATTGTGGATTGAGACCTGTCAACTTCATATTCTGCTTAAATTGGTCCTTGTAACGTCTCTTAGGGCCTCCATGAGGTCTGGTGCCGGAGGTGAGTTCACCATACAGAACCTGACGTGGAAGTCTCGTATCATCCATCCGTTGGACATGTCCAATCCATCTAAGTTGATGACCAATGATGGATGATTCTATACTATTAGCAAGCGCTTTCTCAAGAACATCAAGATTGGTGATGTGGTCTTCCCACTTTATCTTAAGGATGGATCGAAGTTTCTGTTGATGGAAGCGCTCAAGCTTTCGGAAGTCATGTCGGTAGAGGGTCCAGGTTTCACAGCCATACAACAATGTTGAGATGACAACAGCTTGGTACACCATGAGCTTCGTCTTCACGGTCAGATCTTTATTCAAGAAGACCCGGTGCGATAGTCGCCCAAACGCCGCATGGGCAGCACCGATTCTCTTCTCAACATCCTGCCCACAATTGCCGTGTACAGATAGCAGACTGCCCAGATACGAGAAGTGGTCTACCTGCTCCAATGGAGTATCTGAGATAGAAATGTTGAAGTGCGGAAGGGAAGTGCCTGGGGAGGGTTGTGCCAGAACCTTGGTCTTCTGAACATTAATGGTGAGACCAAAACGTTCACATGCATTCTTGTAGCAATTAACAGTCTGTTGCAACTCCACTGGCGTGAGTGTAGGCGATGCTGCATCATCTGCATACAACATATTGGTTATCTTCGTAACCTGAGTTAGCTTCTTGGAGCGAAATCGAGCTAGGTTGAAGAGCCCTCCATCAAATCGGTACCTGAGATCTACACCTGGGATGTTTGTGGGCGATTTATAGAGCATTGCAGCCAAATACAATGCAAACAGTGTTGGAGCAAGTACGCAGCCTTGTTTCAGTCCATGAGTGATAGGAAATTCGTCAGAGATCTTATTTTGCTGACAAACCTGACCGGTCATGCCATCATGGAGAGCTTGGATTAGATCAACAAAGCGTCGAGGACAGCCAAAGCGTTGTAGCACCGCCCACATAGCAGATCTTGGAACTGAGTCAAAGGCCTTTTCCAGATCATAAAAGACTAAGAAGAGTGGATTCTGTTGCTCACTACATTTTTCTTGTAGTTGTCTTATGCAGAAAATCAAGTCAGTTGTGCTTCTGGAAGATCGAAATCCACACTGGGACTCGGGGAGGATCTTTTCTGAGATAACCTGAAGGCGGTTAAGTAAAATTCTGGCGAGAATTTTACCCACAGTAGATAGTAGCGATATACCGCGATAGTTGCCACAAACACTACGATCACCTTTCTTGAAGATTGTGATGATAGTGGCGTTCTTTAGGTCACCAGGTACTTCTCCTAATTCCCAAATTTTGAGAATAAGAGTGAAAATCCGCGTTTTGAGGGACTGACCTCCAGCTTGAATTAATTCCAGTGGGATGTTATCTGGGCCAGGTGCCTTTCTTGGTTTCATTTGATTGAGAGCTACACTGAATTCCGTGTAAGAAGGAGGTACAGCCATCCATGGTTGTTCAGGATATTTCGGCACATCACAAAGGAAGTCTTCAGCAGCTGTTGAGGGACGATTTAGAAGGATGGAGAAATGTTCCTTCCAACGCTCTAAGACATCATGGCTGTCAGTAAGAGTGGCAGAGTTGTCAGCACTTTTTAGTGTACCTGATGAAGAACGAAGTGGGCCATATATCTCTTTAATCCCTGCATAGAAGTTCCTCAGATCACGAGTATCAGATAGCCTCTGAAGTTCCTCAGCTTTCCGCTGCCACCAAGTATTCTTTATCTCTCTTATTTGTGTCTGACACTTACTCTTGAGTTCTAAATACAGAGCTTTCTTCGTATTTGAGGATGGGTCTTGAAGATGAGATAGATAGGCTTCCCTTTTGATGTTGATGAGACGCAAAATTTCTTCGTTGTTGTCATCAAACCAGTCTTGAATTTTCTGCTTTACCAAACCAATGGTTTCTTCAGCTGACTTAGTGATTATCTCCCTCAGATTGGTCCATTCTTCTCGAATGTCACTTGTTTTAACTGGATGATCTGATAGCTGGGCATTGATCATATTCTCAAAGTTTGTGGAAATAGATTCATCCTGAAGTTTGGAGGTGTTAAACTTTCCTCTGGATGGGGTTTGGAAACGCCTTGGTGGTTTTGGGCTGATGGATATCCTGAGTTTACAGATGAGAAGTTTGTGATCCGTCCAACAATCGTCAATATTCCTTGCTGTTTTGGTAATAAGTATGTCCTTCTTATCACATTGTCGGGTAATGACGTAATCAAGGATGTGCCAATGCTTAGAACGTGGATGCATCCACGTGGTCTTGAAGCGGTCAGGTAATCGGAATTGAGTGTTGGTGATGAAGAGTTCATGTTCTGCACAAAGACCAAGAAGAAGAAGTCCATTGGTATTACAGGTTCCAAGACCTTGTTTACCCATCACATTTTGCCATAGCCGGTTATCTTTCCCAACTCTTGCATTGAAATCACCAAGGAGTAAGAGCTTATCTGTAGATAGTACCTTGGAGATGATTGTGCCAAGCTGGTCATAGAACTGGCCCTTAACTTCATCATCGGCCTTCAAAGTTGGAGCATAGGCAGATATGAGAGTCATGAATAAACCTCCAGAGAGTGGAATGCGGAGAGTCATAAGTCTTTCGCTGATTGCAGTGGGAGTAATTTGGAAATCATTAACTAGCTTGGTCTTTACAGCGAATCCTACACCATGAATACGATGTTCTCCCTCCTCCTTTCCCTTCCAGAAGATGGTATAACCTGATCCAAACTCAGTAATTTTTCCTTCAGTGGACAACCTGGTTTCACTGAGAGCAGCGATGTCAATGTTGAGTCTGGATAATTCATGAGTAATAAGAGCCGTCCTCAAACGTAAGCATAAGATGAAAGGATAATTCATCTCCAACATTTACTCTTTGATGGTTGTGGGCCAACACTCTATCACCGTTTAGTTGTATTTTTAAATGTTTCTCATCAGGCATGGCATATTTAATATGAATTACACCATCATAATGCAGTGGATAACGACTTAAACCGGAAGCAAGCATATAGGTAAGATCATCATTCACCAGTGGTGGTGGGGAATGGTTTCTGTCATTGTCCAGTTTTTTATTTATCAGGTACACTAAAAATACAGATGGGACAAATTTATAAAGCCTTTTCATTTGATAGGTCACATAACGTTTCGTGCAGACATCATTTTCGTCTCGAGGCTCTTGCACATCAATAATACGATGGTGATTGGCTGAATAGCCCTCAGCGGTTAGTCTCGGGACCATGTGATAGACACTTTGCACTTTGCAATCGACATAGCTTTTTGTTGCCACCTCTCGTGACTGTTTTGACAAAGAGGCGGCCGTGGCCATGGTTACATGAGCTCGCCCAAACACGTCCATGGTGATAGACGTTAACTAACCTATCCTACTCACCACTTGCCTATATATATAAACCTTATACACACATGAGAAAACCTCAGTCATCGACACAATGGAATTAATGAAACAACCCCATGCTTTGCCCGTCTCTGATTTGGTTTCAGAGCTATCACTGTCCGCGTGCGAACCTAAACGTCATGGCACTCTATTCCCATCTACCGTTCGATGTATTATGGTAGGGCCTTCGGGTTGTGGAAAGACCAATGTTTTGCTGAACATTATTACCGCGCCTCATGGCCTACGATTTCAAAATATTTATATTTTTGCCAAATCCTTGTACCAGCCTCTGTACGTGTATCTGGAACAAATTATGTCTTCGTTAAATAAAGAAGCCATGGGCTATTTTACATTCACCTCACCTCAAGATGTCATTCAACCAGACCGCATTCAACCAGATTCCATTATAATTTTTGATGATAATGCCACTCAACGACAGGCCATTATTCAAGAGTATTTTAGTATGGGACGCCATAAACAAATGGACTGTTTTTATCTGGCTCAGACCTATTCCAAAATCCCCAAACAGTTGATTCGTGACAATGCCAATCTCATCGTTCTCTTCCGCCAAGACTCTAGAAATCTCTATCATATTTTCCAAGATCATGTGAATCCAGATATGTCCTTTACAGCTTTCACGCAATTGTGTGCTTCGTGTTGGAACCATCATCCCCATGCCTGTTTGGTCATAAATAAACAGAGTGAACGATGTGAGGGACGTTATCGCTTGGGTTTTGATCATTTTATTTCTGTTTAAAAAGACCCAGGGTTGGACATTTCCTGTTAGTGTGTCTTTACCTTTACCATGGCGAACGCCATAGGGTACAAGAAACATGTTCAAATCATGCAGCGTATTATTGAGGCACGAAATACGATTCGACATAAATTTCGTGAATTGCAACGTTTAAAAAACGTCAATCCTTTACCCATGATAAAACATGCTCAATCATCTGTTGATTCCATGAGGTTCAAACCTAATGCTTCTGCTGCTACTGCTGCTGCTGCTGCTACCTCTCAAACTAAACCCATAACTAGTTCAAAATTTACTCAAACAGATTCCACACGACAGGTAAAATCCTCCTCCTCCTCCTCCTCCTCCTCTAATGTTAGTGAACAAGAACATCAAGAACATGAAGAAAAAGAAGAAGAACAACAACAACATGAACAAAGTGAAACTGAAAGCGAAAGCGTATTTAGTCCTGAAAGAAAAAAAATCCTCACCCCTTCAACAGTTTCTAAAAACAAAACAAAAATCTTCTGTCATAGCGGCAACACCGTCCTCCTCCACATCGTCTCCGTTTTCACAAGTCTTGGCAACCCCTCAAAATAAAGCTCAACTCAAAAACATTTTAATCAAACATTATAGGGCAACCCTGGAACCGTATCTGACCCTTCTATTTATTGGAAAGACAGATACCACGTATGGTGTTCGCTATGAGAATGATAGTTTTAAAATTGGGGATTCATCCATTAAATTTGCTCGTACGAAAGCTGTCATTAAAAAGATCAACTATAAATTAACACCAGGTCTGTTAAAGCTGCTATTTTCTCGCACCCCCTCGACACAAGATTTTACGTCCGAGGACCTTGCTAAATATAAATCCATTTTATTAGACACCAACGCTCACAAAAGAAACTATAAATCCTCTCAGCAGGTCAATGCCAATATATCCCAAAAATATAAAACCATCATTGCAAACATCTTTGGTAAGCAAAAACATCACTCTGCCTCTGGTGTAAGGTTTAAGAAATTAAAACCCTACCTAGATATAACCTTTTGGAATAATCCCAATCAGTTAGTAGAGCGCTTATACTTGCTTCATGCATCAAAACAAGCTGGTCACACTGGACATGAGGCGGAAATCGCCCACATTGAACAACAACTCCGAGATGCTAAAATTATCTTATAAGTCATCCCCCATCAAAGTGGGCATTGCTCATGAATTGCATAAACCAGCCCGACACATTTATGAACGTCGTCGTGTCATTTCCAAAGGAATCGATGAACTTTGGCAGGCAGACCTGGTTGAAATGATACCTTATTCTAACGTTAACGATGGTGTACGCTATATGTTGACTGTCATTGATGTCTATTCCAAAATGGCTTTTGTTCAACCAGTAAAATATAAAACTGGTGTCTTAGTCACAAAGGCCTTTCAACATATTATTGAACAATCAAAACGTCAACCTCACTTGTTACAAACCGACCAGGGGAAAGAATTTTTCAACAAGGATTTCTCCAGTTTTCTCAAATCTAAGGATATTCACCATTATACCACCTATAGCAATCTCAAAGCTAGTGTAGTTGAACGCTTCAATCGAACATTAAAAAGTTATATGTGGAAAGAGTTTACAATACATGGTTCCTATCGATGGATAGACTGGTTATCTCAACTTGTGTCTCGCTACAACAACACCATTCATTCCACCATCGGCATGAAACCTCGCCTCGTCACCAAGAACCTACCCAGACTCAATATACTGTTTAACCCTATAAAAAGGGTAGACCCAAGGCGACATCGCCTTAAAATTGGAGATTTTGTTCGCATTAGTAAACATAGAAGTGTGTTTTCAAAATCGTATACTCCACAATGGTCGACAGAAATTTTTAAAATTCGCCACGTCAAGCTAGGTCAACCAGTGACGTATCTCTTAGAAGATCAGAGCGGTCAACCCATTCAGGGACGATTCTATTATGAAGAAGTGCAAACAACATTATATCCCAACGATTATCTCATTGAACGAGTAATTAACGTCAAAGGTGCAAAATATTTTGTAAAGTGGTTAGGTTTTCCTTCCACGTATAATTCATGGGTCAATAAACATAATTTTTTGTAATAAAACCCTATTTAATTATTTAGAAAAAAACTATTTCCAAAAAAATGTATTATATGACCTTTCATTATTCCCACTCTTTTGTTTATTACATGTCCAATAACCGCTTTGTTCAAGCCCTTGCCAATCTTTTATCATAATGTTATACACTAACTCATTGTTTCAAACTTTGCGTTGCATAATGAGTCCATAATGAACCTAGGCTATGACATACACAATATAAATCCGCACACTGTATAATGACACCTGCCTCTTATCTCTCTCTGCTGCGAGGCACGTACGATGATAAGACCAGTGTCTGTCTGGCTCGCCGTGGGTCAGCCTCAATGCTTTCAATTCTCATTTCATAAGCAAGTTCTCTCTCTGCGTGTGAGCCCAGTCAAGCCTTGTCAAATAATAATAATAATAATAATAATGCATAAGTGTTTTACCAACATCATAGCGCATAACATAACGTGACTTTAAATCTGGTTTCTTACTTTTTCCCCGTTTTCCTCAACGATCTAAAAAAAACGGAAACCATGATTTCAGCTTTTCCATACCTACATTCCCGTAAACAGAAGAACGACACAAATACATCGACATGCCCATCATAAAAATCGCCTCATTCGTTTTCCAAATAACGCGAAAATGAACAAAAAACACCTTTTCCATAAGAAAACCATGTTTCCAGCTTTTTACCTTTTTCATATCTATATCCCCGTAAAGAGAATAAAGACACGAAAAAAATACTATCACACACGTCATCCTCACGTTTTCGGTTTTCACAATATGAGGGAAAATCACAAAAACCCATTTTTGACTAAAAAACATTTTTCCAGCTTTTTACCTATTTCATACCTACATCTGCGTAAAGAGGACAATGAGACGAAAACATACTATCATACACGTCATCATCACGTTTTCCGTTTTCCAAAAATCGGCAAAAATTTGAAAAACGCATTTTTAGACCCAAAACCCTAGGTTCACCTTTTCGACACCTACATTCCCGTAAAGAGCACGACGAGACGAAAAAAACGAATCCAAGCACGCCCTCCTAGCATGGCCCGTTTTCCAAAAATCGGCAAAAATGTGAAAAACGCATTTCTAGACCCAAAACCCAGGTTCACCTTTTCGACACCTACATTCGCGTAAAGAGCACAACGAGACGAAAAAAAAACGAATCCAAGCACGCCCTCCTAGCATGGCCCGTTTTCCAAAAATCGGCAAAAATGTGAAAAACGCATGTTTAGACCCAAAACCCTATGTTCACCTTCTCGACACCTACATTCCCGTAAAGAGCACGACGAGGCGAAAAAACGAATCCAAGCACGCCCTCCTAGCATGGCCCGTTTTCCAAAAATCGGCAAAAATGTGAAAAACGCATTTTTAGACCCAAAATCCTAAGTTCACCTTTTCGACACCTACATTCCCGTAAAGAGCACAACGAGACGAAAAAAACGAATCCAAGCACGCCCTCCTAGCATGGCTCCTTCCATTCCAAGGTCGCAGGGGCTCACAACTTGCTTTTGGAAGCAGCTTTCCCACTACCACACTACTAACACCTTTTGACAGCAACCCTCAGCGCTAATTCTGTATTGCGCGGCGCAATTTCCTAAGTGTATCGCAGTAAGCAACTGCGTTGATTGTTTGACCACGCGGTAAGAAATCAATGAGTAAGATGCCTTTCCAGTCCCAGAACACTGTGCACATCATTTTCCGAGGTGTCAAGATTTGTTTCGGCTTAACCTTTGCTGGGGATGAAGTGTGCCTCCATTCCATTGATTGCCGCTTACTTTCAAGGGTGTCGTAAGAAACCCAAGTTTCATCTCCTGTGACTATCTGTGTCAGAAATTCTTCGCCGCCTTCATTGTAACGGGTCAAAAACTGAAGTGCACCACCCATCCGTTTTATTTTGTGTTGCTCCGTAAGAATCTTTGGTACCCAACGACGGCAAAGTTTACAAAAGTTCAGTTTTTCGGTAACAATTTCATGAATTAGTGATCGTGAGATTTGGGGAAATTCCATAGCGAGAGCACTAATTGTAAAGCTGCGTTTTTCCCGGATCTTGTCATCAATCGCGTGAACCAGTTCTTCTGTAACCAAAGATGGACGCCCACTTCGTTCTTCATCGTGCACTTCACTACGTCCTTCATTGAACTGTCGGACCCATCTTCTCACCATCGAATCACTCATCGCATTTTGTCCATACACTTCGCAAATTTGCCGATAAATTTCAATTGGTTTCACGTTCCTAGCATTCAGAAAACGAATCACAGATCTGATTTCACAAGCGGCGGGATTTTCAATCAACACCGACTGAAAAGAGTTGATTTGAGGTGAGGAGATATATTACAAGGTTTGGCTAAGGATAGTACGAGGATAGAAATGGACTGTATGATAGAACACGAGGTAGGCAGCTGATTCACATCACTGGATCTCTGTGGAATTATTACTACATTATATTTACACAACTTAAAATGAACACGTCATACACGATAAGACAACACTCCCTACACATATTTACACACAAAAGAACCACTGAATGTAGGTGTTTGTTACACCGACTACGCCATTGTCTGACATCACGCAACTGACCGTTACCGCTCGTACTCAGAGACACACTGTCTTACTCTCTTCCCCCCAGGGAAGTAGCTAGCAGGAATGCTGCCCCCTACCGAGGGCAGTGGAGCTACGAGCACTGTCCTACTCTGACATCTGGTGAGGGCTTGCTAAACTTGAAGTAAGATACAATGTTCAAACACCGACATTGTACGAGTAAACATGCACAACAACGCGTACGTGGCTGACAGCGCTCTCCAAATGGCGCACGTTTCTTCTCCTTGATACAGAGCGTCTACCGCGCATATGCGGAACTGCGCTGCAGCGGAACGTACAACTAGTTGAAGACACAGGCGGCACACATCTATGAAGAAGGTATACAAAAACTCGTGCCACGCTGCGACAAATGCCTGCAACATTTCGGCAGTTATGTGGAAAAGTAGTTTAAGGGTTGTAGAATTTTGTGCAATCAATATTTTTTCTGTATCTGTACATAATTTAATGTTATTACCAAACGGAACTTACTTTCTGGACGTACTTCGTATTTGATAGTAGGACCCCAGCGCATGCACTCTGTTCACTAGGATCCCAACGCATGCACTCTGTTCACTAAAGTTAACCGACAGAATCTCGACATATATTTATGAATATTTATGTTAGACCATATAATAAAATTATAATTATCGTCGAACATAAACAGCCGTATGCAACTCACATACAATGGTAATTAAGACACTCGTATGGAAATTATAAAACTAGCTTCGCTCGTTTTATAAACTTACTCTTGTCTTAATTATTGCCATAATAGGTTCGTTGCATAATGTACTATTAAAGTGCAGTTTTCTTTAAACGTACTGGTTGCATAAACGGAAGGAATTGCTGTATTAAATACAGAGAAATAAAATAGAAAATTGAATTATAACGTATGTATGGTGTTATGGGTGATAAAATAGAGCTTGGCACTGTCACTTACAGAGCTAGATGGAAAGTTAGGGGCAGATGAACTCTCTGGTATGCCCCTTAAAACCTCAATAACTAACTAAATAGATGGAAAGTTGAATGAGACCTCTGGAGCTGGCGTTGCCATGGTTACAACTACCTATCCTCTAATCCTCAGATCAGTTTTCAAAAAGCGACGATTGTTTTGTAAATCTCTCTGAAGCCGTTGGATCAAGGGAATTGAAATGTGTTTTTTGGAATCCCTGTGGGACCTCTCCGGTCCTTCTACAACAATTTCCATATTTAGCTTATTTTAGCTTATGCCGATCGCTAAGGGGACGAAATCAGAAGAATATTATACTGCGAAATGCTAATAGTCCAATGTTCATTTATTTGTTTTACGTATTAAGTATTTTAACTAGGTTTTTGCAAAATTTCTGTTTAATCGCTTCGGTAGTTTTTGCGTGAAATAGTAACAAACAAGACACCTACAGTGATGGGTAAATTTCCGGGAAATTTGTCAAAGGGAATATTCCCCATTTGCCCAAAAACTCCCAGCAGGCAAAATTGTTAAAATTTAGTGGGAATTTCGTAATTAGTAGAAACCGAAAATTCCAAATATTATCTCACATCTAAAATATGAAAAAACAAAATTCCTTAATACAGCTTTTTTTTTTTTTTTCCATTAAAATTGTGAACAAATAAAATTTTGCAATACGAATAATTTAAAGTGTAACATTTACTCATGTTTTAACAAGATATACGTTTTTCTGTATTATATATGTTGTTGGAGCTGCGACATCGTGGTCATGTGTGTGGATTTGTGGGATGACCTGTGTTATTGTGATGGCTGTAATAGTGTGTGTAATTTGGGGAGAGAATTGGGAAGGTGGCGGCCGTAGCCTTAAGTTACGAGCCATCCCAAATGTGCATGGAGTGAAAGTCGGAGAAACCAGAATGGCTGAGGTGGATACCGAACCCTCGAGGGGTTCCAGTCCTCACACCGAAATTAAAATTTCTTGGCAGAACCGAGCCGGGAATCAAACCTGGATCTCGGGGGCGAGAGCCAAGAACGCTAGACACTACACCACAAAGTGGGCCTGAATTATATAAAGCGAGATTCAAGCATCTCGTCTTCATTTTTGCTTACAGACCAGTTTGTAAGTTTGCTACATAATTCGTCCGCCTCGTTGCGGAGTGGCTAGCATTCTTGGCTGACACCGCGGTGGCCCGTGTTCGATTCTCGGCTCTGCCAAGGTTGGAACGGCCTGAGGGCTGGAACGGGGCACAATCAGCATCATGAGGCAGAACTGAGAACAGGTTTTTCGTGCTTTCCTACGTCTATTCCAGGCAAATGCAGGGTAAATGAAGGCCACGGCCGCCTCCTTCCCCAATCATTTACAGTCAATTAAATACACGAACTGACACAGACATCACAATAACACACCCACACACTCCCAAGTACAGTACATGGCCTCGATGTCGCAAAGCCCCTAAATGATTCAACAGCAACATAAATGGAATGTTTCTAAATGCGAAATGTATTGTTTTGTATTACTAGTATACTGTATCTCTATTACAGCCTACATAGAAGGCTGTACAGAGGAGTCAAACTTTTATAGCAACAATTCACACGCTAAATATCGTTATTTATTTATTTATTTATTTATTTATTTATTTAGCGTATGGCTTTTAGTGCCGGGAGTGTCTGAGGACATGTTCGGCTCGCCAGAGGCTGAAGCTGCTTCAATGCGTACACCGGTGGGGTGAGCTACAAGTTCCGTTCAATTTCAAGTAGTTCCAACTTTCGCTACCAGAGTCACTGACACCCAGTGGTGAACGTTGGATCTTCGATAGAGCGTTTCAACGAAATCTAACCTGCAAATTTAGCTTAACACAAGTTCAATTAGTTGAAGGTTCTTCTGCATACCATAAATCTATAACATGGGACCGCCGGCTTTACTTCCCCTCCGAAGGAAGGCACACTGAAGGATTTTAACGTTCTTATAAAATCCGACGACTTCGGCTGGGTTTGAACCCGCGATCTTGGGCATAGAAGCTCAGCATGCTACCGACTACTCCAACGAAGCCACTAATATCGTTACTAAATAGCGATAATCAGATTCTCTATAAAGAAAAAATATTTCCTACGTAATCAAAGTGTTGCCATCGCTCAAGCACATTAAGGAATTATAAAATGTGCTAAAACTAGTGTTCTCTAACACTTGAGTGGCAGCCTAATATGATTTGCCCTTAAGCTCTGCACGCAGAACAACAGACAAATTAACAAGAACAAATGCGAGCGCAGTCCAAACCAATTAACTAATCAATTCACACCATTTTACTTTCACCCGAGGGCATGTAAAAGAATTGATTAACTCGAAACGAAGCTACCAAATCAATTTCGCACAATTTAGTCCCACACGGATCACACGCAATGGCACGACAAAATGTTTTATTAAATCCATTACGACCTGGTAGCAGGCAAGATAATATAAATTATGAAGACGAATTCATGCTTAGCGTTGCGGTGAAGTAGCTAGCCTGATCTCATTAGCGCATTGTTGTCAGGCGCACACGAGCGCCCTGGGCATGCAGGTATTGTTGGCGCTGGCAGGTGTCCTGTCAGTCACAACTAAGCGAGAACAATATCCACCTGCATGGTGTGTGCAGCCAACTGCTTGCCCGTCTTACAGGAACACTGACAGCATCACCACCACTCACACTGCGTTTTATGCTAATCCATTCATTACCTGCTGATATGTCAATAAAATTATCGTACGGAGAGCTGTCTGATTTACCCTATAGGGAAACAAGTTCAATGAACATTTTTATTTCAGGAAAACCATTGCCCAGACACAAAAGAATATAATACTTTTAATAGAAGCGCTTATGGCTGTTGATGTTGCTTGCATGCTTGCTTTAGAAGGGTCGCAACCATTTCTCAAACATTTAGGGACTCGCACCTGCACATGAGCACAGCGGGCTATTTTATTTTATATATTTTTTTACCATTTAGCTTGTTAATTATTTTAGAAAAATCTCTAATTGACGTTATTCAAAGACAGTATAAAACATGGATTACTTATGGATTACTTATTTTATTTTTAGAGAATCACATATCAATATTTGAAAATGAATCATAGTCTACAAAGACACTCAATTTTTATTTATAAGCTTACAAAAATTATGACAATGGATTTTTTAATTTTAATTTTTTAAATGCTCTCCTAAGTCATTACTATATATTTTAGTGAACTGAACTTCAATTATGTGAATTAATTTAATAGCGTTACATTTAAACTGAAAAAAGATGCGACCAAATCTTAGACTAAGTACACTACAACGAGTAAAACGTTTCCACAGAATCAACGATGTTATGTAAAGCCAGGAATTGCTCAATCAATTACTTCAGAGAAATGAAACATACAAATACTTGTGCCATTCGTGTTCATTTGAATATAGAAAAGCTCCCAGTCACCGCAAAAATAAACCTAAAGTAAGGGAGCAAAGTCCTTATCCCTAGAATAAAAATTGCGGAGAACATACCTCATGTTGTAGGAATATAAACGTTACTACAACAGTTGCTAGAAATATAAATACAATATGCGAAGAACTTAATAGCCTATTTTCATATATCCTACTTATGTTAATCGCCTTTAACAACATACAAAATTACAGTTTGATTGCTGTAATAGATTCGTAGATATTGAGAACCGTCTAAATATTTCGGATGGTCGCCATGTTGGTTTATATATATATATAGGTCATAGAGTTATGCACTATTAGATGAAGATTACCGGGTGAGTTAGCCGAGGTCGTTGCGGCATGACTGTTGGCAGTCGCTCACATCCGGGAGGCGAGGAGGTTCGAATCCCCCCGCCGGCAACCTTGAAGATGGTCTTCTGTGGTTTCCCATCTTCCATCCAGGCAAATGCCGGGGTTGGTCCCTAACTATAGACCACAGCCGCTACCTTTCAACTCCTCGACCCTCCCTTCCACCTTTCCTCCCCAACGGTACTTGTAGCTCACCCATTGGGTGTCCGTCTCGAAGCAGCTACAAAACTGGCGAGCCGAACATGTCCTCGGCCACTCCCGGCACTAAAAGCCATACGCTAAAAAAATGAAGATTATTGCGTAGGTTTATTATCCAAACTTCAATCGCATGAATAGAACACAAGAAATATAAACGAGATTTTAAAATTTCGCACATCCGCCATCTTGAGGTTATGAAGACAATTGAAATAAATTACATATCAGTGGATTAAAATTAGTAGAAGCATTTACGGTCCAAGTTTCACTGCGTTCGGATGGTTAAATCACGAGAAACGTCCATTTAAATATTTAAATTTTGCGTCGCAGCCATGATGGATTTGTGCTCACCAGGTTATTGAAGCCCCATAGGTGAACTTATGTTAATAGCCTTTATCAAAATACAAAATATCAGTTTGATTGCTGTCATAGATTAGTAGATATTGAGAACCGTCTAAATATTTCAGATGGTCGCCATGTTGTATTTTTTATATATAGGCCATAGAGATATGTATTATTAGATGACAATTAATGCGTAGGTTCATTATTCAAACGTTGACTTCGATCGCATGATTAGGACACAAGAAATTAAAACTTAATTCTAAAATTTTGCACAACTGCCATCAAGAGGTTACGTAAACAATTGAATTAAATTAGATGTCAGTGCATTATAATATATATAAACATTTGCTGTACCATGTTTCACTGCGCTCGGATGGTTGAATCCCGGCAAAAGTCTATTTAAAAATTTCAACGTCGCTTGACCGCCATGTTCGTTTTGTACTTAACAGGTTTTTGAAAGTCACATAGGTGAACTTATAGTAGTGCCCTTTATCACCGTACAAAATTTCAGGGCGATATCCGTAATAGTTTCGGAGATATAGAATGTCAGTGAAATATTTTGCACAGCCGCCATGTTGGATTGGTGAGACGTAATAAAATTTGAAGGGCACGGTCGGGGTTAGACAAAATAGTACTATGTCCTTACCGAGTTTTATTGAAATTGCTCCAATCGTTTAGATTTTCGATGACACACACACACGGACAAAATGTGATCTCATAAGCCTTTTTTTTTTAAATGAAAATAGGCTGAAAATGGAGGTTAATACTGCATCTCAACAATGTACACCCATTCTCTTTGGTTCATAACCATTACTTGCAAAAATGTGTAAAATCATCTGTAAAAGTTGTTGATGATTCGTTTAGGGGTTTTCCTACAGCATGGTCATGTGTCTCCATGTTAGGCTACATGAATGTGTGTGGAATTTGTCTGATAACGTGTGTTATTGTGACGGCTGTCCTAGTGTGTATATTTTGTAATAGAAACTGGGATTGGGGAATGAGGCAGCCGTGGTCTTAATTTAGAAACCATCCCTGCATTTACCTGCAGTAGAAGTAGTAAGGTTCCTCATGGCACTAGCCATGCTATTATGGTACGCAGTGACAAATACTTAAATAAACGTTATAACTCCATATAAGAAAACACGATGCCAGACTTGTCTATGAAAAAATTGCACCACTTAAATGTAATATTGAGTTATAAGGTTTATTTAAACAGAAGTGGAAAACCACATCCAGGATGGCTGAGATGGGATTCGAACCCACCCCTTAGCAATTTTGCCTCCCTAGGATGAGTGAACCCTATTCCAGCCAGAAGTAAATTTGAATAGTTATTTGATAACAAGAATGTATATTTCTGATGTTTCATTCGTGTACTAAGTATGAAGAGTTTGCTTCGCCGTACCCGCATGTTAATAGTACTGCACTGCCGAAAACTACACAGCTGTATACAGTATTTGTGAGTGGTAGAATATTGATAAGATTTCCATAGGCTGGGCAATTGTACATTTATTTGGAAGCTATGATTGTTGTAACTGTACCTCTCAGTTGAGGAAAGAAAGACACTGGAGACATTGCAAAGAATAAGCAATATAAAAGAAGTGTACGGGAGACTACAAGACAATGTTAAGTTTCGTAGAGCTTTGGATTTCGTCGTCATTAGTTACTTGTACCTGGACACGAGTGGATTCTGACTGTTAACGTGACTTATTATGATGTCCGTAATCGACTTATAATTGGGTGAGGATAGAAAGAATCGAATATGTCGTTGAGGCACTCATATCATACGCTCAATGTAGTGGAACTGAATCCCGGCACAGGCAATTAGTATTACAGGGGTTTAAATGTGAAGGAACTGTGTCAGTAACTCTAATGATCCTCAGCCGTAATAGAATTATTGTTCTAGAGTTTCCTACGTCAATTCTGTTTTAACTTAAAGGTGATATACATAATATGAAAATCTATACCGTAACTAATAGAGACTATTAAAAAATCTAGTTGTGTCTTCTGTTACTCTTTCTCGCAAAAACTAATCTACTGATTAAGCTGAAACTTTGCAAGTAGGCTACATAGTTTTTAATACTAGGATAAAAATACGATAGGACTGTTACCGTTTCAAAATATAATATATTCTGCTGATTTCAGCCCGTTAGCACTTGGGCTTAGGCTAAAATAGGAAAAATATTGAAGCTCATTTTATGCCCTTCGGTGGTGCGAGAAACACCACTCAATATGCCCTAAAAAGGACTCCGGAAACCACATTATAAGGCACTATAAAGAACCTATTCCGAAATATTTTCAAATTAATCTCAGCTCTTGGAGATTTGTCGATGATGATGATGATGATAATTGTTGTTTTAAGGGGCCTAACATCTATGTTATCGGCCCCTAATGGTGTGGGTGATCGTGAAGATGAAAATGAAATGTAAACTATTACTAAAACTAACTATTAACTTACATACTAGAAGAAGAAACGGTGAACAAAAGGAGAATAAGGCAAATAAAGGACAGGAGGAAAAGAAATGCCCTCAACCCTCGAAGAAAGCGGATTGAGGGACTTGGAAGGAAGTAGAGTCATGAAAGGCAGATAGGAAAGTGAAAGAGGAGAGGGTCCGCCCCACAGGTAAGGGATAAAAGGGGGTAAACCGGACCCAGCTCAGGAAGCCCTCGGGGTCGCCGACTCCCGAACTCACCAGCCGTGAGCCCCTGAGGGTGTAGCAATATCCAGGGTGCACCAGAAGTGGTGGGGCTACATACACCCTGCCTCCTCGATGGCCTTGAGCAGAAGGCAGGGGATAACATGAAAAGAAAAAGAAGGCTGACCCCTCGCAGAAGGAGGGTATCAGAAAAGATGAAACAAGGGCCAATTAAGGCGGGAAAGGAAGAGACTCCCTAGGCCTCGGATACCCTAATACCGTCGGGGTCGGAAGAGAACAAGAGTTGACCAAGTGAGGTCGACAGGAAAGAAGACAGAGAGGAGCCTGGCACAAGTGGAAGCAATACCGGACTCAGCTGGGGCCCCGTGGTCGCCAACCCACGTCCCACTAGTTGTGAGCCCCTGGGGGAGGAGATTTATCGAGGAATGTCCAGCTTTAACCTTGGAAACACCCACTTAAGAGGTCATATTCATCTTTCCATTTAGCTCTGTAAGAGGCAGGGCCGAGCTCCATTTATTACCTTCAACACAATACAAACGGTATGATTCAATACATTTACATGTCAACCGAAAAACTATATTTATGAATAAAAAATAAATGGGGAAACAAACGTAGGCTATACAGGCTACAATTCTTTATTTTCTGAAACAGCTCTAAGACATGAGAAAAATTATGCCACATGTTAAAATAAGACACAAACATAAGATATTCTTATATTCAACCCTCAAGAATGCCTCATACAGAATAAACGTTCAACCTAATATTTAGCAGAAATAAATTTAAAAAAAATAAGGTTGACATAAAATAATTCTATTTTCCTAAATCAGAGTATATCCAATAAAATGAAGACTATTAATTTCCTCCGCTACACTGAGAAACATCGAAACGTGGAAACGTTCTTAGGCTTAGAAGAAGAACACTTGTTATCGAAAATGTGTCCACGCTAATCACAGATAGTCCTGCCCTAAAACACATCCATGTTAAAAAATTTAGAAACAATACCCTTAACCTAATTGTGTGTACCGTATATCCCTGTACACTAAACCGTTGCATTCTATGCCGTGCTCTTATATCTGTTTAGCTGGTTTATAAAGAGTTGATCTTCCACTTGCGCAGCATTAGAGGCAAGGCGAACTATGTTCTAGGCTCAATCGGTAACAAAGTGAATACAAACTGTGTAATACAACTTGACAAGTTTCTTTCCATAGCATATTGAGTACCATCCAAATAACGCCGGGTAACTTGTGGACCAAATATAATACACGTGCTTTATCCGATAACTGTCTTATTTATTTATGTAGCGTATGGCATTACACATGAAACACAATAATAATAATAATAATAATAATAATAATAATAATAATAATAATAATAATAATAATAATTGGCACACCGCCCAGGAAACGCAAGCATAGGTGGTGGAACGAAACCTGTGACAAGGCTATAAACTTCAGAATTAAAGCCTGGCAGAATTGGAATTCTCACAAAACGGAAGAAAATTGGCACGAATTCACCAAAGTACAGAAACAAACCTCTAAAATCATCAGATCTGAAAAACGCAAGTACGATCACTACAGATTGGCTGAAATTGAACAAGATTTTACTAAAAACAATACACGAAACTTCTACAAAACCTTCAGAGAAGAATTATCAAATTATCAGGCACCCAGTCTTTGCTTCAAACGCCCGGATGGGACATTGGAAACAAATAATCAAGAAAATTGCAAACTTCTAGCAGATTATTTCAAGGATCTTTTAAACTGTGAATCCCCTAAAGAACAACTCATCTTTGAAAAACAAACATCCAACCAAGATTCAGAACCCCCAACATTGGAAGAAATTAAAGAAATAATCCATGGACTCAAAAATAATAAAGCCCCAGGGGAAGATGGTATAATTGCCGAAATGCTGAAGATAGGTGGTGAGAACGTAGCCCGGAAAATCCACTCAATTCTTGAGAACATCTGGATCACCGAAGAAATACCTGAGGATTGGAAATGTGCGCTAATCCATCCACTGCACAAGAAAGGGGATAAAACCAACATCAATAATTATAGAGGAATTTCCTTGATACCAGTTATTTATAAAATTTTCTCCAAAGCCCTGCTCACTAGACTTGAGAAACAAACAGACCGTCTGATTGGAGAATACCAGGCAGGTTTCCGAAAAGGAAGATCATGTACGGAACAAATTCTCAATCTCAAAACTATCCTACAAATGCGCAAAACCAGACTGACAGTCATTACCTTTGTAGATTTCAGAAAAGCATATGACTCTATAGATCGTCAAACACTTTTCAATACTCTAGAAGAATTTCAAGTTGATAGAAAAACAAGAGAATTAATCAGACAAACACTAACTGGCACTACGTCAAAAGTTAAATTCCTCGGCGAAATATCTGAGCCTTTTGCAATTAACACTGGGGTCCGCCAAGGAGACGGATTATCTCCGTTACTGTTCAGCCTCGTACTTGAGAAGATAATCAGGACCTGGGAAAAGGAAACTAAGGGAATAACCCTTGGCAGACTACTCAAAGATAGAATTCATGTACATTGTTTGGCCTTTGCTGATGACATAGCAATCCTTTCTAATAACAGACAAGAAGCAATTCATTCCATTGAAAAATTACATGAAATTGCCATCAAAACGGGACTTCAAATTTCTTATGAGAAAACTCAGTACATGGAAGGAGCCTCACGATACTTAGACGGACAACCTATGAGAACTAAATTCGGCAAAATCTTTCAAGTGAACGAATTCAAATATCTGGGAGAAATTATTCAGCCCTCTGGTTTAAACCGTGAAGCAAATAAAGAGAGAATTTCCAAATTACAGAAAGCTTACAGAATCACTTGGAATAGGTATAACAAAAAATCAATATCTCGGAAAGCAAAACTTAGACATTATAATACAGTAATCAAACCGGAGGCGTTATATGCATCAGAAACCTTAATCATTGGTGGCAAATCTTTAACCAAAGAGATTGAAAAACAAGAAAGGAAAATTTTACGAAAAATTTTTGGCCCAGTTTTTATAGAGGGAATCTGGAGGAAAAAGTCATCCCAGGAAATATATCGCCAATGTGAAAAAATGTCTCATACTTTTCGGAAAAGACGATTGAAATTTTACGGGCACATTATCAGAATGAACAATGGCAGATTGACTAAAAGAATTCTCAACTTGGCCCTCTCACTAAAAACCAAGAACAGCTGGCTACGTGAAATTGAAACAGATCTCCAGGAAATCAACATTTCAGACAATATTATACAGGACAGATGCAAATTCAGAACCCTAATCGACAATCACCAATTTGAAGACAAACCCAACACCAGGGCCACCATAACTTGGACAGAAGACCGAAGAAAGGCGCTCAGCGAGAGGATGAAGAGATTTTGGAAGGAAAAGAAGGCCAACACATCAGCTAAACAGGTTCAACCGTGCTCCTGAGTCGGGCATAACGATGCAAGAAGCAAGAATAATAATAATAACAACAATAATAACAACAAGTAGGCCTACATACAAGCACAGATATCAACCTAATGTCCAGTCTATTTCTCCAGTCCAGGCTCGATGGTGTAGCACTGAAAAAGTCGTTAGGGTCACTTAAGTACGCTCTTAGGTTGCAATCTTCAACAATGTGCCTGATGGTCTGGTTCGATGTACCGCAATCACAGCAGGGATTTGGCCACTTCCCCCATTTGTGCAGGTTGTATTCACAAACTCCATGTCCGATAACAGTGCACGGTACAAACAAACGTGTTATCTTCGAGTTAACACATGAGCCAAAGTGCAAAAACAAAATGTCGTCATACAGCAATGAAATTACATCATGCAATATGCAAAACTTTTTTTTGACCAGTGTAATATGGAATCAAATATTGGTAATATGAAAAAATGAACAACACCGAGGCGCGTAAAGGAATGTCAAAATGGCGCTCTGTAACACTTGATTGGCAGCTTAATGTGATTTGCCAGAAGCTCTGCACGCAGAATAACAGACATTTTTTTTTTCTTTTCAAATACCAGCGCAATCCGAACCAATTCCCTAATCAACTTCGAAAATGTTCGCCATGGGCCGCAAACCACGGGTCGAAGACCCCTGATTTACAGACAAGACAACGTGGTCACCAGTTCCGCGTAAATCACGCGTGAGAATGTTACCTGATAATCCGTACGAATGCGGCGAGTGTACTTGCATGAGTAATTGATGTTTCTTACAAGCCGAGGTTAGGAAATGTGGCCTGGAACTACAAAAGATGCAAATTGCGGAGTGAGAACATTTACAAACTTAAGATGATGAGAGTGTAGCTACAGTGCTTATTTGAACAGTTTGATGGGTTTATAATAACAAGAAGAAGTTTTTATAACGAAATATTATTCGAGGAAATCATAAAGCAACCACAAGACAGAGCTTGATAAGCTAATTTCCTCGTGTTCCGTTGTTGTCATCGTACATTCATTTAGGGTAGCCCTTGTAGTTGAGTGTGTGTGGAATCGGTTTGAAAACCTACGTCATGGAAATGTCTGTATTAGTGGTAATGTTGTAATTGGTGGCAGGATTTGATAGGAGGCGGCTGTGCACTTACGATAGGTAATCTACTATCCCGGCATTTGCCTGTAGTAGTGGGAAACCAAGTATAAACAAATCTAGGATGGCTGAGATAGGAATAGAAGACACCACTTCACAGTTCTGTCTCAAGAGGCTGAGTGGACAACGTTCCAGCCCTCATACCAGATTGAAATTTCTTGGCAGAGCCAGGAATCGAACCCGGGCCTCCGTGGTGACAGCTAAGAATGCTAGCCACTACGCAACGAGACGGACTTCTCTTCTCTGATCGCAGCTAAAAAGCCGGATTGTAAAATTGTATCAATATTAGGCAAAAACATTAACCATATTTCGATAATGCTTGGTATAGCTTACGTATTAACTTCGTTATCTTACTAAACCTGTTTTACACCTGCTTTTTTTGGTTTTTTTTTGCGTATGGCTTTTAGTGCCGGGAGTGTCCGAGGACATGTTCGGCTCGCCAGTTTTGAAGCTGCTTCGAGACGGACACCCAATGGGTGAGCTACAAGTACCGTTGGTGGGGGGGGGGGGAGGAGGGGGAAGTTGGAATGCAAGGGCTAGGAATTGGAAGGTAGCGGCTGTGGCCTATACTTGGGGACCAACCCCGGCATTTGCCTGGAAGGAAGATGGGAAACCACAGAAGACCATCTTCAAGGTTGTCGGCGGGGGATTCGAACCTCCTCGCCTCCCGGATGTGAGCGACTGCCAGCAGTTATGCCGTAACGACCTCGGCTAACTCACCCGGTTACACCTGCTAATGCTTAATGTGCTCTAAATCTTTAGAAACTAGAAATGGAGACGAAATAAAAACGCAATTTTCGATTCAAATGAGTTAATAAAAGCATCAAGATCAATCATATAGTAATAAAGTTAATAGAAGACATCCAATAGGGCAGGAGTTCCGCAGCGAGACCAAGTTACAAAAATATTATACACATAATCCAAATTATAGAGACGACTTATAGAAAGATAGGCTACTTCAAATTGAATAAGACCTCCACAAGACCCATTCCACTTAATAATTCTAGAAATCAAGACAATTTTTATATATAATGAATTATAACTTAAGAATTTTTCTTTTTGATTTTAATACGAATAACATTTTTCGAAATTAATGAATATTGTTGTCCATCTCTTTATAGTGTTTGTTTATATTGTTATTTAATGTCCCGTTTTCGTAAATAATACATATGAAGATATTAGGCTAAGCACATAAGCTGAAGAAGGTCCTATTGAAGGACCGAAAACATGTTCCAATAAAGATTTAGAGCATATTCAGCATTAGCAGGTGTAAAACAGTTTTAGTAAAAAATGGTGCCAAGTTGTCAAATCCATTTATATTGTAAAGGCACTAGGAACATTTATGATGATTTCAAGGAAGGAATGGATTCAAAAATTTTATGAAAGTATTTCCTGTTGTTACTGCTATTTTGCATCTTGGTTATCAGCCCCGGGAACATGAGTGTAAACCTATGTGAAATATGACTAGTACAGTTTACGCCACAGTTTTTGGCCGGTCAGTCCCGGTTGCGCAATCGTTCTGTAGACAGTCAGCGAGCCTCGGGCATGTGCAATTGATACGTGAGTTGCTTTCCGCGCAACTGACAACTCGTGCATCAATTGCACATGCCTGAGGCTCGCCGACAGTCTTCTGTAGGACTGCGCTATCAAGGCTGATCGGCCAAAAACTGTGGCGTAAACTGTATCTGTGTCAATACGATATGTGTAACTGTAATTGTTAGGATCTAGAATTGGTGAAATGTTGTCGGCTTCGGTTGCGTAGTTGTAGCATGCTACGCTTCTATGCCGAAGGTCGCGGGTCCAGACCCGTATTTTTAAGAGCGTTAAAAATCCTTCTGAGGGGAAGTAATGCCGACGGGCCCATGTCATAGATTTATGACATGTATAAGTACCTTCCACTAAGTACACTTGTGTGAAGCTAAATTTGGTAATTAGATTTGACTAACGCTCTATTAAGTACCAACGTTCGCCACCAGGTGCCGGTTGCGGTGACATCTAGTAGCCAAGTTCACAGCTAGGGTCATTGACGGTAGCATTTGATAGTAAAGTAGGAACTACTTGAAATTGACCGTCTGCAGTCATTACCTGAATTACAGATAACACACACTAATACAGCCATCACAATTAACACTGGTTATCAGACAGATTCTACGCACACCCAAAGTACACGGGGCTACATGACCGCGTAGTCGCAGCCCCTAATCTGAGAGACCAATCAACCAAGAATGGGTGTAAGTAAACCAGGATTTGAAATTAGGTATAGTTGATTTCACTTTATTACGATGATCTTTGGATTTCAGCCTCGAGCGAATTTGTTGTTTGGCTAATAACGTGTATTAATGCGGTTTCTTTTTGTAGTGTGGCTTCCTAAGAGGCCGAGTTCAGCTCTTTCTAGTCGGCGCCCGTGAGCAACCTGCGCACCGGGATGAGAGATGGAATGGATGAAGATGAATGAAACTGGGCAATGATGTGGAAGGAAGCGGCCGTGGCCTATCAGCACCATCGCAGCATTTGCCTGGTGTTGAAAATGGGGAAACAGGGAAAACCATTTCAAGGACGGCCGACGGTGGGACTTGAACCCACGCGTCTATAGAGTCAGCAGAGAGCTTGGGCCCCATGATCTAACGCTGCGCTTAGCTAGCGTAGCCACCGCTGTCGGTCCAGTAATGCGGTGATTGTAGCAGTGAGTGCATTGTAACTATTCGGGTTTAAAAT
This sequence comes from Meconema thalassinum, assembly GCA_946902985.2. NCBI lineage: Eukaryota > Metazoa > Arthropoda > Insecta > Orthoptera > Tettigoniidae > Meconema > Meconema thalassinum. The sequence goes on along the minus strand of OX336388.2, from coordinate 490,552,717 downwards.
CAAGGTAGGATTCCGTAACGTGAAATAAGGTATCATTCTGGCATTTATCACGCAGAGGATAGCAGCTATCAGCGTCGAGATTCGAACCTTGAATCTCCCTGTTGCAGTCGTGAAGCTTGTTGTTGTTGTTGTTGTTGTACCTGCGTGCAAGGCTGCCTTTCGTACTAAAATAAGGTATTATCTGGGCATATGTTACGAGTGAGAGTAGGAAAGACCGGGGGGAAAACCAAACTCAGGGTGGCCGCTAACAACACCGGTATTCGATCCTCCGATCTCCAAACACCAGATACCCAGCCCCATCGTAGAGAGGCGTATCACTATACTCTTTTATTGACACTATAGACTTTTGCGCTGCTATCGAAATCTTGAACTTTTTTTTTAGATAATGGCGGCCTGCGTGGAGTTGTTACATGCTACTTACTGTCCAGCACGCAATTACAGTTAGGTACAGGAAGCCCGGGTCAGACCGGCTCCCGGACACTGATTCACCTCTCCTGCTCACACACCGGATAAGACACATCACCTACCGAGCAGCACGAAGGCTTCACAAAGGGGGAAAATATTTCTCTTCTCAGCTGGTAAATTGTCACAACATTTCATTGCCGTTGGTCTGGTCAACTTGGAGGTCTAGAGGTAAACGGATCGAGATTAGGAAACAAACTATAACTGAGATGTGCCTCGGCACTCTTTTCCTAAACATACCCAATACACGAAATTGTAAGATGTATACATCACTTAATACTTGAATTTAATCAGAATTACTTTCAACAACACTTGGCAGGTAAAACGTCAACCTTAATATTTCATCTCGCAAGGTATTTGCAAATAACTTTAAGTCCAGTCTTACACAGAAATGTACCAAGGAACCTTTACCGGAATACTCAACAACTGACTGAAAACAGACGTAATAAATTCTATATCAAAATTACAAAAGTTGTTGTTGATTCATTTAAGGGATTTACGACATTGGGATAATGTGGAATTTGTCTGATAATCTGTGTTATTGTTATGGATGTATTTGTAATTCAGATGAGGATTGGGAAACAGGCGGCCGTGGCCTTAATATCGGATCCATCCTGGCCTGGAGTAGAAGTGGTAAACCACGGAAAACCACCTCCAGGATGACTGAGGAGGGAATCGAACCCGACTCTTCTTAGTCTTTCCTCACGAGACTGGGTGTACCCCATTCCAGCCCCCAGACCAGTTTTTTTTTTGGCAGAGCCAGGAATCAAACCCAGTCCTCCGCGGTGACAGCCAAGAGAAAAAAATACAAAAGCGTGAAAGAGAAAGGTTTCAATTAAAATTACAAACCATTCAAATATACTCCCGTGGCACTACAGCGCAAGGACCTTGGCCTACCAAGCGACCGCTGCTCAGCCATTTGGCCAACCGATGTGTGGTCAACGCGACAGATACCCCAGGCCGTTAATCTTGGATTTCGTGGCCAGGGCGCTGCCCCCTCATCAGACAGCTCACGAGGCTTAGTGCAGACCATTCGGCCAGTTTCTAAAATCCCTGACAGAGCCAGGAATCGCACCCGGAGACTTAAAATAAAATACATTTAAAAATATGCAAAATAAGTAAAAAATAAGTTCGCATTAAATCTATTCATCAACATAATCGATTTTGGCCAACTAAGGACCACGTAAATCACTCATGATTGCAGTTTTCTCTGGCGCCAGTGTTCCTTCATTCTCTTGCTCACAGCTTCTTTCATTTCAGCTGCCCAATGTTGTTTCTTCTTGGTCGCTGTTTCTGGCTCTAGGAACCCCTCAAATATGTTTATCTTATTTCTGAAAGTGGTTCTGTTCTATTATTGAATACAGCAACATTTTTTTTTTTTTTTTGAAACATTCAAAGAGGAATTACCATGTCCGAATGCAATTGGTTTCCGTTACGACTGTTCACTGAAAGAGACGGAGAACATACAGATCAACACAAGGCAAAGAACAGAATTAAGGGATGAAAGGTGAAAATTAAATTGGAGTATCTGTAGCGTATTTACGGGCCTTTAATTGGCAGTCCCACTCCCATACCGGATATCTCTTGAGATCATTTGATGCAGTATTCTGCTTTCTACAACTAATCATTACAAGGTGCAGGATGAGAGATTATTTTCGGGAATGGCTGTGAGCGAGCAAGAAATAACCAATAAATTCAATTATGTTAAATACCGAGAAGAAAAACACCAATCCACCCCTAGGAAGGTGGATCAGGACTTCCGCTTAACAGGGCACTCATGGGGTTGATGACCTACAAAGAATAGAAAGAAGGCTCAATGCTAGAAACGATCATTTCTGTAACTCGAAAGTAGTTTCGCTGACGACCAAACCACATGTCTTGTACTTTCCAGTCTAATTACATGAGCCGTGATGGAACGACATGACCTAGACGTGCATACGTACCATCTGCTCCAGACGTCAAATGTTTCCTCCTTCATTAGCCAAGACAGTGTGTGACGCAACATGGGTCCACGCCTAAATTTCTCATCAACTTTTTCCTTTGTTATACTCCAGTCCCACATGGCATGTGATTATGAAATTACTGGCAATCTGTTACAGAAACTTCACTTAATGAAAGCTTTGGAAGGAGAAAAAAGTCCGGATGATAAAATGTATAATTTGTGAAGATGCATAAACTACTATGTACACCAATGAAGATGCAGGACATTACTTGCCCTGTGAATTGTAGGACAATGTAATGTTCGGGGGGAAGGGGGAGTTCGAGTTCATGAGCTCCCTGGATGAAATATAGAGGTAATTCAACACGCATCACGCTACTGTACTGCAATATTTCAAATTCTAGGAACTGAAAGTGCACTGATCATTTTATTTGCTGTTGCCTCGAGAGCAGGCGTTCTCAACCTGGTGTTCTTTAAATGAAATTTGGTGCTCTCATAGTAAGAGCCAAAAACTGTCCACGAGCACAAGTTATCCGGAGATCCATTCTTCAATTCAAATTCCGTTGCACGATCCGGAATTATAGTGTATTCAATAAAAGTTTTGACAGTCCGAAATAATAATAATAATAATAATAATAATATCCAAACCCTCTATAAGAAATAAATGCACGTCAAGACAAACCAAACTTCGACACTACAACACTGTCATCAAACCGGCAAGTCTCTACGCAAGCGAAACACTTACACTCAATAAAAAATATGAACTTGAAGACATCAAGAAAGAGGAAAGAAAAATCATTCGGAAAATACTAGGAGCAAGACTCACTCCTGACGGGTGCCGACTACAGTCATTCAAGACAACTAAAGAATACTCAAACATCGAAGTTGGCATAAGAAAAAGACGATTGAAATTCTTCGGGCACATAAGTAGACTGCCGAATACCCCACTAATCAAAAGAATACTAGATAACATATCATCACTCAAAAGTACAACACCATAGATGAAAGAAGTACAAAAAGACATGCGAACTGCTAACATAACCGACACATCAGACAGAGACTCCTTCCGTAACAAAGTGAACAACTGGGAAGTCCAACCAGAGCAAGCAAATCCTACACCTTACAGACCTCAAAGGTCTGTCGAAAAAAAAATGACATTCTCCAACAGAATGAAACAATACTGACAGTATAAGAAGAATGTCAAGAATTGAGTCAAAGTGCTTAACGCTTTCCAATATTGGTAAAATACGCTATAAATAGATAATATCGTATGGTCTCGGGTGCCGGATGCAAGCTTTGTTATTTGACACCCAGAGGGCAGCTTGCATGTCGAATTTAGTCATTCCTTGGAACGCTATGAAAGTCAAGGAGGTCAGATATCTAAGCTCCTTGACTAGCGCTTTCTAGTAGAGAAAGGAGGAACTCTTGTGTTTGCGGAAAATCCCGAGATTAATTTTGCCATTATGAACACGGCCTACTGAAATCAAATGGGTTCTTTAGCATGCCAACAGCGTATGACATGCATGCCATGATTTTTGTCGCCTTGCAAAAATCACTTCCTACGGCCAGGAGCGAACCTGCTAGCTTGAGGTTAGAAGTCCGACACGATAACCACTCACCCACCGTGACAAGCTAGTCAGAAATCGTATCCTTTGTGAAATAATATTTTTAATTTTTTACAATAAAAATAATTGGACATCCCCGCTTTATGAGAAGCATGAAAGGTGCTGATTCGACTCGACTATTCACACGTGAATGTATCTTATCTGCATCAGACATGCAAGCAGTTGCAACATTCCTGGTGAGAGGCGAATCCCTAGCTATTTCAGCACTTCTTATTCATGCTGCTATACCTGCTGCTTGTCTACCCAAACTTCGCTCAAGGCTGCCCCCTGTGAAGAAACCTACGAGACTTATCAATGAGAACTTTGACATAGTCCAGCAGTGGTCTCATGATTGGAAGAATTTTGCTCCACAGGATTGCCGAGACATGCCATCTGTCACATCTTAAGTACCTGGTTTTGATCTTCCTCGTCGGATATGGTCAAAATTAAACCGAATCAGGACCAATTCTGGTGTTTGTGCGGACTCTTTGTTCAAGTGGAACAGGTTACCCTCTCCAAAGTGTGACTGTGCAGCCGATAGACAAACGGTGAAGCACATCATTCAGGACTGTCCTACAAGAATCTATGGTGGTAACATAATGGATTTTACCCCAGTGACTCCTGCATCAGTGGACTATATTTTGAATTTAGATATTAAATTATGAGACTATCTGGTTGTTTTAAAAATATTTAATTAAGATGTAATATGATGTAAGTGTGTACCATACCATACGATTAATAATAATCGGCACTTCTGAGGGAGGGGAAGGAAAAGGAAAGGAAGCTTGCAGTTTAACGTGACCGTTAATCTCGCGAACATGAGCCACGGGACCACCTTTTTACGTGGAATCCGAACCACAGGACATGGCATTTCACTTCGAAAATCTCACATGCATTGACCGGGAATCGAACCCGGTCCACCTTGGTGAGAGGCCAACAGCTTGACCGCTGCGCCACCACGCCTCCTTCTGAGGGAGGGAGAGATAAGAAAAGGAAAGAGAGGTGCATGCTTTCTGCATTATTATTATTAACATTATTATTATTATTAGTCTATTATTATTATTATTTTTCTTTTACATCGTAATGCCCTACTCAGAAGCACAATTGAACCTGCTTAGCTCATGTGATGGCCTTCTTTTCCTCGTCTTTTCCGAAAAATGTGAGAGATTTTTTCAGATGACAATATACACACATCAAAAAAAGTTTTGCATCACCTCGGTTCCAAGAGTTCCGGAACCGTTAAATACAAAGGGAATAGAGATCAACACAAACAACATTTCAGCTCGTTTTATTGCTCATGAGACCCACACATTGCATGTTGTACCATCATACAGCTAGACTTTCAGCATTTGTGGTCCAGATTGCAGTACACACCACTACCTCTAATACCCAGTAGCACGTCCTCTTGCATTGATGCATGCCTGTATTCGCCGTGGCATACTATCCACAAGTTCATCAAGACACTGTTGGTCCAAATTGTCCCACTCCTCAACGACAATTCGGCGTAAATCTCTCAGAGTGGTTGGTGGGTCAAGACGTCCATAAACAGCCCTTTTCAACATATCCCAGGCATGTTCGATAGGGTTCATGTCTGGCGAACATGCTGGCCACTGTAGTCGAGCGATGTCGTTATCTTGAAGGAACGCATTCACAAGATGTGCACGATGAGGTCGAGAATTGTCGTCCATGAAGACAAATGCCTCTCCAATATTCTGCCGATATGGTTGCACTATGGGTCGGAGGATGTCATTCAGGTATCGTAAAGCCGTTTCGGAGCCTTCCATGACCACCAGTGGCGTACGTCGGCTCCACATAATGCCACCCCAAAACATCAGGGAACCACCACCTTGCTGCACTCGCTGGACAGTGTGTCTAAGACGTTCAGCCTGACCAGGGTGCCTCCAAACACGTCTCCGACGATTGTCTGGTTGAAGGCATATGCGACACTCATCGGTGAAGAGAACGTGATGCCAATTCCGTGGGGTCCATTCAGCATGTTGTTGGGCCCATCTGTACCGCGCTGCATGGTGTCGGGGTTGCAAAGCTGGACCTCGCCATGGACGTCGGGAGTGAAGTTGCGCATCATGCAGCCTATTGCGCACAGTTTGAGTTGAAACACGACGTCCTGTGGCTGAACGAAACGCATTATTCAACATGGTGGCATTGCTGTCAGGGTTCCTCCGAGCGGCAATCCGTAAGTAGCGGTCATCCACTACAGTAGTAGCCCTTGGGCGGCCTGAGCGAGGCCTGTCATCGACAGTTCCTGTATCTCTGTACCTCCTCCATGTCCGAACAACATCGCTTTGGTTCACTCTGAGACGCCTGGAAACTTCCCTTGTTGAGAGCCCTTCTTGACACAAAGTAACAATGCGGACGCGATCGAACTGCGGTATTGACCTTCTAGGCATGGTAGAACTACAGACAACATGAGCAGCGTACCTTCGTCCTGGTGGAATGACTGGAACTGATCGGCTGTCGTACCCCCTCCGTCTAATAGGCCCTGCTCATGCATGGTTGTTTACATCTTTGAGCAGTTTTAGTGACATCTATGAACAGTCAAAGGGACTGTATCTTGGATACAATATACACAGTCAACGTCTATATGCCGGAGATCTGGGAACCGAGGTGATGCAAAACTTTTTTTGATGTGTGTATTTCCTGGGATGATTTTTTCCTCTCATTCCCTCTATACAAACTGGGCAAACATTTTTTTTTTTCTTTTGTAAAATTTTCCTTTGTTGTTCCCCTATGTCTTTGGTTGAAGATCCGCCACCAATGATTAAGGTTTCCAATGCATATAACACTTCAGGTTTGATTACAGTATTATAGTATAAGTTTTGGTTTCCGAGATATTGAATTCTTATTATATCTGTTCCAAGTGATCCTGTAAGCTTTCTGTACTTTGAAAATTCTTTCTTTATTTGCTTCGCGGTTTAAACCAGAGGGCTCAATAATTTCTCATAAATATTTAAATTGGTTTACTTGAAAGATTTTGCCGAAGTTAGTTATCATAGGTTGTCCATCTAAGTATCGTGAGGCGCCTTCCATATACTGAGTTTTCTTATACGAGATTTTGAAGTCCTGTTTTGATGGCAATTTCATGTAATTTTTTAATTGAATGAATTGCTTCTTGCCCATTATTGGAAAGGATTTCTACGTCATCAGCAAAGGCGACACAGTTCAAGTGAATTCTATCTTTTAGTAGTCTGCCAAGGGTTGTTCCTTTACTTTCCATTATTATTATTATGATTATTATTATTATTATTATTATATTCTATTTAATGGTGCTCGGATACTTGGTATGGCTTGGATGTGGTGTTCACAGTCTCAAGAAGGTTGAGAACGCTCACGATGTAATTATTTCAAAACCTGTTTTTTATATATTTGACATTAGGTCAAATTTAGATTTAGTTTTTATATTATCTTTAGATGAAGCTTTTTACTACTATGTGTTTCAATCTGCGTGAACTTACTAGTTTTAATAATTACATTTAGATAGTAATACTTAATGTAGAAATATCGGGAAGTGTATTTTACTGTGTAGGTGCACTGTTATTGGGGCTCACACTGAGCCCTGTTGTGTACCGTCAATAAATAAATAAATAAATAAATAAATAAACGCCTGCTCTAGAGTGTTAGAAGTGTTGATAATCGTGAATTCCAAACTAACGTTGCATTAACTCCATAGCAGGCTGCAAGTTTAATTGAAGATTGGACCACCGTTAGCCTATTATATCTGCAACTATCCGGCTCCGTGGTTAGATAGTTAGCACTAGGACTCGAAGACCAGAAATGTTTTTGCGATGATCCGAATAAACGATTAAAACCGTCTCATAGAAAATGTTTTTTAATAATGATTTTCTAAAATCGTTGAAACGTTTCCTAAAAATAAACGTTTCGCAAAGAAACGTTTTCTTAAACCTTTAGTTTCTTTTTAATCTTGATCCTCTTAAAAACAATTTTGCACTTAAATTTTATCATCCCCCCCCCCCCCCCCCCCCCCCCCGTTGTTACGCCACTGTTATTTGTACACATAACACTATTCATACCACACATTGAACACCACTTGCTTTAACCCAAGCTTTAAGTCATATCTAGATACTCATCAACTGCAGCACGCACGGTCTGGAGAGGACATTCCATCATTGTTTTGACAAGAAAAAGGAAGGGTAGGCCTACTTGAGGTCAAAATCCATCATAGAGCTCTAATTACGGAGGGAAAGTGACCAAGACACCTCTTGATTTAAAGAGGGTCAAAACAACAGCCCAAGTACGGTCCCTTGACAAATAATTCGATGTACCTAGAAATTCGTGTCATGTGTGTTGCCTACCCCCTAACGCAGTGCGCACGCAAACTGAAGTGTTTCATAGTTGTAACCTATTACTCTTCCATTTAACTTGGTTTTACCTACTTTACATCACTCAAATTGTTCTGAATTTTTTGTTGCCGTGGATATAACAGATATCATACCCCTACACGCTTCTACCAACACATGAGAAGGGTGTCGTTCCAAAACATACATATTCTTTCCACACTCGTATTGGTCGTTAACACATGAACAAATGGCAATAACGACACGTCTGCGATTATGCCAGCGATGTGACTAACTTGACAGCCGACGTAGTTTACTACCTTTTACTATAGTTAACTTGCAAGATACGAGACGTATTCCCTCCCAAGTATATTGACAGGCGTGGTGGATCTGCGGTTAAGCACTTTGCCTCTCACCGAGGTTGACCGGGTTCGATTCGCGGTCAATGCATGCGAAATGCCATGTCCTGTAGTTCGGATTCCACGCAGAAAGGATGTCCCATGACTCATGATCGTGAGATTAACGGTCAAGTTTCTATAACTTTCCGTCCTTTTTCAAAGTAGGTACATTCACAGGGTTAGCTCTCAGACGGCCGGCGATAATGGTTTCAAACTCGGTACGTATTAGAACTACAGTATACTCATCGTTTCGATTGATTTAAAACACACCCAATGAGAACCAGTCGCATTTAACATCAGCTTTTGCCCCGCGCGCGGGCGTGTGTGTGTGTGTGTGTGTGTGTGTGTGTGTGTGTTTGCGTCAGTCTGTGCACGTGTGGGTCCATCCACATAACTTCTGGCACACGAATATCAGGAAATTGAATCGTCACAATATTATAATTTTCGTTTTATTACTTTCATTTACTGCATCGCACTTCTTAGGCCTCGCTATTTTTTCAAGTGTTCAGCAATACAATTGTTAGCGAAGAGCTTGCATGGATAAATGAAACATTACTGTATATTTCAGCGTTCAACGTTTTGTTCTGTAAAAGGGATACAGCAGTGATCACCAGGGTGCGTGCTCTGTGACGTCAATCGACGCTGAGTGAAAAAATGACCTACTTAAGTTAGATCATTCGAACACGCTAGTTATAACACAGAGTCAACATGAATGCATTGTCAAAATATTCTGAAGGTCCCAAATGCCAACAAATTTTCATTTTACTCTCAGCAGTACAGCCGAACACAGAAGGTAACAATCCACGACTGCAATGCACAGTGGGTCAAAATCGAAATCTAGGAGGACACAATTATTTATTTTCATAATTCAAAAATCAATATGTATTACTTCTACAGCATTCTCATATAATTACCGCTCACTATTCTGGGATATAAACGCAACTTAGTGTAAATCTGTCACCACTGTTCGAGCAGTCTGAATTGGAGGGTGAATGTAAGTGGCTGTGGTTTGGTTGTCTTTGTGGTTAGTGTGATGCTTTAAGATGGAACATGCAGCTGAAGGTATGATCTTTGTAACGTGTTTCAGTTATTATTGGGCGTAATTGTTACTTAATTTTAACTATATTTGCATTATATAATATTTAACTATTATTTTTTAAATTATATTTTCACTTAGATTTTTAGTATGTCACGTCACTCTGCGTCACTTTCTACTTAATGTTAAAATGTAGATACAGTCTTGTAGTTTACGCCTGTTATAAGATTTTTTGCATCTTTTTGCAACTTACTTAGTTATTTTACGTTTTAGAAGATGCCGCGCAACCAGTTCTCACGCGTTTACAACTGTTTGAAGCACTGGGTTCGACGATTATGTCAAAAGTGGAACTTTGTGACTTTGCTAAAAGTAAATTAGGGGTAGAATATTGTTCTGAAGAGATAACTGAATGCTCTATCCAACTCTTAGTCATAGATAATTTCTTGCATGTGTAGACGTAGCTTAAAAAGGTCTTAACTGATGTTTATTATGAAGTAAACAAATTATATATGTTGCTTTCACTCTAAATTCATGATTAAAACGTAAAAATAATTTTGTCCCCCTAGATTTCGATTTTGACCCACAGTGCAATGGGGAGCTGCAAGTTTGTAGATCTGAGGATCGAATCCCGGCGTAGAGTAGGCTATAATTTTTTCTCCGGTTTCACAGTTAATCTCGCGATAAGTCACGAGACCCCTTTTTGGTTTGTGGAAATATAACCACCAGACGTGACATTTCACTTCGAAAATCTCACATGCATTAACCAGGAATCGAACCCGGTTCGCCTTGGTGGGAGGCTAGCAGCTTGGCCATTGCGACAACATGGACACACAAGGTGACAAACGAAAGGTGGTACGGATGATTTACTGAGCACTCCCACTTGCTCCAATGTATTAATATTGTTGTTGTTGTTATTGTTATTATTTCATTTAGGAACCTACGACATCGTGGTTATGAGCACCGCCGATGTGGCTGTGTGTTGAATCTATCTGATAAACTGTCTAATACTCTTGCAACTGGGGTTAGGACTGAGAAGGAGGTGTCCATGATCTTAGGCTAGGAACCATTTTCAGTGTACGGTACCTTATAGACAATTAATATTGCAACTTTTCAGTCCGTCAACACAATATAATCCCAATTACTGGGAAACACGAAAATTAACCAGAAATAAATGTGTATGTGATTAAATAGTGCATTATGCAACGAGCCTATAATGACAATAATTAAGACAAGAGTATGTTTATAAAACTCGCTACGCTCGTTTTATGATTTCCATACGAGTGTCTTAGTTACCATTATAGGCGAGTTGCATACGACTGTTTATGTTCGACGATAATTATAACTTTATTATATGTTTTAACATAAATATTCATAAATATCTGCGGGATTCAGTAACTTCAGTTAGTAAACAGAGCGCGCTGGATGGTTTGCTGACTGAACAGAGCGCATGCGTGGTTCAATGAATTTCGAAAGCAGCGACCATTTACTTTGCTTGGCAATGCTATTGTTTACAGCCTGCATGATGTCTAGTGCCGATTAGAACTAGCATTCACTAATATTGTCTTCGAAGTCGTTTGAAAGCAATACGCAGTGTAGAAATTGGAATTGGGGATATTAAGGTACAGTGCTATTTCTTGTCTCATATTCGCCAATTTATTTACGCGAACATATGGGACGGTGCACTTTCCATGTCGGTAATTATGTAGAAGGATGCTGTGTTGCTAACTTCTGGACGTAGATTCATAAATTTCTTGCATATGTCATAGTATTTTCTTGTTATAGTAAAGGTTCGTGCTGATTTTGTTTTTGGGATTGTAACTACAATGGTTGATCCAATATCCAATTTGAACTTTCAAATCATGTAATTCATGTCCGACATGTTGGATTTTGAGCGCAAGCGCGAAGCTATCCTTACCTAATTGGTCAATGAATGAGCTCTGATTGGCTGGAGAAACTGTCTCATAATGAAGAACAGTACTATAATGACCCTCATTATGATACAGTTTTCTGACATATAATATTTATATTTCGACATCGTCGAACATAATATATATAATGTTTGATTTCTCCCTCTTATGAAGTCCATAACAAATATTCAATCACATGTAATTGTTTTAAGGTTGTTTTTTCGCATGCCCCAATAATTGGGATTACATTGTGTTGACCGACTGAAAACCTGCAATATCAATCCAAGCGTTTTCATGGTGTAAAAGATGAAAACCACAGAAAACCCTGACACAAGAATTAAATTTCTTGGCAGAACCGGCAGTCAAACCTAGGTTCTTTGAGATAGGAGTTCTAATACGTAGCCCTAGACCACCGAAGGCGACACAATATTTTCAACGCCTATGCTGACAGGAGAACCACCTATCGGAGAACAGGAGTTGTTTCGGTAGCTCGGTGGGCTCGCGAAATGAGGCCCTCGTTCCGCACCTGTTGGCGCTCACGCGACCTGCCCAGCCATCCACATGTTGCTCCCTGACCACTAATTACCAGACTATTAATAATTAGGGTTCCTCTTTTACTTAGTTGTGGTTTTCCAACAGGCAGGATGGCCTCGTTATGGTGAGGGATCGCCTCCGTAATGCCTGCCTACATTGACTAGGGACACGTCTGGATTTCTTCCCACTGTGATCAAGTATGAGAGAAAGTGAAACGGGGTAAGATGAGTGCTTCACAAACTATGGTTGGCGACCTTGTAGCACTAAGTAAATAATAAAATATGATGATGATGATAATTGTTGTTTTAAGGGGCCTAACATCGAGGTTATCGGCCCCTAATGATCTGGGTGATAGCGAAAATGAGAATGAAATGGAAACCAGAACGAAAATTATCTGAGACGGAAAATACGTACAAAGAGAAACTCAGAGGAAAACACCTCACAATATGATCTTACAAAAGGGAATTTAGAACGAAAAGATTCACAAAAAGAATAGATTGAAAAAGACCCACAAAACGTAGGCTAGATTCAAAATACGTACAAAATGCAATGTAGCGTCGAAATACAAAATGCAACTAAAATTCAAAATACTTACAAAATGCAAATGAGATCGAAAATACGTACAAAATGCAATTGAGGTTCATAATACTTACAAAATGCAATTGAAATTGAAAATACACAATGCAATTCAGATTGAAATAGGCCCTATCCCAGTTACAATCCAAATTATTCACAAAGTGCAATTGAAATCCAAAATACGTACAAAATGCAATTGAAATCGAAAATGCTTACAAAATGTACGGTAGATTCAAACGACTCATGTGGATTGACAATACTTACAAAATGCAATTTAGATTGAAAATACTTGACAAAATGTAATTTAGATTCAAATTACCCACAAAATGCAATTGAGAATCAAAATATGTGCAAAATGCCTACCAAACATGCAATTTAGATTCAAAATTCGTGCGAAATGCGGTTTTCGTTGAAAATACTTACAAAATGTAATTGAAATTCCAAATACCACAAAAAGGCCCGTCTACCTGCATTGAAAGACTTACTAAAAAGCAATTTAGATTGTGAAACTCTACAAAATGCAATTGAGGTTGAAAACAATCGCGAGTTGTAATTTAGATCGAAAAAACTTACAAAATGCAACGTAGATCAAAAATGCTTTAAAAAATCGCTAAAAGGGAATTTAGATACACGGTGAACCAAGTAACAAAAACAGTGCGGGAATCTTAAAGAGAAAAGGAAATATAAGGAAAAGAGGAGAGGAGAGGAGAGGAGAGGAGAGGAGAGGGGAGGGGAGGGGAGGGGAGAGAGGAGAGGGTCCGCCCCAAAGGTAAGGGACAAAAGTGGAAAACGGACCCAGCTCAGGAATCCCTCGGGGTCGCCAACTCCCGAACTCACCAGCCGTGAGCCCCTGAGGGTGTAGCATTATCTAGGGTGCACTAGAAGTGGTGGGGCTACATACACCCTGCCTCCTTAAGGGCCTTCAGCACAAGGCAGGAGGTAAAAGGAAAAGAAAAAGAAGGCTGACCCCTCACAGAAGGAGGGTATGAGGAAAGATGAGACAAGGGCCAATTAAGGCGGGAAAGTGAAAGACTCCCTAGGCCTCGGAGAACCTAATACCGTCGGGGTCGGAAGAGAACAAGAGTTGACCAAGGGAGGTCGACAGGAAAGAAGACGGAGAGGAGCCCGGCACAAGTAAGTGGAAGCAATGCCGGACTCAGCTGGGATCCCGTGGTCGCCAACCCACGTTCCACTAGATGTGAGCCCCTGAGGGAATAATAAAATACATATGAACTGAAATTAATACGAGAAGCCTTTAAACAGTCCATACAGGAGTCATCAGTTATAAGGGGGCATTAACTGCATATCAATAAAATAAAATAAAAGCGGCTTCGGTGGTCTAATTGGCAGCATGCTGAGCTTCTATGCCCAAGATCGCTGGTTCAAACCCGGCCGAAGTCGTCAGATTTTGTGAGAGCGTTAAAAATCCCTCAGTAGTCTATAACTTCATTCGGAGGGGAAGTAAAGCCGGCGGGCCCATGTCATAGATTTAGGGTATGCAAAAGAACCTTCCACTAACTACATCTGTGTGAAGCTAAAATTTGTAGGTTAGAATTGATACGCTCTAAGTTCCAACCTTCGTAGCCAGGTGCTGGTTGCGATGGCATCTAGTAGCCAAGTCCGCAACTAGGTGTCGTGGACGGTAGCATTTGGTAGCAAAAGTGGGAAGCACTTGAAAATGGATCGTCTGCAGTTCTTACCTGAATTACAATAGCCATCACAATTAACACCGGTTATCAGACAGATTCTACACACACCCAAAGTACACGGGGCTACATGACCGCGTTGCCGCAGCCCCTAAACTAAGGAACCAACCAACCTAATTTTTTTAGAGATAACTCATGTACCCACTGACTTGATACATGCTTCAAAACTGACACCCCTTGGATGACTTGCACAAAACCTTTCTAGTATCTCAAACAAGAATTTTGTTTAGGGACTTAGACATGTGGTCATTATACCCATGTACTTGGGTGAGTGTACAATTTGTGTATTAGGCTAACATTATGAGGGAGGTAGCCGTGGCTGTAAGTTAGGAACCATCACGGCATTTGCCTGAAGCAATATTGGGAAACCACTTAAATCTCTTCTAGGATGGCTGAGGTGAGAATCGAACCCTCCTCTTTCAATAAATTTTGTCTTTCAAGGTTGAATGTACCCCACGCCAACCCTCAGACCAGAATAAAATTTCTTGGCAGAGCCGGCAACCGAACATTGATCCCAGCGTTGATAGCAAAATATGCTAGCCAGTACACTTTGTCGTGGTCCTCCACAGTGGTAGCTAACAACGGTATCCAATACAGCATTCCATGTTTGTTCTAGTTCATTCCACGGGTGTGTGTGTGTGTGTGTGTGTGTGGGATCATCTCCACAGAACGCCAACTGTTGACTAAGTGAACGCGAGACTAACGCACTTAAGGGGCTCCAGTATGTCCTAAACTGCCCATTTTCAACTTTGTATTTACCTTTTTACCAGAAACTATTCATATGAACTAATTGCACTGTTAAGGGATGCTCATTGAGGCTTTCTCTTTAGCAGGCTTTTTGAAATACCTAAATGTATTTTTATATATCAAGATTATTTTAAATGGCATAATTTTAACAGCATATTCATCTTTCAAAATTAAATTAAATTAAAGTAAACTTAGAAAAACGACACTTATAAGAAAGCATTATAAATTTAGCTTTAAATGTCGAAAAGTTCCGAAAGAAAACGAAGATACTTTATATATTAAAACACATTTTAGCGAGAAACTGGACTCAAAGTTCAGCTAGTTTCAGGGAGATGAACACTCGGACACCGCAACGCTCGTTTTGCTTTCTTAAAATTGCTTGTCTTTTTTCTTTGTCTTTAGAGAGGGGGAAAAACATCTACATCAGTGGGTTCATTAATCAGCGTCCGTCTCGTTGCGTAGTGGCTAGCATTTTTGGCTGTCACCCCAGAGGCCCGGGTTCAATCCCCGGCTCTGACAAGAAATTAAATTCTGGTCTGAGGGCTGGAACGGGGTACTCTCAGCCTCATGGGACAAAACTGAGAAGAGGTGGGTTCGACTCCTACCTCAGCTATCCTGGAAGTGGTTTTCCGTTGTTTTCCACTTCTACTCCAGACAAATGCCGGGATGGTACCTAACTTAAGGCCACGGCCGCTTCCTACACAAGTCCTTCCTCAATTACAAACACACACACTAGTACAGGCATCACAGTGACAAATTTTACACACACCCAAGTACACGGGTCTACATGACCTCGATGTCGCAAAGCCCCTAAAAGAATCAACATCATCATTAATCAGACACACGGTTGTGTGTCGCAAATGTTTCCGTTAAACATAGATTTCTGGTTAACAGAATAATTAAATAATAATAATAATTAAAACATGAACATGCATATAATGGACGTACTGAGATAAGAATAAAATGGTGTAGGTCAACATATCTTATATAGTGTTGTATTTGCATACTTGTGCTACGAATTACTACAGTACTCTACAAGCAAAACCTACAATGAACATGAAGACAGGCATTTGTTGGTTGACAGCTCATTAAAGCGAGCATTGGGAAAGGCATGGGCAACAGGAAACAAGCAAATAGTCTTACACTTTGACCTGTAAGTTGGAGGGGAAAAAAGGAGGAAGACGAATATGCACATTATTTTGTTAGCTACAGAATTATCTGTTACAGCAGAAAACAGAGCATTCCGCGACTTGAAAATCTTCCCTTAACCTGCATATTTTGATTTCCTTTGTCCGCGTAAGGCAGTTTCCATTTAATGAAGATAATTTAAAACGTTTTTAACCCAAGTTTCCGTTCAATAAAGGGTCCGTTAAAGGCAGGTTTAACTGTATAAGCAAAGTAGCCTTAGGCCTGTATTACAGATCAGAGAAATTTTATGAAATATTTTATAAAACTGAACTTATATAAAAGTTCTACAAAGCAATGATCACACCATTACACTACATAAAATATTTTATCATAGTTCAGAAAAATGGATGAAGGAAAGTTCCTTGTTCACTTAACTGTATTACGGTAGTTGAAATTCTGTAGTGGCAATACCGGTAAGTTACTGTATATAAAAGAAACGGAAAGATAAAGTGAACGTCCATCGGTTAAACCATGTGTCGCTCACGTGATAAAAATTATATTTATACGAGTAAAATATTGTTGAACAGGCTGCAGTAAGAGGATTTGAAAAAATACATAAATATTTAATTATTAATAATTATGATGGAATGAATGGCGATGAAGTTCCAAACAACCAATGACTGAGCAAAGAAAATTGAAACATACGGGGTAAAACAGTAATTACTAGGTGCGATTCAATCTCTAGTCCTCTCGTACAAGATTCGAGCGCTCTACCCATTCCGCCAACTAGACGCTTGCTACGTTTGGTTACATGTATTACCTACCGGTAAAGATAAGATACAGTATTTACACTCGCTTGTAATACCATAGACTAAGTGATGATAATAATAATAATAATAATAATAATAATAATAATAATGTTATCGGTTTTACGTCCCTTTTAACTACCCTGGCTTTTAGAGACGCCGGGGTGCCGGAATTTTGCCCCGAAGGGAATCTTTAACGTGCCACTAAATCTACTGACACGGCTCCCTCGCATTTGCGCACCCTCAAATGACAGCTGACTGCGCCAGGATACGAACCTGCAACCTTGGGCCCAGCAAGCGAGAACGTTACCACTGAGCCACGTAGCCAGACGACCATAAGTGAAATTTACGAATTATAATACAAATATTATAACATAACTAACATTCACGACTTTCTTCAGCCTACTTAACTAATTAATTCTTCTTTATATCCTGAAATGCGCATCTTTATATACAGTGCTTATAGCCTCTGCTACTTGTACCTACACTTTCTATCTTATATTTATGTTTTTACATATTTTATACCATTCTTTATGTAATAAATTCATGCATTTCACACTCTGATATGAGCATCTTTGCTTGATTCGCTATTTTGGTTTGATTCTTTTATCAAATATAGCATGATGGTCATACCTTTTATAAAAGATTTCCCCATTATACTGTCATATCTTTAAAAAAAGATATTTTACGGTATCTAAGATTTTTGACAAATTTCTTTGATAGTGTAATACCGGTCTTAGGAATGAGTTATATAGAAATGTTCCGTTAGAAAGCTAATGGTCCGTAGCTTATTGTGATGTAAAAATGAAATTTCGAAAATTTTGAAGATTTTCGCCATTCCAAAGCCCCTTAAACAGCGGTTGACCGGCCTTCCTCACGCTAAATAATTTGGCAGGCTGATTGGTAGGCGGCGAAACTACTTAATGACAGTCTGGACCGTAACCAAGTGGAACCTGGCTGGGGGCCATCTGTACGAGTACTCTGCTAACTGCCACCATTACGCATCCAGGAAGTCGTCCCATCCGTTAACTAACAAATGAACACTCAAGATGCAGTTCTTCGCCGAAATCAGCCAAGTCTTCATTTCACGGCCCAGCAAAATAGCTTTATTTACTTCGTTGTTGTTGGTTTTTATTTCTTGTTCTTAATTGATATTAGGGGCTTATGACAACTTGGTAAACAGCCCTGTGTACTAGGGCGAGAGTTCAATTAGTCTGATAACCTGTGTTTCTGTGGTGACTGTAGTAGTGTCGATTCAGAAATTGAGTAGGTGCGCTGGAACTTGAAATAAGGTATTATCCCGGCATTTGCCTGAAGGGAGTGCGGAGGATAAAAACGGGGAAAAACATTCAGGATAGCTGCTATCAGTACCCGGATTGGAACGACCGATCTCAAGACTTGCTGAAGCTCCCCAACGCAGTCGTGGTGAACGATTCAACGCGCATGGCTACGCCGCGGGGTATTTGTAACCATTTAGAACTCAGAAGAACAAAATCATGATGATGATGATAGTTGTTGTTGTTTTAAGGGGTCTAACATCTAGGTTATCGGCCCCTAATGGTCTGGGTGATAGCGAAAATGACAATGAAATGGAAACCAGAACGAAAATTAAGTGAGACGGAAAATACTTACAAAAAGGAACTCAAATTGAAACTACTCACAAAATGGAGAGCGGTAATACTTACAACAGGGAAAGAACGAAAATACTCACAAAAGGAATAGATTGAAAAATACGCACACAATGTAGGCTAGGTTCAAAATACGTACAAAATGCAAATGAGATCGAAAATACGTACAAAATGCAATTGAGGTTCAAAATACTTACAAAATGCAATTGAAATTGAAAATACACAATGCAATTTAGATTGAAAAAGGCCGGTTCAGATTCTAAATACTCACAAAGTGCAATTGAAATTGAAAATACTTACAAAATGCAATTGAAATTGAAAATGCTTACAAAATGTACGGTAGATTCAAACTACTCATTTGGATTGACAATACTTACAAAATGCAATTTAGATTTAAAATACTTACAAAATGTAATTTTGATTAAAAATACCCACAAAATGCAATTGCGAATCAAAATATTTGCAAAATGCCCAACATACAAAATGCAATTTAGATTGAAAATACTTGCAAAAAGCGGTTTACGTTGAAAATACAAAATGCAATTGAAATTCAAAATACTCACTAAAATGTCCTGCTCCTACATTGAAAGACTTACTAAAAAGCAATTTAGATTGTCAATCTTTACAAAATGCAATTTAGGTTGAAAACACTCGCAAAATGCAATTAAGATCGATAAAACTTGCAAAATGCAACTTAGATTGAAAATACCTACAACATGGGAGTGTAGTTGGTAAAGAAAAATAAGATACAAGGGGAGTCAATTAACAAAAACAGTGCAGGAATCTTAAAGCGAAAAGGAAATATAATGAAAAGAAAACAAGAGGTCTGACCCCTCCAAGAAGGAGGGATCAGGAAAGATGAGACAAGGGCCAATTAAGGCGGGAAAGTGAAAGACTCCCAAGGCCTCGGATACCCTAATACCGTCGGGATCGGAAAAGAACAAGAGTTGACCAAGGGAGGTCGACAGGAAAGAAGACGGAGAGGAGCCCGGCACAAATGGAAGCAATGCCGGACTCATGCCGTCCCATTAGATGAGAGCCTCTGAGGGAAGAACAAAATCAATCAAATATTATGCGAACCAAGGCGAAGGCGCGCAATGTTCGTGTATTTCACCTTTTTGTTTATGGTTGCAATAAACGTATTATCAAGACAGACAACAGTTTGATTCCAGTTCCTTCCCCCTCTTCTGGGTACAGTTCTCTTGTCTGATGAGTTCGAAGTGAAATGCCAAGTCCTGTAGTTTGGGTTCCACGCAAAAACAAAACCAGAGGTCCTGTGGCTCATGATCACGATAGCCACGTGAACCACGTAAAACTACAATCTTCCTTCCTTTCCTTCCAATAGAGGACCGACTATTCAAACATGTGGAATATATGATTGCGGGGCGTAAGAGGTCAAATAAAATCGTGCAAGTAGGGGCAATAACGTTGTTGTTACTGCTGGTAAACAACACCATCCTAGCTTCCAATATTACCTGGAATGATTTGGACTTGGGAACTAGCAACGTTATTATCCATCCCACACTCCAAGCAGGACACCGCGCCTGGTCTAAAAGGAAAGCCGAAAAGGAGATGCTAATTCTAAGGACGAGAAGCTCATCCTTCACAAAAACACGCAACTGTTTACGTCTAAATACAGCGCGCTAGCGTCCGCTTCATAAAGATAGACAGCCGTTTGATTCCAGTTTTAGACTCCTGATTTCTCGACTATTTAAATTCTGCATTTGACGAAATTCTACTTATAAATCAATTGCCAATACCCTGAGTTATTTCTTGCCTTTTGTCATTTGCAATGGATTTTATTTTAGGTCTGGAAATACTTCATCACTGGGCCGTGACTTAAGGAGAGATCTAGCTGCTTGTCTTTTAAACACAGACGGACCGGAATCAATTTCTGGTTATTGCATGTGCGGTATTCGAAATAAAAAGTCATGAGTTCAGTTTTCACCTAAACTGGAGGTTCCGTGGCTTATGACATCGAAAATTAAATAAAGCCACGTAAAATGTAGGCTAGCGTGCAATTTTGCTTATTAACACTGCATCGGCTATAACCGTTCAGCGCGTCAACGCCTATCTCTCCCAAGTCGGGAGACGAGTAGGTTGACCCACCACCGTCGACCGTCCATGAGATTGCATTTCGTTGTTTTCTGTTTTCAATTTTCAACTCTCATGCGGTTGGCGTGAGTATTCACCACACTGACACTCGTCTCTTTTCATCCCCGGCCTTTCACAAACGGGAAAAATATGGGGTAGAAACACACAACCCAGTCAGCGACAGATTGTTTTCTCTTATTGCCCTAATCAGGAGCTTGGGACATTTCTGATCATTAGCCCTCTGGGTAAGCCTGTATGTTTGATAACCTGTATAATTGTGGTGAATGTAGAAGTTTGAGTAACTGTCATTATAAGAGTCTGGGATTGGAGCAGATGCCTCAGGACTTGAAATAAGATACCGCCCCAGCATTTTCCAGAGAGAGGTTGTCGGCTTCAATAGTTGTTGATGTAGTTGATTCTTTTAGGGGCTTTGCAACATTGTGGTCATGTAGCCCCGCGTAGGATACTTGGGTGTGAGTAGAATTTGTCTGATAACCTGTGTCACTGTGATGTCTGTACTGGTATGTGTACCGGTATTTGTAATTGAGATAGGATATTGGTAGGAAGCGGCCATGGTCTTAACCACGAAAAACCACTTCCAGGATGGCTGAAGTTGGAATCGAACCCTTCTCTTCTCAGTTTTGCCTCACGAGGCTGGTGTAGTCTACCCCGTTCGAGACCTCAGATCAGAATTAAATTTCTTGGCAAAGCCGCGAATCAAACCCGGGCCTCGGCGGTGACAGCCAAGAACGAGGCGGACTGGGGTACAGATCGATACTTCGGTCCTTCAGGTCCTGGGTTCAATTCTCGACTCTGTCAAGAAAAAGATTTCTGGTCTGAGGGCTGGAACAGGGTACACTCAGCTTCGTGGGGCAGAACTGAGAAGAGATAGGTTCGATCCCCAACTTGGCCAGCCTACAAGAGGACTCCCACTTCTGCACCAGACGAATGGCGGGATGGTCCCTAAATTAAGGCCACAGCCACCTCCTTCCCAATACATTTCCCAAATTACAAATACACACATTGGTACAATCATCACAATGACAGATTATACACAAACATTCAATTACACAGGGCAAAATGACCACGATGCCCAAGGTTCTAAATTTAAAGAAAACAATATGGCCACCGTCAGCACCCTATAACAGTCGTGGAACGTGACTTAACGTGCGTGACTACACTGGTGGATATCAGTCACTAGAAATTCCACTTACCTTGCCAACAATGATAATAGGCACGTTGAGCGCTTGCATAGACCACAGAACGTCTACAGGGGTGAAGCCGGTCAGCAGGACGAACAGGAGAATAATGTAGGATATGACGAAGGCACCGGCTCTCACAGTAGAACCCGCAAAGTGGAGCACAAGGGTGGCAATGATGGCAGTCTGGATCGCAAGGAACAGGCCCTCGCCCCACGAGCTGTAACAAGATAGAAAGAAGCTCTGCTTAGCTAGATGATAATAATAACACAAGTCAACAAACAAAACTTTTTGTTTTGAGTCTATTATTTAATGCATATATTCTGACTTGTCAACCTCGAACAGTAACCAAAAACAACATTCATAATTAATCAAGTTTGCTTTTGTACTTTACGCCATGATCATGTTTTGATGCCTCCGTTGCATATAAAATTCGGGGTTATGTAAACTGAACTAAATTAGATGTCAGTGCACTACAATGTGTATAAAAATTTGCTGTACCAAATTTCACTGCGTTCGGATGATTAAATCGCAAGAAAAGTCTATGTAAATGTTTCGCTTGGCCGCCATATTCGTTTTGTAGTTTTTGGCAGTCACATATGTCAACTTCTAGTAGTGCCCTTTATCACTGTACAAAATTTCAGGGTGATATCAGTAATAGTTTCGGAGATATAGAATGCCGGTGAAATATTTTGCACAGCCGCCATATTGGATTGGTGAGACGTAATACAATTTGAAGTGCACGGATGGGGTCGCCAAAATAGTACTAGAACCTTACCGAATTTCATTAAAAGCGCTCCAGCCGTTTAGATTTTATTGGGGACACACAAACACACACACACGTACAATAGTGATCTCATACTCCTATTTTTTCTTAAATGAAAATAGGCTAAAAATATCCTTAAGTCAAGTGCTACACTGCAAATGGCTTGACGAACAAATAAAAATCAGATCAAAGTTCTAAAAATTCTTGAAATCATCTGGAAAAAAAAAACCAGCCGTAGTCAAACGTTACGCTATCGCCACGAACAAATTATGACAAGTGGTACTACAGCTAGCAAGATAAGGGACACCGGTGCGCGACAGTTTGACGTTCGACACAGTGAAGGGCTGAAGGTAGCACGAGAGGCAGTGAGACAGGAAAGCGAGAGAGAGACAGAGTCTATTATTGTTGTCCCTTTAAGGGGCGGAGCTACGAGGTCATCTGCCAGAGACATAGTCTTTCTCCACTATCGCTGCAAGGCCGTACGCGCCAGAAACACGCCGGCGTGAAGCCAGTCGCTAATCAATTGTCCTCACGAGGCTGGGTCCAGTTCGATCCAGTCCTTAGGTGAGATATTAAATTTCGGGAGTCGGGAATCTAAATCGAGGCCTCCTAGGCAATAGGCAGACGTGCTATCCTTAAATTACGGGATCGGAAAATAAATAATTAAATAATTAATTAATTAAATAAATAAATAAAATTACACATTCTGTATCATTTATGTATACTGTTGAAAATTACATAGTTTTCGATATAAAAAAAGGGTTACATATAGGCTAGCTGAGGATTTTGTATCGTGCGGTGCAGCGGGGTCATCGCAGCCCAGCAGGCGGGCGCGCCCTGTAAGATGTTATCGGGGGCAACACAAGGATCGTCATTACGAGCAATCACCGCACATGAGTCGTGATATTTACTCGTCACTTCAGATCAATCACCGACACACGTATACCAATTACACAGTCCACACTCTCCACGTCAGTACTCCTACCCGAATCCTTAACAATAACCCAGACATCAACATAAGCTATCATTGGTTCTAGGACCAGCCTTTGCAATAATGGATTGTGCAGGATCTATTCTTATACACTTTTAGAATATATTATGATATTTGATGACTCCAACTTTCAGTCGTATTCGTTCTTCCCCAATCTTCTAACGTGTTTTCGCTGCAGGTCATATTCAGAGAAGTGGTTATTGGCAGTCTTCAAAGTTTAAGGTTCAATAAATCTTATTTTAGGAGTATAAACCAGACTATTAGAAATACGTCCCACCAAGACGATTTACCAAAAAAGAATAACTTACAGCATATTTTCCACCTGTACAAAAAATAATGTTGCCCTCCGAAAATTATCCACTACAATGTTTTAACGAGTTCAGCCAAAACATGAGTTAAACAAAGCCTATATCAAAAGCACGTTGGCTGTAATTACGGTTTACACATACAAACCTAAAAAAACGTTCCATTAAGATGATGCAGTTATTCAAGGGTTGTGGTAAAGTTACCACCGTTTATTTATGAATAGCATCCCTGAACGTGTATGAATCGATGGTTGGTAGTGTTAAGTACTTTCGTCGTATCAAGTTCGATCAAAGTTAAATCATCCCTTAAATGTTAAAAACGTGGCCGTGAAGTTATTACCAGATGCTATGGTTTGATTCTCTGAGATCAGTACAATTATTACAAAGCTTCCGAATATCGAGGTAAGTTATAGTTTTGCTGCCGTAGACAAACGTATTTACGAACCATTTCGGTAATTACCTCTAGAAATAAAACAGTTAACTGGAAGGCATGTGATAGCGCCGATTTAAATGTGCCGTTAATAAGGGTGCTGCTCTCATTACAACATGAGGCAAGACGCTCCAAGACGCCTTCATGAGCAGCCGCGCGCTCACAAATCAGCGGAACATGGACCTCAACCACACCCCGAGAAAGTTGGTGCCCCCAAACAAGAGCCGCCAGCCGTCACATTAACATCGATTACCCTCTCCCCACGCTCCAATATCCTTCCTACAATATCACCGTTACCCGCAATATTCTAGACTCGCGAGCATATTTCAATCTTTACACACCTCCTCCAGCAACAACCCAGCCCCTTCATTTTGCTAATGGTATTACTATTAGACATACTAGCGTTTGGGGATTTTGTCATGCAAACAAACAACAACAAAAACTATGATAAATACTGAACGTTTCGCCACGTACTTTGTCCCGTATACCATTTATTATTATTATTATTATTATTATTTTGAAGCGCAATAGTTTAAAAAAAACGAGCCTTACAGTAGTCGCATATAATGTGTAACATCTGACATATTATTCGAATAGTTCCATATTACTTACTCGCATTTTTTAAAGAATGAACCTCACAGTGCTACCTTGTGCCAGCAAACATGAAAGGATTCTCCAATGCATCTGCAGTAGTGACATATACCTGCAACTGTATGCGGGAGCAATCCACTGCCTACTTGATGCGAGCTGCTATTTATACCGGCCAGTTAGTGAACCCATGCCAGCGGTGTTATTGAAAATGGCCTCTTATTGCCGATATAGCGCACTGCCAAGTATAGGCGCGATTAAAAATTAGGTGTGCAGTAGGTATATTAAAGGAGTTTCTCCCAGTGATACGTTTAGACCAACCAAATAGCTTAATAAGATAATAGTGGAAACTCCCACGAGAAACTGGCGACACAGATTATGCGTGCCATCTAGCGGTTCGCGCAGACAACTACAAACTAGATTTCAATCGGCTGGCAAGTTTATCTGCACATGTTAGAAGTGTAACTTTTGGGCTATGTATGGGTGTTTTCATTACAAAATACAAAGTGATTTAGTGATTAAGCTATTTGGACCAACGAAGTTTCAATTATTGTTAGTAGTCGGTGTTAATATACTGAATTCCTACGTTGTTTGGAGTGTTGGTTGATGCGATATAGCACTCGAGGTATCGAGTGCTTACATTAAATAAGAATACAGCAAAAGTATGAAGATTTAATAAATCGTAATTGTTTTCAGCAAATATGATATAATGAATATTTTCACACCAAAGAACGACAATTTAAAGATTTATTGAAGCAATTTCTTTAATGGGGCCTCCAAACCTTGAGGTAAACCGTATGCGATTTACATTCCACATAGTTACATGGCTTACAGTACGTCGTTGTACCGGGCTTACAGTACGTCGTTGTACCGGGCTTACAGTACGTCGTTGTACCGATCTCCGCCACCAATCGCGCTCATTGTTTCCGTCCCATGCACTTCCGTTCCATCCACTTCCGTCTCTTTTCCAAAATCACTCCCACAAAAATGTCCATCTACCGAGTGCCAAAAAAATATCCAGATACCGAGTGGAAAGATGTTACACATCAATAATACTCCAATCGGGACTAACTCGAATTTCATGCATTCCAGGGACGCGTCCTATCTCAATATAACATTGCAGATCATTCGAATTTCGAATTATCAAGCAGTAACTACACAGTTCAGTCGTAGAGTGTGTCTCGACTATGCTAGTAGGACCCCGTTTCTTGATTTCATATTATGGAAAGTCCTATTCATGGGCACTGCGATTTGTTTTCGCCTCATATCCCACAATCCAAGGACGATCATGTTAGTGCGTTACATCCGAAAACACTCGACGCATTTCTCTAGAACAAGCATTAAGGGTATATTTGAAAGAGGCTACTGTGTATATTTTACAGAATTATTATTTCTCTTTTGGCTCATCGGTGAATGGTAGTTGCTGGTTCTACTAACCATGAAATAAGGGGGCTGATACTTCGGGAAATATGAACGTTTTCGATTTTTTGCGTTTGATCTCGAATGAAAGAACACACATTCTTATACCTAAATCTGGAGTTTATAGCGAAATTTTCGATTTTGACCGAGATATTTCGATTTAAATTCATGCATGCACTGAACTGTCAGCTGTGTGGGCGTGTAAGTGGAAATAATTATGTTTTTTTTGTTTAAAGCCATTTTCCCAAAGTTTTTTTTTTCACATAAAAAAAATAACTCAATAACTAATGGTCCAAATAGCATGAAATTTGGGATTCCCCTTGTTGGAACAAGGTTATAGAGGATGAACCTCAATTATTGAATTCCTTCGAAAAATATGCTCAATGCACCTATAACATCACGTGAAATTCATATTTTTTTCAATATTCAAATGAAATACCTATAAAAGAGTAACTTATTCTTCCACTAAGTTTATAGAGGTTTATCATGGGTAATTTAGTCTTTAAGGAAACAAATACTGTAGTTTATGCCAATCACATTGATAGTTTTCAAGAAAAGTTGCTCTTTGTAACATTCAAGAACGATTTTTAAAATATTTTAACATGAAAATTTAATTACACTTGTATATATTGAAATGTAAAACTTTATACATCTAATGAAAGCCCAGCATTTGTACTAGTGTACAAATTTTAATTCACATCCCTGTTATGGTTCCATAGATATGGAGTAATTTACAAAATGAATGCGATCCAGGTGTATCAGCCCCCTTTTAAGGGTTTCATTGAAAGAGGCTAGTGTGTATATTTTACAGAATGATTATTTTTCTTTTGGCACATCGGTTCTACTAACCTTGAAATAATTGTAATGTATGGCCAGGTAGAATTCAGCTCACTTTGCATAATTGACCTATCATAAAGATATAAAGCGGAAGTAACCGAAAATACAGCGCCCCCTAGCTGTAGGAATCAATGAAATTGGTATTCAAGAGAAACCACACCATTTTCGACCCAAAACAAGGATGATTACTAGGATTTTGTTGACCAATAAGTTATCAAAAATGTCCTATAATAATGCACCCATTGCCTAAAACTATATAAAAGTATTACCTTAAAATAATATAAAATTTTTATTCTTGCTCTATGATATTCAATACAGTATGTTAGAAATAAATAATTTGAACCATCCAACTCATGAGTTGTGTAAGAGTTACATTTTACATAAATTACCTAATCTTGTCCTAAAGAAATAATACATTTATGACCTAAAATAATGCCCTGGGCTATGTTTGGCTCAAGACACTCCTTGCAACGTTCTTGAACGGAGGAATTCTCGTAGGAATGTTAAACTCTAATGAAGATAGTTAACCGACCATGACTGAAATCATCTGTGCGATGATAAACCAATAAACCATTATCGAAGGGCAATGCACAGTGGACGTTTATTGCCTGGAAGGTTGGTCCAGTGGTTTACATACAGGGTGAGTCAAAAGAAACATATTGAAGCTTCATAAATAAGAAAATAACAAAATAAAATAATTTAAGACAGATTATAGGCCTATATATGAATAGTGAGAAAAATCCGTACACAGATTTTGTCCATGGACAAAGAGACCAATTTGGGGACTGTCGCCGGGAAATAGGAACGTCTGGTAACCTTACCTTTTGTTGACCAATTAATATGCATTAACTGTTTGAGTGTAATTATAACCCATGCTAGGATGTAATATAATAGTGACAAGATACAGAATTACTGGAAGTTGTTTTTAGATTTCCTTAACAGTAACAAGGTACTTGATTTGTTGTAGTGCAGTATTTAAATCAACACACAATACGGCAGCCACGAGCGATCGTGTCATGTGGTGTCACATGTGTAAATCAAGTCGGCAGCAGTGTGCGTGGGTGGAAGCGACAGTGATTCATAACTTAATTGTCCAAGTAGAGAACCGCCATCATTGATTCTGTTGCCTTCCTTGGCTTTCCTTTGCGTTGCCTTGTTTGTGATGTATTGCAGCATGGACCCTCTCCTCTCCCTTGTGCAGATACTTTGCTACTAGTACCGTTCCTAGTGGAGGGGTTTTGTGTAGCTCACACAAACAAATGAGAGGGAAGTCGTTAACCTCTGTAATTAAACGCCGTCTTGAGAGAGAGCTTGCGAACTTCTCCTCTCCTCAAAGTTTGCTTGCTTCTTGATACGGGGCGTAGCACACTACCCATAACTCTCTCCCTCTGTATTATATTGTGCTGTGCTTCGAGCTCGCACCTACTCCAAGATATATATTCAGCAGCTTACGTTACTAATTTGATAGCATTAATCAACGGTTAATCCGTGCCTGCATTGTACGGTAATGCTGAGGTATTAGTGAATTGTGGTGGAGGTCTTCATGATGCATTGTGGCCGCAACAGTCGCTACACTTCTTTGTTTGCCTATAAATCACTCATGTATGGACGTCAAATCATACGCTAAAATATTACTCGTTACACCTTCAACGATTGCTATATAATAAGAGTATATTATGTAGGTACAAATAATTTAGCATAATTTATTCACTGGCAGAGTAGCATATTTGCGATGCATTGCGGACAGAGGAGTTTAATAATGCAGCATGATTCAATAAAGGAACTAGTAGTTCCGTGAAACATCCATTCATTTAATACACACATCAAAAAAAGTTTTGCATCACCTCGGTTCCAAGAGTTCCGGAACCTTTAAATACAAAGGGAATAGAGATCAACACAAACAACATTTCAGCTCGTTTTATTGCTCATGAGACCCACACATTGCATGTTGTACCATCATACAGCTAGACTTTCAGCATTTGTGGTCCAGATTGCAGTACACACCACTACCTCTAATACCCAGTAGCACGTCCTCTTGCATTGATGCATGCCTGTATTCGTCGTGGCATACTATCCACAAGTTCATCAAGACACTGTTGGTCCAAATTGTCCCACTCCTCAACGACAATTCGGCGTAAATCTCTCAGAGTGGTTGGTGGGTCAAGACGTCCATAAACAGCCCTTTTCAACATATCCCAGGCATGTTCGATAGGGTTCATGTCTGGCGAACATGCTGGCCACTGTAGTCGAGCGATGTCGTTATCTTGAAGGAACGCATTCACAAGATGTGCACGATGAGGTCGAGAATTGTCGTCCATGAAGACAAATGCCTCTCCAATATTCTGCCGATATGGGTGCACTATGGGTCGGAGGATGTCATTCAGGTATCGTAAAGCGGTTTCGGAGCCTTCCATGACCACCAGTGGCGTACGTCGGCCCCACATAATGCCACCCCAAAACATCAGGGAACCACCACCTTGCTGCACTCGCTGGACAGTGTGTCTAAGACGTTCAGCCTGACCAGGGTGCCTCCAAACACGTCTCCGACGATTGTCTGGTTGAAGGCATATGCGACACTCATCGGTGAAGAGAACGTGATGCCAATTCTGTGGGGTCCATTCAGCATGTTGTTGGGCCCATCTGTACCGCGCTGCATGGTGTCGGGGTTGCAAAGCTGGACCTCGCCATGGACGTCGGGAGTGAAGTTGCGCATCATGCAGCCTATTGCGCACAGTTTGAGTTGAAACACGACGTCCTGTGGCTGAACGAAACGCATTATTCAACATGGTGGCATTGCTGTCAGGGTTCCTCCGAGCGGCAATCCGTAAGTAGCGGTCATCCACTACAGTAGTAGCCCTTGGGCGGCCTGAGCGAGGCCTGTCATCGACAGTTCCTGTATCTCTGTACCTCCTCCATGTCCGAACAACATCGCTTTGGTTCACTCTGAGACGCCTGGAAACTTCCCTTGTTGAGAGCCCTTCTTGACACAAAGTAACAATGCGGACGCGATCGAACTGCGGTATTGACCTTCTAGGCATGGTAGAACTACAGACAACATGAGCAGCGTACCTTCGTCCTGGTGGAATGACTGGAACTGATCGGCTGTCGTACCCCCTCCGTCTAATAGGCCCTGCTCATGCATGGTTGTTTACATCTTTGAGCAGCTTTAGTGACATCTATGAACAGTCAAAGGGACTGTATCTTTGATACAATATACACAGTCAACGTCTATATGCCGGAGATCTGGGAACCGAGGTGATGCAAAACTTTTTTTGATGTGTGTATATTATACAAGCAATTTCCCTGCCAGAACGTTTCAATGTGATGGATCAATTAGTATTCTTGCTTGTAATTTATTATTTACGCTCGACTAAAGATGCTATGTCTTATGACCATCACCGAAATTATAGATAAAAGACAGTCTCTTTGCTTAGTTCCTCATATCTTCAATTTACTTATTTTATTTTCCGTGTCCAAATCAAATTAGATTTTGCCAGTAAGTAGCAACAGTTATAGCATTAGCATTTGCAGCCAAAAGATCGTCTTTTGAACATATGTCCTCCATCAAGGGGCAGATCAGCAGGTGTTCTGGGTCTTGTAAAATGCTGCAGTCACAGAACTCATCATTGTTGACGAGCATGTTCCATTTCTTGAGATTGTTCTTGCAGCGTGAAACCCCCGTCCTCAGCCTGTTCAATGATTTCCAAATTCCATATGGCAAGTTGTGACCAGGTGCCATTTTTTCTGATAGAGGAATAATTGGGTCTGTGATCTCTGTCTTCCATATCTTCACACGGGCAGCTTCTTGTGAGCCTTCGAGGGCTGTTACTCCCCTCAAAAAGCTGTTTCTGGACTTAAGTCTCTGTCCGGCTGGTTGTTGGCCGAAAAGTGGATGCCTTCAATCGGTTTCTTGCCGTTTCTTCTCAGATGCTGCTGCTACCATTCTTCGGACATGAGGTGGAGAAATTCCTATAAGAGGGTAGATATTCTGAAGTGGTGTTGGTCTAAGACACCCAGATACAATCCTGAAAGTCTCATTCAGAGCTATATCCACCTCTTTGGAATGTGGAGAAGAAAGCCAAACTGGTGTTGCATATTCAGCAGTTGAGAAGCTCAGTCCAAGGGCAGAAGTTCTGAGAGTGGTGGGGTGAGCACCCCATGTCCTTCCTGTCAGGCATCTTAATATGTTATTTCGTGCAGATACTTTACTTTTGGTGTTCAAGCAATGTTGCTTGAAAGACAGAGTTCGATCGAGGGTGACACCAAGATATTTTGGTGTAAAACAATGAAGGATTGTTTCACCTTGCCACTTAATGTTCAATGTCCTCTTTGCTTCTTTATTTCGCAAGTGGAAAGCACAAACTTGCGTTTTGGCTGGATTTGGCTTCAAATTATTTCTGTGATAGTATCGACCAAGTTGTTCCAAGGCACAGGACAAAGAATATTCTACTTCTTCAAAGCTACCTTGCACGGCTACTGCAGTGTCATCTGCGTAGATAAATCGCCTGGTGCCTTCTGTTCTGGGCTGGTCATTGGTGTATACATTGTAAAGCAGTGGTGCTAAGACGCTACCTTGAGGTAGTCCATTCTTCTGGAGGCGCCAACGACTATTTTTTCCCAAGGAGAGACACGTAAAATCTTATGTTCTCAAGGAAAGTTCTTAGCAGTGAGGTCAGCCTGTAGTCCTTTGTCAGTTCATAAATCTTACGAAGTAGTGTGTTATGATTACTTATTATACAGCCCAATTGACAATATCAATAGAAATCAACATTTTAAGAAAACAGAACGGTGTTATTTCGGTGCTAGAACTTGCTCTCTCCTAAACCAAAGCTGTCGCTATCTCTCAAGCACCTCCCATCAACACATCTTAAGGTTTTCACTGTGATAATCTGACCAGTTCGCGGAGGAACATCGATACTATTACCATATGTCACCCTAAAACAAACCTACATTCTTCATTTCAAAAATCTCATACAACTGGTCCATTCCAGCCATGCTCTAGTTGTCTAGTACAGGCGTTCTCACTATGATGGTCTTGATATGAAATTTGGTGCTCTCGTCATACGAGCCACAAAGTGCTCGCGACCACAAGCTCGACTGAGATCCAGTCTTCAATTCAAATTCCGTTGCACGAACCGAAATAATAGTGTTTTCATTACAAGTTTTGACAGTGAGGTTTTTTTATCATTTCGCGAAATAGTAATTTTTAATCTAGAGTAAAAATGATTGGACATCCCTGTTTAATAAGTAACATGAAATATGCTGATTCAACTCGTCTGTCCACACGTAGGCCTAATTGTGTCTTATCTGCATGAGAAACGCAAACTTTTGCAGTATGCCTGATGAGCGGTGATTCGCTAACTATTTCAGCACTTCTGAGGGAAAGAGGGATAGGAAACGGAAAAAGAGGCTCGTGTTTGTATTATTATTAATATTCCCTCGGGGGAACCTCAAACCTCTAGAGGGCGCGTCCCCAGGTGGCAGATAGGGGGGCCCTACAGCACTAGTAGGGTTGGTACAAATACCCTCCAATAGAACCCGCGGACCAACAGGTAGCCCAATTCCTGGGGGCTTCACAATGCTGGGACACCCTCTCTCCAGGGGTCATAAATATGGAGGGCCCAGCTCGGGGTTATGAGTGAAGACCACAACGGTGCCTGCAGTGGAGAAGGAGTCCTTCGGTACAGTGCAGTTGGCGGTACAGTGCAGTTGGCGGAAGTGGCATCCCAGTGCTCGGGAATTGAGTAAAAGGTATCGCTCTCACTTCACAGACTGATATCAACCGTAGCGTCTGATCCGGAGCGGGCGGCTACAAACAGCGTCTGTTTCCCATGTGAGGGGCGGCTGATTTACTACCTGGCCGTAGGTATAAAAGGCTTGGCGTCAGCAAGGGCATGCGGCCGGAAAACTATGCCAAAACCAATATGACAGCGAATCTTAGTTTAGCCTCGGAAAATGCTAGGGCGTACCCCAGAAGCGACGTGCGGGGATTTCGCCCGACCCCTGTGAGAAATGGGCTAGGGCTACTGGGTCACGAGCGAACCCGGCCAAAGAGGCTAGCTCAAAAATATGGTGAGTTACGAAGAATAGGCACACTGAATGTAGGAACAATGACTGGGAAAGGAAGGGAGTTAGTGGATCTCATGGAAAGGAGGAAGGTGAAAATATTGTGTGTGCAAGAGACTAGATGGAGGGGAAATAGGGCTAGAGAGTTGGGTAGTGGCTATAAGCTACTATACAGTGGAGCAGACAAGGATGGGAGGAATGGAGTGGGAATAATCCTCTCCCGAGACATAAAGGAGACCATAGTTCAAGTTAAGAGAAGGAGTGACAGGATAATGAGCATCAAACTGTGTCTTGATGGACAAATGGTAAACATTGTGTGTGTTTATGCTCCGCAAGGGGGTTGCGATGAGGAAGAGAAAATATCCTTCTGGGAAGATATGGATCGGGAGCTCGGAGATATACCAGCGAATGAAAGATTGATAGTGGGTGGCGACTTAAATGGACATGTCGGAAGGAGTCGAGATACAATCGAAAGAGTACATGGAGGGTGGGAAGTAGGAGTGAGGAATAATGAAGGACATAGAATCGTGGATTGTGCGATGGCATATGATTTGGCGATTGTGAATACATGGTTCGAGAAAAACACAGGTCAATATATGACTTACAAGAGTGGGACCAGAGAAAGCCAGATTGACTTCTTAATGTGTAAAAGGTCTCAATTAAGGGAAATACAAAACTGTAAAGTTTTTAATGGTGAAGCAGTGGCAGCACAGCATAGGACGGTAGTCATGGACTGGAAAATGAAGATTAGGAAGAAAGGCAGACCTGTGCGAGTCTTAACAAAAATTAAGTGGTGGAGATTAAATGAAGAGGCGTTGAAGGACCAGTTTAAGGAGAAAGTACTCAATGGAGTGGTTCTTTGCAATGATGTGCAGGAGTGGTGGGCGCACAACAGCAGTTTGATAAGGAGGGTAGGAACTGAAGTGCTAGGGAGAACTTCTGGCAAGAAACCACTAGCTGACAAAGAAACATGGTGGTGGAATGAGGAGGTACAGAAGATCGTGAAAGCCAAAAGTGATGCAAAGAAGTTATGGGATATGTCAGGTAGACAAGAGGATAAAGAGAACTACACGAGATGTAATAAGGAAGCAAAGAAGGTAGTAGCACAGTCAAAGGCAAAAATGATGGATCGGCTGTACGAAGAGTTGGAAACTATAGAAGGTGAAAGAAAAATTTTCAGAATAGCTCAGGCGAGGGATAAAGACAAGAAGGACTACACCCAAATAAAGCAGATCAAAGATGAAAATGGTCTAGTATTAACGGACCATTCCGACATCAAGTGCAGATGGAGAAACTACTATGGGAAACTTCTCAATGAAGAGAACCCAAGGGTATATTTAGGAGAAGGAGAAAAACACCAGGGTCTGACAATGGATATTAGAAAAGAAGAAGTAACATTAGCACTTAGGAAAATGAAAAACGGAAAGGCAACAGGACCCGATGAAATACCAGTTGAAGTGTGGAAGTATCTAGAGAAAGATGGAATCGACATGTTGCTGGATTTAATGCAAAAAATGTACTCGCAGGAAACAATACCTGATGAATGGAGAGAAAGTATTTTAGTGCCTATATATAAAGAGAAGGGGGATATTCAGGACTGTGCTAACTACAGGGGCATTAAGTTAATGTCCCATACCATGAAAATCTGGGAAAGAGTGATAGACAAGAGGATCCGGGAGGAGACTAGCATTGGCGAGCAACAATTCGGCTTCATGCCACGAAAAGGGACCACAGACGCAGTGTTTGCCCTGAGACAAGTAATGGAAAAGTATCGTGAAAGACAGAAGGGATTACACTTCGCATTCATGGACCTAGAGAAAGCATATGACCGGGTGCCCCGAGGAGAAGTCTGGAGATGTTTACGAGCGAAGGGAGTCCCAGAGAAGTACGTGCAGTTGGTTCATGAAATGTACAAAGACGCAAGAAAACAGGTTAGAAGCAGCGTTGGACTTACAGATTGGATTCCGTTTCGAGTAGGTTTACACCAAGGTTCGGCTTTAAGTCCATATCTGTTTGACCTAATTATGGACGAAATGTCTTGTGGATTACGAGACCAAGCCCCCTGGTGCATGATGTTTGCGGACGATATTGTGTTGTGTAGTACCACCAAAGATGTCATAGAAGAAAAACTGGAACAGCGGAGGGCAGCCTTGGAAGACAGAGGACTCAGGATTAGCAGGAAGAAGACAGAGTATATGAGGTTCAATACAGACCAAGACTGTGAGATCAGAATGCAAGGGGAAACGTTAAATAGAGTGGATGAGTTCAAATACCTGGGTTCGGTGGTGACTGGAGATGGAAATCTAGATCTGGAAGTGTCACACAGGATTCAGGTAGGATGGATGAACTGGAGGAAAATGTCAGGAGTGCTCTGTGACCGCAGGATCAAGCCTAAGGTTAAGGGGAAAATATATAAAACTGTCGCAAGACCTGCATTGCTGTATTGCTCTGAAACATGGCCTGCACGCAAAACGCACACACACAGGCTTGACGTCACGGAAATGAAAATGCTCAGGTGGATGAGTGGAGTGACTAAGCGTGATAGAGTGGAAAATGTCAAAATAAGAGGAACATTGAAGGTTGGAGAAATATCTAAGAAGATACAAGAAAAGCGACTTCAATGGTACGGGCATGTGAGAAGAAGGGAGGAATCCTACGTGGGGAGGAAGCTGCTAGACATGCAAATACAGGGAGCGAGAATGCGAGGCAGACCTAAACGAAGATGGATGGATTGTGTACAGGAGGACCTCAGAGAAAAACAGTTGTCAGAAGAGGATGTGCATGACCGGGTTAAATGGAGGAGAGCTGTCAGAAACATCGACCCCACATAGGAGTGGGAATGATGTAAAGAGAAAGAAGAAAGATTAATATTATTATATTATTATTATTAGGCTTATATTCGATTTAATGGTGCTCGGGTACTTGGTATGACATGAAGGTGGTGCTCACAGTCTCAAAAAGGCTGAGAACCCCTGCTCTAGTATCTGTTTCAGAACAATCATCTCTATAAAGACTCAATGAATATTGCGAACACCATTCATCCATCGCCAACAGAAGAGCCATAAAACTACCCTCGCAAGCGGCTTAGCACATAAGCGGTAGTCAGTAGGACTATAGACCTACATAAATACTGGTGGGTTATCTAGAAGTTACAGTATACCGCTTAGCTATACGTCAGTAAGTAGTCTAAGGTTCCATTTTAGCGGCTTCGGTGGCGTAGTTGGTAGCATGCTGAACTGATGTGCCCAAGATAGCGGGTTCAAACTCAGCCGAAGTCGTCGGATTTTTTAAGAGCGATTAAATCCTTCAGTATGCCTTCCTTCGGAGGGGAAGTAAAGCCGGCGGTCCCATGTCATAGATTTATGGCATGTAAAAGATCCTTCCACAGACTAAACTTGTGTGAAGCTAAATTTCTAGGTTAGATTTTGTTGGAACAATCTATCAAAATTCCAACGTTCACCACTATGTATCATTGACATCTGGTAGCGAAAGTTGGAACTACTTGAAATTGAATGGAACTTGTAGCTCACCCTATGGGTGTCCGCTTGAAGCAGCTACAGCCTCTGGCGAGCCGAACATGTCCTCGGACACTCCCGGCACTAAAAGCCATACGATAAGTAAATAAATAATAAGTGGTATGTTAAGCACCCAGTCGACCTAGAGTCATATAGCCACCCTTGCCAACAGTCTAGCACATTAGCGGTAGTCGGTAAGACCACGCGGAAAGAATAGCGGGTTATCCGGCAGGTCTGCCACTGTAGCTAGCCGTCAGTATGCTTCCCTTTTGGAGGTATGTTAAGCACCCAGTCGACCTAGAATCATATAGCCACCCTTGCCAACAGTCTAGCACATTAGCGGTAGTCGGTAAGACCACGCGGAAAGAATAGCGGGTTATCCGGCAGGTCTGCCGCTTTAGCTAGCAGTCAGTATGTTCCCTTTTGGAGGTATGTTAAGCACCCAGTCGACCTAGAGTCATATAGCCACCCTTGCCAACAGCCTAGCACATTAGCGGTAGTCGGTAAGACCACGCGGAAAGAATAGCGGGTTATCCGGCAGCTCTGCCGCTTTAGCTAGCAGTCAGTATGATTCCCTTTTAGTGGTATGTTAAGCACCTAGTCGATCTAGAGTCATATAGCCACCCTTGCTAACAGTCTAGCACATTAGCGGTAGTCGGTAAGACCACGCGGAAAGAATAGCGGGTTATCCGGCAGCTCTGCCGCTTTAGCTAGCAGTCGGTATGATTCCTTTTTGGTGGTATGTTAAGCACCCAGTCGATCTAGAGTCATATAGCCACCCTTGCCAACAGCCTAGCACATTAGCGGTGGTCGGCAAGACCACACAGAAACAATAGCGGGTTGCACAGCCAAGTAAGATGAGAAGGCACAAATTTTAATTACTAGCGCCACCGGGAGGCGAGGAAAGTCGGCAGGGGGCCAGGGTTTGAGCGCCGAGCCGCCTCTAACTCCCGGTGTTCGCTTCATCAATTTGAGCAAGTTTTTCAGCGCCCAAGTATTTCATGCTTCATCACATTATAACTCCGGCTTCACGCTGCGACCAACACGTTCTCGCCTTCCACACTTAGCGGCCCGATAAACTAATTATTTTCGAGAATGTTTGATTACTTTCACAGGAGAATGTAGCAGAAGGAACTTTCCCTTAATATATTTTTATTTTATTTTTATTTTAGAAACCTAAGCGTTAGGCACAATAATCACAGTCGGCTGGTTCAAACACGATCGGGGACCTTAAAGCTTACTACGCCAATGGTGTCGAGTTAATAATTCGTTATAGCCTAATACAGGCTGGTCCAAATATTGCATAGTTTAGTTGTTGTTGATTGAGTTAGGGGTTTTGCGACATCGTGATCATGTAGTCCCGTGTATTTGTATGTGTGTGAGGGAATTTGTCTGCTAACCAGTGTTATTGTGATAGCTGTTTTAGTGTACATTATTTGTAATTCAGATGTGGATTGTTAAGGAGGCAGCCGTGGCCTTAAGTTAGGAACCGCCCTGGCATTTGCCTGGAGTAGAAGTGGGGAAACCACGGAAAATCATTTCCAAGATGGTTGAGATGGGAATCGAACCCATCTATTCTCAGTTTTGCCTCACGAGGCAGAGTGTCTCCCGTTCCAGCCCTCAGACCAGAATTAAATTTCTTTGCAGAGCCGGGATTCAAATCCAGACCTCCGGGGCGACAGCGAAGAATGCTAGCCGCTACACCACGAGGTGGTTGCATAGTTTTGTTGTGACGGTCAATGCGTCCCTAGTCGGCGTTCTTTGATCCCCATAACCTAGGGTTACCAACCGTCCGGCTTTTGCAGGACATGTCCTGCTTTTCATTTATTTTGTTTATATCCGGCTGGCATTTCTAATTTGTCGGCATTTTTCGTTTCGATATTGCTCATTTAGGTTTTGAAGTCTTGAAGTCAGACAGATGTTAAATACATTTTCAGAAGATGGTTTCGTGTTTATGGGAAATGTATCTTGTTTCTATGAAACCTACACTAAGTACTTGGATAAATGGATGCTTCCTATGGAGGAATTCAAGTGTTTCAAACGGTGAAACTTCAAAACATTAAGGACCTCAGCTTTGAGGATATTGTACCATGTATTCAATATTTACAGTCAAAGGGTGTAGAAATAGATGATTCAAAATTATTCGAACAGTACTGCAACATAAGGGCTACCGTACTCTATAAGTTCAACTTTGGATAAAGGCACATTAGACCAACAATGGTCTGTTTTCTGAACTTTTGAACATTTGCCAATTTGCCATACCAGGCAGCAATACCTCCACTGAACATGTGTTTTTATTCATCTAAGCTCAAAGGACAAAAGAAAGGAACCGTGTGTTGGTAGAATCAGTGAAAGGAATGTTACTAGTGAAGTTCAATTTCAAAGATGTGTCGTGTGAAGAATTTTATAAATAAGGGTTTCAAGAAAATAATTCGCGTCTTCATTCAAAAGTAGGTTCTGTTGAAAAATACAGCTTCAAGGAAAAGAACTGCAGCAAGGACTGAACATTAAGTAAGGTATTTCCTTGTGTACAAAGTTATGTGTAATATACACATTATGTATAATTTTGTTATCGATTGAACTTGTTAGGCATGTTTCTTAAATGTCCTGCTTTTTGTTGAGTAATGTCCTGCACTTGGAAATTTTCAGTTGGTATCCCTAGCCCCACCCAACTAGTTATGAGGCTTCCTTTCTCTCGACAGCAGATGTCTCTCATGATTTGAAGGTACTTAAAGGTACTATTGTCTTGGGGAGAGCCAACTTCCGCTCAAAGCCTCAAACCCTCATAAAAACAGGGCGAGAAACACTTGTATAAGTCTTGGGTTCAACCCATGTCGATTCATTTGAAAACATCTGGGACTTCGTTAGTCATCGCGACTATACCTAAATTAAGGCCTCATCATTTCCGATCCTAGCCCAATTAGGCCTACTAGGTGAGACAAGAGACACAAGAATTACAGTCATCTCAGTAACTAATTAGTTTTCCTGATTTTTAGTGTCACTGAATCTTATGCCCGTATAATACTCATATAATAAAGTTCATCAGCAGTGCGTGTATGTAACGTTCTAAGGATGAAACATCACAAACGAATGCTAAGCTTTAAAACTCTCCAGTACTCTATTTATACTACAGTAGTTGTGCATGGCTAACAAATATCTTAAATAGAAGTGGGGGTGGTGGCGCAGCGGTCAAGCTGTTGGTCTCTCACCAAGGAGGACTGGGTTCGATTCCCGGTCAGTGCATGTGGGATTTTCCAAGTGGTTCGGATTTCACGTAAAAAGGAGGTCCCGTGGCTCATGATCGCGACATCTACGGTCACGTTGAACTACAAGCTTCCTTCCTTATCTTAAACTAGCAACCCGTCCGGGCTTCGCCCAGTATCCTTAAGTATCCTTAATGGTTTACCCAACGTAAGCTTAAAAGGCACACGGACGGCAGGTCCCAGACGCAATTCAGAAAAGCCGAGGTGAACAGCGAGACTCTAAACACATATACTCTTCTCTGAATTTAACTCGACACGACTCGACAGTTTGATGCTGGCCGAAGCTGGGAGTTGATAGGCTCGCTCGCTAGCTCGCATCGCTCCGAAGCTAGTAATTTAAATTCCCATTGAATGGAGATTCTTGGAAGAAATGAAAGTATAAAAACACCTACTGTCGACCAAAATATTATGTGCACTCGAGTTTGAAGGTTTGTGAAGTAACCAATATACCTAATGTATTGTATGTCCACCCCTTATTATTCCCGATTTTCCAACGGGGTCGGTGATGAGATGCGATGGAAGTCTGTGTGGCGATGGTTTTTACGGCCAGATGTCCTTCCTGACGCCAACCTCATGAGAGGAGTTAATGAGAGATGAAATGAATGACGGTGAATGAAACTGGGCAAGGATGTGGAAGGAAGCAGCCGTGGCCTGTCAGAAGGTACCGTCCCAGCATTTGCCTGGTGTTGAAAATGGGAAACCACGGAAAACCATTTCAAGGACGGCCGAAGGTGGGGCTCGAACCCACGCGTCTACCGAGTCAGCAGAGAGCTTGGCCCCATGACCTAATGCTGCGCTTTAGCCAGCGTAGCCACTACTGTCGGTTAACCAATATACCTAATAATAATAATATTATTGGATTTACGTCCCTTTTAACTACTGTGGCTTTTAGAGACGCCGGGGTGCCGGAATTTTTCCCCGAAGGGGATCTTTAACGTGCCAGTAAATCTACTATCACGGCTCCGTCGCATTTGCGCACAGTCAAATGTCAGCTGACTGCGCCAGGATATGAACCTGCAACCTTGGGACCAGCAAGCGAGAACGTTACCGCTGAGCCACGCAACCAGACACCAATATATCTACATAAAATCCAATAACCTCATCATTTTCGTCGTTCTATTGTACGCTAGTTCATGTAGGTTTGCAATTTTTTATATATATTTTAATATTTTTTTATCGCAGTTGGAACACAAAAAGTGTCCATTTTTAAGCGTATTTCAACCATGCGTCACATTTAAGAATTATTATCTCAAAACCCCGTATCAGATCGAATCCAAATTTAAACACAATGTACATTGGAATGTTTTATAACTGGTTTATTAATTTCAAAATTGTGTGTGTCCAAGAAACAAAGTTGTTATCATTTTTGTAAGATAACATTTCCTCGGCTCGGAGTGGTTGGAAAATGTAGTTCTTGGTCACATTGTAATCCTTATACATCAAAAGGTTATGCTGTATGACTGTGAAATACGTAAATTAATTCACGTATTTTATATCGGTTTGTATTTGTACGGGAAAATAAGACATGGTTCAGCAGGTAGCCGATACGGAGAAAGCTGTACAGCGTTGCAAGGATGGAGCCCATCTCGCGTCATGGCGCGCCTCACTCGGAAGTGATGGGCTCCATCTCGGCAACGCTGTACAGCTTTACCCTTATCGGCTAGCTGCGGAACCATGTCTTATTTTCCCGTACAAATACAAACTAACTTACAATAGAACGACGAAAATGATGATGTTATTGGATTTTATGTAGGTCTATTGGTCACTTCACAAACAACCTTCAAACTCGAGTGCACATAATATTTAGGTCGACAGTAGGCTATAGTGGGCGATGTATTAAAGAGAGAGATATACTGTCGCAGACTTTCTTGTAGAAATTTTCATGCTGAACAATTCTTACACCCATAGTTAGAGGATAAGCAAAACGTTATCCACATTCGCATCCGCCCCGCATCCACACGGCTGTTATCCGAATCCGCAAGACTGTTATCCGCATCCGCATGAGATAAAGTATTAAGCAACACATTTAGATATTTGAAGAGAAAGTCGTTTCCCTAGGCTATGTACAGTATGTCATGTGCTATGTTTAAATGAATGTTATACAGCCAGAATTGCAACCCTTTTCAATTCGGAGTGTTAATTGTGTCTAATGACATAATTTGTATGAGATTAGCTTAAATCATCATCTTCCATTTGTCATGAAAAAAAAAAACATAACAGAAAAATATCATATGTCTTAAACATACTGGATCTAGTAATGATATTCAACAAGTTCGGATTGTAG
The DNA here is from genome assembly GCA_946902985.2 of Meconema thalassinum. NCBI lineage: Eukaryota > Metazoa > Arthropoda > Insecta > Orthoptera > Tettigoniidae > Meconema > Meconema thalassinum. The sequence goes on along the minus strand of OX336388.2, from coordinate 490,510,176 downwards.
CCTATTCTAAAAACTATCCGCAAATTTACTCCAAACAGTATCCGCAGCTTATCCGCTATCCGCACAGCCATGCAAACTATATCCGGATTTACGGATATCCGCAACCGCGCAGAGCTTTACTCAGAGTAGGCTATATAGATATTTTTAACGGTTTACCCAGCGTAAGCTTAAAAGGCGCACGGACGGTAGGATATTCTATTCACTGAAATCGTCACTGCTCGGCTTCCTTTGGTCATAAACCTTATTCAAGAAATCCTTTGTGGAATGGTGAAAACCACATCAAAATCCATCCAGTGGTTCTCAAGATTATCCGTTACATCCAAGAATCGGGGACTTAGTTTTATACTTTATCTTAAGTGGAAGGAATTACTTGGATGAGTGTTGCATTTGTCTGATAACCTGTGTTGAGAGAGAGTGAGTGTAACTGTATCTGTACGGGTCAAGGATTGGGGTAGGTACTGGAGACTTGGAATTTTCCTGGAGGGAGTGTGGATAAACTCCATGGGAAATCACTCTGAGGATTCAAACCTTTACCGCGCTCGGGAAGATGCTGGATTAATGTTACTCACTAAACCCACACAAACGCATGACGATGATGATGATCATTAGTCTATTACTATTGATGTGTAACATCTTTTCTCTCGGTTGCTGGATATTTTTGTGGGAGTGATTTTGGAAAAGGGACAGAAATGTGTAACAGGAAACAGCGCGCGCGGTGGCGGAGTTTGGGACCACGACGTACTGTCGGCCAACATAGTGTTGCCTCTCGGTTGCTGGATATTTTTGTTGGTGTGATTTTGGAAAAGGGACGGAAATGTGTAACAGGAAACCGGGGAAGCGCGCGCTATTTGATTTGACCAATGAGCGCGCGCGCTTGCGGAGAGATGGCTGTGAGATGGTGCCAACCCATTTTGCGTGAGGTGACGCCCCCCTTTTTTCCCATAGCCCCCTTAATTTAACCAAAGGACCCAAAACTAATTGGTCATCGGCTTTTTAATATCTCGCGAACCAATAATGCTACGGACTTGTTTAAGGTGTCCTAGGACTCGGGATGACACCCCCTGTTTTCCTATAGCACCCTTAATTTAACCAACGGACCCAAAACTAATAGGTTATCGGCTTTTTAATATCTCGCGAACCAATAATGCTACGGACTTGTATGAGGTGTCCTATGAGTCGGGATGACACTCCACATTTTACTATCCCCCTCTTAATTTAATCAAAGGACCAAAAACTAAAGGGTCATCGGGTTTTTAATATTTCGCGAACCAATAATGCTAGGGACTTGTATGAGGTATTTTAGGAATCGGGGTGACGCCCCTTTTTTCCATGAATTTGTGATTTAGCCTACAGAGATGGATAAATCCAGAGCAGAATATATGCGAAATTATCGACAAAAGAAACGTGAGAAAAATTAAAAACTGGAGGAGAACAGCCGAAAAAAATTGACTTCACATAATTATATTTCATCTCAATTTCGTAGTAGGATAACATGTCAGATGTTACACATCATACGCGTCTACTGTAGGGCTCGTTTTTATTTTATTATTATTACTAGTAGTAGTATAGCTTGCCACGGTGGGTGAGTGGATAGCGTGTCGGTCTACCTACCCCAAGATTGCAGGTTCGCTCCTGGCCGTGGTAAGTGATGTTTGAAAGGCGGCAAAAATACGACACGCATGTCATACGATGTTGGCATGTCAAAGAACCCATTTGAATTCAGTAGGCCGTGTTCAAAATGGCAAAATTAATCTCGAGAGTTTCCGCCAACACAAAGTTCCTCATTTCTCTACTAAAAAGAGCTATAGTGTTCAAGGAGCTTAGATATCTAACCTCCTTGACTTTCATAGTGATTCAAGTAACAACGAAATTCGACATGCAAGCTACCCTCTGGGTGTCAAATTACAAAGCTTGCACTCGGCACCCGAGGCCATACGATATTATTAGTATATTATTGATTTAAGGAGCGGAACACCGAGGTCATCAGCCCCTCACACAAATGCACTCCCCTAATATGGCAACAAGAGTGAAACAACGCAGCCCTGAAAGAATGGCAGTCACTGCTTTGTACCCAACACCCACCAGTAGGCTTAGATTTGCCACGTAAAATGCGGGTTGCCCTTAACAGGGTACGAACCAACCAAGGGTGATGTGGCTCGTTGCTGTATAAGTGGGGCATGAAAACGTCACTCAACAGTGCCACTGTGGCGCGCCAAGACAGACCATCGGTCATATTGTTACAGTGTGTTGTAACAGGGCGTACTAGGGACCGCTGGAAGGCTTTGACCAAGCCTCTACAAAGGCTATAGAGTGGTTGGACAATATAGATTTAAAACTTTAAATTTATCAGGTGCCTAATTGATAGTTATTAAGATCTGTATTGTTTGTAATTATGTTATGTATATTGTGTACGTTGCCATAAGCTTAATAATAATAACTCCCCCAATGTTTGCACTAATACATTTCAGCCGTGTAGGCCTTACCTTGCCACGGTGGGTGAGTGGTTAACGTGTCGGTCTACTAACCCCAAGCTTGCAGGTTCGCTCCTGGCCATGGTAAGTGATTTTTGAAAGGCGGCATGCCATACGATGTTGGCATGTCAAAGAACCCATTTCAATTCAGTAGGCCGTGTTCATAATGGCAAAATTAATCTTGGGAGTTTCCGCCAACACAAAGTTAATTTCTCTACTAGAAAGCGCTATAGCCTAGTGTTCAAGGAGCTTAGATATCTAACCTCCTTGACTTTCATAGTGCTTCAAGGAACAACGGAATTCGACATGCAAGCTACCCTCTGGATGTCAAATAACAAAGCTTGCACCCGGCACCCGAGGCCATACGATATTATTAGTATTATCACTATGAATGCATTCTTTCATTATAGTCTGGATTCAAGTCTTCGAGATCTGCCCGTCACTTTAAACCCTGCGTCACTACATAGTAATCCGCAATAAATGTCTCGTTTGTTATAAACACGGGTTCAATATAAACTCATTACATGCTAGGTACGAGCATTTCTTCCCCAATCAACAAACAACACAGTAGCGACGTAACCTGCAAAGGCACAGAACACTGCTCATACCTATTTTAGCAATGATCAATGTGAATAATTTACATGCGAGAGAACGTTATTAAAAACAAGTTTTTAAAAATATATCTGAAAGCTGTAAGAGTGACGCAAAATTGACATTTTAAAAACTTTCTCTTTTTTCGTTGAAATAAAATGATACAAAGAGTTTTATTTTACTGTAGTATTTATTTCGCCCGGTCTGCCAGCACAACGGCTGAGTGGACCCTCCCACCCCATCCCACTCCATTCCAGCCCTTCTTCTGGAGTCACCAGATTTTATTTATAAAAAATATATCTCATGGCATATTAATTTTGCTTGTTTATTTTATTATAGCAATATAGCTGGCGGTGCTTGTTTTAACAAGTGGTACGGCGGCAGCAAGCCCTATTACCGAGCGGATGTGAGCTTGGTGACATTCGAGGGGGGGGGAGGGGGGACAGGGAGGGGACTTTTTTTTAATTAAAAAGGGAAGCTGGTCGGTGAAACGCGACCGAAATTCCCAATGGATGCAAGCAGTGAATGGTGTTCATTAGTAGCCTAGCGTCCGGATGTACGTAGGGCCGCACTTGCCATTCCTCGCCTGCATTGAATATTAATAACAATTACAATATACTAGTACTATTCTTGCTGTTTCTGATGACGATCTCCAGTAAATAATAAGAAAAACTACTGCGCACTTCATTGACCAGCCCACACAAGCAACGCAACAATGTAACACATGGCTAAACTACGAGTACATAACTTTACATGTAGATAGTTTTAGTCGTACCGGCTAAGGTGACCGAGAGCGCTAACTCTCCAACTCGTGCCTCGCTAACATCGGGAGAGCAGGGGATCGAGTTCCACCTCGGCCGCCCTGAAAATGGTTTTCGTGTTTCCCATTTTCGCCACCAGGCAAATGCCGGGACGGTTCGTTTCAATAGGTCCACGGCCGATTTACTTCCCGATTTACTTGACCCGTCCTGAAAATAAAATAAATTTTCCATTGGCTGCATTAATAAAATTTAAGAAAATAGTTCTCGTCGAATTTCCTGAATGGTTCCAAAACGTTGGTGGTGGTGAGTGTTGTATTAAATGGCAGAGCACCAAGGTCACCCGACTCTCGTAATAGATAATTACGCTACAATAAACTTTAAATGTATAAGGAAATTTAAAAAGATGAACATCAATAACTTAATTCTAAGAAACAAAATTTAAAAGATAATTGAAATTAAAAAAGAACCTTTATTTTTAGCTAAATATTCTATGTTCATTTAGATTCTGATCTGAACCAGTCATATCTCTCTATTAAAGCAGATAACAATATCACATTAACACTTATGGCAGAATAAGGCGTCTTCGTATATCCACAAGCATCGCACACCGTTAATGTGTAAACCACGGTGACTACCATTCCACAGTAGTAAATTGTGGGATCTCCTCTTTTTAATCAAATATGAGTGAGTATACCTAACCTTAATGTGGGCTGACCAGAAGTTCACACGAACGGAGTGTGTTGTTAGCGTGAGACGAATATGTGATTTGTTAAGTGTTTCGGACCCAGCTAGTCATCACTTGTTAGTGGCGTTGGCCGAACTGCTTCCAGACTGGTTCTTTATTGCACTGACTAGCGAACTCTGGTAGCGTCTACCCCGCGATCGTAATGTAATTGGCTGTGGTTACTCTTGGACAGTCACTCGAGAGTCTAGACGATGGTGGTAAAAACAAATCGGCCCAAATTAACATTTAACCTCTATTCAAAGCGATTGAAGAGACGCGAAACTGGGAGTCAGCGCGTGGAAATGGAAGGCAGTCGTCCGCATGCTACCTTGTTGAAACGATCAGGCAACCACCAGCCTTCCATTGCCACGAGCAGACTCCCTGTTCTGCGTCTTTTCAATCGCTTTAAATAGAGGCTTGATGTTAATTTGAGCAATTTTTTTTACCACTATCATACAGTGTGTCCTCTGCCGAATACAATCCGATACATTGTGAGAAGGATAACCTCGTTGCGAATGTAGTGAGAAAAGTGTGCGGCTAGCTGAAACACATTTGCACGCGAGCAAAGGTTCTGGCCAGCCTGATATTGAAATATAGTCTCCTTCAGAGATGGCTGTAAGGAGGTCAGTCGAGCCCTGTTTGTACTTTCAATCTCTTTCAAATTACTGAGTTTGGTATCAACTAACCACTTAAATTCCCGGAGCGCCCGTGTACGTACTGTAATATCCTTATCCTTGTTAAGTTAAGAATCGAACAATCGTGACCGTCATTTTGCAATGGATCAAGATGTGTGACTGAGTACGATTGTTAGGGTTCTATAAACACTGGGTAAAGTCTTCGCCATTTTGGTGCTTTGTTGTATTTCGTTCTATTGCTTGTATTGCTTGAGTCATCATTATCTCATGTCTTCCCTCGTTTTCCCTACAGCAACAATCGAGCACGAAACACATACTAGCATCGCAGTCTGTTTCTGTGCGAAAATATTATACTAATTGCAATTTAAGTTGGGCGTTTGAACTAGAGAGGTCTCACTATAGCTTGAATGTTCACGCTCGGTCCAGTTTAGCAAAGTATTGAGGAAGCGGTCGTGGTCTATTAGAAGGATAAATGGGGAATAGGGAACCACGGGATGGAAGATAGTGGGATTCGAACCCAACTACCATGAAAATTCTGACCTTCATTGTCAGCGTTTCATCACTCTCATCTGTACAGCCTGTGAAAAAAAAGTTTGAAAAAAATTGTTAACAAAAAGGAGCACTCCATTACTATGCGCAGATAATACGTTAACGGAAGATCGTAATGTCATCAGAGCGCCCTTCTGTCCTCACATGTGATGGCAAACAAAACAAGACCTATTGACTGTAATCAGCAGTAAGCGGCAACTAAAGTTTGGTCAACTGTCACACGTTAACGAAAGTGCCACTTGTTATAAAATAGAACCCTGCAGTCAATCGAAAAATTCTACGTCCGGCGGATACAAACTAAATGGCTATGTACCGAAGATAGGGGATAATTCTATGTTGTAAATTGGAATTCGTCCAGGAAATTTTAATCTCTACAAATCGTAGCAGCCTACATTTATATGCAACAAAACGTTAAGTTTGTTTTAACTACGATAGATGCTTAACGACACACTAGATTTGCTATGGAAGAGATATGCATTTTTGTCACACACCAGCATGGCTAATAATAATTTTTAAAAAGAACTTTCTTAAGCTAATGCATAAGGTGTCAGCACCCACGCACTTCTAAGGCCGCAGAGGTTACTGTGGAAGATGTCGTCTCATAAAAATAGAGGAAAGTCGAAGACAAGATTTTCAACATAACATTGGCTCTGAAATAGCCTACTTGTAAAAGAAGATTCGTGAAATTATTGGGCATTCACGTTGGGAACGATATGAAATGGAGTAGTCGTATAAGATGTGTAATTTCTACAGCTTACAAATCCCTGCACTTAGTAACGAGGGTATTAAAAGTAGTAGTACTTCTGTTAAAGAATTAAGATATTTGTCACTTGGAAGACCTATTCTGGAATACGCCTCGGCGGTTTGGGATCCACATCAAGCCGGGCTTATCAATGAGTTGGAAATGCTACAAAGAAAGGTCGCTAGATTTGTGCTCAGTGACTTTAATCCCAGGAGCAGTGTGACCCGTATGTTAAAGAAACGTGGGTAGGAATCACATGAGGCTAGGAGGATGAAATCTAGACTCTGCGCTATGTACAACACGTATACAAATCATCCAGCATGGGGTGAGCTTAGCAAACGTATGGGAAAGCCCACTGACATGAGAAGGAGTGATCATTCCTTCAAAGTTAAGGGCCTACCACAGCGTACAAATAATGCTAAATATTCTCTCGTAAACCGTGGCGTTGATAACTGCAACTCTCTACATGCCGCAGTCTTAGAGCATTTCCCCCAAACATATAGGTGTGTTTAAGAAAAGACTCGACGATTTGTGTAAATACTCCAGATTAATTGTTATGTATCCCCAATGTGTCACCTCCAATTGCAAATGAATGAATGAATTAATGAATGAGTCTATCCCGTAGGCTAACTTTATTATTGGAAAGCTATGGCTTTCACGGTCAGGAAATGAATGTAGTAAATTTGTCGAGGTGTTACACCATGTCTGTGTGGGGATTTCACCCAAATACACCAATTGGGTTCGTCAACAGAAGATCGGTACGCCCTGTCTGAACCCCTCTAGGAGAGCAACTATTTTCCAAGACCAACGTATGCAGGTTGCATTGCAGTGCTTCTTGGTTAAAGGAGCTAAAAGCTTTCAGCTCCTTTAACACTATTTTGCTCTTAAAGGGAATAACATAAAGATGGAATGTTTTCACTAAATCACAACAAATTTTCTTTGTCGTAACGGGGGCCCGATAACCTAGATGTTAAGTCTCTTAAAACAACAAATATCATCATTATGCCGATATAAGCTCTTAGCTCCTTTAGCCAAAAAGGACCGCAACCGGGTGCCGGTATTCCTAGATACTGGCGGTAGCGGTTAAAGGGCATGCGGATAAGAGCGAATGAAGACAACGTTTTCCGTCACCAGCCAGTGATAACACTCTTACACCGTTAATTGTGGTACACACTCTCGACTGATAATGGAACGCCTCGTTGGTCAAATGTATTCAAAGATACAGAGATTACTTCAGAGATACGGTTCACTTTAGGACACTGGCCCAGTTTAATTTAACCACCTCTTATGCAAAGATCATTTGAATTTACAATACATTTACCATAAGAAAATCGACATTAAGTACAGTAAAACTATTAGTAGACCCATCCACGAATAACGTCCCATACAGTTCACATAACATGCGACCCCAATTACACTCAGAAACTTGTGTGTACATACCAAGTGAATTACGGTACTTGTAGAAACTAAGTTGAAATTCTTCGTACAGACTCCATCAGAGTGATGAGGCAATATGAGGTTCTGTACGAAAGCTTTCATTGTTTTACACAATTCACAGGGAATAAATCAAAAAGCCTTCATTATGTTTTAGTATAATGGCCTGCAAAAAAATCCACTCCAAGCAACTCCTAATGTTGTCATTATTAATGGTGTGTGTGTGTTTACGGGCAATGAACAACACAATCGTCAGTCCCGTGAAGTTGAGAGCGCAAAACTGGTGCCTGAAAGTGAGAGTTTTTGCAGCACCACTAAGAGCAGGAACAAAAAAATGTATGCTATCATACAAGCTGTTGTATTTAGAGGATTTCCTTTTCTTTTTTGCGATGACCGCTGTCAGTACCGGAATTCGAATCTCAGACCTCTGAACCATTTCAGTTAATCAGTCTGTAATTTCTCCTTATGTTGATGCAATGGGATAGAGTCAAGGTGTAGTCAAGCCAATGCGCTGAGTTCTTATTTGCGATTTACTGTGTTCTCCAAGAAGGAAATTAGTTCCCAAGCCAAACTATCCCTACATTATTGCCTGCATTCAGAACGAGTCTGATGGACGGGAGGGAAAGCTGGGTAGATGCAGGATATCTTACTCATAATCAGGAGTTATGAGATAAGTAAAAAGCATACGCTAAGTTATATTTGGGACGAACAAATGGCAGCAATAATCAGATAAAAGGGCTGTTGGTAATCAACCAATTGGAAAACGTTGTTCGCTTGCAGGCCAATGAAATGCAATGGTTGAGAGGAGACTACCTAATTAACTCAGCTACAGAGGGTAAGAAAAGCAGATATAGGATTAAGAGACTATAGTTACACAGCACACAGTCGTCTATTTAAGATTTCAAGGTGAGAGGCATAGAAGCAAATGAGGCCGCAATGAAAACTATAAATAGGGATCATGAAATGGTCATGTTCACTAATAGACTCTTACAGACTAGACAGGACGCTGAAAGGAATAATAGTTCACAATGAATGAGTGAATGCCTCCTTTATTTTCATATTTCTATAGGGGAACGTGATGGCGCAGTGGCTTAGCTGCTCGTCTTCTACCCGGACCGCCTGGGTTCGAATCCCGGTGAGTGGGGTGGAATTTTCACCTAAAAATCACGTGGTGTCAGGAAGGGCATCCGGCCTCAAATCCCCGGCCAAAACCGAAATGAGCCCGGTTGGCTATGGCGATCCCAATTAATTGGGGGAAAAGAGCCAAAGAAGAAAGTTATTTTCATATTTCTGTAATCGTTATCTGCTCTCATCGATGTCAAATTGATTTTCAACATCCTTCAGATATCGTCTTCCAGGCAGATTTTGGATGTCCTGTGATGGCATGTCAAAAACATGGTCTACGGCCAAGTACGCCCCCACGGTAAGGGAAAAATAAAAACAGTCCTCACCTTCCATGGTTTAGGCTAAGTTCATAAATATGCTTTCCAAATATATTTAACGTACAGTATTTACGTACATTTTGTGTGAAACAAATGAGTACACAAATGCAAAGACATACTAACACTTACTAACCTGGAATAAATAACAGAGTTAATCATGCACTTCTACGCTTTCATATACTTTTCTAATTAAGAAGTTTCGGAGTGTAGAAATGTATCGAAGTGTAGACTTACCTAATTCATGTTGTCCCTTGTGGAACATAGGGCGTCAACAAAACATCTCGATCTGGTTCTACCAACGGCAATCCTCTTTACTTCTGCCCAGGTCCTTCCTTCTCCCAGTGCCTCGGTGTGGACAGGCCTTCTTTACAAGCGTCTGGATCTCCCTTTCATCCTTGTCCCTTGGGGGTTCTAGTCTAAGGCTTTTCTCTAGATGCAATCATTTCCCTTCCTCAGAGTATGCCTAATCCATTTCCGTCGATATCGAAGTGTAGAAGTGTATAGTTAATCCATGTTATTTTATCCAGGTTAGTACGTGTGGTAAATAATTGTTGGACACATTACTGTGTTGACCGACTGAAAAGCGATTCTCTGATAACATAACAAAGGCAAAACTGAAGAAAGGGCTTCTAAATCATCAATCAATACATCGATCCCTCCATCCTGAGGATCGTGATCTCCGAGGAGGCTCCATCTCTCCCGGTCTTCGGACAAATGTGCTTAACCAAGAAGGTTCCGCGCAGTAGTATTCTTGATAATGTTGGACCATCGAGTGGATACTCGTTCACGGTCCCTCTTTCCTGGGACATTTCCAAGGATAAGCAGTTTCTTTAAACTGTCCTTCCCACGACGCAACGTGTGTCCAAAGAATTTGGTAACTCTTTGTTCACATATTGATGTAACCTACTCTGAGGTGGAGCTATTTAATAACGGGCTCATTGGTGCGAAAAACCTTTCATATCCCAGACAGAACCACGTGCGAATGTGAAATGTGCGGGAGGCTTTGTGAACGGTATAATGCTCTATGGTGCGAAAAGTGACTTGTAACTCTGGCACAACTATGTAACGACTAGTGTACTGACATGTACGCACATGGTACGCTTTCCTCTCATTAATTGGTGCGAAATGCCGTCCAAGGTATGCGCAACGTCCTTCACCAGCACCACATTTCAAAAGAATCAATCTTTTCCCGATGTATAGCATGGAGTGCCCATGTATCGGCTCTATACAGACATACTGAAAACTGTGCACTAGGCTCTTCTTTGGCGATAACGAGATGGAGCGACCTTTTCATAAATGGGACAAATTTGTCATTACATTTTTGGCCATAGCATTTCTCCCCTTAATTTCAATAGCACAGCTGCCTGAATCAGAAATAACAGAGCCAAGGAACAGCATTTCTGAGACAACATAGGATTTCTTGGAGGTATCTGGATTGGTCAGTTTCCAGGCTCTATCAATTATCTTAATTTTGGTCATATTGATATTAATCTGTAGTCCCACATCAGCACTCACAATCTTGACACGAGTAAAGAGGTCGGTTATGTTCATCTCTGTTATTTATTCACCATACATCGTACTGGAAGTATGGAAGGCCTAATGATAAAGGGTAAGCTCCACATACAAATGTTATGCTTCACTGGCACAACTAACATTTAGATTTCATTTTAACATTTATATGTTTTACAAATATATTTGCATTATTAATAGCTATGAGTCCAGTATAATCTGCATAAAGAAGTTTGAATAAGTTCTTACCACCAACAGGAAAGCCACCATCCCATCCGTCTAAAACTTGTATAGATTTACGTACCCATAGGTTTATCATTTAATAGTGGTCCTCAATACCAAGTTTCAAACATATCGGATTATTGTGTACAACACAGACAGACGCGCCATTTAAATTTTCTGAAAAGGAAGTGAAGTTCGTATGTATGTATGTATGTATCTGCAGGTTTGTATTACAGTAGCGGTTCACCATGCCAGATATCACATGATCGCATAGTTCAGCAACGAGTTCATACATAAGGAACGCACTTACACGCCATTATGTAATGCATTATAAGCAAGATACTTGTAGGTATAGACCAGGGCCGCTCAAATGCGTAAAATATCGCGCGTGCAAATCGAGGTGCACAGCTTCTGCGCACCGTGTATCAGACTAGCGCAGCATTTTGGTTCGGGGCGACTCGGCTAAGCTCGGTCCAACTCGGCTCGGATGATAAAGCGCGCTGCAGAGCGACGAAATGTGCGTTCACAGACAGTTTGGTTATCAGTGAAATAGATAAGCGTAAGACAACTACGTAATAATGGAGCAACTTGTTCAGAAGAAAGCAAAGACTCGAGAAAGTCCGTTTATATCGAAGTGGGAACTTTTTAATTTTCTTTGTCAGTCGTGACGATGAAGTCAAATGCCTAATCTGTGGTACAATAATTACGTGCGTATGAAAATCGTCTATTCAAAGACACACAACATAGTACATTCAAAAAAACAAAAAAGATGGTGAAATCATAGGAGAGGCCATGGAGGAAGAATTAAAGAAGTTGAAAAATCCATAAATGAGAATTTATCAGTACTTTGAGAAAGAAACAGCGGGGAAGGTGAGGAAAGGGGAGATGGGTGGGATGAGCGAGACAAGCATAGTAAAAGAGAGAGAGAGAGCGCTATTGCTCAAATTCGAGGAGTGGTGGTTTGCAGTGAAGTCAACCTAGTGAAGTCATCATTTGGACCTTGCGCCACGCAATACACTCCTATTACATAAATGTTTTATTGGTAAGAGGCAATAGGTCTAATAGTATAATTTTGCTTGAATTGGCTTTCTTGTATGCAATATACTTCTGAATAAACTGTGTTTTACTTGCATAAACATTCTGGCTCTTCAAATTCTTTGGAATTATTAAAAGCAACAAAACCTTCGTCTTTGTTTTATGTAAAACACAGTGTTCACCTTACTCAACAAATGCAGGCGTAATGTTCCCACAGTAATTCCTGGCTGAGAATGGTCCCAGCACAGAATCCCACAACTACCAGGCAATTAAACCTTAAGGGGCAGATGATTTAATCACCCTGTCTTAAAAGAAATAATAAATACCATATAATGTTAACGCGTGCCACAGCAAATTTAATTTCAATCACGTAGTAAACCATAAAAATCAATTACAAGCTGGAGGCGTTGCTACTAACTACCGCTCATAAATCCAGAAGAAACAAAGAAGGTAAAACAGACGCGCCTCCCTGGTAATTATATGTTATCACACCGTTTGCTCTCACAAGGCCTTCCGCTATCTACCAACAGGAAGTGATCCGAGAGTCTGACAAACGAATGTTGTTGATTGTTGATTCACTTAGGAGAAGGCGTTCTCAACCTGGTGTTCGCAAGCACCACGGTGCTCTTAAATGAAATTGGGTGTTTTCGTCACACGAGCCAAAAAGTGCTCGCAAGCACAAGCTCACTTGATTTCCATTCTTCAATTCAAATTGTGTTGCACGAACCGGAATAATAACGTAGTGTTTTCATTACAAGTATTGACAGTCAGAAATATTATTATTTTGTGAAGTAGTATTTTGAATCTAGAGTAAAAATCAATGGACATCCCTGTTGTATGAGTAACACGAAAGATGCAGATTCGACTCGACTGTCCACACGTAAATGTATCTTATCTGCAAGGAAATAGTTTTGACGCCATCTTTCAGTGTTGCCTTATTGACAATATCAATTATCTGCATAAGTCATGCAAGCAGTTGCATCATGCCTGGTGAGCGGTGAATCCCTAGCTATTTCAGAGCTTCTGAGGGTGAGAGATATAGACAAAGGAAAGAGAGGAGCATGTTTATTGCATTATTTTTATTATTATTGTATCTAATTTGATGGTGCTCGGATACGTGGTATGACATGAGGGAGGTGTTAGTTATGGTTGTTTTAAGGGGCGAACAGCAAGGTCATCTGCCCCTAAATGAGGGAGGTGCTCACAGTCTCAAACAGGTTGAGAATGCCTGACTTTGAGGTGGTCATGTAGCCAAGTGTACTTAGAAGTGTGGCATCTGTCTGATAAAATGTGTTAACCTGATGGATGTACTAGTGTGTACATTTGTAACTAGGACTAGGATTTGGCCAGGAGACGGTCATGGCATTAATTGAAGTACCATCCCACCATTTGCTAATTGAGTAGGATTGGGGAACCGATGGAAAGCCACATCTAGGATGGCTGAGGTGGAAATCAAACCCTCCCCTTCTCAGTTTTGCCTCACGAGGCTGAGTGTATCCCGTTTCAGCCCTCAGACCAGAATTAAAATTTCTTGGCAGAGCCGGGAATCGAAACCAGACCTCCGGGACTACAGCCAAGAACGCTAGCCCCTTCACCACGAGGAGGTCGGCAACAGGAGGAGGCCTAGAACGCTAGCAACTAGGCTACAACACGAGATGATCCGAGGCCCGGGACCCGGGACTGGCCGCTCACGGGATGAACTTACTGTGTTTAGTGTTTGAGACACTGTGTCACGCAGCAGCAACAGCAAGTGCCGTTGCGAATTGCCGCCACTGTGCACCGCCCACCCACATGCTCACTTTACACGCCAATTATCAGTTACGTTCTCCTTTCATAACATTCTAAAGAACCTCTTGTCACGTTCCACTGTTTGTTTCACAGAGAAACCTACATCACCAGCTTCGATTTTACGTTTCTTTGGATGCCGCCAGACATTATATATACTGTAATGCAATTATGAGGCATCATGTCTGAAGAAAAACGGACACGCTTTCTACAAGACGAAAATGATCCTAGCAGTGGACAGGGTAACTACAAGTCAACGGCCAATTACACTCAACAACGGACAGCAAGCGAGGTTTTATTTTAAGTACTATATTTTGTCATCACTACCATTAATAAAAACTATTACAGAAATTACAGTAGCCAAGTACTGTAGTTGAATTATTTAGGAGTTTGGCACATCTAGGTCATTAGTCTCGTGTACTTGTGAGAGTAATCTGACTGATATGACGATATTCAAAATATAAACAAATGTCTCTGTTTTCGGGTTGCAATGTTGCGACTTCAGAAAATTTCAACATATCTTCGAGTTTCACATCCCCCAGACCCCAAAACAACCTTCAGTTCAAAATAATTTATATACAGGGTGAGTCACCTAAAACTTGCACCGCAAATATTTCGGAAATGAGAAGTGCTATTGATGTGCGGTTTTCACAGACTGGCTTGGTACAGTAGTTGGGGACTCGTATTTTTGGCCTATAAACATATTTGAATACCTAGCGGACCCGTGCGACAACTCTCGCATAATGGGTTGTGTGCGCCCCATGTGTACAGACTACCCACCCTACGCTAGTGCTATGCGGCTGTACGCGACACAGTTCTGCCAGGGGCTGTCTTGTTTATTTGTTAAAAAGCCCTTTCGTTGACTTTTCAAGAAATGCAAGATTCTTCCTGTACTATTGAGATGATTTGGAAGATTTTGGCACAAACTACACCTTCTAATTCCCTCTGGTTTAGGAACTTGAGTTTCGTGAAACATACACCTTAGTGTATTATATACTAAGATACCGTACTTCCAACGTGTATTGTTTGAGCAAAAATACACTTTTTAATAATAATAATAATAATAATAATAATAATAATAATATCGTATGGCCTCGGAGGCCGGGTGCAAGCTTCGTTATTGGACACCCAGAGGGTAGCTTGCATGTCGAATTTCGTCGTTCCTTTGAACGCTATGAAAGTCAAGGAGGTTAGGTATCTCAGCTCCTTGACACTACAGCGCTTTCTAGTAGATAATGCAGGAACTTTGTGTTGGCGGAAAATCCCGAAATTAATTTTGCCATTGAACACGGCCTACTGAATTCAAATGGGTTCTTTAACATGCCAACAACGTAAAAAAATTGCGGTGGCTCGACACCATTAACGCCGATTTACGATCAAGAAACTTGAAAACACGCGAAGCATTAGATCGCAAGAAATGGCGTGCATTGATCCAAAAAGCGGACCCCGTTCCTACGGGATAACGCTAAGAAGAAGAAGAAGAAGAAGAAGAAGAAGAAGAAGAAGAAGAAGAAGAAGAAGAACGTATGACATCCATGTCGTGATTTTTGTCGCCTTTCAATGATTACCACGGCCAGGGGCGAACCTGCAAGCTTGGGGTTGGTAATCAGACACGTTAACCACTTACTCACCGTGGCAAGCGCTTTTAATGGAACAATGCCTATTAACATTAACAAAATAAAAGTAGGGTAAATTAGAATGTCAATGGCGTTTGTTGCAGGATTCTAGTGCAAGTGGTTTGCGAGATATCGTATGTTGAAAAGGTTCCACACCGACACTGGACATACCGGTGGTAGCACAAACTAAAGGAAAAAAACGTGAATACACTACTTATGTGGGTTCTGACAAGTAAATAGAGCACTGACCTTCAAAGGTTGTGTTCAACGTTCCACACCGACACTTGATTGTTCCATTCAACCTGCTTAGTTGCTAGGTACCATGTTATGTTCGGTTACATTGTGTTTTCTGTCCCGTGATTGCTTTTCGAGGTTCTAGTCAGTGGGGTTGTTCTAGTGCAAGCAGTAGGTCGTGAGTGGAAGATGGGATTTACCAATACAGAAAAAGCCGACAAGCTCCTGGTGTAGAGAGAGTGTAGGAAGAATGCAGCTCCTTCTTGTACGGTGTATGCGGAAACATTTCCCAATAGACGTCACCCATCTCGGCAATTATTTATCAACCTCTTCAATCAGTTACGTACAAGTGGTAATGTAACACATAGAAAACGTAACAGACGCAAACAAGTAACTACAGAACAGGGAGAAATTAATGTTTTGGCTGCTGTTGCAGTAGATCCGCACATTAGTTCCCGCGCCATCACACGAGGAAGTGGATAATAATAATGTTATTGGTTTTAGTCCCGTTTAACTACACTGGCTTTTAGAGACGCTGGGGTGCCAGAATTTTGCCCCGAAGGGGATCTTTAACGTGCCAGTAAATCTACGGACACGGCTCCCTCGCATTTGCGCACCCTCAAATGCCAGCTGACTGCGCCAGGATACGAACCTGCAACCTTGGGCCCAGCAAGCGAGAACGTTACCCCTGAGTCACGCAGCCAGCCACGAGGAAGTGGCATGAGTCAGGCAAGTGTGCTTCGCATTCTCCATCGACATAGGTTCCAACCCTATCAAATCTCCCTCCATCAATAGCTACATGGAAACGATTTTGAGAATCGTGTTAACTTTTTGTACATGGACATTACGACCTGATACTCCAGATTTCTCATGTATCTTGTTTAGTGATGAAGCAACCTTTACCAATCAAGGGCAGGTAAACCGCAGAAAAATGCACTATTGGTCTGTTGACAATCCCCGTAGGCTTCGTCAGGAGGAACGTCAGCGTCCATGGAGTGTAAACGTATGGCGTGGGATAGTGAACCATCAGCTATTTAGCCCTTTTTTCATAGAAGGAACACTGAACTCGCAGGAGTACCGTAGCATCCAGATGCTAGAAGACTCTGCAGATGCACTGCACACTAGGAGGAACCTGTGGTACCAACATGATGCCTGTCCATCCCACAGTCCACGAATTACTACAGCTTGTCGTCACGGATTATTTCCTAATCGTTGTATAGGAAGAAGAGGACCTTTTCCTTGGCCGGCCCGTTCACCGGATTTGAATCCTTTAGACTTTTTTTTCTGTGGGGGGAAATCTGAAAGACACTGTCTACTGTACAAGTACATACCAACTACACCAGATGATATGAAACGACGTATTACTGCTGCCTGCTCCAACATTTCCTCTGAAATGCTAGAACGTGTGCAGCAATCTTTACACGGCAGACTGAAAGCGTGTATTGACACCGCCGGTGTCATTTTCAACACAATCTTTGAAGGTCAGCGTTCTCTTTACTTGTGAGAACCCACATAGGCCCTAGGTAGTGTATTCACGTTTGTTTGTCTTTAGTTTGTGCTACCACCGGTATGTACAGTGTCGGTGTGGAACCCTTTCAACATAATATAGCTCGCAAACCACTGGCACTAAAATCCTGCAACAGACGCCATTGCCGTTCTAATTTAGGCTACCCTACTTTTATTTTGTTAATGTCAATAGGCATTGTTCTATTTTAGAAAAATCCTCTCGGTGCGCCGGAAGGCGGAGGTAGATTCCACCGGGCAAACTAGGGGATATGCGAAAATAGGCAAAATATGCAGGTTTTCGTCGAAAGATCAGACCTCATTTATTGCGAGAAAGTATTTTACAATTGGTGCTCAATTAACTTTGTTTTTCGTCTTTTTATGCGTATTTTTAACATGCTAATGTCTTATGGGGACGGTAACCTTCTCGTCATTTGGGGTCCATTTTTATACTTGTGGTCACACTGTCCTTATGCAAGGTTTCGACACTGATGTGTAACTATCTAACGGTCTGTTACTTCTCATTTTATCTCCCGCAGAGATGTTGGTTGGTTCCTCAGTTTAGGGTCTGCGACAACGCGGTCATGTAGCCCCGTGTACTTTGGGTGTATGTAGAATCTGCCTGATAAACGATGTTAATTGTGATGACTGTATTAGTCTGTAACTCAGGTAAGGACTGCAGACGGTCAATTTCAAGTAGTCTAGTAGTTCCTAATTTTGCTACCAAATACTACCGTTAACGACATCTAGCTGTGAACTTGGCAACTAGATGCCACCGCAACCAGCAACTCGCAACGAACGTTGGAACTTCTTCTCCGAAGGAAAGCATACTGAGGGATTTTAACGCTCTTAGAAAATCCGACGACTTCGGCCGGCTTTGAACCCGCGACCTTGGGCATAGAAGTTCAGCATGCTACCAGTTACATCACCGAAGCCACTTCCCACAAAGTCAGATGAAAAACTCGTACAATGGCGTAGTCATGGCAACCTCTAATGGCTCATCCCTCATCAATTTAGTAGCGTTGTCTTGGCAACCTCTGATGGCTCTTGGCATTTTATTATAATTCCGAAATCATTTTTCTCATCCCTTGGCGTATTGGTGGGTCATATCAAAAATTCTTTCAGACAAAAGTTTTAGGTATTATTTATACACTTTTGAACTGACGGTGGTTTTGTGGTCTGGGGGAAGTGAAACGCGAAGATATGTCGAAATTTTCCGGTAGTCGAAACATGGTACCCGTTGCAATAAGTTCGTTGGCTTTCTAATGAAGTAAACCTAAAAGTGTATGTTTGCTCAAACAATACACGTTCGAAGTATTATTCAAATATGTTTATAGGCCAAAAAATACGAGCCCCCAACTACTGTACCAAGCCAATCTGTGAAAACCGCACATCAATAGCACTTCCCATTTCCGAAATATTTGCGGTGCAAGGTTTAGGTGACTCTCCCTATAGGCTATACACAACACTTTCTTGTGAATACGATAACTACCGTCATTTTGCACCAATCACTTTCAAATGTGTGCATAAAATATAATAATTCAAAATCTCGGCGGAGATCGTTAATAGACAAAATCGAACCACGGGTTGGAAATGGGGAGAGGGGTTCAAAAAAGTGAAATATCGCTATAACTTTCTTAATATGTGAAAAATCGAATCCATTCAAAGTTCGTACTATTCTTCGGATAAGGGCCAAAACGTATCTTAAGACAACTTTTTGATAGCACTAACCATTGACCAAAGGGGTGGAAAAAACTGGAGTTTTGGGAGGAAAAAATCATACCACCCTTAATAGGTATAATATCAAAACCGTTTAGAATGGTCGATAGTTCTCTAAAATTACCTAAAACTTTTGTCTGAAAGAATTTTTGGTATGACCAACACTTACACTAATATGTACAACAATTAGCAAATTTAGTGAACTCGAAATATCTTTCTTAGCCCGGTGAAATATACCTCCGCTCCCGGCGTGCCGAGAAGGATTTCTTTAAATCCGCCTAGTCAATAACATTAATTAGCATGGAAATTAGTACATGTTTCATTCAATCACTGAGGATTCTTCATCAGCTGGGAAAGATAATGGTAATAACAAGAAAAATGGTATATAATTATTCTAAATTAATATTCAATATCACTACGTTACGCATTCTTATAATTCTTATGATTTTCATAATAATTAAAGTTATTGACAAAGCGGATTAAAAAACAGAAACATTTGTTCATATTTTGAATATTGTAAGTCATTACAGATCCTTTCAAAAATGGTTCGAATTTTACTAATGATATGACAACTGTTGTATTGTACATTATGAGGCTCTTGGAATGGGGACAGCTGAACTGGATCTGATACAGTATACGGTACTTGATTGGCATTTGAGCGAAGATTGGAACGCTCGGCTACGCTGCTAGGTGCAGTAAGTACACTAGAATAGAGTCCACATCGTGGCTTAGTGACTAGCATGTTGTTCTTGATTTTCTCAGGGGGTTTGAGACATCGTGCTCATGTATCCCCGTGTACTTGG
The DNA here is from genome assembly GCA_946902985.2 of Meconema thalassinum. Lineage (NCBI taxonomy): Eukaryota > Metazoa > Arthropoda > Insecta > Orthoptera > Tettigoniidae > Meconema > Meconema thalassinum. Next base: position 490,490,401 of record OX336388.2, on the reverse strand, counting down.
ATGTGTGTAGAAGTTGTCTGATAACCTGTGTCACTGTAATATCTGGACTAGTGTATGTATTTGTAATCAAGGTAGGATTTGGGAAGGAAGCGGCCGTGACTAGGCCATCCCGGCATTTGCCTGGAATAGAAGTGGGAAATCACGGAAAACCACTTCCAGGATGGCTGAGATAGGAATCGAACCCGCCTCTACTCAGTCTTACCTCACGAGGCTGAAGGTACCCCGTTCCAGCCCTCAGACCAGAATTAAATTTCTTGGCAAGTTCGGGAATCAAACCCGGGCCTTCACGGTGACAGCAAAGAATGCTATTCACTACAGTCCGCCTCGTTTCGTATCCTATTGGTCATCCTAATATTGGTTTACCCATAGTAAAATGCTAGAATGATTGATAAAGCAATGGCCATCAGCCTTGTGCACTTGAATCTGTTAGACAAACTACGTCTTTGTGGTGTTTCGAACTGGTGTGTATACTTGTAATTAAGATTGATAAGGAGGGGACCGAGGCATTAAGTTGGGTATCATACCGGATCTGAAGTAGTAATGGAGAGTAATTTCTAGAATGGCCGAGGAGAGAATCAACCCCACCTTATCTCAGTTATACTCATGAGGCTGAATTAAGCCCCATTCCCACTCTCAGACCAGTATTTAATTGGCAATAATGGGAATCGTACCCACGACCTTCGGAACAGGAGTCTCAATATGTACTCCTTGATTACGGAAGGCGGTCATGAAGACTAATATTAATGAAGATGATATCAAAATCTATGTTTTGACCTCCCTCTAAAGTCTCATTTCTTAAAACAAATGAAATAATCTGTAATCTAAAATTCATAACCCCATACATTAAATTTACACCCCCAAAGATACACTGAACCCACTAGTTGAAGACTACCGTCAATACAACGTTCCCTGCTACGTTCTGTATGTGTGGCACAGTGCCTCCTGGATATATGACATTACATCCAAATTTGAAGGGAGTGTAAGGAAGGTAGTGTTCCTGATTACATCACAAGTTATTACTAGCCCGGCGGGGGCCCATAGGCTGGTCACATTAATAACGGCCGGCCGGGAGCTCACACGTGTACTGGGGACTGGGATATACCGTACTACCGTACTCCATCAAGGAACACTAGCGACACTTACTCAAAATCCCCATCGGAGAGAGACTATACTGGCACAAAACAGCAAACAAATGCAGAAGAACTTCCTGTAATGAGTACAACGAAGAAGCTGATCTAGCCTACTGTAGGCCTATATTTAAGGAAAACAATTACACTTGGTCAACACGGAAAATGAAGTGACATGTAATGTACACATGGGTGAATAAATAGGAACTATTTGGGTAAGCTCAATTCGCAAGACGATGGAAGTCAGGCTATATCGGAATTTGGAAGACGAATCCCACCGCGCCGTCCTTAAATGGTTTCCATGGTTTTTCAGTTTCAATATAGGCTACGGCCGCTAACTTTCAAATCGGCGGCTTCGGTGGCGTAGTTGGTAGCATGCTGAGCTTCTATGCCCAAGATCGCGGGTTCAAACCCGGCCGAAGTCATCGGACTTTTTAAGAGCGTTAAAAATCCCTCAGTAGCGTATGCCTTCCTTCGGAGCCCAGGCCCATGTAATGGATTTATGTCATGTAAAAGAACCTTCCACTAACTACAATTGTGTGAAGCTAAATGTGTATGTTAGATTTGATTCTATTAAGTTCCGAAGTTCGCCGCCAGGTGCTGGTAGCGTTGGCATCTAGTAGCCAAGTTCGCAGCTAGTGTAACGTTTACTGAGACCATATAGGCCGTGATACGTTTATATAAAAAATTATTCGTGTTTTTTGGAGGTGGCGTTGGTGCGCTTGAGTGGAGGAAACATGAACTAGTGAAACGAGAGTGTCAACTCTGACGATAGCAGAGGTGAGTTTAGACAATAGGAGTGGTACTTTGAAAATAAAAAGTGATTGGAGGTAATTGGAGATTATAAAAGAAAAGTAATTGTATGAAAAAAAGACGCGAAGGAGAATATACTGGAGTAATCTGTCTTATTTAATACGTCGTATTAGTTATAGTATTACGGCTTCATCTATAGCTCTTCCACGGGAGTAAAATTTAATAAAGGATAAAAAGACTAATGATATAAGTTGGAAATTATATAATTGTGACTACATTACAGGAACAATTTAAATATACATCCCTTAAGACCACTAATTAGTAAGTAGCATTCCGATGATTTGTTGTTATGTTGCAGTATAATATTAAGCTGCCTTGTTTACTGTAGTGTCCTGGTTGGCGTTATAAACACACCATTCCTGGGATGAATGAGTTCTCGTGTCTGTATTAAAAGAATATTCATTCATAGTAGGCTATTCTATCTATGCATTGACGCCCTCCCGGAAATATTTATATCACACGATAAGATCCAATTAAACTAGGTGTCGTTGACGGTAGCATTTGGTAGTTAAAGTAGGAACTACCTGAAAATTGATCGTCTGCAGTCCTTACCCGAATTACAGATAACACACACTAATACAGCCATCACCATTAACACCGGCTATCAGACAGATTCTACACACACCCAATGTACACATCACCGCGTTGGAACCAACCAACTAACTTTCAACTCCATGATCATTTTAATTCATTCACTCCATCTCTCATAAACTTCTTTCATGATGATGATGATGATGATGATGATAATTGGAGTTTTAAGGGGCCTAACATCGAGGTTATCAGCCCCTGATGAAATGAAATAGCGTGAAATGAAAGGATGAAGATAAAAAAAACAGCTCACTGCTATGGATGAAACGAAAATGGTTTAGATAAAATAGACAGTGAGCCCCAACAACTATGCCTTATGTAGCAGGGAAAATACTTACAAAAAGGAACTCAGATTGAAACTACTCACCGAATGGAGAGCGGTAATACGTACATAAGGGAATTTCGAACGAAAATACTCACAAAAGGAATAGATTGAAAAACATGCACAAAATGTAGGTTAAGTCCAAAAAACGCACAAAATGCAACGTACAGTCGAAATACCTACAAAATGCAAGTGAAATCAAAATACTTACAAAATGCAAATGAGATTGAAAATACGCACAAAATGTAATGGAGATTCAAAATACCCACAAAATTGCAATTGAGACTTAACTACTTGAACAAAGCGGGGTAGGTAGAAAATACAAAATGCAATTGAAATTGCTTACAAAATGTATGGTAGATTTAAACTTCTCATTAGGATGGACAATACTTAAAAAATGCAATTTAGATTGAAAATAATTACAAAATGTAATTTAGATTCAAAATACCCACAAAATTGCAATTGAGACTTAACTACTTGAACAAAGCGGGGTAGGTTGAAAATACAAAATGCAATTGAAATTCAAAAAACTCACAAAAGCCCCGGCCCGGATATTGAAAGATTTACTAAAAAGCAATTTAGATTGTCAATCCTTACAAAATGCAATTGAGATTGAAAAACACTCACAAAATGCAATCTAGATCGAAAAGACTTACAAAACTGCAACGTAGATTTTAAAAAAAATATTGCTAAAAGGGAATTTAGATACACGGGGAACCAAGTAACAAAAACAGTGCGGGAATCTGAAAGAGAAAAAGGAAATATAAGGAAAAGAGGAGAGGATTGGAGAGGAGAGGGTCCGCCCAATTGGGAAGGGACAAAAGGGGAAAACGGACCCAGCTCAGGAATCCCTCGGGGTCGCCAGCTCCCGAACTCATCAGCCGTGAGCCCCTGAGGGTGTAGCATTAGCTAGGGTGCACCAGAAGTGGTGGGGCTACATACACCCTGCCTCCTAAGGGCCTTGACCACAAGGTAGGAGGTAAAAGGAAAATAAAAAGAAGGCTGACCCCTCACAGAAGGAGGGTGTCAGGAAAGATGAGACAAGGGCCAATTAAGGCGGGAAAGGAAGAGACTCCCTAGGCCTCGGATACCCTAATACCGTCGGGGTCGGAAGAGAACAAGAGTTGACCAAGTGAGGTCGACAGGAAAGAAGACAGAGAGGAGCCCGGCACAAGTAAGTGGAAGCAATGCCAGACTCAGCTGGGGCCCCGTGGTCGGTTCTTTCATGAGGTTGGTGTCAGGAAAGGTATCCCACCGTTAATCCTGTCCACCACATAGACTCTCATCTGAGCTCTAAATGAGAATAATAATTGCACCTCAAGAAATCGCTGTCCTCCGGTCAGCGTTTTCACTCTGACGACGAGTTAAAGACGAATGCCACACGCTGGTTCCATTTCCGTGCGGCAGATTTCTACAACGCAGGAATTCAAAAGTTGATCCCACGATATGACAGGTGTCTCAATTCTGGTGGTGATCTTGTCAAAAAATAGCTCCGAAATCGCTTTGTAAGATGCCAATTAGGTTTTTCATGTAACTATATTTTATTTTTACTTTAAATATAGGGAAACTTAATTTATGGATGAGCGTCGTACTTGTGCTACTTCACTGAAAACTAATGCAGCACATAGCCCGCGTTACCTTAAATAAGTCACAACACCTTAAATATCGAATTTCAGAGTGAAATCATGGCGTTCCAGATCCAGCCACCTTACAGGATGGATGATCCCTTCCGAAAGCCTCCCTCCAGGTCACGAGGAATGTTGGTCTACCTGGAAGACGCTCAACAGGCTGCGCTCCGGAGTTGGAAGAACGAAGACCAACATAAGAAAGTGGGGATTTGCCTGCGACTCCACACTATGTGACTGTGGTGAAGAACAGACAATGAGCCATCTCCTTGTCTGCAACTCGTGTCCAACAACATGCTCTCCCCAGGATGTGATCGACGCTACCAAGGAAGCACGTGAATTGGCTACATACTGGTCACACCACATTTAATTAAATCTGTGCTTGTGTAGTGTATAATTATGCTGTTACATGCCATCAGAAATGATAATGCTTATAGTACCAGATTTTGGAATATTCCTCTTTGTATTTTGCTGTCTTGTTTCTTTTTATACCTTGTGAGTTATGATGTATGTTTTCTGACACGATTAAATAAATAAAAACACCTTAAATAAGATACTAAGGATGAAACCTTACCACTTGTTCCCTAAACAACAAAATTATATATAGGCCTAGTAATTTTCTTGTTCTTGGTTTGAATCAGCGTTGCATTCACAGTAGCCATGCATGTTTGTAGACTAATTGCAGGCACTGAAACTGACACTTGCAATGTAAATTGAAAGTTGACAGCATGAGCTGATCGCTGTTTCTCTAGTGTAACGTCATACATTATTATTAAGAATAAATACACACTCTTTGTGCAAAATATAATGTGAGGTACACTTCAGGTCGTGCAGAAATCGATGATCGATTTACCACGATTCCTACACTTGATAACGTGGTAGCGTTCACAAGGTTGGTCACACCGCTCACATACACACATGAGATTCGGATCATGATGGGATTTCATCCGATACAGTTTGTAATGGTAGCCGTGAACGGCCATAGAGTTCACGAAATGTCGGAAGATCCTGGTTCGAGTCAGTCCATATTCCGTTCGTCATGGCCTCAGTTGAGTAAAACTCAATCCAGATACCCTTGGCCTTCGGTGTCCTCTCATCCAGGATTTTTTTTCCAGTTGGTTGCCGCGTGCAGTATAAACTTGAGACGCAAGTCAACCATTAGGGATTGTTCCCTGGCAAGTTCGTAAAAAAGTCGGCAGCGCGTGTATCTTGATACTCCTAAGGCAGCCTGTAAGTATCGTGCTTAACTATTTCAAGTGATCTGAGATCGCCCAAGCTTAATGTATCCCAGACTATGTCTAACCCATAACTGAGGACCGGAACAACCCTGGCATCAAATAGCGCTAAGGCCGATTACAGTGAAAGTCAAGATGTGTCTCTAATATCAAAAATAGCTTTAGAGGCCGATGCCAACCGCCGTCTTTTGTGAATCCTTAAGGATTGCATAGTAGTTAGCAGAGTCAAGCCGAAATAGTGACGCTATTGACAATTTGTAGGGGAGTTTGTTTCAAAATTATATTGTCGTCCTTGGACGCACGTCATATACGATAGTCAATCTTCACTTCGTTAACAATAAAAACCGCATAATATAACTTGCCTAATTATTGAAGAACATCGTTACATATACCAGACTGCATTACATATTACTGTGATATGATTGGCAAAATGTTATGCCATCTTTAATTGACTTACTTATATCTTATTGCAGCGTGGTTTTACCATGAATACGAAAGTAAGTTTGTTGGCAGCATAATTACGGTCGACAAAATGTCTTCGAAGAAGAATAAGTGACTTGTTTATTTTAGTGGTGTAAGTAGATGACTCAGACTGTAAAATAATAATACTGGGATACGCTAAAAACAAGAAGAATCTACTTGAATAATTCGTCATGGTGAACACCTCTCGACATTAAAACGGTATTCCTTGACCATGAAGTTTAAATAACAGCATACATAATTAATTATATGCACAGCACTTACATTTTAACTATGTATTAATATTATTATTACTTACCAACGTTCTGCACAACTAAGGAACGCGATCTAAGAGATGATTATGAATTTGCTTTCTTATCTTCCCAAAATCTCTTTATTCTTGTTTGTTCACCAACGTTCTGAAGCCAATCATGTCTCGTAAAATTTCGACTGTTACGTTGATTTCTTGAAGGTCATTTTCAATTTCGATTATCCAGTTAATCTCGACTTTTAGTGAAGATGATGATCATCATTGTTATATGAAGGGGTCTAACATCAAGGTTATCGGCCCCTGACTTTTAGTGAGCATGATTTCTCCTTTTAGTAAGTCATGCATCGTCCATTCTTTGAATATGTCCATAAAATGTCAATCGTCTTTTTCTAACAGTCTGATATTTTCTCGGAATGTTGGTATAATCGTGCGAACACCTTTTCATCTACGCTCCCTCTATGCACACTGGGCCAAAGATTTTCCCAAGGACTTTCCTATCTGTTTTTTCTAAATTTTTAGTTAGTGATCTGCCTCCAATGATCAGGGTTTCTGATACGAATAATGCTTCAGGTTGAATTACCGTGTTATATTGTTTTAATACCGGGCGAGTTAGCCGCGATCGTTACGGCATGACTGCTGGCAGTCGCTCACATCCGGGAGGCGAGGAGGTTCGAATCCCCACGCCGGCAACCTTGAAGATGGTCTTCTGTTGTTTCCCATCTTCATTCCAGGCAAATGCAGGGGTTGGTCCCTAACTATAGGCCACAGCCGCTACCTTCCAACTCCTCGTCCTTACATTCAAACTTTCCTCCGCAGACAACACTCCACACGTGACGGTACGTGTGGCTCACTCATTGGGTGTCCGCCTCGAAGCAGCTACAAAACTGGCGAGCCGAACATGTCCTCGGACACTCCCGGCACTAAAAGCAATACGCAAAAACAAAAGTTTTAATTGTTCGTTCCAAAATATTGATTTTTTGTATTTGTTCCAGGTGATGCAATAGGCTCTTTGTAATTTAGGGATTCTCCCTTTGTTTACTTCACAATTTAATCCCAATGGTTGAATGATTTCCCCTAAGTAGCCTATTTGAAATTATTCACCTGAAAAAAAAAGGTCAACCCCTGGCACTATACAGCCCATGACGGGCTAAGGCCAACCAAGCGACCGCTGCCCAGCCATTCGGCCTGCGGATATTGGTGTGACGCGTGATCAGCGCGTCGGGTCCCCTCGGCAATTAATCTTGGTTTTCGTGATCGGGGCGCTGTCTCACTGTCAGACAGCTACTCAATTGTCCTCACGACGCTGAGTGCACCCCGTTCCAACCCTCACGTCAGTTTTAAAATCCCTGACGGAGCCGGGGATCGAACCCGGGGCCTGCGGGTGAGAAGCAGGCGCGCTACCCCAACACCACGGGGCCGGCCATTATTCACCTGAAGGGTTTTCAAATTATTAATCTCATCTCATTTTTTCAGGGTTAGAGCATAACACCCAATATAATTGAGTACAATCGTGTTGACCGACTGGAAAGCATAAACCTCGCCTGTCACTCCCAGTTGAGCTGCCTGTACTAGTGTGTGAACATTTGAGGTTAGGATTAAGGTACAAGCGCATATGGCCACACGGCATACCTCTCCAGCACAATTGCCCTCTGGCAGACTCGGAGGAGTACACCTGTAAAAGAGAGCTGACCAACTGCACTGTGCGAGAGAGAGAGAGAGAGAGAGAGAGATTGTATTGTGCTGGGACATTTACGACGAGCTATCGAGAGGAGGCACATAAGAGCAAGTCAGGTCCGCCTGCCGAAACAGGACAGCCAGGTGTTGGGGACACAGAGCTATCAGAGGGCGCCCACTCCTGATTGAAACGAGGTAGAGATCCCCAACTTATGTTAGGTACCATTCAGATATCTGCCTGGAGAAAAGTGGGAAACTTCTTCTCATTTATCCTCACAAGGCTGAATGTGCCTAGTTCCAGTCCTCAGACCAGAATTTAATTTCTTGGCAGAGCCGCGAATTTAATTCAAGACCACGGATTTGGTTCAGTCATATTACCATATTCGACTGTCCGACCACACGCAGAAATACACTGGTTTCTTATATGACCAAACCTCCTATGTGTTCAGAAAGTTACCATGGGTTCAAATCCCACCTCGGCCGTCCTGAAAATGGTTTTCGTGGTTTCCCATTTTCACCACCAGGCAAATGCTGGGACGGTTCCTTTCAATAGTTCCACGGCCGATTTCCTTCCATTATCCCTTCCCTGACCCATCCTGAAAAGAAAAGTGCATGGTCATTGGCTGCATTAATAAAATTATTAATACATACCCCCAGACCACAAAGACAGGACAGTAGGTTACATAATAAGACACAGGAACTGTGTTTTTCTAATACACGTTGAGCGCAGTTTTACAAGTCATCAATTACAGTAAGCATGTTGCACTCAAAGCAACTGACAGTGTTCACAAATCCATTACCGCAGATATGATATCCTCGTCATGCAACAGTGTGTTACAACCACACGAGTGCACTGGGGAGCAGACTGACAATATGACTGGACACAATCGCAAAACTAATGTGCAGGTCTGCAGAACAAATGTTTGGCAACGGAACTATTGTTATCATGTAGAACCTCTCCTTTAGAGTCGTAATTCGTCGACAGCGTCTTCTGATAAGAATTGATAAATAGACTCCAAAATAAGGATTACCGAGTAAATACAACAATAAATTAACTAATTAACAAAGTTCATGACAAATATCAGTGATGCCCCCTTATCTCCCTCCCCCCCCCCCCCTCCCTCGCACCTCCCCCAAATATCACAGTTCATAACACAATACCTAAGACAAATTGCTTTACATACCCAGGAGAGTGGATTATAAACAAAAGAAAAGACAGCTGCAGAAACGAGAGTGCCCAGAATGGAAACGCTGTTTCATATGAAGAACTGTCTCCACCAACAACATTTTTACTTTGAGAAATTACGGCTTCGGTGGTGTAGTCGGTAGCATGCTGAACTGCTATGCCCAAGATCGAGGGTTCAAAGCCAGCTGAAGACGTCGTATTTCCAAGAGCGTTAAAAACCTTCAGCATGTCTTCCTTCGGAGGGGAAGTAAACTAGATGTCATAGATTTATGGCACGTAAAAGAACCTACCACTGCAATTGGTAGGGTGTAGCAAAATTTGTAGGTTATATTTGGCTAGTTAGAAACACACTATCAAGTTCTAGATCTAACACGAGGCGGCCGTGGCTGTACGTTGGGAACCATCCTCGTAATCCATGGAAAACCACTTTAAGGATGACTGAAGAGAGAATCGAAACTAGCTATTCTCAGCGTTGACTCACGAGGCTCAGTGTATCCCGTTTAAGCCAGCAGATCATTATTCAATTCCCTGGCAGAGCCGGAAATCGAACCCAGACCTCAGGTGTGGCAGCCAAGAATACCAGCCACTGCGCAGACAGTTACTATTGAAGTCTCTGCCCTTAGTTCTTGTAGACGGTTATTGACAATTTCCCAGTGACAATCTGGCCTGAATCATTATTATTGTTGTTATTATTATTATTATTATTATTATTAAGAAGAAGAAAATGAAAGTTCAGATTATATTGCGTGGTTTTATCTCCAACTCTGTTCGTAGCATATTTCAATTGGAACTAAAACTGAAGAGTTGGTAAATTAAGAAAGAAGCCATGCTTCAGTGGCATCGAGCCGACCAAACAAATGCTGGACGTGGTTCGAATTCGTACGCGAGCTTTCCTTGCGTTTTGGGTTCCACGCTTGGTTGGCTGCAACCGAAAACGGCACATACACGGAAACATAATATGCATGGCTGCACGTCACTGATTCGTCCAATCTTCAGCCCCACGAAGCAAATTATAGACCACGGATGTCCGCCCAACCCTCAACCCCGTCCCCCCAGCACTCGGGATAAACACATAGTTAGTCAAACTCCGCCGATTACAAGCCGTGCGGAGCGAATATTACAACGGACAAAGACAAAGATAAACTATTAAAATAGGCCATTGGGTTCATTAGGAAAATAGCGAATGTGTCAACACCACATTCTCAGACTCGTAGTAGCGGTGATTGTAGTTTAAAGGGGGAACATCGAGGTCATCTGCCCCTAATAACAAGGATGGTAATGGTTATTGCTACTGTTACCACCATCACCACCACCACCACCACCACCACCACTACTAGCTACCCACTAACTTTAAACTAGCTAGCAAACTAGGAGGAAACAGTGAATAAGAAAGGAATTACCCTCAAAGAATGACGATTAAGGCCATTTTGGAAGGAAGTAAGAGTCATGGAAAACATATAGGAGAGGGAAAGAGGAGAGGGTCTGTCTAATGTTAAATGGGAAAATGGGAATAAACAGACCCAGCTCAGGAATCCATCCGGACCACTAATCCTCGAGCTCACTAGCCCTAAGTCTTTGTGCGACACAGTCTGCCCCTTTAGGCTTCTCAAATTGGACAAGGAATGCCGTAGTAAAGAAGAGATCAAGTAATCCGAACAAGAAGTTCTGTGAACAACTAAAGAGCCTACTTTTCTTAAATTATAAGATTCAACACCAATTTATTTATTTAGCGTATGACTTTCAGTGCCGGGAGTGTCCGAGGAAATGTTCGGCTCGCCGGAGGCTGTAGCTGCTTCAAGCGGACACCCAAGAAGTGAGCTACAAGTTCCGTTCAATTTCAAGTAGTTCCAAATTTCGCTACCAGATGTCACTGACACCTAGTGGTGAACGTTGGAACTTTGATAGAGCGTTTCAATGAAATCTAGCGGCTTCGGTAGCGTAGTTGGTAGCATGCTGAACTGCTGTGACCAAGATAGCGGGTTCAAACCCGGCCGAAGTCGTCGGATTTTTTAAGAGTGTTAAAAATCCTTCAGTATGCCTACCTTCGGAGGGGAGGTAAAGCCGGCGGTCCCATGTCATAGATTGATTTATTCATTCATTCATTCGTTCGTTTATTTGCAATTGGGGGTGTCCCCCCCCCCGGGGGGCAAATTAGATATACATAACAAATAAATAATTGTACATAACAATTCACTAACAATTAAACTGGAGTATTTACACAAATAGTCAGTCTTTTCTTAAACACACCTATATGTTTGGGGAAAGGCTCTAAGACTGCGGCAGGTAGAGAGTTCCAATTATCAATGGCACGGTTTACGAAAGAATATTTACCATAATTTGTTCGCTGTGGTCGGCCCTTAACTTTGAAAGGATGATCGCTCCTACCCATGTAAGTAGGCTTTTCCATACGTTTGCTAAGCTCACCCCACGCTGGTTGATTTGTATACGTGTTGAACATAGCGCAGAGTCTAGATTTCATCCTCCTAGCCTCAAGTGATTCCCACCCAAGTTTCTTTAACATACGGCTCACACTGCTCCTGGGATTAAAGTCACTGAGCACAAATCTAGCGGCCTTTCTTTGTATCATTTCCAACTCATTTATGAGCCCTACTTGATATGGATCCCAAACCGCCGAGGCGTATTCCAGAATAGGTCTTACAAGTGACAAATATCATAATTCTTTAGCAGAGGTACTACTTCCTTTTAATACCCTCATTACAAAGTTCAGGGATTTGTAAGCTTTAGAAACTACACATCCTATATGACTACTCCATTTCATATAATTTCTTACGTGAACGCCCAAATATTTGCAAGAATCTTCTTCTACAAGTATTTCCGAGCCAATGTTATATTGAAAATCTTGCCTTCGCACTTTCCCTATTTTTATTAGACTACATTTTCTTGTGTTTATTTTCATTTTATTTTCAATCGCCCACTTATAGACCAGGTTCAGGTCATCTTGAAGTACTGCATTGTCCTGTGAGTCATGTATCTTTCGATATATTACACAATCATCCGCTAACAATCCACAGTCACTGCGAATCCCATTTGGTAAGTCATTTATAAACGCCAAAAATAACAAAGTTCCGATTACGCTGCCCTGAGGGATACCCGACGTTACGGTAATTTCATCCGAGAATCGGCCTTCAACTTTCACTTTCTGGGAACGACCCGTCAAAAATTCTTGGATCCATAAAATTACTCTTCTATCAATCTTCGTCGAAGCTAATTTATGGAGTAGCATGCCATGCGGCACGACATCAAATGCCTTTACAAAATCTATAACTACGGCGTCGACTGAAACTCCATCGTCTAACGATTCGCTAATATCTTGACTCTCGCATGAGTAACATTTGCGAAATGCATGTTGCCTATCATTAAACCATGATAATGTTTCCCACTGTTCCCTCAAGTAGTCGCAAATGAGATGCTCCATCTGTTTACAAACGATGGACGTAAGACTAACCGGCCTGGAGTTGCCCAATTCAAGTCGGCTCCCTCCCTTAAATATTGGGACTACCGTAGCTCTTTTCCAGTCATCCGGGATTTGCGCATTGTTTATGGACACATTAAACATCACCTCGAAGTATCGTGCCACGGCCCTACCTCCTAGTTTAAGTACTTCACCAACAATATTATCAGGAGCCTTCGATATACTGTAACGTAATTTTTGTATTAGCTTTACAATTGCTGACTGGTTAATTTGGAGAAGTGGAGCCCCTGATTCACCGTTAAGGTCCAACACACAGCTATTGGATTTATTGAACACACTACCATAAAAGACATTTAATTCATTAGCAATGGCCTGCTTCTCAGTAATTAATTTACCGTCACCGGACATTATCATCGACAAATTATTTGAATTTCCCTTTCTTCTCCTAACATAACTGTTAATTTTTTCCCACCCATCGCCTCCCGAACCAAGTAAACCTTGCATATAATTGTCATGAGCAGCCCTCTTTTTTAAGACGAGCTCTCTTGATAAGGACTTGAATTTCAACATACACTTGTCAAAATACCTGGAAAACGCCCTCGCGGGAGACCACGGAACACTTTCATGAGATCTTTCCTACATAGCGCTGGCCTACGAAATTATGAAATGGTCAAAAGGACAGCACAAGACCGAACAACGTGGAAAAGACTCATTGTTGGGGCAGACCAGTCGCTTGACTGAAAAACATGATGATGATGACTTGTCACTATCATGTCTTTTATTGTATAATTTCCTAATTTTTCGTTTAAGACTCCTGATTTCCCGTGTGTAATACTCAGGATCTGGGGTTTGTTTCAGTAATTTAAATGGAACAAATTTATCAATAGCGCTATTTAAAATTTTCAAAAAGTTAGTCCACTGGATATTAATGTGATTTCCTTCCGATGCCCATGCCACAAATAGCTCATTCAAATACCCCTGAAATTTGCCCTGATCCGCCCTGCGATACTGGAATATGATCTTATTTGCTACATCAGAGTCTAATTTTGTAATGTCACCGTATCTAATATTTAATTCACACAAGTTTAGTTAGTGGATCTTTTACATACCATAAATCTAAGACATGGGACCTCCGGCCTTACTTCCCCTCCGAAGGAAGGCAGGCATACTGAAGGATTTTAACGCTCTCATCCGACGACTTCGGCCGAGTTTGTACCCGCGATCTTGGGCTCAGCAGTTCAGCATGCTACCAACTACGTCACCGAAGCCACTTCAATACCAATGATTCATTTATTTAGACCTATTTAGAATATTACCACCATTACCATTATCTACGGAATTATGTTGGTAACACTGGCATTTAAGATTTGCTCAAATATACCTGAAATATTGCGGCGCAACAGAACACTATATTTACCGGTACATTGTCTTTAAAACAGTTTGGACCAACAGTCAGTCTAGTTTGAAGTTGGTTCCATACGTATATTCCGAGATATTGTGTCAAGGATTCAAAAGTCTTGAGATCATTAGGTCTAATAGACAGTTGGTAATCCTGATGCTTCTTGGCAATATAGTTTACACAGTTAATTCTGTCCTCGTTTTAGGGTTTCAGAAGATTCTCTGTAGAAAAGGTTAACATTGCAGGTAACAATGCTATTCCTTTCCAAACTCTTGCTTGTGGCTGGCCGGCAACAAGGTGGAAATAGCTAGAAGCAAGATTAGGACTGTTCTGCCTAAGTTTGGCTGGGAGCTGTTTGATCATCCACCGTACAGACCTCGTCTTGCTCCCAGCGATTTCCACCTTTTCTTGCACTTCAAGAAATTTCTGTTCTCCGGTCAGCATTTTCATACCGACGAAGAGCTGAAGACGAATATCACACGCTGGTTCTATTCACAGGCGGCAGACTTCTATGACACAGGACTACAAAAGTTGATACTATGACAAGTGTCTCAATTAGTTTGGTGCCTATGTCGAAAAATAGTTGACACATTGCCGTGCCTGTTGCAAATGAAGTTTTGCATACAACTATGTTCTCTTTCTTTTCTTTTGTATTTAAATAGGGAAACTTACTTTCTGGATCCACCTCGTATTACAACGAATAAATCAATTATAACTTCTGAGGGAAACGTAAGTTATTAGTTTATTATGAACACCAGAGGGAACATATACTGTACTCCATCTACTGGCGTGAATAGGAAGCAGCTACAAGGACAGGTAGCACACATGTCTAGCGTCGTGCTCCACGCTGACAGGACAGTAGTCAGCTGGACGTCATCCACCGCAACAGCTGGTCGTGACAATCGCATTAACTATGCAGTTATATCTCTGCCATTTACATAATGTTGGTTCATATCAGGGCCAGTGATACCCATGCTTTTATGCTAAAGAATTCCATACATTACCACGATGGAAAAATAAAATTAGAAAATTTTGGAAAGAATTTCCTTTTGTAAAGTACTCGTATATAGTTATTGCAACTACGGTACAATCACACAAGACTTTGGTGCTCTTGTTATTGCTTCATGAAGGCACATACGGCATTTTGGTTATCAAACGTATACACTTAATGTGCATGGAATCAATCTGAAAACCTGAATTATTATGGAGCATGTATTATGGTATAACTACAATTACTGTAATTACAAGAGCCCAAAAACGGTTAGGTCCTCCCGGGTCTTGGAATAAAGAGCATATCAGCACTCAACGCGAGTAGATGTTTGATGAGTGAAGACGTCACACGCAGAATGGAAGGATGGTAGGCTCTGGTCCAATCCTTTGCTCGAGTCCGAAAATCACTTGAAAATAATTTTTTCTCATTTCCACCTTAAATTAACTATTTACCTTACTTTGAAAGAGCCTTGAGTTTGGCACAACTAACATACATTGTAGTAGGACTGGCATTTTGGGTACATGGCTGAATTTGAACGTCTTGTTATGATCGCTAGAAATCATCCACATCGTGAAGTGGTAATTAGAAAATCGTTCACAGCACAATTCGTACCACTTAAAAAAACAATAACAACAACAACGCCAAGATACTTCAGTAAACATATCGCACTCCCAAACGCATTTTCTGCCAATGACTGGCAGTGGCGATGGCGATGGTGGTATTATTGCTGTTGCTGCATTTGAGGGCATGGACGTCGCGGACATTCTGTCCCGTGTACATAGGTGTGTGTGTGTGTAGAATTTGTTTAACAATTTGTGTTATTGTTGTGTCTGTATCTGCTATTCAGGTGAGGATTAGGAAGGAGGTGACCGTTACCTGAAGTTAGGCACAAACCCGGTATTTGCCTGGAGTAGAAGTGGGAAACCCACGGAAAATCACTTCTAGGATGGCTGAGGTGCGAATCGAACCCACCTCTTCTCAGTTTTTCCCCACGAGGCTGAGTGTACCCCGTTTCAGCCCTCAGACCAGAATTAAATTATTTGATAGAGTCGGGAATCGAAGCACACTAGTCGCTACACCAGGAGGTGGTCTTCGACTTCTGGCAGTTACACATATGCTTCATTGCCCTTGGCTTAATATCAAACGCATTCACTGAGATACCTCCGTAACCAAGCGAGGTAAGCCACGGTTCAGGACAGGGTTTGGGAGTAGGACCGTTTGGGAATAACTTATCTTTCAAGCTACGTCGGCAACGACAACTTTCTCGTAATATATGTGTTGCCACTCTCTTAGCTTACTTCTTTCCTACACCAACATTAGAATTAAAACAAATCGTATAAAGAGAAATTTGCCACTGACAACGGTGCGATAAAAGAAGGGAGGAACATGCACGGAGTATTCCAATAGAAAGGATATCAAAAGAAGTTGTATATAAGTAATTTCATGGTGCATTAAATGGCCGAAGAAAAATCGACCACAATCACTTTGAAAACATTATATCTCTATCCCTATATGGTTCGTGACTCTCAGATATCATCCTATCACGAACAGCGCATGTATCGGTTATCTACAGACCAATATCAAATTATTCGGGCTAAAAGACCACTGGACTGTGGTAAAATACACGGCCGCTTCGATTCTGCTCGAGGAAAAAATCAGTCCGTACATATTTTTTAAAAAGAAGGCATTTAAACTCACACAGGGCTACTTCTCAATTGTTTAATCCAGTGGACGAATTTACTGATACCGAACCCAGATTTTAAGGAAACAATCTCTATTAAGGCCTGTTTGCCATCTCTTGATGAATGCAGTACTTCTGCATTTGTCTGTTGGCACAGGCTAGAGTAAAATGTGGCTTTTCACTGATGGCTCAGTCTCACTCATGGCTGTGATTATATGGAAGCTACTGAGGTATGGGTGGTGCTTAGTAATGACATTCAGGGCACAGTCAGTGCCTGTGGATGCTGTGAAAGGTTCTACTCATAGGGTTAGTACAGCTGTTCTGACTCAGTGTGGAAAGCAATGACCAACTACCTCACTCCTCATCTTGCCTAGTACGCCTCACTATAGCGCTGCTTTGGGTTTTTGCGAGTATCTACCTACATAACCTAACGGCGGTGCTTTTTGAGGATCCAACCAGCCTTCGGGCTGACTACCTAACAGACAATCTCTATTACTCAAGGCTGTAACCAGAAAGTTTCTATGCAATTATCGCCTTCATTATTGCCTCCAATGTTTTCATCTATAAGGTGAGTTCAAAAAGTAACGAGCCGGAGACTGTAATGCGCAAACCAGTGACGGCATCGGCTAATCGTGGCGTGTGTAACGAGGTGTGGTTCCGACCACAGCGTGGAAGGTCACAGCCCGTCGCTAGAGGGCACGCGTGCACGTCACGTGATGATGCAAAGCGAGCAGCAGCATGCATCAATCGTCCAGCCAAGACAAAGACCAAGACAGTAGGCCATTCAACATGCTTCCTGGTGTGGTTGAAGACTGTGGGGGCACCCATTGGGCACACACTTTGCGCAAGTGCAGTCGTTCCTTCATGATGGTGTGCACACCTCCGACGCTAAATCCGACCACGGAGGCTATGGCGTTCACTGTCACTCGGCGGTCCTGGGTAATGAGTGCATCAACCAGCTGGACGTTGTCATCGGTAATGCAGGGGGGTGCCCCAGACCGGGCATCATCGGCTAACGACACCCGTCCTTCCCTGAAGCGCTTGTGCCACGCCTTGACCCTTGCAAGGGACATGCAGTGTTCGCCGTACACTTGTGACATTCAGCGATGAATGTCCGTTCCCCCTACTCCTTTTGCTGTCAGAAACCGAACAACACCTCTTTGCTCTTCGTATGACGCCTCCATGTCAATGTTTGCAATACGACTGGCAGAGTTGGACGATTGATGCATGCCGCTGCTCGCTTTGTATCGTCACGTGACGTGCACGCGTGCCCTCTAGCGACGGGCTGTGACCTTCCACGCTCTGGTCGGAACCACACCTCGTTACACACGCCACGATTAGCCGATGTCGTCACAGGTTTGCGCATTATAGCCTCCAGCTCGTTACGTTTTGAACGCACCTTATATAAACATGCGTCTTGATGTATTTCAGGCGACAATTCAATCTTTAAAAATAACTTACTTGCTCCATCTTCAAGCCAAAAACCCGAAGGTCCCAGGTTGTGAATCCTGGTCACGCCAGATATTTAAATTAATTGGTTAACATATTTATGGATTGCACTTCATGCACATGACATGACCTATTGTATTAGCTGAAAAACCTCACTTGGTATTAAACCGATCGTGAAAAAACATTAATTTGAACCCTTGGAATGATTGTCAAGTAAGTTACCGTACATTGCACTCAAACATTCCCACGTCCAGATTGCAAAATATACACTTAAACGTCAAGGAATTATGTGCAGCCACTTCCAGACGTTGCATATTTGGATTATTCCGGGGTACGCAAACTTTGTACTGTATAGTCAGTGGAATAAATTATCAACCTTCTTGGAGCTTTTCTAATATGCGGAAAAGCAAACAAGATTATCAGTAAAGAACATATAGGCCTACTTTCTCATAAATGTATGGGCACAGCGTACAGTTATATCTCTTGTCCTTATCATGCAGCAACTTATAAATTCGTAGAATTAGGGTGGTAAATTACAGAAGTAAACTCAAACAGTCCACCAGCCTCGTAAAAGGCTTCGAAATTGACACCGTTCCAGCACCTTAAACCAGTTTTTTTTAATCAGAGCCAGGAATCGAACGCGGGCCTTCGGGGTAGTGCTAACTACTACATCACAAAGCGTCCTGGCTAGTCAAATATAGACAGCGCACTGAGTAAAGTAATACGCACCGTCAGGGTTCAAATTAATAAGAGACCAAGAATTCGAAATCTGCCCTGCCTCATAACACACACTTGCAGAGTCATATCATGAATAATATTCACATATTATGTGAATTCATTCATCATGTGCCTAATAAAGAAAAAACGTCCTATATGAGTTCACTACCGTTACAAGAGTAAACTAATCATCATTGTAAATGATATAGCCTACAGTATATTGTACTGCCCCCGTAAATTGAATTATATTGAGACCACGATGGCTGTATTGGCATATATGAATAAAGTTATGGCTGTCATAGTTGTGACGTGTATATTCATGACGTAGGCACGGATGACGTAGAATTCATGCAAGTAGGCTGGTTGAGCTGAGATTCTTGGTGACGTCATGATTTTGTTCGAGAAAGATCTGAGATTTACGACGCAGTCGCAGGAAACAAGGTATTGTGCTAAGGAAGAAGTTACGCTATTGGAGGAAAGGCTCGATCCAATGAACGATAGTTTGGAAGGAAGACGGAGATTGCTGAAACTACGATATTTAATTACTTTTGGCATGCAGATTTGTGGAAAACTATTTTCAGTTATGGCATTGATTTGGAATTTTGAAGAAATTAATTTTGAGTTTTTGAAATTCGAAAATCCGTCAAGTATAGCCAAAGTTAAAACTTCTAGCAATGACGGAGGAACGAACTATGGAAGGGATGGATACGC
The DNA here is from genome assembly GCA_946902985.2 of Meconema thalassinum. Lineage (NCBI taxonomy): Eukaryota > Metazoa > Arthropoda > Insecta > Orthoptera > Tettigoniidae > Meconema > Meconema thalassinum. Next base: position 490,470,720 of record OX336388.2, on the reverse strand, counting down.
CCCTTAAGAAGTTGATAAAAGGTCGTGCACAGGAGAGAGGAGCTCTCATATCTCTCATATCGTCATATCTGATATCAGATACCGCATATATATTTCAGATGTCAGATAGTCATTGTCGAGTGAATAAGTGAAGCAAGTTGTCTTTAGCGTGTGGTTAAAGCCCGGCGCATCGAACGAACACGGAGCAGTTCCATTTTACGCTGTTCGAAACTAGGTGAAGTTGTAACGCTCACATTAACGTTTCTACCAGATAAGATATAAAGAGTTAACTTCTGCCTTCATTATAATTCAATTGGGCAGTACAACATTGAGGTGTGTAGAAGATTTGAACAATTTCACAGTTATACTTTGAAAGATATTGGCATTTTAAGGCTGCAGACAAAAGTGATTTTCTCGCCACATGAGAAGCACTTTTAAAAGTCCACATTATACACTACGGCTGACACGTGCATCGCAACCGTGATATTGGAGAATACGTTTGGTAATACAACGATACATTCTACTATGGAACATTATAATCTTGCAGTGCTTTCAATGATTATAACAGAAGTTGAGATGGAAGGCTAAGGCTTTAATGCAATTGGGACATATATTGATGGAGTGAAATAACAGCATGGAACTTCGTTAATGGTCATTCTACAAAAGCGAGCATGTAGTGAACATCCAACTACACTCATGCATCGTGAATCCATCGCTGAATTATATCAAATGACAGTGGAAATATTATCATACTCCACGATTATGAATATTTCTGCGGAAATAACTGCAATAAACTTCATGGCGAATTGCGACCGGAACTTCAGGGAACTTTCAAGAGAGGCCAGGGAGGACCCGGCTCACAAAGAAGAATTTTGCCAGAAGGATGTCTTTCGTATACACGGAGCAGTGCAATTTCCGGAGGAGGAAGCAGTTCGATTCTCCGAGGACGCTGATTCCAGGTTCGAGGTCGGAGCACATCTTCACGCTGGTGAAATGGAACCAACAGCAGTTTTCTTTGAAAACTTTCCTCTAGAACTTCAATCAACAGATAAGGTAGTCGTGAACGTTTCTTGTATTATTTGAGTATTTTAACGATATCTGAGCAACCATTCTTCCCATATTTTTTGTCCTATCTTTTGCCCCATTTTCGTGCTGGATATTTCTGTACTCAGTACACTTCGATGATTTATGCCTTTTTCTTCGATTTGTTGAGACATTGTTATGTCATTGGCATACTTAAATAATTTTGGATCAGTTGAGATTGATAATTTAGATTCTTTCAGTAATTTGCATATTTTTGTAGTCACGATTTGACTGTAAAGTTAATGATTTCTATGGCATATTTGAATTCAGACAGCGTGTCATTTTATTAAAGTAATTCTATTCAGTAAATTACTTTGACCAATTTTCTGTCATCCTCAAGAAAGAAGAATAATTAAAAGATTTTAGAGCGTTAAAATCTATTACGTTATCGACGATCTTTGAAATACTAGTCGTCTTATGAACATGATTGCAACATAGACATTTATCATTGCATTATAGACAATTTTATGAAATATGAACTTTGAATACGATTTATTGAATACACTATAGTAATGAACATTTGATAGGAGTTTTTCTCAATTCTAGATTGGAACAATAATGTTTGCATTCCACAGTCTAATTGTATTCTATTCGACTATTTGTGCAGTTTAGATGAACTGTGATTGAAGATAGTATTTTTATACTGCGTTACTTTGATGATATTAATCTCAATTTTGATAGACCAGGGAGGAGTGTCTAAACGTATTTGCTATTAAATTTATTTGTGATTGGCAAATTTTTACTTCATATCGATTCTTGAATGAAACCCACGAAGGTTAAATAATAACAGTCATTAATACAATTGATGAATATAAGAATTTTTAAAGAGGAACAATGGATGTATAATCGTTAGTTCAGTGGATGTGTAAAAGTCGCTGATGAGTAATGCCCTTGAATAATGAAGGAGGTTCCCACAGTAATTAATGAAGTTGATGAATTTATAAGTGGAGGATTTTTGTATGTAGTTTGGAGGATTTTTATGCCATATATATTGAGATATATGATGAATTCTGGGCCTATTTTTATGCAATTTTGTGCGTTTTGAGCGAAGTATTTTTCCGCTGAATGTATTGTCCTGGTTCTTTGAAAGTTATTCATGTGAAGATACTGTTAAAGTTAACAAGAGTGTTAAATAATTTGAGATGAAGATTTTGAATGGAGGTTACCGTCACAAATATTATTAATAATTATTATTAAACCTTATTAAACCTGAATTTGACATTTAAATATAACTAACCTTCATTGGTCGATTATATCACCACGATTTGAGTAATTATCAACCGGATAAACGTGTGGTTTAATGTATTTCTTGTATAAATAATATAAACAATATAATATTGTAAATAATTTTGTAAATATCTTTGTTAAATAATATGAAATGAAAGGGATTAATAGAGGCGTGTATAAATTTTCAATTGTCGTTTGACATTGTTATAAACAATTTATTATTGTTATAAATAATTAATGAACTTTTGTTATTAACATTAAGAGTTGTGTTATTATACTCTAAACAACGCTAATTAAGCAAGTGGATTGAACAATTAAACATGATTTGGGATTGTTGGAGTATTCCACTGGTGTTTGAATGGAGCATTTAAAAGATTTGCGTGATAATATTTCAGTTGAGAAGTGGACATTTAACGTGTTTTGAAAGGAGAGCTAAGCTCTGATGTAACTCGCTTATGCTAGGGTTGAACAGACGGGTGAGTCCACTTGACGATGCAGGTGCATTGCAGCTGGCCCGGACAACTGTATGATAGAGGCCAAGGACGTTTACATAATAGCCTTGTGGCTATAAATAAAATGTGATGTGTATAAACACGCAAAACAATTGCTATATATGTCTCGTCCCAAATCCCGTTTCCATTCCAAGTGCATTATTATTTTTACGCTATTTTGAGCTTGAGAAAGCTGAAACATTGTATGTAGAGTATACAAGTCCGACAGGAGGACATGGTTATGTGGTCGATGACTTCTGATTGCCACGTGGATTTTGTTGTTTTATTTTGTTAAATTCATTCTTTTTGTGAAATAAATTATTGTGCAGTTTAAAGTTTCTCGTCTTCGTTGTGGTTCATTTTAAATATCATGGTGGAGGTTATTGTGTGGGCATACTTTAAGTGATCCAGTTGACAACCCAGTCCCCGAGATAAATTTAAGAGGTAAGTAAAGGTAAGTATGAACCCCCGTATATTTTGGTGTGTTCCACAATAATTTCTTGTTAACTACTGTGTTCTAATCTCGATAGTATCTGTCAGTGCCATTTTCATTGATGTAGCTGTGCCGGTGCGTTTGATTATTGGCAATCCGATTGAGGGGGCGGATATCTGACAGCCTACTATCCGGATAACGGGGACAGTACGTTATCGATTTTAGCTTTTTATAGATTCAAGGCGACGGCCGCACACAAATCAGTTAAACGTTCTTGCGACGAACATTAGCCCAAGAGTTGTGTACTATGTAAGACTTCTCGGTTGCTAAGATTCATTGGAATTCCGCTATTGCATCCGAAGGACTTAATTTTTACATTAGAAAAGCACGTCCCTCCACCATTCTAAATGTATGGAATCATTTATACACTGCTTTCTGACTCTTATGTGAGACTACCTGCTTGCTACGTTTCGTCACTCGTCTAGTCTAGTAGATTAACGTATTAATGTCTTATAATTTCAAGATGGCGGCTGCGTGCTATATGCAGTGTTTTATAGCTATTTTGCTCGGCTGGCCGGATAATATGAAAGAGGAATACACGTATTTAGTTCTATCGCCTAGCGTGCGTTCGTGAAAACTGGCTTACGATCATAGCTCACCTCATTTCTGTTGTTGCCCAGATAAATGGAAGATTCACTCTTTCTAAACCTAAGTAGTTGAACAAAACAGTTACATAACGTGAGATGCAGTGGTTTAGTAAACAGAGAAATATCCACTGTTCTTCGTGGTCCTGGCCCAACGATCACAGTACATTCCCGAGTTCATTAGTTTTTAAAGTAGGTTATTAGGGCAATTTGGGCATCATATAGCAATTTTAACAAGATAATGGTGGTTGTTGTTGTTGTTGTTGTTGTTGTTGTTGTCGTCGTCGTCGTATCAAGGGACGGAACATCGAGGTAATCTGCTCCATCCTAGTTTATAAGTCGCTATTAAATCACGACATTATTGTATGGGTTACTCAGAACGGCATGCCACAGAGGAAAGTAGAGTCAAACAAAATAGTAGAATTGTTTTGATGAAAATGTGTATTTGGAGTCAAATATATTAATGCTATTTTATCCTTAGAAATGGTATGAACACGGGGGAATTATTTAGTTATGAACTAAACTTTGTACACCATTACCATAAATTTCACGATCATATTAAAGTGAAATGACTGTTATAAACCAGCAGAGTCCCTCTACGCATATTTAATGGGAACAAGAAGCAGTACGATTCAATAAATATAGCTCTATGAGCTTGTAATTATAAACATATCCTGACGTTGGGTTAAAAGTTCATGTGAAAAATCGTGGTCAGAATAAACGCTGGGGTCCCAAAAGATGTTTGGCTTCATTCTCCCTTCAAATATTTCGACAATAAACCATTTCATGTTTTAACTAAATTCCCTACGAACTTTAGAATATTATGCAAAAGGTTATTGCGGAAAGGTTAGACCTCACTGGATATACCACAGGACATCTAAAAAACTACATTTTTTAATTCCCAGAAATTAACAAAACGTAAGAAAGAACGATCGGTAAGTTTGGGTAGCATCTAAAGGCTGTATAGTTAATTATATTATAATTATTAATAAATTAATAATTAAGTGTGGAGCACTTCAAACCATCACTCAAATCCAAAGCCATAGCCTTTTCCGTGAAATTATGCTCACGTGACCAAATATACTACAAAAATGCACTCATTTCACCAGCTAAGCAATGACACGTGCGTTCATCAAAAGCAACAACTGCCTGCAGGTATTTGTGAAGTCAAAGAGGTCTCTAGGTGTGACTATTACTTATCAAACATGTGTCTCACAGTGGTGCTATCTCCTCCGTTTAACATTAACTATTTTGACGGAAGACGGCGCCATATTTAAATTTTCATATTTCCGGATATATCAGTTTCCCGCTCGTGGCTGTAACGTACGCGCCGGATACATCCGTATTCTGCTCGGGAAGGGTTAATCGTTATAGATGTGTAGAACCATATTATTTAATTCTAAATAATAATAATAATGTTATTGGTTTTACGTCCCTTTTAACTGCTGTGGCTTTTAGAGACGCCGGTGTGCCGGAATTTCGCCCCGAAGGGGATCTTTAACGTGCCAGTAAAACTACTGACACAGATCCCTCATATTTGCGCACCCTCAAATGTCAACTGGCTGCGCCAGGATTCGATCCTGCAACCTTGGGCACAGCAAGCGAGAACGTTACCACTGAGCCACGCAGCCAGTCTTATTTGATTCTTAAGGGAACATATTGCTGGTATTGTACGTATAGTCTACTATTAAAGTGCTTGTATGAACAAGTGATACATGTTTTGTAAAGGATTAACCGATCGAAGGAAAATGTGACTTTTTAAAAATAATTTTCATTTGGTATAATTTTTAATTTAGAGCGTTAAAAATCCCTCAGTATGTCTTTCTTCGGAGGGGAAGTAAAGCCGGCGGTCCCATGTCATCGATTTATGGCATGTTAAAGAACCTTCCACTAATTACACCTGTGTAAAGCTAAATTATAAATAGGTTAAGAATGTAAACAACGCTCTTAGGTTCCTATGTTCGTAGCTAAGTTCTGAACTAGTTGTCTTCGACGGGGGCATTTGGCGTCAAAAGTAGGAACTATTTGAAACATTCATAGTCTGCAGTTCTTACTTGAATTAAAAAACAGATAACACACACTAATACAGTCATCACAATTAACACCGGTTATCAAACAGATTCTACGCTCACCCAAAGTACACGGGGCTACATGACGCGTTGTCGCAGCCCCTAAACTGAGGAACCAACCAATTTAGATAGTTTTGCTTAATATGTTTTTTTTTTTTTTTTCCCTAAGTTTACAGAATATCATCACCAGACTCCCGAGATTCCTTCGAAATAATGAAGACATTGGTAAGATAAACGTAAAATAAATCAACTTATAAAATTAATGTTACATGATTTAGTGTTTTCAATTTTACTTGCAGTCTAGCACTACTTTCCTTAATTCAACTGCCAGTTTATCCTCACAAATATGTACTTGATTTTAGAAGCATTTGAGTTTGTACATACAACATTCTTCCCTTCAGCTTCGTAAGAAATCTAGGCAGTTATCGTAAGTGGTAAGATATCTCTGTTTCTTCATTTAAATGAGCCACTAGTTAACTCGTTTTCTCTAAGAGGAGATGTATGCTAAACTGTATAAGCTTCCCAGTCCAAAAATTCTACCTCATTGCCTTATTCATCTTACGAACTGGTAACAGGCTATTGAGGTACAGTAATACATGCAAATTATTATTGATCTGAAGGGCTCCATTATATCTATGTTGATATCTCCAATTATTATCAAGATTTATTTGGGAAGATGACCTCATGTTCCATCCCTTAAAATTACAAGTTTAATAAATATTGTCCACGTATTTCTCTATTTCTGAAGTGACATCAGTCAAAAAATGAAAAATTTATGTTTTGAAAGAACTAATTATTTATCTTCAGTTCCGGAAGAAAGTTTTCAAACAGTTAAACGTTTTTAAATACAATTTACAATGATTTTCAGTCGGTCACCACGATTATACCCAAAGTGTAATGGGTGTTACTCCCTAAACCTGAAAAATATTGCATGCGTTGATTAATTAACGAATAAACGGTTTAATGTATAGGTCCTAAAGGATTTACGATGTATTAATTGATGTGATTGATTGATAATAATACCAAATTCATGAAATAAATTAATTTCAATTCCTACCCAGATAAAGACCTTTTGATGTCCTAGTTGGCAACAAGTTACTGCAATAACAAATGCTAATACTGTATTGTATTTCTTTCAAGAAAGTTCACGTCTAGAAATGAAGCTATCATCTTACTGCCTGGGATCGGATGGTTGATTGCCACCCTCGACTTTAAAAACCCTTGTAAATCCCAGGTCTAGATAGTCTGTCAGATTAGCAAGTGTACGATTTGTGAAAACAGAGGCGGTCCCCCACTTTCCCAGGCAGGCGGGCGGGCAGAGCAGGCGCTGCGTGTGACAAGAGGAATGCCGGCTGAGGCGTGGAGGAATGTGGCCGGGTATGTGAGCGGGGCAGACTGCGGGGCCCCACACGAGCGCTTTATTAGCATTCGCACCCCGCCAGCCTGGAATGTGGCAACCCTTCTCACTTGTGTCACTCTCAATTAATGAGACACGACATCTCTCCGATCGAAATGTTTTCTACATTTCCTCAGAAATCTATGTACCTGCGTATGAAACTAGCATCTACAAGATTTTCATACAAGATTTTCATTCAAAGGACTGAGTCAGCAGCGCCTGTAGCAAGACTTCACTTCGAAGGGAAGGAGTGGAGAAAGGGTAGGATGGGAGCACACGAATTCACCTGAAGGGAGCGGAATATTAGCACACTGGAGAACGGTTGGAATTTCGCTTGTAAGACTAGTACCAAAACGTGGCAACCTAGGACAACAAACTGGAGTTTCGAGGGTGTACGTGATTTACGACGTATCTTCTTATGTATATCTATGACATACGTCATTTTTGTCCGTATTGATTGAATGCAATATTTTTTTAAATTTATTTATTTATTTCATTTTTGTTGAGCAGTTTTTCGATTTTACTCACGACAAGACCTCGATTTAAGGCGATTTAAAAACAATTTAAGTTACACAGAACTGTAGTAATAAAAGCAGCACTGTTTTAGACACGGCAAAAAACTTTTTCCAATCTTTTTTTATCTTTGTATTTTTTATATATTTTTAAGGAATTTTAAATCAAGGTATTTTACTGAAGTGAAGCATTATGTCAAGACTTACATATGGTGCATAAAATGTTCTCCAAGACATAATTAAATGTGGCATTTTGGTTAAGGAAGGTCAAATACGGACCGAAACATGTACCAGAAACATTGTGAAAGTGTATAAATTTGTATTGAAAAGTGGAAAAATATTATATTGTATCTACTTATGCTCAGTATGCCTTCCATCGGAGGGGAAGTAAAGCCGACGGTCCCATGTCATAGATTGATGGCATGTTAAGCTAAATTAATATAGGTTAAACATTTGACTAACGTTCTTAGGTTCCTACGTTCGTCGTCAGGAGCCGACTGCGGTGGCATCGGGTAACTAATTTCTGAACTAGTTGGTCGTTGACGGTGGCGTTTGGTGGCAAAAGTAGGAACTACTAGAAAAAATTCAATGGCTGCAGTCCTTACTTGAATTAAAACAGATACACACTAATACTGTCATCACAATTAACACCGGTTATCAGACAGATTCTACACACACCCAAAGTACACGGGGTTACAGGACCGCGTTGTCGCAGCCCCTAAACTGAAGAACCAACCAACCTATCTACTTATGGCCTGTCTTTGCATTTTCAATTGATTTGAAACGTTACAGGGGATGTTTGGAGCCCTAAAAGAGCAGGAATCCCACCACTCCTTTATCATCCTTCCAGAAGATCTGTTTATTTAATCTAGAGATAAACGACGAATCAAGCAGTCCTGGAGAAGGAAAAAATCAAACAAAAGGCTACGATGGTCTTAAAATTAAAAGAAGCAGCAGCCCTACAGGAGCAGGAAGGGAAAACATGTTGTATTGGGGAATCCTAACGGGTATGAAATTTGTACTAGCAATCATTTTACCAAAATCCATTTTCCCGTATGTGTGTTCTTCGAACTTCAATGGAAAATATTAACCAATCTCAATGAAATCTTTTCAGGAAGTAGGCAGAAGGTATTTGCAAGTTTCTATGCATTAAGATTATAGGATATGCAGTTTCATTCATAAGACTGAGTCAGCCGCGTCAGCAGCAAGCTTTCACTTCGGAGGGAAGGAGTGGGGAAAGGGTAGGCTGCTCACACGCAGTACATTTAATTACAAATAATTTTATTTAAAAAAAGTAAGTTTGAAATTTGAAAATAAAACTGTATGTATATAAAATTTATCATAAAATGAATGCATAGAACTGTTGCATTACGTCTAGTCAATGTACTTAGAAAAACTGTAATGTAAAAATTAAGATTTAAATCTGAAAAGTCGGTTTTCAGAAAAACCACTAAAATCATATTTAAAATTAGAAAACCCAATTAAGTTATAGACTTCAAACTTTGGGTAATCTACATTTTTACATGATAAATATAATCAAAATTTAGTTGAAATTGACTGAGTAGAAGTAAAGTTAAGGAGTCTCCCCTTAACGTGCCAGTAAATCTACTGACTTTGTTTAAATTATGAATACCACGATCTTTGAGATTCCAAAGCACAATAATAATAATAATAATAATAATAATAATAATAATAATAATAATAATAATAATAATAATAATAATAATAATAATAATAAAAGCTTGTAGTTTAACGTGACCGTTAATCTTGAGATCATGAGCCACGGGGTAATAGTAATAATAATACACTGCCTGACAATTGCTAAGGAACAGAGGCATTGGTAGAAAGGAAAATTCGCAGACAAAGATGAAAGACATGCCACACAGTACATATGTAATAGAGGTGGAGTGGTATATTTATAACGAAAATTAGTACAGATTTCACCTCATGGGAAAGCAGGATAACATATAAAAGAAATCAATACATGACGTTCTTGTCGGAAACAGTTCAGACTCACAAAATGAAGCTCGATAGCAGTCTCTCAGTAAGGAATATGCCCTCCTCGGACACAAATGCACATTGTGCACCTGTTATTCATGCTGTCTACTAACTGTTGAGGAGTCCTTCGGGGATATTTTCCCATTCCTCTCTCAAGGCGAGTTTAAGGTCTTGCGCGGTTCTGGGAAGGGGTGTTCGTTGAGAAACACGTCTGCCAAGAGCATCCCAGGCATGCTCGATAGGATTTATGTCCGGGGAGTACGCAGGCCATTCCATACGTTCAATACTTTCACTTTCCAGTGTGTCCGCTAATACAGTGGTCCTTTGTGGGGGGCATTGTCGTCCTTAAACAGAAAGTCAGGACCTACCGCACCCCTAAAAAGACGAACGTGGTCCAGAATAATCTCACTGCAATACCACTGTGCTGTAACGGTACCTCGTTCGAAGTCATGCAGCGGTGTTCGGCCATTGTGCATAATACCTGCCCACACCATGGCCATACCGATGACGCTTAAGAACATTCTGTGGTGCACGTGTTCCCCTCTCTCACCACACTAATTGGTGGCCAGAATCACTTGTCACAGTGAAGCGTGATTCGTCGGAGAACATCACACTGGACCACCAATTGCAGAAACTCCTCATGTACCGAATTATCATTAACGAAACGGACACATAGTGACACAGTTATGCACATTTAAAGCAGCCCAAAGTGACGTGAAAAAATTTAACAAATCACAGACTTTAACAGCATAACTGATCCATGACTAGCTCCAACGCTGGAGGAGTCTTCTCGCTACGAGTAGAGTGCAGGGCATTTACTAAGTGAAGAACGAGATCACATTTGAAATACTGTAATTGGGATTCTGCCCGAAGGCAGGTCCGAGCCTCTAAACAGTCTATCCTCAGCCGGGGTTTACGTGCGGTAGGGTGGCCAGGGCCTATTTGAAATAAAGTAGCCTATATAGGCCTACAGGAGTAAAGAAGCCTGACTAGTGGTAGTGTAAAACAGGTTCGCGCCTGGTATATGTGCTGACTAGGGAAAATTTGTTCATAGAAGATCTCCGCCTGCAACTACATCTACCCTCTACACATGCGTATCAGTGCTTGCTTATATACCTTCAAAGAAAAAGGGAAGAAATATGGCTGGAGTTTTACGCTACAGACGTAATGTTAAACAGTGATTGGAAAAAGCCAGGATATGAACTAAGACACTTAATGACGCGTTTCGCTGTTCACGGTTTTCACCACCGGGTATGCAGCAGAGCCAACTATCATGAACCACAAGAATTACAGTGTATATGCAAATTGTGCGGAAGAAGCTGTGAGAGGTACCACGCAATGTATTGCGGGAAAAGACTAGTGTCGCTGACAAAATTCTGTCTCGATGTTGAGAACTAACATGTTTTCTTTGCACATTGTGCGAATCTTTTCTCTATTATTAAAACAGGTGATAGATGGGACAATATAAGGATTTAAGTAAACAGATGTCTCTGCTCCCCCCCCCCCCCCCCGTCGGCACGCCACTATTATTTATTTATTTAGCCTATGATGGGTACGCCACTAGACTTAACCAAGTTGAGGTAATAATAATAATAATAGTTACGAACCTGTAATAATAATTTAATTTATTTCTTAAATGCTATTTATGTTACATTATTGTGATATGTCTCACGAATCTGATGACAGTACAGATTATCTGTGAGACATATTAATTATTATTTACAACAATACAAGAGTGCATGCAATTATTTTTTGTTATGATAATGATAAAGTATTAATGTAAATAATTAAAGACACAAAAAGTTACACTATGGAAGTTATATTAATAAATTTATTTTATGAGTACGCCACTATTATTTATTTATTTAGCCTATGATGGGTATGCCACTATACTTAACCAAATTTTGGGTAGATTATTAGCTTGGGAATAACCTAACCCCCAAGGGAAGATGATGAAGGAAAAGAAGTGGGTTTCGGACAGAAGAAAAAGGATGGAGAAATAGGACGAGAGTCCAACAGAAGTTATAATTTTAACTTTAAGTATACTCAAAGGCAGCTGCCACTGCAAATCCGCTCTCCGATACCTAAAGTGGGTAGGGACCTGGGCGAAGCTAACAGGAAACGCAGCTGAAACTTGGGCTGTTCGCAATAATAATAATAGTAATAATAATAATAATGTTATTGGTTTTAAGTCCCTTTTAACAATTGCGGCTTTTAGAGACGCCGGGGTGCCGGAATATTGCCCCGAAGGGGATCTTTAACGTGCCAGTAAATCTACTGACACGGGTCCCTCGCATTTGCACACCCTCGAATGCCAACTGGCTGCGCCAGAATTCAATCCTACAACCTTGAGGACAGCAGGCGAGAACGTTGCCCCTGAGCCACGCAGCCAGCTCCAAGGGAGGTCAGACAGGCTATATAAAAGAGAGAAGGTCAGAAGCAACACTGAACTCATGTGCCCCATGGTAGCCAAACCCCATCCCTCATATTGTGAGTCTATGAGAGAGGAAGATAAGAAGATAATATGAAAGAAATCCCAACTGCCAGCCTTGTCGTCTCAGGTAACATCCCCTTGTAGCGGCTAGCAGTGAGACATGGAAATATGAGCGAGCTCCCAGCGAGGGTAACAGCCAGCTAAGTGCAGCAAAGTGCCTTCACAGAAACAAATGGAAGAGCAGGCAGAATGTCAGGTCCCATATTAGTCGAGAGTGTGCCGCTGCTCCATACATCATTTCTCTCTCCCCTCGCCACACGCTGGCTGCCTGACTGCTACACTTCGCTGCAACTCAAATAGACATCCCCACTCACACACCAAAACTATCACTTCATCGTTCAGTATTCAGACCGTCACAGACGGGTGGGAGAGAAAACTGCGTGGATCCTACATATCTAAACAGCAACAACATTTACCATGCTAGGAAAATACACCGAAAGAAAATGGAAATTGCAACACCCAGAAGGAGTGGTGCTACATTGCTGCAATTGAACATGCAGGACGAGTGTTCGGTTGTGATTCGATGATTACACTTTCAGGTCCCTCTGACCGCATGTTTGGACAACAATCAATACAGGATGTGCCCACCACGAGCTGCAATACATTGATGAATTCGGCGAGGCATGCAGTCAATAACGCCTTGGATCGCTTCCTGAGGAATTGTGGCCCATGCTTGCTGCACTGCATGGGTCAGTTGTTCCAGAGTTGTGGGTGGCTGAGGACGGTTGGCCAGTTGTCGACACATCATGTCCCACACATGCTCAATAGGACTGAGGTCCGGGGATCTAGCGGGCCATTCTAAGGTTGTGATGTCGTGGAGAGCTTCTTTGGAGATGCGTGCAGTGTGAACCCGGGCATTGTCCTGCTGACACATCCCATTAGCAATGTTCGCCATCATAGGGACAACCACTGGATTGAGTACCCTGTCAACGTACTGTCGAGCAGTCATAGTGCCCTCAACAAGCACTAATTGTGATTTCACATTAAAGCCAAGAGCTCCCCAGACCATAATGCTTGGTGTTGGCCCTGTGTGCCTCTCGACAATAAGGTCTGGGCGGCCCCTCTCCCCGGTACGTCGGCGCACACGATTCCGGCGATCACTGTGGGCAAGACAGAAGCGTGATTCATCACTAAAGACGACCCTATGCCATTCGTCGACCCACGTCAATCGTTCTCGACACCAAGCCAGCCTTACACGTCGCTGTTGTGGGGTCAATGAACATCTTCTGCATGGACACGGGATCCTAAGCCATCAGCATGCAGGCGATTACCAACTGTTTGTTGTGTAACGTGGGCAGCCACAGCTGCTCGAATTGCGCTGATGTTGCATGGGGTTCCATCGGGGCCATCCGAATGATGCGGCGATCCCCTCTCACAGTTGTCTGTCGCGCTGGGCCTGTGCCAAGTCTACGAGTGTGGGTACCTTCATTCGACCACTGCTGCCATACACATTGTACCGTAGATGCCTGTCGGCCAACACGTGCAGCGACAGTCCTTAGCGAAAATCCAGCCTCACACAGCCCAATTATCCGAGCCCTCTCAAACGGCGACACTTGTTGATAGCGTGCTCTTCTCTGTCATCGAGGCATGTTTGACGGGGAACACTTCACTGCACAGACTGCAAGTCAACTACGCTATACTGGAGTTGATTCCTCCGCGACCAATCACGTTGGGAGATCTGTAGCAACAATCCAATGGGTCTGAAACTTTGATCGTTTACATACCTACATGGCATCGTTCCATATCTTTAAAATCAACACAAACGACCAATGCCTTCATGGTGTTGCAATTTCCATTTTCTTCAGTGTATGTGATATTTACAGTATTGATTAAGAGGTAACCAGGGAACGGATTTATATATCTACTTAGTATAAAACAAAGTCTCCGATTCTTGGATGTTCCGGGTAATCTCAAGAACCACTGGACGGAATTTGATGCGGTTTTCACTATTATGTAAATGATTTCTCGAGGAAGGTTTCTGTAGAAAATAATTTATTTATGACTAAAGGACGCCGAGCAGTAACGATTTCAGTGAATCTAGTCAAAAAACCTACCGTCCGTGCGCCTTTTAAGCATGCGCTGGGTAATCCGTTAAAGATACCGGGCGAAGCCAGGGCGGGTTGCTAGTGTACTAATAATTAAGGAAACATATACATATATAGTTATTTTTATTGAAATATGGAATTATATATGGACTTAAAAATACAAACAAAAAATCACATTAATAACCAAGTTCAAAGAAGCTAAACAATGTAGATCTACATGAAACAAAATGATGCACTTCTCATTATAATATCAATATGATCTTTGAAGAACACTCAATCTTTCATTCTCTGTTACCAAAAAAAATGGACTATAAAATGTTTTCTTAAGTGCAGGAAAGTGAATCTTCTCCTGTTGTCTCTTAAGGATATTGACAAACTGCGTTCAATATCAGTAGAGGTAACGGGGGCATATTTGGACTTCACAATGTTTGCTGGGGTTAAATCCAACGTTAACTTTACATTTAAATCTCCACACAAAATTGCAGCAACCTTTCCTATTCCTTCATATCCAAGGTCCTTCATAATTTGTTTTTCCATTATTGACAGGACTGCCAATGTAATAGAATTTAATGTTTTTAGCCAAAATATGGACTATATTGATTTTAATGATTAAGAATAGGGAATATATGTGCTTAACTTCAAACTATGGAAAATTATGGAAAATAAAAATACTTCATTTTCAACTCACCAAGTTATGATTTGTAAAGATAACACAAAATATAATTAAGTTTAGCTTACAAAGTAGATAGGCCGGCCCCGTGGTGTTGGGGTAGCGCACCTGCCTCTCACCCGGAGGCCCCGGGTTCGATCCCCGGCTCCGTCAGGGATTTTAAAACTTACGTGAGGGTTGGAACGGGGTGCACTCAGCCTCGTGAGGACAATTGAGTAGCTGTCTGACAGTGAGGCAGCGCCCCGATCACGAAAACCAAGATTAACGGCCGAGGGGACCCGATGCGCTGATCACACGTCACCCCAATATCTGCAGGCCAAATGACTGGGCAGCGGTCGCTTGGTCGGCCTAGGCCCTTCACGGGCTGTATAGTGCCAGGGGTTGACTTCTTTTTTCAAAATAGGAATGTATTTACATAGAAATCATTTCCCTGTAGATAACTCTTAGAAAAACTACGCCTATCAAAACAAATTAAATTATTGCATAATAGTCAGTCCACTGATTCCAAAACACCTGCTGTCTTTCTTCATATTGAAATATTCCATAGATGTATACCAAATTTAATTTTAGTCAACTATATTTTAGAATGTTATTTCTTGATAAACACAGATTTGCTATTTTCTTTTAAATCAAGTCTATTTGTATGGAGATCCATTTATTTTATTAGCCTACATTTTAAACAACTACATTTTACTTAAAATATCTAAGATTTGCTGACTATGGTCTCATTGAAGAACGAAACATGTACAATAATTGAATAGATGTACAAGAATTGAATATTTTTTAAAAAAATGTATTAAAAATAACACAGGTTGTCAGTCAAATTCTACACACACCGAAGTGCATGGGGCTAAATGGCCGCGAAGTTGCAAAGTCCCTAAATGAATTATTAACAACAACAGATTAAGAGTTATCCTAACTTCAGATGTCATGATTATTAGAAAAATTCCTGTCGACGGATTTGCTAGAGCATCGCAGTCAACTCAAGTTAACATATTATGACAGTGTGCGAGAAGAGCGAGTCTTGCGCAGCTCGTGACGTCATATAGGAGAATAAACAAGATGTTCAGTAAAGAACATATAGCCTACTTTCTCCTAAATGCATGGGTATTGTTATAACTCTTTGTCCTTTTCAAGGAGTATGATTGAATGTTGGTTGTAGGAGCTTGTTGAAATACAACGTGCTATAGGGATATTAAACATGAATATGAGGTGCCCTTTGCTAGTGCTACCTCTGTACCAAATTTCGTTCAATTCGGTTTCACCGTGTTTGAATTGATAGGGGGAATCGATTTGCACACATACTTGGCCACCATCTGCAAACTATTGGGCTGATGTTCTTGCAGTTTGGTCAGAATATGTTTCCCACATAAAGATATGGTGTTGCAAAATTAGGTAGAGACTAGATTATTAGGTTGGTCGTAATTACATTTTAGCTTTTAACATTTGGGTGGCCGCGATTACGTTTCCATCAAGATAGCGGTGATATAAAACATGACACTGAGGTGCCCTTTGCTAGTGCTACCTCTGTACCAAATTTCGTTCATTCGGTTCCACCGTGTTCGAAATAATAGGGGGAATCAATTTTGACATAAAGATGGCCGCCATCCGCAAACTATTTGGCTAATGACCTATTAGATTGGTCAAAGGATGCTCCCTCCATAAAGGTATGTTGTTGCAAAGTTTGGTAGAGTTCGGATGGTTATGTTAGTCGTAATTTGATTTAAGCTTTAAACATTTGGGTGGCCGCCATTACGTTTCTGTCAATATGGTGGCGATATTAATCATGACACTGAGATGCTCTTTGTTAGTGCTATCTCTGTACCTAATTTCGTTCCATTCGGTTTCAGCGTGTTTGAATTAATAGGAGGAATCAATTCTGACACAAAGATGGCCGCCATCCGCAAACTATTAGGCGAATGACCTATTAGATTGGTCAAAGGATGCTCCCTCCATAAAGGTATGTAGATGCAAAATTTGGTAGAGATCGGATGATTAGGTTAATCGTAATTTGATTTAAGCTTTGAACATTCGTGTGGCCGCCATTACGTTTCAGTCAAGATGGCGGCGATATAAAACATGACACTGAGGTGTCCTTTGCTAGTGCTACCTCTGTACCAAATTTCGTTCCATTCGGTTCCACCGTGTTCGAATTAATAGGGGGAATCAATTTTGACATAAAGATGGCCGCCATCCGCAAACTATCAGGTGAATGACCTATTAGATTGGTCAAAGGATGCTCCCTCCATAAAGGTATGTAGTTGCAAAATTTGGTAGAGATCGGATGATTAGGTTAATCGTAATTTGATTTAAGCTTTGAACATTTGTGTGGCCGCCATTACGTTTCCGTCA
Source organism: Meconema thalassinum (assembly GCA_946902985.2). Classification (NCBI taxonomy): domain Eukaryota; kingdom Metazoa; phylum Arthropoda; class Insecta; order Orthoptera; family Tettigoniidae; genus Meconema; species Meconema thalassinum. The sequence continues at coordinate 490,453,327 of OX336388.2, read as the reverse complement.
AGATGGCGGCGATATAAAACATGACACTGAGGTGCCTTTTGTCAGTACTACCTCTGAACCAAATTTCGTTCCATTCGGTTGCACCGTGTTCGAATTAATAGGGGGAATCGATTTTCACACAAAGATGGCCGCCATCCGCAAACTATTACGCTGATGACCTATTGGTTTGGTCAAAGGATGCTCCCCCCATAAAGGTATGTCGTTGCAAAATTTGGTAGAGATCGGATGATTAGGTTAGTCGTAATTTGATTTAAGCTTTGAACATTTGTGTGGCCGCCATTACGTTTCCGTCAAGATGGCGGCGATATAAAACATGACACTGAGGTGTCCTTTGCTAGTGCTACCTTTGTACCAAATTTCGTTCAATTCGCATTCACCGTGTTCGAATTGATAGGGGGGGACAGACATTCAGAGTACACACACTCACACACACACACACACACACACACACACACACAGACTCACACACACACATACACACACACAGACAGACACACTTTTTTCGCCCTGTGTTGATCTCATAAGTCTACTTTCATTTTTTGCAAAAATCGAAAGTAGGCTAAAAATCCACCGCCCTTCTCCCCCTCGTCGCCGTCATCGTCACCGTCGTCGTCGTCATCATTGTGAGGATCTGGTGACACCGATGCGTGCATTTATTAACTCTGAATCTGTTGTTAATTCATTGAGGGTCTTTGCGACATCGCGGTCACTTATCCCCATGTACTTGGGTGTGTGTAGAATTTGTATGATAACCGGAGACCAAGAATAATGTCCGAGGGGACCCGACAAGCTGACCACACGTCACCCGATAATCTACAGGCCAAATGGCTGGGCAGCGGTCGCTAGGTAGGTCTAGGCCCTTCATGTGCTGTAGCGCCACGGGGTCTTGTTTGTTCTTTTACTATTATCTGTTGTGGTGTGGAGATCGACTGACGGAATTCTCATTCTAAAACGTCTCCCTCTAACGCGTATTCGACCAACTGAGATGCTGTGCGAAACTGGACTTTTTCCATTAATTTCATGTGATGTGCGGGTACTGTACCGTAGTTCAACTAAAGTCGAGATTTTAATGCATTAAAAATATATGTTTAAATTATTATTATTGGACTACAAATATTATATTTAGTTGTAAAATACTCGTTAATAATTATGACGAACCCTCAAAATTCTGTTTCTCTTTCTATTCATAGCATGGCACTTGAATTGCAATAATTGGCAAGGACAATAAGCCATTCAGTTAATCAGATTAAATCGCCAAATAATGCGGATACAAGTGGGATCAATTGATCAGTATTAATGTATTTAAAGAATGGTTATTGAATACATAGGTCTATTATGAAATCAAACTATGAAAATACTATAGAAGAGCGGTGGCTAGTAACGGGAATCATCAATAAGCCACCGCGTCGGAAGAGATTAAGAGTTAACTGCCTCGTTATGCAATAGTTAGCATTCTTGGCTGTCACAGCGGAAGCCCGGGTTCGATTCCCGGCTCTGCCAAGAAATATAATTCTGGTCTGAAGGCGGAGTCCACTCACCCTCGTGAGACAAAACTGAGAAGAGGTGGGTTCGATTCCAACCTCAGACTTCCTGGAACTGATTTACTGTGGTTTCCCACTTCTACTCCAAGCAACTGCCGGGATGGTTTCTAACGTAAGGCCACGGTCACCTCCTTCCCAATCCTTGCTTCCATTACAAATACAGACACCAATACAGCAATCACAATAACACACGTTATCAGACTAAATTACACACACAAATACACGGGGATAAATGACGCAAATGTTTTTAGGAAGTAAGCATATTCATTCATGTTTCTGACCCATCCTACCGTTATTGTATAAGCGTAACTATTTATTATACAAAGAAACAAGTTATACAGAATAGCAGCTTTACCAGAGACCACAAATAATTGTATTTGTTGCAAGGTTAATGATAACTTGACGTAAAATTTATGCTTTGCCATTCTACAGTGCAAATATGTGCATATTGTTACGTGCCACCCCTAGTGGCACTTTTGTTGACTGGATTACGGTGGGTAGAAAGCACAACACAGGATGTTCCTTTTAAAGAAATAATTAATTTTATTTCGGCCAGAAAGTTACACTACTCATCAGCAATTCCAAGGAATTAGAACCTTACTCCAGTTTCCTCAAGTCGAGAACACTTCTCCCTTTCACTTGTCAATGAGCCACAGAAGTTAATCCTCCCGCTAATGAGCCTGGTGGCCTTGACAGAACTGCATGCAACTTCTTCCTTTTGTACACAAATTACAGTTACTTACGATAACTTGCTACGCGCAGCTTCGCTGTTCACGAGCTGGGAAACAATGTCACTGGATTTCGTAACCACAATATTTCAGACACTCAGTGAAATCACACTCACTCAAAACACAGGCAGTCCCCTGTATGCTTCTCACTTCCTCGCTGTCAAGAGAAACGGCTTCACTAGGGGTTTCGCAAGTCACCACACTTCTGTCGCTCAGGATAATCGCTCACACTAGCTCGTAAAACACAACAACTGCTGCTTGACAGGTCGCTCTTATATTGCAGGCCGGTGACTCAATAAATACTTCTAGACCCATCCAGGGTTCACGGCTTCTCGAGGTTTCCATCGCTGGCTCAGTCACGAATATTCTGGACCATCCCTTTGTCCTAGTACTCCTGTTGCATAAGGCGCACGCAATACACTGAGGCCGAGCAGCCCAGCCCTGGGGCAGTTGTGACTCATGCGGCGAGCGATGGAACAAACTCACAGCCGTAACACCACCCCCTTCCTAAAAGGCTGATCGTCCCGATCAATCATTGGTCCGTCTGTGTCCCTCCGTAGGCTGCCAGGCGATCTCGATGCACGATCTTCATCTTCGCCCTCGGGCTCCACTGGATCCTGTAGACGACATCGTTGTTCCGTTTCACGACTCGGTACGGGCCCTCCCAGGACTTCTGCAGTTTGGGTGACAGGCCTTTCTTCCGTAATGGGTTGAAGAGCCAGATCAGGACGTCCTCGTGGAATCCGCCGGCATCCGTCTGCTGGTCGTATCGGGTCTTCATTCGGTCGGTCTCGATCCGCAGTTTCCTCCTCGCGATCGCGTGCACGTCCTCCAGTTGGTCGACCAGTTCTTGACAATACTGGCTTACCGGGACCGGATCATTCCCAGGTCGGCCGAAGGCAAGATCGACAGGTAGACGGAGCTCCCTCCCAAACATGGCCCGGGCTGGTGTGCACCCGGTGGCTTCATGTACGGCGGCGCGGTAGGCCAGGAGAAATAGTGGAAGATGTTTGTCCCAATCCCTCTGGTGCTCGCTGACGACTATTCGGAGATGGTTCTCGATGGTGCGATTGAATCGCTCTACCATCCCGTCGGACTGAGGGTGTAGCGGCGTTGTCCTTGTCTTCTGGATTCCCAGCAGCTGGCATAGGTTCTGGAACACCTGCGACTCGAAGTTTCTCCCTTGGTCGGAGTGCAGCTCCAGGGGTACTCCGTACCGGCTGACGAATTCCTTCACCAGGGTCTCTGCAATCGTCGCGGCTTCTTGGTTAGGGAGCGCATACGCCTCCGGCCATTTGGTAAAGTAGTCGCTGACGACCAATATGTAGCGGTTCCCTGCCTCGCTTAACGGGAATGGCCCAGCAACATCGATGGCCACTCTCTCCATGGGGCCGTCCACGTTGTAGGTCTTCAGTGGACCCCGTCGTCTTCGTCCTGGGCCCTTGCTGGCTGCGCAATCGTGGCACCTCGCGCAGTGGTTCTCTACGTCAGTTCGGCATCCGATCCAGTAGAAACGCTCTCTCAGCTTCTCCAGGGTCTTCTTTATCCCTAGGTGTCCACCAGATGATCCTCCATGGACTTCCTTCAGGACTTCCTCCGTCATAGCCTTTGGAACGACGACTTGTTCCCGAGATGTCTTCCCGTCGGTGCTCTCCCAGGTACGGCATATGAGGCCATCCCTCACAACCAGCGAGTCCCACTGCGCCCAGTAGGACTTAAACTTTGGGCTGCAGTCACTCACAATGTTCCACCCGGGTTTGGGGACACAGGCCCCCTTCCATTTGGCTATCAGTCCCAGGTCATCATCTTCTGCTTGTGCCCGCATGAAAGATTCGTGGCTCCAGCTCCCTTGAAGTTCCACGGTAGTCCTTCGGCACTGTATCCCGGTGCACAGTGGGTCAAAATCGAAATCTAGGAGGACAAAATTATTTATTTTCATAATTAAAAAATCAAAATTTATTACTTCTACAGCATTCTCATATGATTGCCGCTCACTATTCCGGGATATAAACGCATCTTAGTGTAAATCTGGCACCACTGTTCGAGCTGGAATCTTATCTCCTGCACAGAGCTTGCGTTATCTCGCAGTCTGAATTGGAGGGTGAATGTAAGTGGCTGTAGTTTGGTTGTCTATGTGGTTAGAGTGATTCTTTAAGATGGAACATGCAGCTGAAGGTATGATCTTTACTTTTGTAAAGTGTTTCAGTTATTAATGGGCGTAATTGTTACGAAATGTTAGCTATATTTGCATTATGTAATATTTAACTATTATTTTTAAAATTATATTTTCACTTAGATTTTTAGTATGTCGCGTCACTCTGCGTCACGTTCCGCTTAATGTTAAGATGTAGATAAAGTCTTGTAGTTTACGCCTGTTATAAGTTTTTTTGCATCTTCTTGCAACTTAGTTATTTTACGTTTTAGGAGATGTCGCGCAACCAGTTCTCACACGTTTACAACTGTTTGAAGCACTGGGTTCGAAGATTGTGTCAAAAGTGGAACTTTGTGAGTTTGTTAAAAGTAAATTAGGGGTAGAAAATTGTTCTGAAGAAATAACTGAATGCCTACAAGGATTTTGTTGATAATTTTACCAGGCGGTGGAAGTAGGTTCATAGAAATAAATCAAAATTCATTTCAAAATATTCTTATTGGTTAAAAGAGGAGATAACATTTTCGAAAATTGTGTATGATTCTAAATTAAAAGAAAATTTAAATCATCCTACTCCATCCACATCGAAAGTCGGAAGGCCTAGGAAGCTTTTTCACGAAAGTAGTGAAAAATCAAAGAGACGAAAAATTCAACCGCTACTCTCTGCACATTCAGAACAAGAACTTATTCATGCCACACAAGTATCACTGCACATGTCTGGAAAACGAGATGCTGCAAAAATTGTTAAAGAAACTCTTAAGTCCCCACATAGAGCTACTAAAATTAAAAAATCCTATATATCACCAGCTGTAAAACCTGTACCACTTACCGGTGAAGAGGCTCTATCATTCCTTGTAGATAACAATTACAGCAAAAGCCAATATATGAATATGCGACTTGAATGCAAAAATAGGAACTGTAATATTTTCCCACCTTACCACATCATTAGAGAAACAAAACAGAAAAGCTATCCACCAAGTGAATCAATAACAATAACGGAAACAATAACATTGCAATCACTGGTCGACCATACAATTGAGCGCCGTGCAGTAGTTCAAGAAGATGTTTTGAAGCAGTCTATCTCTAGCAACGATACAGTTCATATTATATTAAAATGGGGGTGTGATGGTTCAAGCGGACATAGTCAGTATAAGCAGAAATTTACAGATGATGACGGCAGTGACTCTGATGTTTTTGTAATTTCAGTTGTTCCATTACAAATGTATTCTTTAAATGTAGAAAGCAACAATCAAAAGAAAATTCTATGGCAGAACCCACGACCTTCTTCGACACGATTTTGCAGACCTCTTAAATTATTGTTTGAAAAGGAGACTGTCGAATTGACTAGGCGAGAGGTTCAATTAGTTGAAACTGAAATAATGTCCCTCCAACCAAGTAAAATAGAACTTGGTGATCAATACATATATATTAACCAAACTCTATTGCTGACCATGGTGGATGGAAAAATCTGCAATTCTATTACAGGTTCATCAGCACAGAGGTGTTATGTGTGTGGTGCTGGTCCCAGAGATATGAATAACACACTTCCAAAAACAGTTTGTCCTGAGGACAGCTATAAATTTGGATTATCTACCCTCCATTGTTGGATCCGATTTTTTGAATGCCTGCTACATATATCTTACAAAATAGAAATTAAGAAATGGCAAGCAAGAGGGGATGAAGATAAGGGAAAAATAGAAAACAGAAAGAAAGTAATACAAAATACATTTCGATCAGAAATGGGTCTGCATGTTGACAAACCAAGATCTGGAGGCGTCGGAAATTCGAATGATGGCAACACTGCTCGCCGTTTTTTTGAGGATCCAGTCTTCTCATCCAAAATTACGGGTGTAAATGAAGAGCTAATCAGACGTTTTTCTACAATTTTGTGTGCTCTTTCTTGTCAGTTCCCTATAAACACACCCGCTTTCAAAACCTACACCCAGGATACAGCAAAATTGTATCTAAATCTATATCCATGGTATTATATGCCAGTCACTGTGCATAAAGTATTAATGCATGGTGCAGATATAATTGATTTTTGTATTATACCTATCGGGCAATTGTCAGAAGAAGCCCAAGAATCACGTAACAAAGATTTGAGAAAATACAGATTTGGACATTCTAGGAAATTCTCACGAAAACATACAAATGAGGACATATTACATATGCTGCTGATATCTTCGGACCCCGTAATATCTCATGAAACCAAAATTCAACATAAAAAGAGAAGTTCATTTTCCAGTGAAGTATTACTACTCCTGAAAGAACCAGATGTACCGGCTCATCATGAACAGCATGAGGCAGTGAGTTATGATGATGCTTCAGATGACACATGTGATGAGTCATCAAGGTCAGGGTCATCGAGTGATTAGTGATAGTGACTGAAGTGCTGTCTGCAATTATCCACAACTGCAGTCTTCCAAATTAAAGATAAACTGAGCACAATCTATTGTAGTTTAGGCTCTATCCAACTCCTAGTCATAGACAATTTCTTGCACGTGTACACGTAGATGTAGCTTAAAAAAGGTCTTAACTGATGTTTATTATGAAGTAAACGAATTATATACGTTGCTTTCACTCTATATTCATGATTAAAACGCAAAAATAATGTTGTCCCCCTAGATTTTGATTTTGACACACTGTGCGGTGTTCTCCTCCCTTCGGGCACAGAAGGTGCAGTCTTCGGGGCACGGTCTTCGTGACAGGGCGTCGGCGTTAGAATGCAGTTGGCCTTTCCTGTGCTGAATCTCAAAGTTGTACTGTTGAAGCTTCTCTAACCAACGCGCGAGTTGACCCTCGGGCTGCTTAAGTTCAGGAGCCACCGCAGGGATGCATGGTCGGTCCTGATGAGAAATTCTTGCCCGTACAGGTACTTGTGGAAGTGTTCAATGGTCTTCACGATGGCGAGCAGCTCCTTCCTGGCGACGCAGTAGTTTCTTTCTGGCTTTGACAAGGCCTTGCTGAAGTAGGCCACTACTCTCTCCTCGCCGTCCACTACCTGCGACAGGATTCCCCCTATGCCAAAGTCGCTGGCATCGGTATCGACGATGAACCTTGTTCCAGGCCTGGGGTAGGCCAGAATAGGCGCGTTGCACAGAGCCTGCTTGAGTTGTTCAAAGGCACTGTGGCATTCTGCTGTCCACGTGAAGAGTTGGTCCTTCTCAGTCAGTCGATGTACAGGTTTGGCGATGTCGGCGAATCCTTTCAGAAGCGACGTAATAAGTGCAGAGTCCCAGGAAGCTTCATAGTTGGGACTTGTCCTTCGGAACTGGCCACTCCCTCACAGCTGCGGTCTTCTCTGGGTCGGTGCGCACCCCCTCCTCGGAAACGATATGCCCAAGGTACTGGACCTGCTTCTGGAAGAGCTGACACTTCTTGGGGCTCAACTTCAGCTGGGCAGCCCGTAGCTTCATCAAGATCTCCTTCAGGTTGCTCTAGTGCTCCTCGAAGCTTCTCCCCAGAACGATGACGTCGTCTAGGTAGACCAGGCAGGTCTTCCAGTGTAGTCCCCTCAGAATGGACTCCATTATTCTTTCGAAGGTCACAGGGGCGTTGCACAGACCGAATGGCATGACGGTGAACTGCCAGAGCCCGCTGCCCACAGAGAACGCAGTTTTCTCGCGGTCCTTAGGGTGGACCTCCACCTGCCAGTAGCCACTCTTCAAATCCAAGGTGGAGAACCATCTTGACCCTGATATGGTGTTCAGGGTGTCGTCGATCCGGGGTAGAGGGTAGCTGTCCTTTTTCGTGACGTCATTCACCCGCCTGTAATCCACGCAGAACCTGGTGGAACCGTCCTTCTTCTTCACTAGCACGACCGGAGAACTCCAAGGACTATGTGATGGCTCGATCACTCCTTGCTCCTTCATCTCTTCTACCATCCGGTCGACTTCAGCTTGCTTGGCGAGCGGAACTCGTCGGAATGGGGCCCTAATCGGTGCGCTGCCCCCAACGTCGATTCTGTGCTGGACCAAGCTTGTCCTACCGAAGTCTTTGCTCCCCACGGAGAAGACATCCTGGAATTCGCGTAGCAGGTCCTGAAGTTGGCGTGATTGCTCCTCGTCTAAATGGTCCTGGGATCCTTGGTACAGCTTCTGTAGTTCTTCTGGCAGGGCGCGTCTTCTTCGGTTGTCCGTCTGCAGGTGTCCGTCCGTCGTGTCTGTGATGCGGGCAATCCAGGTAACGGGCTCGCAGACTCCTAGGTTGGTGTCCCGGTGAACCGTAATGTCGTAGTCGTTCAGGTTGGACAGGCGGACGTACGGCCGAGACGTCGTGTTGATGAGGGTCTTGGCAATTAGCAATCCTTTTGTCTGGATGTCCTCATATTTTGGCTCGATGACAGCCGCCACTCCCTCAGCTGTTCCGTCGACAATTACGGCAGCGCTGACTTCCGTCCTGGCGGGAACGATGACGTCCTCTCTCAGCCTTACTCGTCGTGCGGCGACAGCCCCGTGTGCTGGTTGCAAAGCAAGTTCCTCACTTCCGAAGTGCAGAGTGTTGGCACTCAGATCCAAGATGATGTTGTTGTGGTCCAGGAAGCCCAGTCCGATGATCACTTCATTTGATACGTCAGCCACAAACGCTGGATGCCTTATCGCCCGTCAACCAATGACGAACTCCAGTGATGCTTCGCCATGCACCGGTGCGGTCTCTCCGGTCGCGGTTATTAGCTGGAGGTTCCTTTGTGTGGGTTGCACTCTCCACTTCGGGATCACGATGGGATTGACGATGGTCCTCGATGCTCCCGTGTTGATTAGCACGGGCCAGCTCTCTCCGTTGACGACTCCGTCGACCATCAGGCTGCTATTGTCCCTCCGTAACTTCGTCACACGAACTTGGACTGCCGGGGCTTGACGACCGTCACAAGCCAACCTTTGCCCCCCCAGGCTGGCTGATACTTGCTTTCCTGGGCCGCGCGGTTTCCCTACGACTGACTGTCCGACGGAAACCCTTGGCGGCGGCGATCACCGCAGTCCTTGCTCAGGTGGCCTCTCTTACGGCAGGTCCAGCAGGTCGGTAGTTCTCTTCCGGGCCGCCTCTCCAGATGTCCTTCGGCTACGTTTTTGTTGGTGGTACTGCGACTCTTGAAGAACCGGCCTAGCGCCTCCATCAGTTCATCGGCCAGGGGCTTGGTCTTGTCGGCTTTGGCTGGTTCGTCGACGTCCACCTGACGCACCCGCGCGCGCATTCTAGGTACCTGCTTTACCGTCTCGAACTCAAGTGCGTGGCTCAGCGCATCTGCCAGGGTCTTATTACGCACGAGTCGCAGCGCCTGTTGAGTGTCCGAGTCCCGTAGCCCGTCGGTGAAGGCCTGCATCGCAATCTGTTCCAGAAAGTCGGCCGGCGCTGTTGGATAGGCGAGCCTTACGAGGCGTGCGATGTTCATCTCGAACTCCTGCAGGGTTTCCGCGTTCTTCTGTACCCGGGTCCGGAGCTGCATCTGGTAGGCCTGCTGAAGATGGCTATCTCCATATCGGGACTCCATATGGGCGATCAGTGAAGCGTAGTCCTGGGATCCAGTCGGGATGGCCTGAAGGACGTTAAGTGCGTCACCTCTCAGCGCTACAATGAGGGCTGTAGCCTTTTCTGTGTTGTTCCAGTTGTTTATTGAACAGGCTGCCTCGAACTGACGTAATAGGTGCTCCATGGGACCTTTCCGTCGAAGGTTGGGGGCGTCACTCTGCTCTGTCCCGTTCCTGATATTCCCTGTGTACCTGTGGGCGGGCGTCGGCGCAGCTCGGCAACTTCCTCTTGAAGAGCGTTGAATCTCGCTTCCATCCCCGTCGACGGGCGTTGGTTCAGCTCAGCAATTTCCTTTTGTAAAGCGTTGAATTTTTCTTCCACCCCCGTCAGTGGGCGTTGGCGCAGTTCGGCAACTTCCTCTTGTAAGGCGTCGAACTTCTTTTCTACTACTGTGACTTCCTCACGTAGGCCCTGGCAGACGGTGTTGACTTCCTGACGCAGACCCTGTTACAATTTCTTTTGACTTTCTTGTAATTTCGTCAGCAGACACTCTTCCAGATTTTTCTGGCCATCCAGAAATTTGGCGGTTAGGTCCTCTGCTAGCTTATTCTGACCGTCTTCTAATTTGGAAGTTAGGTCCTCGGCTAAACTTTTCTGGCTCTCTTCCATCTTCTTCTGGCCGTCTTCTAGCTTCTTCTGGCCGTTTTCTAATTTGGCAGTTAGGTCCTTGGTTAAATTCTTCTGGCCGTCCTCCATCTTCTTCTGGCCGGCCTCCATTTTGGTTTCCATGCCATTTAACTTTTCTAGCAATGCTGCCAATTGCGCCTCCATTTTAGTTGTTTGTCTTGTAAAGGGCATGCACTCACAGGAAAATTAGAGAAAATGACCTGCTCGGGTTTTGAAACCAGGACCGTCAGGTGTTGTGCTTGAGTTCGTAATCCGGCTTCTGACACCAGTTGTTACGTGCCACCCCTAGTGGCACTTTTGTTAACTGGATTACGGTGGGTAGAAAGCACAACACAGGATGTTCCTTTTAAAGAAATAATTAATTTTATTTCGGCCAGAAAGTTACACTACTCATCAGCAATTCCAAGGAATTAGAACCTTACTCCAGTTTCCTCAAGTCGAGAACACTTCCCCCTTTCACTTGTCAATGAGCCACAGAAGTTAATCCTCCCGCTAATGAGCCTGGTGGCCTTGACAGAACTACATGCAACTTCTCCCTTTTGTACACAAATTACAGTTACTTACGATAACTTGCTACGCGCAGCTTCGCTGTTCACGAGCTGGGAAACAATGTCACTGGATTTCGTAACCACAATATTCCAGACACTGAGTGAAATCACACTCACTCAAAACACAGGCAGTCCCCTGTATGCTTCTCACTTCCTCGCTGTCAAGAGAAACGGCTTCACTAGGGGTTTCGCAAGTCACCACACTTCTGTCGCTCAGGATAATCGCTCACACTAGCTCGTAAAACACAACAACTGCTGCTTGACAGGTCGCTCTTATATTGCAGGCCGGTGACTCAATAAATGCTTCTAGACCCATCCAGGGTTCACGGCTTCTCGAGGTTTCCATCGCTGGCTCAGTCATGAATATTCTGGACCATCCCTTTGTCCTAGTAGTCCTGTTGCATAAGGCGCACGCAATACACTAAGGCCGAGCAGCCCAGCCCTGGGGCAGTTGTGACTCATGCGGCGAGCGATGGAACAAACTCACAGCCGTAACAATATTATCGATGGCCTAGGCGGGAGGCTTGTAGCTAAACCGCTGCACCATCACGACCTGCACAATGAAAGACAAACCTTCCAAAATTCTGATTATTCATTCAACACAATGTTCTTTAAAAAAGTAGCATGTGTGCACTAATCCATCTTTATTGAGATAGTGCGTGTTGCAAGTACAATTTCCTTAAAATTTCATTTACAAACTAGGTTTGAGCATTGAACACAATACGGCCAGTAAATACAAGAGGAAGGGAAGGGAAGAAAAATGAAAGGAAAGAAAAAAAAAGGAAAGAAAGAAAGAAAGAAATTTAGGAAGGAAGGAGACTTGTAGTTTTACGAGACTGACTTTTTCGCAATCATGAGCCACGGGACCTCATTTTACATGAAATCCGAACAATAAGTCAAAACTCACCTCCAAAATCCCTCATGAATTATCCGTGAATTGAACTCAGTCCGCCGAGCTTGTCCTCTGCGCTATTACGCTCTGCGAAAATTCTGATTACTGTATGTATTCAACACACTAAGGTACTGTAGGTACTACAATGTTTCTTTTCTTTTGAAGTACAGTAGGTATAGAAGTATAAACGCCAGAGGCGTTAACTAAGGTACAGCAGGCTCAACCACGACTTACACCCTCTATAAGGTGCAACCAATGTGGTCGAATGTTTCATGCCCGGATTGGGTTGATACGTCACCAAATGTACATCTCCGTGCCTGATCATGGATATTGAAGAATTGCAGGAGAGAAATGAATACTCGGACACGAGTATCAGCCAAAGACGATACTTCAAAAAATATACTTACTACATGTGTAAGCCATCGTTTTTGTGACATTTAGTGTAAAATTCTTCCGTCTGCTAACGATATTTGAAAATGTATAGGAAATGTCTCCCGTACGGTTTGTGCTTTGAGTGTTAAGATGTCGGATGACCCTACATGTCAAGATAATACTTGGAGACAGTCCTTCACCTTGTTGAACAGAACAAGCAGTCGCATTACTGGCGTAACTACGGGGGTTTATTAGGGTGATCAATCCCCCCCAGCGCCAAATAATTCTTCTTCTACTTTACTCGTGTAAAACTTTTAGTGTTACTTAAACTGAACACGTGCTTAGGCAAAACTGCTCATTTTCAAACTTTTGTACTTTGATATGTGCAAATAAAACGTATCGAATGCTATCTAGAGCAAACATGAAGACGAACACGTGCAGTTTTGCTTCTATTGATTATGTCTCATTTTTTCCAATCCTTCCCCCTCCCCCACACAAGGAAGCAAAATGCAAAAACAAAAAGAGAAAGCAGAAACATACACAAAACCAAAAACACATAGCAAAAACAAAAAGTCTAAAACTGAAGTAAAAAGAAAAGCAAAAACACAAAGCAAAACAGCAATAACAAAAAATCACAAACAAAAACAAAACCGAAATTCAAATCAAAACTCAAAACAAAACAGAATCTGACACAAAACCTAAACTAAAAAATGAAAAAATTCCTCTCGGCACGCCGGAAGGCGGAGGTAGATTTTACCGGGCAAACTAGGGGATAGGCTATAATAGGCAAAATATGCAGGTTTTCGTAGGAGGATCAGACCTCATTGATTGCAAGAAAGTATTTTACATTTGGAGGTTAATTAACTTTTTTTTTTCGATTTTGTATGCATATTTTTATCATTTTATTGTCTTATGGTGATGGTAACCTTCTTGTCATTTGGGGTTTATTTTTATACTTGTGATCACACTGTCCTTATGCAAGGTTTGGAACTGATGAGTAACTATCTGACAGTCCGTTACTTCTTCACGCAAAATTTTATCTCCCGCAGAGATTTTTGTTGGTTCCTCAGTTTAGGGGCTGCGACAACGTGGTCATGTAACCCCGTGTACACTGGGTGTGTGTAGAATCTGATAAACGGTGTTAATTGTGATGACTGTATTAGTCTGTAATTCAGGTAAGGTCTGCAGGCGGTCAATTTTAAGTAGTAGTTCCTAATTTTGTATCATATACTAACGTCAACGACATCTAGCTGTGAACTTGGCTGCTAGATGCCACCGCAACCAGCAACTTGCAACGAACGTTGGAACTTGCCCTCCAAAGGAAAGCATGCTGAGGGATTTTTAGCGCTCTTAGAAAATCCGACGACTTTGGCCGGCTTTGAATCAGCGACCTTGGGCTTATAAGTTCAGCATGCTACCAGTTAGCCGCTTCCCACAGTCAGATGGAAAAATGAATGTGATCTCGTGCGATGGCGTTGTCTTGGCAACCTCTGATAGCTCATCCCTCATCAATTAAGAAGCGTTGTCATGGTAACCTCTGATGGCACTTGGCATTTTCTTAATTCCGAAATCATTTTTCTCATCCGTTGGCGTAATGGTAGGTCAGATAAAAATTCTTTCAGACAAAGTTTTAGGTAATTATTAGGGGAATATTTTCCATTTTGTACGGTTTTAATATTGTGTCTATTAAGAGAGATATGATTAATGTTTCCCGAAAAACCCACTTTTTCCACCCCTTTGGTCAATGTTTGGTGCTATCAAAAACTTTTCAAACAAAAATTGTTGGCACTTATCCGACACATATTATGAACTTTGAATGGATTCGATATTTCACGTATTAAGAGAGTAATAGCAATATTTCACTTTTTCGAAAAAAAAATAAGCCCCCCCCCCCCCCCTCAACCGATTTTGCCTATTAACGAACTCGACCGAGATTTTAAGGGGATACATATTATGCAAAACATTAAAAGTGATTGGTGCAAAATTACGGCAGTTATCGTGTCCACAAGAAACTGATATATATGCATATATACACACACACATACACACATCAAAAAAAGTTTTGCATCACCTCGGTTCCAAGAGTTCCGGAACCGTTAAATACAAAGGGAATAGAGATCAACACAAACAACATTTCAGCTCGTTTTATTGCTCATGAGACCCACACATTGCATGTTGTACCATCATACAGCTAGACTTTCAGCATTTGTGGTCCAGATTGCAGTACACACCACTACCTCTAATACCCAGTAGCACGTCCTCTTGCATTGATGCATGCCTGTATTCGCCGTGGCATACTATCCACAAGTTCATCAAGACACTGTTGGTTCAAATTGTCCCACTCCTCAACGACAATTCGGCGTAAATCTCTCAGAGTGGTTGGTGGGTCAAGACGTCCATAAACAGCCCTTTTCAACATATCCCAGGCATGTTCGATAGGGTTCATGTCTGGCGAACATGCTGGCCACTGTAGTCGAGCGATGTCGTTATCTTGAAGGAACGCATTCACAAGATGTGCACGATGAGGTCGAGAATTGTCGTCCATGAAGACAAATGCCTCTCCAATATTCTGCCGATATGGTTGCACTATGGGTCGGAGGATGTCATTCAGGTATCGTAAAGCCGTTTCGGAGCCTTCCATGACCACCAGTGGCGTACGTCGGCCCCACATAATGCCACCCCAAAACATCAGGGAACCACCACCTTGCTGCACTCGCTGGACAGTGTGTCTAAGACGTTCAGCCTGACCAGGGTGCCTCCAAACACGTCTCCGACGATTGTCTGGTTGAAGGCATATGCGACACTCATCGGTGAAGAGAACGTGATGCCAATTCCGTGGGGTCCATTCAGCATGTTGTTGGGCCCATCTGTACCGCGCTGCATGGTGTCGGGGTTGCAAAGCTGGACCTCGCCATGGACGTCGGGAGTGAAGTTGCGCATCATGCAGCCTATTGCGCACAGTTTGAGTTGAAACACGACGTCCTGTGGCTGAACGAAACGCATTATTCAACATGGTGGCATTGCTGTCAGGGTTCCTCCGAGCGGCAATCCGTAAGTAGCGGTCATCCACTACAGTAGTAGCCCTTGGGCGGCCTGAGCGAGGCCTGTCATCGACAGTTCCTGTATCTCTGTACCTCCTCCATGTCCGAACAACATCGCTTTGGTTCACTCTGAGACGCCTGGAAACTTCCCTTGTTGAGAGCCCTTCTTGACACAAAGTAACAATGCGGACGCGCTCGAACTGCGGTATTGACCTTCTAGGCATGGTAGAACTACAGACAACATGAGCAGCGTACCTTCGTCCTGGTGGAATGACTGGAACTGATCGGCTGTCATACCCCCTCCGTCTAATAGGCCCTGCTCATGCATGGTTGTTTACATCTTTGAGCAGTTTTAGTGACATCTATGAACAGTCAAAGGGACTGTATCTTGGATACAATATACACAGTCAACGTCTATATGCCGGAGATCTGGGAACCGAGGTGATGCAAAACTTTTTTTGATGTGTGTATATATATATATAAACTTTTGAACTAACGGTGGTTTGGGGGTCTGGGGGATGTAAAACGCGAAGATATGTCGAAATTTTCCGGAAGTCGAGACATGGCACCCATTGCAATGGTTAGCTTTCTGATGAAATCTACCTAAAATAGGCTACATAATTAAAAATACTACCATCAACGACACCTAGCTGTGAACTTGGCTACTAGATGTCACCGGAACCATCAACTCGCAACGAACGTTGGAACTTCCCCTCCGAAGGAAAGCAAACTCAGTGTTTTTAGCGCTCTCAGTAAATCCGACGACTTCAGCCGGGTTTGATCCCGCGACCTTGGGCATAGAAGTTCAGCATACTACCAGTTCCGATACCGAAGTCGCTTCCCACAGACAGATGGAAAACTGAATGTTATCTCGTGCAGTGGCGTTGTCATAGCAACTGCTGATGGCTCATCCCTTATCAATTAAAAGTAATGTTGTCATGGCAACCTCTCTTGGCACTTGGCATTTTCTTATAATTTAAATCATTTTGCTCACCCCGTGGCGTAATGGTGGGTCATATCAAAAATTCTTTCAGACAAAAGTTTTAGGTAATTATTGGAGGAATATTGTCCATTTTGTACGGTTTTGATATTGTGCCTATTAACAGAGATATGATTAATGTTTCCCGAAAAACCCACTTTTTCCCACCCCTTTGGTCAATGGTTGGTGCTATCAAAAAACTTTTCAAACATAAATTTTAGGGTCTTGTCCGACACATAGTATGAACTTTGAATGGATTCAATATTTCAGATATTAAGAGAGTTATAGCGATATTTCACTTTTTCGAAAAAAAGCCCCCCATTTTCACCGATTTTGCCAATTAACGAACTCGACCGAGATTTTAAGGGGATACATATTATGTAAAAAATTCAAAGTGATTGGTGCAAAATTACGGCAGTTATCGTGTCCGCAAGAAACTGATATCTATACATACATAAATTATATATAAACTTTTGAACTGACGGTGGTTTTGGGGTCTGGGGGATGTGAAACGCGAAGATATGTCGAAATTTTCCGCAAGTCGAAACATGGGACCCATTGCAATAGTTAGCTTTCTAATGAAATCTACCTAAAACGAAAGTGAGAAAAAACCATTTGAAAAATAAATAGTTCTGTCCTATAAAGGGCTTGCCAACGGCTTGGCCATGTTGAAACACCGGATCCCATGAGAAATCCGCAGTTAAGCAGCATTGGGCGTGGTACGAACTTGGATGGTACGCCGGTTCTAGGTAGGCCCTACTGCGCGCTGTTGGCCAAGGAAGAGCGGAAAGGCCCTGGCCACCCTACCGCACGCACACTCCGGATGAGGATAGCCTCTTCGGAGGCTCTGATCTTTCTTCGGGCAGAATACCAATTAATTTATTTTATTTAATAAAGGGTTTATCAGTCAAGTGAATAGACCTAGCAAGACGCTCTTCATTACTTATTAGTTCAGATTTGACTCCACTCATCGCCCTCCAGAAGCAAATCCTAGTAACGGCACTGAATCCAAGAACATATATTGCAAACATCAATTATTATTGCTTGCTTTGGCGAATCAAGGCCCTTAGCGTTACGAACCAGCAAGTGGGAATTCGACTTCCAGAAGTGAGGGTGCTAGACAAAAAGCAGTGCATATTATGGGAAAATTTGATCGCATGAAATGTAATTGTAAAAGCGAGCGAAACCAATGTCAACACTTGCGGCTGATGTCTGTTAATTACGGGCGGCCCCACTTTGAGAGGCTAGGTGCTCCCTGCAGCGTTCACCTCACTGCCGCGCCGGTTCGGCTCCCCGGAGAGATAATCTCAACGCCAACCCAATTTCAAATTAATTTACCACCAATCGGATATGCCTGCTGGGGATCCAAATTTTCAACCTATGTAATATTAAAGTAGCAGCCCTCCCTAAAAAGAAGGAAGAAAAATAACCCTTGATGAACCGTATCAAAATGCCATCAACATTTAGTTAAGAGTAACTATAAATCGACTACCAACTGGATGGGAGGAATAAGATCTCATACCCCACAGCCATAAAACAATGCTACGCCAACGTCATCCACGTCTAAAAACATATACGTAGCAATAAAAAAAACTATGCACTAAAACCTTTAAAATGCATACTAATATGCCCTAAACATCGACAAAATAAGGGATAAAATGGTTAAAATATGCATTATACTCCCCAAAGAGGAATTATTTTAAAATCCCCTATTAGACCTATGTCCAAACTACTACAAAAATCCATGATGCAGATCTTATCTAGTTAATAAAATGGTTAGCTTATAATCAAAAGTTTTTTTTAAAATGAAACTTAAGTAAAGTTGAGAAATGCAAACTTTAGAATGGTTGAGATTTTATTGTTGAATACTCCGGATGGGTTACCAGCCCTTTATACTTTAGTTTTATAGAACCCCACCAAAAGTCACATTACTCTGCATCCTGCCTGTGTCAGCAATGTAAATTAAGTCATGTAACTAGCCAACTCTGAGATTTGATGATGACATTGTCATCTTAGCTGATTCACCAGAGGATTTGAATACATTTCTAAATGGTATGGACTCCGTCTTGAGGAAAGAATTCACGATGAAAATCAATGAATGTAAAACAAATATAATGGAATGCAACCAAAAGAAATCAGGAACCCCTATTGGCATCAAATTGGTAGATGAAAATCTAAAGTAAGTGGGCGACATCTGCTACTTAGGAAGCAAAATAGGCAATGATGGACAAAGCAAAGAGGATATAAAAAGTAAATTGGTATAGGCAAGGAAAGCATTTCTACAAAAAAAAAAGAAATCTGTTCACATCAAGTATAGATTTAGGTATAAGAAAGTAATTTTTGAAAGCCTTTGTCTGGAGCGTGGCGCTCTATGGAAGTGAAACTTGGACTGTTCGTACAGCAGGAGAATAGAAGCATTTGAAATGTGGTGTTACAGGAGAATGATGAAGATCAGATGGGTAGATAGAGTAACAAATGAAGAGGTAGTATGTGCGAGTGGGAGAGTAGAGATGTTCCTGGCGACTGCTAATAAAGAGATGAGTAACGTAATGGGTATTCTGCCCGAAGTCAGGTCCAAGCCTCCGAAGAGACTATCCTCAGCCAAGAGTTTACGTACGGAAGTTGGCCAGGTCCGTTCCGCTTCTCCGAATGTGCGCCAACAGCACGTGGTCCAACTGAAAATGGCATACCATCCAAGTTCCAACCACGCCCAATGCTGCTTAACTGCGGAGTTCTTATGGGATCCGGTGTTTCAACACGGCCAGGCCGTTGGCACAAAGAGATGTGATAGGTTGGTAAGACACACAGTCTACTAAGACACCCAGGAATAGCAAACTTAGTTATGGGAGGAAGAGTCTCCTACATTGCTACTATGGTGGTTGGAACGGACACTGGCAATTTCTCTCTGGATGCACTTATTTTCTAGCCTAATCATTTCACCGATACTACATCCACATTACTGTTAACCACTGTTACATTGTCCACAACAATCAGGCTCAGATATGTCTCACAGCATGGGCAACGATTTCATCCCTAATGCGGTAAAGTTGAATATACATAATGCCAATGTGAATAGGTTTTGATTAAAGCTGAGCTACGAGCTAACAACAGTAGCAGCCAGTAGTGACACGAGGGAGGCCCGACCCGGCCCAACCCAGAAGCTGGGTGTCACACAGTCACACCCACAGCAAACGTCACCTTTCACACGCTCTCATTCCTGTCACCAGCCTGTTAACTACGAACCAACCGACAACCATCATTCACCTTAAATAATAATAATAAGAAGAAGAAGAAGAAGAAGAAGACCGGAGGGCATTGGATCAAAGATATTCAAGATGATCTCAAAACAGTTGGACTCGAAATTACAGATGCAGGGAACAAGAATAAAATTACCACCCTTCTTAATAATCACAAATTTTCAGCAGAAATGATGCACAGACGGCCTGTAGAGATTTCAGACGAATTAAGAATACTGCGATCAGAACGAATGAAGAAGTACTGGGCAGATAAGAAGAATCAAACAATACAACCTTCAAAGAAAAAGAGTAGGCTACATGGAAGACCCAAGTGGTCCAATGTGGCCAATAAAGTTAATAATAATAATAATAATAATAAGTTGAATGGAGTTATGCTACATACCGCAGGTTGTGCAAATTAAGTGTCGGCTGGTGTGACATAAATGAAACCCAGGATCTACGAGTATAAATTGTAACCTTAGTTTACTAGCACAGCTAGTTGCTTTCGCCCCTCCTGTCACAGTGAGTATTTATGCATTTCTATACTGCTTGCATGTGCTCAAATTTGGTGAATTGCGTAAATATTTAACACGAAGAGGTCGATTAAGATCTGACAGTTCCAATGCAGGTTAAGGATAACTCGTCTCATACTCTTTCGATATCAGCTTCAAAAGCGTCGGCAAAATTTACAAGAAACGATTACTAGACTATTAATCATTTAGGGTAGGTAGGACTCTTCAGCCGTAGTGAAGGCAACCTGCCTAGGGGATGAAAACCCCGAAATCAAACTCATTGCAGCAGCGTCTGTCCCGCAGCGGGCGGCTGCTAACAACGTCTGTTCCCCATGTTAGGGGCGGTCGAAATCATATCCTGGCCGTAGGTATAAAAGGCACACCATCATCATGATGAGATCAAATAAGAAAAGTGGAAATAAAAGGCCGCTACCCGAGGAGCGTCGGGGCACCCTTGGAGCCATCGCTGGGGGTGACAGCATACAAGCCGGTGGTGATCAGGAGCTGAACAGGCGGGCCCTGATCGGGGAACACCCCGAACATGTTACAGCCAATGTTGATAGTAGCATCCTAACAGCATTCAACGCTACACCTGCTCCTAGTGTTTCTTCTGATACTCAGGAGACCACAAGAGCAGGCAAACCGAGAAAGCGCATGAAATGGACAAATGAAATGAATATGTACATCATGCGTTCATATTAGCAGATAACGAATATGGAAACTGACAGTACTGCATATAGACAGAAGTTGCACGCTGCATTCTGCCAGAAATTCCCTGATATTAATGTTACGGAACAGAGAATAGCAGATCAGCGCCGTGCTATAGTTTTGAAGAACCTTATCCCAGAACATCACATCAAGCTGCTAATGGTTGACGTAGCTGCCGACAATACTCATACCTCTGTAGACGAATCCATAGATCAGGAAAGTACACGTTTGGTCAATGAACAAAGGCACACCGATCATCGTTCAGATGACAAAGATGTAAGAATATCGCCGGAAGCACTCGGAGATCCAGTGCGGAAACAACTCGAAGATGAATTTGGGAAGGCTCTCATAGAATTTGAATCGACTGATCCAATAGAGCGGCCCATGATCACGAACACAAGTGACAGGAGGTAGATTATGGCGACCTAAATATACGTCAGGTCGACAGAAGAAGATGCCAGCTTGGGAGATACGTTTACGAAAGTCTGTTGATATCGGAAGAATGCATCAGTATGTTGCAGGCAATAGAAGTAAGAAGGTTGTTCAATGTGTTAAAATGTTGAGCCATATGAAGAGTAAACATGCAAAGTATAATCCTCCGAACTGTAGCCCCCTTGAGATCCTAGACACATTAAAGCAACAACTTGAGGCAAAGGCACAGAGATTACGTCGATATAAAGAATCGAACGAACGAAAGCAACAGAACAAGCTATTTGTTACCAATGAGAAACGGTTCTATAGGAATCTTGACGATCCTGGAACTCAAATGGGCAGTTCACCGCAGAAAGAAGAGGTAGGAACTTCTGGTCTTCCCTATGGTCGAATGCTGGAGATTATAACAGCAGCGCTAAATGGATTACGGAGGAGGAGGAGAGAATGTCAGAAATTGACACGATGAGTGACTCTTCGGTATCAACTGAAGATGTGACCCGTGTGGTTAAGGAGACCCAAAATTGGAAAGCGGTAGGACCAGACAACCTCCACAACTTTTGGATCAAACGTTTCACTTGTACTCATGAGCATCTTGCCCGCTGCTACACAGATTTCATCCAAAATCCACAGCTTATCCCCTCTTACTTGATGCGAGGTAAAACATACCTTCTGCCAAAAGGTGATAGAACCAATGATCCTTCCAAATATCGACCTATCACCCGTCTGTGCACCCTGTATAAGATATTTACATCCTGCATTGCACGTAAGATTTGTGAACACATAAATCTTAATAACATCCTGGCTGAAGAGCAGAAGGGGTGCATGAAGAAGTCTCAAGGTTGCAAAGAGCAACTTGTAATCGATGCAGTTACTATGGAACAAGCAGGAAAGATGATGCGTAACCTCTACATGACCTTTATTGATTACAAGAAAGCTTTTGATTCAGTACCACATTCTTGGTTAATCCAAACCCTGAAGATATATAAAGTTGATCCTGCCATCATTATAAGTCTGCAACATATGATGTCCCATTGGGGGACCAATTTATTAATGTCTAATGGAGACACATGTATGGAATCGGGATTTATTCAAATCAAAAGAGGTATCTTTCAGGGTGACAGCTTGAGCCCTCTATGGTTCTGTTTGGCGATCAATCCACTATCATCATTGCTGAACAATGCAAAGTGTGGTTTTCCAATTAAGCACCATGGCATAGTCAAATACAAAATTTCTCATTTGATGTATATGGATGACATTAAACTATATGCATCCTCTGAGAAACACATCGACAATCTAATTGCAATTACTGCTTCATTTTCTTCTGATATTGGAATGTCCTTCGGATTAGATAAGTGTCGCACCCTCACCATTCGGCGTGGAAAATTAGAGGCCCGAGCATTTCAACTTGATGACGGTTGTTTCAAAAAGCCTATGGAAGGTAATGAGACCTACAAATATCTTGGTCTCCTGCAATCTAATCGAATTGATCATAAAGGTATTAAAGATAGAACCATAGCTATCTACAATCAACGCCTTAACAAGATTTTAAAATCAAAGTTGAATCGAAAGAACACCTTTAAGGCTATTAATACCTATGCTATTCCTGCTCTGACATATACTTTCGGTATTTTTTTTTTAGCGTATGGCTTTTAGTGCCGGGAGTGTCCGAGGACATGTTCGGCTCGCCAGTTTTGTAGCTGCTTCGAGACGGACACCCAATGGGTGAGCTACAAGTACCGTTGGGGAGGGAAGTTGGAATGTAAGGACGAGGAGTTGGAAGGTAGCGGCTGTGGCCTATAGTTAGGGACCAACCCCGGCATTTGCCTGGAAGGAAGATGGGAAACCACAGAAGACCATCTTCAAGGTTGCCGGCGGGGGGATTCGAACCTCCTCGCCTCCCGGATGTGAGCGACTGCCATCAGTCATGCCGTAACCACCACGGCTAACTCACCCAGTACTTTCGGTATTATCTAATGGACGCAGACTGACTTGGAGAACATCCTAATTAGGACACGTACCATCTTAACAAAACACTGATGTCTCCACCCTAAGTCAGCTGTTGAGCGATTGACAATTCCGCGTCAAAGAGGTGGACGAGGGCTCACGGACATTATCCAATTGCATGCAAGGCAAGTGAGGAACCTTCAGAGATATTTTCTGGGAAGACATGACTCTCCCATACATCAAGCCGCTGTGAAGGCAGATGACAAGTGCACACCGCTGGATCTTCTTCACGTAAGGGATATACAGTAAGCCACTGATGAGGAATGTTCAGCCATCAAGCTTCAGCAGTGGACGCAGAAAGCTCTGCACGGTCGTCATCCGTATGATCTCAACCAGAAACATGTCGACACTGATGCATCGAACAGCTGGTTGACTCATGCGGACCTATTCACTGAGACTGAAGGATTCATGGTTGCAATCCAGGATCAAGTTGTGGCTACCAAAAACTACCTGAAATATATAGTTAAGGCAAATATTCAGGATGATAAATGCAGAAGATGCCAACTAGAACCGGAAACAATTCAACATATCACAGGAGGCTGCCAAGCAATCTCCTGTACTGATTACATGAAAAGGCACAACCAAGTGGCCAAAATAATGCACCAACACCTTGCTCAAAAGCATTTATTATCTGATAATATTTTGCCTTACTATCAGTATTGTAACGATTCGATCCCATATCTGTTATATTTAAAGGGTTATTCATTTATTATCATATTATTATTATTATTAATTAGTACATCGATGAGATGATTTTTATATCAGATGATTGTAAGCGGTTTTTATTATTATATTCAATTAGATTTTTATTAATATCCATTTACCTGTAAAGAGACGAAATATATATATTGCAACAAGATTTGCCAATAAGGATCAACCCAATGCGTCACAAACTGAACGACGTAGTAATAATTTCACCACGGCAAACTGCGTCATTTTCCTGAGATGCTAAGAAACCCACTATGGTGTAACCAACACGCCACTTTCTACGGTACGTACGCGTCAAAAGATTACTAGTTATGGTGCAACTAGCCCTCGTGGAGGAATGAACACAGTAGAGAGGGTAGCTTGCTTCTAGAGTGGGGGCTGTGACACCACGTGACAAAGGAAGTTATTAATACCTGCACTCGACAAGACATCCATTCATCAACAGCTCTCAATGAAGGGAGGAAGTAATTACCTGGCTTCCTGGTATAGCATCGAACTGAGTATACAGATTCGACACTGAACGATGTCTTGCCAATATCCGTATCAGCCGATAGTGGATTATATCCCTATTTAACGGTCTTAACACAGATGGCAACGTAATTGAAGATGGTATACCATATCTACTGAGATACTACAACATTTTTTAGAAATATGAAACGCAACATCGAGATCATCTTGCACACTTTTTTTATGATGATACTTCAAATGGGTGAGCAAACAATTCAATAAAACTATCGTCTCTATTAGAATTTAACTTCAATTAACTTTCAATTCATTTTAAATGTTCATTTTCTTTGAAAATAATTAAACCGCAGTTGGTAAATTAAATTCTTTTTTGTAACTATTAGTATTTTGTTTTTGCATATAATAAATTCATTTTCTTTAACTTCATGACTGTAACTTTTCTTGTAGTTAGCACATACTATAGGCAAAATCAATCATACTCCTTAAATAAGTACTGAATGGTTAGTCAACTCAGTTACACTACGGCCCGGGTAAGTGGTCTCGAACTCTACTGCTGATAGCCGAGGATATATTTATAAATTTCGATTCACTGTCTTAAATAGGAATCTGGCGCTCAACAACACTTATTATATTATACTATCGCAGGTAAGGTCACACCACAGTGTATATTATTTATTCTTATTATGTTTGTTAAATAGAACCTTTACAGTTGTCATCACCACGATTAACGACCCATTAAAAATGTTACATTTGGCGCCACAAAGTAGGACACGAAAACCATTCGGTATTTAGGAGAGGAGTGTATAATTTCAGTGCAAATTGTCAGTGCTTTTGGGGGACAGTGAAGTGAAGTGAAATTTTGGAAGGGCAATTGTTATACAGTGTACTTCGAGATGTCGGAAGAGGAACAGAGGCAGTTGAGAAGTAGGAATAAAGTCGAGAAAGTTAATTATAAGGAGGTTGATAGCAGTAGCGATGTTGAAAGCGTAGAGAATAATACCAAGATGTCGGAGGTAAATCTTGAGAATAATCCTGAGGTTAACCCTGACAAGAATACAGAGGTACATCCTGAGACTAGTGGTAGTCTAGAGAAAGAAAAGTCTATAGAGATTCCTGAAGATCCATTAACTGCGCTCATAAAGCAGATGAGTAGAGATTTAAGTGCGAAATTTGATGAGAGTATGAATAAAAATAGTAGGGAGATGAAAGAAGATATTGGTAGGCTAAATCAAAATATGGAAGAGAATAAGAAAGATAATTTAGAAAGTAGGAAGGAATTCAATGATAAATTTGAGAAATTAGATAAAGATATGAATAAAAATAGTAAGGAGATGAGAGAAGAGATGGGTAGGCTAAATCAAAATATGAGTGAAAAATTAAATAAGCATAGTCAGGAGTTCAATGTTAAATTTGAGAAATTAGAAAAGAATTGTCAGGAGTTGAATTTGAAGCTTGATAAGAATAGTCAGGAAATGAGAGAAGAGATGGGTAGACAAAATCAGGAAAGTAGGACAGAATTTAATGAGAAGTTTGA
The DNA here is from genome assembly GCA_946902985.2 of Meconema thalassinum. Classification (NCBI taxonomy): domain Eukaryota; kingdom Metazoa; phylum Arthropoda; class Insecta; order Orthoptera; family Tettigoniidae; genus Meconema; species Meconema thalassinum. Next base: position 490,427,325 of record OX336388.2, on the reverse strand, counting down.
ACAATTGCATAGAAATAGTAAAACGATCAACCAAAAGCTGGAAGAAAATAGTAAAAAGCTAGACAGTGTGGTTAAGGTAAATGAAGGATTGAGTAAGAAGTATGATATGCTACAGGAAAGTATTCAGGGGGTAAAACAGGAGATCAGAGATGAAATTAAGGAAGTGGTAGAGAAGAAGGCTAAAGATATGGTTGAAAAAATAGATAAACAATTAGAAGCAATAGAAAATCAAATTAAGGAAGTTGAGATAGAAATTAATAAGAAAGTAGAATCAGTAAAGACAGCCTTTCAGGAGATTTTAGATGAAAGTAGATCGGAGTCCGAGGAAATCTTAGGTAAAGGTTTTAGCAAATTGATAGAAGCGGAAACTAGGCAGATGAGAGAAGATTTTGGGGATAAGATTAAGGTATTGAGAAATGAATTAATGGATAAAGAGAGTAATTTTCAAGAAATCAGGATGAGAGAGAGAAAGAAAGCATATGACGTGCAGTGGCGTACTGAATTAGCCAGACTTGGGGAAGTAGTAAGGGGTAAGCCGAAGTACCGTGTTACTATGGATGAATATAGTACAAAGAAAGTAGAAATTAATGTTATAAGAAAAGAGGAAAGTGGAATTCTAGAGAAAGATAGAATTGAAGATGAATGTGGTAAGAACTGTGAAATGCCAGAGAAGGTAGTTATGTAAATTTATATTAACGATAGTTACTGTTCCGTATGACTTAAATATTAAGTAAACAATTAAAAAAAAAGGATTTAATAGAGGTAGATAAGGAACCTGCTGTGTGTAATTTTAATTCAGTCGTGAAGTTAGGATGGTAAGGGGCGCGTAGTGCCTACGCTTATTGATTTAGATTGACTAAAATCATTTAATTTGGAAGACAGAGGTTGTCATGCTATTGAGCAATTCAGGTAAGTTGAATGTGGGTCCTTTAGCTGCAGGTAAGTTGGAGGAAGTGAGGATTAAATTTAAAAAAGTAGGAAGGTTATTACATAGGTAAGTAATCGAAAGAAAGTAGTAATAATTATTATGGCAACCATAATTATGAATATAATGGTAATAAAGATTTAATTCAAAAGTGAGTGAAGATAAGATGATACAGTGGTAATAAAACGAAAGAGTTGAAGAATTAGGTATTGATTTAATAAAGAAGTTTCATTTTGAGGACAGCGAGGTTATCAGTGGATATATTTTGAGAAATTTAGAAGTGGTTTAGAATTGTTAATGGTAATGCGTTGTATGAATTAACCAACATCGGGTTGAAATAAGGAAGTAGTAATTAATTAGGACATCTGATACTTGTTGACAGATATGTGTGTGTGTATGTGTGTATTTTCACGTAAATGGACGTGAGTTTGAAGAAGTAAGCCAACGAAGGTAATGCCGTTGAGCAATGTGGTTTTTAAGTTTTGGTAAGATGCCAAATGAAGTTGTTTTTTGAGGAAGTTTTTGGTAAGATGCCAAATGAAGTTGTTTTTTGAGGAAGTTTTTGGTAAGATGCCAAATGAAGTAGGTTGGAGGAAGTTTTTGGTAAGATGAAGTAGGTCAGCGAGGTATTTTCCGTTGAGCAATGAGTTTTTTTATGGTGTCTACGGGACTACGTGAAGTTAATGTTGGGAGTTTTTTTTAAGTATATATGGATGTATGCACACAAGGTAATAAGAGATTACAAAGGTAAGATTGTCCAAGTTTTAGTTACAGTTACGCACGTTTTAAAGATATTACAAGGCTTGTTATCGAGCTAAACCACTTTTAGTAAAAAGTTACTGATTATTAATAACGAATTAATGATGTGGTAGATTGTTGTCCTACACACAGGTTAAAGTAAAGATAATAGTAATAATTATATGGTTGGCATAATATTTTCTAGAAGTGAAAGGAATTTGTTATAATTCGATGTTTTGAGGATTTAAAAAAAATCATTTTTTTTAGTAGACGAGAAATTAAAGTTTTATTTATGTCATACGGATTTAGTAAAGAGAAGTTTATATTTTTGAAGACAAGAATAAGTTAGTAATGTAAGGTGAGTATACCTAAGGGGTAATAATGAAGTTTCAATTAAAGGCAGGTGTAATTTACGCATTTAATTTGGTAGAGCAAAGAGTGTCTTAACTGTGTTATAACTCAGGACTTGCTTTATGAAGTGATTATGGGAGAATATTTGCCAGTTAGGAGTGTCGGTGTTATTGACTATCAACTGGAACACTCATTATTTTAGGAAGACAATAGTGAGGAAAACAAAGTGTGATGTTATTATTCCAAGGAATTAGTCGAAGCATGTAAGATTTTTTTTAGCTGAAATTTAGGATGTTATTGGTCAGTAAGAGGTGACCTGTAACAATAAGAAGTGGGATTATACCACGAATAGGGGAGTTTTTTTTTGTATGTGACGTGTGATGTCACGATGAGTTTTGAGAGATTCTGGTAGAGCAAGTATAAGCTATACTCCAGGCGGTCAGAACAAGTAGGAAGTGATGTCTGTTGGACTTAATTAAGAGTTTTGAGAGAAAACTATTGTTTTTTTTAAGTATTCAGCAAGAAGTCAAATCATGAATAGACTGAGTTCAAAGTATAAGAGCATTAATATTTTGTGGAACGAAATATTTATTCCGAGGAGTTTGTCATGTGTTTTTGAGAAATAGTTTAATGATATACGTAATTCAGGTATTGAGTAGTATTTTGTCCAAGTCTTAATCATTTTGTTATGGTAAGTAAGGAATGACGATACAGTAAAGTTATATCTTGACGCTAAGTTAAATTTTATAAGATGAACGAGAAGTCAGATTTTATGTTTATTTGTGATTTTGAAAAATCCAAGTTATTGTTTTCGAGAAGTAGTGAAGAGGAATTATGGTTTTAAGAGAAGTTAAGAAGTCGTGGAGACTTAGGAAGTATTAATTTGAAAGGAGGCGGCCGTGGCCTAAGACAGAATTAAGCCACGAAGGCAGGTGAGTAGTAACTTGGATATTTAAGTGAACTGTTTAATAACTGCTTTGAGGTATTTCGATGTCATTATGTATTTGGGGAAATATTTACATGTATGACATATGCACTGAAATTGGAATTGCCTTAGGTATCTTGCTATGTTATTTTTTTCTTCAATTATTGAAATTTTACTGCATTTGAGTAATCCCTTTTTAGAGACGAAAGGAATATTGTGTTGTTTGCATATCGTGTGCTGTAATAGTCATAATGTGTTTATCAGCTGGAAATACAACAATGTAATTCTACACCAGACTGACGAAAACTACGTTCACTAGATATGAAGACAAAATTGTATGTCAAACATACGATCACCGAGTGCAGCGTTGACATATATGTCAAAATTAAAAGTGAAGGGCATTATATGTATACTTTTTTTTACAGCATATAAAAAAAATGAACATTATGAACATTTGGAAGAATGAGATGAATGAAAGTTAAAACGTGTATTTTGTGAAGAGTATATTTCTTGTATATTTTTATGTATTGTTGAAGGGTATTATTTGTATGTTGTCGTTATGGGGGTATTAATATTTAAATTTGTATTCATTTGTGTAGGATGTGTAGTGATATAAATAATGTTACATTTTATTTTAAATTATTTATATCAGGGGCGATTGTAACGATTCGATCCCATATCTGTTATATTTAAAGGGTTATTCATTTATTATCATATTATTATTATTATTATTAATTAGTACATCGATGAGATGATTTTTATATCAGATGATTGTAAGCGGTTTTTATTATTATATTCAATTAGATTTTTATTAATATCCATTTACCTGTAAAGAGACGAAATATATATATTGCAACAAGATTTGCCAATAAGGATCAACCCAATGCGTCACAAACTGAACGACGTAGTAATAATTTCACCACGGCAAACTGCGTCATTTTCCTGAGATGCTAAGAAACCCACTATGGTGTAACCAACACGCCATTTTCTACGGTACGTACGCGTCAAAAGATTACTAGTTATGGTGCAACTAGCCCTCGTGGAGGAATGAACACAGAAGAGAGGGTAGCTTGCTTCTAGAGTGGGGGCTGTGACACCACGTGACAAGGAAGTTATTAATACCTGCACTCGACAAGACATCCATTCATCAACAGCTCTCAATGAAGGGAGGAAGTAATTACCTGGCTTCCTGGTATAGCATCGAACTGAGTATACAGATTCGACACTGAACGATGTCTTGCCAATATCCGTATCAGCCGATAGTGGATTATATCCCTATTTAACGGTCTTAACACAGATGGCAACGTAATTGAAGATGGTATACCATATCTACTGAGATACTACAACATTTTTTAGAAATATGAAACGCAACATCGAGATCATCTTCCACACTTTTTTTATGATGATACTTCAAAAGGGTGAGCAAACAATTAAATATCCGACGTCTCTGTAATATGTAACTTCAAGAAAGATTCAATTCATTAATGTTTATTTTCTTTTAAATTAATTGCCGCATTGAGTAATTTTAAATTCAATTGTGTGACTATCACTATTCTGTTTTATTAATATTTTGTTTTTGCATTTAATAAATTCATATTCTTTAACGTAATGCCTATTTCTTTCATTGTAGTTAGTACTTTAAGGCAATCATACTCCTTGATTAAATACTGGATTGGTTAGATGACTTTGTCTCACCACGACCAGGGATAATTAGGTCTCACTCTACTACTGATAGCCGAGGTTAATTCTTAAATTTCGATTCACTGTCTTAAATAGGGATCTGGCGCTCAACAACTTATTATATTATACTATCACAGGTAAGGTCACACCACAGTGTATATTATTTATTCTTATTATGTTTGTTAAATAGAACCTTTACAATTGTCATCGCCACGTTTAACGACTCATTAAAAATGTTACATTTGGCGCCACAAAGTAGGACACGAAAACCATTCGGTATTTAGGAGAGGAGTGTATAATTTCAGTGCAAATTGTCAGTGCTTTTGGGGGACAGTGAAGTGAAGTGAAATTTTGGAAGGGCAATTGTTATAGGGTGTACTTCGAGATGTCGGAAGAGGAACAGAGGCAGTTGAGAAGTAGGAATAAAGTCGAGAAAGTTAATTATAAGGAGGTTGATAGCAGTAGCGATGTTGAAAGCGTAGAGAATAATACCAAGATGTCGGAGGTAAATCTTGAGAGTAATCCTGAAAATAATCCTGAGGTTAACCCTGACACTAATTCAGAGGAAAATCTCGAGACGAATACAGAGGTACATCCTGAGACTAGTGGGAGTAAGGAAAAAGAAAAGTCTATAGATATTCCTGACGATAAATTCAATTTACTCATGAGGATGTTGCAGAATATGGATGGGCGAAATCAGGAGAGTAAGAAAGATAATCAGGAAAGTAGAAAGGAATTCAATGATAAATTTGAGAAATTAGATAAAGATATGAATAAAAATAGTGAAGAGAATAAAAGAAGTTATTTGGAATTCAATGATAAATTTGAGAAATTAGATAAAGATATGGGTAGGCTAAATCAAAATATGGAAGAGAGTAAGAAAGATAATTTGGAAAGTAGGAAGGAATTGAGTAGAGATTTAGGTGAGAAATTAGATAAGAGTAATCAAGAGATGAGAGAGGATATGAGTAAAATAAATCAGAAGCTGGAAGAGAATAATGTAAAACTAGATATTGTGGAAACGATGAATAGAGAATTAAGTATGAAGTATGATATGCTACAGGAGAGTATTCAGGGGGTGAAACAGGAAATCAGAGGTGAAATTAAGGAGGAGGTAGAGATGAAGGCTAAAGATATTATTAAGACAGTAGATAAGAAATTAGAAGCAGCAGAAAGTAGGATTCAGGAAAGAATAGTAACTGTGATTGAAGAGAAAATAGCCACTCAAGGTGAAAGTTTTAGCAAATTGGTAGAAGCGGAAACTACGCAGGTGAGGGTAGATTTAGGGGAAACTGCAGTAGAATCAGTAAAGACAGCCTGTAAGGAGACTATAATTGAAAGTAGAATGGAGTCAGACGAGATTTTAGGTGAAAGCAAATTGGAATTAGGGGAGATTGTAGGTGAAAGCAGATTGGAGTCAGAAGAGATAAAAGGAGAAAGCAGATTAGAGTCAGTGGAGATGATAGATGAAAGCAGGATAGCTGTAGAAGAAACTATAGAACGTAGTGAAAAAGAAGAGAAGATGAAAGAAAAGATAGGGATAGAAGTAGGTAAGATAAAGAAAGTACTAAGCACCCAAGAGATTAAGATGCAGACAATCATAGATAAATTAGATAGGCAAACTAGGGAAGAATTTAGTCCTGAGATAGAGGAAGTTAATATGAAATTATTAGAGGCAGAGAAGCGTGCGTTAAGTCATAGTCAGAAGAACATAATTAGTAAACAGGTTAAGAGGAGGAGAGAGATAGATAAGAGCAGAAGCAATAGTCCACGGGTAAAGAGAACATTAAGTGATAGTAATGGAGAAGTGAAGGGAAGACATGTAGGTAGATATTTAGGAAGTAAAATGAAAGAGAAGAGAATTAAGTTGTTAGAGGAAAAGGAAATAAGGATGAAAGAGAGAAAGAAAGCATATGATGTGCAGTGGCGTACTGAAGTAGCTAGACTTGGGGAAGTGAGAGGGGGAAATTCGAAGTACTGTGTTACTATGGATGAATATAGTACAAAGAAAGTAGAAATTAATGTTATAAGGATGGAGGAAAGTGGAATTCTAGTTAAAGATAGAATTGAAGATGAATGTGGTAAGAACTGTGAAATGCCAGAGAACGTAGTTATGTAAATTTATATTAACGATAGTTACTCTTCCGTATGACTTAAATATGAAGTAATAAAATTTTATATGATTTAACAGAGGTAGATAAGAAACCTGCTGTGTGTAATTTTAATTCAGTCGTGAAGTTAGGATGGTAAGGGGCGCGTAGTGCCTACGCTTATTGATTTAGGTGGTCTAAAATCATTTAATTTGGAAGACAGAGGTTGTCGTGCTATTGAGCAATTCAGGGAAGTTGAATGTGGGTCATTTAGCTGCAGGTAAGTTGGAGGAAGTGAGGATTAAATTTAAAAAAGTAGGAAGGTTATTACATAGGTAAGTAATCGAAAGAAAGTAGTAATAATTATTATGGCAACCATAATTATGAATATAATGGTAATAAAGATTTAATTCAAAAGTGAGTGAAGATAAGATGATTCAGTGGTAATAAAATTAATTAGTTGAAGAAGTATTGATTTAATAAAGAAGTTTCATTGTGAGGACAGCGAGGTTATCAGTGGATATATTTTGAGAAATTTAGAAGTGGTTTAAAACAGTTGATGGTAATGCGTTGTATGACTTAACCAACATCGGGTTGAAATGAGGAAGTAGTAACTAATTAGGACATCTGATACTTGTTGACAGATATGTGTGTGTGTGTGTATGTGTGTATTTTCACGTAAATGGACGTGAGTTTGAAGAAGTAAGCCAACGAAGGTAATGCCGTTGAGCAATGTGGTTTTAAGTTTTGGTAAGATGCCAAATGAAGTTGTTTTTTGAGGAAGTTTTTGGTAAGATGCCAAATGAAGTTGTTTTTTGAGGAAGTTTTTGGTAAGATGCCAAATGAAGTAGGTTGGAGGAAGTTTTTGGTAAGATGAAGTAGGTCAGCGAGGTATATTCCGTTGAGCAATGAGTTTTTTATGGTGTCTAAGGGACTACGTGAAGTTAATGTTGGGAGTTTTTTTAAGTATATATGGTTGTATGCACACAAGGTAATAAGAGATTACAAAGGTAATATGGTCCAAGTTTTAGTTACAGTTACGCACGTTTTAAAAATATTACAAGGCTTGTTATCAAGCTAAACCACTTTTAGTAAAAGTTACTGATGAATAATAACGAATTAATTATGTGGTAGATTGTTGTCCTACACACAGGTTAAAGTAAAGATAATAGTAATAATTATATGGTTGGCATAATATTTTCTAGAAGTGAAAGGAATTTGTTATAATTCGATGTTTTGAGGATTTTAAAGATAAATCATTTTTTTTAGTAGACGAGAAATTAAGTTTTATTTATGTCATACGGAGTTAGTAAAGATAAGTTTAATATTTTGAAGACAAGAATAAGTTAGTAATGTAAGGTGAGTATACCTAAGGGGTAATAATGAAGTTTCAATTAAAGGCAGGTGTAATTTACGCATTTAATTTGATAGAGAAGAAAGTATCTGAACTGTGTTAGAACTCAGAACTTGCTTTATGAAGTGATTATGGAAGAATATTTGCCAGTTAGGAGTGTCGGTGTTATTGACTATCAACAGGAACACTGTCATTATTTTAGGAAGACAATAGTTAGGAAAACAAAGTGTGATGTTATTATTCCAAGGAATTAGTCGAAGCATGTACGATTTTTTTTAGCTGAAATTTAGTGTGTTATTGGTCAGTAAGAGGTGACCTGTAACAATACGAAGATGTGGGATTATACCACAAATATGGGAGTTTTTTTTTTGTATGTGACGTGTGATGTCACGATGAGTTTTGAGAGATTCTGGTATAGCAAGAGTGAGCTATACTCCAGGCGGTCAGAACAAGTAGGAAGTGATGTCTGTGGGACTTAATTAAGAGTTTTGAGAGAAAACTATTGTTTTTTTTTAGGTATTCAGCGAGAAGTCAAATCATGAATAGACTGAGTTCAAAGTATAAGAGCATTAATATTTTGTGGAACGAAATATTTATTCCGAGGAGTTTGTCATGTGTTTTTGTGAAATAGTTTAATGATATACGTAATTCAGGTATTGAGTAGTATTTTGTCCTAGTCTTAATCATTTTGTTATGGTAGGTAAGGAATGACGATACAGTAAAGATATCTTGACGCAAAGTTAAATTTTATAAGATGAACGAGAAGTAAGATTTTATGTTTATTTGTGATTTTGAAAATTCAAGTTATTGTTTTCGAGAAGTAGTGAAGAGGAATTATGGTTTTAAGAGAAGTTAAGAAGTCGTGGAGACTTAGGAAGTATTAATTTGAAAGGAGGCGGCCGTGGCCTAAGACAGAATTAAGCCACGAAGGCAGGTGAGTAGTAACTTTTTCATTCATTCATTCATTCATTTATTTGCAATGGGGGGTGTGCCCCCCGGTGGCAAATTGGATATACATAACACATACATAATTATACATAACAATACATAATTATACATAACAATACATAATTATACATAACAATTCAATAACAATTATACACCAATTAAACTGGAGTATTTACACAAATAGTCAGTCTTTTCTTAAACACACCTATATGTTTGGGAAAAGGCTCTAAGACTGCGGCAGGTAGAGAGTTCCAGTTATCAATGGCACGGTTTACAAAAGAATATTTACCATAATTTGTTCGCTGTGGTCGGCCCTTAACTTTGAAAGGATGATCGCTCCTACCCATGTAAGTGGGCTTTCCCAATCGTTTGCTAAGCTCACCCCATGCTGGTTGATTTGTATACGTATTGTACATAGCGTAGAGTCTAGATTTCATCCTCCTAGCCTCCAGTGATTCCCACCCAAGTTTCTTTAACATACGGCTCACACTGCTCCTGGGATTAAAGTCACTGAGCACAAATCTAGCGGCCTTTCTTTGTACCATTTCCAACTCATTGATGAGCCCTACTTGATATGGATCCCAAACCGCCGAGGCATATTCCAGAATAGGTCTTACAAGTGACAAATAGCCTAATTCTTTAGCAGAGGTACTACTTCCTTTTAATACCCTCATTACAAAGTGCAGGGATTTGTAAGCTTTTGAAACTACACATCCTACATGACTACTCCATTTCATATCATTCCTTACGTGAACGCCCAAATATTTGCAAGAATCTTCTTCTACAAGTATTTCCGAGCCAATGTTATATTGAAAATCCTGCCTTCGCACCTTCCCTATTTTTAAGAGACTACATTTTCTTGTGTTTATATTCATTTTATTTACAATCGCCCACTTATAGACCAGGTTCAGGTCCTCTTGCAGCACTGCATTGTCTTGTGAGTCGTGTATCTTTCGATATATTACACAATCATCCGCAAACAATCGACAGTCACTGCGAATTCCATTTGGTAAGTCATTTATAAACGCCAAAAACAACAAAGTTCCGATTACGCTGCCCTGAGGGATACCCGACGTTACGGTAATTTCATCCGAGAATACGCCTTCAACTTTCACTTTCTGGGAACGACCCGTCAAAAATTCTTGGATCCATAAAATTACTCTTCTATCAATCTTCGTCGAAGCTAATTTATGGAGTAGCATGTCATGCGGCACGACATCAAATGCCTTCGCAAAATCTATCACCACGGCGTCGACTGAAACTCCATGGTCTAACGATTCGCTAATGTCTTGAAAAAGTGATAGCATCTGACTCTCGCATGAGTAACCTTTCCGAAATCCATGCTGCCTATCATTAAACCATGATAATGTTTCCCACTGTTCCCTCAAGTAGTCGCAAATGAGATGCTCCATCTGCTTACAAACGATGGACGTAAGGCTAACCGGCCTGTAGTTGCCCAATTCAAGTCTGCTCCCTCCCTTAAATATTGGGACTACCGTAGCTCTTTTCCAGTCAAGTATACTTGGATATTTAAGTGAACTGTTTAATAACTGCTTTGAGGTATTTCGATGTCATTATGTATTTGGGGAAATATTTACATGTATGACATATGCACTGAAATTGGAATTGCCTTAGGTATCTTGCTAAGTTATTTTTTTTCTTCAATTATTGAAATTTTACTGCATTTGAGTAATCCCTTTTCAGAGACGAAAGGAATATTGTGTTGTTTGCATATCGTGTGCTGTAATAGTCATAATGTGTTTATCAGCTGGAAATACAACAATGTAATTCTACACCAGACTGACGAAAACTACGTTCACTAGATATGAAGACAAAATTGTATGTCAAACATACGATCACCGAGTGCAGCGTTGACATATATGTCAAAATTAAAAGTGAAGGGCATTATATGTATACTTTTTTTTACAGCATATAAAAAAAATGAACATTATGAACATTTGGAAGAATGAGATGAATGAAAGTTAAAACGTGTATTTTGTGAAGAGTATATTTCTTGTATATTTTTATGTATTGTTGAAGGGTATTATTTGTATGTTGTCGTTATGGGGGTATTAATATTTAAATTTGTATTCATTTGTGTAGGATGTGTAGTGATATAAATAATGTTACATTTTATTTTAAATTATTTATATCAGGGGCGATTGTAACGATTCGATCCCATATCTGTTATATTTAAAGGGTTATTCATTTATTATCATATTATTATTATTATTATTAATTAGTACATCGATGAGATGATTTTTATATCAGATGATTGTAAGCGGTTTTTATTATTATATTCAATTAGATTTTTATTAATATCCATTTACCTGTAAAGAGACGAAATATATATATTGCAACAAGATTTGCCAATAAGGATCAACCCAATGCGTCACAAACTGAACGACGTAGTAATAATTTCACCACGGCAAACTGCGTCATTTTCCTGAGATGCTAAGAAACCCACTATGGTGTAACCAACACGCCATTTTCTACGGTACGTACGCGTCAAAAGATTACTAGTTATGGTGCAACTAGCCCTCGTGGAGGAATGAACACAGTAGAGAGGGTAGCTTGCTTCTAGAGTGGGGGCTGTGACACCACGTGACAAAGGAAGTTATTAATACCTGCACTCGACAAGACATCCATTCATCAACAGCTCTCAATGAAGGGAGGAAGTAATTACCTGGCTTCCTGGTATAGCATCGAACTGAGTATACAGATTCGACACTGAACGATGTCTTGCCAATATCCGTATCAGCCGATAGTGGATTATATCCCTATTTAACGGTCTTAACACAGATGGCAACGTAATTGAAGATGGTATACCATATCTACTGAGATACTACAACATTTTTTAGAAATATGAAACGCAACATCGAGATCATCTTGCACACTTTTTTTATGATGATACTTCAAATGGGTGAGCAAACAATTCAATAAAACTATCGTCTCTATTAGAATTTAACTTCAATTAACTTTCAATTCATTTTAAATGTTCATTTTCTTTGAAAATAATTAAACCGCAGTTGGTAAATTAAATTCTTTTTTGTAACTATTAGTATTTTGTTTTTGCATATAATAAATTCATTTTCTTTAACTTCATGACTGTAACTTTTCTTGTAGTTAGCACATACTATAGGCAAAATCAATCATACTCCTTAAATAAGTACTGAATGGTTAGTCAACTCAGTTACACTACGGCCCGGGTAAGTGGTCTCGAACTCGACTGCTGATAGCCGAGGATATATTTATAAATTTCGATTCACTGTCTTAAATAGGAATCTGGCGCTCAACAACACTTATTATATTATACTATCGCAGGTAAGGTCACACCACAGTGTATATTATTTATTCTTATTATGTTTGTTAAATAGAACCTTTACAGTTGTCATCACCACGATTAACGACCCATTAAAAATGTTACAGTATGTTCCTGACGCCGTTTTGGAAAATCCCAGTCACAAGTTGTTATGGGACCGATCAGTTATTACTGATAAAACCATACTAGCAAACCGACCAGATATCGTTCTTGTGGACAAGGTGCAGAAGAGAACCTTCCTAATTGATATTGCAGTGCCCAATTCCCATAATCTGCAACAAACCTGCTGTGATAAAATCACCACATATCTGCCTTTGGTTGAAGAAATGCGGCAAATGTGGAGACAGGAAAGTGTAGTGGTTCTGCCCATAGTAATTTCTTCTACCGGCATCATCCCCAAATTATTGGCTCGTAATCTACAAATATTGGGAATACATCCTGGTCTACATATCAGCATGCAGAAGGCCGTCATCTTGGAGACCCGTTCCATTGTTCGCTCGTTTCTCAATGTGCCACCTTAAGAGAATTAGCCATACCGTCTTGCAAACAAGCCGACGATATGTTGATATGTCCCACTTATGTGGTGAAATGAATGTAGAAATAATAATAATAATAACAAGAGTTAGTTATTGTTGTTTTAAGGGCGGAACTACCAGGACATCTGCCCCATAAATAACAGACACACCAACCGCATCAGAAGAAATCAAATGGGCCTGGTACATTGAATTGGATAGATATCTAAAAGAATAATAATAATAATAATAATAATAATAATAATAATAATAATAATAATGTTATTGGTTTTACGTCCCTTTTAACTACCTGGGCTTTTTGAGACGCCGGGCTGCCGGAATTTTGCCCCGAAGAGGATCTTTAACCACGGCTCCCTCGCATTTGCTCACCCTCAAATGCCAGCTGACTGCAACCTTGGGCCCAGCAAGCGAGAACGTTACCGCTGAGCCACGCAGCCAGTCTGTTTATTTAAAAGAAGTGAGGATTACATCAACTGACATTCAGAAGCGCATCCCACTGAAGAAGGTTTCCAAGAGAAACAGACACTGAACCCAGGAAAGGAAGGAAACCCACCGAGAACGAATGCGGACGTACTGGACAAACAGCAAATCCCGAAGAATGAGACAGTTGAAATGACGCGGTTGTATGAATGTTTTAAATTTCGTGTATTTATAGAGAGCGGTTTCGGAGCTAAGTAGTCTAGTGCCAAAATTCTAGTTGGCAGGAATGGCGCACTTGAACACATGAAAAACTAGATGTCTCAGAAGTGGAATTGTTGGATAGCAATTTTTGTGGAATTCTTTGCAAGTGTTAGCATTTTTTTCTTCTATTCAAAATGCTAAAAGTAGGCTCAAAATGTATTAAACTTCATATTGTACGTGCCGTACGTAAAATCTTCACCAATCACGATAATAAAATACAGATAAAATAAAAACTTGGCTGACACTTTACATAGCCTATATTAACATCGAAGCTACACTAAATTCCTATGGAAGCTCATCACCATTTTAAGTTCAATTCACTATATACCGGTGTATATGGTTGGTTGGTTCCTTAGTTCACGGGCTGCGACAACGCGGTCATCTAGTCCCGTATACTTTGGGTGTGTGTAGAATCTGTCTGATAACCGGTGTTAATTGTGATGACTGCATTAGTGTGTGTTATCTGCTTTTAATTCAAGTAAGGACTGCAGTAGATAATTTCAAGTAGTTCCTACATTCGCTACCAAATGCTAGACTACCGTCCACGACACCTAGCTATGAACTTGGCATACTACTAGATACCATCGCAACCAGTGCCTGGTGACGAACGTTGGAACTTAAGAGCATTAATCAAACCTAACCTACAAATTTTGCTTCACACAAGTTTAGTTAGTGTAAGGTTCTTTTGCATGCCATAAATCTATGACATGGGCCCGCCGGCTTTACTTCCCCTCCAAAGGAAAGCATACTGATGGATTTTGAACGCTCTTAAAAAAATTCGACGACTTCGACCGGATTTGAACCCGCGACCTTCTATGCCCAAGATCGCGGATTCAAACCCGGCCGAAGTCGTCTGACTTTTTAAGACCGTTAAAATCCCTCAAAATGCCTTCCTTCAAAGGGGAAGTAAAGCCGGCGGGCCTATATCATAGATTTATGGCATGTAAAAGAACCTTCCAGTAACTACAATAAATTGTGTGAAGCTAAATTTCTAGGTTGTATTTGATTAACGCTCTATGAGTTTCAACGTTCGTCGCCAGGTGCTGGTTGCGGTGGCATATAGTAGCCAAGTTTGCAGCTAGGTGTCGTTTCGTAGCTAAAGTAGAAATTACTTAAAAATTGATCGTCTGCAGTCCTTACCTGAATTACAGATAGCACACACTAATACAGCCATCACAATTAACACAGGTAATCAGACAGATTCTACACACGCCCAACGTACACGGGGCACCATGACCGCGTTGTCGCAGCCCCTAAACTGAGGAACCAACCAACCAACAAGCAACAGGCCGAACATTATCTTCGCTAACAAGACCCTACGAATTGTTGAAATAAAAGTACATACCTGAGCGGGAAGCCCTTGACGAAACTGTACGCGACGCTCGAGGTGATAGCGAACAGATCCAACAAAACACTCAGGATGCTGATACCTTCTGCGCTTTTACTGTTGAGGATCTTTGTGATCTGAGGCACTTTCACTGCAAGGAAGAAAAACATACATTAGGTTCTCATACATTCAAGAGGTTTAAATCACTTCCTTTCCCACGTTGGTAATTCAACTGCAAGGTATGCATTTTAATTCGCTCTCGCACTAAACAACGTTTCAATGACATCCAATCAATAACTAACAAGTCATGCATCCCATGCACCCAATTTCGCAAGACAATTTTCAGTCCATGAATTTAGCTCATAGTAGGCTACCGGTATTTTTACAAGAGTGAGAATTCACTAACAAAAAGTATTCTTCGCCCAATCTTCACATCTCTATAGATAAAGGAAGCTTTTTGATCGAACATTTGTATTTATCCCGGGTGAGGTATAAAATGACTAACTATTCCCCAGTTTATATTTTGTTTCATTGTTATGGGTTGGCGTCAAAGCTGCTGGAGTAAATGGCACAAAATATCGTATTTATCAACTATATAACTATACAACTATGCCTTAAAATAGTCCTACAATGTAAGAAAGTTAAAGTGAAAGCAGCAATCGATTTTCACTCTTCGTCAAATGATTGGCTAATTCTGTAAATGTCGAGAACAAAAGCTTTTGTAAATTAAACTAAAATAATTAAGTAAAAGTTTTTCGGGCTTGTAGGCCGTGGTCCAGACAGGATATCTCCCGCAGCTGACCAAGGAAAGGAGCGGAACCCTTGATAATGCCGGACGTAGTTTCCGGTGAAACGTCGGGAGATATCCTGTCTGGACCACGGCCTACAAGCCCGAAAAACTTGTACTTAATTATGAACGCCGGCCGTGAAAGCCTAAGCTATTAAACTATAATGTTTTTGGCAAAATAACATTTTGATCGCAAGAATCCTCACTGAGATAATGCGATAAATTATGCTCAGGGTTGGATGACTTAGCAGGCGTTGATGGCGCTCCTCAATTCACACCGGCTTGCGACAACGTATGTAGGGTGAGACAGCAATAAATCATTCACTTCTCACAGAGTCTTGATGCACAAGCCACGGGCGTACAAGAAATTTAGCTGTCGCGAATCTTCCGACAAGAGTTATGTACTTTTCTTCGTTCTTTTGGAATTTGTGAGAGTGTAAGGGGGAGGGAAAGGTTATGGTGCAGTGGCGTAGCTACTTGCCTTTCCCCTGGACGGCCGAGTTTCGAATTCCGGTGATTGCAAGTACAGTAAGTATGTTCTCCTGAGAAGTCACGTTGTGTCACATATGGCATTCGACCAAATGTAAAAAAATTAGCCAGGTGGTTCCGGCGACCCAAAACAATCGGTTTTCACTGAAGAGAGTTTTAACCGGCCGGGGTTATTACACGGATTAACGTGCAAGGCCATGGAGTTGGCTATCTCCGTGCCCGAAAGACGAGTGGGTTCAAGCTCAAACGCCGGCTGTTTTTTGAAATAGCTGACTTTATTTACTTTATTCAAATCCAGCAAATTCCGTCAACGGCGGGCATTGGAAGTTAGTATGCACCTTGAAAACTATCTAGGGCTACAATACAAATTCTTTTAAAAAAAAACTTTCGATTCATTTTCTTGAATGCATCACAAACCAGAGTAGGCTACTAATTATCCAAAAGTCATCTCTATTTAAAAAATTCCAGTGAGGTACAGACCATGTCACATTGAAGGCAGATATGTTCAGCATGTTCGTCGTCTACTGTCGTTAGTATAGCGGCTAATGTGTGATTCGATTACCCTTGCTACAAGGTCATCATCAATATCCTTTAATTGGTATGGTAATAGAACTATCAGAGACCGTTCTTTCCATTGATCACATAAAATTGAGCGTAAAATTATGTTCTTTTGCAATGGCAAACACGAAGACGGATTCCAAATAAACTGGACATCGCATAGCGTAGCCGATTAACAGTCCTTATTTAGAAAGATGATAATGATGATGATAATAATTGTTGTTTTAAGGGGCCTAACATCGAGGTTATCGGCCCCTAATGGTCTGGGTGATAGCGAAAATGTCAATGAAGTGGAAACCAGAACGAAAATTAAGTGAGAAGTAAAATATTTACAAAAGGGAACTCAGATTGAAACTACTCACAAAATGGAGAGCGATAATACTTACAAAAAGGAATTTAGAACGAAAATACTCAGAAAAGGAATAGATTGAAAAAAAAACGCACAAAATGTAGGTTCAGTTCAAAATCCGTACAAAATGCAATGCACAGTAGAAATACTTACAAAAAGCAAGTGAAATTCAAAATACTTACAAAATGCAAATGAGTTTGAAAATACGTACAAAATGCAATTGAGGTTCAAAATACTTACAAAATGCAATTGAAATTGAAAATACACCATGCAATTTAGATTGAAAAATGTCCATTTCAGATTCCAAATAATCACAAAGTGCAATCGATATTCAAAATACTTACAAAATGCAATTGAAATTGAAATTGGAAATGCTTACAAAATGAATGGTAGATTCAAATGACTCAATTGGATGGACAATACTTACAAAATGCAATTTAGTTTGAAAAAAGCCTACTTATAAAATGTAATTTAGATTCAAAATACCCACAAAATGCAATTGAGAATCACAATACTTGCAAAATGCGCACCCTACAAAATGCAATTTATATTGAAAGTACTTGCAAAAAGCGGTTTAGGTTGAAAATACAAAAGGCAATTGAAATTCAAAATACTCACAAAAGTCCCAGACCCTATATTGAAAGACTTACTAAAAAGCAATTTAGATTGTCAATCCTTACAAAATGCAATTGAGGTTGAAAACACTCGCAAAATGCAGTGTAGCTCGAAAAGAGTTACAAAATGCAACGGAGATTGAAAACACCTACAAAATGGAGGGTAGGTGCAAAAAAAAACCTACTTGGATGCACGGGGAGCCAATTAACAAAAACAGTGCGGGAATCTTAAAGAGAAAAGGAAATATAATTAAAAGAAAACAAGAGGTCTGACCCCTCGAACAAGGAGGGATCAGGAAAGATGAGACAAGGGCCAATTAAGGCGGGAAAGTGAAAGACTCCCTAGGCCTCGGATACCCTAATACCGTCGGGGAAGGAAAAGAACAAGAGTTGACCAAGGGAGGTCGACGGGAAAGAAGACGGAGAGGAGCCCGGCACAAGTAAGTGGAAGCAATGCCGGACTCAGCTGAGGTCCCGTGGTCGCCAACCCACGTCCCACAAGATGTGAGCCCCTGGGGGATTATTTAGAAAGACTGTGCCGCCGAGGGGCTTGGACATCGTGGTCATTCAGCTCCGTGTAATTGGGTGAATGCGCGAGCACTGAATTTGTCTGCGTTATTGTGGTGTCTGTGGGAGTTTGTGCATTTGTAATTGAGGCTAGGATTGACGATGAGACGGCCTCCTGATTAAACATCTCCATTTCAACCAACGTTCTGCTTCTCTAAGACAAATCTGTAGAGGTTTTCCTTCGAAACACTTAATATGATCTAACTGATTGCTTTCTACCTTTGAACCACTTTCCTTGAACAACTAATTCTCAAGACTACTTCCCCTCTAATTATGCCTTAATTGCTCATAATTCAAAAACATACAAAAATATAATGAATACCAATGTTCCCACCCACAACCTCTTTGTATGTTTTATGATCTGCTTATGAGACCATATTTTCAGAAGACTGACCATTGCATTACGAGCAATTGCTATACGCCGCTTTACCTCTGCCTCAGAGCTGTCCAAGGCTAGAAACTAACTATCCAAATGTAGATTAATTCGTTAATTACTTCGATTTCTGTTGGCAGTTGCAAATGTTGGGAGTGTGTTAGTCCGATCCACAATCAGTTTCTTTGATTTTTCCACTCCAGATTTTCATCAGTGATCAGCTGGAGCACATCCCGAAGTTCTGTTGTTGCAGCATCACCATAATAAAAATTAGTTAACTTCTTGCCCTCTATCGACGCCCACCCCCCATCAAATTTTTCAAAAGCGGTACTAAAACATTTAAAAACACTAACTTTAAATCCAAATGCAGTATATTCAGAAATACTGGATACAAAATTGACCGACGATTCTTAGGTGATACACTCGACGTATACTGTAGTTTGTCATATTCTTCTTCGATCTTACCGGTAGGTTTGTACTTTTTAGGCGTTTCAGACTGATTGATAAAGAAATGAAAATCCACAGCCTGCTTCCAGTCTCCGACCGGGTCAGGTATGGAATGAATGAAGCCCCCATCTAGCGGCGAGGATACGAACTGTGCCGGCTGCCGAGGCCTGACGCACTCCTCTGGGGCAATGATTAAATGAATGACAGATGAAATGAAATGATAGTGGAGAGTGTTGCTGGAATGAAATTTTGACAGGGAAAACCGGAGTACCCGGAGAAAAACCTGTCTGCCTCCGTTTTGTCCAGCACAGATCTCACATGGAGTGACCGGGATTTGAACCACGGAACCAGCGGTGAGAGGCCGGCGTGCTGCCGCCTAAGCCACGGAGGCTTCACTGATTGATAAAGAAAGAACAGAAAATTATTTTTCGTTTTGGATGGATTATAGTGATATTCAGTACACATATAATATCCATCAAGAAGCATGGTACAAATCATTGCTGTAATTTTTCACCGTATCACTCATTGAAAGGGGAGTTATGTGGGTGGTGGAGATTGTTATTTTATGAGGTGAAACATCTAAGTGATCTGCTCAGTTATGACCAACACCCTTCGAAAATAACTGAATTCTGTCGCAGGAAGGTCAAACAGAGCTCATTTTACGACCCTCGAAACCAGAAACAAAATTCGGTAGGCTACGGAACCACAAAAAGCAACGTTTTAAGGACGTACGAGGTCCCGTGTTCGAGACATTTTTACCACACTATCCTTATCCTGTGAAAAATG
Organism: Meconema thalassinum; assembly: GCA_946902985.2. Taxonomy (NCBI): domain Eukaryota; kingdom Metazoa; phylum Arthropoda; class Insecta; order Orthoptera; family Tettigoniidae; genus Meconema; species Meconema thalassinum. The sequence continues at coordinate 490,407,481 of OX336388.2, read as the reverse complement.
TCCGGCCGCAACCATGGCAACACACAGTGAGGAGATTACTTTTTTTTTTATTAATGCAGCCAATGGCCATGTTTTTTTTGTTCTTTTCACGACGGGTCAGGGAAGGGATTAAGAAAGGAAATCAGCCGTGGACCTATTGAAAGAACCGTCCCGGTATTTGCCTGGTAGTGAAAATGGGAAACCACGAAAACCATTTTCAGGACGGCCGAGGTGGGATTTGAACCCACGCTCTCCCGATGCCTGCGAGACACGAGGTAGCGCTTTAGCGCTCTCGGCATCCGCGGCCGGTGAGGAGATTACATTCTTTCTTTTTTTCTTTTGTATTTTACTGAGATAATGGCAAGTGAGGAGATTAATTTGCACTTGCCATTATCTCAGTAAAATATAACTATCTGCACATTGACTGAAGTAGGCCTATACATTTAATGTGACCAACAGAAAATAATTTTCACATGCAGAAACTCTGGGAGAGGGTAAGGTGTTCACCCGGGGAAAGCCGGGGTACGAATGCTACAGCTACGTTAAATCTTAATCAGTGGCATACCTCAGGAGCTACTAACAACAACTTTGTTGATACGTTTCGACTGGCAATTAAAACATAATTTTCTTATCTGACCTCACAGCTAAATCACAAAAACATTGAAAAACAAAGTCGTGATAGCCTTGTGGTATTACACTGCAACTGCTCCCATACGCAAATTGATGATTGCAGCGAGAACACTAACTGAAGGATGTGATTCATTGAATTACTATGGATATATACCGGAGCGTTTGCGCAAAAAGGTGTGGGAGAAAAGGCCTGCATTGTGGATAGACAGGAGTTGGGTGCTCCACCACGACAATGCTCCAGCTCATCATGCCTTCTCAATCGTTGAATTTTTTACCAAATTCAAAATTCCTGTGCTTCCACGACCGCCCTATTGCCCTGATATAGCTCCTGCGGCCTTCTAAATGTTCCCTAAACTGAAATTTTCACTGAAAAGGAAGCGATTTGACTCGATTGAAGACACCCAGACAAATACGGAGAGCGGCTTTAACACACTTCAGGAAAAAACAAGATGTTCAGGAAAGAACATTTAGCCTACTTTCTCCTAAATGTATGGGTATAGTTATAACTCTTTGTCTCCTAATTTCTTCCAATTCGAAGTGCAAATTGGCACACTGGATTTGAGGAGTGGCGTTCAAATAATTTACCCCAGAATTTTGCAATTTCATCAGTAAACACTCCAAACAACGTAGGTATTCAGTTTATTAACACCAACTACTTACAATAATTTCAACTAGTTGCTCTAAACGTATCACTGGGAGAAACATATTTAATATAACTATTACACAGCTAATTTGTAATCGCGCGCGGCTAACGAGGAAGACAGGCCATGGCGCGTAAACCAAACCCTTCTGTGACGTAGGCAATGTACCGGTACTGCTTGATGATGCCGTGATAATCGCGCCTTATCTTGGGGATGTGTACCCTCTATCGGCAAAAATAATAACCTTCGCAATTATACTGTAGACATGGGTTCACTAACTGGCCGGTAGAGAGCATAGCTCGTATCTAGAAGGCTGTGGTTACCAATAACATAGTTCAAGTAATTACTCCTAGATGTCACTCCGGTGGTGAATGTTGTTTTAATTAAACATATATTTTCCATTTCAAAATGCACCATATAATGCTTTATTTTATAACGTCTCAGTACTCAAGAAATAATAAATATAAAAAAATCAAGAAAAAAAGTCCAACTCTGATAGGATTTGAACCACGGCCAGCCTGGTTAAAGACTAACGCGCTGACCACGCAGCCAATCGTGCACACTGTAATCGATCGTTAGGAACCAATACATATACCACGTTATAGCAAATCATGACTTGGACTAAACGATTTCTTTACTGGAGTATATTTTAAACCGAGTTCATTTCATAGAAAGTTCATATATTTGTTACCACTAGCCTATATTGCATGCAACATACTGAAATTAATAAAATATAGGTCAGAACGAGAGATCAGCTGCCATCTTGTCAAATAACCAAAACGACTCAGCTTTTTAAAATCACTTCTAGACTATAATAATAAAATATAAACTTTTAATTTCAAACGGGCCACGTCGTTTCCAACAGATTAAACGATTCTTGGTTCGATAGTCGGAACTGGTGGGTCCCATGTTAAGGATTATAAAGTTTGCATAATTCACACGGCCGCCATTCTGAAATGGTACGGTTGATGACCTCGTAGTTTGGGCACAAGACGCGCCTTATAAGAAGGAACGTTGTTACCAAATTTGGTAAAGATCCGATTATTAGTTTGGTTGTAATGCATTATTACGTTTTGACCATTTGAGTGGCCGCCATTACCTTTTGGTAAAGATGGCGGCAATATAAAAAATGACACTGAGGTGCCCTTTGCCAGTGCTACCTCTGTACCAAATTTCGTTCAATTCGGTTTAACTGGGTTCGAATTGATAGGGGGGGGACAGACATTCAGAGTACACTCACACACACACACACACAGACTCACACACATACACACACACACACACACACAGACACACTTTTTTTCGCCCTGTAGTGATCTCATAAGTCTACTTTCATTTTTTGCAAAAATCGAAAGTAGGCTAAAAAAAAAGGAATGTTTCCAAAAGTGGAAACACCGTTGGAGTCGGTGTGTTCAGTCGGAAGGGGGCTATTTTGAAGGAGATGCAACACAGTAGCATGTAAGTACCGCCATTGTAAAATTGCAAGCCAATTCTTAAAACTTTCCAATCACCCTTCGTATTCAACTATTAATAATAATATCGTATGGCCTCGGATGCCGGGTGCAAGCTTTGTAATGTGACACCCAGGGCCAGAGGGTAGCTTGCATGTCGAATTTCGTTGTTCCTTGAATCACTACGAAAGTCAAGGAGGTTAGATTTCTAAGCTCCTTGAACACTATAGCGCTTTCTAGTAGAGAAATGAGGAACTTTGTGTTGGCGGAAACTCCCGAGATTAATTTTGCCATTATGATCACGGCCTATTGAATTCAAATGGGTTCTTTGAACTGCCAACATCGTATGACATGCGTGTCGTATTTTTGCCGCCTTTGAAAAAAAAATCACTTACCACGGCCAGGAGCGAACCTGCAATCTTGGGGGTTAGTAGACCGACACGCTATCCACTCATCACTGTGGCAAGCTAATTCTCTGTGACTTTATCACACCCTAATAATAAACATGAATACTAACCACAGTCGTTGATAATGCCTATTTCCGTATTGACTTACAATCAGAATAAAATACAATGTTATCCATCAGTCAGTTAGTTAGTTATTGTTGTTTTAAGGGGCGTAACTACGAGGTCATCTGCCCCTTATATCCGTCAGTCAATATTGTAATATGTCAAAAACGTTAAGAAAAAGTTTTGGCTCAGGACAGGGAATAGAGGGCTGCATCAAACCAGTCAAAATAGTGAAGACTCTTAGGTTATCATGGTGATGATGGTTGCGTTAGGAGTAGCCTACACATCGGCAGGTTGAGAGATGGAATGCTTACATAGAGCGTTTGAATACGGGCAAGGAGATAGAGAATCATGCAATGGGAAGGGAAGAAGTAGCTCAATTGATGAGGATGAGAAAGGAGATTTAATACCGAGATCAGAATTTGATAAGAGTACTAAAAGACTGCGGCAACAAAACACCGACTCAGTTGTTACCTTGCATAGGTGAGGGTCTGATCAGTTTATGTCACTTGGTGTGTATGATTTATGAGACAGGTGAGGTACTCTCTGATTTTAAAATGGCAGAACCAATTTCTTCAATATTTAACAGAAATAGACTGTTAATGTAGCTATTTACATTTCGGATTCGTATAGTCTAAATGAAATTCAACGAAAACTCTACTTATTTAGCATAGACCAATCTGAGGTGGAATTGATGGAGATACGACAAAACGTCATAAAACAAAAATTGTAGAGCTTTATAATTTGGATTGGGCGCCAATATTGGAGGCTAAAGGGGTCCATTATTATTATTATTATTATTATTATTATTATTATTCAGCGTTTGTCCCGCGTGGCTGCGGGGTCCGCTTACATGGATCCATTGTCTCAATTTTGCTCTGAGGCCTCATCAGATTCGCGCTTTTCAGGTCTTTATGTAGCGTGTCACACCAACGTTGCAGATGTCGTCCTTTTGGTCTCCTGCAGACGACTTCAAGTGTGTATTCCGCCTTGGTAATAAAGGGGGGTGTCCATTAAGTATCGAAAATAATTGTAAAACATGTGGAAAAAAGCACAAATTTAAACGTCTGGCTCTGTCTGGTCTAAGGTATAACCAAGTTAGATACGACAAAACGTCACAGGACCAAACCTGTAGATCTCGCCAAATACGATTCTGTGGATGCCATCGTTGACTATATAACGCATAATCGTATATTCCGTGAAAATTTAAAGAAAATAAAACAGACATTAATTAATTAATTAATTTATTTATTTATTTATTTACACTCGTGACTGGAGCACCGACAACCCTCACTGGTGGAAGGAAATGCCCTGACTCGATCAGGAGATCGGGGCATGGTGTGCCTGAAAAAAGCAGCATGTTATTAGGTTATTTCCTTTTTCAACCACACTATCAACGCAGGATGTAACCGCACTGACATGCTGGAAGCTTGAGTGAGTATGCAGTAGTAAATGGACGTGAGATTCAAGAAGGTTAATTCCACTAGGGCTCTAAATTACTCGTCTCTCGAGGTCGGAGATAGCCAGGCCCCGTGGCATTGAGCGTTATCGCGCTTCTGGCCATTTGTAGTTTAATAATGATAATTATAAATTTAGATCAAAATCTGCTGTTAGACACGTCATGATGCAAGAATTTTGCCCTCGATCTGGAGGGGTTATCTAGTATCCACAAGCAATAGTGGTGTCCTGAATGCCAACATATTAGATCATCTGACACGGTCTCTCGCTTTAAAATCACCCTTAAAAGTTGACCGGCAGATGCGGTATTCGATCGAACAATCACTGAAACCATTCCTCTTCATTCGTAAGTCATACCATGAACTCACAAACTGTGAGGTTATTTCTTATAAAACTTTCTTTAGCAATCAAAGAACCCGTTTACCTTACATTTCGCAAAAGAGCGATTAATTTCATAAAAGTATGTAACACAGTTTCGCCACATGGCTTGCGTTGGCCGCGCCTTTCACCCTGGTCATACGTGTGTTGCCTTAGCATCTTAGATCACGGGCTAACGATACATAATAGTGAAAAACAGGTGTAGTTATTGATATTCAATGCAGCGCTCAAACTCTGGAACATTTGTAGGAATTTATTTTTATATAGAAGAAAAACATGCTTTAGACACGTGCTCCGCGGTCGAGCGTACGGTATAATCGATGTTCCAAGTTGGTTAAATAACGCAGGCACTCGATAGATGGCAGCAAGAGTCTCACTCAACTGCTGCCGCATTCTACCGGCAAACACCAGAACACTTTCGCGAGCGGTTGAGTGGTACAGTCCGTTCAAGTTCAAGTGGCCCCGCATAACCTCCAGGATCTTTAAGGCCTTGTAGTCTGTGGTTAACCGCGAATCATGGTTACTTCCTCCTCGAGCGAGTGAAAGGGCGAACAACTGAATTAGAAACTCACACAGGAGCTAGGCACTTGATGTTTGGATGTTTGTGCCTGTTCTCTCCGCCCAAACAGCACCGCCACGGGTCTGTGATAGAACCTGCCTTCGCCTAGGTAGCGCTATTATAGGCAAACTGAGCCAGAGGCCTCATCCCATGCATAGCACCTTCACCTTTCACAGTATCCACAGGCACTAGCTGAGTCCTGAATACCAACATTTATTAGTGCATAATGTACCAAATATTATGTAAACCTTAGGGACATACACCATGAAGGTGATGATGATGATGATGATGATAATTTTTGTTTTAAGGGCCCTAACATCTAGGTTATCGGCCCCTAATGGTCTGGGTGTTAGCGAAAATGTCAATGAAGAGGAAACCAGAACGAAAATTAAGTGAGAAGGAAAATACTTACGAAAAGGAACTCTGATTGAAACTACTCGCAAAATGGAGAGCGGTAATACTTACAAAAGGGAATTTAGGACGAAAATACTCACAAAAGGAATAGATTGAAAAATATGCACAAAATGTACTGTAGGTTAAGTTCAAAATACGTACAAAATGCAATGCACAGTACAAATATTTACAAAATGCAAGTGAAATTCAAAATACTTACAAAATGCAAATGAGAGTGAAAAATACCTACAAAATGCAATTGAGGTTCAAAATACTTACAAAATGCAATTGAAATTGAAAATAAACAATGCAATTTAGATTGAAAAAGGCCGGTTCAGATTCAAAATTCTCACAAAGTGCAACTGAAATTCAAAATACTTACAACATGCAATTGAAATTGAAAAGGCTTACTAAATGTATGGTAGATTCAAACTACTCAATTGGATGGACAATACTTACAAAATGCAAGTGAGAATCAAAATACTTGCAAAATGCGCACCCTACAAAATGCAATTTAGATTGAAAATACACACATCAAAAAAAGTTTTGCATCACCTCGGTTCCAAGAGTTCCGGAACCGTTAAATACAAAGGGAATAGAGATCAACACAAACAACATTTCAGCTCGTTTTATTGCTCATGAGACCCACACATTGCATGTTGTACCATCATACAGCTAGACTTTCAGCATTTGTGGTCCAGATTGCAGTACACACCACTACCTCTAATACCCAGTAGCACGTCCTCTTGCATTGATGCATGCCTGTATTCGCCGTGGCATACTATCCACAAGTTCATCAAGACACTGTTGGTCCAAATTGTCCCACTCCTCAACGACAATTCGGCGTAAATCTCTCAGAGTGGTTGGTGGGTCAAGACGTCCATAAACAGCCCTTTTCAACATATCCCAGGCATGTTCGATAGGGTTCATGTCTGGCGAACATGCTGGCCACTGTAGTCGAGCGATGTCGTTATCTTGAAGGAACGCATTCACAAGATGTGCACGATGAGGTCGAGAATTGTCGTCCATGAAGACAAATGCCTCTCCAATATTCTGCCGATATGGTTGCACTATGGGTCGGAGGATGTCATTCAGGTATCGTAAAGCCGTTTCGGAGCCTTCCATGACCACCAGTGGCGTACGTCGGCCCCACATAATGCCACCCCAAAACATCAGGGAACCACCACCTTGCTGCACTCGCTGGACAGTGTGTCTAAGACGTTCAGCCTGACCAGGGTGCCTCCAAACACGTCTCCGACGATTGTCTGGTTGAAGGCATATGCGACACTCATCGGTGAAGAGAACGTGATGCCAATTCCGTGGGGTCCATTCAGCATGTTGTTGGGCCCATCTGTACCGCGCTGCATGGTGTCGGGGTTGCAAAGCTGGACCTCGCCATGGACGTCGGGAGTGAAGTTGCGCATCATGCAGCCTATTGCGCACAGTTTGAGTTGAAACACGACGTCCTGTGGCTGAACGAAACGCATTATTCAACATGGTGGCATTGCTGTCAGGGTTCCTCCGAGCGGCAATCCGTAAGTAGCGGTCATCCACTACAGTAGTAGCCCTTGGGCGGCCTGAGCGAGGCCTGTCATCGACAGTTCCTGTATCTCTGTACCTCCTCCATGTCCGAACAACATCGCTTTGGTTCACTCTGAGACGCCTGGAAACTTCCCTTGTTGAGAGCCCTTCTTGACACAAAGTAACAATGCGGACGCGATCGAACTGCGGTATTGACCTTCTAGGCATGGTAGAACTACAGACAACATGAGCAGCGTACCTTCGTCCTGGTGGAATGACTGGAACTGATCGGCTGTCGTACCCCCTCCGTCTAATAGGCCCTGCTCATGCATGGTTGTTTACATCTTTGAGCAGTTTTAGTGACATCTATGAACAGTCAAAGGGACTGTATCTTGGATACAATATACACAGTCAACGTCTATATGCCGGAGATCTGGGAACCGAGGTGATGCAAAACTTTTTTTGATGTGTGTACTTGCAAAAAGCACTTTAGGTTGAAAATACAAAATGCAATTGAAATTCAAAATACTCGCAAAAGTTCCGCCCCCTAAATTGATAGACTTACTAAAAAGCAATTTAGATTGTCAATCCTTACAAAATGCAATTTAGATCGAAAAAAAACCTACAAAATGCAACGTAGGTGGAAAATACCTACAAAATGGAGTGAAGAGGCAAAAAAAAATCTCTTAAGGAAATTTAGATGCACGGGGAGCCAATTAACAAAAACAGTGCAGGAAACTTAAAGGGAAAAGGATATATAATGAAAAGAAAACAAGAGATCTGACCCCTCGAAGAAGGAGGGATCAGGAAAGATGAGACAAGGGCCAATTAAGGCGGGAAAGTGAAAGACTCCCTAGGCCTCGGATACCCTAATACCGTCGGGGTCGGAAAAGAACAAGAGCTGACCAAGGGAGGTCGACAGGAAAGAAGACAGAGAGGAGCCCGGCACAAGTAAGTGGAAGTATTGCCGGACTCAGCTGGGGTCCCGTGGTCGCCAACCCACTTCCCACTAGATGTGAGCCCCTGGGGGAACACCATGATGAATACATTCCTCTTATGTAGAAGTTGAAATTAGACTGATATATGAACATGGGCCTGTGTTTAGAGTTTGTACGTACTGGCTAACATCCCTGACCGTCACCGCAGAGGCCCGGGTTCGATTCGATTCCCAGCTCTGCCAAGAAATTGAATTTTTGTCTGAGGACTGGATGGGGTACAATCAGCCTCGTGAGGCAAAACTGATAAGAGGTTGGTTTCCCACTTCTACTTCAGGAAAAGTCGGGATGGTACCTAACTTCAGGCCACGGCCACTTCCTAACCAAATCCTTCCTCAATTACAAATACACACACTAGTACGGGCATCACAGTGACACTGGAAGTCAGACAACTTCTACACACACACCCAAGTACACGGTGCTACTCGACCACATTGCCGCAAAGCCCATAAAGAATCAACAACAACTTAGAGCTCGTACACACATCGCCGCGTAGTGTATGCTACATTATACTGTAATAACCTACATGAAAATGAAAATCCACAGCCTGCTTCCAGTCTCCGACCGGGTCAGGAATGGAAGGAATGAAGCCCCCATCTAGCGGCGAGGATATGGACTGTGCCGGCTGCCGAGGCCTGACGCACTCCTCTGGGGCAATGATTAAATGAATGACAGATGAAATAAAATGATAGTGGAGAGTGTTGCTGGAATGAAATTTTGACAGGGAAAACCGGAGTACCCGGAGAAAAACCTGTCTGCCTCCGTTTTGTCCAGCACAGATCTCACATCGAGTGACCGGGATTTGAACCACGGACCCAGCGGTGAGAGGCCGGCGTGCTGCCGCCTAAGCCACGGAGGCTACTGTAATAACCTACATAATGAAGATAATACACTTCATCTTCGAAGTTCATATACTAACAAGCAGCTATGGGGTTTGAAGCCATTTTTCACTGTTGCCCTAGTAAAAAAAAGTGTAGTGCTTTTCAGTCGAACAACACGAATGTACCCAAAAGAGTTGGGTTATACCCTAATCCTGAAAAAAAAATACATGAGAAAAAATTACATAAGATTAATAAATACATAAATACATAATCTCATGTAATTTATTTTTCAGGATTAGGGTATAACCCAACTCTTTTGGGTACATTCGTGTTGACCGACTGAAAAGCACTATACTTTTGTTTTGCTAACAAGCAGTTCCGTGAAGAACTAAATAGCCTATTTTCATATATTCCGCTGTTTTTTTTGTGTGTCGTGTAGCCTCCTGAGAGGCCGAGTGCTGGTCTTTTTAGTCGACGCCCGTGGGCGACCTGCGCGTCGGGATGAGAGATGGAATGGATGAAGATGAATGAAACTGGGCAAGGATGTGGAAGGAAGCGGCCGTGGCCTGTCAGAAGGTACTGTGCCAGCATTTGCCTGGTGTTGAAAATGGGAAACCACGGAAAACCATTTCAAGGACAGCCGACGGTGGGGCTCGAACCCACGCGTCTGCCGAGTCAGCAGAGAGCTTGGCCCCTTGACCTAACGCAGCGCTTTAGCCCGCGTAGCCACTACTGTCGGTTCCGCTGGTCTTTTCCATTAAAAACTCTCCCGGATATTAAAAGGATTTTTCGTGTGATGTATACTAAATAGCTTTTGGTACACGAGCTCACCACAAACACCGCTACATTGAGAAATTATGTGCTAGAATATGCAACATTCAGTATCGCTGATTAAGACTCCTTCCGTAAGATGGCATCGTTCTGTAACGAGCCAGGGGAGTTCAATTTAAGAAAAGTCAAAAGCACGGCTTTTATGATTTAAGAAAAGTAAGCCACTAACAGAATTTACTACCATGATTATCATAATAGCCTGTCAGCTTTGGTGGCGTAGTCGGTAGCATGCTGAACTGATATGCCCAAGATCGCGGGTTCAAAACCGGCCGAAGTCGTCGGACTTTTAAGAGCGTTAAAATACTTCCGTATGCCTTCCTTCGGAGAGGAAGTAAAGCCGGCCGGCCCATATCATTTATTTATGGCACGAAAAAGAACCTACCACTACAATTGGTAGTGTGTAGCTAAATTTGTAGGTGAGAAACGCTCCATCAAGTTCCAACGTTCAGCGCAGGGTGACAGTGTCATCTGGGGGCCAAAGTTGGAACTACTTGAAATTGAACTGTCATTCATTTCATCTCTCATTAACTCCTCTCGTGAGGTTGGCGTCAGGAAGGGCATCCGGACGTAGAAACCATCAGCCACTTTGAATTTCATGGCATCTCATCCCCGACCCTGATGGAAACGGGATTAATAACGGGTAGACATAGATAGAGAAATTATCAAAATAGCCTATCATACGAATCTTTACTTCAATCGCTTGTATAGGGTATAAGTAAAAGAAAATAGAACTGATGCCATTTTGAATTTTTGGAAACAATTGAACATGACATGTGTCTATACTAAGCTCTGAATTACAAAACGTTGTTCTTAGCATCATTACTGTCGGGTGACTAGATCGCCAGAAAAATTATTCGAAATATTTGAAAATGCCGTTTTTTAGGATTTTGAAAGTCACATATTCACTGCCGGAATATATATTAGGTTACCTGAAAGGACGACGTCGATTTTGATCCGATGATGGCATAGTGGAATAGTGGATGTACGGATAAGGGTTTCAACGTCGTCCGCAAACAGATAGCGTAGAGGGCATAGCTACCAGAACGCCATCTGTGTCTACCATTTAATAGCGAAAGCTCACAGCCATACGGCTCATTGTGGTGCAACGTGTGGAGCAAGCAGGTACAATGCAACGGAGACGCACTCGTGCTTCCTACAGCTAACTGAGCGAGTTTGAAAGGGGTCAAATTGTGGCCTTCCGAGTGGCGGGATGGTCCTTTCAGAGAATTGCCACACAAGTTGGACGTGTTGTGTCTGTTGTGCAACGATGCTGGTATCAGTGGTCAAGTGAACATTCTCACACCCGTAGACGAGGTTCTGGACGTCCACGCAGCACAGACGTCCGCCAGGATCGTCGTATTGTAAGGGCAGCAGTAGCAGATCGTACAGCTACCACAGCCCCGATACGAGGGTTTGTGAGCCCAGAAGTGTCAACACGAACTGTTGCGAACCGGTTACTAGCAGTGGGACTACGGGCACGCACACCTCTAGCCTGTCTTCCACTCACGCCACAGCATCGACGTGCACGGCTCGTTCGACTGGTGCCGTCAGAGGATCACTTGGAAGATGGAATGGCGCGACGTGGTCTTCAGCGATTGAAGCAGATTCTCCCTGCACGCAAACAATGATCGTTGGCACGTTCGACGTAGACCTGGTGAGCGCCGCCTCGTCGAGTGCATTCGTCCATGACACACCGGCCGCACCCCAGGCCTTATGGTCTGGGGTGCGATAAGCTACAACTCTCGTTCACCTTTGGTGTTTGTGAAGGGAACGCTAACCAGCGCTCGGCACGTGCAGGATGTTGTTATACCCGTTCTTTTGCCGTTCTTGCAACAGGAAGGGGATGTGTTGTTCCAACAGGATAATGCTCGACCACACACTGCCCGTGCAACTCCAAGTGCACTGCAAGACGTGCAGCAACTTCCCTGTCCAGCACGATCGCCGGACTTGTCACCAATCGAGCATATGTGGGACATGATAGGCCGACAAGTGACTAGTGCTACTCATCCACCCACAACTCTAACAGAACTGTGTGAACAGGTCGAGCTGGCGTGGAATAACATATTCCATTACAGTATTCGCCATCTGTATGATCGACTCGATGCAAGAGTCAGTGCCTGCATTGCCGCCCGTGGAGGCTACACCTCGTACTAATATGGGTGTTTCAGCATGGATCGATACCTGGTATCCCTGAACCACTTGACCTATTGATCTGTATATTTAATCATTTCATGTACCCCATATGCACTGTTGCCACAATAAATCTTGAGTGAATTGGTAACCTCTAAAAGGGTGACCTAATATTTTATCCGGCAGCGTATGTACTTAGTTTAGTCCTCTTAAACAAAAATCCCCACATTAAGTTCCGATAATATCCAATACCGTACGCAAAAATGCATCAAAACCCTCAAAAATATGAAAATGACTCAGAAAATAAAAAATAGTCCAATAAAATCCATAAAATTGCCAAATAATGACGTATACTTTTAGAAAATGACATATTTTTTAAACGACAAAATAATGACCAAAACATGACGTAATAAAAAAAATCTTCAGCGTGGAAACTATGATCAGGATATCTGTATGAGTTAGCAATGTCTGTGTTGAACCAATTAAAAGGTGACGTCATCAAAATCCGCACTCTGATAATAATAATAATAATAATAATAATAATAATAATAATAATAATAATAATATTGATAATAATAATAATAACTGGCCAATGCACAAGTCTGTCCTAATCAAAAAGTATTCAAAATCATTTGCAAATTTTGTGAAATCTTTAGACTTTGAAGTATTGAAAAATCGTCAAGATCAATAGCCATTAACACATGGGTAGACTTCGTGATTCCATCATGAATTTCTATGCAGTTTGAGGCCAGATTATTCTGAATTAGTCGTTTCAGGTAGGTATTCTTAGTCATTAATAACCGACAGTAGTGGCTACGCTGGCTAACGCACAGCATTAGGTCATGGGGCCAAGCTCTCTGCTGACCCGGTAGCCGCGTGGGTTCGAGCCCCACCGTCGGCCGTCCTTGAAATGGTTTTCCGTGGTTTTCCATTTTCAACACCAGGCAAATGCTGGGACGGTACCTTCCGATAGGCCACGGCCGCTTCCTTCCACATCCTTGCCCAATTTTATTCATCTTCATCCATTCCATCTCTCATCCCGACGCGCAGGTCGCCCACGGGCGTCGACTAGAAAGACCTGCACTCGGCCTCTCAGGAGACCACACGAAAACAAAACAAAAAGTCATTAATAGCTCAAGCTTCTCCATTCTAATATTTCTGCCGATAGAGTCAATAGCGTTTGAGAAGTCGATAAATATGGCATATAACTTGTCCCTGGTGTTGACACAGCTGCTTCATTATCATCTTGCTGACACTTAATGGCCTATGTTGTACTTCTACCTCGCCTAAAACCAAATTGTGTTTCTGGGAGATGAGGATCAACTTCATTGGTCAGACGTTGACACGGGAGCTTTGTTAAAACCTTAAAAAGTGCACATTCAAGAGCAATACCTCTATATGCGTCTGGATCCTCGGTGCTTCCCTTTCATTTGTATATTATTTAAATGGTAGACCTTCTCCAGTTGTTTAGAATCGTTCCCTGTTTGAGGCAGTGGTTCAATATTTATATGTTAATGCATCTTTTAAGACTGGAAGAGCTTTTTTAAGGTGCTCATTCATTACAAATATTATTTGGACCACTAGCCTTATTATTCTTGGAGTTGTGGATAACAAATTCTACTTCCACAAACGTGAACAGTGGTAAATCCAAATCGTCTTCTGTTTCTGGCGTATTTACCGGTATGTAGCACGGGCTAGGCCAATACAACAAACTACCGTACGGGTGTATTACAAGGGGATCCATTAAGCCCCTTATTATTTATAATTGCTACGGCTGATATCATGGTCACCACTGACAGAACATCTATATATTTGCATGCGGATGATATTGTGTTGACCTCGAAATCCAGCGAGGAATTACAAGATACCTTCAATGCTCTGACGAAGTGGACAGAAGAAAACAAATTTCATATAAATGAGGATAAGATGGTTTCAATGACGTTTAGGAAGGGTGTAAAAGCATCCAATTTTCGCGTACAAGAAAGAACTCTGAGGAATGTATCAAGCTTGAAGTTCGGTATCACATTGAAAATAAAGGGTCCTTTCTACCCACATCCACGATACGATGAATGCAGCAATTAGAGCCATAAACGGTATCCTTTCCATTGTAGTCTTCAGTCTTTTGACTGGTTTGATGCAGCTCTCCATGCCTCCCTGTCCTGAGCTAATCGTTTCATCTCTACATAGCTACCACACCCTACATCCGAGGCAATCTGTTTAACATATTCTAACCTTGGTCTACCCCTACAGTTCTTGTCCTCGACCCTTCCTTCCATAACTAAGCTTGCTATTCCTGGGTGTCTTAGTATGTGTCCTACTAACCTATCTCTTCTCTTCATTAGCAGTCGCCAGAAACATCTCTCCTCTCCCACTCGTCTTAATACCTCTTCGTTTGTAACCCTATCTACCCATCTGATCTTCATCATTCTCCTGTAACACCACATTTCAAATGCCTCAATTCTCCTCTTTTCTGCTGCACCAATAGTCCAAGTTTCACTTCCATAGAGCGCCACGCTCCAGACAAAGGCTTTCAAAAATGACTTCCTAATACCTAAATCTATATTCGATGTCAACAGATTCCTTTTTTGTAGAAATGCTTTCGTTGCCTGAGCCAACCTACTTTTTATATCGTCTTTGCTTCGTCCATCACTGGTTATTTTGCTTCCTAAGTAACAGAAGTCTCCTAATTCCTTCAGATTTTCACCTGCCAATTTGATGTCCATAGAGGTTTCTGATTTATTTCGGCTGCATTCTAGTATTTTTGTTTTACAATTATTAATTTTCATCATGTATTCTTTCCGTAAGACGGAGTCCATACCATTCAAAAACTCATTCAAATCCTCAGGCTTGTCGGCGAAGATGACGATGTCATCAGCAAATCGCCGAGTTGAAATTATTTCTCCTTGAATCTTCACTCCCACTTTAAATTTTTCTCTAATTTCCTTCATTGCTTTTTCAATGTAAAGATTGAAAAGTATGGGTGATAAGTTGCAGCCTTGCCTAACACCTTTCTGAATATCAGCTTCTCTCTCATGTCCTTCAGCTCGAATGACTGCTGTCTGGTTTCTGTATAGATTGTAGATCACCCTCCTATCCCTGTACTTTATTCCAATAGATTTCAAAATGTCAAACAATTTAGTCCAATCAACGTTATCAAAAGCCTTTTCTAAGTCTACAAATGCCATGAACGTTCACTTATCTTTCCTTATTCTACCTTCCAAAATCAGCCTAAGACTTAGTACAGCTTCCCTTGTTCCAACATTTCTCCTGAAACCAAACTGGTCTTCACCCAACTCCCTTTCTATCTGGCTTTCAATCCTCTTGTAAATTATTCTAGACAGGATCTTTGAAGCATGAGTAATCAAGCTGATTGTACGGTAATCTTCACATCTGTCAGCTCCCACTTTCTTTGGTATAGGGATGATTACATTCTTCTTGAAATCAGGGGGTACCTCACCTGTCTCATAAATCCTGCACACCAAGTGAAATAACCTGATCAGACCTTCATGTCCTATGCAGCGTAGCAACTCAATCGGTATATCATCTATGCCTGGTGCTTTGTTCCTGCTTAAGTCTTCCAAAGCTCTATCAAATTCTGATCTCAATATTAAATCTCCTTTCGCATCCTCATCAATTTCCTCCTCCCTTTCCATTACATGATTCTCAATCTCCTTTCCCTTATACAAACTCTCTATGTAAGCTTTCCATCTCTCAACCTTTTCTTCCCTATCTGTTAGAGGCTTTCCGTTTGTGTCCTTAATATTACAGCACTTAGTCTTCTTTTCCCCAAATGTATTCTTAATCCTTCGATAAGCTGTGTCTACTTTTCCTAATTTCAGACAATTTTCTATACCTACACATTTCTCTTTTAACCATTCTTCTTTCGCTTCCTTGCACTTCTTTTTGACCTCATTTCTCAGACGTCTGTATTCTGCTTTCCCCTTTTCATCTCTTACATTCTTGTGTTTCCGCCTTTCATCCATCAATTCTAGTATATCCTGAGTGATCCACGGTTTTCTACCTATTCTTTCCTTCCTACCAATGTTTTCTTCTGCGGATTTTGTTATTTCATTCTTCAAAAGTGCCCATTCGTCTGCAATTGAAGTTTGTTTAGGGTTTTTCATTAGTCCTTTTTTTATACTCTTCTTGAATCTTTCGTTTACATCCTTTATATTCAGTCTGTCTATTGCCCACCTTTTTGGCTTTTGGCTTTTCTTCAGTTTCTTCAACTTAAATCTGCATTTCATTACAACCAGATTGTGGTCAGAGTTTATGTCAGCACCAGGATATGTTTTACAATCCAAAATCTGGTTTCGAAACCTCTGCTTGGCCATAATGAAGTCGATTTGGTAACGCCCTGTATCTCCTGGTCTCATCCATGTGTATATTCTTCTATTGTGGTTAGTGAATAAGGTGTTAGCTATGACCAACTCATGCTCGGTGCAGAATTCCATCAGCCTGCTTCCTCGATCATTCCTTTCACCTAATCCGAAATCCCCTACTATCTTCCCTTCTCTCCCTTTTCCTACCACAGCATTCCAATCTCCCAATACTATAACATTTTCATCACCCTTAATATACCTCAGAATTTCGTCTATTTCTTCGTAGACATTTTCAATATCCTCATCATCAGCTTGACTGGTAGGCATATAGACTTGTACCACTGTGGTGCACGTAGGTTTAGTATTGATTTTTGCTACAATAATCCGTTCACTATATTGCTCATAATATTCCACCCGCTGTCCAAGTTTCCTACTCAATACGAGACCAACCCCTGCTTGGCCATTGTTTGATTTAGTGCTAATGACCCTATAGTCTCCTGACCAAAAGTCCTGTTCTTCCTGCCAGCGCATTTCACTAATCCCAACCAAATCCAACCTTAACCTATCCATTTCCCTTTCCAAGTTTTCTAACCTTCCACTTCCTAGCAGACTTCTAACATTCCACGCTCCGATCCGTAGAATGTCAGATTTCCTCTTTGTCACTTTTGTGATGTTAACCCCCTCTCGAGTAGTCCCCACCCAGAGATCCGAACGGGGGATTAGTTTACCTCCGGATTGAAATTTTACAAGGGAGGAGGCCATCATCACATGTAATTATGCATAGAGAGGTGCATATCCTCGGGAATAGCAATACGGCTGTAGTTTCCCGTTGCTTTCAGCCGTGCAGCAGGACGCAGTGTAGCCATTATTTGGCTTATATTATTAATATCTTAACCGTCTATAAGACTAGTAAAGAATTGATTTATTCTGAAAGGCTGCTACTCCCTTTCAGAATAAGTAAAGAGCAATTCTACTAACAAAAATACTAACCTTCTACTAACAATTAAATACCAAAATTCTACTTTACGAAGAAAAAAACTTAAGTTCCACCAACAACAAATACTACCACTAAAACTGTCTGTCACCAGGCACACTCACATGCACCCTCACACATCACAGTCTACTGAAACAATGAACTATAACTAATAAACAATGCAACTGCTACCAGACACACTCACACACCACAGTCTAATAGAACAATGACCTATATCTAATAAACAAACTAACTACATACTTACAACTAAAACTAACTACATACTTACAACTAAAACTAACTACATACTTACTGTACTGTAATTTGAATTGACAATTTTTAAAAATACTTACAAAATGTAATTTAGATTCAAAATAGTCACAAAATGCAATTGAGAATAAAAATCACCGACCTTCATAATTACAGCTACACACATTACTAGTCACCACAGAAATTAATCAGCCAATTCAACACACGTGACCAAAAAGAAGAAATGGCAGAAGCCCCAGATACAAATTCACAAAAAGGAACATGATGATGATGATGATGATGATGATGATGATGATAATACTCGCTGCGTATTGTGCATTAAGCTGACGGAGCTCTGTCAAATGCCTGTCATAACTGTTACAATTCCACGGTATCAAGAATATAAATAAACTGTCTGTCAAAACAGCTTTAAAACTATTTGACCTCAAGGTTTCACCCGCTGTCATATACGGTCTGGAAAATGTGTGGCCACATTTGAAACTGAAACACCTAGAGCAATATTGGAAAGAGTGAAAGCAAAGTTTTTGAAAATAGCCCTCTGCGTGTCCAAATACACACCTTCAAGACTCGTATATGAGTTAACAAGTGAACGTTTTACGTCGAAGAACTTCGTTCTCGCTTCTTGCTGCCATCTATACCGAGTTATGTACACTTCGTAGAGAAAGTAAGGCAAAGAAGAGAGACATATGGAGTGAATTCTACTCCACGGATGTCATGAGCTACTCGTACAAAGACTGGCATGGAGGGGGTTACGAGCTGCGACATTTGGTTACATAAATTCCATCAACCAGGTTCAAATTGTGTTTGTGACCGTTGTGGCAAGTGTTGCTATGATTTGCGAACTTTGGCTCAAGTCCTTAACAGCTTTTTGAAAAGAATAATTTACAGTTTATTACATTATAACTTCTTGTAAGTTATGGCCATTGGCTGCAATAAAATATATTATTATTTTAAAAAATAACGGATGACATAAATGAGCTTTCATTAGAAGCGTGAGGACACAGGGCGTTCCGCAAAACTATTATTTTATGACACCAAGTATTAATAAAACTACCATAAGTGGCGAAAGATAGGGAAGTTCCACATTCATCTGCCAGGTCAGGCGGTACCAGTCATGGAATGGCTGGCTATATTCTTATTCTAGCGAATCACTCATAAATAAATAAACCTAAGAATGTATAATCTTAATAACAGCGCAGCTATTACAGACAGAGTTCGTACATCGGAGACATTACGCACCGTATCTGAAGCTTATACACACTATGATGTTATGTTTCATAGGTCTTATAATACCGAGTAATGGTGGTCTAGTTACAAGATACGACGTTAGTTGTTTTAAGGGGCGGAACAGCGAGATCATCTGCCCCTCATGATGGGACTTTGTTTTCAGCAAAACTATCAGTGTTACCATGCCTACCATTTTTTTTGGAACACGCCAGAATATCCAGCAAAAAAAGAAAACGAAATTTTTCCCAATTCAACAGATTTAAGGAAAATGAAAGTCAGAACATTTTTTTCATTACTTACTGTGTGTCAAATTTGTACTAGTGTTGTCGCTCGTACGAACTGCTGAAATGATGCAAATGACAACTGAGGTTTTTTCAACTCAAAATACGCATTGGCTAGTGTGTGGTGTCTGTGTTTTTCCTGTATTGCCAGTATCAGGTATAACGAAACAAGAAGTGATGATGATGATAATTGTTGTTTGAAGGGGCCTAACATCTAGGTTATCGGCCCCTAAATTGTGTTATGCAGCATATAGGTCTAGCTAGTGCAAAACAGTTGAAGATTAAGGAACTACAATGCAGTCAAAACAATCGCTCTTAGTGAATCTTTTGCACTTTAAAGCATGTTGAACGGCCGACAGTGAATCTCCATCAGAATAAAATTACACAACAAAACATGGCAAGCATTAAAATCACAAAAACATTATTGACCCAAAATTCCGGAAGAACCTAGTTGTAAAATTGTGCTTACTTGTTGTGAGAAGAAATTACCGCAGCAAAACTAATGAAGGATAACAAATGCGACTAATGAAGGATAAAAAATGCGAAGGTAGCTTGAAAACTTGAGTGATAGTCGAAATCCTATGTTGTATGGGGCAATGTATCAATGCCATTCCTGTCCCTTAAACTCTCAGGTGCACCGATTTTTTTGGTGGATATTCTTGTGTGTTAAAAAAAAAATGGGAGTCATGGCAACACTGTTGGTTGTGCAGAATACAAAGTCGCATCACGAGGGACAGATGATCTCGCTGTTTCGCCTCTTAAAACTACTAACGTCGTATCTTATAACTAGACCACCATTACACGGTATTATAAGACCTATGAAACATAACATCAAAGTGTGTATAAACTTCACATACGGTACCTAATGTCATCACGAATGGAAGGGGTGGAAGAGAACTGTATTGGAGGTACGAAGAATAAATGACAGATTGATTACTGTAAGAGGGGTCTATTTTATATCGTTAATAAACAAAGGAAAAAATGAATCTCCTGGAAATGAGCATGCTGAGTTAAAATAATGTCTTAAAGAAACCATTAGATATTCCAGAATCAGAATTACTCATCACCGGAGGAGATTTCAATAGAGTAGGCGATGAGTAGCTGGAGGAACATGGAGGCTTTAGCTATGGGGAACGTACGGTACTAATAATGAATGGTAGAAATAGCTCGAACTTTCGTTCTCAGCTTTGTACTCGGTAAATAGGCCTACCTACTTCAAGAAGAACAGTGGACAGCGAATTAACTTCAAGAGTGGAGGGTTCAATAGATCATATTCTACTTCGATAGAAGGTCAGAAGGAACGTAAGAGACTGCATAAATGTGGATATGTAGCCCCGTGTACTTGGGTGTGAGTGGAATATGTCTGATTACCTGTGTTATGGTGATGCCTGTATTAGTGAGTGCATTTATAACAGACTAGGATTGGGGAACGGGGCTTTAATTTACGTACCATCCCGGAGTAGTAGTGGTAAACCACGGAGTTTTATGTGACCGAGAAACTTGCGATTATGAGCCACGGGACCTCCTTTTTACGTGGATTCCTAACCAAAGGACATGACATTTCAGTTCGAAAATCTCACATGCATTGACCAGGAATCGAACCCAGTCCACCTTGATGAGAGGCCAACAGCTTGACCACTGCGCCACTACGCCCCCGTAAACCACGGAAAACTACCCGTAGAACCCAACTCTTCTCAGTTTTGCCTCAGACCAGAATTGGTGGACATAGATGTATCATTGGTAAGTCAGAAGTCAAGTGTCCTTTGGGCCCAAAATCTTCAAAAAATTCATTTTTATTATCGCCATATTAATCTACGGACTCTTAGCTTTATAACGGTATATTTATTATTTTCATATCTCATGTTTGAGGCTATTTTCCTTATACTTTCACACAATCGTGCGCCCTGTTAGTAAACCTACCGAAGTATATTTTTATTTCTATTAGACGATAGATTAAAAAAAACTTTAAAGAAAGAGGCAAAGGGACAAAGGACAACAGTAAAGTTATGGTATATTGGCTTACACGGCCAGTGAATTAAAACTCAGCAATTTTTCTAGGTTTGTGCCGTGTCTTGTGTGTATGAATATATAGAAAGAGAATCTGTTGTTACAATTAGGGGCTTAGATATCGTGGTTATCAGGCCCATGTTCACGGATGTGTACTAGAAATTTTGGTCTAAGATTGGGAAGGACTGGGGTTTTACTTATTACGTTAGGTATCAACCCAACATTTGCAGCAGTAGAAGTGAAAAACACAGAAAACTGAAGCGTGAATCAAACCAACCTCTTCTCAGTTATCCTTACGGGCAGAATACTCCATTCCAGTCGCAGAATTAAATTTCTTGGCAGAGTTGGGAATCAAAGTTAGTTATTGTTGTTTTAAGGGGCGGAACAACGAGGCCATCTGCCCCTATTGAAACTCAGGACTTTCGGCAAAGGAGTCTCAATGAGTAACCTTATGCTTGAGGTGCCGCTTCCTGGTGGTGCTGATTGGTAATAGAGAGAGAGAGCGTGTGCTCTATCACACATCAAAAAAAGTTTTGCATCACCTCGGTTCCCAGATCTCCGGCATATAGACGTTGACTGTGTATATTGTATCCAAGATACAGTCCCTTTGACTGTTCATAGATGTCACTAAAACTGCTCAAAGATGTAAACAACCATGCATGAGCAGGGCCTATTAGACGGAGGGGGTACGACAGCCGATCAGTTCCAGTCATTCCACCAGGACGAAGGTACGCTGCTCATGTTGTCTGTAGTTCTACCATGCCTAGAAGGTCAATACCGCAGTTCGATCGCGTCCGCATTGTTACTTTGTGTCAAGAAGGGCTCTCAACAAGGGAAGTTTCCAGGCGTCTCAGAGTGAACCAAAGCGATGTTGTTCGGACATGGAGGAGGTACAGAGATACAGGAACTGTCGATGACAGGCCTCGCTCAGGCCGCCCAAGGGCTACTACTGTAGTGGATGACCGCTACTTACGGATTGCCGCTCGGAGGAACCCTGACAGCAATGCCACCATGTTGAATAATGCGTTTCGTTCAGCCACAGGACGTCGTGTTTCAACTCAAACTGTGCGCAATAGGCTGCATGATGCGCAACTTCACTCCCGACGTCCATGGCGAGGTCCAGCTTTGCAACCCCGACACCATGCAGCGCGGTACAGATGGGCCCAACAACATGCTGAATGGACCCCACGGAATTGGCATCACGTTCTCTTCACCGATGAGTGTCGCATATGCCTTCAACCAGACAATCGTCGGAGACGTGTTTGGAGGCACCCTGGTCAGGCTGAACGTCTTAGACACACTGTCCAGCGAGTGCAGCAAGGTGGTGGTTCCCTGATGTTTTGGGGTGGCATTATGTGGGGCCGACGTACGCCACTGGTGGTCATGGAAGGCTCCGAAACGGCTTTACGATACCTGAATGACATCCTCCGACCCATAGTGCAACCATATCGGCAGAATATTGGAGAGGCATTTGTCTTCATGGACGACAATTCTCGACCTCATCGTGCACATCTTGTGAATGCGTTCCTTCAAGATAACGACATCGCTCGACTACAGTGGCCAGCATGTTCGCCAGACATGAACCCTATCGAACATGCCTGGGATATGTTGAAAAGGGCTGTTTATGGACGTCTTGACCCACCAACCACTCTGAGAGATTTACGCCGAATTGTCGTTGAGGAGTGGGACAATTTGGACCAACAGTGTCTTGATGAACTTGTGGATAGTATGCCACGGCGAATACAGGCATGCATCAATGCAAGAGGACGTGCTACTGGGTATTAGAGGTAGTGGTGTGTACTGCAATCTGGACCACAAATGCTGAAAGTCTAGCTGTATGATGGTACAACATGCAATGTGTGGGTCTCATGAGCAATAAAACGAGCTGAAATGTTGTTTGTGTTGATCTCTATTCCCTTTGTATTTAACGGTTCCGGAACTCTTGGAACCGAGGTGATGCAAAACTTTTTTTGATGCGTGTATATTTGTGCCATTCAGTGTCTTTGTATTATTGTTGTTCTTTGGTGAATGTTAATAAATAGATCGGCTACAAATTGGTGACCCCGACGTGATATGAACTAAATATTGGAGAACATCACTTACAGTGTTCGTTATCATTCCGTTCTTTATAAGTATCATTCACCTAACGTCATGGCACTCAACGATCAACCAGCGGTGCATCACGTTTCCGTCAAGGTACCTCCGTTTTGGTCTGAAAATCCAGCTCTTTTGTTTGCCCAACTTGAAGGTCAGCTCATTTTAGGTAACGTAACTGCAGACGCTACAAAATATAGTCATGTAGTAACTAGCTTAAGTGAAAAATTAGCTATCGAAGTTCAGGACATTTTATCGTCGCCGCCAGTTACTAATAAGTATGCCACAATAAAGCAGGCGTTAATCGACCGCATGTCACAATCTGATGCAAAACGAATAGAGAAGCTACTGAAAACCGAGGAACTCGGAGACCGTACTCCATCTCAACTCCTTCGTCGTCTGAAAACATTAGCCGGTACCACCATGGCTGATGATATGCTTAAGAACATTTGGATGTCTCGCCTGCCTTCCGATGTACAGAAGATCCTCACAGTTTCAGAAGGTAATCTTGATGGGCTTGCAAAAATCGCCGATAGATTACTTGAACTAAATCCGGCAACACCCAGTACCTCTATAATGGCCTCTACTTCCGAACCTACTACCATTGCGTCATTGCAATTCCAAATTAACGAACTGACGAAACTACATACCGAGATGTCAACCAGAAACACTCGATCCAGCCGATCAGCTTCGAGACGTAGTTCTCCATACCATTATCGCTCCCCACGATCACCTTCAGTTAACAGGGACACTTGTTGGTTTCACCGTACGTTTGGCTCTAATGCCCGTCAATGTCGCCCTCCATGTAATCAGGGAAACAAATTCCCAGAGTCAGTAGCGACGGCAACTGACCCCACACCTTCGAATCGTCGTCTGTTCATGACCGAACGATCAGCAAAAGTTGCCTTCCTGATATACACTGGAGCTGACGTTTCTGTTTATCCTGCAGCTCGCCTTCCTCGCCGTAGCCTCGAAGAATACCAACTTTTTGCCGCGAACGGTACAGCTATCAAGACTTACGGACATATAGTTCTGAAACTTGACTTTTCCCTCCACCGAGATTTCACGTGGCGTTTCATTGTTGCCGATCTTATCCCATCATCGGAGCCGACTTCCTCGCATACTTCGGAATTCTCCCTGATCTTCGTCATAGACGTCTCATTGATTCAACGACCAACTTGACCAGTAATGGTCATATCCGCTGCATCGCTTGCCCATCAATTCGAACTGTAGTCGGCAATTCTCCCTACCATTTGTTGCTTAGTAAATTCACTGAAATTACTCGTCAATCTTCAATTCTTACACCAATCCAACATTCTACTGTTGATCATATTGTTACCACTTCAGGTCAACCAATTCGATCAAGGCCACGCCGGCTGGCACCTGAAAAACATGATGATGATGATAATAAATTGTTGTTTTAAGAGGCCTAACATCTAGGCTATCGGCCCCAGCTGATAAACATAATACAGCCAAACGAGAGTTTGAATTCGTGCTAGCCCAAGGAATATGTCGACCATCTACAAGTTGTTGGTCATCCCCACTGCACATGGTCCAAAATAAGAACAATCGGTGGAGACCTTGTGGTGACTATCGTCAGCTGAACTCGCGCACAATTCCTGATCGCTACCCAGTCCCACATATTGAAGACTTCGCCATCAACCTTCATGGACGTCATGTATTTTCCACCATTGACCTTGTTCGTGCTTTTCACCATATTCCCATTGCAGAAGAAGACATTCCCAAAACTGCTGTAACCACACCGTTTGGATTGTATGAATTTAAATTCATGCCATTTGGCCTATGTAACGTTGCCCAGACATTTCAACGCTTCATGGATGAAGTTACTCGTAATCTCGATTTCTGCTATGTCAATATTGATGACATACTGGTTGCATCTCGTAACGAAACAGAGCATCTCGAGCACTTACATCAGGTATTCACTAGACTTCGTGACTTTGGAGTAGGCCTAGTGATTAATCCAGCAAAATGTTTGTTCGGCTCAGACGAGGTGCAGTTCCTTGGTTACATGGTGAACTCAAATGGAATATGTCCACCTCCATGTAGAGTTGAAGCAATCACAAACTTTCCAAAACCAATCAATGTACAAGATTTCCGTAGGTTTATGGGATTAGTTAATTTCTATCGGCGTTTCATTCGTAATGCAGCAGCCATGTCTCCCCCAATGAACAGATTCTTGCAAGGTAGCCCGAAACCTAAAGACAAACTACCTTGGACCTCTGATACCGAAGAAGCATTTCAGCAACTGAAAGATGCAGTTGCCAACGCCACCCTCCTCGTGCACCCTTCACCAGATGCACCGCTATCACTAATGGTAGATGCATCGTTGACAGCAATAGGAGCATCGGTTCAGCAACTTACAGGAGGTAATTGGCAGCCATTAGCATTTTTCAGCCACAAATAATCCCCTTCACAACAACAATGGTCAGCATATGATCGTGAACTCTACGCAGCGTATGCTTCGGTTAAGAAGTTCAAACACATGCTTGAAGGAAGACATTTCACTCTGTTCACTGATCACAAGCCTCTTACCTTCGCCTTGAAGCAGAAACCAGAGAAAGCATCACCTCGTCAGTCACGCCAGCTGGACTACATCGCACAATTTACGACAGATATACGCCACATCGAAGGTGCTAAAAATATTCCAGCCGATACTCTCTCCCGAATCTCATCCATTGAAAGGGAAGTGAACTTCAGAGACCTTGCCGAAGCACAACAAACTGATAACGAACTACAGACATTCATTGGTACGAACACAAGCTTGGTTATGAAAAAGATTTACATTCCGAATTCTGGCATTCAGTTATATTGTGACACCTCAACATCATCAGCTCGCCCATTCGTTACGAAGGACTTTCGTCAACAGGCTATCGCATCTTTACACAGTTTGTCACACCCTGGAGTGAAAGCTACAACCCAATTGGTGAAGAAATCCTTTGTTTGGCCCAATATTGAACGCGATTGCAGAGAGTTCGTTCGTAACTGCATTTCCTGCCAGCGCAACAAGGTTACACGGCATGTCATGGCCCCTGTTGGTTCATTTGCTCCACTAACCATCGTTTTGAGCATGTCCACTTCGATATTGTCGGACCGCTTCCTCCATCCAACGGATTCACCTACTGCCTAACAGCAATTGATCGGTTCTCACGCTGGCCAGAAGCACATCCCATAGCGGACATCACTGCAGAGACTGTCGCGCGTGCATTTTTCAATAGTTGGATTGCTCGCTTCGGTGTTCCACAAACAGTTACATCGGATCAAGGACGGAAATTTGAGTCACATCTTTCAAAGCCCTCAGTGTACTGACAGGAACATCTCGTATCCGAACAACAGCCTTTCATCCGGCAGCCAATGGAATGGTTGAGCGCTTTCACTGTCAACTAAAAACTGCTATTCGTTGTCATGCTACCGATTCTTGGACTGACAATTTACCTATTGTTCTCCTGGGTATCCGCACTGCGGTTAAGGAGGATATTGGTGCAACAGCTGCTGAGTTAGTTTATGGTCAAACATTGCATCTTCCAGGCGAGTTCTTCACGAACACCAGCCGTGATATCATCGATGCGTACAACGTTGTCAGAGACCTGCGTACAAGAATCAGGCAGCTGCACCCAGTCGCTCCCAAGATACACGGTGCTCAATAGGCTTTCATCTTTCGTGACCTAAAAACCTGTTCACATGTGTTCGTACGGCACGACGCAGTGCGTAGGCCATTACAGCCCCCGTACGATGGCCCCTTTAAAGTGTTGCTTCGTGCCGCCAAGACCTACGACATTGATAACAATGGGAAACGATTAACAGTGTCAATTGATCGACTGAAGCCTGCCTTCATCGCAACGCCAGATGACACCATTCCGCCTAGGTCTTCGACGACTCCAGTTATTCCACAACAGGACTCAGCCAAACCTACACCTACACCTTCTCCCGTTATTACCCGTTCCGGACGACGGGTTCGATTTACTGAGAAATATAGTTGAACACTGAGGGGGGAGTATTGAGGTGCCGCTTCCTGGTGGTGCTGATTGGTACTGCACTCGAAATCATGTCTAGGAGAGAGGAGAAGACAGGATGAGGTTTGAACAAGGACCACATCAGAAAAATGGCATATTTTAAATTCGGAATTTTTCGACTAAATTAGCAGTCCATATGGAACAGAACGTTAATACAAGCACTTGGGAAAAATTTCGTCTGAAGAAATATTTTTATTTCATAAATTATGGAGATTTTAAGATTTGGTAAATTTTTAACCACGTATAAATGAAAGAGATACTGTTCTGGAAAGCGACACTTTTTACGAGGTGCGCGGCGAGAAATACCTGTTTTGATGCAGAGGGGAGCGAAGGTGGCATTGAGGTCACGACACACGCCAGTATCAAGAGAGGGTGAAGCTAACGCGTGGCAGGGAGCGCGCCACTTTTTAAGCAAGAACCAATGGGAAATTAGTTTGAATACTAAGGAAGGAATAAATATTAAAATCTTTATTTTAATATTTTATAAGAGTGTTGCACATTGAATTCACCAGCAGAGAAAAAGAAATTTAATTGGCAAAATAGATTTTAAATTGAAAGACTGAGAGAAAAGTTATGTATGAATTTGTTAATATTCATAGCGGTTGGAGGCTAGTTAGTCAGATTTACGAGGGAAATCTAACCGAGGAGGCTAGGAGACGCGAGGAAACGAGGCTCTTTCTACACAGACCGTCGAGAAGACAAGACGTACATTGTATTTACTCTTCAGAAGTATTAGACAAAGGTTTTGTGAACTGAAGACTTCAAGATGAAACAAGCAGTAATGAAAACGAATAATTAATATATTACAAGTCAACAGTATTGAGAAAAGTTATTCATCATATTCTACAAGAAGAAATCTACGACGAGAGAAAACGTTGCAAGTTACAAACTGAACATCGAACACGTAACTACGCAGAACGAAAGTCTGAAGAAGGGAGACTTAAACCATTGGAAGTTCCACAATCTTTACAAGAATGATTAAGAATTTAGGTCGAAGGGGAAGAACTACGGCTAGAAACCATTGCGCGATGAGAACGATGTTTTAAATTCACCATGTTGGGAAGATAGCACTATACTGGGCCGGCGAGATTCAGAAATGACCAGGATGACATAGCAGTATGCAGAGCGAACTGCAAAACCACCGCAGTTTCGCTAACATAACGTTGCAAGCTACTACAATGGAATTTCACGACATGGAGGTGATCTTTCATGATGGAAAGAACTATGCAAACTATCGACTTCGAAGAACATCTAAGTCTGAGAAGGAGAAGAAGAAGACGAGCGGATGCGTGAGGGAGACCACAAGGAACCCAGGACTGATGGACGCGAGGCCAGCAGCAGAACAGAGGCGAGGACGTGTCGTCATCTTGCAGGCGAGAAGTGGGTCACGAGCGGGCAGCCAGCTGATAACCTGTTCCGAAGACAGCCCACCAGGTCGATCAACTGTACTGCATTCCAAGCAAGGCCGTGGTGATGTAACCCAGCCAGACTGGAGCAGCTCACAGCAATCTGGAAACCATATGGTGATGTTGCGAGGACACCAGGGTCATCAGGTTTGTCACCAACGATCTCAGAAACCAGGTAGAACAGTGCATATATTCCATATCTGTAGTTAGACTTTGTACACGTTATTCCAGCATTGACCAACATATTTGCATTCATAACCTATTTCTTTCTTTCTTTCTTTCTTTCTTTCTTTCTTTCTTTATCGTTTAGGCCTACTTAGGACCACGGGGCTCGTATCTACTCTTCGGTAAAGTTGTTTCTTTCTTCCTCTTCCAATAGTCCCTCATTTTCTGACTGTGAGTCAGTCTTCTTTCTTCTGTCCACTTAGCTCCTGTAGTCTTCTTACTTGTAAGGGACGTTGGGAAAACGCCCTGTCGGATGACCTGACGGAACATCAGACGGTCACGAGTTTGTTCCAGTGGGATATCTAGTTGTTCCATATCTGACTTAACTGACGCAATCCATTTGTTCTTAGAAGCCTTGCCTCTTCCTGTTACTGTGAATATCCTTTTGCTGAGTCTTTCAGAATCCAGACGTGCCAAGTGTCCATAAAAGGCCAGGCGTCTTTTCCTTATAGACGTGATGATGTCCTCCTGGTGTTCATACAATTCAACATTATGACGGATTCTGTAAATGCCTCCTTCCTCTCTAATTGGACCTAATATCCTCCTCAGGATCTTCCTCTCTTTTAACTCCAGTTTTCTGAGTGGACCCTTTCTGGTCATTACAAGGCACTCAGAAGCATACAGAACAGATGGCTTGACGACGGAGTTAAAGTGTCTGAGTTTGAGGTTCTTGGAGAGGCACTTAGATGAATAGATACTACGACAGGAATGATAAGCCCTTTCAAACTTGGTACATCTGGCATCTATGGCGAGGTTCTCGCTCTGATTCGCAGAAATCCATTCTCCCAAGTACTTAACTGCAGGTACCTTTCGTATGGTAGTGTTTGTGAGAGGAATATTAGAAGGGGCCTCTTTGATATTGGTCATAAATTCAGTCTTCTGGATGTTGATCTTCAAACCAGTCTTAACTGCTACACTATAAAGACTCTGTAGGCTGTAGGTAGCCTCCTCTATGTTATTTGCCAGTAGAATGAGGTCATCAGCAAAGGCTAGGCAAGGGACGAAGAGGTTGTCTCTCTTGTAACCAAGCTTCAGTCCAGCTCCCGGTGGTAGCATCGTTCTCCATTCCCTAATGATCTTTTCCAGTACATAGTTGAAGAGAATACAGGAGAGACCATCACCCTGTCTAACTCCTGTTCTGATTGGAAAGCTTTCGGAGAGTTCACCTCTGAATCTGACCTTGGACGTCGTGTTTCTCAGAGTGGCTTGGACTAATCGTAGTGTCTTCCCATCCAGACCAAATTCCCGTAGAATGAAGAAAAGGGTATCTCTATCCACAGAGTCATAAGCTTTCTGAAAATCTACTAGAACCACCACCCATGGATGGCCACCTCGGTTCGTGTAGGTGAGAACTGTCTTAAGATTGTGTATCTGTTCTGGGCAAGATCTGGTCATACGGAAACCAGCCTGGTATTCACCTAATTCTGAGTCTAGCGGTGCAGTGACTATTGAGCAAGGCTACAGAGAGGATCTTGTAGGTAATTGGTAACAAGGAAATACCACTATAATTGTTGAGGTCTGTCTTACTTCCCTTCTTGTGGAGGGGATAAATCACAGCAGACGTCCAACCTTCGGGTAGGGACTCTGTTGCCCATATATCCTTTATGATTTGATAGATGTTCTGTAAGGACTGGTCATCTGCATGTTTCCACATCTCGGCTACTATGCCGTCTTCACCTGGAGCCTTGTTGTTCTTGAGACCATTCGAAATTATGTTCATTATTTCTTCTCTTGTAGGCGGTTGAGAATCAGGGTTCCTGTGCGGAGGCTCATGGAAAATAAGCTTTTCATTAGGTTCCTCTGCGTTTAGTAGCTTTTGGAAGTAATCTGCAAGAGTTTTAGTGCAGTCTTTATTGTTTAGTTGAAGTTTTCCATCCGGCCCGCGGAGGATGAGGGTACGAGCTGCATACTGAGCCGTTTGCTTCTTAAGTCCCTTGTACAAATCTCTTGAGTTGTTTCTCTGAAAATCATTTTCAGCCTGTTGCATTAGACTCCTGAGGTAATTCCTCTTGGCTCTGCGGATGGTGTTAGCTGTAGCTTTCCTTTGCAGGAGGAAGGCTTCATAATTAGCTTAATTTTTTTGTTGGTTCCACCTAATCCAGGTTGTACGCCTTTCTTCTATATCCTCATCACAATTTGCATCCCACCATGGGTGTTTGCCTTTGGTTGATGATGCAGGGATAGTTTCCTGAGCGGCCTCCAACAAGGCCTTTTGTAAGGCAGGCCATCCGTCTTTCTCTGTATTCTTCCTAAGGGCGTTCTGAAATTCACAATCCTCATCGCGCAGTCGCAGAGTGTTGAACCTGGGTATCTTATGACTAATTTGAAGATTTGGTTGTTTCCTAAAGGGTTGTAAATTAATCTTGACAAGTGAAAGGTAGTGATCAGAGTCTATGTTGGCTCCTCGTAATACCTTTACGTTCTGTATAGCAATATGATGTTGTCGTGCTATAGCAACATGGTCTAACTGGAACTCACCAAGCATAGGATTTGGACTCTTCCAGTTTTTTGCCTTTCTAGGTAGACGTTTGAAAGCTGTTGATTTTAGGACCAGGTTGTACTTGTCACATAGTTCAATAAGACGTTCTCCATTTCTATTTGTTCTCTTATGGACTGGATAATGGCCTACTATCTTTCGGTACTTCCACTCCTTCCGGACTTGTGCGTTAAAGTCTCCCATGAATATGATGGAATGGTGAGGTGGGACCATATCCAGAGTTTCTTCTAAGGTTGCACAACATTGCTCCACGTATTCCAGGTTTTTCCGGTTCATTTATAACCTATGTTATTATTGTCTTAAGTTTTAGTAAATTTTTGTAAAATACGATAGTTATTTTCATACGTCATTTGGACGTATTTTGAAAGCCTTGATCGATGATATTAGACATCGTTAGTATTTTTCATTGTCATTTTTAGAGCGTTAAAATATGTCTTACGAACGATTTCGTTGCGATTGCGAACGTATATTCCGTAGACTTGTTGTAACATTGGAAAACTCCGCAGATTTATTGTAACATTGGAAAACTCCGCAGATTTATTGTAACATTGGAAAACTCCGCAGATTTAATGTAACATTGGAAAACTCCGCAGATTTATTGTAATATTGGAGAACTTAGTAGATTTGATGATGTGTTAGAGAATTTTGTATATTTGTGGAAATGTTGAAGAACGATAATATATTTGTATTAAAACAAGAGTAATGAAGCACAATTTTGAGAGAAATAAATCAGTAATGTATCAGAGAAAGAATACAGTCAGTTGTTTAATGAAAGTGAATAGTTTATTACTTGAAGTGAGAAAAGGGAAGTCAGAGAATCTCATAAGTGGAGAGTTTATTCATTTCAGAAACGAAATAAGATGTATAGAACGATAAAGTTAACAGAAGTACTCTATATTGGCATAGAGGTAACTTTTGTATGCGAGTAATGGAATGACATTGTAAAAACCAGAATTTTGATGTACGGAAAGGAACAGTATGCGATAGTTGAAAGGCATAACTGAACGAGAAATGTTATTATCAAATGTTATGGATGTATATTTATCATGAAAGGATACTGTCAGATGGAAGGAGAGATATAAATATTTATTATGAACTTGAACGTGAGGGAAGTTAGTTAGTTATTGTTGTTTTAAGGGGCGGAACTACGAGGTCATCTGCCCCTCTTAACACAGATTAAAGAATACAAAGAATACAAATTTTGAATTGAATTTAAAATTTTGAGGTGGACATCTAAATTTAAAAAGACCAAAAATTAATATAAAAAACAATTAAATAAAAATAAAAATTATAAAAATAAACAAAAATTACGGAAAAAACAAAACATTATCATTCAAAAACGAACAAGTCGTTGAGTCAATGTTCACTGGAAAATTTAGATTGCTGGCCCTAACTCACTCTCACTAATAAAGCGGATAACGCGATCAGCAGCCACCGCGTCATCGGCTAATATAAGTTTGAGTGTCGTCTGCAAACCAAGGTTTCTTCGTAAGTCAGCAAGATCCACACACTCGGTAAAAATGTGGGCCACGGTGAATACGGCTCCACAGGGACAAAGTGGGGGGTCTTCCCTTGTGATTAGGTACGAGTGGGTGGATCTTGTATGACCTATCCTTAGCCTACACAAAATGACGGACTCCCTCCGGGCCCGGAAGGAGCTCCGCCACACGCGAGTAGTTCCCTTGATCGCTCTCAGTTTACTGGGCAGTGGGTCAGCTAGCCATTGACTCTCCCAAAAAGCCAGAACTTGTAGGCGTAACTGAGAGCGAATATCTCTAGCGGGTACCTCCATTGGTCGAGGTGGTAGTGATACCGTCTCTTTTGCAGCTTGATCTGCTAACTCATTTCCCGCAATTCCCATGTGGCTTGGAAGCCACAGAAAGGTGATTCGAGTGTCAGCGTGGCACAGCCCAGCTAGTAGGTCGTGGATTCGCTGCACTAGGGGGTGTTGCGGGAAACATGTAGCAATTGACTGCAACGAACTCAAAGAGTCGGTACACACGAGAAAGTGGATTCGTGCATCCTGTAGTGCAAACTGCAGAACTTCATAGATGGCAACGAGCTCCGCAGTAAAGACACTACAAGCCTCAGGCAAAGAGATCTTGGTATTTGCACCATCAATAACGTAAGCACAACCCACTTTCTCGTCCACCTTCGAACCATCCGTGTATAGAATGCCAGCGTCCGGAAATTGATGAACTATGCTGTGGAACTGCCTCCGGTAAACGGAGGCATCCGTGTTCACCTTAGGACCTCGGTGCAGATCTACCCGAATTTCCGGACGCGGGACTTGCCACGGAGGCACCTCGCTAGATGTCCGGATCATACAGGGACCTACAGCCACTCCTATTTCAGTACACGAGCTATCAAGTCTAATACCAACCGGCCGAGTGGCACGAGGCCGGTTGGCGTAACCCTGGTGGTTTTGGGTACCGAAGAGAGCTTGATAGGTCGGGTGTTGCGGCATTTGACGCATATTGGCAGTATATGCTAAAAGCATATGTTGGCGTCTATAATTTAAAGGTGGAACACCCGATTCGGCGAGTAGGCTGGGTATCGGGCTGGTCCGGAAGGCACCGGTAGCCAGCCTAACGCCACTATGGTGGATACTGTCCAGCATTTTCAAGGTTGCCGGCCTTGTTGAACCGTATGCCGCAGAACCATAGTCTAGCCGGGACAGGACGAGGGCTTGGTAGAACCGTAGCAGCACCGCACGGTCAGCCCCCCACGTAGTGCCACTAAGAAACCTGAGCATGTTCAGTTTCCTGAGACATGTCATTTTCAATTGCCGTATATGGTGCTGCCACGTTAACTTGCTGTCAAAATGGAGCCCCAGGAAGCGATAAGTGTCAACCAACGGCAACGCAGCATCCCTAAGATGTAGTTCATGGTGTAAATGTAGCCTCCGTAGCCGACAAAAATGGACGACGGAGGTTTTCGCTGCTGAAAAACGAAAACCCCGGTCGTGAGCCCACCTGTCGACCCGGTTGATAGCTAGCTGCAATTGCCGTTCCACGACTGCCATACTTCCAGAGCTGTAATGCAGAGCTAAATCGTCTACATACAGCGATGGAACTACCGCGGACCCGGCGGCGGCAACAATGCCATTAATGGCAATCGCGAACAAGGTGACACACAGCACTGAACCCTGAGGAACTCCATTTTCTTGGGTATAGTATTGCGATAATGTCCTACCGACCCTTGCACGGAACAGTCGCACGGACATGAAATTCGCAATGAAAGTCGGTAAGTTACCACGGAGTCCCCACTTGTGAAGGGTGGAAAGGATCCCGTAGCGCCATGTGGTATCGTAGGCTTTCTCGAGGTCAAAGAAAACTGTGACTAGGTGCTGCTTTCGGAAAAAAAAAGCCTCCTGTATGGCGCTCTCAAGTCGCACCAGATGGTCAGTGGTGGACCTATGAGAGCGAAATCCACATCGGTACTCAGACAGGAGACCTTTATCCTCCAAGAACCACACCAGTCGACGGTTCACCATCTTTTCGAGCAGCTGACATAGGCCATTTGTCAAACAAATGGGCCTATAGCTGCTTACAAACTTGGGATCCTTTCCAGCCTTAGGAATCGGTATCACGATCCCCTTTCGCCATTGAGATGGAAACTCCCCTTCAATCCATATACGATTGAACAGGATCAACAGTTGTTTTATACTGGATTCGCACAGATGTTTTAACATTTGATTATGTATGTTATCCGGTCCAGGAGCCGTATCCCTGCACAGTGCAAGCGCACTGCGTAGTTCCCATTCAGAGAATGGTACATTATAGGACTCCGAAGCAGCAGTGGCAAAGGACAAGGGGTGAGTCTCTGCCTCCCGCTTCAGAGTCAGAAATGTAGGATCGTAACTCCCGGAGCAGGATACATCGGAGAAGTGCGAGCCAATGCTGTTGGCAATGGCGAGATGGTCCGTGATGATGTCTCCATTGATGGACACTCCGGGTATCGACAGTGATGTCGGGAGTCCGGAGATCCGACGAAGCTTAGTCCACACTTGAGATGAAGGAGTATGCGCCCCGTCATGGACGACACATACTTTTCCCACGTCGTTTTCTTACTCTCCCGAATCAGATATCGGGCTCTAGTAGGCATCCTTCTGAAGGTGATAAGGTTGGCCATAGTGTTTTGCCTCCGATAGCATTTGAAAGCACGTCGACGATCTTTAATGGCTGCTGCAATCTCGGCTGTCCACCAAGGGACAAGCTTCCGGCGTGAGTTGCCGGATGAGGAAGGTATTGTTTCCTCAGCAGCAGCAGCCAAAATACCATTCGTTATGTGAATGGTATGATCGTCGACACTCTCAAAGTTATCTTCGGCAAACACCGCACGTGCCGTGAAAGTTGGCCAATCAGCCCGACGGAGAAGCCATCGACTTGGTAACTCGATGGCTCTCTGGTTCGGAAGAGTAACGATAATTGGAAAATGGTCACTATTACAAAGGTCATCGTGTACACCCCACTGAAGCAGGGGAACCAGCGCACGACTGCACAGGGTAATATCGATACTTGAATAAGTACCGTGTGCAATAGAGAAGTGCGTAGGTTCCCCTGTGTTCAACAGACACAGGTCCAGCCGCCTGATCAGCCTCTCAAAATCTCTCCCTTTACCGCTAGTGGTAGCGGAGCCCCAGATGGTGTTGTGGGCATTAACATCTCCCAGAAGGAGAAAAGGAGGCGGGAGCTGAGAGACTAGATCCACCAGCAGGTCGTAATCCGGCTGAGAATCAGGCGGGATGTACACGTTACATACTGTTGCCATTACTGGCAACGAAGTACGAACTGCAACTGCCTCTAGCTGAGTACGCAACGGCACCTCTTCACTAAAGAGGCTAGAGTGGACGAGAGTGCAGACGCCACCAGCGGCCATAGCTCCGTCCACCCGGTCTTTAGAGAAGAGTTTGAAGTGACGCATTGTTGTCTCATGTCCAGGACGAAACCTGGATTCCTGAAGACAGACAATGGTTGCCGAAAACGAAGATAATAATTGTCGTAACTCAGCGAGATGAACAGAATAGCTATTACAGTTCCATTGTAATAGTGCCATGGTGTGGACTTAAGTAGAAGTGGGTCTTCTACTTATGCTTGACCGTTTGCCACCCTTCCCTATCTCTAGTTGGAGATGATGGGGCAGGAGAGCACACCTCAATCTCCACATCTCCTTCCGAAGACGAAGAAAATGGAGCGGGCGCTCTCTTGGGTTGCGCGCGGTCGTCGTCGGACCTCACGAGTCTCGCTCTTGGGGAAGAGCGAGAGCGGTGTCGAGGGACTTTCTCCCGGTCCGAAGACTGGGTGTCTGTCCCCGACACGTCCCGAAGAGATTTCTTCTTGGATCGGCACCGACGTGTGTTTGGGGAAGTAGATGGTCCCTTCTCCACAGACGCCGGGTCCTTATAAAACAAGGTCGCTCCTGCTGGCAGCACTCCACTGGTAGTGGTGGGAGCGGGATGGCCAGCAGATTCGTGAGCAGCCCTGCCTTTAGGAGAGGAAGAGAAACGGCGCTGAACCGTTCCCCTCTCCTCCGCCGATCTATTTTCTTTTCTATAGGGGAGTTCCTCCATACGGACGGGCTTCGCTTCAGCAGGCTTCGCTCCCTTGGTGGTAGTGGGAGCGGAAAGGCCAGCAGAGACAGTAGGCACCCCGTCAGCAGGAGGGCGAGAGAGACGGCGACGAACCGTCTCCCTCTTCTCCCCAATATTTTTCGTATTAGGTGGGCTGGAAGAAGGACCAGCCCTGGTCGGCAAAGTCTTCTTTCCCCCTTTAACTGGGGAAGACTTATTCGCCGACCGTTTCGGAGAAGAAGATGACTTCTTCTCCGATTGCGCCGGTTTAGATGGTATAACCAGCGCCTTCTTTTGCTGGGCCGAAGAAGGTTGTTGTACCTCCTTCGGGCTGACATTTTTCGCTGGTACAGCGAGGGGTGATTTTAATACTGCTGAAAATACGGGCGTCGAGTGTACTACACTCGGTAAAGATGCGGCAGGGGTGAATGAGGGCGTCGTTGCAGCTGCAAACGATACCCGAAATTCGGGGGCATTCATATCACGGTACCTCTTGCGAGCGTCGTGATATGAAAGCCTATCAAGAGTTCTTATTTCTTGAATTTTTGCTTCCTTACAGAACTCTGGGCACTGCTTCGATCGTGGAGAGTGGCTTCCTTGGCAGTTAGGACAAATCGGGGGAGGCGTACACCTCTCACCCTCATGTGTCCCCTTGCCACACTCTCTACACACGGCCTTGGCAGTGCACCTGGCGGAAACATGCCCGAATTTCTGGCATTGATAGCAGCGCATAGGTGGAGGGATGTACGGTCGAACATCGCAGTGGTACGATGTGACCTTCACCTGCTTAGGTACTACATCACCCTCAAAATGGAGAATAAAAGCGCCGGTATCGACGCTATTCTCTCCAATCTTTCGGGTGATGCGCCTAATCTTGGTGACGCCTCTCTTCCCCAGATCCCGCAACAATTCCGCATCGTTATTTAAAATGAGGTCACGATGGAAAATAACTCCTCGGACCTCATTCAGCGTTTCGTGTTTTGAGACCTTAACGGGAATTTCGCCGAATTGCGTGCATTCCAGCAACGCTTCGGTTTGCTTCCGATCAACGGTGTGCAGCAGCAGCTGACCGTTCCGGAGCTTGGAAATCCCGCTTAGGTCCCCGAATTTCCCCTCGATTTCCTCAGAAAAAATTATTGATTTTACTAGTTTAAAATCACCCCTGTCAGTCCTGGTAGCTACCAGGTAGCGAGGCCCCCTCTAAGTCGCCTTTTACGACAGGCAGGGGATACCGAGGATGAATTCTGCCCTCCCCACCCACAGGGGGTCTGAACAAATCAAAAACTGGCAAGTTATTCGGCCATGTCGGCCCTATTAGTCGCCTCCTACGACAGGCAGGGCATACCATGGGTGTATTCTATCCCGCACCCACACGGGGTAACGTGAGGGAAGATTATTGTTATTTTTGTAACAGACAGAGGCAGACTTGGAATTCAGAATTAAGCGATAAATTGTAACAAAGTAATATATGAAGTGAAGGAGGAATTATGTGAAAAGTATTTGGACATAGCACGAGATGTATAATCGATAGAGGAGTTTGTAGGAAGGAGAGAGACGTATTCATGAAAGTTGTTACAGTCGTAATCTCTAGTAGGAATACTAAATATCATACTTTGATGAAAGTAATTGATATGAAACGGTAGAAGTTTGTGAACGTGCTAAAAGAAAGGGAAGTTGATGAAATGTATATGTATTAATGAAAGGCGTAACTAAAGACGCGATAATATGCTACGTGAGTTATTGGAGAAAGGTTCAGTAATATTTTGTGATGAGGAAGAGAAGTCATATGTTGTATTTGGAGGTAATAAGAGTGTGGGAGTGAGGATTCATGCCACACACACTCGATTTTTGGTTTAATAGCTTATCTGAAGTCTTGCATTGTTAGTTTGTTTTATTATTTATTATTGAAATACCAGAGTTGTACACTAAGTGATGAAATATTAACTTTACTGTTCGTATTTATGATTCACATGGAATTGACACACAAACACCTATTTTGACTAGTTTATTGTGTGAGATACACAGAAAGTTGGAAATACACGTAAAAGGAAGATGATCAGACAGGAGGAGTGATAAGATGAACTCTAATGTATTAGAGACAGTCATTTTTATATCGTGCGGGACGCGATCATGTATAAAGTGTAAATACGTTATTATTTTAGTATTAATTATTGTTTTAGCATATTTAGGAACATAAGATTTAAATTGAAGACTTTAACGAATGTATTATGTAGGGAGAATACTTGTTGCGATGAGCGTTAAAGCATAAATATTTAGTAAACAAGTAGGACAGACATTACTGTCAGTAATTAAACTCTCTGTTTAATTGAATGTTATTAAGCAAGAAATATTTGTTGACACAGTATAAAGATGCAAGAAGACTTTTATTAAACGCATCACGCCTATGTGATGCACATATAATTATTTTATTTTATATTTTGGTGAAGGGAAGATTTTTGTCATGTGATACATTTTATTATTAATAAATAGCAAGAACGTTTTTATTCTTGCTGAGTTTTTTAGAACTGTTTCTTTGATTCAAAGCTTAATTACACTAGAACGATACCGCTAGCTAGATGCACGCAGATGATCGACGACTTATCTTAACGTCCGAGAGCCGAGTTGCTCGTTAAATGCTCTACCTTTATTTGTTTATTTTTTCTGTACTGTATGCAACTAGTTAGTAGTATAGTTAGAGATGTATATATGTGTTCCTAGGGTTCTCTAGTCATCAGTCCGGTGAGAGTTGTTTAACTCATGGCCGAGTGTTGACATTCTCACGATCCTTTTACCATCTGTGCGGATTTGGGACTATGCTCTAGAGGAATTCAGGCGCAGTACTAGAGAGAGAGAGAGAGAGAGAGAGAGAGAGAGAGAGAGAGAGAGAGAGAGAGAGAGAGAGAGAGAGAGAGAGCGTGTGCTCTATCTGTGGATATATATTTGTGCCATTCTGGGTCTTTGTATTATTGTTGTTCTTTGGTGAATGTTAATAAATAGATCGGCTACAGGCTAACTTGCAACAACATGCACGTGGGAGAATGAATAGAAGGAAATTACTGCATTAAAAGTATTTTCAGATAAGTATGTTATTTATTTATTTATTTATTTATTTATTGATTGTTGTTTTAAGGGGCGGAACATCGAGGTCATCTGCCTCTCTTAACACTGATTAAAGAATACAAATTTGGAATTGAACTTAAAATTTAGAGATGGACACCTAAATTTGAAAATACCACCTCAGCGCGGACCACCTCACCTCGGACCAACTCAAGTCGGACCTCCTTAGCGCGGACCACCTCAGCACGGGCCACCTTAACTCGGAACACCTCAGCGTGGATCATCTCACCTCGGACCACCTCAACTCGGACCTCCACAGCGCGTATGATTTATTCCCTCCCCATCCACTGGGGGTCTTCCAAATCAAAGTCACTCATGTCAGTCGGTCTTGTCGGCCCTATTAGTCGCCTCCTACGACAGGCAGAGCATACCGTGGGTGTATTCTAACCCGCAACCCACTCCGGGGCCCTTGATGGTGTAGCATTATCCAGGATGCACCAGAAGTGGTGGGGTTACACACACCCTGCTTCCTTAAGGGCCTTGTGCAGAAGGCAGAAAGATATCATGAAAAGAAAAAGAAGGCTGACCCCTCGAAAAATGAGGGTATCAGGAAAGATGAGACAAGGGCAACTAAGGCGGGAAAGTGAAAGATTCCCTAGGCCTCGGATACCCTAATACCGTCCGGGTCGGAAAAGAACAAGAGTTGACCAAGGAAGGTCGACAGGAAAGAAGACGGAAAGGAGCCCGGCATACGTAAGTAAGTGGAAGCAATGCCGGACTCAGCTGCGGTCCCGTGGTCGCTAACCCACGTCCCACTAGATGTGAGCCCCTGGGGAGTCAGACAAGACGCAATCATTCGGGTTTCACTTATTTTCAACACTTGGCATTACAAATTAAATCCATCTAAAGCTCCTAGTCTGTTCGATCTGCTGTATATCCTGTCTCTAACCTCGACTGAACGACACACATTCACTAGTAAGTCTATAGTCGTGTAACAAGTTACGATATGCCAACTAACTAACTTTCATTTTTTCCGTGGCCTACATAATTCAAATAAAGGGTATGTGGACATCAGTCTAACAGCACCACACCTTCATTCAACGTCGAAGGAAGATACAAGGTGCAATATTTTAAACAGGTGGTCCTTCAACTCCTTGATATTCATTAAGTAATACTATCCATGCCGTCACACGGTGCATCATCCGGCCGCCTTCTGTTATAGCAACTAGCGTTCT
Organism: Meconema thalassinum; assembly: GCA_946902985.2. Classification (NCBI taxonomy): domain Eukaryota; kingdom Metazoa; phylum Arthropoda; class Insecta; order Orthoptera; family Tettigoniidae; genus Meconema; species Meconema thalassinum. The sequence continues at coordinate 490,365,988 of OX336388.2, read as the reverse complement.
TGGCTGTCACCCCGGAGGTCTGGGGTCAATCCCCGGCTCTACCAAGGAATTAAATTCTGGTCTGAGGGCCGGAACGGGGTACACTCAGCTACCTGAGGCAAAACTGAGAATAAGGTGGGTTTGATTATCATCTCAGCCATCCCGGAAGTGGTTTTCCGTGGTTTCCCACTTCCACTTAAGGCAAATGTCAAACTTAAGACCACGGCCACCTCCTTTCTAATCCTCACCTGAATTACAAACACACATTATTGCAGACATCCCAACAACACAGGTTATAAGACAATTTTATTTTATTTATGTATTTAAATAAGTTACCGGTATATGTAGGCCTACACATTCCCAAGTACGATGTCCAAGCCCCTCACATGAAACAACAACACAGTGCATCAAATTGCAGTCATAGTTTCCATATAAGCTAATATTAGCCTTTCAAGATACGACTCCCGGTGGCCGAGGTGGAAACTATTCTTTGTTTACTTGTGTCATGATGTCAGCCTGCTAGTTGACAGGTACAGTCGTGCGGGTAGGATATAACTTACGTCCAGTAGTCTTTCACATCGTTATGCCCATCTAAAGAGCGCGAGATGTTGATCTTTCTTCTGCCAAAATCTCTTCATCTGGGCACTGAAGAGTTTCTTCCGTTCTTCAGTCCATGGTTTCCTGGTACTGGTACACAAAATGATAGTTGTTGACAACTGTTTTGAATTTAGATCTGTCTTGTATGATTTCCTCCACGATGCCAACTTCCTGAAGATCTTCCTCCATTTCCTTAAGCCAGTGGGTCTTGACTTTCATTGAGAGAGCAAGGCTGAGAATCCTCTTCGTCAGGCTGTCATCGGTCTTGCGAAGAATGTGGCCATAGAACTTTAATCGCCTTTTCCTGAATGTGTCGGTGATCCTTTCAGAGTGATGATATAGCTCTGAGACTTCAGTTTCATCTAGATTCCCTCTACGCAGACTGGACCAAAGATTTCCCCTCAATATTTTCCTCTCTTGCTTCTCTATTTCTTTAATAAGAGATCTGCCTCCAGTGAGCAAGGTTTCCGAGGCGTATAATGCTTCAGGTTTGATAACTGTGTTATAATGTCGTAATTTAGCATTCCGGGATATTGATCTTTTGTTATATCTGTTGCAGGTAATTCTTTAGGCCTCCTGTAATTTTGAAATTCTCTCTTGATTTGCTTCACGGCTCAATCCGCATGGCAGAATTACTTCTCCTAAATATTTGAATTAATTTACTTGATGAATTTTGCCGAAATTAGTCTTCAGAGGTTGCCCATCCAGATAACGAGAGGATCCTTCTAAGTATTGAGTTTTTACATATGATATTTGGAGCCCGGTCTTAGCTGCAATTTCGTGAAGTTTTTCAAGAGCCTGAACTGCCTCTAGTCTATTGTTAGAAAGAACAGAACAGCCATATCATCTGCGAAAGCCAAACAATGCAGATGAATTCTGTTTTTTAGTAGTGGGCCAATAGTTATTCCTTGTTTCTTTTTCCAATGTCCTGATGATTTTCTCCAGCACAAGATTGAATAATAACGAAGGTAGTCCGTCTCTTTGTCGAAGGCCTGTGTCAATATGAAAAGGATCAGAAAGTTCACCTTGAAATTTAACTTTTGAAGTTGTGTCTGTCAGTGTCTGCTTAATTAATTCTCTTGTTTTCCTGTCAACTTTAAATGCTTCTAGAATGTTGAATTGAGTGTGCCGGTCAACCGAGTCGTAAGCTTTCTTGAAATCAACAAACGTAATCACTGTTTGCCTGGTTTTACGAATTTGCAAGATGGTTTTGAGATTGAGAAATTGTTCTGTACATGACCTGCCTATCCTAAACCCTACCTGATATTCGCCAAATAGGTGTTCTGCAGTGGCGAAGCTACATTCATGTAACTGAGTAATCTAAAGTACTTACCTTATCGTTTTTTGTAGATAAACTCCAGTCTTGTTTTTCGCTCACCAAAGACATCAATGATGCTTTCTTTGAAGATGGCATCCCTGGAAAGATTATTCACCAAACTCTTCTCAATAGCCAGAATACTCAAATTGCTCAGTCTAAAATCTGACATGGAGTTCCTTAAAAATGTCTTAACTCACTTCAATGCACTTATACTTCGTTCACTCGAAGCAGTAGAAACAGGAAAGGTAAGAATCAGTCTCATGAGGCGCACTGCTTCTTGTTATATTTTTTCTAGACCCTTATTCAAAAAATATTATCTTCATAGGACAACGAGGCTTGCCACGGTGGGTGAGTGGTTAACGTGTCTGATTACCAACCCCAAGCTTGCAGGTTCGCCCCTGGTCGTGGTAAGTGATTTTTGAAAGGCGACAAAAATCACGACATGGATGTCATACGTTGTTAGCATGTTAAAGAACCCATTTGAATTCAGTAGGCCGTGTTCAATGGCAAAATTAATCTCGGGATTTTCCGCCAACACAAAGTTCCTCCATTCTCTACTAGAAAGCGCTGTTGTGTCAAGGAGCTTAGATATCTAACCTCCTTGACTTTCATAGCGTTCAAAGGAACGACGAAATTCGACATGCAAGCTACCCTCTGGGTGTCAATTAACAAAGCTTGCACCAGGCATCCGAGGCCATACGATATTATTATTATTAGTAGTAGAGTACAACGAAGAAAATGTATTGATTTTCAATACACTATTAAATCACTACACTGATCCATGTTTTAAAACTCACAAACGAACATTCACGCGCTGAGATACCGCCCGCCCCACGAATGCACAGCTTGGAGCCTAGGCTCTCTGCTGGCGCATTCAGCTATCGACCATCCGCTTGACGCATACGCAACTGACTTCTCTACTCACTGAGACTTGAGCCAGTTTCAAAGGGTAAGTTTATGTTCGACGATAATTATAACTTTATACAGTGTGTTACAAAAAGGTACGGCCAAACTTTCAGGAAACATTCCTCACAAACAAAGAAAGAAAATATGATATGTGGACATGTGTCCGGAAACGCTTAATTTCCATGTTAGAGCTCATTTTATTACTTCTCTTCAAATCACATTAATCATGGAATGGAAACACACAGCAACAGAACGTACCAGCGTGACTTCAAACACTTTGTTACAGGAAATGTTCAAAATGTCCTCCGTTTGCGAGGATACATGCATCCACCCTCCGTCGCATAGAATCCCTGATGCGCTGATGCAGCCCTGGAGAATGGCGTATTGTATCACAGCCGTCCACAATACGAGCACGATGAGTCTCTACATTTGGTACCGGGGTTGCGTAGACAAGAGCTTTCAAATGCCCCCATAAATGAAAGTCAAGAGGGTTGAGGTTAGGAGAGCGTGGAGGCCATGGAATTGGTCCGCCTCTACCAATCCATCGGTCACCGAATCTGTTGTTGAGAAGCGTACGAACACTTCGACTGAAATGTGCAGGAGCTCCATCGTGCATGAACCACATGTTGTGTCGTACTTGTAAAGGCACATGTTCTAGCGGCACAGGTAGAGTATTCCGTATGAAATCATGATAACGTGCTCCATTGAGCGTAGGTGGAAGAACATGGGGCCCAATCAAGACATCACCAACAATTCCTGCCCAAACGTTCACATAAAATCTGTGTTGATGACGTGATTGCACAATTGCGTGCGGATTCTCGTCAGCCCACACATGTTGATTGTGAAAATTTACAATTTGATCACGTTGGAATGACGCCTAAACCGTAAAGAGAACATTTGCACTGAAATGAGGATTGACACATTGTTGGATGAACCATTCGCAGAAGTGTACCCGTGGAGGCCAATCAGCTGCTGATAGTGCCTGCATACGCTGTACATGGTACGGGAACAACAGGTTCTCCCGTAGCACTCTCCATACAGTGACGTGGTCAACGTTACCTTGTACAGCAGCAACTTCTCTGACGCTGACATGAGGGTTATCGTCAACTGCACGAAGAATTGCCTCGTCCATTGCAGGTGTCCTCGTCGTTCTAGGTCTTCCCCAGTCGCGAGTCATAGGCTGGAATGTTCCGTGCTCCCTAAGACGCCGATCAATTGCTTCGAACGTCTTCCTGTCGGGACACCTTCGTTCTGGAAATCTGTCTCGATACAAACGTACCGCGCCACGGCTATTGCCTCGTGCTAATCCATACATCAAATGGGCATCTGCCAACTCCGCATTTGTAAACATTGCACTGACTGCAAAACCACGTTCGTGATGAACACTTAACAGTTGATGCTACGTACTTTTGTGCTTGATGCTCGTACTGAGAGCAATGAGTCGCATGTCAACACAAGCACTGACGTCAACATTACCTTCCTTCAAATGGGCCAACTGGCGGTGAATCGAGGAAGTACAGTACATACTAACGAAACTAAAATGAGCTCTAACATTACGTCAACATTACCTTCCTTCAAATGGGCCAACTGGCGGTGAATCGAGGAAGTACAGTACATACTAACGAAACTAAAATGAGCTCTAACATGGAAATTAGGCGTTTCCGGACACATGTCCACATAACATATTTTATTTCTTTGTGTGTGAGGAATGTTTCCTGAATGTTTGGCCGTACCTTTTTGTAACACCCTGTATATGTTTGACACAGTTATATCAACATTTGCTACATTTGGATGTCTCCCGTGCAAATGATTTGCTTTCCATGCTTCCATGGAAGCGTGGACATCTTCTGAAGGTCAGTATGCAGGTGGTGTTGAATCTCTTGTTGACACAAGACCAATGGCGTTGATGTGTCCACCTCACTAATGGCTCTGTGAAGTACAGATGATCTCGCTTCTGCGTAGAAGTACTCCCTAATAAGGCTGTTTATCTGTCGTTTCATCTGGTTATCAATGTCAATGAACCCACGTCCGCCTAGGCTTCAGGGTAGAGTCATTCGCTCTATTGCAGACCGTGGGTGGTGTTTCCTTGTTCTTGTGAGCATCGTTCTCATATTTGGCTCAAGACCGTCGATGTCCGTTTTACACCATTTGGTTATGCCAAAGGAGTAGTTCAGCACGTGTTAACAGCTTTCACTAGGTTTTTGCTGTTCAAGTGCGTTTTTATGATTTGTTTTAATCTTTTGACAAATTCACAGGACAGATCTTTCATTATTGACACATGGTCAATATTCCTAGCTTGGTTTACTCCTAAGCATTTGTAGGTGTCTTCTGTCAACATAGCCTAAATATGCTGCCCATCGTTCAGCTCATACCCGGACTTCAGTATTTTTCCTCTCATTACCTTAAGTGTCCGACACTTGTCCAAACCAAACCCCATTTGTATGTCTCGTGAGAATGTTTCAACTATTCTCAGCAAGTTTTCCAGATGCGACTGTGTTACGGCATAGAGTTTAAGGTCGTCCATGTATAGCAGATGATTTAGCCGAGTACCAACTCTCTTTCCAATCTTGATAGAAAAGCCGTGGTGAGTCGAGTTAAGCTGGGTAGATAAAGGATGCATTGCCAGGAATTATTACTAACATTATTATTAATATTAATAGATCTCTTCTGAGATGACACGAAGAATGGGAACGTGAGCATCGTGGCAGGTGGACCAGGCTCAACAAGCAGCTGGGGCCATGGTTGTCGAGGGAAATTGTGAGGTTAATAATTACAATACCATGTTTCTCTCTGGGCATGGCTATAATGAAGCATGCCTCCATAGAAAGGGAATATCGCCGAGTTCACAGTGGAGGTGGAGAAATCTTCGAAGACTTCTAGAGACACAAGTTGGAGTCATTATACCAGACAATGTGGTGGATAAAATGCTCAGCAGCAGAGAGAGTTCGATACAGATTGCTGTCTAAATCTCTGGGCTGTTAAAAACAAAACAAAAGAGGAACCTAGAACATTGGTTGCTGAAGACAGTAATTATTATCAAAGTAAATGAAATTGACCGAGACCTCTGGTCGTAACAGTGGCTCCACCCTGAAGTAAGCTAAGGCTGAAAAGGCAGTTCCAGGGTGGGCTTCCAGCCAAGTACATTGGGTTTGCATTCATAGTTCACAATATAACTTCTGTCTAATTAAACACAATTAGCGCGCGCAGTGCTGCTAGACTTATGTGCAGATTGCACTCTGTTATCACTGTGTCACACTCATCGTCCCGCAAGGCTACTGCTGCTATGATCAGCAAACGCTGACGCAGCCAAATTCAGCGGCGGTCGTATCTTGAAAGGCTAATAATACTTACATGCATTACCGATAGGATAGTTTCTACGTACAGTATGATAAAACGTACTGATAAAGAAGTCACAAACTCCGAGACCCCGAACAAGGAGAATTAATCTCATTGCATTAAAATACCGGTTTGACGGTAAACAGAAAGCGATCGTTTAAGAGCAACAGATAATCAACCACATGGGATGTTTCTTATGAATATCATATCACAGTTCTGATGCATGTGTCTCAATGAAGCATGTAAGAAGTTCACTTCACATCGAACGTGGAGTGAGGAAATTTTACTGTGAACATTTCGACACAATCTGTATTTTTTAAATTTTTGCCAGCTGATGTGGGTCAGCGGTAAAGTGTTGATCATGAAATTGATTCAAGCTCGGCTACCGGTTCGAATCCGGCCACGGGTATGGATGTGTGTTGCCTTTAATTGTAAGCCCACTCAATTTCCATGATACAATAATCTTTCCTGATCACACCAAGACACGAAATACAAGCAAAAATAAATTAAACTAGAAGACCCGTGCTGCTACGCAGCATTCTTTTCAACAATCCTACAGCACTTCTTTCCATGTTATGAGATTTGCTGTTCGCATGTCTTCATGCTAGTGACCTGAACAGACATTTACGGTACCGTTGCTTTTGGATAAATGATGAAGTAGACTTATGAAATCAAATATGTGGGCGTCTGCCACCCTCTGTGTGTGTGTCACACCTTATCTTTAGCGGTTTGCCCAGCGTAAGCTTAAAAGGCAGGTCCCAGAAGCAATTCTGAAAAGCCGAGGTGAACAGCGAAACTCCATTGAATTTAGAGAATTAACTCTTGGGTTACATATAGAAGTGTGAAAATTAATAGAATAGACTCGTGCTGCTCCGCAGAATTCATTTCAACAATCCTATAGCACTTCTTTCCATATTATGAGATTTGCTGTTCGCATGTATTCATGCTAGTGACCTGAACAGACAATTACGGTACCATTGCTTTTGGAAAAATTATGAAGTAGACATGAGAGCAAATGTCGATCATCCAAGTGTATTTATTAATCGCATGCAATAATGTTTTTTCTGAATTAGGGAACCACCCGTTTCAATTTGGGTACAATCGTGTTGACCGACTGAAACACATTAAATTTCCATTAAAAGGCAACACTGAAAAAATGGCTTCAAATACCATAACATTGTATGCTTATTTACGAAGTCGTCCAGTATTTGTGATATCAGGATTTCAACGTATATTATTGTCGTATAACAGGCAAAGGTACATTAGTTGAAGTTCATGAAACAACATTTTGGACATGCCTTGTATGTTTCATAAGTAACGAATGAATTGTGGAATAAAAAGAGAGCCGTAGCGCATGGCGCGATTTCAAAGACATCCAGAAGGAAGTCGCCCAGGCGGGTGGATTCACTATAATATTCTTCGTAATGGGTTGGGATTCATACAAAAGAAATTCCCGGCTCTACGAAGAAATGTAATACTGATTTGAAGGTTAGAACGGGGTACGCTCAGCCTCGTGGGGAAAACTGAGAAGGGGTGGGTTCGATTCCTGCCTCAGACATCCTGGAAGTGGTTTTCCGTGGTTTACCACCTCTACTCCAGTCAAATACCACGATGGTTCCTAACTGAAGGCCATGGCCGCCTCATTCTCAATCCTATCCCCAATTTACACATGCTAGTGCAACAATCACAATAACACAGGTTATCATAAAAGTTCTACACACACACACACACACACACACACCCATGTACTCGGGGCAACATGGCCACGGTGTCTAAGACCCGCAAATGAAATAACAACTGTCTACACATGAAAACTGCAAAATGGTGATAGGAGAATGTAGGAATGTCTGGTACTATTTTCCTCTGCCAGGATAGCATTACATTACATTTTGCTAATATGCTGATTAACTGTGCATACGATAGGATAGAGAACACCACAGTCCAATACAATCTTTGATTCACAATCGGTCAGTTTTCCCATGTGCAACAATATACCAAAACGTCTGTAGCAATCAAGACAAACACGGAGGCTACACAGTGAAACCAGCCATCTGAACAAAATACATGAATTATGAACATACATTCCTTATACTATAGGGACCAATTTTCCTTGATAATAATGCCAACTATATATTTTTTTAAGATCTTTGCACAACTTAAAATGAACACCGAGGGCATACTAATTGTATTTCGTCTTGCTGGCAAATAAAAAGTCGTGCAAAGGTTAATATGTATTTATTGCAACAAATAAGGTACAAAGATAATTGTATAGGCCTACTCATTTGTCTTTTAATTCACTGTAATGTAACGCGGTATCTCAATTGTATAATTGGACACAAATAACACACGCAAATTTAATTTGTTTCGTGAAATTAGTTGTCTTGCGTATACAGTACTAGCTGAAGTACCCGTGCTTCGCTATGCGTCATAAATAAATTAAAATGTGAAGGTGACAGTTAAAACAGGGGATAGGCGAGATGCTGCGCAGAGGGATATTAAGGATGGAACATTTTGTCCAACTACACCGCTCGGCGTTGACCGTGTTTTATAGCACAAATTTAGGTTTTTCTCGCTAACCGTAGGAGATACCTTTCGGATAGAAAATGTAATTTTAAACCTCGTATATGCCATCAAAAGTTTGCTATTTCTAAGCGTTCTCTTTTTATTTGAAATGGAAATATGAAAGTTTGAAACCAAAGGGTGTAGTGACGTCACTAAAATGGTCGCCATCTTTAAATAGTGCAAAGCATTCAAATAAAAAGTAATCTATATGTTAACCAGGTAAATCAGCTACTTCCATGTAAAATTCATGTAAATCGGACCAGTGGTACTTGCGTGATTGAGTAATACACAGACACACACCATCTCATTTTTAGCCTCGCTTCGCTCGCGTCATAGTCGTGTCGTATTGTTATTCAATGAAATGCAGGTTTAACCCCGTTAACACCCCTTTAGAACCTGAATATCCAAAAATCCCTCCTTAGTAGACACTTTCGACACACAACAAACATATCCCCAACATATCATTCTTCTAACTTTAATAGTTTTGGTTGGTCGATGAGAGTGAACATCCAAAAATCCTTCCTTAGTGGACGTTTTTCTTCCAGAATTTCACCCCTCCCCATAGGCCCCTTAAATTGTATTTATGAAAAAACGGTCGAACATCTATTTATTTTATTTATTTATTTATTTATTTATTTTTAAGCTGATTGATTTCCTCCGAGTTTCAAACACCTCGCTAATGTCGTTTAAGAGATACACGCTCCGTTAGGAATCTTTCAAACCCCACTTTTCATCCCTTTCACCTTATAATATACACTACATCGAAAAACCATTAGACATGTGTCAGCTTATTTTAATGATTAGAATATATGCCAAGTATCACATCCCCAAATGAAACCACTCGTGAGATATTGTTATTCAATGAAATGCACATTTACCCCTTAACACCTCTTTAGAACCTGAATATCCAAAACTCTTTCCTTAGTGGACGTTTTCGACATACAACGAACATATCCCCAAAATGTCATGTTTCTAACATCAATAATTTTGGCTGGGCGATGATGAGTGAGTCAGTCAGGACATTTTCTTTCAATTATTTTTGATAATTTCACCCCTCCCCATGAACCCCTTAAATTGGATTTATGAAACAAACGGTCGAACACCTATTTACTTATTTAAAGCTGTTTTCCCCCTGAGTTTGATGAGTGAGTCAATCAGTTAGGACACTTTCTTTCCTGGTTTTTTTTCCCCCAGAATTTCACCCCTCTCCAAGGGCCCCTTAAATTGGATTTATGACAAAACGGTCGAACACCTCTTTACTTGTATTTAAAGCTGTTTTTCCCGTCGAATTTCAAACTTCTCGCCTATGTCGTTTCAGAAATACACGCTCCGTTAAGAATCCTTCAACACCCAATTTTCACCCCTTTCACCTCATAATATACTGTACACCACATCGATAAACCCTTAGACATATGTCTGATTATTTTTAATGATTAGTTTATATACCGAATAACACATCCCCAAAGAAACAACTCATGAGATATCGTTATTCAATGAAATGCACGTTTACCCCCTTAACACCCCTTTAAACCCCGAATAAACAAAAATCATTCCTTAGTTGACGTTTTCGACATACAGCGAACATATTCCCAAAATGTCATGTATCCAACTTGAATAGTTTTCGTTGGGCGTGATGAGTGAGTGAGTCAGACAGGACATTTTCTTTCAATTATTTTTACCAGAATTTCACCCCTCCCCACGGGCCTCTTAAATTGGATTGATGAAAAAACGCTTGAACACCTATTAACTTGTTTTTTAAGCTGTCTTTTTTCCCTGAGTTTGATGAGTGAGTGAGTTAGTCAGTCAGTCAGTTAGTTAGGACACTTTCTCTCCTTTTTCCCCCCAGAATTTCACACCACCCCATTGGCCCCTTAAATTAATTTATGAAAAAACGGTCGAACACCGATTTACTTACTTTTTAAGCTGATTTTTTCGCTGAGTTTCAAATTTCTTGCCTATGCCGTTTAAGAGATAGGCCTACACGCTCCGTTAGGAATCCTTCAACCCCCACTTTTCACCCCTTTCACCTCATAATAATACACCACATCGAAAAACCCTTAGACACATGTCTGCTTATTTTTAATGATTAGTTTATATGCCGAGTATCACATCCACAAATGAAACCACTCGTGAGATATTGTTATTCAATGAAATGCAGGCTTAACCCCCTTAAGACCCCTTTAGAACCTGAATATCCAAAAATCCTCCCTTAGTGTACGGTTTTGACATACAACGAACATATCCCCAAACTGCCATGTTTCCAACTTCAATATTTTTGGCTGGGCGATGATGAGTGAGAGAATGAGTCAGGACATTTTCTTTAATTTTTTTTTCTTCAGAATTTCACCCCTCCCGATGAACATCTTATATTTGATTGTTCAAAAAACTGTCGAAAAGCTATTTACTTACTTTAAAGCAGTTTTTCCCCCCTAAGTTTGATGAGTGAGTCAGTCAGTCAGTCAGTCAATCAGTTAGGACACTTTCTTTTCTGCCCCCCCCCCCTCCCAGAACTTCACCCCTCCCCATGGGACCCTTAAATTGGATTTATGAAAAAACTGTCAAACACATATATACTTATTTTTATCCTGATTTTTTTTTTCGCTGAGTTTCAAACTCCTCACCTATGTCGTTTAAGAGATACACGCTCAGTTAGGAATCTTTCAATCCCCACTTTTCACCCCCTTTCACCTCATAATATACACCACATCGAAAAACCCTCAGACAGGTGTCTTCTTACTTTTTAATGATGAGTTTATATGCCGTGTATCACATCCCCCAATGAAACCAATCGGGAGATATTGTTATTCAATGAAATGCAGGTTTAACCCCCTTAAGATCCCCTTTAGAACCTGATTATCCGAAAATCCTCCCTTAGTAGACGGTTTTGACAAACAATGAATATATCCCCAAACTGTCATGTTTCTAACTTCAATAATTTTGGCTGGGCGATGATGAGTGAGTGAGTCAGGACATTTTCTTTCAATTTTCTTTTTTCAGAAATTCACCCCTCCCCATGAACCCCTTAAATTTGATTTAAGAAAAAAAACTGTCAAACAGCTATTTACTTACTTACTTAATTTTCCCCTGAGTTTGATGAGTGAGTGAGTCAGTCAATCAGTTAGGTCACTTTCTTTCCTGTTTCCCCCCCCCCCCAGAATTTCACCCCTCCCCGTGGGCCCCATAAATTGGATTTATGAAAAACCGGTCAAACACATATTTACTTCTTTTTTATGTTGATTTTTTTCGCTGAGTTTCAAACTCCTCGCCTATGTCGTTTAAGAGATACACGCTCCGTTAGGAATCTTTTAATCCCCACTTTTCACCCCTTTCACCTCATAATATACACCACATCGAAAAACCCTCAGACACATTTATTCTTATTTTTAATGATTAGTTTATATGCCGAGTATCACATCCCGCAATGAAACCAATCGGGAGATATTGCTATTCAATGAAATGCAGGTCTACCCCCATAACACCCCTTTAGAACCTGAATATGCAAAAATCCTCTCTTAGTGAGCATTTGCGTCCCTTGAGGAAGCTGCATACCAAATTTCATTCCAATCCGTTCGGTGGTTTGAGATTTCGTGATGAATGAATGAGTGAGTGAGTGGTATTTGACAAATATATAGTAGAAGATGGTGTCAAGTCTTTGTTATGCTAAACTCGGTTGACAGTGCTGTGTGAGTAGTTGAGTAACTAACGGGATTTCAAGTAAAGATCCTCATTTTCTATACCGGTAGTGCAGAGCGCGAATGGCATCCAGTCGGCCGTGTCTCGACTTGAGCTATGTTGCCATGGAAACTATCTGCCTTGCCATTCCTTCATGAGTATATTGCATGATTTGATTTGCCTGTGCTTGAGTGCAAAAGGGCCGAAATCAGAAGAATGAGAAAGACTATCGAAAATTCATGTAGCCAGCGGTTCGTTCTGGGTCCTAAACTATGTGTATGCAAAATTTGGTTGAGATTGGTGGAACGGTGTAGATTTGTATACGGAACAGACCCACCCACATACCCACATACATACATACATACATACATACATACATACATACAGACTTTCACCTTTATATATAAGATTTGTTGTCATTCAAACAGGTGTTGACGTCAGTGTCATTAGCAAAATGGTTGCCAATTGCGCATGAGCATTTCAGTCTCAAATTAATCCATTCTTTATATTATATTGTTATTGTTGTTTTAAGGGGCGGAACTACGAGGTCATCTGCACCAATTGAGGCGTTTTAATTATATTATGTGCACAGAATTCTGTACTGCTTATTCTACGGATACATGCGACAATAGCGCCCGAGTGAAGCAGGTAGAAGTTAACGATATCATGACGTAATTAGGGAACTGATCTCCCAATACCAGTGGATGTTATAATTATATTGGATGTATTGAAACACCAAACAAACAAAATAAAACAAAAAATGACAGGCAGAAATATTCTGTTTTGGCAGGATTCAGACCGCATAGAACAGTGGATGCGTTATGTTGTCAAGGAAATTTGGTCTTAGTTAATAGGAATATTTTTACGTGGATGCACATTACTACCAGGGAAACCACGATGAAGATATGCACTCTACTTTCTATTCACAGCGTTGCCCAGGTCAACCTTCTTTAAAATGGGCAATTTCCTTTAGCAATTTTACCAGACTATCATGATACAGAGTAAGTCGTTGTCGCCTAGTGACTATCTTTAAGACGGTCAATCTACACACACCCAAAGTACACGGGGCTACATGACCACGTTGTCGCAGCCCCTAAACTTAAGAACCAACCAACCAATCTGTCCAACAAGTTAGATTCAGTATTATTGAAAGAAACGCGCACAAACTGTGCAAAAATATACATACATAATTAGACTGAATAATCACACTAATACAGTCATCACAATTAACACCGGTTATCAGGCAGATTCTACACACACCCAAAGTACACGGGGCTACATGACCGCGTTGTCGTAGCCCCGAAACTTAAGAACCAACCAACCAGACTGAATAAATGTCAGTTCTGGCAATAGACTACTATTGACTCCACACGTTTATCACATGTCACAACAGGATAACGGGCACAGTGCTGATCACAGAGTTTAAACAAGCAATCGGGTCCTGGGTCGTGATGATAAGGTGCGCACTCTGTGGTGATATCCATGCACTGCCATCGAATTCACAAAGTGGCAGAGTTCCTGGTTTGTACCAGTCCACGATCTGTCGAGCATAGCTTCAGATGTGTAAAATTCAGGCCAGATATCCCTCCTTTTCTGTTCCCTGTCATCCAGCAATTTTTCCCGGCTGTTTGTACAGGGCAAGTCATATTTCAATCTTACATCCTGTATTAGGAAGGATTCTCTTGCAAGTTCATAGGCTAATCTTGACCTGGTGAACTTTGAGATTCCGAGATCTATCGCACTGCTACCGTTGTAAGCAAAGGTATGTCTTCCTATTCGTGTTGTTTACTAGTATGAACCCCTCTTTCGTCATCATTTGGAGTCATTCTTCACTTCTGTGATCGTTGGTATCGATCCGGCAGATTAGGTCGCCAACCAAGATGATGCTTCTACCTGGACTCTTCTCTAGTGCAGTCAATATTGTCGTTATGACGTCTTCTATCGGGGTCAATGACTCAATGTAAAGTCCAATACAGGAAATATTTCCTGTTTCAAGTAATATGGTATCGTCCTCTTTGTATATACAGTTGTTCGCATAAGTATTCGTCCGCGCTCGCCATGTGGGGAACATAGCCAATAGCACCTGATACAATAAAGAAATTAAATTTAAACAGGCCATGGTACGTTTTATTTGCCATCGGAACATCTGAGGACATAATTTATAGCACTCTAAGCACAGGCATTTGGAACAAATACAAAGCAATCGCACTGCTTGCAGAAAAGTCACGTTGCAAAAGTATTCGCCCACAATACGAACTCAAGGAATTTTCAGTCATTTTCTACGTGTCAGTAGCGCGTCGAACCTCGTTTGGAATCAATCACGGCTTGAAGGCGTTTCGGGATGGATGTCACCAGTTTTTCCGTCACTTCCGGGGCTATTTTGTGCCATTCGCCCATGAAGTATTGTTTCAGACCTTCTTTACTTAAAATACGCTGCTTGCTCAGTTTACATTTCAATTCCGCCCATAAATGCTCCATGGGATTTAAGTCTGGGGACTGGGGGTGGTGTCTGCAGCACATGAGGTGTATTGTAGAGTAGCCATTCCCTAACAACGCGAGCAGTGTGCTTAGGATCATTATCTTCCTGGAAGAAGTACCCACTATCAAGACCTAATTTTGCTACGCTGGGTGGTAAGTGTTGCTTTAATAGATTAAAATATACTGTACCATCTTATCCATCCGTTCAGGTATTATATGGCAGTTACCTATTCCAGCCGTGCAATACACCCCCATATTTTACGGTTGGTTGCAGAGTTTGACCTAGGAACTCGGCTTTCTTCTTTCTCCATACACGTCGCTTTCCAGAGCAATTAAATAAACAGAATTTGCTCTCGACCGTAAACAACACGCGTTTCCAAAACACTGGTGGCTGCTTCATAATGTACTCGTAGGCGAACGCCAGCCTCTTCTTACGATTCATCTCACTAATCCAGGCCTTCATCCGGCTTGTACGCCCCTGCAAACCGGCTCTGTATAACACACGCCATATGGTGTCGGTGCAGATGTTCTTCCCAGTAGAGGTTTGTACGTCTGTTCGAAGCACAGGTCTAGACACATTGGGATTTTGCTGGACGGTGAGTATAATGCTTCACCCACCGCGTGCTGCCAGCTTTCTTGACCGCCCAGTTCGTGCTCGGTTGAGTACAGTTGCACTGGTCATGTATCGCTGAGTGATACTTGCGACTGTAGTTCGCGGTATTTCTGTTTTTCAGCAATTACTCTTTGCGAATCACCCAGTTGGTGCAGTTGGATAATGCGTTGGCGTTCAACAACAGTTCGTTCCCTTATCTTACTCACCGACACTGTCCGTAGCAGTGATGGACTGCGCTTGGTGATGTGTCTCACTTCCTCAATTCTGTGATCGTTATACAAGACAGTTCCCACGGCGGACGAATACTTTTGCGTTGCCATTGCCTAGCCCAGGGGTTCTCAACCTGTGGTACGCGTATCCCTTAGGGGTACGCGAAACATTTCAGGGGGTACGCGGCAGGCCATCCTTCTACTCGATCCACATGAGCAGTGAGCTTCGTGCCGTGACTACTGTGTGAGTTATTTACTGCGCGTGTATTTGAACTCCACAGAGAATTGCAACTTTTCTTTACCGAGCACAATTCTAATTTATCATCAGTACTCAATGACTTTGGTTGGCTTTTAAAATTGGCCTATTTAAGTGATATTTTTTGAAAAACTGTACATTTGGAATAAGTGTATGTTCTATGTTGAAATGAAAACTAACGCAATGATTGCAAAAATCACCCTTTGGGAAAAGTAATTGAAAAACAACAACTATATTTTGTTTTATTAAAATATATTTCCTTATAAAATTACAAAGGTTAAACCATACTAACTAAATACCTTCTACATTTTTAATAACCATTATTACTACCTAAGAAAGGTTAGTAGGGGGTACGCAGGATGTTTAATTGAAAAAGGTTGAAAACCCCTGGCCTAGCCCAACCACACTCATTATTTTTTTATTAAAGAGTATTGACGTGCAAGAGTGTACATTCTGTCGGTATTATTGTACGTCTCGTGCATTGTATATTCACGGCGTATTTGTTTCTGAACGTACGGGAAGCCTGGTAATGCATGTTCGGTGCGCAATATATCAAAAGGACATATGAACGAACACTTCTGCGAGCGACTGTGAAAGATGCTGTCCCTATTGAAGGCTTGTAAAATCAGGATATTCCATTCACAGGCCTCCCTAGTGGTCCTTGTTTGGCATGGATCTGTGTCAAGTAGAGACCGGGTATTTCAATGTCGCTGGTAGCGAAAGTCTCCGTTAATATAAGGATGTCGTGTCTCATTAGAAGTTCGTGGAGGGTCAAATCAGGATTAGTGCGGCGTTGACTATCATGATACAGTGTTAGTCGTTGTCGCCTAGTGACAATATGGCCGTCAAATTATTAGATTCTACTTTCGTGTGGTTTTGTAAATTGTGACCTTGAAGAAATGAGATATTTCAGTTTTAGTAAAAGGTAAAATTTTCGACCTAATTATTTTAATGTTTAAGATCGGAGCTGGCCGCAAGACTAAGTGGGTCAAAAGCCAAAATAAATTTCTAAAAAACATATTTTGTTAGAATTTGCGTACTGGTTGATACTTTAATTCTCTTATAAGCTTTAATGTTTATTTTTGTTCCCCTCCCCTGTGGTCTTCCTTTCAGTACCGAACCTAATTCTAAGTAGAATATGGTACTGCTGGGAGCAAATTGCGAAATTGCACGGGTGTTGTCCAAACAAGATCCGACAGTGTAACCCATGCCACCAGTCTCCAAAACGTTATTTTTGTTACCCTTAAATTAGAACGCAAACCCGTCAACGACGAGAAAAAAGAGCTAGTCTTACATACAGTATAAAAAAGTTCCTCGTGGTATTAGCCATACTGTTATGGTCAGTGAATGTATAAATAAACCTTATTATGGTCGCGGTGGCCGAGAGCCTAACACGCTACCTCGCCGCGTTACTGCATTGGGAGAGCGTGGGTTGAATCTCATCTCGGTCGTTCTGAAAATGGTTTTCGTGGTTTCCTACTTTCACCACCGGGACGGTTCTTTTCAATAGGTCCACGGCCGATTTTCTTCCAAACCCCCTTCCCTGATCCGTCCTGGAAATAAAATAAATGGCCATTGGCTGAATTAATAAAAGTAACCTTATAACTCAATATAAGAAACTGGAACGCAACCTTGTCAATACAAAATAATGTAATATTGCACACAATAGCTGAGTTTCTGCGAGATGTTTTAATGTTTTAATACACTGAAGAAAATGGAAATTGCAACACCCAGAAGGAGTGGTGCTACATTGCTGCAATTGAACATGCAGGACGAGTGTTCGGTTGTGATTCGATTATTACACTTTCAGGTCCCTCTGACCGCAAGTTTGGACAACAATCAATACAGGATGTGCCCACCACAAGCTGAAAAAACATTGATGAATTTGGCGAGGCATGGAGTCAATAAGGCCCTGGATCGCTTCCTGAGGAATTGTGGTCCATGCTTGCTGCACTGCACGGGTCAGTTGTTCCAGAGTTGTGGGTGGCTGAGGACGGTTGGCCAGTTGTCGACCCATCATGTCCCACACATGCTCAATAGGACTGAGGTCCGGGGATCTGGCGGGCCATTCTAAGGTTGTGATGTCGTGGAGAGCTTCTCTGGAGATGCGTGCAGTGTGAACCCGGGCATTGTCCTGCTGAAACATCCCATTAGCAATGTCGCCATCATAGGGACAAACACTGGATTGAGAACCCTATCAACGTACTGTCGAGCAGTCGTAGTGCCCTCAACAAGCACTAATTGTGATGTCACATTAAAGCCAATAGCTCCACAGACCATAATGCTTGGTGTTGGCCCTGTGTGCCTCTCGATAATAAGGTCTGGGCGGCCCCTCTCCCCGGTACGTCGGCGCACACGATTCCGGCGATCACTGCGGGCAAGACAGAAGCGCGATTCGTCACTAAAGACGACCCTACGCCATTCGTCGACCCACGTCGATCGTTCTCGACACCAGGCCAGCATTACACGTCGCTGTTGTGGGGTCTATGGAACACCTCCTGCAGGGACACGGGATCGTAAGCCAGCTGCACGCAGGCGATTACCTACTGTTTGTTGTGTAACGTGGGGTGCCACAGCTGCTCGAATTTGCGCTGCTGTTGCATGGGGTTCCATCCGGGCCATCCGAATGATGCAGCGATCCTCTCTCACAGTTGTCTGTCGCGCTGGGCCTGTGCCACGTCTACGGGTGTGGGTAGCTTCATTTGACCACTGCTGCCATACACGTTGTACCGTAGATGCCTGTCGGCCAACACGTGCAGCGACAGTCCTTAGCGATAATCCAGCCTCACACAGCCCAATTATCCGAGCCCTCTCAAACGGCCACAGTGTTGTTGATAGCGTGCTTCTTCTCTGTCGTCGAGCATGTTTGACGGGGAACACTTCACTGCACTGACTGCGAGTCAACTACGCTACACCCGAGTCCGTATACTGGAGTTGATTCCTCCGCGACCAATCACGTGGGGATACCTGTAGCAACAATCCAATGCGTCTGAAACTTTGATCGTTTACATACCTACATGGCATCGTTCCATATCTTGAAAACCAACACAAACGACCAATGCCGTTGCAATTTCTATTTTCTTCAGTGTACTTGTACTGTATTCATTCAGTCTGATGAAACATGTACTGTACAATATTTCATCCAGTTTCTTACACTGTATCGAGTTATAAGGTTTATTTTAAGAAAATCTTACATATACTCAAAAGTTAATCTGCCTACTGTTTCATAGCTCACCAATTTGGCATCTGGAAATGCCGTATTTTGAACGAAGGGTTCTGAGGCATGGTGGATTTTAATATTAAAGTTGGATACATAAATAAAAATTCAAGAATTGCCAGTAATGATGCCTACGATTCTTCAGGCAAAAATGAATACTACCATGAAATTGGGAGCCTATTGTTAAACACGTTTGGATAGATAGCCATCAATTAATCACTAAAACTTTCAGGGCCTTTTATGCTGGGATCACTAGAAGGCCCACTGTGTCTTGAGTAAATAAGTTAAGTTTCTAACTTAACGTGCGTATTTTGTGCTAAACAAGTAATAATAGAGAGACGAGTTCCAATGACTTAAATCGTTTAAAGAACTACAGTAGGCTGTGGTCACATGATGGCGGAGCATAGGGGCTAACGCCCATTAGACAACCAATTGTACAGCGGTTAACAGAACAGGGAAATACTTCTACAGGGAACTGCTTCTACCCTTGAAACATACGCAAACTCTTACAGTATCTTAACAGCTACGATGTTCTATACTGGATCAGCCATCTAACAGTAAGCAGAGATGGACATGGCTACTCCCTGATAATTCTTAGAAGCAGCTTGTTTTCTTTCATAAAACCTACAACTAAATTCACTTAAACTTGATAATAAATTACTCTCCTAGGGAGTGGGCATAGCCCTAAGACTTTTACAAGTCTAACTCATATCCAACAATTTTCTTCATACTGCAAATACATATATTTAAATGTTAAATCTCTGGGAAAGAACAGTCTCTGGTTTGACATCAAGCGAGGGACATAACTAGTGCACTTATCTTTGTACTCTGGCTATACCATCTGAACGTGTACTATCTACAGTAGCAGCAACGGATCATCAAAAGGCACGCCATGAATCCCAAAGCAGCACGTGCAGCATATCTGTAGTACAACCTTCAGAATAAAACTCCCTGTCCCAACTTGTTTCATTTCATTCTTCTCCTACTGGTCACCAGCCTCGCCTGATATGAGAAGACGAATGGTAAATGAACGCGAAAGGAACTTTTTTTTAACACTTCGCGCGCCAACATCCACTTGTGGAAACTACTCGGGCCCCTACCATTGTTAAATGTTTAAATAATTCAGAAACATTTGTGGGAGAGTGCACAACAATTCAACATAGATTCATCGCATTCGGATGAATGGTTAGCCTACATGAGAACATATGGAAATTTGTTGAGACGATTCGTGCACCAACACTCATTAGTTGGGGCAGATGACCTCGTAGTTCCGCCCTTTAAAACTTCAATAACTAACACTTATTCGTTGATGTTACTCGTGTGCAACTATTGCAAATTGAATTTACTTATTAATAACTTTTGCGAGATTGTGCACAACAACTCACCAATGTTTCATCAGAATCGGATGAATGGTACCGGTATATGGAAGAATAAGGGACTTCCGATGAAACGAATGGCGCGACATAACACATTTGTTGAAATTACTCCTGCCCCACCCATTGTAAAAAGAATTTACTGATTGAGAAACCTTTGCGTGAGTGCGCCTAACAACTCACCAAAGCTTCATCGCATTCGGATGAATGGTATATCAATGCAAACGGGATTTTGTTGAAACGATTCGCGCTGAACTACTCATGCTCTCCTTCTTGCAAAATGGATTTACTAATTCAGAAACCTTTGCGGGAGTGGGCACAGCAACTCACCATAGCTTAATCGGAATCGAATGAATGGTATATGAACACATACAGGACGTTGTTGAAACAATTCGCGTGAAAAAAACATATTGGTTGAAACTACTTGTGGGCAACCTATTGTAAAATGGAATTACTAATTCAGAAACTTTCGCGGGATTGTGCACAACAACTCACTCAAGTTTCATCGGATTCAGATGAATGGCATATGAACACATCAGGACTTACTGAATCGGTTCGCGCGCCAACACACATGTTTAAACTACTCGCGAGGGCAGATGACCTTGCTGTTCCGCCCCTTAAAACAACAACGAACTACTGGTGCGCCGCCTATTGTAAGATTGATTTACTAATTCAGATACCTTCGCGGGTTTGTGCACAACAACTCGCCAAAGTTTAATCGCAAGCAGATGATTGGTACATCAACGAATATGTGATTATGTTAAAACGATTCGCGCCCCAAAATACATTGGTTGAAACTATTTGCGTGCCACCTATTGTAAAACGGATTTGCGTTATCAGAAACATTTGAGCGAGTGTACACAACAACTCACCAAAATATCATCGCAATCGGATGAATGGTAAAAGAACGCATACAAGACTTTGTAGAAACAATTCGCGCGCCAACACTCATTTGTTGAAAATAATCGTGCGCCACTTATTGTAAAATGGATTTACGTAATTCAGAAACCTTTGCGGGTGTGTGCACTACCACTCACCTAAGTTTAATCGCAATCGTATGAATGGAAAATAAACGTATACGGGACTTTTTTGAAACGATTCGCGTGCCATAACCCTTTGGTTAAGCTACTCGTGCGCCACCAAATGTAAAATAGATTTACTAATTCAGTAATCTTCGCGGGAGTGTGCACAATAACTCCTCAAAGTTTGATCGCAATCGGATGAACGGTAGCCTATATGAACGCAGAAGGAACTTTTTTAGAAGATTTTTTAATTTTTTAAATCTATTTTCTGGAAATATCTAATGAACTGTAACATCAATAAAATATTGTCCTGTACAAGCTATTGCTTACATATCCATCCATTAAAATATATGAAACCTACACGAAAATAGTATCTGTTGAGTAAGACATGAAAATGTGACCGCAGTAAGGATTCGGACCCCAATATCCTGCTGTCCAGGTAGGGATGTTAGCCACTTACACCACTGCGGCCACCTTACAACGTAGCCATACATGTTAAATGTCTCACCAGGACCGCGTTGGGGAGTTGGTTGATTGTTTGGTTCCTCAGTTTAGGGGCTGAGCCCCATGTACTTTGGGTGTATGTAGAGTCTGTCTGATAACCGGTGTTAATTGTGATGGCTGTATTAGTGTCTGTTATCTATAATTCAGGTAAGGACTGCAGACGATCAATTTCAAGTAGTTCCTACTTTGGCTACCAAATGCTACCGTCAACGACACCTAGCCACGAACTTGGCTACTAGATGCCACCGCACCCGGCACCTGGCAGCGAACGTTGTAAATAATAGAGCGTTAATCAAATCTAACTTAAAATTTAGCTTCACACAACGCGTTGGGGAGGTTCAGCAAGTCCGGAGATCAGAAGTTCAAATCACAGGCCTTGCAGGATAGAGGCACTGTTTCGGCACGGCCTCTTCAGGAACACTATGGAGCTAGCCTCGATCGACTAGACGACACACACAGAGCCATCTGTTGGCCAAATTTCAACCAGACTTGATTTCTTTTTGAAAAGATAGAATTTTTCGTAGGACATAACTCTCCTTGGATCGATCATACATCTCTTGAGCGAGACTTCAAAATATAGCCACAATTGATTAACTTGATCTATCGTAACGCTGGTCAGTCCCCTTAAAACAACATTCATAGGCAGGGCATTTTTCAGGGGGAACGCGGGGGGTACGCGTACCCCTTAAACATATGAAAACTCTTTAAGAAAAAGTATTGGTACATTTGTATCTAGCCCGGCAAATATAACTTCCGACTTGAAAGTTCATCGATCAGCTGGCGTCAACGCGCTGTTCACAACAGCTGGAGGAGATTTCGAGTAATCCTCGATTTAAATCGATCTATCGAACCAGTTTCTTTTGGTCGGCAACTCGTCACTCAGCAGCATAAGCCGGCCAGATTATTTTCTGCTCGGCAATAGCTTTGCGTAATTGCTGCCTTATTCGAAGAAATTTACTTATTTAGGCAAAAATAATTAACATACTTTAACAATTGTGAAAAGGAAGTTCTGTTCTTATAAGCTCGCAGGCTAGTGTTTGGAGGTGGGGTAGGTTGTTAGTTTGTGTGTGTGGTTAGTTTTGAAGGATGAATGAAATAACTAACTATTTTACATCCATCCAGGCATCGAAAAAGCTGAAAGTTAATGAATTAATGAGTTAATAAATTAACCCAATGCAACCTTTCATTTAATATGTCAGCCCATAAAGTACGGTAATAACCGGACTCTGCAAATTGCCGAAAATTGCAATATCATGATGTTTTGTCGACTACAACTGAGAGTACTCCTTAAATTTTGTTTTTAAAAAAAAGCACTGTTCATAGGTATCATATTCAACTAATCGTAAATTGATGTAACACTCTTGAGATGGCGCTGAATTGACAACCGAGAGGAAGAATATCTCATTTTCAAGTATTATTTACAGTCAAATACATATCAAAGTTATTCTTCACAAACATTCAGAAGGTGAGCAGAACAGTACCATAACATGCTAGCAAAAAAAAATCAAAAACTCCCGCCTCCCATTTGCCTGACGAAGCATACCTGAAGGTATTCGGGGGCGCGGTTTAACCAACTGACAAGGAGAGGTCGCCAAGTGGTTTTCTAGAAAAGTGTTCAAATTTGGAGGGTTTGCTCTTCACAAGAAAATATTTTGTCCGTGTTCGAGCGTTTTTGCCAATGGGCCTTAGTGTGTCCAAAATTAAACGTTTAAAATCAATCCTCAAACTTGTGTAGTCCTATTCTCGCACACGTTCCCGGCTCGTTTCCGTGGCGTAGTCGCTAGCGCATTGGCGTGGGGAACTAAAGGTTTTGAGTTCGAGTCAGACCTAGGTCAGGATTTTAGCCTATTTTCAATTTTGAAAAAAAAAAAAAAGGCTTATGAGATCACCTTTTGTCCGTGTGTGTGTGTGTGCGTGTGTGTATCGCCCCCTAATAACTTCTAAACGGCTGGAGCGATTTCAATGAAACTCGGTAAGTTCATAGCACTATTCCGGACGACCCCGACCGTGCCCTTCAAATTTTGTTACGTCTCACCAATCCAACATGGCGGCTGTGCGAAATATTTCACCAGCATTCAATATCTCCGAAACTATTCCCGATATCACCCTGAATTTTTTACGGTGATAAAGGGAACTACTAGAAGTTCACCTATGTGACTTTTGAAAAACTGGTAACTACAAAACCAACATGGCGGCCACGCGAATTTGCGACTTTTAAATAGACGTTTCTCACGATTTAACCAACCAAACGCAATAAAACTTGGTACAGTATATGTTTATACACATTGTAATGCACCGACATCTAACTTGGTTCAATTGTTTACATAACCACAAGATGGCGGCTTTGCGAATTTTAAAATTAAGTTTTTATTTCTTGTGTCGTAATCATGCGATCGATGTGAAAGTTTGAATAATGAACCTACGCAATAATTTTCCTTTAATGGTACATGACTCTATGGCCTATACATTTAGCAATCCAACATGGCGACCATCCGAAATATTTAGGCGGCTCTGAATATCTACGAATCTATTATAGCAATCAAACTTATTTTTGTTATGTTCATAGGGGCTATGAACTTAAGTTCACCTATAGGACTTCAAATAACCTGGTGATCACAAATCCAACATGGCGGCAACGCGAAGTATAAATATTCACATGGACGTTTCTCGCAATTTATCCATCCGAGTGCAGTGAAACTTGGTACAGTAAATCCTTATACGAATGTTAATCCACTGGCATCTAATTTATTTCAATTGTTTCCATAACCACAAGATGGCAGCTGTGCGAAATTTTAAAATGTCCTTGTTACTTCGTGTGTCCTATCATGCGATTGAAGTTTGAATGCTACACGTACACAATAATCTTCATGTAACAGTACATAACTCTAGGACCTACATATATAAAATCCAACATGGCGACCATACGAAATATTTAGTCGGTTCTCAATAACTACGAATCTATTACAGCAATCAAACTGAAATGTTGTATGTTGATAGAGGCAATTATCATAAGTAGGATATATGAAAATAGGCTGTATAGTTCTTCACGGAACTACTTTTTTTTTATTTATTTTTGTTTTTTACTGTTATTGTCTTTTGTGTTTTCTAACGTATTTGCTGTGGTCTCTTCGGTTTTGGAGCTATGTACAATATTTTAACATCATTATTATTCGTCCTTGAAGCTTGAACGAGTCGTAAGTTTTATTCGTTAAAATTTAAATGCTGCGTGGCCGGCGATGCTACGTTCATGTGCACTGCGCCGAGTCTAATGCAGGAACGCAAGAGCCCTTCCCTCTGTTCCACTCTGCTCTACCATCAAGCTAAACTGTCTGTATCCAAAACTCGATACAGAACTCGTGTGAGTAACATCGCGGGACACACTTCGTCACAGAAGTGCCGTATAAGCGGGTTCGATAAGTCGTAGATCTTGATTGACGCTTATGCGTATTCAATATTACGTGTGTGCGGTTGTTTACAATCAACAGTATCTAGAACGCAAAAGACAATAATAACAGTAAAAAAAAATGTCCTGACCAAGGTCTGACTCAAACTCGAAACCTTCAATTCCCCACGCCAATGCGCTAGCGACTACGCCACGGGAACGAGTGCGAGAATAGGACTACACAAGTTTGAGGATTGATTTTAAACGTTCAATTTTGAACACACTAAGGCCCATTGGCAAAAGCGCTCGAACACGGCAAAAATATTTTCTTATGCAGAGCAAACCCTCCAAATTTGAACACTTTTCTAAAAAACTACTTGGCAACTTCTCCTTGTGAGCTAACAAGGGAGTATGCGATATCCTGTAGGCCTACTTTTTATCCATATATGGTGCCCAGCAGTGAAGAGTGGAATTCTTTCCGGGATACAAGGTTCAGAAAACCGAAAGTAAAGTACATTCGTATTAATATATATTTATTTACTTACTTAAAATATTAAAGTAAAATAAAATATTAATTTCCTTGGATATCACAACAATTAATTAGTTGGTATTAAAATCTCAAGGGCGAACAAAACAATGGTGGGCCGATGTGTATCATAACGACTTGAGTTTGCTGTTGTTTATTCATTTTGGGTCTTGTGACATCCTGGTCATCAACACCGTGTACATCGGTGGGTGTTGAAATTGTGCGATAAGCTGTGTTCCTGTAGTGAGTGTAGTAGAGTGTGTAACTATAGTGTCGGGGATTTCCTAGACTTCATGGGAAAAATTCCGGGGAAGACCTGCTTTCAGGATGGCCGCTGTCAGCACCGGTGTCCACACTTCGTGCAGCTTACGTCCCAGTCGTTAGTTGTTGGTTCATTTACAGACTTTGCGACATAGTGGTTATGTAGCGCCGTGTGTACTTGGGTGAATGTGTAATATACGGTACTGTATGTGTGAAATATGGCTGATAACCTGGTTGCTGTGAAGTCTATATTAGAGTATGTATTTGTGATTTGGGTTTGCTCCTGTGGTGTGGGGGTAATGCGCCTACCTCTCACCCAGAGGTAGCGGTTTCGATTCCTGACTTTGTCAGGGATTTTTAAAACTGACGTGAATGGTGAAGTGAGTGCACTCAGCCTCGCGAGGACAACTGAATAGCTGTGTGATTAGGGAGGCAGTGTCCCTGTCAAGAAAGCCAAGGCGACCTGTTGCGCTCACGATGCATCACCCCGCAATCTGTTGGCCAAGTGGCTGAGGAGCGGTTGCCCGGTGGGCCAAAGCTCTTAAAGGTAGTGCAACGGTTTAAAAAAAAAATGATTTGGGGCTAGTGTTTGGGTAGAAGGTGGGCATGGTCGTAATTGTGGGTACCAACCCGGCATTCGCCGGGAGTAGACGATATCTAAGATGGCTAAGGTAGGAATGGAACCCACTTCTCCTCAGTTTTTCCTCGCGATGCTGAGTGCACCCCGTTCCAGACCTCAGACCAGAAGTAAATTTCTTGGTATTGTCGGGATTCGGACCTCTGTGCTGATAGCGAAGAATGCTAGTCACTAAATAACGAGCTGTAAACATCACAGTCGTGGTGAGCGATATAACGTGAACGACTACGCTGGTGGGTGTAACGACGTGACGAAAGCGAAGCTGTACTACGATGAGGCCCACAGCAGGGTTAAATGGAAACAACGGACCCACATAGACCTGGCGCGGCATATGCTGAAGAAAAAGAGAACAATTGTGTCTCACTTATCATCCCACCTCGACTTCACCCACGTACTCTGCAAGGGATCATTTCTCTACCGTCGCAAGGACGGTCCTGAGAGCTAACACACATTGTCAACAGATACAAGTGGGAATGGTAATTAATTAATATCCAATGGCCTCGGGTGCTAGCTTTGTTAATTGACTCCGAGAGGGCAACTTGCATGTCGAATTTCATCGCTCCTTGAAGCGCTATGAAAGTCAAGGTGGTTAGATATCTAAGCTCCTTGACACTATATAGCGCTTTCAAGTAGAGAAATGAGGAACTTTGTGTTGGCGGAAAATCCCGAGATTAATTTTGCCATTATGAACACAGCCTACTAAATTCAAATGGGTTCTTTAACTTGCCAACATAGTATGACATGCGTATGGTGATTTTTTTCGCCTTTAAAAAATCCCTTACCACGTCCAGGAGCGAACCTGCAAGCTTAGGGTTGAAAGTCCGACACGATAACCACTCACCCACCATGGCAAACAGTGGGAATGGTGACAGGCCGATTACCCAGGCGACCGCCAAGTTGGGTCTAATTACAGAAGGGTCAGGGAAGAGATTTGGGAAGGTAATCGGCCGCGGGCCTCTTGAAAGAAACCGACCCGGCATTGCCGGTGGTGAAAATGGGAAACCACCAAAACCGTTTTCAGGACGACCAAGGTGGGATTCGAACCCACACTCTCCCGATGCCAGTGGGGCACGAGCTATCGCGTTAGCGCTCTCGGCCAGCGTGTGGTAAAGAGAAAGATTAAAATCTTAGTAAAAGTTTGTGATTTATTTTGCGTGAATCTACTGTATAATTTAGTTTTTTATGTTGTTTTCGATTCATTTATGGGATTTTCGGCATCGTTGTTGTTTGAGTCTTCAGTCTTTTGACTGGTTTGATGTAGCCCTCCATGCCTCCCAGTCCTGAGCTAATCGTTTCAGCTCTACATAGCTACCACACCCTACATCAGAGGCAATCAGTTTAACCTAGTCTAACCTTGGACTACCCCTACAGTTCTTGTCCTCGAACCATCCTTCCATAACTAAGCTTGCTAATCCTGGATGCCTTAGTATATGTCCTACTAACCTATCTCTTCTCTTCATTAGCAGTCACCAGAAATCTCTCTCCTCTCCCACTCGTCTTAATACCTCATCATTTGTAACCCTATCTACCCATCTGATCTTCATCATTCTCCTGTAACACCCCATTTTAAACGCTTCAATTCTCCTCTTTCCTGCTGCACCAATAGTCCAAGTTTCACTTCCATGGAGTGCCACGCTCCAGACAAAGGTTTTCAAAAATGACTTCCTAATACCTATCTCTATATTCGATGTCAACAGATTCCTTTTCTGTAGAAATGCTTTTCTTGCCTGTGCTAACCTACTTTTCATATCATCTTTGCTTCGTCCATCACTGGTTATTTTGCTTCCTAAGTAACAGAAGTTTCCTACTTCACTGTAACTTATATTTGGGTGTGAGTAATCTGTCTGATAGCCTGTGCCATTGTGATATACTGTATACAGTGAGAGCCTTCCCTACAGCACCGAGTCTTGTTTGGGCCGTGTGCCGGGCGGAGAGCGATGAGTCAGCGCCACTTGACTAGTATCTACCGTTAGCAGGACGGAATTCACCGCATGTGATCATGCATAGATTACATTCCCAGCTGCCAGGAAGATACCTTCGTTCAGAGGCTTAATAGTTGTGGTAAAGTGTTGTATAGCGGCTTCGGTGGCGTAGTTGGTAGCATGCTGAGCTTCAATGCCCAAGGTCACGGGTTCAAACCCGGCCGAAGTCATCGGATTTTTAAGAGCGTTGAAAATCCCTCGGTATGCCTTCCTTCGGAGGGGAAGTAAAGCCGGCCCAAGAACCTTCCACAAACTACAACTGTGTGAAGCTAAAATTTGTAGGTTAGATTTTATTAACGCTGTAAGTTCCAACGTTCACCGCCAGGTGCTGGTTGCGGTGGCATCTAGTAGCCAAGTTAACAGCTAGGTGTCGTTGACGGTAGCATTTGGTAGCAATAAAGTAGGAACTGCTTAAAATTGATCGTCTGCAGTCCTACCTGAATCACAGATAGCACACACTAATACAGCCATCACAATTAGGTTTAACACCGGTTATCAGACAGATTCTACACACGCCCAAAGTACACGGAGTTACAAGACCGCGTTGTCGCAGCCCCTAAACTAAGGAACCAACCAAAGTGTTGTATCTCGTGAACATGGGTAGATGTTGAGCAAATCATCGATTTTTTCTAGTAAAAACTTATATTCTCAAGAAGATGTCCTCCAGTAAATGTGTTCGTAAGTTTCCACACCGTGGGATTTTTACTTGTTGAGGAACCTCAAACAAAAGGTAAACAGAAACAATCCGCGTACTCGGGAGGCTCTCGAGAACGAAATAACTGCACAGATACGAAATATCAGTGAGGATGAACTACAGCAAGTGCAACGTGTGTTTGGAAAATAAAGGACAGCATTTCCAGCAACTATTCTGAAATTCATGTAAGTAATTCTGATAATTAGATGCTGCACGTTAAAAAGTGTAAATGTGTTAAACTAGTTGGGCGCTACGCAGCTGCTAGCGCTAGTGCCTTGCTCGACAGCCGGCTAGCCACAGCGCTGATACGTCTATATAAAGTAAGGATTTCGTCCGTACATTTTGAATTTTCAGCTAAAACTTTACGTTTTCTCCCAGACGAGGTATAGCCTCAATTTATATTGACCAAATTAATATATTCACAGTTTACTTTTTACCCGTTTGTTTGTTATGGATTGGCGTCAGAACAAACTAGAGAGAATGGCATGAATAAATTCGTTGTTGTTGCTTATTTTGGGACTGCGACATCGGGGGTCATATAGACCCGTGTACTTGGGTGTGTATGTGTGGAATTCGTGTGATAACCTACGTTATTGTGACGGCTGTACTAGTGTGTGTATTAATTGTAAATTGGGGGTAGGATTGGGAAGGAGGCGGTCGAGGTCTTACAATTAGAAACCATCCCAGTATTTGCCTGAAGTAGGAGTGGGGGGACAAACCCACCGAAAACCACTTCTAGGTTGGTTGAGGTGGGAATCGAACCCACCTCTTCTCATTTTTGCCTCACGAGACTGAGTGTACCCCGTTCCAACCTTCACACCACAATTTAAATCAGAGCTGAGAATCGAACCCGGATCTTCGGGGAGACAGCCAAGAACGCTAGCCGCTACACCATGTGGTGGTCTGATAAATTCGCATAGAAAGTGTCCTTATGATAAAACTAGACAGCAAATTATTCGTGTAGGCCTAAATCTAAGAGATGAGGTGGTTAAGATGAAGTCTCAAATCGTGTATAACTCGTCCGTTCAGGGACAAAGACAGTTATTATAGTTTTAAGGGGCGGAACAGCTAGATCATCTGCCCCTCTTAACACGGATTAAGGAGGAAGACAATTCCACGATCTACAGCTCTCTTATTTCCCACGCAAGACACTGTTTATGTAGCACGAAAGGTGAGGACATCTTTCCGATGTAGATATGTCACAGGCAAACTCCTTAGGAAACACAATTCATTCACTGCACAGGACCAGTGACGTAACCAGGATTTGCTTCTGGAGGTGGATGAGATGAGTAAAATTGACATTGGGGGGTGAGGGCTCAAGGCTCGGACGAAATGAGACAATCAATGGAAGCAAATTATGGTCCCGAAGTGTCAAAACCTGGTATATACGAGGGCAGATCAAAAATTAAGTTGCACTTCCCAGTTATGGCCATTTTTAACACCACCTATACAACAGCAACACGCCTATAACGACATACAATGTAACGTCACTTTTCCACATAGTTTCCAAGAGACTCCAAACATTTCTGCGAACGCACAACCAACTTGTCGATGCCGGATGCATAGAAAGTTCCTCCAGCGTTCTGCAACCACACGGAGACAGCGGCCTTCACCTCCTCATCGGTCTGGAAACGACGACCACCGAGCTCCGTTTTGAGCTTACCGAACAGATGAAAGTCACATGGCGCTAGGTCTGGACTGTAGGGTGGTATTGCCAGACCTCCCACTTGAAACGCTGCAGCAGTTCGCTCGTTTGGCGGGCCTAGTGAGGTGTTGCGTTATCGTGCAACGAAATCACACCGGCGCTCAATTTTCCCCGGCGCTTCTCTTTAATCGCTCTACGCAACCGGTGCAACATTTGACAATACGACGCCGCGTTGATCGTCGTTCCTTTCGGCATGAATTCCACGTGCAGCAAACCCTCCATGTCAAAGAACACTGTCGCCATAACCTTACCGGCTGAAGGTTGAACCTTGGCCTTCTTTCGTTGTGGTGATGAGGGGTGCGCCCATTCCATTGATGTTCTCTTCGTTTCGGGGGTGAAGTGGTGGACCCACGTTTCATCGCCCGTGACGATTCGCCGCAGAAACCCGTTACCGTCTGCGGCATAGCGTTGCAAAAGTGCCAGGGAGGATTGGAAACGCTGTCCCTTGTGATCATCGGTGAGATGACGTGGGACCCATCTTTGACACAGCTTACGATATCAAAGGTCCTCGTGAACAATGGAGAACACACTGCCATACGACATGTACAGCCGCGTCGCGATTTCTCTCAGTTGAATGCGCCGGTTCTGTCTAATGATCGTATTCACACTGTTGACATTTGCACGGGTCCTGGACGTTGCGGGCCTGCCCTAGCGATATTCGTCCGTGATATCCATGCGTCCGGCTTCGAATTGCTGACACCACTTTACGATCCCTTGCCGGGAAATGGCCCGCTCCCCATACACAGCACTAATTTCACGACGAATGTCCGTGCAATTCTTCCTTTTGGCCCATAGGAATCGGATTGTCGCACGCACCTCATATTTGGAGTGAACGTCCAGTCGACGCGCCATTGCATTTGGCCGCTATTCACACCATACAAGATGAGACACCACAGCGACCTGCCTAACGGACGTGTGGGCAGTGTCTGTCCCTTTCTCCGCTGTGCCCACGTTTGCGACACACAGCGCGCTGTTGCAGCGCGTTAGTGCAACTAACCTTTTGATCCACCTTCGTATATATATTTATTTTTATGCTTGATGTCATTAGCGTTTGATACGGTGCATTTGCACGTATAAATAAGTAAATACTGTACTCGAAAATTAACAATTTTGTTGACATTAAATAGTAAAGTCCAGTTTCCTTCGCGAAATCATTTGGTCCATTATATTCTCCGTCATTGTAGATCAAAAATTACTGTTCCCAACGTAAGTTTCACAGCTTAACACATTCACTTGCAAAAATGACACTCACTTGGATACTAACAGTAGCGCAACTGACAAGTGGTGTATTTTTGGAAAGGGATGCCACCTGTAGATCAAAAATTACTGTTCCCAACGTAAGTTTCACAGCTTAACACATTCACTTGCAAAAATGACACTCACTTGGAAACTAACAGTAGCGCAACTGACAAATGGTGTATTTTTGGAAAGGGATGCCACCCCTCTGAGTAACTGAACAGGTGACTATTTTACTCCTTCAGTAAATGTTGAATATTAGGCTAACGCTGAAAGTTTTACACGAGGAAAAAGAAATGCTTTCAAATTAGTAAGTATAAACTTACATAATTTATTCGTCATCAATTCTACGATCGGTTTCATAAAAATCATAAACTTCAACAAATTTCATATTTTTATTATTCGGCTCTGGGAGGGGGGGAATTGATCCCCCTGGTCACCCACGTAGCTACGCCACTGCACAGGACCACCAATGTTAGCTAAACACCGTCTCCTAAAACTGACAGCCTAACCAAGGCTTCCCTTCTTCCATCATCTCGGTAGCATCGAGTCGGGTACTCAAAGCTACTCAAGGCAAGGGGATTGAGAAGGATCTGACCAGTGCAACCACCGGAACTGGAATCAAGTACCGCACCTTTATACATTGCAACCTAGTCGGAGTATCAACAAGGTCTAGCGAGAAGACCTTCGTGCATTTAAATCACTCTCCGCGGCTGGCTGCCTTAATGGGCGATAGCGCGAGATGCACCAATATAAATCTCCCTTTATAGTTACACTGCATAACCTTTATCACCATAACAAACTCTATAATGTTCCCCTCGCAGTCACGATTGGGCAGAAAATACTGCCAGGCCCACCACATAACTCCTTTAAAGCTACAAAATTAAAAACGAACATAACATTTATGTGAATCTACATTAAACTTTAGAGCAGGGTTAATTACGAAAAGCAGTCCACATGGACTAATTTATAGCCACCTATAGTTATAGGAAGCCATGACTAAATGCTATATACAACGTAGTATATGCAGTTTATTAAGAGGAGCAGCAAAGACATTTTATTACTTGGGTTGGTGCAACTAACAGTCCGCGAGATGATAATATTGTTGTTTTAAGGGGCCTAACATCTAACCTCATGGTTTAGGTGATAATGGAAATGTAAGATGATGAAACGAAACCTACAACCCAAACTAACTATTAACGTAATAAGGTAAAAAAATGCCAGTGAAATATTTCACGCGGCCGCCATATTGGATTGGTGAAACGTATTAATATTGTTACGGCTGTGAGTTTGTTTCATCGCTCGCCGCATGAGTCACAACTGCCCCCGGGTTGGGTTGTGCCCTGCCTCAGTGTATTGCGTGCGCCTTATGCAACAGGACTACTAGGACAAAGGGATGGTCCAGAATATTCGTGACTCAGCCAGTAAAGGAAACCTCGAGAAGCCGTGAACCCTGGTTGGGTCTAGAAGCATTTATTGAGTCACCGGCCTGCTATATAAGAGCGACCTGTCAAGCAGTGTGTGTTGTGTTTTACGAGCTAGTGCGAGTGTTTATCCTGAGCGACAGAAGTGTGGTGACTTGCGAAACCCCTAGTGGAGCCGATTCTCTTGACAGCGAGGGAGTGAGGAGCATACAGGGGACTGCCTGTGTTTTGAGCGAGTGTGCTTACCTAGTTCGACAGAGGTCATTGTGGTGAGTTGCAAAACAGTGAGTGACAGACTTAGTGCAGCTATTTCCAGCCAGCGTACGGGACCGGTCTCATTAGCGAGAGGATTAACTGCAAGGCCGAGTGAAAGGGGGCAAGAGCTCTCCATAAGAAAGAGACTTGAGGAAAGTGGAGTAAGGTTCTAATTGCTTGTATTTGCTGATGAGTAGTGTATCTTTCTGGTCACAATAAAGTTAATTATTTCTTTAAAGGAACAATCTGTGTTGTGCTTCAACCCACCGCAATCCAGTTAACAAAAGTGCCACTAGGGGGTGGCACGTAACAATATTTACAAGGCACAGTCCAAGTCGGACGAGGTAGTATTATGTTCTTACCGAGTTTCATTCAAATGGGCGCCGTTTAGATTTTACATTTTATTAGGGGTACACACACACACACGAACAAAAGCTGATCTCACAAGCCTGTTTTTCATAACATGAAAATAACGCATGTCTTTCGGACTGCCCTCCAAGGGCTCACGAGTAGTGGGACGTGAGTTTGCGACCACAAGACCCCAGCTGATGTCAACATTGCTTCCACTTGGGCCTACTTGTGCCAGCTCAGGAATCCCTCGGGATCGCCAACTCCCAAGCTCACCAGCCGTGAGCCTTTAAGGATATAGCATTATCCATGGAGCGCCATAAGAGGTGGGGCTACTCGCATCCTGCCTTCTTTACGGCCTTAACCAGAAGATACCATGAAAATACAAAAAAAAAGGTCTGACCGCTCGAAGAATGAGGGTATCAGGAAAGATGGGTTAAGGGACAATTTATTAAGGAGGGGAAAGTGAAAGACTCCCTAGGCCTCGGATACCCTAATACCGTCGGGGTCGGAAGAGAACAAAAGTTCATCAAGTGAGGTTGGCAGGGAAAGTAACAGAGGAGCCCGGCACAAGTAAGTGGAAGCAATGGCAGGCGCAGTTGGGGTCCCATGTTCGCCCAACTCTCGTCCCACTACTCGTGAGTCCGAGAGACATGCGTTATTTTCAAAATGTTGGCAAGGTACCTCGCGAACATTACGTCCCCGATCCTGCTGAAACTTTGCACACATGTTGGTCACACAGCAAGGAAAACATATATGATGCTACATTTCGCGTTTAAATATGCGCTCGTAAAGTAGTGTCAAGAAAGATGTGCGTACTGAGCTCTCTTGCCATGCTTGATCAATCGCTCTACGCAGCAGTGGTCTACTAGAATGTACCTTCCCAGCATTTGCCTGGAGTTTAAAATGGGGAAAAGAACTTTTATTGTCCGCTGAAAGTGGGGTTTGAACCACTCGTCACCTGGAGCTGAACTGGAAATTGTTTCATCGAAACCTGCTGAAGATCTGTTAGGTTTATGGATACAATATTAGGCGATATGAACACAACCATTAGGCCACAACTATTTCTCTTTGTTTGATTAGTTTCCTGAGCTATACATCGTCACAATCCAAAGAACTTAGGCTACAATTTATTGAATTTGAAGAAGTTCTAAATAATACAGAGTAGTCTCATGACACGTAACACAGCGGGTTGTACAACGTTTGTTGACTTCGCTGGGGATCATGAGGTAAGAGAGGTCCTCCACAGCTCAGTATTACGCAAAGATCATATACGGTAACTAATACTAGTATGAGGGATTATGTACTTAAATAGTCCAGAAAGTTAGGGTGACAATGTACGTTAGCTTGCTAACGCCCCACCTTCAGACAAAGAAGTAAAGATATTGCCATCCTAAAACCCGGCAGAAATCCCTCGACAAAGATTATACAGTACTTCTTACGAAAGATGTATCCCAATGCCTCGACCCTGAACTACGGGCTATGGGACTGGGGGCAGGGTGACTTGATTTCCTGCCAGCTAGATGGAGACAAAAGGAAGGGACGGAAGCTTGTAATTTTACGTGACCGTTAATCTCGAGACCATGAGCCACGGGACCTCTTATTTTTCGTGGAATCCGAACCACATGACATTTATTTATTTATTTTATGTCTTCAGTAGTGGCGAAGTTAGGGCTCATGGC
Source organism: Meconema thalassinum (assembly GCA_946902985.2). Lineage (NCBI taxonomy): Eukaryota > Metazoa > Arthropoda > Insecta > Orthoptera > Tettigoniidae > Meconema > Meconema thalassinum. The sequence continues at coordinate 490,329,814 of OX336388.2, read as the reverse complement.
TCTCTCTTGCACTATGCACCACGCAATATGGTACCAGTACATATGAAACATTTTAGAAGTACGATAAATAATTATGATAAATAGGGCTCGGATTTTTAGGTGCTAAAAATTGGGAGAATATTTATTTTTTATGTATTAAAAATACCTGAAATATGTGACAAAGAAGTAGAAATATTTAATTATTATTTAGTTTATTAATGTGAATATAAATAATATGAAGCACTCAGGAATACAAGTTATGCTATGTCTCACTGACTGCTGAAGCATTACAATACACAACGAGATACATCTTCAGGTTGTCCATCACAAATGACCGACGATTATAGCGAAACACTTATTCTGAAGGCGCAAATGTGCGACAATGTGCTTCTTGCCCTTGAGGTGTTGTGTAACTTGAGATCGCTGCTCAGCCATGATTGCTTTCCCACATAGTTGGCAGAACAGAACGCCCCCATCAGGAGTGAAATTATCCTTAAATTCTGCAACATACTGCTGCAGACGATAACTTGTAGTTGCTTTTATTTTAGGCATCGCAGAACTGCCTTACACTCCACAGTGCCAGAAATGAACTGTATGTGAGTGACACTGTTTCCAGGTAGCTGTGGGGGAAAGTCTAGCACGTGGTGCAAAATTGCTATGGACAAGGAAATGCACGGCTTCCACAGCGAGTGGGACGGGGCGAAAAGTTAAGAAAAACACCGCTGTAAGCTTACATAATATGCCCTGCATGAAGATTAGATTGATCACAGGTTCTTTCCCGTTGAAGTAACACAGAACAAAAATGCAATAAACTGAAAGATCTAGCATACTGATTTTAAAAAATGTAAATATTATGTATTTTTATGTGCTAATAAGTGAAAAGCAGGAATTTATGTAATTATTGAAAAAATGTTTAAAATATGTATTTACATAATAAAATATGTATTTACCTAAAAATCCTAGCCCTAATGATAAATAAGGAGTAAATTTATTATGTTAATACTAATAATAATGAAAAAGGCATATGAATATTAATAATAATCACAATGTGACCAACCTTTTTACATTATCCTTAAATATAATCCTAGCACAGTCATACGTCCTAACATCCATCACCATTCACACGGGTCAATCAGCAGTATTCAAAAGGTAATCTCGGCATGCGGCCTTAAATTTCTTTATTGTTATAGAATTTTTGATATCGGCATGAGTTGAATTCCATTGTCGAGATCCAGCTACAGCAAAAGAGCGGTTGAGCATAGATGAGTGATTGATGGGGATGGCATTTCACTCACTGTATTAACCGGGAATCGAACCCGGTCTACCTTGGTGAGAGGCAAATAGCTTGACCGCTGCGCCACCACGCCCATTAAGATGGAGACAGGTGTCATGTTTTGACAGACAGCAATATGAGGAAAGCTAAAAGACTTTTCATTATAGGCTAGCACAAATACATTTATTTGTTTATTCATTTACTTATTTCTCTAACAATATTAAGGTACACAGGCATAAGCCCAATTACGGTCCTTGACATATAAAGTTCAAAAATACAAAATACATCATCAATGATGAAAAGAGAGAAACAGAGAAAAAAAACAGTACACAATTGAAGAACAAAACGAAAAGCTACAAGAGGAAGTATAAAAATATACATTACAGATTAGAATAAAAACTGTACACATAGGGGGGAGGGGGGAACATTAACTTCTAAAATCAAAGAGAGAAAGAGTAGAGTAAAGAGTACCCAGTATTCCACGATTAGATCTTGGGTCTTGCATGGAAATAATTTTGAACACCATAATAAATAAGCATTAATTTATTTCTTGGAATAGGATAATTAATAGAATCAATGTACGACTCCATTGCGTTAGTCATTTCATGAAGATTTTGACCAACAAACATCGAATCTGCATGAAGTGCCTCATTTCTTATACCATAAGAAACGCGTCAGATAGTGAAAATATCCCTTACATCATATGCCGGCTTTTCATGAAGTGCCTAGGATTGTCATGAAATGAAGGATTTCACTATCTGACTACGACAGGTACACGCAAGAAAGTGGAGTCGTGCATCCTGTAGCGCAAACTGCAGAGCTTCATAGATGACAACGAGGTCAGCAGTGAAGACATTACAAGTATGTGGCAAAGAGATCTCAGTATTTGTACCACCGAAGGAGTAAGCACAACCCGCTTTCTCGTCCATCCGTGTATAGAGTTTCAGTTCTGGAAATTGATGAACTACGCTGTGGATCGATGCAAATCTAACCGAATTTCAGGGTGCGAGACTTTCCACGGAGAAACCACACTAGGTGTCCGGATCATGCAGGCAATCGTTGTCTATAATTCTCCAGCCGTGCTGTTGGTTAATTGTAGAATTGGCAACACTGTCAGTAGGCCGTAAGGTGTGTAAACCAAGTGCAAACACGCTAAGCTCACGTGCTAACTTTTGTTGATAAATACGGTTTATGTTAATAAGACATCATTTAAAATCAGTTCTTATTAACTCTCTCAACACCCGTGAAATTCCTCGTGGTAAATCAGACCTGCTGAAAGTTGTAGATGTGAGTACGGTATTTCCCGTATTAAGTTGCACATATAACCAACGCCTGTTAATGAATTCTACTCTGTTATTGGTTTTACGTCCCTTTTAACTACACTGGCTTTTAGAGACGCCGGGGTGCCGGAATTTTGCCCCGAAGGGGATCTTTAACGTGCCAGTAAATCTACGGACACGGATCCCTCGCATTTGCGCACCCTCAAATGCCAGCTGACTGCGCCAGGTTTCGAACCTGCAACCTTGGGCTCAGAAAGCGAGAACGTTACCCCTGAGCCACGCAGCCTGTTAATGAATTCAACAAACAAGTTCTTCACTAATATTTCATTAAAATATTTCAAGACGCCTAGAAAGTGTTGTGTGCCTTGCTGTGTGGCAAATTATGAAATTGAAGTTAATGCTTATGTAGCCTACTACGTTTTCCTTTCCTATAGACAAGCTAAGGAACAGGCTTGATTTCATTCCACGAAAAGACTGGCATCAAGTGTTTGTGTATACCATTTTGATGAACAGGACGTAATAGCTTTTGAAGATTGGATAAAACTACTGTCGACCAAAATATTATGTGCACTCGAGTTTGAAGGTTGTTTGTGAAGTAACCAATAGACCTACATAAAATCCAATATCATCATTTTCGTCGTTCTATTTTACGTTAGTTCATGTAGGTTTGGAATTTTTACTTTATATTTTAATATTTTTTTATCGCAGTTGGAACACAAAACTCTGAGCGTGTTTCAACCATTTAAGAATTATTATCTGAAAAACCCGTCATCAGATCGAATCCAAATTTTAACACAATATACATTGGAATGATGTATAACTGGTTTATTAATTTTACAATTTTGTGTGTCCAAGACACAAAGTTATCATTTTGGTAAGGTAACTTTTTTTTTGCTCGGGGTGGTTGGAAAATGTAGTTCTTGGTAGCGTTGTAATCCTTATACATCAAAAAGGTATGCTGTATGATTGTGAAATACGTAAATTAATTCACTTATTTTATATCGGTTTGTATTTGTAAGGGGAATTAAGACATGGTTAACTAGCTAGCCGCTCCGGGGAAAGCTGTGCAGCGTTGCCAAGATGGAGCCCACACGCGTCATGGCGCGTCTCGCTCGGAAGTGATGAGCTCGGTATCAGCAACGCCGTACAGCTGGTGAACCATGTCTTAATTCCCGTACAAATACAAACTGATATAAAATAAGTGAATTACTTTACGTATTTCACAGTCATACAGCATAACATTTTGATGTATAAGGATTACAACGCGACGAAGAACTACATTTTCCAACGACCCCGAGCAGAGAAAAAGTTACGTTACAAAAATGATAACAACTTTCTTTCTTGAACACACACAATTTTGAAATTAATAAACCAGTTATACAACATTCCAATGTATATTGTGTTAAAATTTGGATTCGATCAGATGACGGGTTTTTCAGATAATAATTCTTAAATGTGAGGCATGGTTGAAACATGCTTAAAAACGGGCCCTTTTTGTGTTCCAAATGCGATAAAAATATTAAAATATACATCAAAAATTCCAAACCTACATGAACTAACGTAAAATAGAACGACGAAAATGGTGATGTTATTGCATTTTATGTAGGTCTATTGGTTACTTCACAAACAACCTTAAAACTCGAATGCACATAATATGTTGGTCGACAGTAGATGGCACAGTAACAAAGCTGGCTCCTAGATCTCCCAAATTAACAGAAGATGCAGTCCTGGATGTTTCCGATTACCCCTTTCTACCTCAGTAGACTATTAGTGCACCAATTGAGCTCAGTAGCAGCCCATTGTATGTATGTGGTTATTGTTTCACGCAGTGTATTGTAAGTGAGGTTTTAAATTCTTATATTTGTATTGTTTTGTTGAGAAAGGCAAAGTATATTGGTAGGTTCCTTAGTTTAGGGGCTGCGACAACGCGGTCATGTAGCCCCGTGTACTTTGGGTATGTGTAGAATCTGTCTGATAACCGGTGTTAATTGTGATGACTGTATTAGTGCGTGTTATCTGTTTTTTTTATTTTTTTATTCACGGACTGCAGACGATAATCTCAAGTAGTTCCTACTTTTTCTACCAAATGCTACTATCCACGACACCTAGCAGTGAACTTGGCTACTACTAGATGCCAACGCAACCAGCGCCCGGTGACGACCGTTGGAACTTAAGAGCATTACCTAATCTACAAAGTTTGCTTCACACAAGTTTAGTTAGTGGACGGTTCTTCTACAGTCCATAAATCTATGACATGGGCCCGCCGGCTTTACTTCCCCTCCGAAGGAAGGCATACTGAGGGATTTTCAACTCTCTTAAAAAATCTGACGACTTCGATCGGGTTTGAACCCACGAGCTTGGGCAAAGAAGCTCAGCATGCTACCAACTACGCCACCGAAGCCGCCATTAAGTATATTGGTGATGTATATTTTGATCATATGCAGCGTGGAGGACTTTCAGTGCCTTGTAATTTAATTTTGGACTAGGAAACTTGGTCTGTTTGAGCAGCAGAAAGGAAGAGAATGGAAGTGTTTGAAATGTGGTGTTACAGGAGAATGATGAAGATTAGATGGGTAGGTAAGGTTACAAATGAAGAGGTATTAAGACGATTGGGAGAGGAAAGATGTTTATGGTGACTGCTAATGAAGAGAAGAGATAGGTTGGTAGGATGCATACTAAGACTCCCAGAAATAGCAAACTTAGTAATGGAAGGAAGGGTCGAGGCTAAGAACTGTAGGGGTAGACCAAGGTTAGAATATGTTCAACAGTTTGCCTCGGATGTAGGGTGTGGTAGCTATGTAGAGATGAAATGATTTTCTCAGGACAGGAAATCATGGAGAGCTGCATCAAACCAGTCAATAGACAAAAGACTGAAACACACAATGTATCTGAACTGGAGAAAGGGAGACATTGTCGCTCTATTTAAAAGGGTAATAGAAAACTTTGTAAAATTATATGGGAATACCACTTATGAGACATATAGTCAAGATTTTTGAAAGAATTGTCCTAAATTGAATAAAAGAAGAGATAGAAATGGAGCAAAGTGAAGAACAGCATGGGTTAAGAAAAAGGGAGAAGTACGATTGACTTAATATTTTCTATTCGTCAATTGATGGAAAGAAGTTGGGAGTATAATAAAAGGGTGGTAATGGTATTTGTAGACCTAGAAAAGGCATATGATTCAGTAAACAGGGAAAGACTATGGAAAGAATTGAAGAAGATTGGTATACAAAATGGATACATAAATGTTGTTGTTGATTCATTTAGGGGCTTTGCGACATCATGACCATGTAGACCCATGTACTTGGGCGAGTGTGGAATTTGTCTGATAACCTGTATTCTTGTGATGGTTGTATTAGTGTATTTGTAAAACAGATGAGGATTGGGAAGGAGGTGGCCATGGTCTTAAATTAGGGGTTATCCCTACATATGCCTGGAGTAGAAGTGGGAAACCACGGAAAGCCACTTCAGGATGGCTGGGGTGGGAATCGAACCCGCCTCTCCTCAGTTTTGCCTCACGAGTCCGAGTGTACCCCATTCCAACCCTCAGACCAGAATTAAATTTCTTGGCAGAGCCGGGATCAAACCCGGGCCTCTACGGAGACAGCCAAGAGTGCTGGTCACTATGCAATGAGGCAGACTACATAAATGTAATAAAGATGATGTATAGAGGACACACTTGTAGAGTTAGAACACCCCTAGGTACCTCTAAATGATTTGAAATAGGACAAGGACTAGAACAAGGAAGTGTTCTATCTCCTGCACTATTTAATGTTGTGATGGAAGGAATGAATAGATTAGTAGAAGAGATGGCTGGAGAAAAGGACAAAAATATGATTTTTTCAGATGATATGGTAATATGGGGTGATACAGAGGAAGATGTACAGTTACAACTAGAAGCATGGAAGGAATCATGAAAAGGTATGGATTAAAAATGAATAAAGACAAGAGTGAAGTCATGATATTCAGGAGAGATAGAAAGATAGAGGAGAATATTGAATTAGATGGAGAACCACTTACAGTGGTAGACAGTTTCAATTAACTAGGCAGTGAAATATCTAGTGACGGCAGGATAACAAATGAAATTAATAAGAGGCTGCAGAAAGGAGGAAATTTTTATCAAACCTTAAAACATCTGGTTTAGAACAAGGAAGTTCCAGAAAAAGCAAAACTACTTACGTATAAGACCTATTACTCACCCATTGTCACATATGGAGCAGGAATGTGTGGACATTGACGGAAAGGGAATGGATCAGACTGCAAGCAGGGGAAATTAAGTTCCACAGAGCAGTTAAAAGGAAAACAAGATTTGATAGAGTAAGAAATGTTGAAATTAGAAAAGAACTTCATCTTCCGAAAACGTTTTTGCTTATGCAGGTCGTTTACAGAGCCTCTTCCAATCCTCTCTTCTCTCCCACATTCTGTCATTCAGCACTTCCTGCTATTGTAGTCCTCTCCGGTTCACATCATCTTTCACTTGATCTGTCCATCTTGTCAGTGGTCTTCCTGTAGGTCTTCGTCCAGACTCTGACCATTCCAAAGCTCTTTTTGGTAGTCTCTCTTTACCCATTCGGTTTACATGTCTGAACCATTTCAACCTATTTCTCTCCATAGTTTCATTTAGGGGGTTGATCTGAAGTGTGTTCCGTATAGTTCCATTCCTTAACCTGTCCCTTCTTGTCGTTCCCAGGATCCCTCTTAGAAACACATCTCTGTCGCTTGGAGTCTACTCAGGTCTTTCTTTGTTCAGGTCCAACATTCTGATCCATTGGTCAAAATTGGGAGATAATACGATTTGTATTACATGATCTTTACTTTGGTAGGTATGTTCCAATTCCTAATTATGTCAGACATGCTATAGTAAAATTTTGAGCAGGAAAACTGGAAAGTATGAGGGAGGGCGTTGAGAAAAAGAGATTAAGATGGAATGGACATGTTAAAAGGATGAATGGGCAAAGGTTGCCAAAAATATGGAACAACAAAAGATTGGGGGGAAAAAGACCTCTAGTGCGACCAACAATGCGGTGGAGTCTGTATAGAGAGAAGGGGACCATGTGGTTCCTAACCCTGGCGAGCCCCCTTCTTAGGCCAGTACTCCTTCAACCTCGCACTATGGGTTGCTTTCCTTTCCTGAGTCCACTTCACTCCCAAAGCATTTATTATTATCTTATCAGGAACTGATAGTACATGGCATGATGATATTTAAACTAATGTGAATTTAGCAGACATTATGTTCTGCTGTATTTCCAAAAAAAAGACCTCTCGGCACTCCGAAAGGCGGAGGTAGATTTCACCGGACAAACTTGGGGATGGGCGAAAATAGGCAGAATATGCAGGTTTTCGTAGAAGGATCAGACCTCATTTATTGCGAGAAACTATTTTATAATTGGAGATTAATTAACTTTGTTTTTCGTCATTTTATGCATATTTTAAACATTTTATTGTCTTATGATGACGGTAACCTTCTTGTCATTTGGAGTCCATTTTTATACTTGTGGTCACACTGTCCTTATGCAAGGTTTCGACACTGATGTGTAACTATGTAACGGTCTGTTACTTCATCACGCAAAATTATATCTCCCGCAGAGATTTTGGTTGGTTCCTCAGTTTAGGGGCTGCGACAACGCGGTCATGTAACCCCGTGTACTTTGGGTGAGTGTAGAATCTGTCTGATAAACGGTGTGAATTGTGATGGCTGTATTAGTCTGTAATTCAGGTAAGGACTGCAGACGGTCAATTTCAAGCAGTAGTTCCTAATGTTGCTACCAGATCAGGGTGTCTACTGTAAGGATGAAGTAAAAATTAATTACTTTTTAGGTACCTTTTAGTTACCTTTTAGTTAATTTTAGTTACCTTTGAATTCAAGTTACGTATGCGGTCTACAAGCATAGGCGCTCATCACGCGATGAAGAAAAACAACAATGAACTGTTTTTAAAGAAGTTTTTTATTTATCGTATGGCTTTTAATGCCGGGAGTGTCCGATGACATGTTCAGCTCGTCTGAGTCTGTAGCTGCTTCCAACGGACATCCTTAGGGTGAGCTACAAGTTCCGTTCAATTTCAAGTTGCAACCAGATATCAATGATACCTAGTGGTGAACGTTGGAACTTTGATAGAGCGTTCCGACGAAATATAACCTAACAATTTAGCTTCACACAAGTTTAGTCTATGGAAGAATCCTTTACATGCCATAAATCCATGACATGGAACCGCCGGCTTTACTTCCCCTCCGAAGGAAGGCATACTGAAGGATTTTTAACGCTTTTAAAAATTCCGACGACTTCGGCCGGGTTTGAACCCGCTATCTTGGGCACAGCAGTTCAGCATGCTACCAACTACACCACCGAAGCCGCTTTAAATGAAATTCACATGATGTTATAAAAATTTAAAAAATAATAAATATATACTAGATATTTAATATCCAATGAGTTGTTTCAGCTAATATGTCGTCTTGTCCACAATATGTTATTATTACGGTACCAAAAGGATGCTCAGCTCTTGACCATTTGGCGAGATTTCCTTCGTCCCCGCGGTAGGTCGCGAAGAAATGTATGCGATGTTACGCGATCGTCACCGAATTCTGTCTTCGCAGTCAAATGCGGAGAAATATCAAGATTTACACGATCGGCGCTGGTCTCAGTTGTTTGGTGAGCTTCCCGTAGTTTTCACGTTAGAACACGGAGAAAAATCGCGATTTAGATAATCAGCGTCACTTTTAGTCATTCGACGAGATTTCCATTGTCCTTGAGTTCGGGCACAAGAAAATATAGCATTATTACGCAATCGGCGCCACTTGCTGTCCGTTTGACAAGAATACAGTTGTCCTCGTCATTGAATGCGGAGAAATATCGCGATGTATCGCAATCGCTGCCGCTCTCGGCCGTTTTACGTTGTCCTCGAGATATTATGCACTCGTCGCCGCACCCGGCCGTTCAACGATTGTCTGCCTGTCTATCTGTCCTGATAGAATGGCGGAGGCAAGCTCAAGGTTGGGCATGGTTAAAATTCACGCGTAGTTATGAACTTGTTGTTCGGTCGGTGCCGTGATTCCCTTTGTCCCTATGCTGTAGTTGGGAGTTCAGGAGTTCAGGGTGGATCACGAGGAGGATTTAGTATTTCGATGCTACGTAGGCTGCCATTTTTAAGTGGGTTGATGCACTTCTCGCTCCCCGCACGCTTTTAAGTATACGGTCATGGGAAAAGTGGCAAGTAGGTTTCGTGACGGGTGCCCCGTGATGGGTGCCCAATCATCTTTGACAGGATTTCCGCAGTCCTCGTGGGCACAAGTTCACGATAGGGGATGGGTTTTATGATTTTACGCAACTGACGTCGATCTCGGTCCGTTTGACGAGATTCCCGCAGGCAAGTCGTGTGGTCAGCCGGCCGTCTTGAGGATGCGATTTTGGAGGATGAACGTTCGAAGTAGGTACGGTATCGAATATTACGAATTTATCTGAGAGGATTGCACGAATAATACGACATGAGGGCAAGTTTTATTTCGATTGAGAACCACGAATTATCAACAAGTTAGAGAAATAATCGGTTAGATTATATATCCGATGGAACGAAAGTTCGAAGGAAAAATTGACTTATAACGGAATTTCGAATTAACCATACTGAATGTCGCAAATTTACTTGACATATTTTTTAAATAAGTTATATGTATTTCGAAGATTTTTCGCATTTTTTTTCGAAACGGTAACATTTCGCAAGATTGCGACATTAAATTGTTTCGCGTTATTTCTGGACTTCAATTTGACAGTTTCCAAATAACAGAAGCGAGAGATTTCTTCTTAGTTTCGGAAGTATTCGCGAATAAACGTCTCGCGAAAAGTCAGGTTTCCTAATACAGTAACACAGAAAAATATTTCACACGAAACTTAAGACTTCTTGATGCCGAAAATATACGTTGAACCGATGTAAACCGCTCAAGGTATCCTCGGTATGTATTTCCTTGAGGTCGGGCACGGAGACATATAGCTCAGTACTATGCAATAGGCACGGCGCCGCTTGCGTGAAACTCGCAATCTCTGAGCCTAGCGGCGCGAGTTTAAATGATTCAACCCGCCTTCAGAAAATTTTCGTTACCCGTTTGTAAAATTCGTTACTTTTTCGTTACTCATTTGTAAAATTCGTTACTTTTTCGTTACTTTCGTTACCGGTAGACACCCTGCAGATACTACCGTCAACGACACCTAGCTGTGAACTTGGCTACTAGATGCCACCGCAACAAGCAACTCGCAACGAACGTTGGAACTTCCCCTCCAAAGGAAAGCATACTGAGGGATTTTAGCGCTCTTAGAAAATCCGGCGACTTTGGCCGACTTTGAACCCGCAACCTTGGGCATAGAAGTTCAGCATGCTACCAGTTACGTCACCGAAGCCGCTTCACACTTAGTCAGATGGAAATCTGAATCTGATCTCGTGCAAGTGCGTTGCCATGGCAACGTCTGATGGCTCATCCCTCATCAATTTAGTACTGTTGCCATGGCAACCACTGCACTGATAGCTCTTGGCATTTTCTTATAATTCCGAAATCATTTTTCTCATCCCTTGGCGTAATGGTGGGTCATATCAAAAATTCTTTCAGACAAAAGTTTTAGGTAATTATTAGGGGAATATTGTCCATTTTGTAGGGTTTTGATATTGTGCCTATTAAGAGAGATATGATTAATGTTTCCCGAAAACCCCACTTTTTCCCACCCCTTTGGTCAATGGTTGGTGCTATAAATTTTTGGGCTTTATCCAACACATAATATGAACTTTGAACGGATTCGATATTTCACATATTAAGAGAGTTATAGCGATATTTCACTTTTTCGAAAAAAAAGCCCCCCATTTTCACCCCCTTCGACCGATTTAGCCCAGTAACGAACTCGACCGAGATTTTATAGGTATACATATTCGGTAAAAATTTCAAAGTGATTGGTGCAAAATTACGGCAGTTATCGTGTCCACAAGAAACTGATATATATATACATAAATTATATATAAACTTTTGAACTGACGGTGGTTTTGGGGTCTGGGGGATGTGAAACGCGAAGATATGTCGAAATTTTCCGGAAGTCGAAACATGGTACCCATTGCAATAGTTAGCTTTCTAATGAAATCTACCTAAAACTTTGCATCAAAATGTGAGTTTACCCAGTGTTAGCAATTACCATGTGCTTGCTGTAGGACTACCAGATGACAGGTGGGCAGCGTTGCCAAGCATCATGCTATGGCTTGTAAGTATAGAAGGGGATGCAAGGCACATACCCCTCGGTATTCAGCCTTGCAGAGACCTGCATTTTTTACTGGATACCAATGCACCCACATGACAGGATTGGGAGTACTGTCCAGGCGGACCTTCCCCACGCAGTCTGCATGTATCCTCAAGGGTCAAACCATAAAGGGAACGGAAAATCTTAACAAAACCTTAGGACAGGCAGTGCTACCGTGGATGAATTCTGCCCTTCCCATCCACAGAGGGTCATCGCAATTAAAGTTTGGCTGGCTGGCCAAGTAGACTACATGATCAGTACCGTATGATTTATTTGTTTGATCAGAATAATATTTCAAGTAAGGTCTTGGTTGACAGAAATCGAAAGTTGTTGAGGATACTAAACTGAACCTGTCACACTACTACTGTACATTGGGCCTTTCCTATTCATGCTATCTTGAGCTGGAAGCGGTCTATCTATAATGTATGCCCGCTAGCAATATTATTATGGGATTTGAATGCATGAACTCGAAGATGAACCCATTTTTTTCATTATTTAGTGATAAATACTAGCTCTTGAGATATTTTTGGTTTGTTTAGGCATGCTTTTGCTGGAAATATACCTTCTATTACATTAAATGGAAGTTTTCTTGCACAAAAATGAGGGGCATCTTGTCTTGAGGGTCAAGGAAGCTTGTAGCTCTCCTTTCCATTTGAATCAGGTGCCTCTCCAACTGATCACAACCCCATTGTGAACTACTAAGTTGAGCATGTTCCCTAGCTAGAGCTTAAAGAGGCAATGTAATCATAAATCCTGTCTTCTCATGATTTATATCCAGCACCTTCTCTAAGAGTTCTGAAATCTCAAAGATGCCAGCATGTCTCAGATAGCCTGTGGCAGTGGAATACGGCAAAGTGGAGGAGTTTATTAACCAACCACATGGTACTGTGAGTTACAGATCTGACATAATTGCTCAATGAACCAAAGACGCTTTCGGCTAATTACTAGCTTAAAAAATAGATTTGTACTTTCAACTGGCATAGTTGATTAATTATTAATTACAACCCTTATATGTTGGCAACCCTTCGGTAGAGAGTTGGTGTGCCTTGGCATGGGTATTTGTATCTATTGTTAGCTATGTATGAACATCCAAGGCTTTTAATCATGCAACGCCACAGACAAAAATCTTATCCTAGTCATTAATGTCCATATTCTCTGCCAAATATCCCTGTTAGTGTGTCAATTTTTTTTTTACATTGTCACTGGTGGTGATGTCATCGCTGACAGTTATATAAGCTAAATCAGCATGTGTCACAATCTATGCTAGTCCTAAGCTATATCAGCATGTGTCACAATCTATGCTAGTCCTACAGGTTTTCAGATATTTCAGATCAGAATCTTCTTCATTTCCCGGTTCCAGTGATCTGGATCGGGCGTGAATCAAGGACCTCCAACCGATAATAATAATGTTATTTGTTTTACGTCCCTTTTAACTACACTGGCTTTTAGAGACGCCGGGGTGCCGGAATTTTGCCCCGAAGGGGATCTTTAACGTGCCAGTAAATCTACTGACACGGCTCCCTCGCATTTGCGCACCCTCAAATGCCAGCTGACTGCGCCAGGTTTCGAACCTGCAACCTTGGGCTCGGATCTCCAACCGAGGCCTCGACTCACACACTATCATATTTAGGCTATTTGTACAATGGGTTCGCCACACCCAAAGGTTTCAGATCAGAATAAGGAACATTAACTGTTGACATAGCTTGCCACGGTGAGTGAGTGGTTATCGTGTCGGGCTACCAACCCCAAGCTTGCAGGTTCGCTCCTGGCCATGGCAAGTGATTTTTGAAAGGCGACAAAAATCACGACATGCATGTCATACGTTGTTGGCATGTTAAAGAGCCCATTTGAATTCAGTAGGCCATGTTCATAATGGCAAAATTAATCTCGGGATTTTCCGCCAACACAAAAGTTACTCCTTTCTCTACTAGAAAGCACTATAGTGTCAAGGAGCTTAGATATCTAACCTCCTTGACTTTCAGAGCGTTCCAAGGAGCGATAAAATTCGACATGCAAGCTGTCCTCTAGACATCAATTAACAAAGCTTGCACCCGGCAACCAAGGCCATACATTATTATTATTAACTATTGACATGATGTAAGTTATTTGAAAACGCAATTCCTTTAGATAAGATTTCTAAGTGAAATGCCATGTACTGTGGTTTGGATTCAAGTAAAAAGGAGGTCCCATGGCTCATGATCTTGAGATTGAGTCATGTAAAACTACATATTTCCTTTTTTCTTCTTTAAATAAGACAAGTTGTTACAGATTTTGCAACCACAGTCTCCAAATACATTTCTCAAGTTAAATGTGCTGAAAGACCACTTACAATTATTTGACATATCCGGGGCCAAATATTAATCACCGTAGCATCATGAATAGTGGTGGGGCCATAAATAACTAGGCCTACTCTTGCCACTTTCCCTCCCTGGATTTTGAACTTCCTATGACTTTCTTTTACTGCTGACCAACCTCACGTTTTTATGTTGTTAAGTTCCAGAGTTTTTTATTACCAGTAAAGGAAAATAATATTTTGGCATATAAACACCATAGACTAACTTACAGACTGCAAAATTATGGAATACTATTGGAATGACAATCCATATGTCCTGATGTGTTGAGGTAGATGTGTCGGAGCTTTTCCCTAAACTTCCACACCAAGAAAATTATTGCCTTGCATAGAAAATTCACTGTTGATCATCCTAAAGCTAAGAAAAGAGAACCAAACAAAACTTTAATATGTAAATATAGTATATGTTAATGGTTTTTCGTCCCTTTTAACTAAACTGCAGCTTTTATAGAAGCTAGGTTGCTGGAATTTTGCCCTAAGGAGATCTTTATCGTGCCATTAAATCTACTGATACAGTTCCCTTGCATTTACACACCCTCAAATGTCAACTGGCTGAGCCAGGATTTGATCCAGCAACCCTGGGCACAGTGGACGAGAAAGTTACTGCTGCGCTACGCAGCCAATCAATGTGAAGAGAAGCAGGTATACTCATCCAAAGGCACATAGTTGATGTGATAAATATACTGTTGGAGACCATGCCTTCCATTAATTCAATTTCCTGGTAACTTACGGTAATACTTCGAATTAAACAGTTTATAATCAAATATTCAAATTATAAACCAAATCAATACTCAATTTATATATATTCTACTAGCGGGTACCTGCAGCTTCGCTCGCATCATAGTCGGGTCATATTGTTATCCAATGAAATGCAGGTTTAACCCAGTTAACACCCCTTTAGAACATGAATATCCAAAAATCCCTCCTTAGTAGACGTTTTCGACACATAACAAACACATCCCCAAAATATCATTCTTCTAACTTGAATAGTTTTGGTTGGTCGATGAGAGTGAATATCCAAAAATCCTTCCTTAGTGGACATATTTCTTCCAGAATTTCACCCCTCCCCATGGGCCCCTTAAATTGGATTTATGAAAAAACGGTCGAACACCTATTTATTTATTTTTAAGCTGATTGTTTTCCGCCGAGTTTCCAACTTCTCGCCTATGTCGTTTAAGAGGTACACGCTCCATTAGGAAACTTTCAACCCCCACTTTTCATCCCTTTCACCTCATAATATACACCACATCGAAAAACCATTAGATATGTGTCAGCTTATTTTTAATGATTAGTTTATATGCCAAGTATCACATCCCCACATGAAACACAGGCCTGCAAAAAAAAAACATTTTTGAAAATTGTTTTAGTTTTGATAACTGATTTTTATGTAGTTTTTGGCCCTGATTTCAGAAATGATATTGGTTTTTTCTATCACGAAAGGTTTTTCTACAAAATGACGTAAAACTTTTATGAAAAATCCTAAAAAAAGGCCATTTTTATATCAGTATTATTTATGTACAATGTTATTAAACCACATTAAACATAGGTTAATCTTAAACATAGAGTAAGAAAAGTTGATAAGGTTTTATTACAACACTATCACACGTCTTTGTAGTAACGTTTTCTTTTTCCGTCAAAACTTGTTTTTGTACTTTTCCTGCTGTGGAGTTGAGGATTTTCTCTTTTTAACATCCAACAGTAGTCAGTCACCATGTTAACGTCCCAGCGTCCTTGATATCTTCGTTCCATTTGTTTTAGGGCTTGATGGAATCGTTCTCCTTGTTCTTCACTGACAGCTCCAAGATTTTCTGGAAAATAGTCCAGATGAGAATGAAGGAAATGAACTTTAACACTCATGTTGCAGCCCAGCAGTTTGTAGTTAGTTAACAGATCGGCAACAATATTCTTGTAGTTTGGGTCTCTTTTATTTCCTAGAAAGCCGGTTACCACTTGTTTGAAAGACTTCCAGGCTTTCCTTTCCTGGTTTTCAATTTTTAACTCGAAGTTTTCATCCTTTATAAGTTTTCTTATATCAGGCCCAAGAAATACCCCTTCTTTAAGTTTTGCCCCAGAAAGGCCAGGGAATTCTTCACAAAGATATCTAAAACACACTTCTTCTTTAGGCAAAGCTTTGACGAATTGTTTCATCAGTCCCAGCTTGATGTGAAGTGGCGGAAGTAAAATCTTTTTATGATCCAATAAACTCTCCTTCTCAACGTTCTTAACTCCAGGAACCAAACTTTTCTTACTGGCCATTCTGTTTTAACATAATGTTGTTCACGGTCACGGCTATCCGATTCACAGAGGAAGCAGGGGAACTTTGTGTAGCCTCTCTGTCGGGCTAAAAGCATAAATATCACTTTCAGATCCCCACAAACAGTCCACTTATGATCAGAGTACTTAAGCTTGTTAAGGACCAATTCAAGGTTCTCAAAACTTTCAAATGCACTGAATGCCCTGCTGGTACAGATGGATATTGGTTGCCATTGTGGAGAAGAATAGCTTTCAAGCTTCATTTGGAGGAATCAATTCATCGGGTTCGTATTTGATGTCTAATGTCTCCATCAACCCAGGAACATCAGTACAAAAAACGAGGTCACCCACTCGAGAGAAAAAAGGCACAAAACCTTTTTCTCTACTCCTGCACCAAGAAAAGGATGTTCCTGGAGCCAACAATCCTTTTTCTTTCAACCTCGACCCTAAAACCTCGGTTAAATCCTTTGGAAGGCCACAGTCTCTAACCAAATCTCTAACTTAAAAGTGCAAAATTCTATGTGTGATTTGTGGGTAAACCAAGGGTGATGGAATGTTTTCACTAATTTATCTGCATTCAGCACCAAAAAAAAACATAAGAATCACTATAAAAATGTTAAACAATTTTTTCATTGCAGACCTGTGAAACCAATCATGAGATATTGTTATTCAATGAATGGCACATTTACCCCTTAACACCCCTTTAGAACCTGAATATCCAAAAATCTTTCCTTAGTGGACGTTTTCGACATACAATGAACATATCCCCAAAATTAAATGTTTCTAACGTCAATAATTTTGGCTGGGCAATGATGAATGAGTGAGTCAGTCAGTCAGGACATTTTCTGTCATTTATTTTTGAGAATTTCACCCCTTCCCATGAACCCCTTAAAATGAATTTATGAAGAAGAAAAAAAAAACGTTCGAACACCTATTTACTTATTTTTAAGCTGTTCTTCCCCCCGAGTTTGATGAGCGAGTAAGTGAGTCAATCAGTTAGGACGCTTTCTTTCCCGTTTTTCCCCCAGAATTTTACCCCTCCCCATGGGCCCCTTAAATTGGATTTATGAAAAAACGGTCGAACACCTATTTGCTTATTTTTCTAGCTGAATTTTCGCCCTGAGTGTCACACCTTTTGACTCTGTCTTTTAAGAGATACTTGCTCCGTTAGGAATCCTTCAACCCCCACTTTTCACACATACACCTCATAATCTACACCACATCGAAAAACCCTCCGACATGTCTTCTTATTCTTAATGATGAGTTTTTATGCAGAGTATCACATCCGATCCCCCAAGGACACCAATCGGGAGATATTGTTATTCAATTAAATGCAGGTCCACCTCCTTAACATCCCCTTTAGAACCTGAATATCCAAAAATCCTTCCTTAGTGGACGTTTTTGACATACAATGAACATAACCCCAAAATTACATTTTTCTATCTTCAATAATTTTGGCTGGGCGATGATGAGTGAGTAAGTCAGGACATTTTCTTTCAATTATTTTTCAGAATTTCACCCCTCTCATGAACCCCTTTAATTGGATTTATGAAAGAAAAAAAAAGGTCGAACACCTATTTATTATTTTTAAGCAGTTCTTCCCCCCCCCCCCCTGAGTTTGATGAGTGAGTGTATTAATCAGTTAGAACACTTTCTTTCCTGTTTTTCCCCAGAATTTCACCCCTCTCCAAGGGCCCCTTAAATTGGATTTATGAAAGGAAAAAAAAACAAGGTCGAACACCTATTTACTTATATTCTAAGCTGGTTTTTTTTCCGCTGAAATTCAAACTTCTCGCCTATGTCGTTTAAGAGATACATACTTACTTCACTTAATTCCTGCCGCTCCTTCCGGAGCATAGGGCCTTGGCGAAATTTCTCCACGCAGTACGGTTCCTGGCCATTCTCTTCACTTGACTCCAGTTCTTGTCCTAGACATATGTCTGCTTATTTTTATTTATTAGTTTATATGCCAAATATCACATCCCCAAAGAAACAACTCATGAGATATCGTTATTCAATGAAATACACTTTTACCCCCCTTAACACCTCTTTAGAACCGGAATAAACAAAAATCCTTCCTTAGTTGACATTTTCGACATACAGCAAACATATTCCCAGAATTTCATGTTTCCAACTTCAATAGTTTTCGCTTGGCGATGATGAGTGATTGAGTCAGTCAGGAAATTTTCTTTCAATTATTTTTACCAGAATTTCACCCCTTCCGATGGGCCCCTTAAATTGGATTTATGAGAAAACGCTCGAACACCTATTAACATATTTTTTAAGCTGTCTTTTTGCCCTGAGTTTGATGAGTGAGTTAGTCAGCCAGTTAGGACACTTTCTCTCCTTTTCTTTTCCGGAATTTCACCCCACCCCATTGGCCCCTTAAATTGAATTTATGAAAAAACGGTCGAACACCGATTTGCTTATTTTTTAAGCTGATATTTATCCGCTGAGTTTCAAACTTCTCGCCTATGTCGTATCAGAGATACACGCTCTGTTAGGAATCCTTCAATCCCCACTTTTCACCCCTTTCACCCTATAATATACACCACATCGAAAAACCCTTAGACACATGTCTGCTTATTTTTAATGATTAGTTTATATATCAACTATCACATCCACAAATGAAACCACTCTTGGGATATTGTTATTCAATGAAATGCAGGTTTAACCCCATTAAGGCCCCTTTAGAACCTGAATATCCGAAAATCCTCCCATAGTGTACGGTTTTGACATACAACGAACATATCCCCAAAATGTCATGTTTCTAACTTCAATAATTTTGACTGGGCAATGATGAGTGAGTGAGTCAGGACCTTTCTTTTTTCTTTCAGAATTTCACCCCTCTCCATAAACCCCTTAAATTTGATTTATGATAAAAACTGTCGAACCTTTATTGACTTATTTTTAAGCAGTTCTTCACCCCCACCCCTTAGTTGGAAGAGTGAGTGAGTCAGTCAATCAGTTAGGACACTTTCTTTCCTGTTTTTTTTTTCCCCAGAATTTCACCCCTCCCCATGGGCCCCTTAAATTGGATTTATGAAGAAAAAAAATGGTCGAACACCTATTTACTTATTTTTTAAGCTGATTTTTTTCCGGTGAGTTTCAAACTCCACGCCTATGTCGTTTAAGAGATACACGCTCCGTTAGAAAACCTTCAACCCCCACTTTTCACCCCTTTCACCTCATAATATACACCCTCTGACACGTGTCTACTTATTTTTAATGATGAGTTTATATGCCGAGTATCACATCCCCCAATGAAACCAATCGGGAGATATTGTTATTCAATGAAATGCAGGTTTCACTCCCGTAAGACCCTTTTAGAACCTGAATATCCGAAAATCCTTCCTTAGTGGACGGTTTTGACATACAATGAACATATCCCCAAAATATGTTTCTAACATCAATAATTTTGGCTGAGCAATGATGAGTGAGTGAGGGAGTCAGGACATTTTCTTTCAATTTTGTTTTTTCAGAATGTCACCCCTCCCCATGAACCCCTTAAATTGGATTTATGAAAAAAACTATCGAACACCTATTTACTTACTTATTTTTAAGCAGTTCCCCCCCCCCCCCCGAGTTTGATGAGTGAGTCAGTCAATCAGTTAGGACATTCTCTTTCCTGGGTTTTTTTTTTTTTTTCAGAATTTCACCCCTCCCTATGGGCCCCTTGAATTGGATTTATGAAAAAACCCTCCAACACCTATTTACTTATTTTTTTATGCTGATTTTTTTCCGCTGAGTTTCAAACTCCTCGCTTATGTCGTTTAAGAGATACACACTCCGTTAGGAATCCTTCAACCCCCACTTTTCACCCCTTTCACCTTATAATACGAGGCACGTCCAGAAAGTAAGTTCCGTTTGGAAATAAAATTAAATTGTGTACAGATTCAGAAAAATTATTTATTGCACAACATTCTGCACCTCTTAAACTACTTTTCCACATAACTGCCGAACTTTTGCAGGCATTTGTCATAGCGTGGCACAAGTTTTTGGATACCTTCTTCATAGAAGTTCGCCGCCGACCCGTAAATGAGAGTGAAGACTCCCCTGTAAGATATCCTACCGTTTGGCCACCACTGTTAGGCAAATTGCGTATGTGGTCAGGAGAACTCCTAAACATACGCAGTTCTACTGGTAAGCATGCAAATTGCCCAACAGTGGTGTCCAAACGGCAGGATATCTTACAGGGGAGTTTTCTCTCTCGTTTACGGGTCGGCGGCAAACTTCTATGAAGAAAGTATCCAAAACCTTGTGCCACGCTATGACAAATGCCTGCAAAAGTTCGGCAGTTATGTAGAAAAGTAGTTTAAGAGGTTTCGAATGTTGTACAATAAATAATTTTTCTGTATCTGCACACAATTCAATTTTATTACCAAACGGAACTTACTTTCTGGACGTGCCTCGTATACACCGCATCGAAAAACCCTTAGACACATGTCTGATTATTTTTATTGATTAGTTTATATACTGTACAGACTATCACATCCACAAATGAAACCACTCTTGGGATATTGTTATTCAATGAAATGCAGGTGTACCCCCTTAACACCCCTTTAGAACCTGAATATCCAAAAATCCTTCCTTAGTGGGCGTTTCCGACTTACAAGGAACATATCCCCAAAATTTCATGTTTCTAACTTTTATAGTTTTGGCTGGGCGATGATGAGTCAGTCAGTCAGGACACTGTTTTATATAATAAGATATAAACAGGACATGTTTCGGCGTATTGATATGGCGTATAATTTGAATATTTGATTAACTGAACACTATTCAATACGGATTTTAAAACATTTGTTTTTAGTGGCAAATGTATTCGCATTTTAACAGTTTAGTTTGGCTTGGGGTAGAAACTTACATACTGGTATTATACATTTTGTTGTCATTGGACATCCTGACCTAATATTTTATTACTGGTTTAAGGGCACTGATTTTCATATTGCCTCGTGTCACAAGCAACGGAAAGGCCCTACCTCTGTAAGTGTGAAACTGGCACCCTGACTAAATGGTTGAATACACATCTGACATTTCACCCATGGTAAAGCAAGTTATCTTGAGTGATCAGCCGAAAATGATTCAATGTGATACACTATGAATAAGAATGACAGCTTAAACAAAGACAGGTCGATTTTTATTAAAGTAGTTACGGAAAGTTTCCCATTGACAACAGAGGCCTAATTTAAATGAATTCTATTTCAGTAAATCTCTCATCACACTTTCACATTAGCCCTTCCTCATTCCTTATCCTTTTCAATCAACTACTACAGGGTCGTCATTTTAAATCCCCTTTATAAGAAAACTTAATTGTCATTTGCAGCCGGGCGGATCTAGGGGAGGGCGCCGCGTCCGGGGGAGCCCGCGCCATGGATTTTTTTAAATTTCATGAATTAATTAATTCTTCTTCTTCTTCTTCTTTTGAGACCACAAAGGATCACTTTACCCAACCATTAGTTCGTCGACTTGTAGGAACTGTACGAGCCTTGCGGTCCTCCCAGTACTTCTTCATGCGTATTGATCGTCTTGCCCGTTCTTCGGTGGAAAATATTCTTGTAGGAATTTTCTTCTTTGTGAGTGGAAAATGAAACGTCATATTTTTAAGTGCTGTAGTTAAACTTTTCTTATTTGCAGCATCTTCTGTTGTTAGGCCAATTTATTTTAAGTCCTCTCTGATTTCTTTTAACCATCGGCATCCAGTTGTGTTTTTTGAAGCAAGATTGTACTGCACTAGTTGTTTTAGAAGACGTGAATCTGGCATTCTCATGATTATACTTTTCAAACTATTTTTTTTTTTTTTTTTTTTTTATCAGTGCAGCTATGACCTCCCTTGACCGTTTAGCAAGTTTAGATTTCAGTGAAATAATAGAAGACTTCAGCCAGAAAAAAGTCGCAAAGTAACTTAATATTTTAATATTTCATAGTTTACATATAATATTCTTCAAGGTTTCCTTCATATTATTAAAAAAATGTACTGTAGTGTATTCAAAATTTTGTAACTATTCTTTATTTTATTATAATTACAAAACTACTTTCCTTTTGATTTGATAAAATTTCCTATTGTTGTGGGCCCCACCTTATAATATCGCCCAGGGCCCCCATAAGGCCTGGAGCCGCCACTGGTCATTTGTAGCTCTTCAGTCGGTCAACATGATTGGTCCCAATGAATGGGCGGGGTACAAGCTATAAATATGTAACCACACTCCAGGAAAAAATTACATGTATTAATTAGATTATCAAGAGCCTCCGTGGCTTAGGCGGCAGCACGCCGGCCTCTCACCGCTGGGTCCGTGGTTCAAATCCCGGTCACTCCATGTGAGATCTGTGCTGGACAAAACAGAGGCAGACAGGTTTTTCTCCGGGTACTCCGGTTTTCCCTGTCACTATTTCATTCCAGCAACACTCTCCACTCTCATTTCATTTCATCTGTCATTCATTTAATCATTGCCCCAGAGGAGTGCGACAGGCTTCGGCAGCCGGCACACTTCATATCCTCGCCGCTAGATGGGGGCTTCATTCATTCCATTCCTGACCCGGTCGGAGACTGGAAGCAGGCAGTGGATTTTCATTTTCAATTAGATTATCACAAATAATGGGCCCATTCATACGGCAGAATCGAGTTGACCGACTGAAGATCTACAAATGAC
Source organism: Meconema thalassinum (assembly GCA_946902985.2). Taxonomy (NCBI): domain Eukaryota; kingdom Metazoa; phylum Arthropoda; class Insecta; order Orthoptera; family Tettigoniidae; genus Meconema; species Meconema thalassinum. The sequence continues at coordinate 490,306,769 of OX336388.2, read as the reverse complement.
AATTGCGTATAAAGGGGATTTAAAATGATGACCCTGTAGTCATTTTGTATAGCCTAGGCAACACTGAAAAAGAACGGCTTCAAATCTATACACCCCCTATACATACCACTAGGTCGGTAAAAGTGATCTTGGCAGGCGCAGCCTTATCCCCCAATGAACACGCGCGCTGAGCCCGGTAATGTTGCAATAAGCTGTCAGTATCTCCGGTGTCGTAAGATTGTGAAGTGCAAGTTGAGCCAGCGAGCGGGTGTCAGTACAAAGGCTTCCCGAGCCTTGATTGGTATCGGAGGGGAGACTTAAATTGATGACCCGGTATTAAAACATGCTCCATTAGGCCTACTGTCTTGTCCTTGCAGTAATCTCCTCAGGCACAAGAAGTTATAGGTTACACTGTCTTGGCCATAATATTACTGAAGTGCCATGAAAAAAATTACTACCCACCACTAAACTTAGGCATACATACAAGGCAGATTAAAATGTAAAATACCATACCATGTGTGTAAAGGCATGGAAATTATAAAAAACTTACCCATTACAGAGCCAGCAATGATGCCTAGTCCTAGGCCCTTGCTGATAGCAGATTTCAGGCATGGTACTAGAAAACAAAGTACAGGGATTAGACCCTAGTTACCCTAACCTACCTTACTTCTTGGAAAATATGTGTTCAGATTTCACTAATCAAAGGAAAATCATAATTTAAAATAATTCTTCACGCATATAATAACTGTAAAATAATAAAAATAATAAGCTGTAAGAGTGTCATACTAGATTTATGAGCAGGATGCCGAAAAAGTGGTAACGTGTACAGAAATAAACGAGGTTAGGTTAGTCACATTTATTAAGACGACCTCATTTCTACACAAACACCGCTGGCATAAATTTAAAAATTATCTTTACTTACCGTGCGTAAAGTGAAAATGAACAAAAAATTCATCGTAACACTCCGGCGTAAGTAACAACAAAACCAACTTTTTGAAGAGGGCTGCCATGATTTTCAATTAAATGGACCAGCAGGCAAGCCAACACAAACAAATTAATAATTTTTATCACGCTATCCGCAACAATATATTTCGATCGGAAATACGCACTGTATAATGCTTTACGTATCTACAAATTAAAATCAGAGTGGAGCAACAGCAACTCCGTGTTCCTCTCAGAAGTGAATGTAAAGCAGGTTACTTAACGTTGGTAATTCTAAAATAACCTTGACTGACTCACTCGCAAGATAGGCCTATCAAGTCTTGAGCTGCCTTCAGCTGATTGGTTCATTGGTTATTACGATGGCAGTTTCACAAACATCAAAATTGTTGCTGTTTTGAAAATTCCTATCAGTAGAGCCCTGCGCGGATAAACAAAACGTTATCCGCATCCGCCCCGCATCCGCACGTTTGTTATCCGAATTTACTGGCATTACTATAATATTTTTATTTACATAAAACAAAACGCATTAAAGCAACACATTTGATGAGAAAGTCGTTCCTTTAGGCTTTGTATGTCAAGTAGTCCTAAAAACTGCCGAACCTCAACATCCAAAGTAAAAGTTTCCCTCCAAGCCCAAATTGTTCTATACAGTCCACATGTTGTTCGGTAAAAGTCTCACCATTTTGAGCGTCGGGGAAGGGGGAGCAGAAGTTGGTAAATTTGTAGTTTTTATCAGTTTTTCTTAAATATTTCGAAAAATATGCGGTTTATCGCAAAATGTGTCATTTACAAAAATAATCTACATTAAATAGCGAACAAAAAAGGTCCCATGCATAATCTTGTTAAAGTGAACGGTTCCAGAGTTGCGGAGGGTGCAAAGGTAGCAATTTTTCGTATTTTGTTAGATTTTTTGGAAAAATGAAATTATAACTACTATGTAAACAGAAATAACTAAACAATTTTATTAAAAGGTAATATTGCACAATCGTATTGTAGTCCAAAAGAGGCTGAGGCACCAAAAAGGGTTAGAAGCGTAAAAATACTGGGAACAAAAACTGGTTTAGTACAAGTGCGGCCACCAGTACAAAGCCGTGCGTAAGGGGCCGGTCGACCCCCTCCACCCTGCACCGGCCACCTGCCCCTCCCACGCACGCACTATCTCATCTACTCTCTTTCACTCATTCGTATTGGGAGACCCGTTGAATGCATTTGTAATTTCTAGTGAAGTTCTGCTGTAATTTTTTATTGTTCGTCTTTAGAATACTCTGCCAACTATGTGGTTATACTGTGACAGATCTTGGATCTGCACAGGCACTCCTCATCATTAATCATTATATTAATTTAATCATCTCATTTTGATATCAAGCAATACACAGTATTACTTATTTTCGTTTGCGCCATTACCTCATATATTATGTTAATTATAAGTAAAAGGGATATGTATATTTTTAGATGATGTAAATTAGTCGGAAAGTGCCAAGTTAGAGATTACAAGAAAGCAGCCAGGCTATTGACTGATGGGCTTGGGCTCATTACGAAGCAGGTATCGCTACTGTGTATGAGATGACGGTTATTGATATAATTGTATTCCTTTGTATGGGATTCCCTCGGATTGTCTACGCGGCAGAAGGATTACCTGAAGGTTGGATCCGCTGTAATTTGACTGCTCTCGACATAAATGAAGGCATTAAGTAGTGACACGGACTACTGTCGAACTAATGCGATTTAAAGATTGGAAATCAAGAGTGATCTAAATGGCGGTGACACGCTGTATACAAATTTTTGGTTCAATGGAAATTACACCGTATGGGAAAGTGCAAGCCAACATAGCTCTTCGTACTTAACTTCTAGTCTTCAACGACCCCAAAGCTGACGCCAGTTGACGCTGGAAAGCATTTCCTTCTTGCGATGTTTAGAGCCAAGAACACTTAAGATCAAGATTGTTTTCGCTACCAGTGTTACTTGCAGGCTATTGTAAAGCAGCCTATACAATCATTGTTCAAGTTGGCTGCACTTCCCCCCACTCCGGCAGCTTCCAGGCAGCATTCATTTAGAACCTACCACCAGGTGCAGCAGTGGCTGAATGAGAAGAAGAATCCGCTCGAGTGGGGGTGGAAGAAGATTGGCGAACACCTGAGACGAATTACTACAGCACGTCCTGCAGCTCCCCAGGAATTACTTTCCCTCATAGTGTGCGCTTTGTAAAGACGAATGCATCCGTAATTGCGAGTGCAGAAAGAGTGGTCTGCTCGAGCATATGTGGTAATTGCTCAGGCCTAGGATGTGATAACAGGGACACGAAAATCGTAGACGAAGATCTAGAACAGGAAAGTGCTTTGTCTGAAGAGGACTGAATACTGATGAATAGCCTACTTTACATTAATTTAAGGTCGAATTTAAGATTCTACATTTTTATTAGTTTTAATAGTTCAGAGTGGGTTTCTCCGTACCACAGCTTTATATGGCTTAGGCCTGTGGAAGCCTCTTTTCCCTTAAAAAGTAGTGCCCCGTGAGAAGGTGGTGAGGTTGACGTTCCTTCAAGGGCTTATCACTAACATACCACCGGTCATTATGGGGTTTGAAGCCATTTTTCAGTGTAGCCATGGTAAACAAAAGTTTGGTGCTTTTCAGTCGGTGAACATGAATGTACCCAAAATAGTTCTATTACATGAGATGGTAGGTATTTATTAATCTCATTTAATTTATTTCAGGATTAGGGTGAATGAAGCCCCCATCTAGCGGCGAGGATATGGACTGTGCCGGCTGCCGAGGCCTGACGCACTCCTCTGGGGCAATGGGGGCTTCATTCATTCCATTCCTGACCCGGTCGGAGACTGGAAGCAGGCTGTGGATTTTCATTTTTTTCAGGATTAGGGTATTACCCAAATCTTTTGGGTACATTCGTGTTGACCGACTGAAAAGCACCAATCTTTTGTTTTGTATACCACCGGTCAATAAAATCGGTATTTGCTTTTACAAAACACAATCCTATATAAACAAAATTAGTTTCCTTAGTGATAATGTCATATTCTTTCCAAAAAAGTCCACTTTTACACCCTCCATAACTCGGGAACCGTTCACTTTAGCAAGAATATGCATGGAACCTTTTTTGTTCGCAATTTAATGTAAATTATTTTTGTATATGACACATTTTGTGCTAAACGGCATATTTTTCGAAATATTTAAGAAAAATAGATAAAAACTACTAATTTACCACTGCCCGCTCCCCCCCAATCCCGACGCTCAAAATGATGAGACTTTTTACCGAACAACATGTGGACTGTATAGAACAATTTGGTTCTGAAGGGAAACTTTTACTTTGGATGTTGAGGTTTGGGTCTAATTGCACCGTACTAAAGTGCTATGTTTAAAATTAATATTATAGGCCTACAGCCAGAATTGCAACCATTTTCAGTTCGGAGTGTTAATTGTGCTTAATGACATAATTTGAATGAGATAAGCTTAAATCATCATCTTCCATTTGTCATGAAAAAAAAAACATAACGGAAAAATATCATAGGGTCTATGTCATAAACATACGGGTTCTAGTAATGGTATTCAACAAGTTCGGATTGTATTCTAAAAACTATCCGCAAATTTACTCCAAACATTATCCGCAGCTTACCCGCTATCAGCACAGCCATGCAAACTATATCCGCATGGTGAAAAAAATTGCGAATATCCGCTTAATGACGTAATTTTAATGAGATTAGCTTTAAATAATCATCTTACATTTGTCATGCCTCTCACCAAGGGTTCGATTCCCGGTCATTGCATGTGAGATTTTCGAAGTGAAATGCCATGTCCTGTGGTTCTGATTCCACATAAAACGGAGGTCCCATGGCTCATGATCTCAAGATTAACGGTCACGTTAAACTACAAGCTTCCTTCCTTTTTACATTTGTCATTAAAAAATCATAATGGAAAAAATATGATAGGCTACAGTGGCGTAGCCAGAGGAGGGGCCCAGAGGGGCCGCCCCTCCCCAAAATAAATCCAGAAATTGGGGTTGGCGTAAGCCTTCATATTTCTTACGGCTCGAACAAATTTAGAACCTACAACGAAATGTTAAATACAGTAAGTAAATGCTTTGACAAAGAATGTACTTTATCATCTTGGCTTACAGGATTGAGCCGGGTCGCATAACGGTTATTATTTCCCGACGTTTCGGCTGACATTGCAGCAGCCTTAATCATGGGTAGGTACGAGTTGGTGTCCGTACTCAAACTAACGGTTGTTGCCAGTCAGATGTGCTTGCCCTGCGTTGACGTCACGCTGCTCGCCGATTGGTCCCCGCCCCTGGCAGTCGCGCGCTAATAGAATTTTCCAGATGTTGCTGAGTTTGAACCCATCTTCGCGATTGAAATTATTGGGATGCTTCACGACCTCTATTGCCTCTCTAATTAACCTGTTTTGGTGTACGGGAATTTTAGCAACAGTTTCGGCCTTATCAAATTTGATGGCGTGTCTCGTGTCGTCAGCATGTTCAGCTATTGCAAATCTGTAGTTTATCTGTTTCGTGTCCCGAATGTGCTCTGAAATCCTAATGGAAAGGCGTCTTTTTGTTTGCCCTATGTAAACCTGTCCACAGGAGCAAGGCACTTTGTAAACTCCTGCGTCCTGGTTTGGCAGCTTTATCTCGTTTGATTTACGCACCACTTGCGTCAGCTTGTTTATAGGATGCATCACAGTAGCAACATCGTGTTTCTTGAGCAGCCTGGCGATCCTATCTGTCAACCCCTGTACGTACGGCAGAAAGGCTTTATGGTGGGGCTTATCTTTATTCTTTTTGCCAGTTCTTCGGCTTTGTTCTACCTTCCGTGTGGCCCTATTTATTTGTCCTTTGTTGTAGCCATTAGCTAGGAGCGTGTTCCAAACATGTTTCTTTTCTTCATTCACACTATCCTTATCGCAAATGTGGTTGGCTCTGGTGAGGAGTGTTCTAACTACCAATTTTTGCACGACCTGTCATCATTTCCGTGTCTGCACTGCTTGGAGGAGCTCAAATAACAGGGTAGCAAGTAGGATTGTGACATGGGGGATTTTCCAAGAACAGTAGGTGCCTGAGTACTGGGGATACATCCAGGTGATGATGACAAAAGTCTACTAAGAAATTAGGAGATTGCCAATTAGCAGGAGACCTCTCTGGAGGGGCCAGTTATATCTTGTCAGCTTTTAATTTCCATTTCCTGGAAATAGCAGTGTTAAAATGTCCCAGGCAACAATACTGGCTCAGCGTGGTTGATTGTCGCCACTGTCGAGATTTACGGTGGTCGTGTGTCTGTGCGAGAGGAGAGATACAGTTTCTAAGTGGTAGTATTGGGGAAGAGTCCAGAATTGTTTGTTAGTTGCTCTTTTCTTTCTTCTTTTTGTCACATTAGCGACTGTTTAGAAGGTCGACCGATTTGTCATAAAGAAGGCAAAACTGGACATATCTTCGGTAAGTTATGAAAAGCTTTTATTGTAGGTGTAGACAATTGAGGCCCCCCATTTCATTATATAGGCACAGCTTTTACAAATAATTTTCTCTGAACGAGAAAGACGCAATGCTCACTGATAGAATGTAAAGTTATTCCATTTTTTTAAAAGGTTCGCATTTATTTATTATTATTTAAAGGGTGCTACAGTTTCCTCTGAATAATAATAATAAACAAGACTGAGGTACCATGCACGGCGACCGTTAGGCTTACCCAGTGATTTAGTTGGAAAAAAATATTTACAGGAACTCACCTTATTAATTCAGCAATTTCCAAATGGACTCGTATTGGGTGTCAAAATCAGCGGCCTCGTGTTTACGACAAGTTGTTTCATCAGCTGAACGTCTCCCCTTTCGTAGCCATGACTTGACATATGGTTGTGGGTTAAATAAATGCACAGGAGGTCCTACGCTGCTTATGAAAATAAGTCCGCTTGATCTTTCAACCAGCAGCCTATTTTTCTTTTCGGTGTGGATCTCATTCATGGTACTGAAAGCTCTTTCAGCTTCTGCTGAAGAGATGGGAATGGTCTGTACAGTCTTGATTAAAGGCATCAGCTCCACTGGAATTTCCTTGGTCTCGACATACTTTCTAAAAGCATTAATGTACCACCTCTTGTCTGACATGTGGAAAAAGTCACAAAGGTTGCTGACACTCTCATCACCATAGCAGATATCCAAAGTAGAAGTGGAGGGACAATTATTTTTGTATAGTACCTTTGAATCACTGATAACTTTTGTCATTCTCTCATGTCTCTGCTGACTAGAGCTGAAACCAAGATGAGATGATGTGGACACATTTTCCATAAGCCTGTTATTTAAATTGTTCACAAGAATTCTGAAAAACTGCTTTCTGTAAATTTTTACAACTTTTTTAGAATCATGTAATCCTATGTTTCTAAACTTTTTGTTTTCTGCTGCTTTAAGAACTGTTCTGTAGTATTCTCCAGAAGCTGAGTTACACATAGATTCAAACACTTTTATAGTGCGCTTGATTGCATTTTGAGCCTCTGTCAGACTTGTCTCTCTTTTCTGCAACTCTAATGACAAATCAGCTAACTCAACAAGAGCATCATACATAATTGCGATATTTTCTAGAAATTCTACACAAGTTAACATATTTTCTAGACCTTGGAATTTTGCCCTTTCTTTGGAGTATCTCTGGTGGTCATTTTTGGCCTCACTAAAATGTTTTACTAGAGCACTGTAGTTTTCGCAGACAGCTTTTACAGTTCTCTGGCTTGAAACTACCCATCTTATTGTAAATATTTTCCCAATCTTCTTAACTCTTTGTTCCAGTGAAGCAGCACAAATGTTGAGTTCCCTTTGATTTTTGGGAGACATGCTGTATAAAGAATACAATTTGTCAAAGAAAGAATGGAAATGGTTAACACCTGTTACTTCATTCCTTGTATCAGAAACGGCTAATTCCAAGCGATGGTTTAAACAGTGCCAGATTACTATATCTGGAAATATCATTAAAAACGGTGCTCCAACTCCATTTTTTCTACCTAACATTACAGAGGCCCTATCACATGCTAGACCAACTAAATGTTCTGCCAGAAAGTTTTCATTCATCCCATATGAAGAAAGATTCTTCAATATCTCTCGAGTAATAAAATCTGCTGTAGTTGATTCAAGTTCTATCAAGTCCCAGAAAAAGGAAACAACTTCAGAGTTATCTGAAAGAGCACGTCTCAAACATAATACTAACACAGATTTTACACTAACTGTTGTTGATTCGTCAATCATAATACTGATTTTCCTCTGATTTTCTGTTATAGATTTTGCTATTTTATTTCTCATTTCCTGTGAAATGTGTTCAATAATATTAAAACTAACCCCGTGGCACTACAGCCCTTGAAGGGCCTAGGCCTACCAAGCGACCGCTGCCCAGCCAATTGGCCTGCAGATTTTGGGGGTGACGCGTGGTCAGCGCGTCGGGTCCCCTCGGCCGTTAATCTTGGTTTTCGTGACCGGGGCACTGTCTCACTGTCAGACAGCTACTCAATTGTCCTCACGAGGCTGAGTGCACCCCGTTCCAGCCCTCACGTCAGTTTTAAAATCCCTGACGGAGCCGGGGATCGAACCCGGGGCCTCCGGGTGAGAGGCAGGTGTTCTACCCCAACACCACGGGGCCGGCCGTTCAATAATATTAGCACAACTAAAATTTGTATGAAGAACTCGTCCCACATCTAAACCATTTAATTGTTGAAGTTCAACATAAGCCTGTAGGTCTACGAAGGGTCTATTTCTTTTCGCAATTGAGTATGCTGTTTGAAATACTCGAACGGTGGTTTCTAGGTGTTTGACATTCATAGTGTCCAAGCAACTTTCAAATACGGTATCTTTTTATTGGATTCTGATTTTTGTAACATAGCTTTTTTGTGAGATTCTGAATTTTTGTGCTCAAATATTTTTTTCCTAAGGCTTGTTTGTTGTTGATTAATATTATTTCCGTTGGGATGAACCTTGCATTCTACCCATACTTTCATTAGCTTAAGTCCTGCCCCTTTAGAAACTCCTAATCCTAATTTACTTTCCTCTTTACATATATTGCAGCCTAAATTTTTATTTCCTGCAAATAACCACTCGTTCTCTGACAAAAAAAAATAACGGTACTGAGACTCATTCCAACAGTCTGGAAAATCTTGTTTTCGGTAGGTGGGTCCTTGAATTTCAGTCGATGGTAGAAGGTGTAGAACCATAACCTAAATTCTCCCTTGAATCTGCATCACACGTTTCAGCAACATTTAACCCAGGGTCTATCTCTATACTCACGTCTTTAATGAAACTAATGTTCTCGGAACTCCATTCAGTTTCGTTTTTACTTGAGCCATCACACACCTTTTTAGTATTCTTTGATTCTTCATCTTCATCCCCAGCACGTTTTTTTGAACCCAGCCACTTAAGTAAACTCATTGTCACAAGTTGTGACTCACAACTCACTTTCACAGTCACTGGAAAACTTGAAAGGTACTACGGGGCTACCGTACTGATGTTCATTAACTGCAGAGAGATTCCGTAATATCTGCTTCACAGCAACACATCGAGCAAAACATAAAATAAAACTTGGATTCACACAAACATAACGAGCGGAAGAAAGTTGTTGTGCTCACTTCCCGCTCTCCGTATCCAATAGCAGTGTAGCCAACCTTAGAGAACCAGAAAAACGCCCAGGAGTGTAAAAGCGACCGTATTTTATGAACATAAAACCGTAAGGTTCGATATTAGTCCGCTAGAGTACACCCGTGACGTTTCAGCGCTATGTATAGATCATAAACGATTTTCTTACTGAATGTAAAATTGTTACGTCATTCTAAAGCGGGAAGATATTTTCCGGAACGGCGTTCCGGCCCTTTCCGGTCCAACTAAACCACTGGGCTTACCTTAAAACAGCACTGTATAAATTACACTAACAATAATATACCTAAATATTTTGCAACATAGGTACTTGTTTGATGCCTTTATGAGTGTCCCTTCTTCCTGTTATATATTCCTGATGTTTTTTTGACAGATTCATTCAATTGACTAAAAACATTTCTGGTAAAGAAACTATTTATAAAACACCAAGACATAGAACATTCTGCACAGAAATGTGTGAAAATGCCATAATGGTAGTATTCTGATAACGGATAATTGAAAATCTGAGCGACAGAGACAAATATAGACACTGACACAGCTGTGAGCTGCCTCAAAACAAAGCAACGTAGGACAGAATTCAGACAGACATGAACAGACTGAAGATCTTTGTCCTAAGTTAAAATGGACCCTAAAGTACTTATACTCAAAACAAGTAGTTTCGTAAAGAACTATATAGCCTATTTTCATGAATCCAATTGGTCTTCTTTATTAGAAAAATCTCCCGACTATGAAAAGGAACGCCATGTTGGATTGTTCTGTATGTACGCCATAGAATTATGCACCGTTAGATGAAGATTATTGCATAGGTTCATTATTCAAACGTTCACTTCGATCGCATGATTAGGACACAAGAAATATAAACTCAATTTTAAATGTCACACTGCCACCATCTTGGGGTTATAAAACAATTGAATTTAATTAGATGGCAGTAGATTTTGTGTGAACAGTTACCATAACACGTTTCACTGCGCTCGGATAATGAAATCGCGAGACAATTCCATTTAAATGTTTTTACTTCACTTTGCCACCATGTTGGTATTGTGCTCACAAGGTTATTGAAAGTCCAATAGGTGAACTTATATAAATAGCCTCAATCAGCATACAAAATTTCAGTTTGATTGCTGCAATAGATTCGTAGATATTGAGAACCGTCTAAATATTTCGGATGGTCGCCAGATGTAGGCCATGCAGTTATGTAACATTAGATGAAAATTATTGCGTAGGTTCATTATACAAACTTTCACTACGATCGCATGATTAGGACACAAGAAATAAAAACTTAATTTTAAAATTTCGCACAGCCTCCATCTTGAGGTTATGTAAACAATTTAACTAAATTAGATGCCAGTAGATTAGAATTTGTATAAGCATTTACCGCTTTAAGTTTCACTTAGCTCGGGTGGTTAAATCGCGTGAAATATCCATTAAAATGTTTCAACTTCACTTGGCCACCATGTTCGTTTTGTACTTAATAGGTTTTATAAATGAAGGGTAATACTTCTAAATGTTTAATAAAGTCGCATCGGTAAACTTGTTGTAGTGCCATTTATCACTGTAGAAAAGTTCAGGGTGATATCTGTTACCAATGCGGAGATATAGAATGCCAGTGAAATATTTCGCGTGGCCCGTATGCCTAATTGGTGAAACGCATCAAAATTTGAAATTTGAAAAGCACGGCCGAGGTCGGACGAGGTAGTAGTAGTTTCCTTGAAATCGCTCCGGCCGTTTAGATTTCATTATAGGGGGGGGGGGGGGGTGATCTCATAAGCCTACTATTTTTCATAAATGAAAATAAGCTAAAATATAAAAATGAGGACCTAATGCCCCCCCCCCCCCAAAGTAAAATCCTGGCTACGCTACTGATAGGCTATGTCATCCCATAAACATCCGGGTCCCAGTAATGAAATTAAATAAGTTCGGATTGTATTCTAGAAGCTATCCACAAATTAACTCTAAACATATCCGCATGGCAAAAAATGTTAAGGCTATCCGCATCCGCGCAGGTCTTTACCATCACTGGTTATTCTATTGGCCTGAAAAGTAATAGCTCACTATCACGGAAGTTGTAATTTAACCCAAGCATTAGGGGGAAAATGATCTCACTGTTCCGCCTCTTAAAACTACAATAATTAACCAAGCACTAAGCCACGTTCACACTAGTAAAAATTTGTAGTACTTAGTATGCGGCGTAAAATAGTGTAGCCTACGCGTAAAGGAATATATGTCATTGTGTGGACATGTTCACCGCTCATAAAACACACACAAATTTATGTCGTATTTTACGCACGCCACAAGATACGGTACCGTAGTTGTAGTGTGGACAGGTATGTAACCAGAGGGGGGAGATTAGGGGATGATACCCCCTGTAAAATGTGGTTTGTCACCATGAGCACCCGCAGCTTAAAAACGTTTACTTTAAAAGTAAAACGACATGAAAATTCGACTGAGAAAGAAACGCGTTTTGCAAAAGTGCTCATTCTAATTAATTTTGTGCTAAATATAAATAATTCAGACATTTAACTTTCTGTCAGGCGCAATATTAAATATAGTGGCAGTGGGCGCATTAAGCAGTCTGGCACACCTCAGAAATCAGAATTTAAATAAAATACGATTTTTGCTGAACAGTTTTGCTACAATAGTGAATACACTCATTCATTCTCTGCATATTACGTACGGTAATGGTGCACGATGAGGTGCAATGTGCCTGGTAGATCACTTCTGCAACAACAGCAAATGTGTAGGAGGGTCATTTACAAACTGGCTGATATGGACTTGAATGTCATGCTGAAAGGTGGAAGTAGCTTCGCCCCCGCGAATGACAAATACGAGATAAGAATTAACTCGTGTGCCTGTCAGATCAGTTGCTCCCACCATAAGGTTAAATATCATCCTACATAATTATCTCAGTTATGCTGATGTGCTTTCGCTTTTTGATAAACAAATGTTACAAAGACATATGGTATTGTAATTTATATGCGCATACTTTTTATTCGTGTGTATTGTGTTAACTATGAATGGCCGCCTATAGCCTACTGTGTCTGTGTGGTTATAACATTATTTATTTTGTGCGCATGGTCTACGAATCGATTTATATTTCATTTAAAGGTAGTATTGTAATTTTATCGCACCAAATGGAACCAGCACAATAGACTTGGTGTTCTATAAAGGAGAAAAGATAAAAGTAAAGAAGCAGGAAAGCCTATGGACGTCGGGAGCAGCCCCAATCAGAAAATACATCCGAATATTAACAGAAATAGAACTGAGAACAACACCAAACGCCTATATCAATGCAGCAGATGATACAAAACTTTCAAGACAACTCGACATAGACATAATAAAGAACTCGGAAGAAATTGAGAAAGCAAGGGGAACTAATACATCAGGGTCAAATAAACGAGGCAATATAGAGACAAAGAGCCCAAATATGGTTCGACAGCGAATGCTATATCGAAAGAAAGAACACGCTTCACACAGCTAGAACAACTGAAAATGCTGAAGATTTGAAGACCTACGTGGCAAGAAGAAAAGAATATAGAACACTATTGAAGAACAAGAAAGCTGCTCATATTGAAAATCTAGCCAGGAGTCTCATATCTGAAGCTAAAACAAACCCTTTAGCCGTCCTGCACAGAAAACAAACTGTGAAAATCACAGAAATACGTATGGATAGTTGGGAAAAGCATTTCACAACATTGCTAAACAGAGAAAAGAAAGAAAGTACGATAACACGATCTCAAACAATAACATCTATATACAACATGGAAATAACACAAGAAGAAATAAAACAAACAATCATTGCGGAAAATACAAAAAAGCAGCAGGACCAGACAAAATTTATATAGAACACTTAAAAGCGACACAATGTGACCTACTTCCATTATGGACAGAATCATTTAATCTCTGCCTACGGACAACAACAATCCCAGATGCATGGAGAACTGCAAGTCTGAAAATGCTATATAAAGGAAAAGGAAGCACCGATGACCCAGGTTCCTATAGAGGAGTAGCATTAGGGAGCAATGTGTACAAACTGTTCACAAAGATAATAACAAAACATCTTCCTGAAATAGTTGACCCACTCATTCCGAAATGCCAATTTGGTTTCCGGAAAGGAAGGAATACAACTCAAGCAGCGGAATTTCTCAAAGATAAAATAGATGATGCCCTAGGAGAGAAAAATGGGAAATACTATGTCGTTTTCGTGGACTACGAAAAAGATTTCGATTTCATCGACAGAGACTTACTGAAATTAAAATTGAGGATGTTGATCGAAAATCACGAACTTGGAAACATCATAGACACGATCCTTGACTACAATCTTCTGGAAATAAATGACGGAATAACTAAATCTAAAAAATTGTTGCAAATGAATGTAGTGCCACAGGGAGACCCCCTAAGTCCACTTCTATTCAATGTAATGACTGCAGATATAACAAATGTTATAGAAGACACGCCATCGACCTCGCTGATAATGTTCGCTGATGATATGGCCATAGTTTCCAGATCCAAGGAGGACCTTTAAAAAACCCTGACAAACCTAAAGTATTTGGCCAAGGAAAACAAAATAATGATAATTCAAGAGAAAACTGTGCAAATGGTTTTCAGAAGAGGAGCAAAAGTGGCTAAATACGCAGCTTTAAAAATAGGGAACGAGGAGCTATTTCAAATGCACTTACTTGCTACTGTAACTCACAGGTCTTACAGTAGATTTAAGAAGTTTCACAGTAAAACTGACAGGATAGTGAAAGTATGAATTCCCTTATCCCGACCATTTCAAGTTCAAGAGAACAATGAAAGTGATACCATTAGGCCTAGGTTTATTTTTGGAGCAGTGCAGAAGATAGAGGATTGGAAGGTCAGCATCAACTGGCTTCCAGGAAGCACAGGATGTGTCGAAAGTACATTAACACAGCAGAGTGTTCATACAAGACTAATTAGATCTACAGAGATGTGATTTCTTTTCAAAACAAGAGTCCACTAAGAAAGGCTGGTTGATATTTTTTTAATGCGGCCGGGGTGTCCGTGTCCGTAATAGAGAGTGTCCGCATAAGAGAGATTAATTACTATTATACTTAATAGGGGTTTGGTCACGGACCTAGAAAATCGTCTGTTTTTAAGGGGTGTCTGCCTTAGGGGAGTGTCTGTTAAGAGAGGTTTCACTGTATTCCACAAACTACATGGGTGCCCGCACATTGGGGGGTGTCCCCTACCCTGGATTTCCCAGAATGTTGATATTCGATTGTTCATTGTCACACCAGTTATTTCATAAATAGAAGTTACTGATAGTCAACTGACAACTGTTACAACAGAAAATTTCTTTAATGTTGCTGACGTAATATGTATTTATTTACATTTAAAAAATGATTCTTATGCTGCCATACAATAGACCACCAATGGAAACATAGCTCCAATTTTCAATATGGTTTTGCCGAGTGTTAAATACCGGTGCCGTATGTTTCCCCAACACTATCATGAGTGGCGGCCACCACACTTCGGTAGTGGCGATATAAAAGCAGGTTATGGAGATATTTTTAGACATTGCAACACCGCTAGCAGATCCTAACCCCTAAAACATGGTTTTCTTTGCTGACTAATAAAACACTGGTTCCAGAAGGTCGTCTTTAAAATATGTTTTAGGGACGGTAAAAGTTTTGGAAAACTATACAAAACCGCTTGGGCATTAAACGTCAAGTTATTAAAGATTAAACCCCCCACAAGAGAATATACTTTGGCAATGTTGATTATTTGAGGACATAAATGAAAGGATCGTCTTAGTCAACTTGGTGATCTTGCTGTTGATCTGACTTGAATGTGAAATTGTACTAATGAGGAAATCCTAAACTTGTTATTTAAATAATTGGTGTTTTAGCCATTGGTTGTGTGGGATATCTGTTAAAATGTAATGTAAATTCTTTGTATTAAGTTTTTGTTCTATTATTTGTTGTTGTTGTTGTTGTTTGAGTCTTCAGTCTTTTGACTGGATTGATGCAAATTTCCATGCTTCCCTGTCCTGAGCTAATCATTTCATCTCTACATAGCTACCACACACTGCATCCGACGCTATCTGTTTAACATATTCTAACCTTGGTCTATCTCTACAGTTCTTATCCTTGACCCTTCCTTCCATAGGTAACTTTGCTATTCCTGGGTGTCTTAGTCTATGTCCTACCAACCTATCTCTTCTCTTCATTAGCTGTTGCCAGAAACATCTCTCCTCTCCCACTCGTCTTAATACCTTTTCATTAGTAACCCTAGCTACCCATCTGATCTTCATCAATCTCCTGTAAAGGGGCAGATGACCTCGTAGTTTCGCCCCTTAAAACAACAATAACTTACTAACTAATCTCCTGTAACACCACATTTCAAACTCTTGAATTATTATCCTCCTTTTTGCTGCTCCAACAGTCCAAGTTTCACTTTCATAGAGTGCCACGCATAGTTAAATTCACACACAGATGAAGAAAGAGCCCCATATGTTAAGGAAACTTTAAATAAATCTACATTCTCCAAGTCGGGGGCAGCAAAGTTGTTGTTTTTTTCTTACCCAGAGGCGTCAGGAGCCCTAATTATGGGCCTGACTGTGTTATACTCTCCCCATTTTTTATGCCGGTTTGCCTTCCCGTGATAGTTATTCGTGCCGAGAAATGCTGTACATTTTTGTTTTTAATAAGATGTGCAATAGTACGGTGGCTTATTTCTCAAGAACAAAGCGATTATTGCCACAAATTAACAGCAATCTACCATTGTTGTTGCATATTCTTAACCTGTAGTGATATATCTTCTACAATCAAAGTAATTTATAATAGTTAAATTGTCCTGCGATATTTATGCCGTTATCAAAGCCACTAAGTTTCACACTCTCAATCGAATGTAGACAGCAGGTCAGTCTAGACAAAATGGTGAACTCAACAGTGATACACGCCGTAATGTTGTACAGTATATGATTCCTATTGCACCTACTTGCGAGGCAGGCAATTTTGGATGCACAACATGTACCGGTACTTATGAGCGGAGTAGCTTCACAGAATAAAGATTAAGCTCGACTTAATGCTTAATCGTAACAACAAGCAATTTGAAATGGGTACGGTACTTCAACAAATTCAAAATATATCCGATCATCAGTAACCATAAAAATCATAACTTGCATATTTAGGCATAGTCTGTGCCTTAGCGAAGCCTCCGTGGCTTAGGCGGCAGCACGCCGGCCTCTCACCGCTGGGTCCGTGGTTCAAATCCCGGTCACTCCATGTGAGATCTGTGCTGGACAAAACGGAGGCAGACAGGTTTTTCTCCGGGTACTCCGGTTTTCCCTGTCAAAATTTCATTCCAGCAACACTCTCTACTATCATTTCATTTCATCTGTCATTCATTTAATCATTGCCCCAGAGGAGTGCGTCAGGCCTCGGCAGCCGGCACAGATCATATCCTCGTCGCTAGATGGGAGCTTTATTCATTCCATTCCTGACCCGGTCGGAGACTGGAAGCAGGCTGTGGATTTTCATTTCAGTGCCTTAGCACGACAATTCTGGGAAATAGTATTAAAAAAAAAGAATCTTATTGATGAAGGGTATAAAAATGTATGTTTTAAGTTATACGGCTGCGAGAGAAGCACTTTTCTTTTCCAGGCTCCTATCAACAATCTGGAAGACCTGAACACCATAGATCTGCATTTTGGCCAAATATCTCCAAAATGGACGTAAATCCATACGTGGCATGCATTGTAAGAAATGACATAATGTATTATTTTGACCTTAAGCCCATCTGAATAACTGAGTACCTCAATTTATGCTCCACGCTGAGGATTGGTTACCTGAATATTCAAAATTTGATTGCCGACGCTGACAGCAGCCATCCTGTGTGTAATAATTTCAACACTACCTTCAGGGATATGGCACATTGGTACCATGTTTTATGTACCGGGGCACTCATCTCAAACCTACGGTACTCTAAAATAACATAACTTATACACACTCGCCTACTGACACCACACAGGTTATTAGATACATTTCACTCACAGTCAAGTACAAGGGGTGAAAGTTAAAGCAGTTCACAAAAAAAAAAGGAACAATATTATCAAAAATGCCAGTTATTGAATATAAGAAGGCTAACTTCCCCTCTTTAAAGGTAACCTTTACAAACATACATTTATTAAGTATTTGTACTAGGTTGGTTAAACAGTGTATTATTTACATTACAGGTACAAAGGAATACTCACTTGTCTGGAAAAAAAAGGTAATCATCCTATGTAAAACGCCGATCTGCGTATTTCATCTAAATCCGTCGAGTGACACGATACCTCATTCTCTTGTTATGTTTTACTTTTAGGAAAGAATTAAGGTGAAATATCACTCATTAATTTTAGAACTGGACGGAATTGTACAATATCTGTTATTTTTATTTTTATTGATACAATTTTCATAAACAGAGAAAAGCTTGAGCATAACGTTCAATTACACAAAAGCAGCGATTTGTTTATGTTCATATCACCATTCCTCTAGTTTCAGTCACGTAGCAGCACCGCCACTTGAGAATGTGAATACCGGGAGTAAGAAGTACGTGATATAGTTCGTTTTATCATTTTAAATGATTATGTCGACTTTATCTGGGGTCTGGCGCTACGTTACGGTGACGGGACGAAATGTACCGAGAATCCACTAAGGTGTGTGACGTCATAGTACGATGTAGCAGCCGAGTACCAAGAAGGCAGTGCGGGAACAATCAAGTAGGCAGTGAAGAAACAAAATAGAATCTTGAAACTCTGTTCGTGCACTGCCTTCTTGGTACTCGGCTGCTAGCATTTAAAATGATATAAAGTTTAGTCTTTCAGACTGACCATCCGTGTCTTTTTATCTATGTTACTTTGTGGTAATATTTTTATTGCTAAAACAAAAGTTTATTAAAACCAAGGGCTCACGCTACGAGTTTATCACTTCGTTGGTTACAAGTGTTTCATGATTCTAATAGCTTGCCACGGTGGGTGAGTGGATAGCATGTCGGTCTACTAGCCCCATGATGGCAGGTTCGCTCCTGGCCGTGGTAAGTGATTTTTGAAAGGCGGCAAAAATACGACACGCATGTCATGCGATGTTGGCATTTCAAACAACCCATTTGAATTCAGTAAGCCATGTTCATAATGGCAAAATTAATCTCGGGAGTTTCCGCCAACACAAAGTTCCTCATTTTTCTACTAGAAAGTGCTATAGTGTTCAAGGAGATTAGATATCTAACCTCCTTGACTTTCATAGTGATTCAAGGATCAACGAAATTCGACATGCAAGCTACCCTCTGGGTGTCAAATAACAAAGCTTGCACCCGGCACCCGAGGCCATACGATATTAGTCTATTATTATTATTATTATTATTATTATTATTATTCTAATATGAGCAATGCGAAGTATTTATGATTGTGAAGAAGAGGAAAAACGTGATGATCTGCTGTAACGGCCAGTACAATTAAGATATTTGGAAACGGAGCTATTTGAATTATTGGGCACATTCAGATGTAAGGATATTTCCACAGTTTAATTTAACTTACTAATTCGGATTATCTGAAAACAAGTCCAGTCATTTAGAAAGTTGGCGAACTGGATTAACATTACCATTCTAATGAACTACTTGATTTTTATTTTTGTCGATACTACCTGTTTTTACCTGATTTTAAGAACTGAACATTACGATGAATCACGAAGTAAAGCGAACTTTTAAGGAGAAAAACCCAAACAAAATATTCCTCCCAATCTGGCCATAAAGTAGCCAACCGTTCCTGAGCAGTCAAATAATGATTCTCACGAAGCAAGTAAGAAAATAAATGAAAATTTGGGAGGGTGGTACGTCTCATCATCACGTAGTGATGGGTAGGTAATGAAACAAAAATTGTTACTTGGACCCCCCCGTGGAAAGAATCCTGCGGGCGCCCATGTTTGTCAACCTGGTACTGTAACATGTTTTTCTAGGGGGTTTTATGCCACTATCACAAGTTAGTTGGACTATATCATATTTGCTAAACGCGGCAATAATCCGGCCAAGTTAAATTATTTCAGTTTATTCAATTTTATATTTCACATTATTATTATTATTATTATTATTAATATTTATTACGTCATTTTTTGTGGAGCTTTTAAATTTGGAAGATTAAAGATAGGATTTCGTAGAAATCCTTATCTATATTGGATGATTCCAATATATAAATTGCATGGCAAATCATTTCATACGTAAAGACGGGATTTTATTCATTAGGGCTAAGAGAGAGTGGTGTGTGACTCACTGGGTATTTCAATACAAGAATAGATTAGAGTACAATAGAATTACGAAATCCGAGGGAACACTTCAAACCAAGAAAACGAGGTATGATTTACGTCTTGCCCGGTAAAACGGAAATGTACAGGGACGCTTCTTGTCCAGGGGAAGGAACCTCATGGCGCGTAGAGCCACGTGAGGTGACCAGCCAATCAAGGAAGAAGAAGCAACGTAGGTCGGGCATGGCGAGAAACGTGACGCACGCGGATTGGTCGAAGCAGCGAGGCCGCGGTGTGAAGCTAGACTCTGGTGGGAGAAGCTGGAAGGCCATATAGTGAACGCGCTGGTTAAAGAGGGGACTTTTTTCATTGAGACTTTACGCTTGGTGCAGTAAGCACATACTTTGTTCGCAAGTGCCAAATGGGACAATTTATTCACGCTAACTCCGCTGATCACATCAGATCATGGGTTCCACGCGTCTTGCAGTGCTAAGGCAGACGACGTGTTGTGGTTCATGGATTATACTCCACCACAAGCAGTAACAATAACTTTTAATCTACGAGGAAGAACCTGACGCCGTCAACAGCAATGAAGAACATCAGTCGCAACGAGACTCCAAGCACATGGGAGACAATGTTTCCGTTGGTAAGCTCATTTAATCTACGACACACACTCTCTGTTTTTCGATAGGTCCAATATAAATTCTTTAAGCATAAATTTGGAAATAAGTTAAATTCACGTTATTCTCCCGACCGGCGTATTAAGTAATTTTGTTCGTGGCAATGGTTAAAGTAGTATGCTCCGTTAATAGTGTTAATTTTATTCAAGATGCTATAATGCTTTCTAAGTATATTAAATACAATTTTTACAAAGTAGATTCTTTGATTCCAGTAGGTAGCAATAGTTGTAATACCACATCCTTCTCCACAATCAAATGTTGTCTGGGTTGATGATCCAATCATCCCACGGCCTAGTCATTAAGAGTTTCTCATATGTTTTACTCACGCTAGGGGTCGATATTAAGTATATAAATTTAGCTTGGAACACAATGTATCCGGCTTGGCGCCCAACATAGATTAAACTTAGCAGTAGTATTTTCTGGTGAATAGTACGCCCAAGTAAAAAACATTACATTTGTCGCTACCAACTTGGGGCGAAAAGACGTTACAGTACCACCTACTAAATAAAACAGTCTATATTTGCATCCATCCTTTTTGAAGTTATTTTCTGCTATGAACAACTGCCAACAGGCAATGGTTGACCACAGATGCATACCACAGAACATCAGTTTTATTTGGGAAGAATATTAAGTTTGCAGCTCAAATATTTGCAGCTTTAGAGGCACACAGTAGCAACACCAGAATATTTTATCTAGAGGGACACATGAGGTGGAAGAAAAAACACTACAGTACAGAAGGAGCAGAGATTTATGTTTAACATTGTGAGGTTTTTCATAAATGAACTGCATTTATTAAGCAAACATCCAAACAGACCAAGGTTTTGTCTTCCTAAACTTTTAAAATTAATTCAATAATGTGCCCAAATAAGTAGAAGATTGCAAGTGTCTTGGTGCAAAATCAACAAAGAGGAAAGAATGGTCCTGAGAGCAACTAGAGGCTGAGTGCTGCTGGCAGACTTCTTCACAATCAACCGAGGATTCCTCAGGAAAGCTGAAGTCAGCGATGTGGCAAAAATGTCAGTCTATCAATCAACCTTCATTCCAATGCTTACCTGCAGCAGCAAGTCATAGGCACTCATCCCCAAACACCAGAATAAGTTGCAAGTGATGGAGATAGAGAAGAAGACAGAAGCAAGACCAAATACAGAATTTAACCATCAGGCAGAACCTGATCATCCAGCCACTGATGACTGCCATCGAGGAGAGGCAGCTGCAATAGTTTGGTCACTTCAACCAAATGGCCAACTCCAGGATACCGCAGCAGGTATGAGTGGTGTGGATAGCCAGCAAGAGATTCCGAGGCAGGCCTCATGTCAAGTGGCTCGAGACACTTAAAAGTCCACGGTAGTTACCTGCGGCAAACCATGGAGCTGTCAAATGATACAACCAAATGGTGATCCTTCGTAAAATCCTAAACACCGCAAGTTAGAAAATGAGGTAATTAACCCGCAGGAACTTGCATAAGCAGCATTTACACTGCACCCACACTTAAATTTGATTGTATGACAATTCTAAGCTAGTGGAAACTTCTGGTTGGCCTTTGTATTCCGAGACTACTATCACCGCCACTATAATGTGCTATTAGGGGCATAGTCGGTAGCATGCTGATCTTATCTGCCCAAGATTACGGGTTCAAACCCGGCCGAAGTCTATGCATTTTATTTCGGAGGGGAAGTAAAGCCGACGGTCCCAGGTCATAGATTTATGGCATGTAAAAGAACCTTCCACTAATTAAGCTTGTGTGAAGCTAAATTTTCGAGATAGATTTTGTTGAAACGCTGTATCAAAGTTCCAACATTCACCACTAGGTGTCAGTGACATCTGGTAGCGAAAGTTGAAACTACTTGAAATTGAACAGAACTTTTAGCTCACCCTATGGGTGTCCGCACTGAAGCAGCTACAGCCTCTGGCGAGCCGAACATGTCCTCGGACACTCCCAGTACTAAAAGCCATACGCTAAATAAATAATAGCGGAAGGAAGCTTGTAGTTTTGGATGACTGTTGATTTCGTGATCATGAGCCACAGGACCTCATTTTTATGTGAAATCCAAACCACATTCACTAGGAATCGAACCTGGTCAGCATTGGTAAGTGGCAAGCATCTTAACCACAGTGCCATCACTCCCTAGTAGGGAAAGACCACCAGTAGTAGGCCTATTTAAATTATGAGGCAGTTATAAACTTGAATGTGATTTG
This sequence comes from Meconema thalassinum, assembly GCA_946902985.2. NCBI lineage: Eukaryota > Metazoa > Arthropoda > Insecta > Orthoptera > Tettigoniidae > Meconema > Meconema thalassinum. The sequence continues at coordinate 490,284,117 of OX336388.2, read as the reverse complement.
TGCACTTGATGACTGCAGTGTTCACACAGTCAGTAATGTGAGTATACTACCACTTCCTCATTATTTTATCTCCTTTATATCAGTTCAGAGTAGGCTTATTATCATTTGTTTATTTAGGCCTCATAAAAGACCATATTATACTGATCTTCAAAAGATTGCTCACATTGTTGGAGTCTGATGATGAAGAGGAAAATCATCATTTTGAAGATATGAATGATCCTGACTATGTTGCAACATTGATTGGATTTATTTCCACCCTCTCAGCAGGTACATAAAAACACTAATTTGTGTCCTTCAAAATTCTGGCCTGGCAATTCCTACGTCCATTGCAGGTTTTCTACCTGCATTCTGTGAAGTTAAACTACTATTGTAAATACGGTACGGTACATTGGAATTTAGGAGATAGACCGGGCTAGTGAGGAGGTCTTCAATCCCTGTTGTCCTATGAAAGGCTTCACAAATCCGAGTTTGAATCAAGTTCAGAAACCATAGGTCTACAGTGACTTTGATTGGCATCTGGAAGTGATGTACTTGTACCATTCATCGAGAGGAGTTTGCACTTGAAATCCATGGGTGAGCTGTTGAACATAAACCAAGGATCACTAAGTTGAGTGCTCAGCACCTATTATAATGGTGTATAACAGGTTGCCTGTAGGCTCTAGAAAATTTGAAGAGCAACATGTGGAGTGATGAATCACAGTACACATTGTAGCATTCTGATGAGTGTGTATGGACCTACTGTCGACCAAAGTATTATGTGTACTCGAGTTTGAAGGTTGTTTGTGAAGTAACCAATAGACCTACATAAAATCCAATAACATCATCATTTTCGTCGTTCTATTTTACGTTAGCTCATGTAGGTTTGGAATTTTTAATTTATATTTTAATATTTTTTGTCGCAGTTGGAACACAAAAAGTGCACGTTTTTAAGCGTGTTTCAACCATGCGTCACATTTAAGAATTATTATCTCAAAAACCCGTCATCAGATCGAATCCAAATTTTAACACAATATACATTGGAATGTTGTATAACTGGTTTAATAATTTCAAAATTTTGCGTGTCCAAGAAAAAAAGTTGTTATCATTTTTGTAAGGTAACATTTTCTCGGCTCGGGGTGGTTGGAAAATGTAGTTCTTGTTTGCGATGTAATCCTTATATATCAAAAAGTTATGCTGTATGACTGTGAAATACGTAAATTAACTCACTTATTTTATATCGGTTTGTATTTGTAGGCGGAAATAACACATCGTTCACCAGCTACCCGCTCCGTGAATGCTGTACAGCGTTGCTGTGATGGAGCCCATCACTTCCGAGCGAGGCACGCCATGATGCGTTTCACCAATAATAGGGGGACGCGAGGACGGGCTTGGGGACGAGGCACTATCCTAGGACGCGGAGCTTTAGGTCTACAGTTTCAATCTCCGGCGCCAAACAGAGAAAAGAAAATCCAGGGAAATTCTGAACGAGTTCACGCAGTACCTCGAGGTCAACACTTAGGGCGGTGACAACCTAACAAGGCGTCACAAGGATGCTGGAGATGTGGATCGTCAAAGTGTCACCCAGATAATTGCTGGTCCAAAAGTGTAAATTGTTTTGCGTGTGGAAAAATAGGTCATACAGCTCGTTATCATAGAGAGCAAATTAAATCAGTTGTCAGTGACGAAGGGCAACAAGAGGAGTGTAGTGAACAATGGCGGTATGCTCTGTATTGCAGGGAATCAGCTGAAGCTATTGTTAGCGGCGACGGACGATCGGAACATACGTGTGATAGACCTAAACAGGAGCAATGTGAGGAAAGTATTCTGGACTATGACGTGAGTAGTGATTATGATCAATTAGTCATAAACAGAGTAAATAATGGGGATGTAATAGAAGAGTCATGTGAGTGGGAACTATCATTTAATGAGGAGAAAGAAGCAAGGGAAATGTGTAGGCTAGTAGATGAGGACATGTTTGTAGTAGAAGAAGGAATAGGATTTAAACAAAACGACACTGATGATAGTAATAAAAACAGAAATAATGAGGTAATTCGGGATACTGGGAATTATGTGAACCGAGTGGAGGTAAACCTTGTTACACATAATAATGAACCATTGTTAGTGAAAGCCAATATTGATTGTGTAAAGGTATTAATGGAAATTGATACGGGTTCAGGATACAGTTTAATTCATGTAAAGCAGTTGCAAGAATTGTTTCCACATTTAAGTATTAGCGGATGTGATGCTAAACTTAAAACAGTAGATGGTAGCCTGATTAAAGTGGAAGGAACAGTAACAGTTAAGGTTAGTGACAAGGAGATAAACATGACCTGATGTTGGCAGTATGTGACATACCTCAGTTGTTTTTGCCTTTGATTGGTAGGGATTGGTTGGAAGAAATATTAGTAAATTGGAGGGATGTAGGAGAAAGACTGGGAGAAATCAAAAATAAAATGAATGGGAGAGTTAATGTGATCAAAGAATCAGAGTATTGTCCTGAAATTAAAGCATTAATTGCCAAGTATCCTGAAGTATTTTGAACTGATCGTACTAAGGTAATAAAAGGATTTAAAGCTAAATTAATGCTCAAATACGATGCTGTCCCAGTACGTTGTAAAGCCTACGATATACCTTATTATGCAAGACAAAAAAGTGACAAATCAGTTGAGACAGATGATTGATGATGGTAGAATGGTGCCTGTCAAATTTTCAGAATGGGTATCACCATTATTTCCTGTGCTGAAGCCGGATGGTAGTTATCGACTATGCGTAGACTATAAGAGAACTGTCAATGTAAATATCAAAATTGATAATTATCCATTGCCAAACGCAGATAATGTATTTGCTAGTTTAGCAGGAAATAATATTTATTGTGTGTTAGATCTTAGTGAAGCATATTTGCAGCTAGAAATAGCCGTCGAGTCTTACTGTAAGCACACATTTAGGTTTCTTGAGACCAACGCGCCTCATGTATGGTGTGGCTCCCGCACCTGCCGCCTTTCAGGAATTCATGGATGTGTTATTGTGTGACATGGAGGGAGTGACATGCTATATTGATGATGTTCTCTGTGACAGACAGTTGGCAACAGTTATTTTTGTCTTTTGTGAGAAAAAAAGGACAAGGAACAGTGCATCCAAGATGGAGTCTTTTGAGTGTTATTTGTAAGGTGTGTGCATTTTTTCTTGTGAATAAATATCTTTTCATTTTCCCGAATAAGTACGAAGTGACGTTTCTGTTCGTAACATCTGGCGACCGTGACAGGATATAGAAAGGAAAATGAGCGATACTCGAAGTTTGATCAGAAAACGTGGTGTATACCGTGCATCGTTCACGAAAATTGTAGCTTCACTTCAAGTTTTGTTGGAGAAAGAAATAAAGGACATAGTCGCTATCCGAGGAGATTACGCCTTAGTGGAAGAGAAGGCTAACCTCATAAGTAATCTGGACCAGGAGATCTTCCAACACCTCATGGAAGATGCGGTGTCAGAAGAAGACCTGATCACAGAAGTAGACGGAGTAGATGACTATAAACGCAAGTTTCATATGTTAGCAGCGGCTGTTTCCGATGCTCTTGCAATGGAGAGAAAACGTGAAGACGAAGTCCAGTCAACAGTAAGCACCAGTAACACTCATAACCTAAAAAGTAAATATCGCCTTCCAAAGATCGAATTCCGAAAATTTGGTGGAAATCTACGAGATTGGTTAGGTTTCTGGAATCAATTTCAAAAGATTGATGAAGATGAAGGGTTAGATAATGCCGATAAATACGAATATCTTATCCAAGCAACATTGCCAAACTCCAAAGCTCGCGACATCGTTGATAGTTTTCCAGCCACAAGTGGAAATTACCCTAAAGCAATACAGAAATTTAAATCACGTTTTGGCAAAGATTCTTTGTTGGTGGAAGTCTACACTAGAGAACTATTGACAATGATGAATTCTTGTAGTAGTCTTGACATCTCATCATTATATGACAGACTCGAAACTCAACTTGGTGCTTTGGAGAGCCTAGGTGTAACTTCCGAGAAATATGCAGCAATGTTATTTCCTATGATTGAATCATGCTTGTCTATAGATGTGTTACGTGCCTGGCAGAGGAGTGGCGGTGGGAAGGAATGTGAACCTAGTGAACGTCTTAAAGGTTTGATGAAATTCCTGGAGAATGAAGTAGAGAGTGAGGAAAGGATCAAACTGGCCATCCCAAGTAAAGGTAACATCAATGTGAATCCTGACAAGTCAAAAGGTACGAAGAAAATTGACATTTACAGTGAATCGCCACCTACCGCAGCTGCACTTGTGGATTGTAATCTTAAACTAAACTGTATATTTTGTGATAGGTCCCATGCTAGTTCAAACTGCTCCGTGGCAAAGCAGATGGCTTTAAAGGAGAGAGTCTCAATTGTGAAGAATAAGAGAGCATGTTTTCTCTGTCTGAAGAAAGGACATGTTTCAAAGATGTGCAGAAGTCAGTTAAAATGTGATTCCTGTAGCAAAAAACATAACAGCCTAATATGTCTAGGCCCAACACATTCCTCTGAAGCTACCAATGAGAAACTTCAGTCTCACTCTTTGATTTCAAATGAAGAACGTAGTGGTGTGCAAGGTGTTATTTTGCAAACATTAAAGGTGAAGGTCATTGGAGAATCCTCTGCAATGGAGGTAAGGGCTCTACTGGATACTGGCAGTCAGAGATCTTATATGCTTGAATCAGTGGCACAGAAGTTAGGTTACAGTAGTCATCGCACAGAAATGCTACGCCATTCACTATTTGGTGGGGTAGTCACCGAAGAGAGACAGCATATGTGCTATAGGATCTACATAGAGAGTTTAGGAAAGCCTTATGCTTGCAATTTTGAAGTCTTAGGGCAACAAGTAATTACAGGGTACAATACTATGTTAAAGGGCCCATGGTTGCAAGAACTAAGAGCAAAAGGGATACAGAATTATGATACTGAAGGTCCCATTGAACTATTAATAGGCGCTGATGTCGCTGGAAAGTTAATGACTGGACAAACGTGTACACTAAGCAATGGTCTTGTATGTATTGAGACTCTGCTGGGGTGGACTGTGATGGGTAAAGTAGTTTCCGGAGATCAATCAAGCATGACCAACCTCGTCACTTCTCTCTTTATCAGAGATGCTTCAGTTGAAAATCTGTGGGAACTGGACGTGCTAGGTATCAGCGATCCTGCCGTAAAGAAAACTAAAACTGAAGAAAACTTTGCAACAATGGAGCACTTTCAGAAAACCGTGTCTATTAATGGAGAATTTAGGTATGAAGTCCATTTACCCTGGAAAGAAAACAAATCATTTCTTGTATCTAACAGGGTCATGGCTGAGAAGAGGTTAGTCAACACAAGGAAGAAAGTGGAAAATTTTGGACTAGGCGAGACGTATGAAAATATTTTCAACGAGTGGGAAAGGAGTGGTGTTATTGAACCGGTTCAGGAGGATGAAAACTTCAGACACTATCTACCGCATCGAGCTGTTGTGAAGGAAAGTAGTTCAACGACACCTGTTCGTCCTGTATTTGACGCCTCAGCGAAGGAAGCGGGAACCCCTGCTTTGAACGATTGTTTGTATGATGGCCCCAACCTGATTGAGCTAATCCCTGCTATTCTTCTTAGATTCCGAGAGAGGAAAGTAGGAATTATTGCAGACATTGAGAAGGCCTTCCTTCAGATAAGCATACGGAAAGAAGATCGAAACTATATCTGCTTCCTGATGTGGCAGGACGTTGGGAATAATTACAAGATCTTCAAGCATGCCAGGCTGGTTTTCGGCTTAACTTGTAGTCCGTTTCTCCTGGTGGCGGTCTTGGAGTATCACCTGAAGAAGTACTTGGAAAACCCGCAATTCAATCCCCTATTCATCGAGAGACTTCTACAGAGCTTCTACGTGGACAACGTTGTCACTAGCCTTGACAGGGAATCGGAGGTGGGCGAGTTTATCAATCAAGCTAGTAGGGTATTATCAGAAGGCAGTTTTAATTTGAGGGGATGGCAGTTCTCTCAGGATGATGACCAGTCTGCTACCCTTTCATCTGTTTTGGGACTGTTATGGGATCGACAGGAGGATACACTTACTTTAAATTTGCATTGGTTGAATAGCCTTCAGGTGGGAGAAGTGACAAAAAGGACAATTCTGTCACTCGCACATCGAATTTTTGATCCAGTTGGTGTGACATGTCCTGTCACCCTTTGTGTTAAACTGTTGATTCAAAGAACCTGGAAGACTCATATAAGATGGGATAGTGCAGTTGATGAGAAGTCCAGAGACGAGTTTCTGGCCTGGGTAAAGGATCTACCTCACCTGGTAGAAATCAAGATTCCTCGATGGTTTGGAAGAAGTGACCATGTGCAAATTCATGTCTTCTGTGATGCCAGCCAACTTGCATACGCAGCAGTAGTCTTCATAAGATGCGATTCCAACAATCAAGTGAGTGTACAGTTATGTGATGCAAGATCTCGTGTGGCCCCCCTCAAGGAAGTGACAATCCCCAGATTGGAATTGCTGGCAGCTACAATTGGTGCACGGTTGCTTAAATGTGTGTTGGAATCTATTTCACTGGAAGTTCATGAGTTTTTTCTCTGGTCTGACTCGTCCACAGTTCTAGCATGGATCTGCAGGACTGAGAACTGGTCGGTGTTTGTCCGCAATCGTGTGAATAAGATCAGGAATTTGACCAATTTAAACTGCTGGCGACATGTTCCAGGTTCATTGAATCCTGCTGATTTACCGTCACGTGGCTGTTCTGCTTCGCAATTAGTAGCCTCTCGATGGTGGGAGGGACCTGCCTGGTTGTACGAATCTCCAGATTGTTGGCCTCAAACAAAAGTGGTGTATGACGAAGAGAGTATCGCAAAGGAAATGAAGAAAAACCCTGTGAATTCTATGACTGCAACCAATGAAGGTCCCCTCTGGTATGCCAGGTATTTTTCCAGCTATCACAGAATAGTTCATCTAATCGCATGGATTCTTCGTTTCTGTAAGAATTGTCTTAGACGTGAGAGGATCTCGCAAGAAAATCTGCAAGTTGAAGAGTTAGAAAGGGCTGAAATTAGACTCATTTCTATAATTCAACGAGAAAGCTTCCACGGATTAGTTGATAAACGTCTATCTTCACTACATCCATTCCTGGAAGATGGTGTTCTCAGGGTTAAAACGAGACTACTACTGCGAGAAGATTTGAAGCAATTCAGGTTCCCAATGATTCTCCCGGTGAACCATGTCATCACCTCTCGCTTGATTATGGATGAGCACGTGAAAGAAAATCACATTGGAGTACAACTTCTTCTTAATCATCTGAGACAACGCTTCTGGATCATCGGTGGAAGGAGGACAGTTAGAAAAATTATAAGAAAATGTGTCAAGTGCCGGAGGCATGATGGACAACATACCGAAATCACTCAGGCCCCTCTGCCCCTGGACCGCATACGGGAAGCCTGTGTATTTGAAGTGATAGGAGTGGACTTGGCAGGTCCGGTGTTCCTGAGGGATGAAAGTAAAGCTTGGATTGTAGTTTTCACATGTGCGGTGTATCGCGCTGTTCATCTCGAAATGGTTACTTCTCTCTCCACAGAGGCGTTTGTGCAAGCGTTCCGGCGGTTTGTAGCAAGAAGAGGACGCCCCTCTGTGATTTACTCAGACAATGGTACAAATTTCACGGGTACAGATAACGCGTTTCAAAGTGTTGACTGGGAGAATATTTCCAAACACCATTCGGTTGAACGTATTACTTGGAGATTTAATCCCCCTAGTGCTCCTTGGTGGGGAGGCTTCTGGGAAAGGTTAATACGTCTAATTAAACAGCTTCTGAAACGAGTTTTGGGTAAAGCCTGTCTAACTTACCAAGAAATGCTTACCCTTCTCTGCAGTATAGAAGCCACCATAAATGCAAGACCGCTAACATATCTGACCGATGGATGTGAAGATATAAGTCCACTCACCCCTGCCTGCTTTCTACAAGAAATTAAGACAACTGGAGTTCCAGAATGTGATGCATTGGATGCTATAACCCTGAATCAAAGAAATCGTCATCTTCTGAACCTAAGAATGGCATTGAAAAAAAGATTCCAGCAGGAATATCTGGGACTTTTGGCACTCGGTAAACCGAGTTGTAAACCAACTCTTTTGTTCAAGAGAGGTGACATTGTCCTAGTTGGATCAGATGGCACTAAGAGGATAGATTGGCCCCTTGGAAAAATTGTGGACTTGTTCCCTGGAACTGATGGTAATACAAGACTTGCAAGGGTTGTTACATCAAAAGGAGAACTCTTGAGACCAATACAGCGACTCTACCCACTAGAAGTACCTGATGAAGACAGCACACCTTTAAGGACTGGCTTGAATAAGAAAACGGCTACTGCTTTAGGAGAGCCGACTGGAACTGGTGTTCAACCCCCAAAGACTACACGTTCGGGTAGAACTGTCAACGTTCCTGCAAGATATGTGGAGTAGTTGAGGATGTCTTGTTGAGGATGTCTTTCCTCAACGGTGGGAGGCTGTGACAGACAGTTGGCAACAGTTATTTTTGTCTTTTGTGAGAAAAAAAGGACAAGGAACAGTGCATCCAAGATGGAGTCTTTTGAGTGTTATTTGTAAGGTGTGTGCATTTTTTCTTGTGAATAAATATCTTTTCATTTTCCCGAATAAGTACGAAGTGACGTTTCTGTTCGTAACATTCTCATTGGGGCAGTCGATTTTAAGTCTTTACTCTGTAAACTGGAGGAAGTGTTAGGACGCTTTCAAGAACACAATGTTAGGGTAAACTTAAAGAAATGTTTGTTCATGAAAGAAAGAGTAGAATATTTAGGACACGTTATTACGAGTCAAGGAATTGAAACTACTTCCAAGAGAGTAAAGCCAATCGTAGAAGCTAGAATTCCCACAAATGTACAAGAGCTGAGGTCATGGTTGGGCATGATAAATTTTTATAGGAAATTTTTGCCAAATCTTAGCACCTTGCTGCAGCCCTAAAATGAATTACTAAAAAAGACAGTCAAGTGGTCTTGGTCTGATGAGTGTAATACTAGTTTTGAAAATAGTAAACAGCTGCTGATAGGGAGTAATGCACTCATGCATTTTGATCATTGTAAACAATTGGTACTCTGTTGTGATGCGTCACAATATGAACTAGGCTGTGTCCTAGCTCATAGAGTAGATGGAGTTGAGCATCCTATTTATTTTGCTTCGTCAACACTCTCCGAAACACGAAAACAATATTCACAAATTGAAAAAGAAGCATTGGCTATAATGTATGGGTTAACTAAATTCTATAAGTATTTAGCAGGGAGAGAGTTTATATTAGTTACAGATAACTTGCCCTTAAAATCCATATAATCACCTGAAAGACCCATGCCAGTAGTAGCAGCTGCCAAATTATAACGTTGTGCTACTACTTTAGCAGCATTCAAATACAAAGCTGAGTATAGGAAAAGTGAAAATATGGGACCTGCAGACATGTTGTCTAGACTTCCCAGTCAAGATGAAATTATAGAAAGTGTAAAAAGTGTAATAACTGAACTGTCAGGGTTACCCATAAATGCTGAAATTGTAGCAGATGTTACTCTTAAGGATCCTGTAATGACAAAGGCTATTGAGTTAACACAGTCGGGTTGGCCACAACAAGTGACAATGCCAGCGCTTAAACCGTATTTTGAAATACACTATAGCCTGTCAGTTGTAGAAGGGTGTCTTCTTTTTGGAGATCGTGTGGTAATCCCCTTTGAATTAAGAAGTAAAGTACTGGATACCCTTCATGGTGGACATCCAGGTAGTGTAAGGATGAAAATAAGAGCAAGGAATGTGGTTTACTGGCCAAATTTTGCCAAAGATATTGACGAGTATATTAAAACTGTGTGAACCATGTGCTAGAGTAAATTTTCAGGCGATTTCACCAATACAACATGTTTGGCCTTCAACGAACAGTAATTGGACTCGCTTGCACTTAGATTTCTTTTATTTTAATACTGAAGTGTATTTGATATTGCTTGACAGTCATAGTAAATGGCTGGAAATATGGGATGTTGGGGGTACCTCCTCCACAGCTGTAATTGACAGATTGAAAGCATGCTTTGCCACGTTCGGACTTCCTGCTCAAATAGTGACCGACAATGGTCCCCCCTTTGATTCCTTCAATTTCTTGTCATTTTGTACAGATAATGACATAATAGCTTCTAAAAGCCCACCTTATCATCCTCACGCGAATGGCCTTGCAGAAAGGGGAGTGCGAACAGCAAAGACTGGTCTTAAGAAAATGATAATGTCTGAGTCAAAATTATCAATTAAGCGTAAAGTTTATAATTTCCTTTTCCAGGACCGAAATACGCCAAGCACGGTAACTAATATCACTCCAGCAGAAATGATCTTTACCTTTCTGGTACGAACACCTCTCAGCAAGCTGAAACCAGCTGCTAAACAGTCTTATGTGCCGAATGTAATTACATTTCAGATAGGAGAGCAAGTTCGTGTACGTAGGAGAAAGGAAGATATCCCTGAAGTGGGTACAGTGTTAAAAGCCCTTGGGCGAGGTATATACTTGGTAGATTTAAAAGGTAAACAATCCTTATGCCATATAAATCAAATGAATATGTATTATTCTAAGCCAAATACCCAAGTTGGAGAACAAAGGTCTAATCAAGATGTTTTAAACACAGACAAACTAGTTGTGCTCCATAACCAGACAACCATGTTAGCGAAACAGGAACTCCGCTAGCAATAAACCTAGAAGCTGAAACTATACCTCAACCTAAGCCTGAGGTAGCACCTGTATCAGAATCATCCAGTCAGGACATGAAATCAACAATTATCGTTCCCCCTGCTGGAACTCAAGTGCGCAGATCTGAACGCATCAGTCGACCTCCTGTTAGACTGAATTTATAGATTTCTAACGAGTAGATATTGTCATTGAAGGGAGGAAAGAATGTAATGTAATAGGTATTATGTGTGTATATATGATATGTGTAAATTGTAATGTTGGTACTACATGTTATGTTGGCACGTCTTAGAAATAAATCAGTTGAGTTACAAATGGACTAGTATGAAGGAGTCATTACACATAGCAGCTCCAGTTCAGCAATTTCCTATGGGTGTCAATCATTAATGGTTATAGTTTGTGGTTTTCAGCATTCAAAAAAACAAACATTTGCATTTTAAATTACAAATTTAGCATTTTGTAGCAATTAAGTTAAGACTAGATTAATATAGGCCTAGCACAATAATATAAAATTCCTTAACATATTAAATACAAAATACTATAGAAAAATAAGCCAGAAGATCCTATCATAATAATACTGTGAAATATTTACCTTGTAAATGTATATTAAAGAAAGCTTTCCAATCGGGCAAAACAAATTGTGACCAATTACGTTAGGAGGGAAAACAAGCATTTATTATACTCTAACCTGAAAGAAATATTACATAATATATTTATCACAAAGTAACATGCTTTAATGTACAAAAATGAGTACCTGTATTTAAAATATGTTTATTTTGCAGAAAATCAAGAATATTGCATTTATTTTGCATTTAACTAATTTTGTATTTTATAGCTACCAATTAAATGTTGCTAAAATCCACTTGTGGAGGTGAAAGAGCATGAAGACACATAACGTGGGGATTTTTGGACATTTTTGCATTTTATCGCAAATACAGTAGAGTATATAACAAAAGAGAAACTGTTCCGCCTAGTCAATACATTTACTTAAAACAAGTTATAAACTTGTTATTATATGGTACATGTTTCGGGGCCTCTAGTACTGGTCCCTTCTTCAGTCATAAATGAGGCGCTCGGAACCATAGAGGCTCAAGTGCCAAATAACTGATTCTGAAAAAAATGGCTTCCAAGTTTTTGACATTATGAAATACCTTGTAGTTATTTTGCCAAAGAGACTATATACATGGTATTATATATTTAGATTGATCTTTTAAGGAACTTCGGGAACACTGTTTCAAACATTAGAATTATTTAGTTATTTTCGTTTTAAATGGTACTTGAGCCTCTTTGGATTTTGAAAAGTTGCCGGTAACTGTCACTTGAAGTCTCTTTCTTTGGTACTTAAGTTACTTTGGCTTTCAGTCACCTATCTGTTAAGATGATGGTAAAACATTAGAATAGAGGCAAACTTTAACACAAATATTCAAAATATGTAGTTTAATATAGGAATATGATTGAGTACATAGTTAAAACAAGTGTTTCATACATTAACCCTAATGCAGTTTTAAAAAATAAGACTATTTGTACTTAAGCTACTATGGCAAAACTGTTTGAGATTTAGATGATCATCTCGGAGGGTACATAAGTCACAGCCAGTTTAGAAACCATGATAAAAACAACACATATTATGAAAAAACACAATACAGATTAGAACTATTTAGTATTAACACTAAATAAAGAGAAATATCAAATCAGTCATCTTCATCACTAGTATAAAGTCCTCCATCTTCAGCATCCATAGTTGAATGCAATGTTTGATAAAACTGTTGTTATGCTGGAGGAATGAAAGGCATCAAGTCATTGAGGTCTTTCAATTTTTTTGCCTCAATTGGTCTACCACCAGGATATAAAGCTCCTAATTCTGTTGGTAGAGGAAGAGAGCACCGTTTCTTTTTTAAGTCTGCTGTTTTGAAGGGTTCGCTTTCTCGGTGGCTGTACTTGAAATTCATTTTAAGTTCCTCTCCTTCTTTCATATTGATGTGCAAAATGTCGAACCATTTCACCTTTTCGCCATCGAGGGTTTTCTTTCTATTAGTTACCGGTACTCTTCTTTCTAAATCATTTGTTGTCGTAAAGTCAGTGTCCTTCATTCCATGCACAATAAAAGGTTTCTTCTTACAAGCTGACTTTACTACAGGAATCCAGTCTGAAGGTGTGTAAATATGACTGTAAATTTCTTTTGTTTCTCAATTAATCCGAAGTCTTGATCACACGGTAAATAGGAATGCCCAGACATTAAAAATTTATTCGAAGAAGAATCCATTGCAGGTTCCGTGTTGACGTTAGAATTGAATATAACAAGTTACAAAGTTGATTAGGCGGAAACTTTGTAACTTGTTATATTCAATTAAAAATTTATGATCTATTTGCTTCACACTATTATTAGGATTATTTACAATTAAATCTAAGACAGAAACCAGTTTAAAATTCTTGTTCTGTCCACTACACTGAACACTATACATAATTAAGTGACCTGTTTTCACAAAGTTCGTAACATAATGTAGTAAGCACGATGAAATCTCTTGTGGACCACGTGAGGCGATGCTCTCATTCCAGATGTAGGTATTGAGCCCAAGTGAGCTCATGGCTCGGTGATATTTATCGGAAATATTGAGGAACATGTCATGCCATTGCAACTGAACGTGCCCTGTAGCAGCGCGAGGCATGCAGGAAAAATGGGAGATGTATTGACTTTGGGCACTCACCTTGAAAATTTATTCTGAGCACCAACTATCACATATTTTGCAATTAAAAGTCTCAGATCATTCCATAAGGTAGATCTGCTTAAAGGAAACATTACGATGTTTGCCGATTTTCAATTTAAGGTAAAAGGTATTAACACCGCAGATTGGCGGCAGGGAATGGACCGTCAACGACTCAACTTTTCACGTGCACGAGGCTGGGAGAATCTAAGCTCACTGACTACCTGTTCAGAAGCCATCCATTGCAGACGTGCTGTTTCATTGTCCGTCCTAAGTGACGAGGAAAATATTACAAGTCCACGAAGTGGTGAAGAATATAATTAGTGTATCCGACGAAACGTCGTGAATAGTTTACTTTCGCACAAATGTGTGCAGTGCTTCGCTGCGAGAAAGTATTTTTTTACTTGTGTGTGAAAAGTGAGTAATTTTCGTCCACGAGACGATCACTACAATATTTCGCCCACGAGGTGATGTGCAAATCAGTGAACATCTACTACTAACTACGAGTAAATCAGAATTGCTTGTGATAATTCTATTCAGTGATAAATCCACCAAACGCACATGTCAAGTGCGGGATTTTTGGCCAATTTTTGGTGAATATTTTTGTGATTGTAACACCACATTTCTTCGTGTGAACCTCATATCCTATGTCCACGAGGGTGTTGAAATACTGTGCTTTAACCATGATCTGCAAACCATCCAAGTGTGAACAAGTGCTAAATATTATTACATCTTATGATGCACTTTGCCATTAATTTTTACGCCAGATCAGTGTGATATTTTTGGATGATAACCACTATTCAAATCTGTGATTGCCGACACAACGTGTCAAATAGATTCAGTGAAGCAGACAGTGAAAAGGCCATTTATAATCAGTCTGCGACTTAAAGCCAGTGATTTGCTTGATAATACTGTGCTAAATATAACGTCAGTGGAAATCACGTGAGAATCTTTAAAAATGCATCATAACGTCGACCACGTGCACACCATTCTTGCCACGCTGACAATAGTCAGTGTAATGGAGTAAGAACCCATCATGTGAGGAATATTCAACGAGGAGACATCTACACCATGGCAGGAGAATTAACCACCTATTCTTCGGGAATTGGAGCCCAAGGAACCATCAGTCCAATCGTTGACCATGAGATCGAGATCTTTGCTCGAGAGACCACAAGCAGGAGGAGGAAAATGGAATGGGATAAGCTCGATGCCCGAGTTGTTACATGGAATTATTACCAACCATCCAGGTCTCTGTATGTTGTAATTCTTATGCTCCGAGCAGGGATGAATGATCAAGTCATTGTCAATATGTATGACGTCCTTTTATTTATTAAAAATTAAACAGCAAGTATCATCAAAAAGGCGCCTTTTGACTCTACAGCATGATACATGTTTATGAGTTATCAAAAACTTCCCTACATTCAATATAGATACAATTTTGATGGCTGATGGCTTCAGATTTCACAGACAATATCTTACACATACATTCCGCCATTAGCTGTACATCTTCTTCTGGTTTAAAACAATTGCCAACTTATAAAAGTAAAATACATATTTGATCACATTGTTGCCAACTTAGATTTACAGTAGAGGTTATAGTCAGTTGTAAACATAATTAAATTTCAACACTCCTCCTTAATTATTTTACAAAGAAGCGAATCAAACAATTTTCTATTGAGGGGTTTGGTCAGGATATCAGCAAGTTGCTTGGAGCTCTCGACATGTTTGAGAGCAACAGTTTTGCCCACGTGTTCCTGGATGAATTTGCGTGGAATCTCTATATGTTTCTTTCCTTTTGTAGTCTTCCCCTCGTGTGCATTGTGCAGCATGTGGATTGCTGACTGGTTGTCAACAAACAGCGTGACTGGTTTGTCTGACTTCAAAATTTCGAGTTCCAGTCCAATTCTCTTGATCCAGCTGATGTCATCTATCGATGAGACAGCTGCTCAGTATTCTGCTTCTGCTGTTGACGTAGCAACGAGTCGCTGCTTCTGTGTGTACCAAATGATTGGTCCTCCTCTCAACAGTAGAACACCACTTGTTGAGCGCCATGTTACGGTGTCCCCACCGTAGTCTGAATCTGTATATGCCACAAGTTTGTCGTCTCCATTGAAGAAAATTCCATAGTCTGGAGTTCCCTTCAAATACTGAAATACCTTCTTCACCATTTTCCAGTTGCTCTGCATGGCTTTGCCGTTGAAGCGGCTAAAGTAGTTCACTGCGTAGCAGATATCCGGTCGGGATATTGTAGCCAGGTAGAGTAGACTTCCCACTGCTTCTCGATATGGAGTTGTAGGTGGCGCTGGTCTGTCGTTGATTCGATCTTCTTCGTTTGCCACCATTCCTTTCTCCATGGGTGTTGAACTTGGGTTGCAAGTGTCGAACCGAAAACGATTGATGATCTTTCTGGTGTATCCAGGCTGGTTCACAAAAATTCCTTCATTCTCTATTCTGACTTCCATGCCTAGGTACGTGAATTGCTTCTGAACTGATCGTTGGTAAGTGATTTCAAATTCCCGATTTATGACATCCAAGACTTCAAAGATTTCTTCGTATCGTTTCAGACATCCTAGCAGTCTGTAGGATTGTCACATGTTTGGAATATCTTTCACCAACTCCAAAGTAACCTATTACGAGTGGAATATCTTTCAGATTATTATCTTTGCAATATTTCAACTTTGCCCATGTTTATTACTGATATTTCTACGTGGTAGTGAAGCCACGAATTATTTAACACTACATGTTACAGTTTTAAGCCAGCGTTATTCAGATAGAGACTTCTTTTGACTGAATTAACGCCTGTGAAGTGTAAATTATCGCCTGACACGATGAGTTGAGAGTGTGCTTTGACACGCCAAGGTTGAATGCTTGAATTGTAATGGATCCGTAGCGCTCACAGCGAGACGACTTTTTACTGTTAGACTCGACGCGCATGCGCACGTCAGTATTTCACGAAGTGGAATGTATTGATTATTTCTGGATCAAGGCTGTGAAGTTTTTTATAGCAGTCATATGTTGCTTACGTCGCTGGACGATATTGTAACTTTTAACGCTTTAGGAAGCGGATTGTTTGAGCACTGGGAGAGTGCATTGAAATTAACAGGAGCTATTGTCTATTATGTTAGGTAACTTTTACGAAGAAGCCTTTAAAAACGGTGTCAGAGTTAAGCGCTCTTGTTGCGCTGTCCGATAGATCTGCGACCATGTTTTGTCCAGGTGAAACCTGAAGACTGTGTAGGAGAGCATTGTGCCCCTTCAGTGTTATTGTAAACCGAGTCTGTTAACTCGTGTTATTGTGTTTTCCGGCCAGGTGTGAGCCGATGATATTAGTGATGTTCTTAGCTAGACTTCACGCTATTTAAGCCTAGGTGTCCATTGAGAATAGTCAGTATTGTACATAAACCTACGACAATGTAAATTATGCTTCTAATAATAACAAGACCTAATTATTCTAATTAAGATGACCATAATGATTGTAAAATTACTATGACTTGCAATTGAATGTGAACTGGTCGACTCTTTGGATTCGTCAAATTTCCAGCGGGAAATGACTTATACACTTTGTTACACTATCTTGAGACGACGGAGCTGTTTTGGACCATTAGTTCTCAACTAGTGGCACTCGACGCTCAAGTAATGTAAGACGTGATTTTGATCACGCCATTACCAACCTAATTATACACTAGATGACCCAAGAATACAAACAGTCTTCTGGCGTGTACGCAGGTTGTTAATAAGAAGCTTTCTGAATGCTGTGCCTTATTTATTTATTCATGTGATCATGTATGCTTACCCATGTACCGTACCTATTAGCCAGTAAGAATGACTTTAATGTTTTTTAACTGGTTGTCACATAGCTTTTGCTATAATTGTTTGATTGTTACGGTAGTAAGTCACCGTATACTTTGTTGTACTTGTCAGGATTTAGCCAGATTATTAACCTGTTTAAAAATAAATAAGGGGGTGGTACAATCATAAATTCTTTGATTGTTATTGCTGTTAATTTAACTTCTTTTATAAGTAACCTGTTTCATCTGTGTAGGGTGTACTTTACCTACCACTGCCCTAGCTTGCTGATTTTTCATTTCTTGTAATTAGATCTTTCGCGAGGGTTTTTTCACCTTACAATCAGTTTAGGATCTACGACAGTTATCTTTTTTATTAGATTGCGGGATTAGCCCGAAACAAACCCTCCGAACTAGGCTAGGTGTTGTTGATTTTTAATAAATTTTACCCGAGTTTACATAAGTCTGGATGTTATTATTTTGTAGTCCAAGTGTTTCTGCGGTGTACTTCTTGGGTCCTTTCACTTGTTCTCCGTGTCTGCCCGATTGCCCCGGGATGCTGCATCTTTCTTGCGCACTGACCTAGAGGAAGTACATCCAATCCTCTTCGGCACATGCGTCCAGATGGTGAGTTGTCTGGGAAGTCATTTCGGTTAGTGGCAACCCTAACAACTCGTCTGACGGGCTCAGTATGCACTTCACCAGTCCTCATGTCATGAATACCCAATAAATAAGTCCATGACAAGTTCCAACTGTAAGCACTGGAGTGGGCAAAGTCTTCATCAAATCAAATGCTATGACATGTGCACTTTCATTCAAGGCATCTTTATTCATGGACTGTCGAGCTTCTTCTGCCTTTGACTGATGTTCAGCTAGCTCTCGTGATAATTTCCTTTTGTTTTCTTCATTGTCAGCAGTCTTAATTTGATTGTTCAACAGGTCACACTTTTTACATGTATCTTTTAATGGAGGATGAAAATGCAAATTGAATTCGGTATTGAAGATTGTACGAAAAATGTATAAACTTGCAGGGATAACCTGAGGATCTTGTTCATGACAATGAATTTTATACAAATCAAACATTATTTTAACATTTAAATTCGGAGACAAATATCGCCGGTTGGGGTTTTTATGTCTGCTGTAGTGTGATTCATAGGCGGGAATTTTTTTAATGAAATTATTGATATTATTAACAGAGTCACATGTTGTTTTGTTGTGAGGTGCATGCTTACCCCGTCGATCTTGTGGTGTTGTCTTTCCAAGCGCTCTAGCAATCCTTGAATCTGATATGCGCAATGTCACTTTAAAAACACCCTTGCATACCTCCTTCTCTATACCATTAGCATCAGTAAAAAAGTAATGCCTTTAATGCTGTCGTTTGCTTTCCCCTTTTGAGCGCTTCCTCCCAACATTCACTACTCTCACTTTTCCTCGTATGTACAAAGTTTGCTGATTCCAGTCACCTAAACTATAATACTGCTGATGAATTTTGGAACGTTGCTCTATTGGAAAGTTTGCTGAGCATTTATACAGACTCGGACCATGAAAGCAATGTGTTTCAGGACGATAACAGTTCATCAGATGATTCTGACGTTCGTGAGGTTGGAAATAGTGACCACAACAGTGAAAGTGAACAATCAGCTAAAGAAGGAGGAGAGGAAGAAAGTGCCGTGACAAGACAACACAATGGAGTATTCACGCACCAAATCAATGCAGACGCAGACGAAGAAATAACCCACCATACAAATGTACGGCTGAGAAATATTAGATCAAAGTACAGGCATGAATCAGACGTGGTAGATACAAACCTAGAAGAAATTAAAGCCCTCATTGGAATGCTTTATCTGGCTGGAGTGATGAAATCTTCCCACGTAAACATTTTACATTTGTGGGCAGACGATGCAACTGCTCTTGAAATATTTTGCTTGGTGATGAGTTACAGACGCTTTTATTTATTGCTTAGGGCCCTTCGCTTTGATGATGTCACCACCAGACAGGAGAGGAAATCACTTGATAAACTGGCACCAATAAGGAACGTATTTGATGGATTTGTGCAGAGATGTTTGGATAATTATAGTGTAGGCGAATATGTGACATTGGACGAAATGTTAGAGTCTTTTCGAGGAAGGTGTTCTTTCCGGAAATACATACCGAAGAAAACGGCAAAGTACGGTTTGAAGATCCTTGCTGTTGTAGATGCGAGAATGTTTTATACTCACAATATTGAAATTTATTGTGGAAATCAACCGGAGGGACCATTTCATTTAGATAACAGACCAAGTGCTGTTGTGAAGAGGATGACATTACCAATTCAGGGCTCTGGTCGGAACGTGACAATGGACAATTGGTTTTCTTCCGTCCCATTGCAAACGAGTTGGCTACTCAAAACAATTTGACAGTCGTAGCGACATTGAAAAAGAACAAAAGGGAGTTACCTTTAAAACTGTAAACATTAGACCAAGGCCTCCATTCAGTAGTCTATTTACGTTCGGGGAAAGCGTAATGATCGTGTCTTATGTTCCGAAGAAATATCGAAATGTTATCCTCTTATCGACGATGCATGATTCTGATGAGATTGATGACGCTTCTGGAGACCTATCAAAACCTGTTGTTGTGACTTTCTATAACCTTACCAGAGGGGGAATGGATGTAGTTGATCGCATGAAGATGGAGTACTCAGTTGCAAGAATCTCTTTTCGGTGGCCTCTTAGAATATTCTTCTCTCTTCTTGACATTGGTGGGATAAGTTCTCAAATTATTCTAAATTGCAATACTGGAGAAAAGCTCTCAAGATGATAGTTCCTGAAAACGCTGGGTCTAGATCTCATAAAGACACACATGACCACTAGAGCCTCATACAGCGGTCTGAAAAACGATCTGCAACTTAGAATTAAAAATGTTCTTTGAATTGTAAACGGGCCACCTCCACCACCGCGGCATGTGAGGAATAGTGAAAGGGAAAAATGTGGGTTTTGTCCAAAGAAGAAAAAATAGATATTCAACTATCAGATGTGCAAAATGTACACTACCAATCTGTGGAGAGCACACAGTAACAATATGTCAACAGTGCAATGACAATAATGGAGTAGCCGCCGAAAATAGGGATTCTGAATAAGGCTGCTGGTTCTTGGAAAACTGAGTCTGAAAAAACACTGAAGTGTCTGAATCGTCAGTTTTCAGTTTGGATAAATGGCAATATTTATTGAAGTTTGTTGTATAATAAATCATTTGCAAACATAATAACACAACATTTTTGCAACTGATCAGTGACATTGAAACAGTAGTACGGTATGTGTTATTATTAAGTCTAAAATGTTTGTCCGCAGTTTAGTATAGTATTATTGTGTATATCAATAAAAAATGTAATTGTATCGTTGGATATTTAAATAAATGAAAATAATATTAAGAAAGAACAAAAGCTAATAATCCCTATATATATTATAATTGTGAAAATCTGTGTGTCCGTGTGTGTGTGTGTGTGTGTGAGTGTGTGTGTTAGTTTGTTACCTCTTGACACTAAAACGGCTGGACGGATTTGGATGAAATTTGAAATGGAGACAGCTTATACCATGGGATAACATATAGGCTGCCTTTTGTCCGGAAATAAATCATTGTTCCCGTGGAATAGGCAACATAACTGAAAAGTCACCAAAAATACTCAACCAGGACAAAATATCGAAGTTGTCGCATCAAGACCGGACGAAGCTCATTTTACTCCCCTCGATGCAAGAAACAATACTCGGTGTGTCCCTCCGAAAACTACATTTTAAGGCTCTAAAACCAACAGTTTCAAAGATATTCGCAGAAAACTATCTTCGCTCTGATTGATGAACTAATCGCAAGTCCGTTTCCATGGCAACACTACCTCAAGGTATGACATCCGATTTTCTATATATCCCTCTAGGAGGCAATGCCAATTCATTTATTATCTTTTTTAAGATATATATAAACACAATAAGAACAGTGTAGCGCGCCTGCCTCCCGACCGGAGGCCCCGGGTTCGATTCCCGGCTCCGTCAGAGATTTTAGACACTGACGTGAGGGCTGCAACGGGCTGAACTCAGATTCGTGAGGACAATTGTGTAGCTGTGAGGCAGCGCACCGGTCACGAAGAACAAGATTAACGGCAGAGGGGACACTATGCACTGACCACGCGTCACCACAATATCTGCAGGCCAAATGGCCGATTTTCTATATATCCCTCTAGGAGGCAATGCCAATTCATTTACTATCTTTTTCAAGATATATATAAACACAATAAGAACAGTGTAGCGCGCCTGCCTCCCGTCCGGAGGCCCCGGGTTCGATTCCCGGCTCCGTCAGAGATTTTAGACACTGACGTGAGGGCTGCAACGGGCTGAACTCAGATTCGTGAGGACAATTGAGTAGCTGTGAGGCAGCGTGCCGGTCACGAAGAACAAGATTAACGGCTGAGAGGACACTATGCACTGACCACGCGTCACCACAATATCTGCAGGCCAAATGGCTGGGAAGCGGTCGCATGATAGGCCTAGGCCCTTCATGGGCTGTAGTGCCAGGGGTAAAAAATATTAGGGGAAGCGCCTTCTAATACCACCTTTAATTTTTAAACACTACAGTAGCGGCTATTAAATAAAGGTAGCGATATAGCTACGTTCAATTTCATAAACACTCAGCTCACAAATCCCGTATAGTTAAGTACAAATATCGGTCTGGTCATAATTTCAATAGCAACGAAGCTCTTAGGCGGCTATTGCCGTTTCCTTAACACTTAAGGCATCCCGCCGTCATATACCTCAATGTGCACTTACCAAATTGTGAACCAGTCTATTTTACTGAAAAGAATATCTACTAGCGAGTATCCACTCCGGCAAAAACCACTCTCACTACATTTTCCAAAATTTACACAAGACATGATTTTTAAAGCACTCTTCTGTATGTTGAGGTACAGAGACATACCACATGGAAAGATACAATAAAATGTTGGCAAAACTGAGTTCAAGGAACTGCTGTCCAGAATAGGCTTTCGGTACAGGTTATTCGGCCCATGTTCGTAACATGGAATGTTTTCCTTTGACAATGCATCTACACCATGTGCGAGGGCAACGCATTTCAAAGATCTCTAAAAACACAATAATTAGGAAATTGGAGAACAATTTAAAGTCGGAGTGAAGATTCAAGGAGAAATAATTTCATCTCCGAGATTTGCTGATGACATCGTCATTTTGGCCAATACGCCAGAAGATTTGAACGAGTTTTTGAATGGTATGGACTCCGTCTTGACGAATGAATTCATGATGAAAATCAATAAATGTAAAACAAAATTATTGGAATGCAGCCGAAATAAATCAGAAACCTCTATGGACATCAAATTGGCAGGTGAAACGCTACGTGAAGTAGGAGACTTCTGTTACCGGTACTTAGGAAGCAAAATAACCAGTAATGGACGAAGCAAAGAGGATATAAAAAGCAGGTTGGCTCAGGCAAAGAAAGCATTTCTACACAAAAAGGAACCTCTTGACATCGAATATACATTTAGGTATTAGGATGTCATTTTTGAAAGCTTTTGAGTCACTATAAGGAAGTGAAACTTGGACTAATGGTGCTGCAGTAAAGAGGAGAATTGAAGCGTTTGAAATGTGGTGTTACGGGAGAATGATGAAGATCAGATGGTTAGATAGGGTATCAAATGAAGAGCTATTAAGACGAGTGGGAGAGGAGAGATGTTTCTGGCGACTGCTAATGAAGAGAAGAGATAGGTTGGTACGACACATATTAAGACACCCAGGAATAGCAAGCTTAGTTATGGATGGGAGGGTCAAGGACAAGAACTGTAGGGGTAGACCAGGGTTATACAGATTGCGTCGGATGTAGGGTGTGGTAGCTATGTAGTGATGAAACGATTAGCTCATGAGAGCGAGGCATGGAGGGCTGCATCAAACCAGTCAAAAAACTTAAGACTCAAACAACAACAATCGGGAATTTTAATTACTTAGAGAGGCATGTGAGGCAAAAGGGTTGTTGGAGAATTTCAATCCCTGGGATGTAACACTGGAAGTGACTGCATAATGTACATCAGCGACCAAGGTGAGAGATATT
The DNA here is from genome assembly GCA_946902985.2 of Meconema thalassinum. Lineage (NCBI taxonomy): Eukaryota > Metazoa > Arthropoda > Insecta > Orthoptera > Tettigoniidae > Meconema > Meconema thalassinum. The sequence goes on along the minus strand of OX336388.2, from coordinate 490,260,855 downwards.
TTACTATAGGTCTATTAATAGCGACATGTTGACGTTCAAATCATCAATAAGTGTGGCAAAATTACACCCAGAATAGCTTAAGGAAAAATACTTTTAATTCCCCATATTCAGATAGATTTGCCATTCCAGGTGTACGTTTAGACAAAACCATTATTTCCCATGGACAACTGTATGTGGCGTGCTGGCGAGTATCCGGACAACAAAATCGTTATGTCTCAGCAGAAGATGGCAAAACCAAAACTAAAATTTTCAAATGTGTTCACAACTCTATAAAATTCCCACTTTGCTGCTCATATCTATATACTGTATGTATCAGAATTCTCAGAATTTGAATCTACCCACCTGTAGCCGCGATTGCTGTAATAAAATAAACCAACTATCAGCAATAATGCATCGTCCCCATTGTCTTGATCGCGAGCGAAGCCGCGGGTACCTGCTAGTAAAGTAATAAACCAATTATAAAAAGTAAGAAAACTTGATCATGTACGATGGGTGAGCGTCGCGCTCACCCTCGACCATCTGCGTCCGTCCGGGAGGCTCGACCAACGGCGGGTTAAAGATATCATAAAAAATACATAAAATGATGAGTGAATGGATGAAATGAGGTGAAAAAGAACATATTAACCATGAGAAGTAACATGAGTGCGCATCAGTAAAATGTAACACCATTGGTAGTGCTAGGTTCTTGTGAATAAACACTTATATAGCACTGTTCTAATGTTTGTGCGTGTGAAAATCACTTCACTTGGGATGTATGGCCTGTTGTTTACAATGCTGTTGACTGAAACTTGCTGTTCAAGCTGGAGCTTCTGAGTTTATAGTCTCTTATTAGAGGGAAAAACACTGATGGTCATGTAATGCAATACATCACCATGATGAGGAGACGTCCAAGCGTGGTAAAAACATACTTTAGTTAGTCCAACTAAAACAGTTTTCTTTGTTGATCTAATTCACAGAATCTCAAATCCTCTTTTTCAACCAAAGCCTCATCTCTGCTTCTTGTACTAGAGGCCCCGAAACATGTACCATATAATAACAAGTTTATAACTTGTTTTAAATAAATGTATTGACTAGGCGGAACAGTTTCTCTTTTGTTATATAGTGAATCTGTCAATACGGAAAATGAACTTCTTTCAAGCACAATACAGTAGAGTCTCGATTATCCGACCCAAACTGGACCTGGAGCACGTCAGATCACCGAAAATGTCGCATAATACAGAATGACTTTTAAAAGAATTAAAACAAATAGGTAGGCTATACTGTATTACTAAAACAACAATGACATGTTTTATGGTACTGTATTTACTGAATTATCAATTCAATTGTACATGCTGTATTGAACAAAAAACGCTCCAAAAGCCTTACGAGAAGAACTTGTCGACAATGTCTGCTTGCCAGCTGATTCAAGTTTTCTTTCTGTGAGATCTCGCCATTGACGAAAATTAGACACCTCCAATGCGTTTGCCTCTGGCTGTTGCTCCTATGTACTCAATCCTTCACTGTGAGACATCGTTTTATCCTCTTGTTCTGCATTACCTCATTCTTCTTCCTCTCCTTCACCATCCTAATTTTCGTCAGTGCTTGTCCCACGGCTTCAACCTCCATACTGGGTGTCCCAGAATTTAGTGTATATTGTTACGGCTGTGAGTTTGTGTCATCGCTCGCCGCATGAGTCACAACTGCCCCAGGGCTGGGCTGTGCTGTGCCCTGCCTCGTGTATTGCGTGCGCCTTATGCAACAGGGCTACTAGGACAAAGGGATGGTCCAGAATATTCGTGAATCAGCCAGTGGAGGAAGCCTCGAGAAGCCGTGAGCCCTGGATGGGTCTAGAAGCATTTATTGAGTCACCGGCCTGCTATATAAGAGCGACCTGTCAAGCAGTGGTTGTTGTTGTGTTTTACGAGCGAGTGCGAGCGTTTATCCTGAGCGACAGAAGTGTGGTGAGTTACGAAAACCAGTGACATTGTTTCCCAGCTCGTGAACAGCGAAGCAGCGTGTAGCAGGTTTTCGTAAGTAACTGTAGTTTGTGTACATAGGGGAGAGTTGCATGTAGTTCTGTCAAGGCCACCAGACTCATTAGCGAGAAGATTAACTGTTGACAAGTGAAAGAGGTCAAGAGCTCTCCATAAGGAAGAGACTTGAGGAAACTGGAGTAAGGTAATAATTGCTTGTATTTGCTGATGAGTGGTGTATGTTCTGGCCGCAATAAAGTTAATTATTTCATTTAAAGGAACAATCTGTGTTGTGTTTCAACCCGCCGTAATCCAGTTAACAAAAGTGCCACTAGGGGGGTGGCACGTAACAACTGGTGTCAGAAGCCGGATTACGAACTCAAGCACAAGCACAACACCTGGCAGTCCTGGTTTCAAAACCCGAGCAGGTCATTTTCTCTAATTTTCCTGTGAGTGCATGCCCTTTACAAGACAAACAACTAAAAAGGAGGCGCAATTGGCAGCATTGCTAGAAAAGTTAAATGGCATGGAAACCAAAATGGAGGCCGGCCAGAAGAATTTAACCAAGGACCTAACTGCCAAATTAGAAGACGGCTAGAAGAAGCTAGAAGACGGCCAGAAGAAGATGGAAGACGGTCAAAATAAGTTAGCGAGTTAGCGGAGGACCTGAAGAAGATGGAAGACAGCCAGAAAAGTTTAGCCGAGGACCTAACTTCCAAATTAGAAGACGGTCAGAATAAGCTAGCAGAGGACCTGAAGGACGGCCAGAATAAGTTAGCAGAGGACCTAACCGCCAAATTTCTGGATGGCCAGAAAAATCTGGAAGAGTGTCTGCTGACGAAATTAGAGGAGAGCCAAAGGAAATTAGAACAGGGCCTACGTGAGGAAGTCGTAGCAGTGGAAAAGAAGTTCGACGCCTTACAAGTGGAAGTTGCCGAGCTGCGCCAACGCCCGCTGATGGGGGTGGAGGAGAAATTCAACGCCTTGCAAGTGGAAGTTGCCGAGCTGTGCCAGCGACCGCTGATGGGGGTGGAGGAGATGATGATGATGATAATTGTTGTTTTAAGGGGCCTAACATCTAGGTTATCGGCCCCTAATGATCTGGGTGATAGCGAAGATGATAATGAAACGGAAACCAGAACGAAAATTAAGTGAGACGGAAAATACTTACAAAAAGGAACTCGGATTGAAACGACTCACAAAATGTTCTTACAAAAGGGAATTTAGAACGAAAAGATTCACAAAAGGAATAGATTGAAAAATACCCACAAAATGAAGGCTAGGTTCAAAATACGTACAAAATGCAATGTAGCGTCGAAATACTTACAAAATGCAACTGAAATTCAAAATACTTACAAAATGCAAATGAGATCGAAAATACGTACAAAATGCAATTGTGGTTCAAAATACTTACAAAATGCAATTGAAATTGAAAATACACAATGCAATTCAGATTGAAATAGGCCTTATCCCAGTTCCAATCCAAATTATTCACAAAGTGCAATCGAAATTCAAAATACTTACAAAATGCAATTGAAATTGAAAATGCTTACAAAATGTACGGTGATTCCAACGACTCATGTGGATTGACAATACTTACAAAAAGCAATTTAGATTGAAAATACTTGACAAAAAGTAATTTAGATTCAAAATACCCACAAAATGCAATTGAGAATCAAAATATGTGCAAAATGCCCCCAAACAAAATGCCATTTAGATTCAAAATTCGTGCGAAATGCGGTTTTGGTTGAAAATACTTACAAAATGCAATTGAAATTCAAAAAACTCACTAAAAGGCCCCGCAACCTGCATTGAAAGACTTACTAAAAAGCAATTTAGATTGTCAATCTTTACAAAATGCAATTGAGGTTGAAAACAATCGCGAGATGTAATTTAGATCGAAAAAAACTTACAAAATGCAACATAGATCAAAAATGCCTTAAAAATCGATAAAAGGGAATTTAGATACACGGTGATTCGAGTAACAAAAACAGTGCGGGAATCTTAAAGAGAAAAGGAAATAGAAGGAAAAGAGGAGAGGGGAGGGGAGAGAGGAGAAGGTCCGCCCCAAAGGGAAGGGACAAAAGGGGAAAACGGACCCAGCTCAGGAATCCCTCGGGGTCGCCAACGCCCGAACTCACCAGCCGTGAGCCCCTGAGGGTGTAGCATTATCGACGGTGCACCAGAAGTGGTGGGGCTACATACACCCTGCCTCCTTAAGGGCCTTGAGCACAAGGCAGGAGGTAAAAGGAAAAGAAAAAGAAGGCTGACTCCTCACAGAAGGAGGATATCAGGAAAGATGAGACAAGGGCCAATTAAGGCGGGAAAGGAAGAGACTCCCTAGGCCTCGGATACCCTAATACCGTCGGGGTCGGAAGAGAACAAGAGTTGACCAAGGAAGGTCGACAGGAAAGAAGAAAGAGAGGAGCCCGGCACAAGTAAGTGGAAGCAATGCCGGACTCAGCTGGGGCCCCGTGGTCGCCAACCCACGCCCACAAGATGTGAGCCCCTGGGGGCGGTGGAGGAGAAATTCAACGCCTTACAAGTGGAAGTTGCCGAGCTGCGCCAACGCCCGCTGATGGGGGTGGAGGAGAAATTCAACGCCTTACAAAAGGAAGTTGCCGAGCTGCGCCAACGCCCACTGACGGTGGTGGAAGAGAAATTCAACGCTCTACGAGAGGAAGTTGCCGAGCTGCGCCAACGCCCGCCCACCGTTGTTGTTATTTGAGTCTTCAGTCTTTTGACTGGTTTGATGCAGCACTCCATGCCTCCCTGTCCTGAGCTAATCGTTTCATCTCTACATAGCTACCACACCCTACATCCGAGGCAATCTGTTTAACATATTCTAACCTTGGTCTACCCCTACAGTTCTTGTCCTCGACCCTTCCTTCCATAACTAAGCTTGCTATTTCTGGGTGTCTTAGTATGTGTCCTACCAACCTATCTCTTCTCTTCATTAGCAGTCGCCAGAAACATCTCTCCTCTCCCACTCGCCTTAATACCTCTTCGTTTGTAACCCTATCTACCCATCTGATCTTCATCATTCTCCTGTAACACCACATTTCAAATGCCTCAATTCTCCTCTTTTCTGCTGCACCAATAGTCCACGTTTCACTTCCATAGAGCGCCACGCTCCAGACAAAGGCTTTCAAAAATGACTTCCTAATACCTAAATCTATATTCGATGTCAACAGATTCCTTTTTTGTAGAAAGGCTTTCCTTGCCTGAGCCAACCTACTTTTTATATCCTCTTTGCTTCGTCCATCACTGGTTATTCTGCTTCCTAAGTAACAGAAGTCTCCTACTTCCTTCAGCTTTTCACCTGCCAATTTGATCTCCATAGAGGTTTCTGATTTATTTCGGCTGCATTCCAGTATTTTTGTTTTACATTTATTAACTTTCATCATGAAGTCCTTCCGTAAGACGGAATCCATACCATTCAAAAACTCATTCAAATCCTCAGGCTTGTCGGCCAAGATGACGATGTCATCAGCAAAACTCAGAGTTGAAATTATTTCTCCTTGAATTTTCACTCCCACTTTAAATTTTTCTCCAATTTCCTTCATTGCTTGTTCAATGTAAAGATTGAAAAGTATGGGTGATAAGTTGCAGCCTTGCCTTACACCTTTCATAATACCAGCTTCTCTCTCATATCCTTCAGCTCGAATGACTGCTGTCTGGTTTCTGTATAGATTGTATATCACCCTCCTATCCCTGTACTTTATCCCAATAGATTTCAAAATGTCAAACAATTTAGTCCAATCAACGTTATCAAAAGCCTTTTCTAAGTCTACAAATGCCATGAACGTTCTCTTATCTTTCCTTATTCTACCTTCCAAAATCAGCCTAAGACTTAGTACAGCTTCCCTTGTTCCTAAATTTCTCCTGAAACCAAACTGGTCTTCATCCAACTCCGTTTCTATCTGGCTTTCAATCCTCTTGTAAATTATTCTAGACAGGATCTTTGAAGCATGAGTAATCAAGCTGATTGTACGGTAATCTTCACATCTGTCAGCTCCCACTTTCTTTGGTATAGGGATGATTACATTCTTCTTAAAATCAGGGGGTACCTCACCTGTCTCATAAATCCTACACACCAAGTGAAATAACCTGATCAGACCTTCATGTCCTATGCAGCGTAGCAACTCAATCGGTATATCATCTATGCCTGGTGCTTTGTTCCTGCCTAAGTCCTCTAATGCTCTGTCAAATTCTGATCTCAATATTAAATCTCCTTTTGCATCCTCATCAATTTCCTCCTCCCTTTCCATTACATGATTCTCAATCTCCTTTCCCTTATACAAGCACTCTATGTAAGCTTTCCATCTCTCAACCTTTTCTTCCCTATCTGTTAGAGGCTTTCCATTTGTGTCCCTAATATTACAGCACTTAGTCTTCTTTTCCCCAAAAGTATTCTTAATCCTTCGATAAGCTGTGTCTACTTTTCCTAATTTCAGACACTTTTCTATACCTGTACATTTCTCTTCCAACCATTCTTCTTTCGCTTCCTTGCACTTCTTGTTAACCTCATTTCTCAGACGTCTGTATTCTGCTTTCCCCTCTTCATCTCTTAGATTCTTGTGTCTCCGCCTTTCATCCATCAATTCTAGTATATCCTGAGTGATCCACGGTTTTCTACCTATTCTTTCTTTCCTACCAATGTTTCCTTCTGCCGATTTTGTTATTTCATTCTTCAAAAGTGCCCATTCGTCTGCAATTGAAGTTTGTTTAGGGGTTTTGATTAGTCCTTTCTTTATACTCTTCTTGAATCTTTCGTTCACATCCTTTACTTTCAGTCTGTCTATTGCCCACCTTTTTGGCTTTTGACTTTTCTTCAGTTTCTTCAACTTTAATCTGCATTTCATTACAACCAGATTGTGGTCAGAGTTTATGTCAGCACCAGGATATGTTTTACAATCCAAAATCTGGTTTCGAAACCTCTGCTTGACCATAATGAAGTCGATTTGGTAACGCCCTGTATCTCCTGGTCTCATCCATGTGTATATTCTTCTATTGTGGTTATTGAATAAGGTGTTAGCTATGACCAACTCATGCTCGGTGCAGAATTCCATCAGCCTGCTTCCTCGATCATTCCTTTCACCTAATCCGAAATCTCCTACTATCTTCCCTTCCCTCCCTTTTCCTACCACAGCATTCCAATCTCCCATTACTATAACATTTTCATCACCTTTGATATACCTCAGAATGTCATCTATTTCTTCGTAGACCTTTTCAACATCCTTATCATCAGCTTGACTGGTAGGCATATAGACTTGTACCACTGTGGTGCACGTAGGTTTAGTATTGATTTTTGCTACAATAATCCGTTCACTGTATTGCTCATAATATTCCACCCGCTGTCCAAGTTTCCTACTCAATATGAGACCAACTCCTGCTTGGCCATTGTTTGATTTAGTGCTAATGACCCTATAGTCTCCTGACCAAAAGTCCTGTTCTTCCTGCCAGCGCATTTCACTAATCCCAACCAAATCCAACCTCAACCTATCCATTTCCCTTTCTAAGTTTTCTAACTTTCCACTTCCTAGCAGACTTCTAACATTCCGATCCGTAGAATGTCAGATTTCCTCTTTGTCACTTCTGTGATGTTAACCCCCTCTCGAGTAGTCCCCACCCGGAGATCCGAACGGGGGCCTAGTTTACCTCCGGATCGAAATTTTACAAGGGAGGAGGCCATCATCACATGTAATTATGCATAGAGAGGTGCATATCCTCGGGAATAGCATTACGGCTGTAGTTTCCCGTTGCTTTCAGCCGTGCAGCAGAACGCAGTGTAGCCATTAGTTGGCTTATATTATCAATATCTTAACCGTCTATTAGACTAGTAAAGAATTGATTTTTTCTGAAAGGCTGCTACTCCCTTTCAGAATAAGTAAAGAGCAATTCTACTACAAAATACTAACCTTCTACTAACAATTAAATACCAAAATTCTACTAACGAAAAAAATACTTAAGTTTCACCAACAACAAATACTACCACTAAAACAGTCTGTCACCAAGCCAACTCACATGCACCCTCAGCAGCACACTCACACACCACAGTCTAATAGAACAATGACATATATCTAATAAACAAATAAACTTCATACTTACAACTAAAACTAACTACATACTTACTGTACTGTAATTTGAATTGACAATATTTACAAAATTTAAAATGATAATCTGGTAGCAAAAGTATCTACCCCGTCCCGGATTCGAACCCGAGATCTCTAGGTAGGTCGGTAGATACCCACAAAACCTCAAAGCAGACATTATAAATTAAAGACATTACGTAAGTTTATTTTATACATAACCTATGGAAATCACAACTAAGGCAAACATCGACCAATATGAAGGAGTGCAACCGATGTCAATCAGCCCACCGTTACACCGGGAATATCAGGAACGGGACAAAGCAGAATGACGCCCCCAACCTTCGACGGAAAGGTCCTGTGGAGCACCTACTTACGTCAGTTCGAGGCGGCCTGTTCCATAAATAACTGGAACAACACAGAAAAGGCTACAGCTCTCATTGTAGCGCTGAGAGGTGACGCCCTTAACGTCCTTCAGGCCATCCCGACTGGATCCCAGGACTACGCTTCACTGATCGCCCATATGGAGTCCCGATATGGAGATAGCCATCTTCAGCAGGCCTACCAGATGCAGTTCCGGACCCGGGTACAGAAGAACGCGGAAACCCTGCAGGAAATCGAGATGGACATCGCACGCCTCGTAAGGCTCGCAAATCCAACAGCACCGGCCGAATTTCTGGAACAGATTGCGACGCAGACCTTCACCGACGGGCTACGGGACTCGGACACTCAACAGGCGCTGCGACTCGCGCGCAATAAGACCCTGGCAGATGCGCTGAGCCACGCACTTGAGTTCGAGACAGCAAAACAGGCATCCAGAATGCACGCGCGGGTGCGTCAAGTGGACGTCGACGAGCCAGTAAAAACCAACGAGACCAAGCCCCTGGCGGACGAATTAATGGAGGCGCTAAGCCGTTTCTTCGATAGTCGCGGCACCACCAGTAACGACACAGACGGAAGGCAACCGGAGAGGCGGCCCGGAAGAGGACTACCGACCTGCTGGACCTGCGGTAAGAAAGGCCACCTGAGCAAGGACTGCGGTGATCGCCGCCGCCGAGGGTATCCGACGGGAAATCAGTCGTCTGAAAACCGCGCGACCCAGGGAAACGAGTATTAGCCAGCCTTGGGGAGCAAAGGTTGGCTTGTGACAGTCGTCAAGCCCCGGCAGTCCAGGTTCGTGTGACGAAGTTACGGAGGGACAATAGCAGCCTGATGGTCGACGGAGTCGTCAACGGAGAGAGCTGGCCCATGCTAATCGACACGGGAGCATCGAGGACCATCGTCAGTCCCACCGTGATCCCGAAGTGGAGAGTGCAACCCACACAAAGGAACCTCCAGCTAATAACCGCGACCGGAGAGACCGCACCGGTACATGGCGAAGCATCACTGGAGTTCGTCATTGGTCGACGGGCGATAAAGCATCCAGTGCTTGTGGCTGACGTATCAAATTAAGTGATCATCGGACTGGACTTCCTGGACCAGAACAACATCATCTTTGATCTGAGTACCAACACTCTGCACTTCGGAGGTGAGGAACTTGCTTTGCAACCTGCGCACGAGTCCATCACCGCACGACGAGTAAGGTTGAGAGAGGACGTCATCGTTCCCGCCAGGACGGAGGTCAGCGCTGCCGTAATTGTCGACGGAACTGCTGAGGGAGTGGCGGCTGTCGTCGAGCCAAAATATGAGGACATCCAGACAAAAGGATTGCTAGTTGCCAAGACTCTCATCAACACGACGTCTCGGCCGTACGTCCGCCTGTCCAACCTGAACGACTACGACATTACGGTTCACCGGGACACCAACCTAGGAGTCTGCGACCCCGTTACCTGGATTGCCCGCATCACAAATACGACGGACAGACACATGCAGACGGACAACCGAAGAAGACGCACACTGCCAGAAGAACTACAGAAGCTGTACCAAGGATCCCAGGGCCATTTAGACGAGGAACAATCACGCCAACTTCAGGACCTGCTACGCGAATTCCAGGACGTCTTCTCCGTGGGGAGCAAAGACTTCGGCAGGACAAGCTTGGTCCAGCACAGAATCGACGTTGGGACAGCGCACCGATTAGGGCCCCATTCCGACGTGTCCCGCTCGCCAAGCAAGCCGAAGTCGACCGAATGGTAGAAGAGATGAAGGAGCAAGGGGTGATTGAGCCATCACATAGTCCTTGGAGTTCTCCGGTCGTGCTAGTGAAGAAGAAGGACGGTTCCACCAGGTTCTGCGTGGATTACAGGCGGGTGAACGACGTCACGAAGAAGGACAGCTACCCTCTACCCCGGATCGACGACACGCTGGATACCATATCAGGATCAAGATGGTTCTCCACCTTGGATTTGAAGAGTGGCTACTGGCAGGTGGAGGTCCACCCTAAAGACCGCGAGAAAACGGCGTTCTCTGTGGGCAGCGGGCTCTGGCAGTTCACCGTCATGCCATTCGGTCTGTGCAACGCCCCTGCGACCTTCAAAAGGCTAATGGAGTCCATTCTGAGGGGACTACACTGGAAGACCTGCCTGTTCTACCTAGACGACGTCATCGTTCTGGGAAAAAGCTTCGAGGAGCACTACAGCAACCTGAAAGAGATCTTGATGAAGCTATGGGCTGCCCAGCTGAAGTTGAGCCCCAAGAAGTGTCAGCTCTTCCAGAAGCAGGTCCAGTACCTTGGGCATATTGTCTCCGAGGAAGGGGTGCGCACCGACCCAGAAAAGACCGCAGCTGTGAGGGAGTGGCCAGTTCCGAAGGACAAGTCCCAACTACGAAGCTTCCTGGGACTCTGCACTTATTACCGTCGCTTCGTGAGAGGATTCGCCGACATCGCCAAACCTTTACATCGACTGACTGAGAAGGACCAACTCTTCACGTGGACAGCAGCATGCCATAGTGCCTTCGAACAACTCAAGCAGGCTCTGTGCACCGTGCCTATTCTGGCCAACCCCAGACCTGGAACAAGGTTCATCGTTGATACCGATGCCAGCGACTTTGGCATAGGGGGGATCCTGTCGCAAGTAGTGGACGGCGAGGAGAGAGTAGTGGCCTACTTCAGCAAGGCCTTGTCAAAGCCAGAAAGGAACTACTGCGTCACCAGGAAGGAGCTGCTCGCCATCGTGTGAAGACCATTGAACACTTCCACAAGAATTTCTCATCAGGACCGACCATGCATCCCTGCGGTGGCTCCTGAACTTCAAGCAGCCCGAGGGTCAACTCGCGCGGTGGTTAGAGAGGCTTCAACAGTACAACTTTGAGATTCAGCACAGGAAAGGCCAACTGTATTCTAACGCCGACGCCCTGTCACGAAGACCGTGCCCCGAAGACTGCACCATCTGTACTAGGAGGGAGGAGAACACCGGGATACAGTGCCGAAGGACTACCGTGGAACTTCAAGGGAGCTGGAGCCGCTAATCTTTCACGCGGGCACAAGCAGAAGATGATGACCTGGGACTGATAGCCGAATGGAAGAGGGCCTGTGTCCCCAGACCCGGGTGGAACATTGTGAGTAACTGCAGCCCAAAGTTTAAGTCCTACTGGGCGCAGTGGGACTCGCTGATTGTAAGGGATGGCCTCATCTGCCGTACCTGGGAGAGCACTGACGGGAAGACATCTCGGGAACAAGTCGTCGTTCCAAAGGCTATGACGGAGGAAGTCCTGAAGGAAGTTCATGGAGGATCATCTGGTGGACACCTAGGGATAAAGAAGACCCAGGAGAAACTGGGAGAGCGGTTCTACTGGATCAGATGCCGAACAGACGTGGAGAACCACTGCGCGAGGTGCCACGATTGCGCAGCCAGCAAGGGCCCAGGACGAAGACGACGGGGTCCACTGAAGACCTACAACGTGGGCGGCCCCATGGAGAGAGTGGCCATCGATGTTGCTGGGCCATTCCCGTTAAGCGAGGCAGGGAACCGCTACATATTAGTCGTCAGCGACTACTTTACCAAATGGCCAGAGGCGTATGCGCTCCCTAACCAAGAAGCTGTGACGTTGCAGAGACCCTGGTGAAGGAATTCTTCAGCCGGTACGGAGTACCCTTGGAGTTGCACTCCGACCAAGGGAGGAACTTCGAGTCGCAGGTGTTCCAGAACCTATGCCAGCTGCTGGGAATCCGGAAGACAAGGACAACGCTGCTACACCCTCAGTTCGACGGGATGGTAGAGCGATTCAATCGCACCATCGAGAACCATCTCCGAATAGTCGTCAGCGAGCACCAGAGGGATTGGGACAAACATCTTCCACTATTTCTCCTGGCCTACCGCGCTGCCGTGCATGAAGCCACCGGGTGCACACCAGCCCGGGCCATGTTTGGGAGGGAGCTCCGTCTACCTGTCGATCTTGCCTTCGGCCGACCTGGGAATGATCCGATCCCGGTAAGCCAGTATTGTCAAGAACTGGTCGACCAACTGGAGGACGTGCACACGTTCGCGAGGAGGAAACTGCGGATCGAGACCGACCGAATGAAGGCCCGATACGACCAGCAGACGGATGCCAGCGGATTCCACGAGGACGACCTGGTCTGGCTCTTCAACCCATTACAGAAGAAAGGCCTGTCACCCAAACTGCAGAAGTCCTGGGAGGGCCCGTACCGAGTCGTGAAACGGATCAACGATGTCGTCTACAGGATCCAGCGGGGCCCGAGGGTGAAGATGAAGATCGTGCATCGAGATCGCCTGGCAGCCTACGGAGGGACACAGACGGACCAATGATTGATCGGGACGATCAGCCTTTTTAGGAAGGGGGTGGTGTTACGGCTGTGAGTTTGTGTCATCGCTCGCCGCATGAGTCACAACTGCCCCAGGGCTGGGCTGTGCTGTGCCCTGCCTCATGTATTGCGTGCGCCTTATGCAACAGGGTTACTAGGACAAAGGGATGGTCCAGAATATTCGTGACTCGGCCAGTGGAGGAAGCCTCGAGAAGCCGTGAACCCAGGATGGGTCTAGAAGCATTTATTGAGTCACCGGCCTGCTATATAAGAGCGACCTGTCAAGCAGTGGTTGTTGTTGTGTTTTACGAGCGAGTGCGAGCGTTTATCCTGAGCGACAGAAGTGTGGTGAGTTACGAAACCCAGTGACATTGTTTCCCAACTCGTGAACAGCGAAGCAGCATGTAGCAGGTTTTCGTAAGTAACTGTAGTTTGTGTACATAGGGGAGAGTTGCATGTAGTTCTGTCAAGGCCACCAGACTCATTAGCGAGAAGATTAACTGTTGACAAGTGAAAGAGGTCAAGAGCTCTCCATAAGGAAGAGACTTGAGGAAACTGGAGTAAGGTAATAATTGCTTGTATTTGCTGATGAGTGGTGTATGTTCTGGCCGCAATAAAGTTAATTATTTCATTTAAAGGAACAATCTGTGTTGTGTTTCAACCCACCGTAATCCAGTTAACAAATGTGCCACGAGGGGGGGTGGCACGTAACAATATCAAATGTTCAAATTAAGTCTACCAGTGTCGGATAAGCGAAGGTCGGTTGAGTGGGACTCTACTGTACCGTAATCCACAAACACTATTAACTGTATAGAGGCAATTTGAACAATAAACCGGAGTTTGATTACGATTGATTTAAGGATTCCGGTTAGTGTGTGTGAGGCGTCTTTAATTGTGGTGCCTACTTTGGCCATTCGATGTTTATCTGAGTTGGTGCAATTGTGTGTATGTGGGGGTTATGTAATGATAATAATAATAATAATAATGTTATGGGTTTTACCTCCCTTTTATCTACTGCGGCTTTTAGGGACGCCGGGGTGCCGGAATTCTGCCCCGAAGGGGACCTTTTATGTGGCAGTAAAACTACTGACATGACTCGCTCACATATTTTGAATCCCTCGAGACTATCTTTAAGCACGGCTATGAGTCTATTTTACGCTAAAGTACTCCCAGTCCTAACTTACGGGCTAGAACTTACTTGGGATCACCTAACAGTATCCGACCTCCGAGCCATTGAAATCGTAAAAGCTAGATTTTTAAAAAGAACATTGGGGATTTCCAAGATGTCACCCTCAAGATTGACGTACATACTAGGCTCCGAGACATTCCTAATGGAAGATCTACGAACCAGAATGCATCTACCAAACAAGAACAAGAGCTTCTACAAATTAGACAGAAGAAAAGAGAGGACATCGACCTGGAGTTTTACTTGACTGATGCCATGCTCAATCATAGCTGGACTGGACCAAATAATGAGATGCGGAGAGCACTAATTCACCACAAGCTATGTACTCGACAGGGCTATCATGAACCGTCTGAGCAGTGCGTTTGTAAGCTGTGTGAAGGTCATTGCGAGCGATATCATTTCAACAAATGCACCAAACGAGAACAATCCCTTATGGACTACTGTAAAATGTGAATGTATCTTATACACTGCTCACAAAAAAAATCGCATCAAACTTTTGGTCATCTGTAATACTTTGTGTACCTTTATTTTGCGGACGTAGATTAAACAGAACCTAAACATGTTCCTTTATTTGTACAGAAACCAAAAATGAACAAAAAAATACCCACACGGTTACACTTGATTGTCCCAAAGAGAAACAGTGGTCCAAAACCGAAAGTCACGGCACTTGAATCCAACTGAAAACAAACTGAAACTTACACTTAACTCTTTTCAGTACTCTGTGTTCTCACCTCTGGCTCGTATCACAGCAGCACACCGGCGTGGCAGGCTTCTGATAACCCTCCGGATGGCATCCTGGGGGATGACTCCCCACTCCTTCAATAATGCTGCTGTCAGCTGCTGGTGTGTGCGGGATTGCTGTGGGCGATTCTGGATACGCAAACCCAAGTTGATCCCAGAGATCCTCAATACAATTGAGGTCAGCGCTACATGCGGGCCAGTCCATTACTTGAAGTCCAGCAGTTGCAAGGAAGTCCCGGGTGGCCTTAGCAGAATTTGCAGTGGCTCCATCATGCAGTAACGTGAAATGTTGCCCAATGTTGTCTGCGGTGGGCAGTACATGGTTCTCCTGAACCGCCTCAATGTAGCACACAGCTGTGAATCGCCCCTGATTAACTACGAGGTCACTTTTGTGATTCAAAGAAATTCCTCCCCAAACCATCAGTGATCCACCACTGTAAGTGACTGTTTCCTGCTCATTGCAAGGCAAATTTCGTTCTCCAAGATGTCGCCAGACTCGAAAACGACCATCCGGCCCAGAAAGGTGGAATCTGGATTCATCCGCAAAGAATACTTGCGCCCAGTGTCGGAGCTGCCAGTTGACTTGCTGTTGTGCAAACTGCAGATGGCATCTTCTGTGATAAGGGGACAACCGGGGCACTTTTAGTGGTCTCCGGGAACTGAGCTGACCTTCACTTAATCTATTGAGGACTGTCTGTGTCCTGACGACAGTTCCATGTGCATTTATTAGCTCACCTCGTAGGTTCCTGGCTGTACTGCGGCGATTTTGGAGGGCCTGTAAACGAAGAAATCGGGCCTCAGCTGGCGTTGTTTTCAGTCTGCGATTGACATTGTATAGCTCTTGATATCGCTGCCACCACCTGTAGATGACTGATTGAGACACTCTGAGCCGCTCTGCCACGTAATGCTGAGTGCGTCCTTCCTGCAAGATGGTTACTGCAAGCATGACTTTTTCTGATGGTAAATGCCTTCCCATGTCTTGTGCTCTAACCTGCATATGCTGCTTACCAATATGACAGCTCACACAGCACTGACAGACCGTGCTGTATGTCACAAACCACTGCGCGGTCACGACGATAACCGCTACGACTGGAGTGTTATGTCCTTGACTTCCCAGTGTGTACTGGACAGTGTCTTGGTGAGGTGTGCTTTAACCAACTGAAGAGCCCAATAGCACACCGGGGCGAAACGCTGTCATTTTGTTGAGTTATGCCGGAACATTTAGCACAATTTGTGTTTAAATATATAATGGTTCAACAGGCAATACATATTTTTCTTTTGAAAATTGTAAACTTCAATATTCCACCACATTAATGTCTCCAAGTGATAAAGAAACAACCCTGCAGAGCACCATGGATGTGAAACAGCATGTGTGTACGCTAGTTCATACCAAAGTTGTAATGCGTTTTTTTTTTTGTGAGCAGTGTATATGGCCATTTGTCTGCAATAAAGTCATTATTATTAGGCACTCTTAAATGCCAGCAGACTGCACCGAGTTTCGATCCCACTATCTTGGGGTTGTGTAATGAAATGTAGGCTATGCAGAGAATGGTACATGAGTTTTGGTTAAGTTACAAGTATGTGTGTTGCTCCTTTGGTAGTCCTGTTTGTGTCCACTAATTGTTTTTGTGGCTTGTTATTTAGTAATGTTGTTTATGTGCTGCTAGTGTAGATTAATTGTTAAGTGTATAGAGAATGTGGGATATGTTATGGGGATTCGATTCTGTGGCTCTACCTATTGTTTTGGTATGGCGTCTGATTGTCTGTAATGGTGTTTGGTTGGTACCTCAGTTTAGGGGCTGCGACAACGCGGTCATGTAGCCCCGTGTACTTTGGGTGTGTGTAGAATCTGTCTGATAACCGGTGTTAATTGTGATGACTGTATTAGTGTGTGTTATCTGTTTTTTAATTCAAGTAAGGACTGCAGACTTTGAATTTTTCAAATAGTTCCTACTTTTGCCACCAAACGCCACCGTCAATGACTACTAGTTCGGAACTTAGCTACTAGACGCCACCGCAGTCAGCTCCTGGCAACGAATGTAGGAACCTAAGAGCGTTGTTTACATTCTTAACCTATATAATTTAGCTTCACACAGGTGTAATTAGTGGAAGGTTCTTTAACATGCCATAAATCTATGACATGGGACCGCCGGCTTTACTTTCCCTCCGAAGGCAGGCATACTGAGGGATTTTTAACGTTTTTAAAAAATCCGACGACTTTGGCTGGGTTTGAACCCGAGATCTTGGGTGTAATGGTGTTTCTGGGATGCGAGGTGTGTTTTTTTCTGGAAATCGTGAAAAATGTCCAGCATAACTCAACACATTGCTAGCGTTTCGCCCCAGTGTACCAATTGGGCTCTTGAGTTGGTAATTATAATGGCTCAATGGGCAATACTCATTTTGATTTTCTTTCGAGAACATTTTGATTATATTCATTACCAAAAAACAAAAAAAAACAACCCCTGGCACTATCCAGCCCATGACGGGCTAAGGCCGACCAAGCGACCGCTGCCCAGCCATTTGGCCTGCAGATATTGGGGTGACGCGTGATCAGTGCGTCGGGTCCCCTCGGCCGTTAATCTTGGTATTCGTGATCGGGGCGCTGTCTCACTGTCAGACAGCTACTCAATTGTCCTCACGAGGCTGAGTGCACCCCGTTCCAACCCTCACGTCAGTTTTAAAATCCCTGACTGAGCCGGGGATCGAACCCGGGGCCTCCGGGCGAGAGGCAGGCACGCTACCCCAACACCACGGGGCCGGCATTCATTACCAAAGCAATGTTTATTGTTTTGGAGTGGAGTTTTTGACTCCCGTGGTGCACTGGCATGCTCGTGACATGGTTACACATGTAGCGAGGCGTCTTGCATGACCTTCTCAGTGTGTGCCAGCTACGCGTCTTGGTAGGTGTACCTTGACCAACTGAAGAGCCCAATTGGTACACTGGAGTGAAACACTAGCAATGTGTTGAGTTATGCTGGACATTTTTATCACTTTTTGTGTTAACAACAGCATCTGCTGAGCATTTAGCAAATTAAAACTAATAAGAACATAACTATGTAGTACCATGTCACAGATGAGGTTCAGTTTGTTGACTTTATTCTCCATTGAAAGTGATGAAACCAGCAGTATTAATGTGGAAAGTGTGGTTAACGAGTTTCTTTCAACAAAACAACAACGCTTTGGAAAATTATGAAGGATGCAGCTTCAGGTGAGCTCAGCTAATCTCTACATAGTATAAAACTAAGTCCCCGGTTCTTGGATGTAACGGGTAATCTCGAGAACCACTGGATGGATTTTGATGCGGTTTTCACCATTCTGTAAAGGATTTCTCGAGCAAGGTTTGTGTAGAAAATCATCCATCTTTTACCAAAGGAAGCCGAGCAGTAACGATTTCAGTGAATCGAGTCAAAGAAAAACCTGCCGTCCATGCGCATTTTAAGCTCACGCTGGGTAAACCATTAAAAATATTTATAAACTACGAGTGTAAGAATTGTTCAGCATGGAAAGTTTTGTAAGAAGGTCTGGGATAGCATATTTCTGTCTTTAATACATAGTCCACTATAACCGTTTTTAAGTTTTCATTTCTTCCAACAATCCCCATTCAGTGGAAATTTAAATTACTAGCTTCGGAGAGAGTTTACGAGCTAGCAAGCGAGCCCTTCACCCTAGCTTTGGCCAGCATTAAACTGTTGAGTCGTGTCGAAATAAGACTTCATAGAAGAGTATATGTGTTTGGAGTTTTGCTGTTCACCTCTGCTTTTCTGAATTGCATCTGGGACCTGCCGTCCGTGCACCTTTTTAGATTACACTGGGTAAACCGGTAAATATAACGGGTTGCTATTTGTAATATATACAGTATCTAGTATGTAGGAATGCAGTAAATAATGCAGAAACATCATTCTCGCACTATGTCAAAATTTGAGGAAATATTATTTTGCGGGTGGACCCAGACATCCTTAGTTACGTACTCTGACTTAGTATTTTGGCATCACTCAGAATCACCATAATATTGATATTGAACAAGGATATTATTTCTCTATTAAATTTCACAATGGGCAGTTGTACTTATTTGTGCACTTATTCAAATAGTTTTCAGATGTTCGGCGCACAATAAACCGGCGTTAACTCTTTGATGTCTGGTTGTAATCTAAGATAGAAACACAGAACAAAGGTGTTTTTAACCTTTATGTCTGTTCTTTAGGTCTCGATATCAATCCAGAAGATTCTAAAATTACATTGAAGTCCTCAATTAAGGTATTTCTTTGCAATGTTAGTTGGCACCTGTGAAGATGAAATAGATGTTGTGGCAGACTTTTAAAAACAAATTCTACATGGTTTGAAGAAATTAAATTTCAAAGAAAGAAAAAAAAAATCTTCAGTTCTATTCCTAGCAGTTTAATGGGTGATATTTTAGGTACCGTCAACCGGGGTGAGATTGGTCCGTTATCTGTGTTCGTTTATGTTTGGATTGTGTTGAAACTCATACAAAAATTGCAAAAATTTAGAAAAATTCTGTTATATGAAATAAAACTAATATAGAAATAATCTAATATTTAGTAAACCAAGAATGTATCATAAGATTTGAGATAAAGAGTCAGAAAAATGTGGAACAATTTCACTTTGGTCCATATTGTAAATACTCCTTTTACAAATGGATATTCTGCTCTGGAACAATGACACCCCTACACCAGGTAAGGTTGAATACAATCTATGATTAAAGTACCCCAAAAAATTAGGTTTATTAAACAAAACGTAGAAACAAAAGCGAAAATGTCAAAAAATGTCAACAAACTTCATTTCAAAAAGATAAAATGCTAAACAATGTTTGGGCCCATTCAGTGTCCATGTATCCCACAAATGCTCTCCCTTATATACAACATTGGAAGGCATCAGTTCCGCACTAGCACTGCCTGCAAACATCACTGATGTAGATGTTTTTGTTGTATTACAGACCTGCTCTAAATACTTAGTCCCTCTGCGTCAAATTACATGTTTTAGACCTGGATCATCTCGCAGGTTCGTTTCATCGTAGTTCCAGATGTGTATTGGTGGAATATTTTCAATCTCTTTCACCAAATTATCTTGGTATTCCTCAATCACTTCTTTGCTGACAGCAGCTCTTATTCTTTTTATGTTTGAAGAAAAGCGAGTTGTTAGAATGGGATGACGTTCTAAAAATAATTTTACCCAGTCAGGCCCTGGCTTATTTTTAAATTTGGACAAAACTCTGCCAGTCTTGAGTAAGTAATTCTTGATGGAAAACTGTAAGTCTATTTCAGTAACAGGAAATCCAAATTCTGCAAGTTTCAATAGGTGGCTCTTGAAACCCTCCTCTTCCTGCGAGGTGAACACTGTTGGCCCTCCAATAACTGAGCTGTGCACACCTTTCAACTTGTTTATTATTGTACTGCAGGGAATACCGTACTGTTCTGCAGCTTCACGTTGAGGGAGGCGCTTTCATCTGATGTCTTCTAGGCATTTGCTTAATGTTTCAGCTGAATATCTAATATAGGGACGAGATCCAACCACACGTTTGTACTTTCTAGGCATGATGACCTGAAAGTAGGAAAATGTTCATTCTATTTTATAAATTTGGTTTGGTAAACTCTATTAACATCATTTGATTCAATTCATCAACTCCAATGTATCAAATTTCTTTCCTTCAACTAGTTAACCTAAAATGGGGTGACATTGTTCCAGGACCAAAGTCACCCCTTTTTAACCTCAAAATTGTCTTTTTAACTACTGCAGAATACATACATTTATTCTTTAAAATATTGGTTGCTTCTTGATCAGCATAATATTCAGCATTAAATGTATACTTACCAAATTTTTGCCACTTTTCTTGCCAATCACACATGTGAAAGTTATCAGATGTTGTTCCCGCCAATAAAATATAAAGCCAAAACAAACTAGTGCTGCCCCAATGGGAATTCTCCTGAAACTCAAACAGTTGTTTCAGTGTGGCCAACATGTCCTTAAAAACATGAAAGGCCACACAATCCAAATTTCCCCCACCGACTGCAAAGGGGAAAAAATATATTTAAAACTTCCCCTTGCGGAACAATCTCACCCTGTAGGACCAATCTCACCCCGGATGACGGTACTGTTAAAGGCTGACTAAAAAGTCCTTCACAAAAAGCAACTATAAAAGCAAAAAGAGGAAAGCCTAGGAACTGCCTCAAAGCTGTAATCTTCAAAAACTTTCTTTTTCACAGAAATATTTTTAAGGACACTGCAGAGATGTTGAAAATTATTACAAGCCTTTCCTTAGAGTGCAACTACGCTTCAAGGACTAAGAAAGCAATCAGTGACATACACAACTGAAGAGGCCTAGGTTTTCTTCCTTAATGCTTATCTCACCGTCCACCAATATTAACCCATCCACTCTTCGAACACAGCGCCGATGCCATAAAACATGTTACCGTATTTCATGCCACCCACAGTTCACAAAATGTTAGAACACAGTACGGGTATCATAAAATACTGTTGGACTGTAGTCAGAAGTATCTCAAGATGCATGGAATAAGAATCTTTGAATTAATTATCTTTTAGAACATACAAGAAAGACCTCAAGATCAAGATCCGTTATCCATGTTGCTGGCATTATCAGACCCTCTTATTTCTTTGCCGAGGATACTTCCTCCAACCCGCAGAAGTAGTGTGCCAGTTGCTGTCCACAGTCCACAACCTCAAGAGCAACTAAGGAACTCTAGAGCTACCTTCCAATGATAAGAGAGCAAATGAGGTAAATACTAAACTCCGTCCAAGCAATCTGCAAAGTGCCAGTATGAAAACACCTAGTCTGCGCACAGGAATGACTCGTCTGTCTGGCCAATGAATAAGCGCAGGTGGGAGGCGTGACCGTGGCTTCAACTCTCGCAACGGCTGGGCGGCCAACCTCCACCTATCTCATTCTCTTTACACTCCCTCTAGGTGATGTCATGTGCAAACTTGCTTCACAGATTCCGTGGATGAGGTATAATGTTCAGTGCACAATAAACATAGAGCAACTATATTTGACTTTTATCAATTAACGGTTTCGTATGTTATAGCGAAACTCTCTAACAGAAGTGTTCGGAACAGGTAAGTAATAGAATCATTTTACCCCCTACCCCAACTCATTGCAAAGTGTTAAAACATTGTGTAAACATCTATAAGTGTTCTATAGATAGTTTCGAACTAGTTTGGGGCAGAAGATCCAAGATTTTCCTATTTTTATTTTTATCCACTCACAATTGCTAAATTGCACACTGTTCAGGGAGAGGGGGGGAATGGAATCTTTACTGCCCAAGGCTACCCCACCGAGCTGGCTGAGCAACACATATCCGATGCTATGAACGCAAGCACAAATCCTCCCAGTACCATTCATCACTAGATCTCGAGAAAATCAATAGCATCTTAAGGCAAGCCTTCCTTCTGCTGTCAACCTCACCCTTCACCTGGGACCTCCTTCTCAAGAGGTCTGAAGTCATATTGAAACATCTATCCAACCTTGGCTACAATCTTGCACGTTATGAATCCACCCCTCATCCCCACCTCTTTGCTGTGAAGACAATATTAGAATATGTGCCCCTTGCTCACACCCAGCACCACTTTCACCAGCAACACAAACTAGAATGTACCCCATACTTGTGACTGCAAGTTCAGTAACATTCTCTACCAGTACCAGTGCAAACTTTTTACTTCTTTTTACATTGGTCCCATCTCCAATTCATTAACCACACAGTTGTGTGGTCATCAAAGCACCTGCAAATCTATTACCCCCAACCTCCCCATACCTACTCATATCCACAATCACCAGACTACGGTATTTTCAACTAGTGCTTCAATGTCAAAATCGTTAACCACTTCCCTCCTCCTTCCATCTTCTCGCCCTGAGGGACTCTTGAGATGGGTTATCAACTACAGTAATACTTAAGACCAGAGAAACTCCTGGTCTAAACAGATAATTCTCCAGTTCCTCTCCCATTCATTTTACACTTGCCTTTCTCTTTCCCCCCCTCTACACACCTCACAGCAGTGTTTAGATATGCATCCTTCCCTGGGACCATTCTTTCACTCCTCTCCAACGATGAAGTAACACGCGAAATTTTGAACAAAATGTGACGTTATTCTTTTATAATTCTACAGTAAGTCACTGCTTTCTACCAGTCTTCTCCTATGTTTGTATTATACCCCTCCTTGTTTGCTTTCCTACCTGCCTATTTGAAGTTTTGCCCCTGAATGTCCATTCATAGCATTCCCCTATTTAAGCTAAAATGAGAAATAAATAAGACAAATATAATGCCAGGCAAGCATAGATAGATGACAAGTTAAACAGGAAACAGAAGAATGGGCAAGGACAGTTGCCACTGCTGGACACACCGCTGTCTTCAAAAGGTAGGTGTTCACACCATCAATACAATCGTTAGCTCTTTAATGCTATAGCATCTAAAGAACTCGTTTCAACCTCCCAATCTCATCAAGATTGCAACCAGTTCTTCTGTCACTTGAGATAGCGAGGGTATAATCTTTAATGAGATTTTCTGTCTTGAAGTGGATGGTGTAGGAGTGAAAACTTGACAAGAAACTATAAGGCTGGGAAAGTGAAAAGAGATAACGACAGGACAAACTAGGAACACATGGGACAGACATGTTAGAGTTGTACAGTGTGTCCGCAATTTCTGTCCGTAGCGGCGAGCTACGCGGGTCTCGCTTTACGGGACGTGTTAGGTTGGTAGCACATTCATGTCGCTGTATACGCAAAGTCACACCATAGCTGTTGGCATAAGCGTGCACTTATTTCGTGTCAACCTTCAACTGGAGTGATAGGGTGGGGAATACCGGCTCATTATTGCCTATGCGTGACAGTGTTAGCGCTGTAAGTTGAGTTCTTCTGTAAGCCGAGTCTAGTGGGAATGCTTACTATTGAAGAGCGTGGTTTTTAGTGGAAGACGTTTTCCGTGTTGGTGGAATCATTACGGAGCATAGTGTGATAGTGGTGAGTACCGTCAATATAATTGCATTACTTAATTTAACGTAATTGGTTTCCTTGTAACAACATAACATGAATGTACTGCCAACCCAACACCTCCCACAAGACGAGACATGCGCTGCGGAGAGAATTTGCAGACACACTGTATAAATCTACATAGGAAAACACAACAATGAAGATATACAATCAATCAATGGAGGGGATTGATTGATTAACTTAATTGTATATCCACCTTCTATTGTGTTCATATACAGATAGAAGCTAACTAGGTTGAGAATTCTTATTGTACAAAATAAAGTAAGGAATGCAGAATGAATGTTACAAATCTGGAGAATTGTTTACTCTATTCAATAAATTATTACTGTATTTTCACTTTGGACGAATTACATCAGTATTATAAAATTGGCATCATATAATGTATGTGTGTATGTATGTATGTATGTATGACCTTTAAAAAAATATAATTCGGTATGCCATATTATTTTGATAATTGTGAGACAATATGTGTATATACAAAAAAAAAAAGAGGAACAAACAGCTGTAACCAACAATCTGGTAAATTCTAAATCAGAATCAATGTTTAAAAAAATAATATTGTAGAGAGCAATTACATAACTCTTTACCTATACCACCCTGTTGGATCCTCTTTGCTTATGGAATTTTAATAGTTTCTTCTTGACAACATATAACATCAAATGGAATATCAGTAACAGCTAGGGTGATCAGGTTTTGTACATCTGGGGACACTCATCACTTGTAGGGGTTGGTAAGGCATCCAATTATTACCATCATTAACTTTTGTGAATTTAATGACGATTGTAGCCCCTATTAGTAACGTGTGTCATTTTATTATCGAAATATAAGACCTTAAGAACATGAAGTAACAATAATCGCAAAATTGATAACTTTCAGAATGTCAAGGGAAGAACAAAGATGGAGGGGCCCACACATCCTAGTCCTGGGGCCCGTGCTCACTCTCCATGGCCCAGTTCGTGTGTAAATGGTGAGATAGTAATTTTATTAGATCAATTAGTATAATAAAATATCTTGCTGACTTTCAGAAATATGATCACAGTAAAATATAAATCACTATGTGAGGTTATATAGAGTCAACATTTTTGACAGGAAAGCCACACAGCTGACTAACTTTGGACAAACAGGAATTAAATAAACTTTCAGAGAATGTAACGGCAAGTCAGGGATAGTCCGCAGAAATCAAGAACATCTGATCACCCTAGTGACAGTTGGGTACAGGAATAATGTAAAGCAGTCACTTAAATCCAAGTAAGTTTTCCTTATATTACGAGCAAACATATTTCGAAAGAGAAATTGTGTATTATTGCCACACAAAAGACCAATTATATAAAAATACATTTATTACACTGTTAGAATTGGCTTCACTTTCAATGTCATCGGTAAGCAGTCAATCAACCAGTCTTCTTGAAGTCTCTATATCAATGAAAAAGTGAGCCATTTTATCATTTCCTCTTAAAAACACACTATGTTAGCTGTCATCTAGAAGTTTGATACCTACTGGTGAAACATGTAAATGTTTTATTAGAGTATTTGAGGATACATTCAGATATGGAATCCTCAAACATTTTCCTCTCCGCGAAGTACAAGAAAGAATTCTGAAGAAAGATCACCTGCTGTCTGGCTAACCAATTTATTCACAACCACAAAGAAAAAAGGTTGTAGTTTTATAGTTATTAATAAAATCCAGTATTAGGTCACCGAACAAGCCAGTGAAAGTTTGGCTGTAATGCATTGTAACTGTACGATTTTCATAAACTTATGTTGCATAACTCATGCATTGTCTACTTCTCTTGAGTGCTTTGTGTGTTGTACCCGTTTGCTGAAGTTAGGCAAATACCGGTATGCTCATTTGACATGTAGTAGTCTTTAACATATTAAAGGATTGTCCACTACTTGTAATTAGGATCTGCAATCTTGATCTCTGAATGACCTGGGGGCATACCCCTGCAACATGTACTATGCTTCAAGCATCATATCAGGATTATACTTGCCAAAATTTGGCCAACTCTATAAGCCTAGTTATTTTCACCTGGGAACTTAAACTTCAGCTATATCTTATTCTAACTCTTCTGTCTAATGTAAGATGGATTTATTTACTCGGCACTAACTTATGAAAATTGAAAGATAAAGACAAAATTAAAAACAATACACATGCTCCTAGATAGATTGAGGAAGCTATCGTAGCATACAATTTGCCGCAGTGATGACAGGTGGTTCCAGGTGTGGCATCCAAGTTCCTTCCAATTCTTCTAATGAGCTCTCTGTCCTTTCTGCCTCTATCTTCTACCGTTCGTCGGCGGTTTCCTTCAAATGAACAAGTGATCTCCAGGAAGAGCGATCAAGGGCTAAGGTCTCCCAGTTATTAATATCAATGCGACACATTTGCATATTAGCTTTTAGTACATCTTTGAATAACTTCTGCTGACCTCCCACACAGCGTTTACCCTCTGTTAATTCAGAGCAAAACACCACTTTGGGAATGCAATTATTGGGCATACGGATTAAGTGTTCTGTCGATCTCATCTGTCGAATTATGTCAAATGGGTTGTGATGCAACAAAATTATAACAGAGAAAGTGAAGTGGTAGAGTTGCATCAAATTATTAGAAATACAGTAGTGAATTATAGAGGAATGGCAGAAATTAAGCAACCCTCCAGAATAATGGACTACAGAAATGATGCCTTCCCATTATACAGTAATTGAATATTGGTGTGAGAATCCAAGACTTGCAGAATATTGCTGAACAGAATGGAAGCAAGTATCCGCCATTCATTGCCTCATTTAAGTTATGCTAGTTTAATTTTTGCAATGTTTCTACCTTCTCGAGTTATGCAGTCACTTTCAGTTCTTTTCTTAACAGGTGCTGAATCAATATGTCGCTGACCACCTTAGCCCAGTATGTCTCATGATAAGTCATGAGGGTCAGGATATATTCAGACTTAAGAAGACAAGTGGGGGATAAGCCTTACCATTGGTCATCCTTGAAATGGCTTTCGCTAGTTTTACTTCTTTAATTTCAGGAAAATGTCAGAATAGTATTAAAAAAGCCATGACTGCTTCCTTCTAACATCTTGTTATGATTCATTTATCTTCATTCATACCATCTCTCATGAACTCCTCAGAGCCGGTTGGCATCAGAATGTACATCTGGTCTTAAAACCACTTGCCACGTAAAGACTTGTCTCGCCTCATCCCTGTCTTCAAAGAAATGGGAATAATAAGAGGTAGAAATACAGATTGATTAAGTTGCTAAAGGGAATGCAAGTAAAAATTGAAAGATACTAAACAGAGTGAAGATACACATATACTGCTAGATAGAAGAAACAAAGAGTTCTTACATAGTACTTTACAGTAAACTCTGAACTCTTTCATAATTCAAGAATATCATGTTTAATTCAATAACACAGAGGACTAAAACAGTCCCCCCTCCCATTGTTTGAAGAGGTCCCTGTATTCTGGTTTTCAATGGTCTCTTTAAATTATGGTTGTATTATTTCTAGTTATTATTTTACTAGACCATTCATTCCAAACACTATCATATAATTCTATCAAGTGAGGCTGGCTATACTCATGTATTTCACAGTATATTATACTGCAGATGTTAATTCCGAAGAGAACTCCATGCACACTCTCGCACGCACGCACACACATATCAAAACAATATGGTATTGAATAAATCAAATGAGATGTTCATAGAATAACCTGAAATTAGTCTCTATGATATTTTGCTTCTGCACCACCAAAACAATGCCTTGTTTTTATCAAAATGTACATCCAATTATATCAATTCCACTGAGTTGGCAGTCCCTGGGGATATATACAAACTTACCTATGTTCACAAAACACTTACAATTATTTAATACAGATATTTCATATTAAAATGTAAAACTTGTCAACTTGTTCTTAATTGAACTCAACACAGACACTACAAATTCTTCGTTGCTGTTCTTGTATCTTGCACACTCATAGAGTCATGGGACCAAATTTGTACTTGTTTACTTCACATCAGGATTTCTGTTCAACTATTCAATCAGCGTCGAGGCTCGGTCAGAGTATTGTTGTTGCTGTTGGATGTTGAGCTCATGATAGTAGTCATCTCTAAAAATGCTGGGTCAATTCGAGAGCCTTCATCCCTACTATCTACGTCATTGCTCTCTGGTGTCGTCGAATCTTCCTGTTGTTCCGTCGATTCCCCTTCCAGCAGAATGTCTGGTAGTGTTCCACTCTCTCCCGTGAGTTCGCTGGGTAGGATCTCCACCTCCCTGGAGTATTCTGTTGTGCTCGTCATGGAGCTCTCGCTAGTCGGTACATCGGTCGAGGTAGGAAGATCATTCTTGGTCATGAACAGTACCCGGTTGATGTAGTACATGGTGCCAAGGTTGTAAACAAAGACTTCACTCTCCACAATATCAGCATCGTTGACTGTGATAGTATCTGGAAACAGAGAAATATATTTAATATTGAACATACATAATTCTCCATAATTTAGCTTCAGGGCTATTAGGTTGAGATGGAATGTTAAATAACCGACACGTTTCAGAACAACAGCTTGTGGCAATTTTTGTGGAATGCAGATCCTGGATTCTACACTTGCATTTGTTTCTTGCTCATTCAATGACAATTGCCATGTTTGTCAGGCACATTAGGTCTCTTCAACTGTTACTGTTGTGCACACATTGAAGTCACATTACTGTTACTAACATGTGGGATACAAAATACACCTTGCAATTTTGTGAAAAAGCATTAAGTGGCAAAACGATTGGTCTGTATAAAGATTATTGATGCATGAATACTCCTACTGTGCGTGACAAAAGCCAGGGGTGTACATGTATATATTAGTAATTAGTAAATACGGTATTGGTCTAGGCAAAAACCATTGGTCAGGATAAAGATTATTGATTAATAGTACCATATGCGCAGGGTTGGCAATATTTATTTGTTCCAAAATCCATGCGTATTATGACCAACACAACTGGAATTTCACTACGTAAGCCGCGATATAAAAAGGGGATCGTGAGTGGGTTATAAACAGCGGAGGAGAAAACGTCTATTACCACATCATTTCCACAATTATTATTCATCATTATAATAATAACAACCCCTGGCACTACAGCCCATGAAGGGCCTAGGCCTACCAAGCGTTCACTGCCCAGCCATTTGGCCTGCAGATATTGGGGTGAGACGTGGTCAGCGCATCGGGTCCCCTCTACCGTTAATCTTCGTTTTCGTGACCGCCACGCCGCCTCACTGTCAGACAGCTACTCAATTGTCCTCACGAGGCTGAGTGCACCCCATTCCAGCCCTCACGTCAGTTTCTAAAATACCTGACAGGGCCGGGAATCGAACCCGGGGCGTCCGGTTGCGAGGCAGGCGCGCTACCCCAACACCATGGGGCTGGCATTATTCATCATTACGAAAGGTATTTCATTAGTTTGTAGAAGGATCATCACTCCACTACTGTTAGTCAGTTTGTTCCATTATCAAGGTTAGAAATAAAATGAAGAAAATTGTCAACAATAGCACAGATAAAATTATATTACAAGGAGGCCATGTTGAAACGTAAATCGCTGCTCCATAGAGGGCAGACACTATCTGCTCAAAGGATACCACCACTTCTATTAGTTCTTTGTGTGTTTAGTTATTTCTATTGCCTTTCAAATGAACAAATAACTTAATACCCCAAGAACATTTACAGTGGTGTGTTGCATTCAAGAATGGGCTTTTGCATTGTTTTTTAAAATTCCCTTTATGGTTTGAATAAAATAACTTACCCACCTCTCATTGTAACTGGTAACTGAAGCAAATTGAATTTAACCGACAGTAGTGGCTACGCAGCATTAGGTCATGGGGCCAAGCTCTCTGCTGACTCGGTAGACGCGTGGGTTCGAGCCCCACCGTCGTCCTTGAAATGGTTTTCCGTGGTTTCCCATTTTCAACACCAGGCAAATGCTGGGACGGTACCTACTGACAGGCCACGGCCGCTTCCTTCCACATCCTTGCCCAGTTTCATTCACCATCATTCATTTCATCTCTCATTAACTCCTCTCATGAGGTTGGCGTCAGAAAGGGCATCCGGCCGTAAAAACCATCGCCACAAAGACTTCCATCGCATCTCATCCCCGACCCCGTTGGAAAACGGGAATAATAAGGGGTAGACATACATACTGAAGCAAATTGAATTTCAGTATTTTCAAGTTAACTTACGGTACCATATCTATTTTTCTCATAAATCATATCAACCATGTTGTTGTTCTTCTTCTTCTTCTTTCATCGGCTTTTCCCAACTAATTGGGGTCGCCGGAGCCAACCACGCTCTTTTTGGTTTTGGCCGGGGATTTAAGGCCGGATGCCCTTCCTGACGCCACGTGATTTTTCAGGTGAAAATTCCACCCCGCTGTCACCGGGATTCGAACACCAGCCGTCCGGGTGAAAGACGAGCAGCTAAGCCACTGCGCCACCACGCTCCCCATATCAACCATGTTGTTACTCAAAGAATATTCAATTTTATCATATTGTAAATGGGCATATCATTTAGACGTGCTGTATAAGTATGTTTCAGACATTACGTGTTTCTGGTAACACGCATATCCAGATACTGCTTTCCTAAAGATGGTCAAACACTTCTGGCTTCATCACGATGTCACTGCATCACCTGACTTGGCATTGATTCCAGTATTACACAAGTACTTTTTCTTTATATAAACTAAATTATTGATTCCAGTATTACACAAGTACTTTTTCTTTATATAAACTAATGTCCAGGGCAAGAAATAATTCAACATAACCATACTCTCTTATATTAAACTAGTTGATAACCTATCACTAATTTAGCAGTATCATCTGCAGTAATGGTCATAAAATAGTAGATAAATGTTAAAGATGACAATCTCAGTATCACTCCCTGGTCTAATCTCCCCCCCCAAGTGTGCAGATGATCTACTCAAACCCCTCGCATTATACTACTACATCCAACTTACTTCCATGTCTCCTGATGTGTACAGTCTTGTTGCCTAGTGTATGCAACACCTTGCCATCGGTCAGGTCTCTCTTGTATAGTCTACCTTTGACAAAGTGGTTCAGAAGAACTTGGAAGCCCTCTCCACTGGACAAGTAGTTGTTAGGCATGGAGTCTAGTCCCAGTTTCTTGAATGCATCATCAGTAGGAACAAAGAATGTGTACTCTGAAAAATTAATAAGATTAGAATCAATCTTAGATACCGTACAGTACTAAGAAATGAACACACATTGCAAACAAATATCAAAACTGTAATAAGCTTTAAAGTCATTGGCACAAAACAAGGCCTCAGGAACTGATGGAATTCCAGCTGAAATATGGCAAGCAACAGAAGAAACATCTGTTAAAAGTTTTAACTGCAATTTGTCAACGGCAGTGGCGGATCCAGGCCTTGCGGGGCCCTGGGCGATATGATAAGGTGGGGCCCACTACAATAGGAAATTAAATCAAATGGAAAATAGTTTTGTAATAATAATAAAATACAGAATAGTTACAAAATTTAGAATACACAACAGTAATTTTTTTAAATAATGTGAAAGAAACCTGTATGTCCCCTTGAAGAAGATTATGTAAGCTATGAAATATTGAAATATTACTTTGCGACTATTACAAATCAATTCTTCAACTCATGTCTACAATTCAAGAACAATCACTTTTATTGTACCCAAAGAGCATCACTATCCAGCCATCACATTCTGTTACTCAAGACCAGTTCCATCTTGCTCATCAACGCCCCAAGGGTGCCAACTTACAAAAATCAAATTCAATTACAGAAATACATTCACAAAATTACAGAAGCACATTCACAACATTCTCCCACCCTGAAATGGTAGGTTTCAACTAAAAGCACAAAATAATACAAAACCTAGGAATAAACATGGAATTAACAAATATTTACAAATTCAGTTTGGTTGGCCTTTTAACAACCCTGCCCCTTCTTGTCAGAGCAACAGCTTCACTCTCAACTACTTGAGGGGGGTTACTAGAGTCACAATCAGGCTCCAAGTCAACAGCATTGGGACCACAAAAAGAACCATCACTATTTTCATAAGGAGATCCAATCTCCATCAAGCACAAACGTTGGACTGGTCGCAACAACTCACTCTTAACTGTTTTTGCCTTTGCCACTCTAGTTACTCCATCTTTACCAGGGAAGATCTCAAGCACTCGAGCTAATTCTCAATCAATTCTTTCCTTTTGGTCAGACATAACCCATACAACATCTCCCACCCTGACATTCTTAGAAGACTTAGCAGTGTTTAACATCAGAGACCCTAGGTATTCCTGACGAAAACTTTCTTTTAGGTTTATCCTAACCTCAGCTACATATTTCACCCTAGCAGAAAGACCCTTTTCATCCACTTCGTCAAGATCAGGCACCTTTGTCTCAAACTGCTCCTGCAAAAACATAGCAGGCGTTATTGGTCTCAACTCATTAACATCTTCAGACATGTAGGTAATGGGACGCGCATTCATAACAGCCTCAATCTCGGTAATCAAGGTCATTAGTTCACAAAGATTCAATAACGCACGACCAAGGGATATTTTCAACAGTCTTTTCATCACCCCAATAAGCCGCTCAAAAAATCCACCCCACCAAGCACCTGTGGGAACATTAAATAGCCACTGAATTTTCAATTCACGTTCAACTGTAGTCTGCTTAATGAGATTCCAAACTCCTACAAAGTTAGTACCGTTATCACTGTACATAGTTGTGATTCTGCCTCGTCTGGCGATCATTCTTCGAAGAGCATGTAAAAACGATTCTGTAAAGAGCGACTCTACCACTTCAAGATGGACTGCACGGTATACAGCACAGGTGAACAAGGCAATCCAAACCCTAGTACCATCTTTTATGAAAAGAGGTCCAGCCAAATCGACTCCGCATACTTGGAACACCTTTCCAAGATTAACACGGTTATTAGGTAACCCGACAGGTGGCGTTCTCACTGGTTGGGCTTTGTGCCTAAGACAACGAACACATTTACTAACAACACGTCGGGCTAATCGTCTACCTCTGACTATCCAGTATTCTTCTCTCAGGGCTCCTAACACAGTACTTGCTCCAGCATGGTGCATTTTCTCATGACATTCTACCACCATGGACTCCACTAGTTCACACTGAGGTAGTAAAATGGGTTCCTTGAACATGGGTGTGAACTCATCATATAATATTTTAGTACGAACTCTAATCAAGCCATCATCATCAGTTTTAATGTTAAAATTATTTACATCTAGAGGGTAACTACTCTGGATCCACCGTACTAATTTTAATTCAGCATGTCGTACTTCTTTGCCAGTCAACTCCTCTCCGCAGTTTGAACTTTTCCCGCTAGCTTTCTCTAGAAATCGGTAGAACCAACCAACAACACGCACATTTTTCGAGAAAGAAGCAAAGTGTGTGAACATGTTTTCTCTTACATCGCCTGTGTTGTACAAACTAACAGCAGTTTTCTTAGATTCCTCTTCTGAAGGGGCTACTTTCACAGTTAACCACTTGTTCTCATTCTCTAGGAGCCACTGAGGACCCTCCCATCATTTTGATGCAGCAAATTCGGACAACAAGCATCCTCGGCTGAGTAAATCAGCAGGATTACAATCGCCAGGAACAAATCGCCACTGCTCGGGTGACGTCAACTGGTGGATTTCCTTTACCCGGTTTCCAACAAAGGTCTTCCATTCACCTTTCTTGATCCAGTAAAGAACAATCATAGAATCAGACCAGTACACAATGTTGGAAATATTAGTCGATTTACTAATAACAGAACCAAGCCTTGCTGCAAGTGTTGCCGCTACAAGCTCTTTACGAGGGATTGACATGTCTTCCATTGGTGCAACTCTGGACTTAGCTAAAACAAATCGAACATTAAAGCCATCTTTGTTTTCATACCTCATAAAGGCACACATGCCCAGTCCAAGGAGACTGGCATCACTGAATACATGTAAACAAGCTGTGTCAGAGACACCTCTTAAACATCTAGGCACCACAATGCTGTCAATCAAATCAACTTCAGTAAGCCACTGCGAGCACTTCATTTGAATTTCTTTTGGAAGGGGTGTGTCCCAGTGTAGTTTGAGCTTAAATGCCATTTGCAATGCAATTTTCAAATGGAGTAAAGGTGCTGATAACAAACCCAATGGATCAAACACCCTACTTATAATCGAAAGCAATTTCTTCTTAGTTAATTCATTGATTTTCTCTTTTGGATCGAAGCTAAAGTTGCATCCCAACAGATCATCTAAAGCATGTCATTTGACACCTAAGACATTTTGTGTCACATCATCTCCTGACAAAACCCACCCACGGAGTTGGAAACTGGCTTGAGACAGGACATTTGTAGCTTCGGACACAAATTCCTTGGCATCACTCAGGGACTGAAATGAACAAAGGCAATCATCCATGTAAAAGGAAGTATTTAGTCTTTCAACTAAGTCACCACTTAGAGTATTCAAATGATGAGTGATGGTGGCATTCTGCAAAAATGGGCTACACATAACTCCAAAAACTACACAACAGTGACGCAGCGTTATAATACGCCCGTCACGCCACCACAAGAATTTTAACATTTCTCGATCCTCAGGGTTCAGTCCAATCATTAAGAAAGCCTGTTTTATATCTCCCACAACACCGACCTCCTGTAACCTGAAACGTAATAGGATAGGTACAATACTAGCAATCAAGTTGGGTCCCTTTGCTAAACAATCATTTAGAGAGACGTTTCCAATACTTTTCGCCGATGCATCAAAGACTGGGCGGATTTTAGTTGTTTTCCCATAATTTATAACTGGTCTGTGAGGTAGAAAGTGCCCTATGTTTTCATCAGATGTTATTTCAATAATCCCATCTGTTTCCCATTGTTTAAAAACAGTATCATATGCATCATAGAGTCCAATGTTATCAAAACGGCTTACTGTTGACTTCAGACGACTTTCAGCTATTTCACGATTAGTGGGAAGAGGGGGGTGCTCATCAATCCAGGGCAATGTTACTACATACCGACAGTTTTCACCTTCGAAATGAATTGTGTCTTCAAAATTTCGCAAACATCTATCATCTACGTCCGACCTTTTTGTTTCTGTCTGTTTCTCAATTCCAATAACTTCCAAGTCCCATAAAGGATGGTGTAAATTGAGCAAAGAGGTCACAAAGTTTGTCATACTGCTTACTTCTTGCCTCTCTGCGGTACCCAGAAGACACCATCCAAGCTTCGTCTCAAATGCTAACAGCTTAGAGTCAATACATTTCACACCTGTAACAAGTTCGCCCATAACATCCGCTCCTAACAACACATCAATAGGTCGGTTAACTCCATCATCTGTCAATGTAATACCATGTGCAGCCACCTTCCGTAAAAAATGCGGATCATTCACAGGTGGTATCAAACCACAAATCTTCTTCTCCCTAAGTGCCTTAAGAACAAAACTGTTATCACCCTGTAAGCTAGTTAGTTCAATTTCATGAATTGGATGTGATATTTCAGATGACACACTCCTACCAAACAGCATATGACAAATATTTTCACGACCACATTCGATCAAACCCAATTTTTCACAGATAGCTTCCGAAATATAACTGCGGTGTGAAGCAGTATCAAGTAATATTCGAACAGTGACACCACGCAATTGTGCTACTAATGTTTTTAAAATGACAGTTCCACTAGGCCCTGAAAATAACGATGCTGTTCTGCTGGGTTCACCAACACACATGATATCATAGTGCCTCCCTTTACATTTACCACAATCTATTCATTTCCTACACTGCTGCCTCGAGTGACCTCCCTGCAAGCATGCAAAACAAGCTCATTTTTCTTTTACAGTTTTACGACGGTCCTCAACCGACATTTCTTTAGAACACTTGTAAGAGGGATGGTTCTCATTACAAAACAAACAGGTTAGGGTTACTTTGTGTGGCCGTCCTGTTTGCTGATAACTTACCCGATTCTGCCTGACAGTAGGAGTGAAAGAAACGAGAGCTGCTGCTGTTGGCTCTGTACTGGGCGCAGTGAATTTATCAACCTCATTCACCTTAGCATGATTACGCAGTCTTTGTTCACTCTCGGCTTCTTTGCCCAGAAAACACAAAAGTTTATCGATTTTATTACCACCATCATCGTCCTCTTCTGCTGCTCTTCTTTCCCATATTTTCAAAACGTCAATGGGGAGACATTTTTTAATGAGTGGAACTAAGATTGCTGCCCTATCAGAATTCATGCCTAATGTTTTGAGGGATCTCAACTTAGTACTTATATTATCATACAGGTCAGTCACAGATAAATCTGAGCGAACCAATTGCAACAAATCTTTATACATACAATTTATAACCAACTCATCTTTACCAAAACGATTCTTTAAATGTTCCAAGACTTTAACATAATTCTCACTTGTGTGTGGATAACTGTCAACTAACTTCTTAGCCTGTCCCTTCACTGACATTTTTAAGTAACTAAACTTATCAACATTCGTAATGTTAAAATCCTCATGAATCCTTTGAAATTGTGTCCAAAAATTTATCCAGTTACCTGGACCCAAGTCGGAATACCTCAAGCGTGATTTTCGGCAGCCTTAACCTCTCTGACGACATGGATGACGCCGCCGAAGCCACGTTGCTCTGTACGCTGAAATTATCTCCCTCATCAACACAACTGGCAACACTAGGTTTTAATCCTTCCACTTTATCCTCGGCTTCAAGACGTGCTTGCAGAAGGTCTTCTTGAACGGTAACACAGTGCATTGTTTCTTCGATGCAGGCATCCTCGTTTCCGTCAACATTCAACAACTCGTTCAAGATGCTTTCGTCCAATTCTTTTAAGGTATCCGCAATTGTTCGGAGAGTATTTATTTTCACACGTAATTTTTGGAAATCGGCTTCAACTCTGACCGCTCCAATAGCTTTCGTCGCACTTGCCCGATACGCACTTCTCTTCTTTTTCAATTTTTCAATCGTGGCCATTGCAAGGCAACAAATTCAAAACAAAACAAAACAAAACAAAAAAAACAGGGAAATTGTTTACCAAACCAACTTTTTCAATACAATCCTGTCAATGGTCGCCAAAATGTTACAAATCAATTCTTCAACTCATGTCTACAATTCAAGAACAATAACTTTTATTGTACCCAAAGAGCATCACTATCCAGCCATCACATTCTGTTACTCAAGACCTGTTCCATCTTGCTCATCAACGCCCCAAGGGTGCCAACTTACAAAAATCAAATTTAATTACAGAAATACATTCACAAAATTACAGAAGCACATTCACAACAGCGACTTTTTTCCCGGCTGAAGTCGTCTATCATTTCACTGAAATCTAAACTTTCTAAACGGTCATGGGAGGTCATAGCTGCATTGAAAAAAATATATGAATTATAAATTAGTTTGAAAAGTATAATTAATTCATCAATTAAATTTAAAACATACATGGCGCGGGGCCCCCGGACCGCGAGGTCTGGGCGGTTGCCCTCCTTGCCCTCCCCTAGATCCGCTCCTGGTCAACAGATTTGGAAAACATTCACCTGGCCCTCAGATTGGAAACGATCCATCTTTATTCATCATCATCATCTTGCACAGTTTCCAGCCACTGGCCGGGTCTGTTTGGAACACAAGCCTCTCCAACGTCTTCTGTCTTCCCACCATCTCTCAGCCTCCACCCTTGTCCAGTCTTCTCCTCTCTTCTTCACGCTTTCTTCCACCCCCTTCAGCCACCTGTCTCTCGGTCTTCCCCTCGGTCTCTTTCCTTCCCACTTCGTCTCATGTACTCTCCTGGGTATCCTCTTCTCCTCCATTCGTTTTACATGTCCATACCATGTAAGTCTAGATTTCTCTATACCATCCTGTAATGGTTCCTCCTTCATTAATTCTCTGGTCCTCTCATTTCTTATTCTGTCCATCTTTGTAGCTCCAATACTGCTTCTCAAGAACCTCATCTCACTGGCCTGTATTTTGCTCTTCTCCCTTCCTTTCATAACCCAGGTCTCCGAGGCATACGTCAGGATAGGGACATAGTACGTCCGATATATGATCTTTTTGCTATTCTGAGGGACATCCTTGCTCCATAACATGCTTCTCACACTCCTCCGAAATGCTTCTGCCTGCCTCCCCCGCTCATTTATTTCTCTATCGTTTCTTCCATTATCTTGTATCAGGCTTCCCAGATACTTAAAACTCTCCACTTCCTTCAGCTGTTCCCCACCAATTGTTATTCCCGTTGTGGTTCTTTCCTTCTTCCTTGTTGTGATCACCATCTCACTCTTATTTATGCTAAATTTCATCCCATATCCTTGTATTATTCCTTCCCACACGTCCAACTGTTCCTGTACCTCCTCCTCCTTGTTTCCCCAAATCATCAAATCATCTGCAAACACCATTGCTTTCATCTTTCCGTCCCCAATTACTTGTGCCACTCGGGTCATTATGTCATCCATCACCCCAATGAAAAGTAGCGGTGACAGTGCACTTCCTTGTTTCAGGCCGTTTCTTTGTTCCAACCAGTCCGATCTCTCTCCTCCCACTTTCACACAGCTCACGCTTCCCTTGTACATCTCCTTTATCCTCTTTATAGTCCATTTCTCTACTCCTCTATCCTCCAGGGACTTCCATACTTTGTTTCTGCATACACTGTCATATGCTTTCTCAATGTCCAGGAAGGCCATCAGTAGATCTGTTCCATACTCATAGTGCTGTTCTTGTAACTGCCTTACAGCAAAAATCAAATCCACTGTGGACCTTCCTGCTCTGAAGCCATGTTGTTCTTCCCTCATCCCTCCTTCTATCCTTGTCCTAATTCTCTTTTCCAAAACTTTCTCGAAGATCTTTGCACAATGACTCATCAGTGTTATTCCCCGATAGTTTCTGCAATCTGTTCTACTACCTTTCTTGAAGATCGGGACAATGATTCCTTTTTTCCAGTCCTCTGGGGCCTTCCTTTCCTTCCATGCTGTCCTCATCACTCGGTACAGCCACTGTATCCCCACCTCTCCTGCTGCTCTCACCATCTCCACACTCAACTCATCCACACCCGGTGCCTTCCCTCCTTTCATCTTGTTCACTGCATCTTCCACTTCTTTCCATGTTAAGTCCTTTTCTGTTTGCAGTTCATCTTCCTCTTCCCCGATTTCTTCCTCCTCACCATCTTTTCCATTTGGGTTCAGAAGTTCTTCAAAATATTCTTTCCACATTTTCTTCAGTTCTTCCCTATTTTCTATCTCTTGTCCCCTTTTGCTCACCATTCTAACATAATCCGTAGGATCCTTCCGCCTCTTATTTTTTACCATCCCATACAGGACCTTTTTTGTACCTTCACTATCCTCCTCCATCATCTTTGTCCACTCTTCCATCCACTTCCTTCTCTCCTCAGCCACCACTCTCTTCGCATCCTTCTTTCTTTCCTGGTACTCTTCCCTTGTCTCTACCGTCCTATTTTGATACCACCTCCTAAAGGCTCTATTCTTTTCCCTTACTATATCTTTTGTCTTCTCATTCCACCATGGTGTTTCCTTCCACCTCTTCTTACTACTTGTCCTCCCACATACTGCTTCTGCTGCACCCACTAGTGTCTTTTTAAATCTAGCCCATTCCTCTTCCACCCCTCTTTCTTCATCTGTTGGAATTCCTTCCTTTACCATTTTGAGGTACTCGACCCTTCTATCCCCTTCTTTCAGTTTCCATATCCTGATATGTCTTTCCTGGTTCTCAGTCCCTTTCTTCTCCTTACTCCCTCTCAGGTTCACTACCAGTAATCGATGGTCGCTATCCAGGTTCTCCGATGGTATAACCTTGATGTCCGTGATGTTCTTATTTAGTTCTTTCTCATACAGTATATAGTCGACCACCGACTTCCTGGTCAAGTCATCACTGTACCATGTGATTGTGTGGCTCTCTCTCTTTTCTTAAACCAGGAGTTCCATCTTTATTCCTATACCCAAAACGGGAGACCTGTTGGTCTGCTCCAACTATCGCACAATTGCTCTGATACCACATGCCAGCAAGGTGATGTTGAAAATCATACAACGAAGATTAGAACCTTACATGGAACGTGAAATGTCCGCTACTCAAGCTGGTTTTAGGAATGTAGAGGAATCGGAGACATTATTAGTGATGTACGTTGGATGATGGAAACAGCAAAGGAATACCAGAAGGAGCTGTACATGTGCTTTATAGATTACAGGAAGGCCTATGATAGTGTGGATCATGCGAAGATGTGGAATATACTTAGACCAGGCTGTTCCAGCCGAGCAACTCTCGCATGAGCAGCGGAGTACTCGCCGCCTTCCGTGAGTAAACCTGCAACATGCAATACAGCTCTGCTGTTAGGGGCTGCCGTCACTTCGTGGTTGATACATCATGATTGGCAGGAAGCGCATGAACTTGTGTTATGACCTTCGCCAAGTGACGTATTGGCTCTCACCCCCAGTCCCTCTCCAAATGTGCTCCGAGCTACTCTGCTGAGTACTCGCGTGTACGCATACTCAAACTCATGGATTTGGAACAGCCTGACTTAGACGGATGGGCATACCTGACCATCTCATTGTCCTGATGCGTAACCTATATTTGGGACAAGAAGCCAATGTTAAAACTGAGCATGGTGAAACAGAGTGGTTCCCTATTAGACAAGGCTGTATACTTTCGCCTTACTTATTCAATCTGTATGCTGAGTACATCATCTGGATTGGATGAGTCACCTCATGGTTTTAAGATTGGTGGATTGAATATAAACAACTTGAGTTATGCAGACGACACCACTTTGGTTGCTGAAAGCAAGGAAGAGCTCAGAGGATATCATTATGAAAGTTAAAGAACAGAGTGAAACCATGGGCTTGAACTTGAATATCAACAAGACGAAACTAATGACAACAGGTTTACCATCAAACATTATGATAGATAATAAGATAATCACAGAGGTGAATAGTTTCTGTTTGTTGGGATCAACCATTAGTAGTAGTGGCTCATGCAGTCAAGAGATTCGCCGAAGACTTGCCCTAGGAAGAGCAGCTTTTAAAGGCCTGGATAAGATCTTCAAGTGTTCCGATGTTTCTTTGCCTAATAAAATTAGAATGGTTAAGGCACTAGTCTTTCCCATAGCTACATATGGACCATAAGGAAGCGAGATAGGAAGTATATTGATGCTTTTGAGCTCTGGTGTTGGAGAAGGATACTGTGTATTCCTTGGACAGCCAAGAAGACAAAAATGTATGGGTGATTCAAAAAATCAAACCAGATCTGTCTCTTGAAGCATTGATAACACGATTACAGCTGTCATATTTTGGACACATTATGAGGCGTTCTGATTCGTTGGGAAAGACAATTATGCTTGGAAAGGTGGAAGGGTCTCGGGAGACGAGGGCGGCCAGCATTGAGATGGATCGACTCCATCAAATCCAACATGAATATGTCAGTGAAGGATCTGAAGTATATGGCTGAAGACCGAATCATATGGAGACAGTCCATCCATGCAGTCGCTAGGAGTCGCCGCCGACTTGATGGCATCTGATCTTCATCATCATCATCATCATCAATAAGAAATGATGAGGATTCTCAAAATTTACACCACTGACAAAAATCTCTCTCTCAATCCCTGTTGAACAAAAAGAAGTAGCATATTTATGTTATGAAGGATGAAAAAAATACTCACCAGATCCAGTAATATGAGGGGCCAAATCGGCGAGATTCACGAAACGAGTGATTTGCGTGAACTGAGGGTTCTCCTCCAAGGAAAGAAAGGCATGAGACAAGAACTGAGAACCAAACCAAGGAAATGCCAGAAGGGGAGGGGTCTCCTTATCCTTGTTGTCTTGATGCAGTCTCTGCACTACTCCGTCATTGACAAACAGAACCTCTCCAATAAACATAATGTTCCCTCCTGTGACGGGAGTGTCTCCATTAACAATAGCAGCACCTTCCACTGTCAGAATGTGAGGATTCTCTGAAACAGTAAGAGACAATAAAAGATTGTACATGAGGTTAGATTCACAACTCACCCTTGATATAAAAACAGCAATAATTATTAAAGAAATGTCATTTTTAGGTCATGGGTATACTAGGACAAGGCAAAATGTTCTTCCCAAGTAAAACACTCATTTAAATCAAAATTCCTTCAAAGCACAAAATAAACCACTATATTTTATAATTGCATAATCACTCATGTGTTAAGGGGATATTACACAATGGTAGCAGTATGCTAATAATAATAATAATAATAATAATAATAATAATAATATCGTATGGCCTCGGGTGCCGGGTGCAAGCTTTATTTGACACCCAGAGGGTAGCTTGCATGTCTAATTTCGTTGTTCCCTGACTATGAAGGTCAAGGAGGTTAGATGTCTAACCTCCTTGAACACTATAGCGCTTTCTAGTAGAGAAATGAGGAACTTTGTGTTGGCGGAAACTCCCGAGATTAATTTTGCCATTATGAACTCTGCCTACTGAATTCAAATGGGTTCTTTGACATGCCAACATCGTATGACATGCGTATCGTATTTTTGCAGTCTTTCAAAAATCACTTACCACAGCCTGGAGTGAACCTGCAATCTTGGGGTTAGTAGACCGACACGCTATCCACTCACCCACCGTGGCAAGCTGACCCTCCTTGTATACAAACATTATGATCATCATCATGTTTACACTTTAATAACAAAAATGCCATGAAAGTCTCAAAACTGCCTTCATATTTACATGTCTGATAGCTGAAAATTCCAATAACATAACATGGCGAAATATCCAATAAGTTGGATAGTATATCACGGACATGCTAACGGTTACCATGTTATAGGCCCCAGTAACAACACAGCAACACAGTACAGTATACAAAACAAGCCACCTTGATTAGTACGCATGCATGAAATGTCCTCCACAATACTACTCACTCAGTTTTACTACATTTCCTTGCGTGCAAGATATTATTTGGTTCTTTTATGGTGTGAGCAAGTCATTTTTCAGTGGTTGACTTTTAGTTTGCATAGAAACCTTAAAAGCCTTTTTTTTTTTTTTTTTCAGTGTTCCCTTGTTGGGTTTGAAGGTAAAGATTCTTTATCAGTCGGCCAGTCAGTGGTGGCTGGCGGACAATTGTTCTTGGTGTTGCACTATTTTCAATTCACTAGGAGGTATTGTGACGTACACACCCCCTGCAATTTTAGTTTTATTTCTTACTTGCTTTGTGACATTCATTATTTGGCTGCTCTTAAACCGTTGGGTACATGGTCTTTATGGCATGAATGGGAGGAATATTTTTTAGTTCCGAGTTTTGTCCATAGGAGTTCCCTTTTCTTTGTGAATCATCGCCATAATGTTCACTTTTTTAAAACAGGCAAAAAGTAGTTCGCCGATTTTTTAAATAATTGAAGATATTCTTAAATAATCCCAGATTACTAAGTCAAATAAAACTGTGGGATTATCCCACATCAGCAACTTCAATTTGTAAAATAAACTGGTATGACAATGAACAATCGAAATATTCTCGGGATTTCAGGGGGTGGGGGCATGGTCCCTCCTTGCCCCCGCCCCCTCCTATGGGCGCCTATGAGGTGATAGGGTAAAAGACTGCTTGAAATCGGAGAAAACTGTATTCAATTGCGCGGAAGAACGGATGTATCTCATTCATAACGAATGCCGCAGTTCAGAGACATCACATTTTCATCGGATTAAATGGAATATAAGTTAGTCTATATGAAAGCCTTCACGAGAACAAAACA
Organism: Meconema thalassinum; assembly: GCA_946902985.2. NCBI lineage: Eukaryota > Metazoa > Arthropoda > Insecta > Orthoptera > Tettigoniidae > Meconema > Meconema thalassinum. The sequence continues at coordinate 490,217,473 of OX336388.2, read as the reverse complement.
ACGTAAGTTATATACGAGGGCGAGAACTGCGAGTTTCACAAGTACGGGCAACATTTTAAGACATGGTTTCGGCATTTGACGAAGCATCTCGAATGTCTCCGTCCACGCCTGCGCCTCGGCTCCCTTGTTGCAATCAGCGGGCAATGACCAGCCGAGTTAACTGTTGAGATAGGGCTTACCAGGTCTAGCATCTCTGCCATACCCTTCATTATTGAGATCTGGTCTGTGCTTAGGCGTGGCAACGACCAAACGGACGAGCACCCCTAGACGGTTGGCGCGCTTCGCTTTCTCAGTCAGTCCACAGTACCTTACTATAAGATTTCCTGAATTATTAAAGAACAGAATTATGAATTCCTATACATATAAAAGGATCACACGATCCACTGAACAGGCGAAGGCTTTTGATAATAAGAAGGTGATACGATATATGGACCCACTTTCTTACTTAGGGATAAGCATGGATTGCTCAAGGTTAAACAAACAAATTTTTGATAAAATCTGGAACTATAAAGGACAAGGAGGCTATGTAAAACAAAGGAAAGAAGAACTTCAAAAATTCAAAATTACTGAAGAAGATTGTCTAAATCGAATAGAGTACAGAAAAAAAATTTTTGGTCTCAAAATTCTTGTCGGGGAGAAGAAAAATCTCAACAGAGGAGAATGGACTGCTGAAAGAAGAGCTGCACAGTCGACCAGGATGAAAGACTTCTGGAAGAGAAAGAAGGAAACTAGACCTATAAAGAAGTGATATTTGCGTGGTCCTTGTTGGCCTGTCATATATAAAAGGAAACATACAAGTTTTATTAATAAGAATATTATTATGGTATTAATTGTTTTTCATGAAATAATCTGGTCGTTGTGCAACACTGCAACCTAATTACCCTAATTACCGGCCGCCACTGCGGCCAGTACGTAGACAGAACCCCAATTTGCAGGTCATTTTGAGTAACTTATATTAATAGTAACTGTCCTTTCCACCTACTTGTCGACAGAGTGAAACAATCTTTGTATAGAACCTTCCGAGTTTGAGGAAATTTTGAGCGATACACTGTAAGCTGAAATTTTGAGTGATACGTTGTAAGCTACATAACTATCTGAAAAAATATTTTGAACTCTTCAGAGGGCTACCTATTGTGAACAGCAAGGCCTAAGGAATATAGTGGCAGGTAAGGAGAGATGGGAGGGAATATAAGGGAAAACAAAATATTTGTCAATTCTCACTTCAAACTAGGTCCACAATGTGCCAGGGAGGCCAAACAAACTCCTCAAACATAATTCTAATGTTCCCAAAATTCTCAAAAAAGAAAATCTACTCATTGCTGGCTTCCAGAGTGGCTCAGAAGGCACAAGGGAGAATTAGAAATCACTTCAAATATACAGTGATGGCAGAGAAGAATATTCGCCAGAATAAGCATGTGGCATCGTGAAGGCCATCGAACATCAACGTCATGGCCTAACAAAATTGTAGATTCCATGTAATGGGTTAAGTTGAAGAAAGTTTACTGAACTTGGAGCTAACATCATTAGCATCGTCTCCTCTACAGGCTTGTTTCCTGCTACTCCCATGTACCCTTGAAGCCACATAAAAATAATCCTAGCACCAGTGTTACATAACCCACCCAGCAAGTCAGGAAGTTTTGGAGGAAACATTAATCTATACACCTTCAAGAGTCAGTAGTGACCGATACAAGAAAGTGCTGGTGTTTGTATGTATATAAGGTTCTAAGTTTTTCTTGGAACGTTTTGGCCTGGAGGTGCATGGAGAGTCGTTGGCCTTAGTGAGAATGGCTCTACACGTTGTTTATTCATAATTGCCTTCTATACGAGTTCCAGATGTGGAGTGTTGGTTGATCACACGATCCACTGAACAGGCGAAGGCTTTTGATAATAAGAAGGTGATACGATATATGGACCCACTTTCTTACTTAGGGATAAGTATGGCTGTTCTAGGCATACACAGTGGTGCAAGGGATGCTAACTTGAAGTCATTTGAAGAATTTCTTAGCGACTACAGTCTTTTTAAGTCTTGGGGAGGATATATTAGGTAGTGTCCTGAAAAAATCAAGACAAATACTCAATGCTCATTCATAGGACAGAATAACTGTTCATTATTACATAGCACTTAAATAATGAAAAATTCTAGTCGAGTAGCTATTTCTATTGAGAAGTAGTAGCCTAGTGAATAACTGTGTGTAATAAATAACAAATGCAATGAATAGTAAAATAGCACATGCTCCAAAAATGAGCAATGGTTTGACCAAAATAAATTCCTCACATGAGCAGAATGTGGGGCAAAAAAATACAGTGATACGGTACATGTGCTCAATACCGTAGTTTGTACTTCTCACATTTTGTTTTAACATACTTGCATGAGAAAAATGACTGGGCAGGATTACTGTACCAGTGATAAGCACATTTTTGTGTACACTTAGAGGGCGACACCAAGAAATGTGATATTGAACACTACTCACCATGCCTTGAGAACACTATCTCCTTCCCACCTAATGTAATTGCTTTCTGTCCATCCTTGATGTTCTCTTGACGCAAGTTGCCATGGACGAAGTGGTTGGTCAGGATCATCTCTGTGAACTCTGGCACTGAGAAGGGGTAGAAACCCCAGTCGATGGGATGCCAGCGCTGGAAAGCGTGGTCGGTGGGAACGAGCACAGTGTACTCCTCACCTAGAACATAGGAAAATAGATCAGTAAGTTCTGAACTGTTTAAACATTCCCTTTTCAACACAAAACACAAGTTGCTTTTGCATTAGAAGCTATAAACTGTAGCAACATAGTACAATATTAGAAACCTTATTTTCAGAATATTGTCTCCATAAATTCTAGAGTATGAGCATGTTGCTCCTCAATCAGTAAACATGTAAGCATGAGCCTAATTATATTGGGATGTCAATACTAATCTGCATATCAGTGGCGTCACTAGAGGGATGCGGGGGGTGTGTGACCACACCAGGTGATACCATATTTCATTTGAAATTTTCGACCGACCGATGTCTGGGCATAGATTGCATTGCATTTTTTTTTTCAAGCACAAAGAAATTTCTGTAAAAAAAAAAAGGAAAGAAAAAAATCCCCTCCCCCCCACACACACACACTTTAAAAAAACCTCCGAGCAGTTTTAAACACGTGGCATATTTTAAAAAAATATATATATTTTAATGGCAAGAACTCTGTCAATAATCTGAACACCACCCACTTCCATGGTAATAACTGGAGCTTTCAACAGAATTCTGCATCAGCATATAAGATGGGTTGTTGTGCCACTGGGATGGGGTAGCAGAAGTAATTTATATTTGGCCACCAGCCATACACAGATATACTGCAAAAAATTGTATGTTTTTATTTCCACAAAAACTGTTGAAATAAGTCCACATTCTACCTCTGATTTATAATACTTACCATTTTCAAGCATCTGAGAAACATTTGATCGTGATAAGAAGTCTCTGAACACCCTCACACCACTCTTTAGGAACGACAGAACTTGACTGACGTTCTCCACAAATGTCGAGTTATCATGGCCAGGCCCACTTGGGACACTGATCTTCACCAGTGATGCAGGACTAGCAGAGGGCTGAGGTGACAGGTTTCCTACATCCAGGTCCTGCGGGAACAAGTAGTTATCCAGCACAACCAGGATACCGTGAGGAACTTCCACCATGGACATCTCCACCTTGGCACTGTTGGCATACTGTGTACCTGCAAATGAAGAAACACTTTTCTTGATCAACATTATCAGTGTTGCCAACTTAAGTGAAAAGTTGCTACGCCAGTTACAGCACGTAACTACATATTAGGGGGCTCAATCCCTGGGCAAATTACCCCCATACCGTAAATACAATATACAGTGAATCCTCTTACAGACACTCCTCTAATGCGGGCACTCCCTAGATAGGGACAGAAATTTATGTCCCGAATTAAATTATATCTAACTGCTAATAAAATGAACTCTCTTTTACGGGCACTCTCACTTACGGACACTGTCACTTACGTACACTGACAGATCTATAAGGCGAGAAAGTCTTCTTAACCTTCGTTATTCGGACAAAATAGTTTGGGTTTCAAATGTAAATAAAATTGTGAAGAACATGCAAACAACAAAACCAACAGCTGATCAAGACAGTGAGTGTAGAGTGAAGGAGAAGAAGAAAAAGATGAAAATCCTATGACAAATATAACTCAGCTTGCCAAGTGGTGCAGCGACTGAACAAATTTGCTGTTAGTCGCAGCGATACTGATGCAGAGTCATTAATACAACAGTTACACAGTGTATTTGAACAGGGACTTAATCATGCAAAGTTCACTCGACACACCAACCTTCCTGATTTTTTTAGAGATCATTATAAAATTATAAGTAATATACTGTACTGCTTTACTGCTTATATTTACAGTAATCCAAAATGATGAATGATGAAAATGCTTATGGAATGGACTGTAAATCTTATTAGGACTGAATCATATCACGAATGCACAGACCAAAAGCCAGCATGACGACGACATAGCACACAGAATAATATAAGGTACAACAAAGGAATCAAGGACTACAAAATTAGATTGGCTATCAGATAGGGCAGAGCTGTTAATTAGTTGGCCATATAGCCGCTGGCGGGCTTAAATTGGAGATGTTTATAACCTAACTATAGTACAGTTATGTATTTTGTTCAGTATGCAATATACATATTGCTTTTTTATCTCTGTCTTAACCAAATTTTGTTTTCAAAATGTGGCCCCTCCCATTTAAGGACACTCCCAAGATACGGACAAATTATTTTGTCCAATATAGTGTCCCCAATTAACAGGTTTTACTGTATATGTAAGCCCAAGCATTAATTATGGATGAAGCAAAAGAAGAATACAATGTCGCTAACTTAAAGCAATGGATTAATTGCTGGATAATTGGGACTATCGAGATAGTCAGGTAATATTAAGTTCAAGTTTCATAGCAGAAACTTAAAATTTCTATTAATCACTTTCAGTTAGGTCAAAATCATTATCAAATTAAAAAAAGAAAACCTTCTTTCACAACAGAGTGCTATTTGACAATACAATCCTTCTGGCAAACTTTTCATGATAAATAAGAATACTGTATTCCCATCTGTATTTTTGCCTTTTTGCTCTGTTTATTTCTTGTAAATCTTTCAAACCCAAAAGCAATTGCATTTCTAGTTGTTGGTTGTATAAATCAATCACAGCAATAACTTGCAGAATGATTTCAGGAGCTCTAGCCAACCACATAATGCATGCTGCACTATGAGGAGAACCAGAACTGGTCAACACACCAACGATACATGCATTTCACCTAACTCCATGCACAAGCTATCTGCCTGTGAAGAGGTTTACTACAGAAAGATATCTGTGGGACTAGATCTAGCAGTTACATTGCTATATTAATGGCAAAGAATAGCAGGACCAACACTTGATAAATCACATTAGACTGATTATTTTAGCCATATTGCTGTTACAGTAGTTTTCTTGTGGGTTCACTGAACCAGTGAACATTATGAACAAGATGCAGCTGCACTAGTTCTAACAATTTTTACACATACAGCGAGGTCCTTCTCTATAGATTGTAACGTAGCTGGGGCCGTGAGGCGGGTGGATCGCGATGAGGTACGGTCAGATAATTAGCATGAACCGATTAAAAAACAGCGGGTCGGGAAGCACCGGATGCTACCCTAGCATTGATTAAGTATGCAGCTGGCAAGATACCTTATCTGAGATAATTAAGACTTGTGGTGAACTACTGTGGCCTATTTCGTATCCCGTGAACATGGTTAGGTATAGAACAAAACATCGAATTAGTAGGAGAAATGACATTGCTGTTCCACCCCTTAAAACAACAACAACCAATCAATCATCCAAATTATTGTTAATGGATCCATATAATTTTCTAGGTAAGGTATTTATTTATTGAAATATTTTATTTTTAATTAAAACTAGATCAATTTTAACAACTCCCTTCCCGCTAAGAAGAAAAAATTTGTCCTGCTAGGCGGCATTTAAAATCTTTTAGCGCTAAGCTAAGTTTGAAATAAGCTATATTTAGCAAAAAAAAAGCCACTTTGGCAACTCTGGTAGGACGGAGTTATTACGTTGTTATGAAGACTTGTGTAGCCTCAAATGGGTAGCCGGGTCGAAAGGCGACAATAGTGCATAACATGAGTTATAAACTCTTCAGCAAGTCTATGTCTACCCCTTATCCCGTCCAACGGGGTCTGGGATGAAATGCGATGAAATTCTATCTGGCTGATGGTTTATACGGCCAGATGCCCTTCCTGACGCCAACCTGACGAGAGGAGTTAATGAAGATGGATGAAAGTTTAATTTCAAGTAGTTCCAACTTTGGCTACTAGACGCCACTGTCACCCAGCGGCGAACGTTGAAACTTGATATTCCAGGCAAATGCCGGCCACAGCCGCTACTTTACAATTCCTCGTCCATTCATTCACACCAAATACCTACAAATTTAGCTACACGCTACCAATTGTAGTGGTAGGTTCTTTATCATGCCATAAATCTACGGCTTTACTTCCCCTCCGAAGGAAGGCATACTGAAGGATTTTAACGTTCTTAAAAATCTGACGACTTCGACTGGGTTTGAACCCACGATCTTGGGCATAGCAGTTCAACTACGACACCGAAGCAGCCAATAAACTCATCAGCAAGTATAATTATTTAATTTAAGAACTGCTTCTTTCGTTTATTATTTGTTATCAGTTTTATATATATCTTTTAAGGTGGGAGGGAGGCGGTGTTCTAACCCCAAGTAACACTCCCCTGGCTACGCCGCTGATGTATGATTTGGCTACGGCCTTGGGGACGTCGGACTATTCTATCATTAATGTTTACTTAAAATTATAAGTTATCACTGATAAAAGAAATGTGTATTGATTTACTCTCCCAACAAATATTCCACGTTGTTAAGAACAGTTTTAAAGAAATGCCAGATGAACATCGAGTATTAAAAAGTGCTTTTCTTAAGTTCCTTGCCAGTTATGTGTTACGTTTTAGTATCAAGGTCTGAAAAAACACTGCCGTCTGTAGTCTAGGGATACGTATTGTTTCTCAGTCCTGTCAAGAGGTCTAATTATTCTCGTCTGTAGTGTTCACTCAGAAGTGGTTAACCCAATTCTATTCCAGGCAAATGCTGGGATGATACGAAACGGCCATGAATGTATCTTACTCAATCATAGCCTCAATTACGATCATCACAACAAACCGCAGACTCTTACACAGACTGAAATACAGGTTACTGAATGCAATGTTGCGTGTCTCCAAATGGAATAATATTTTTTTTCTTTTTGAGTCTTCAGTCGACTGGTTTGATGCAGCTCTCCTTGTCTCCCTGTCCTGAGCTAATCGTTTCATCTCTACATAGCTACTACACCTTACATCCGAGGCAATCTGTTTAACATACTATATTCTCATCCGGGTGAATTAGCCGTGGTCGTTACGGCGTGGCTGCGTGCAGTCTCTTACATCCGGGAGGCGAGGAAGTTCGAATCGCCCCGCCGGCAACCTTGAAGATGGTCTTCTGTGGTTTCCCGTCTTCCTTCCAGGCAAATACCGGCCACAGCCGCTACTTTACAATTCCTCGTCCATTCATTCACACTTTCCTCCCCAGACAACACTCCTCACGCGACGATACTTGTAGCTCACCTCATGAGTGTCCACATAGAAGCAGCTACAAACTCTGGGAAGCTGAACATGTCCTCTGACACTCTTGGCACTAAGAGCCTTAATTCTATACTCCTACAGTTCTTGTCCAACGACCCTTCCTTCCATAACAGGGTGTCTTAGTAGGTTGTGTGTCCTACAAACCTATATCTTCTCTTTATTAGCAACAGCTAGAAACGTCTCTCCTCTCCAACTCGTCCTAATACCTCTTCATTTGTTACTCTATCTACCCTTCTGATCATCATTCTCCTGTATCACCACATTTCAAACGGTTCTATTCTCTTTTCTTTCTGTGCCAACAGTCCAAGTTTCACTTCCATAGTGTGCCACGCTCCAGACAAAGGCTTTCAAAAATGACTTCCTAATAGGCCTACCTAAATCTATTTACCTAAATCTATTTATTTATGTCATAGATTTATGGTATGAAAAAGAACCTTCCACTACAATTCGTAGTGTGTAGCCAATTTTGTAGGTTATATATCGTTAGAAGCGCTCTATCAAATTCCAACGTTCGTTGCTAGGTGTTAGTGGCATCTGGTAGCCAAAGTTGGAACTACTTGAAATTGGACTTGCTCATCCACACGCGACGGTACTTGTAGCTCACCCCATGGGTGTCCGCATAGAAGCATCCGAACATGTCCTCGGACACTTCAGGCACTAAAAGCCATATCATCATCTTGAACCGGCTCCAGTATCCCAGGTGCGGTAACTAAAAGCCATATGCTAGATAAATAAATAACCTAAATCTATATTGATGTCAACAAGTTTCTGTTCTGTAAAAATGCTTTCCTTGCCTGAGCCAACCTACTTTATGTAATCCACTTTGCTTCGCCCTTCACTGGTTATTTTGGTTCCTAAATAGCAGAAGTCTACTACCTTTAGCTTTTCACCTGACAATTTGACGTCGGTTGATTGGTTCCTTAGTTTAGGGGCTGCGATAACGTGGTTATGTAGCCCCGTATACTTTGGGTGTGTGTAGAATCTGTCTGATAACTGGTGTTAATTGTGATGTATGTATTAGTGTGTGTTATCTGTTTTTAATTCAATAAGGACTGCAGACATTGAATTTCAAGTAGTTCCTACTTTTGCCGCCAAACGCCACCATCAACAACTACTAGTTCAGAACCTGGCTACTAGACGCCACCGCAGTCGGCTCCTGGCGACGAACGTAGGAACATTAAGAGCGTTGTTTAACCTAACAGTTAATTTAGCTTCACGCAGGTGTAATTAGTGTAAAGTTCTCTTACATGCCATAAATCAATGACATGGGACCGCCGGCTTTACTTCCCCTCCGAAGGAAGGCATACTGAGGGATTTTTAACGCCCTTAAAAATCTGACGACTTCGGCCGGTTTTGAACCCACGATCTTGGGCATAGAAGCTCAGCATGCTATCAACTACGCCACCGAATCCGCTAATTTGACGTCAATAAGGGTTTATGACTTCTTTCGGCAACATTCCATTATTTTTATTTTACATTTATTGATTTTCATCATGAATTATAACTACAATAACAAAAAAGACAAAAAAAGATCTGGTATAGCTTATGTTAAATGATTTCAAGCTTTATTCCAAATTGTTTAATTACATGACCATATTTCTATCCCTTATTAATCCCTTTCCTACAGGGCTGCGGCTGAGGTGAGATAAGTTTCCACGTGGCGAATGACTTTACATCCGGATGCCCTCCCTGACGCCAGCTTTATCAGATATGTTAATGAGAGTTAAACTGAACGAAGATGAATGAAATTGGACAAGGAGTTGGGAGGATGCAGCCGTGGCCTATTAGCATGTACTGCCGGCATTTGTCTGGAGTTGACCATTCTATTCCAAGGACGGCCGTTGGTATGGTTTGAACCCACTTCAGTGGTGTACGATGGACGCTGTGGCATTGCAGGAAGTTATAGGAATGGGTCTGAGATAAGAACTGGGCAAAGTGGAATAAATTATCATCATCATCATCATCATCAAAAATTATGCTAAACGTATTGTGCTTGAATATTTGGAGAAAGAATAAATAAGGTAAGTTTCAAAGTATATTTTAGGAACTTGTGTTTTATCTCAGCTTGTGCGTCTATGTTAGATGCTAACCAAGACGGGGAGAACAATGCATTCTATGACAGACCACTTGGAGAACGCAGCAGGTGACTAAATGTGATGTGTTGGTTCCCATGGAGATCCAATGCAAATATAAGAAGAAAATATTTCTTACAGTATGTGAACAAAAGCATTCTTTACACGCCAACATTATTGAGTTGCTTTTGATTAATTTAGGGACTTCCGACATTTCGTTATCAGCCCCATGTAATTGTTTGTGGATGGTATTTTGACTGACAGTGACTGTGGTAGCGTGTGAAAATCTAATTGTTAGGGTTTAGGTAAAGGTGTCCCAGGACCAGAAATGAGATTCTAAGCCGCCATTCGCTTGGGTTTAGTATCAATAAACGCGAAAAACGAAGCACACTCAGGACCCTTGAATCTCCAAACTGCAACTGTCCATTGCAGTCTTAGTGCATGATTTCACGCGCACAGCTAAGCTGATGATGTCATAAATAATGAAAATGGGAAGATGCAAAGTCAACTTGCAGAAAGCAACGGACATGTATTAATGGCGCCCTAAATGAAGGCTCTCTTTAGGGAGAATGCGGTGAAGGATTAAAGAGAAACGATGGGAGAGTAGGAAATTTTGGGGTCTTTTAGACCAAAGGCTAGCGCGTTAATAAACTAAATACTGATTGATCTGGTTAACGGTAAATACCTGTAGAGTTTGTTTTTTACTCTGTTATTTTTCAAATAGAACGTTTTCCCGTGGTATTTGAACAGCATGGTTTTGGGTCGCCTCTTTCCTATTTCGTTCCAACCCCATAAATTAGACAGGGGTGACTTAAGGACCACATTCAAGAATTTTACAATACTCGGAGGTTTATTGGAGCCCAACGTAAATAAACATCATGGAAATGAGTGCTTAAAAAAGGTAGGGGGAGGGGGATTTGGTTCTTTCTATAGCGGCTTCGGTGACGTAGTTGGTAGCATGCTGAGCTTCTATGCCCAAGATCGCGGGTTCAAACCCGGCCGAAGTCATCGGATTTTTTAAGAAATAAAAATCCCTCAGTATGCCTTCCTTCAGAGGGGAAGTAAAGCCGGCGGTCCCATGTCATAGATTTATGGCATGTTAAAGAACCTTCCCCTAATTACACCTGTGTGAAGCTAAATTATATATAGGTTAAACATTTGACTAACGTTCTTAGGTTCCTACGTTCGTCGTCAAGAGCCGACTGCGGTGGCATCTGGTAACTAAGTTCTGAACTAGTTGGTCGTTGACGGTGGCGTTTGGCGGCAAAGGTAGGAACTACTTGGAAAAATTGAATGTCTGCAGTCCTTACTTGAATTGAAACGGATACACACACTAATACAGTCATCACAATTAACACCGGTTATCAGACAGGTTCTACACACACCCAAAGTACACGGGGCTACATGACCGCGTTGTCGCAGCCCCTAAACTAAGGAACCAACCAACCAAAAACCGTTCTTTCTACAGATTGTATTGGTGAAGCCGTGCCTGTTGAACCAAGTTTGCAAGAGGAGGGATGTGTGGCCTGGGCATGTTCTAAGACTCGAAGGAGCTGTGGAGGGGTGGAAGTAAGAAATACAAGAAGCCGACCAAAATTGCAGTTAATTAACCATGTGGTGTTACAGGAGAATGATGATCAGATGGGTAGATAGAGTAACAAATGAAGGGGTCATGAAGGATACTAGCTGCCAATCCTATACAACTTTCAAGAGGCTAGCGAGGGTAGTAACCAATGGAAAGCTGCTTGCGCAAAACCTACGCTAATTGATGACGTAAGAAGAATACAGATTATATTTGTTGACTGTTAATCAAGACCAACCTGGATTAGGTTTCTTCAAGAAAAATTCATAAACATTCATGCATTGTTTCAGATTACAAATTTGTCATCAAATTCTGTAAAAATAACTAACTTTCTGCACTTTGTGTCACGTAGATTTATCTGTATTTTTTACCCAAATTCTGTAAAAATAACTTTCTTCCCTTACAGTATATGTCCACTAGATTTATCTGTTTCTTGCTCAAATTCTGTAGAAATAACCAATTTTCTGCTCTTTCTACGATAAAATTACAGTGGAACGTGGCTAATTCGAACTTCTATAATTCGAAATCTTCCTTAATTCGAATTTTTCTCTTGGTCCCTAGCATTTTATATACAATCAATGCTAAACAATCGTGGTTAATTCGAATTACATTTTGGATAATTCGAAGTTTTTAGTGTAAAGAGCCGATCGGAAGCCAAACAGTTGGGTCAGGAATTCCCGAAAAACGGCGTTGTATCATTGGCATGCGGCCCCTACTCGATTGTTTTGCCTACGTGACTTCAAAAAACAAGATGGTGACGACGCATCTGGCGATGAACTCGTGGAGGGAGTTCCCGTAAAAACTGTTTTGAGCGCAGCCCAAGCAAATCACAGAGCTAAGGCAGTAGACAGTAGACAGTAGACAGTAGAAATGACGTAAGTGATTCTGTTTCCCGTTCCTTAAATTTGTTACATTCTTTTGCGATGGCCGAGAGACTTAAATGCAAGATACAGGTAAAAATCTCATTTTTTTTTTTGAAAAAAAAAACCAGTGGATTTCTCTAAGACTTAACTAGAATGCTGGATCACTACTGTCGTTAAATAGGTGAATAGTACATTTTGGTTTTATTTTATAATTTGAAACTTTTGAGGTTATTCACGATACAGTCATTATACAGCACCGTTGTCTGTTGATCTGCTCTGTTGAACGTCAATCAATATGTAAACTTAATACTGTACATAGCTTATAAGCACTTTACTTGTTAAAAAACTATGTAATATTGTGTTTAATAAAGGTTCTTGGTTAAAAACCTAAAATTTGAATATTTTCACTACCCTTTTCAAAGAACTTTCTTAATTCGAATTTTTGGATAATTCGAATTTTTTTACTGGTCCCTTGAGGTTCGAATTATCAAAGTTCCACTGTATTTCATTTTCTGTTAATGCTTCTCATTGATCATTCTTTGGCATGTGTCATTCTTCATAGTAGACAATCAAAAATATATGATCTGATGGGATGTGGCCCACGGGGCGCATGTGAAAAAGATCTGAGCTAGATCCTTGATATTGGATCTGTGTTCTCACCATTGATACGTCGCACGTTGACTGTTCGACCGCCCAGAGTGGTGAATGTGAAGGCTGAGCTGAGGTTGAGGTTCATCTTGATACCCAGCACGATGTGGTCCAGAAGCAACTTCTTCACCAGGTCTGGGTGCATCAGCAGCTTATCCACCTTGGACGCTGTGCTATTACTGTTCCGTGGCGCGAAGATGGTGAACGGTTCTTCTGTAACAGAGCAAACAAATCATTGACACAAACATAATAAATATGTGTTTGCAACAAATGCACTGTTGTTGTTACATTATTTGAGGGGCTTAGGTATCGTGGTCATTTAGCCGCGTGTACTTAGGTGTGTGTGTATTTTTGTCTGATAACCTCTTTTACTGTGATGGCTGTATCAGTGAGTGTATTTGTAATTTGGGTAAGGATTGGGAAGGAAGCGGCCATGACCTTAAGTTAGGAACCATCCCAGCATTTTCCTGGACTAAAAGTGGAAAACCACTTCCAGAATGGCTGAGGTAGGAATCGATCTCACCTCATCTCAGTTTTGCCTCACGAGGCTGAGTGTACCCCGTTCCAGCCCTCAAACCAGAATTAAATGTCTTGGCAGAGCCGGGAATCGAACCCGGACTTCTTAAAGCGACAGTCAAGAATGCTAGCCGCTACACCACAAGGTGGTCAACAAAATAATGCACTTTCTACTGCATGAAGAAATAATAGAAAAATAATCCAAAGAATATAAACACTTCCCCTACAATACGATTCATCATCTAATGAAGTAAACACGAGGGGCAGATGACCTCGCTGTTCAGCTCCTCAAAACACTCGTGTAGCCCACTGGCCTGGTACAAGTCTATGAATTTGACACCACGCATGTTAATATCGTTCCAGTTCCTTAAACTGGACTATGTATGTTAACCTCCACACCACAAGCCGAACAACAACAACAACAAATAATAATCATATATATTATTTCAGTAGTATAGATCCCTCCTGCGGCGCTCACAAGCAACCGATCGTGGCAAATGAGCATTCAAATGAAAGAGAATAGACATTAGCAGTGACTTAAGGCACTATAATTTCTTTAAAAAATGACTTTAAAAAATTGTACGAAGTGTGCGATTTGCAAACACCGTTGATGTAGGAAAATACGCTCCAAAATTGCTGTCCACGGGCCGCTGTAACGCCTGTTTCATGTCATATTAACATTCTGAGGTCGTTCCTTTATCCTGAAATGTAAATAGTGTTCTATAATCATTTGTTTGAGATAAAAACATAACCTTTCTACTTATGTCTCTCATTATACACCTATTGGGGAAAGTATGGTTTATGAACATGCGAGATTTCTCGCACGGGTCCGCTAGTAATAATATTAACTACAATTCAAATAATTGTATCATGTAATGGTGGTATACCCAAATCATCCACAGTAGTCTATCATCAATGAACCTACATCCGCTAATATACTATATATTGAACTACAGAAGGTAGTTCTTCTAACAAGTTAAGTACCGTATCAGGTAAGACAGGTCGAAACCTATCTTGAAACTTTGTGGACGCAATATTTGCACTTTAAGAGGACAACGTGCGGAAAATCAGCCTCCAGTTTGAACTGCAAGGCTCCAAAATCATGTGGCGATTCTCTCATATAAATCAGTGGGAAGTAGCGTGTACCGTACATGTTGGAAGGGACAGGCCTGACGGCCCAGGCACTCAAGGCCAGTGGGAAGCAGCCGCACGCTCCACTCAGCATACACGCCCAACCACGCGACAACTCCGATTACAGAGGGATGTCCAGCTCCGCCAGCCGTCATGCCTGCTTACCAGGATGTCAGGTACGATTTCGGAGCCTTGCAGTTCAATCTGGAGGATGATTTCTGCACGTTGTCCTCTTATAGTACAACGATTGCGTTCACAAAAGTTTCAAGATAGGTTTCGACCTGTCTTACCTGATAGGCTACTTCCCTTGTAAGCACATGCCATATCGTCAGGAAGTTCCTTGGAGAAAATATTTCGCTCCATCGCTCAGTAAGAATCGAAGATTATTCAGATGTAAGCTTAGCTTATACTACGAATATACTCGTGAAGAGTGCGGGTATGAAATGGATGAACAGTAATGTAAGGTTACTGTACAGTGTAATCTAACCTTAGCACAGATTGTTCTTTGCTAAGGGCGAACCAGGCTGTAACTTAAATTGTAACCGTGCTATGCCCTAATAATGACGTGAAAAAAATAAGCAATAATAATGATAAGAGTTTCACGTCCCTTTTAATTGTTGTGCACTAGGGTGCCGGAATTTTACTTTGAAAAGGGGTTATTAACGTACCGATAAATCTGCCGAAGGGAGGTTGTTGAATTAACACCCTGAGATACCACGGAACTGAGTCGGGATCGAACCCGCATACGAGTATGGTGTTCCGTAGGCCAATGCGTGCACAAGACCAGTGACAGGACCCAGTCCGCATGCTGCACCTCCAGTCACGACAGATGAAAAGCTTGCTGGTTATACGCTCTCCTTCAGGCGTTTAGTAACATTCCGTAATTTTTAACGTGTCACATTTTTATGCAAATACTTCCAAGAATCCTCACTCCAGTTTAGCAAGGTCATTCGCAATATATTAGTTATTAGTCGTCCAGTTATTCGGAAATGAGCCCACAGAAGAAGTGAAAATTGTACGGTTAGAACTTGAAATTTTATTCAAATTATATTTCATGATGATGCAAAGAATTGCGCAATGTTATGGGGGGATTGTGGATCTCATTTCAACAAGTGCTACCTTAGTTGTATTACAACTCGCTACTTGCATGGATTTTTAACAAATGGGGATTTTCAACGCATCTGCAAGTACAAGTTCCTCACTATGTATGCCATCGACATCGTATGATTCCTTTTGTTCTTTCAGTTACGAGCTTACACATCGTGATCATCAGCTCCGTATACTTGGGGCCGTGTAGAATTTGTCGGACAGCCAGTGTTATTGTGGTTATTGTAGAAGTGTGTGGATCTGTAACACACTCTGATTGGAAAAGAGGTGGTCCTGGCTTTAAGTTAGGAACAATCCCAGCATTGCGTGAATTAGAAGTGGAAAGACATGGAAAACCACTTATAGGTTGGCAGAAATGGGAATGGAACCCACCTCTGCTCAGTTTTGCCATATTAGGTTGAGTGTACCCCGTTTTAAAAATCAGGCCAGAATTAAATCTCTCGGCAGTGTAGGGAATTGAAACCAGGATCTTTGGGGCCGGGAACTCTATACGTACCCCGAAAAGGTGGCTCACCGGGAGTGTTTGTACGGTATATACGTATAGCGTGATTTCGCCCTTCGTTTTAATCTATGCTGTGAAGTGCCAAAAGTGATTAGGGGGAAGATATACAATATTTCTCGAACTTGAGCGTCGTGAGTGACCAGAAACGGCCGGTCAGATAGGCTACATGGCTAGACATCGGTCTTTCACCACTGAGCAAGTTTGTCAGGTGCCTTGGATTTTAAGGGACAATCCCGTATTTTAATAGAAAAGTCCTACGCAACTCGACATTTTCTCTCAGGACGTCAATAGTCCGGTTTTAGTTTTAGGGATTTTGGACAACTAGGTCATCAGTCCCGTGCACTTGGGTGTGCGTGCGTGTGTGTGTGTGTGTGTGTGTGTGTGTGTGTGGAAAGGGGGGGGGGGGGCAATTTGCCACTGTGTCACTGTGGTGATAGTAGTAGTGTGTGCAACTGTAATATTATTAGGGCCAGGAATGGAGTAGGTGCTCTGGGAATTGGCATTTGTCTGTAGGGATGGGAGCGTGACAAAACACAAGGAAAACCACTCTCAGGATAGCCGCTGCCAGAGCCGGGGTTAGAACCTCTTTGGACTTGCTTTAGCTCCACATTATGATCGTAGCGAGCAATTTAACACACACGGCTAAGCCGCGGGGTCAATTTCCTATGACTGGTCGCTGGTTGGAGTTGTAAATTTACACACTAACAAGTAGGTTATTTATTCTTTGACTATAGATATTTACCTATTTATGCTCATAGCAAGTGACGATCAACCATATCCCTCGTTTGATGTAAAAGTGATATAACTAGAAAACTGAACTTTTTCAGCTTTTACCTCAGTGTAGTGCTGGTAAATATTCAATTGATTAAATCGACGCTGATCTATCGTTTCTCTTGGCAACATCTAATCGAACTATTTCTGCACAATGTAGGCCTACAGTTCTATGTCAGTGTGCTTTTTATGACAGCTTCCGAGTTCTGCCTGCAATAGTCTTCGTTATCTCTGCTAAACCAACGGATATAAAGAACAGGAACTAGACACTTCCTGGGGACAACACAATCTGTTGATAGGAAGCGAAAACTCTTCCCTCCGCCAAACTCGCCTTGAGGCGAATCTACCTCTCTAGCCTGTAGGCTCAAATACACCGGACTGATAGGTACGCACCATGTCCCTGGGTTTAAATGGAATTACTGTCACCGTAAAGACGTGATTAAAGTAAATGAGCCACTGTTACACTGGGTTTAAAACCTCGGGAGTTATAAACAAACAGCCATGTTACAACGCGACGTAACACAGGCATTCAGCTATAGCTGGAAAAGGTACCGTTGAGAAAGTTGTTGCTTATTTTAAGGACTGTGACATCATGGTCATATCGCCCCGTGTATTTGAGTGTGTGTGTGTGTGAGTAATTTTGTGATAACCTGTGTTATTGTGATGGCTGTACTAGTGTGTATTTGTGAATTGAGGATAGGATTGGGAAGGAGAGGGCCGTGGCCTGAAGTTAGGAACCATCCCAGCTGGAGTAGAATTTGGGAAACCATGGAAAACCACTTCCAGGATGGCTGAAGTAGAAATTGAACTCTCCACTTCTCAGTTTTGTCTCACGAGGCTGAGTGTACCTCGTTCCAGCCCTCAGATCAGAATCAATTTTTTTTGGCATAGCCAGGGATCGAACCCAGACCTCAAGGGTGACAGCCAAGAATGCTAGCCACTGCGCCACGAGGTACAGCCAAAGCATGCCCTGAGACTCTGCTGGACGCTCTGGTAGAGATGATTAATACATCTTGACCCATCTGCACTCAAATCAGAGCTCTTCTTGTTCGTAGGTTATGACGTCTTAACCTCTCAACCAAGACACAGCCAGGGACTTAACAACAGTCATAATGCGATGTGCTTTCATGCCATTTGAACCTATTCAGTCATTCACTGATGTACTTGCTAGATCATTTCCTTTTGTTACCAAACTAATGTGCGTTTCATTGTCCACGAACTGCACTACGCTACGCATTTCTGAGAAGTAGGAACAATGACCCATTGATTAGAGGAAGAGTTCCAGTAGCCGTTTCTCCTAAGTGGTGAGGTGATTGGAGAAAGCGAGCCCAGAACAATAAGCCACTTCAGCCTTTGTGGAAATATTCATAAGACTACTTTCTACACGAGCCTCCACTGTCTGGCAAGCAAACATGTGTGTGTGAGTATTTTGACTGGTTTGATGCAGCTTCTATACCTCCCTTTCCTGAGCGAATAGTTTCATCTCTACATAGCTACCGAACCTTACATCCGAGATTATCTGTTTAACATGTTCTAACCATGGTCTACCCCTACAGTTCTTGTCCTCGACTCTTCCTTCCATAACTAAGTTTGCTATTCCTGGGTGTCTTGGTATGTGTCCTATCAGCCTATCTTTTCTCTTCATTAGCACTCACCACAGATCTCTCTCCTCTCCCACTCTTCTTATTACCACAATTATTTCTATCTATCCATCTAATCTTCATAATTCTCCCGTATCACCACATTTCAAATGCTACTATTCTCTTTTTTGCTGCGCCAACAGCCCAAGTTTCACTTTCATCGAGTGCCACCCTCCAGGCAAAGGCTTTCAAAATTTACTTTCTAATTCCTAAATATATATTCGACGTCAACAGATTCCTTTTCTGTAGAAATGCTTTCCTTGCCTGAGCCAACCTACTTTTTTTTTTAAAATATAGATGCTTCGTCCATCTCTTGTAATTTTGCTTCCTAAGTAACAGAATTATCATACTTCCTTCAGCTGCTCACCTGCCAATTTTATGCCGATGGAGGTTTCTGATGTATTTCGGCTGCATTCTATTATTTTAGTTTTACATTTATTGATTTTCATCATGAATTCCTTCCTCACGGAGTCCATGCCATTTAAAGACGCGTTAAATCCTCTGGTGAATCGGATAAGATGACGATGTCATAAGGAAATCTCAGAATTGAAATTATTTCTCCCTGAATCTTTACTCCTACATGCTCCTACTTGGAAGTTTTCTCTAATGTCTTAATTGCTTTTTCAATATAAATTGAAAAGAAAGGGTGATAAGTTGCAGCCTTACCTTGCACCTTGCAACTTCTCTCTCATGCAGTTCTTGAATTTTGCGTGTTAAGATCTGACCACATCGGTTCGAAACCCACTCTCAGCCGTTCAGCTATCGCCAAAATTCAGTTTTACCTGAGATTTAAATGCGACATTTGTCCTATTAGCTGGTGTTAAAGTAGCGTTGTACTGGAGTGTGTATTTTTAATTCAGGTAAGAATTGAGGAAAAACGACAGTAACCATAGGAGCTGAACAGTGGTTGTATGAAGTTGAAAGAACAAATTATTACAGTAAGAGCTATAAGGCGTGATCAAAAAGTTTCCGATTGAAGGCGTTGCTCAGGGTATATGCAACGTATAATAATTATATGAATACCCCGGGCGTTGAATGCCGAACAAGAAGCACACTGGATGGCTGTTTGCCTGCATCACCTGATGCGTTTCAATGCTAAAGGCAACACGTTACTGGAGCGAATTGTTGCAGGCGACGAAAGCTGGTGCCACCACTGGGATCCGGAATCGAAGGCGTCGATGATGCAGTGTTGTCATCCATCGTCCCCTCGTCCCAACAAGTTCAAGAGCCAACCATCCGCTGGAAAGGTGATGCTCAAGGGAAAAGTTTTATGTCTACAGGGGAGAAAATTTCACCAAGTAGGGTGATAAAGTATGTCATCCGTTGTTCAATAAAATGATTTTGAATAAACAAATTCTGACTGATTGAAATTCTCTATTTGATTCTAACAATTTGCACACCTCTGTGATGATGAGTAGGCGTGATTCCCTTGTTAAACTTAGAGATCTCGTCTCATGCAGTGGCGATTCCTCCATGTAGGACGCGAGGATTGTCCTACAGTCAGCTCTCAGCTGTAACTGTTTTAAAAAAAATTAAATTGATTGTTTTGTAAAATATGATGGCGAAGATAATTGTTCTTTAAAGGGACCTAACTTCTAGGTTATCCGCCCCTAATGATTTGGGTGATAGTGAAAATGAAAGATGATCAAATGAAACCGACAACTAAAACTAACTACTCACTTAAAAACTAGAAGAGGAAATGGGAAACAAAAAAGAGAATGGGCCTAATGCTTATTAATTTAAACGAACCTGGTGTCTCAGTCACTGGGGAATGGTACTGCGCAACACTGGAGACATTACGGCGGGCAATTAAGCCAAAACGTCCGGGAAGCACCCCTGATACTTCATGATAACGCACGTCCCCATACCGCAAAGGTAGTAACGCACAAGGTACACTAACTAAAGTGAGAGACACTTTAGTATCCGCCCTATAGTCCTGATCTCCCCAAGCGATATCACGCCATCAGTCCCATAGAAAAGGTCGACGATTCCTGTCGGTTACGGACTTCTTCACGTAGCAGGAAACTGTGTTTTACATCACGGGAATCTTCAACCTGGTGCACTGGTGGGATGAGTATCTCAATGCTCACAGCAATTTTGCCTGATCCGCATAGCGATTTTTTGGACTGTACGACCGTCAAACGGAAACCTTTTGATCACGCCTTATATTTCAAGAATGGTTGATAGCAATGGCGACCGGTAATATGGTTACAGGGTTGCACAACGGCCAGATTTCTTTAAGAAAATCAATTAATACCGTAATAATAATTTTTAGTAATAAAAGCTGTGCGTTTCCTTTTACATGTACCTAAAGAATTCTTAATTTTGTTCTTTAAGGATTCAGGAAATCTTCTAGTAAGTTACTGTGAACTGTCTGAGGAAGCGAAGCGTGCCAACTGTCTAGGAGCGCTCGTCCGTTTGGTCATTGCCAGCCCCAAGCACCGACCAGATCTCAATAGTGAAGGGTATGGCTGTGAGATGCTAGACCGAGTAAGCCTTTTCCCTACAGTTAACTTGGCTGGTCGTTGCCCGCTGATTGCAACAGGGGAGCCGAGGCGCGGACGGAGACATCCGAGATGCTCCGTCAACTGCCGATACTATGTCTTGCAATGTAATTTTCTCGTACTTGTGACACTCCCGGTTCTTTCACAACCTTAAATATAACTTACGTTGTTTTGTTGTAGTGAAGTTTTTCATGTAGACTAACTTATCACCTATTTAAACCGATGACAATGTGATGTTCTCTGAACTGCGGCATTAATGATGAATGAGGTACATCCGTTTTACCGCGCAATTGAATACAGTTTTCTCTGATATCAAGCAATATTTTACCCTCCCCCCCCCCCCCTCTCCTCCCTCATCTTAATGAAAACCGTGCAACACCAAAAACAATTATCCGCCGGCCGCCATTGGTTGATAGTGAGATTTGTTTTCCTAGGTCATATTAGGCAACATTACAGCGCACTAGTAGCCAGCGGCGGCTTCGGTGGCGTAGTTGGTAGCATGCTGAGATTCTGTGCCCAAGATCGCGGGTTCAAATCCAGCCGAAGTTGTCGGATTTTTAAGAGCGTTAAAAATCCCTCAGTATGCCTTCCTTCGGAGGGGAAGTAAAGCCGGCGGTTCCATGTCATAGATTTATGGCATGTTAAAGAACCTTCCTCCAATTACACCTGTGTGAAGCTAAATTGTTTAGGTTAAGAATGCAAACAACGCTCTTAGGTTCCTACGTTCGTTGCCAAGAGCGGACTGCGGTGGCGTCTGGTAGCTAAGTTCTGAACTATTAGTCGTTGACGGTGGCGTTTGGCAGCAAAAGTAGGAACTATTTGAAAAATTCAAAAGTCTGCAGTCCTTACTTGAATTAAAAAACAGATAACACACACTAATACAGTCATCACAATTAACACCGGTTATCAGACAGATTCTACACACACCCAAAGTACACGGGGCTACATGACCACGTTATCGCAGACCCTAAACTTAAGAACCAACCAACCAAGTAGCCAGCAAACTTGTAAGAACTTGGTTCGATTCCAGGCGGGGGTCCAAGACAGGTGAACTGCCACTCCTTACCTGGGCTAACTGTGGTGTTGAAGTGTGCGTCATCGCGACTGGGGCCAGTGAGCTGCTGAGGAATGCTGTGGCTACCGTACTTCCGCCAAACGCAGGAGCGGCCACTGTCCTTTGTCACTCTCATACCAGTCTCACGTGACGTAACAATAGACATTAAGGGTGAACAAATCTATTTCTCAGTTTGGGAGGAAAAATACAATATATCAACGTCAGCTTTCACCTCAGTTATTAACCAAAATGTTACGAGCCCCCGAAGGATCAGCCCTGGCAGCGTCTCTTCGCACACAAGCGTGTACGTGCGTGTGTGAATGAGTGGATTAGTGTACGGTACACTTCTGGCGGCAGCAGCAGCTCATTCAATTCAAACGAGCTGTTGTTTCATTTAGGACACCGTAGACATTCAATCCCCGTGTACTTCGGTGTGCGAGTGTGTGTATACGATAGCTTTGAAGCCATGTTTTCAGTGTTGCCTTATTGACAATTGAATCAGTGTTTTTTGAAAGGGCGTAGGTGAACAAAAGGAAATTGTTGGGAAACTAAATAAAACTTCCCCAAAGATTTTATTTTTATTTTAATGGATTTTGTGACTAACATGCTTTTATGGAACATGTTCCACTCTCTAAAATAATTTTATAAAATTTTGTCCGGAAGATATGCGCAAATGAAAATCGTGCAACTACACCCTTTAAAAACACGAATAATTAAGAGACAAAAATGTTCATTAATTTTTGTTCGAAAATGCAATCTATTTGCTAGAGACCGATATTTACACAAATATATGGCAAATATGGACACAAAATATAATGGATCATTGTTAAATATCAGTTCAGGACTTTTTTTTTTGCAACACTAAGATATTAGTGCAAATCTAAAGCACAGACATTGTGTTCAGATGGAATGGATTTGCTATACACAAATATTGAAACCTATCTGAAGCACAGGGAAACATTTACAACATAAGAAAGTCATTGTTGGTTGGTTCCTTAGTTTAGGGGCTGAGACAACGCGGTCATGTAGTCCCGTGTACTTTGGGTGTGACGCACGTTCGCCCTTTCAAATTAACTGAATTTCTATGAACATGAGTTTTATACGGAAAGAACGCTTGCACAAGCGTCCTTTCAAAGGAAACAGATGGCTCCATCCAAAGGAAAACAAAACGCTGAAAAGGTGAAAATGTCAAAAAATGTTGATTTTGCTCTTTCAAAAAACACCGATTCAATTGATATTGTATTGTAACTTTCAGTCGGTCAACAAAATAATTCCAATTATTGGAATATGTGAAAAGAATAACCAGAAATAAATTACATTGTGATTATGATTATAATATATTGTTATGGACTATTGAAGAAGTAGAAACCTAAGGGATGATACACGTTTCGCTCGTCAAACGACCATCAGATCCAAATTCAGATGAAGATTGAGGAGACGTCCGTGGTCTTAGGAACCATCCCAGCATTCGCCTGGAGTAGAAGTGGGGAAACCACGGAAATCCACTTCCATGATGGCTGAGGTGGGAATAGAATCCGCCTCTTCTCAGTTTTGCTTCACGAGGCTGAGAAGATGTTTGATGAAGAGGCCACTGCAGAGCAATTTATTGAATGTTGTCGATTTGACGAATCCCTTCTGCGGTTTCATAGTCCCGTCTTACTCAACAGGGTTAAGAAACTTTAGTTAACATATGATCAAATTAAATAAAATCTCATGCCATTTGAAATTCTCCCCTCTGGAATCGCCAACAGTTTGTGCCACACAACTCTCCGGCTTATGTTTTAATATATGATTTTTCATAAAAGTCTACTCTCTAGTGATAATGTGTAAATTCCTTCGCGCTTCCAGTTTTAACCAGCATAGTTACGGGTAAGGTCGAGTTATGTGCTCGCCGTATGGTAGATTATAAATGATACACGCATTTGTGGTTTTTGCAGCTTCAAGAATTGTTACTCCGCTGGATCGGCGCTGGGAATTTACAAACATACTTGAAAAATAGCAACATTCTATATTTCATCAGGTTTTTGTGAAGCTAATATAATGGAATAAAAATAATAATTTCAAGTTAAACAAGATGTTCAGTAAAGAACATATAACCTACTTTCTCCTAAATCCATGGGTATAGTTATAATTCTTTGTCCTTTTCAAGGAGTATAATTTAATGTTGGTTGTAGTAGCTTGTTGAAATACAACGTGCTATACAGATACTATACTGTGATTGATTAAATCCTCACCTGAATTATATATATACACACACACACACACACACACACACACACACACACACACACACACACACACACAAATACAGCCATCTCAATAACACAGGTTATCAGAAAAAATTCAACACCCATCCAAGCACACGGGGCTAAATGACCATGATGTCCATGCATCTCAAATGAAACAACAACAACAACAACAACAACAACAGCTTCCTACCCAAATCCTTCCTCGTATAAAAGTACACACACTAGTAAGCCTACAGACATCACAGTGACACAGGCTATCAGACAACTTCTACACACACCCAAGTACACGGGGATACATTACCATGATGCCGCAAAACCAGTATAGAATCAACAACAAAAACAACAACAACAACAATAGACTCTACCATGGATCAAGGACAACGAATTTTAATCGCTGTATTCGAGTGTTGAAATATGTGGTGTTATTAGTTTATACATAACATTTTCGATTGCAAATACACACTATATATGCTTAACAATAGAACGTGTGAGTAAATCAATAAATACAAAAGTTCCCCTCCGAAGGATTTTTAACGCTCGTAAAAAATCCCCTTTCGGGGCAAAATTCCGGCACCCCGGCGTCTCTAAAAGCCAGGGTTGTTAAAAGGGACGTAAAACCAATAACATTATTATTATATCTTAAAAAATCCGATGCTTCAAAGGACAAGGAGAGACAAAGTAAGGAACGAAACAAACAGGACAGAGGCTGGCATAGATATCAGTGCTACAAAATATTTGCAGAAGCAACGATTAGGATGGTATGGGCATCTTCAAAGAATGGGAGATGAGAGGACACCAAAAGCTTATTTCAACAAGATTATCCCAGGAAAAAGACCAGTAGGAAGACCAAAGAAGAAATGGTTGGACCAAATCACGGATGATCTTGAAGACAAAGGGCTAGACTGGAGAAGGACCCATGAAGACCAACTATTCATGGACAGGAAAAGGTGGCGAGGGCTCGTTAACAGCACCCGGGCGACTGGAGCTGGAATTTGATGATGATGATGATGATGATGATGATGATGATGACTTCGGCCGGGTTTGAACCCGCGATCTTGGGCATAGAAGCTCAGCATGCTATCAACTACGCCACCGAAGCCGCTAATGTCATTATTACCAACTACCTCATGGTATAGCACTCCCTACTGGTATAAATTTTATTTCGGAAATAGTGGTTTTGGTTATACGAATGAGATTACACTTCATCGTCATCGTCTACCTCGTCGTGCAGTGGTTAGTGTTCTTAGCTGTTACACATGAGGTTCAAGTTCGATTTCTGGCTCTGCCAAGACGTTTAATTCTGATGTTAGGTATGGAACGGGGTACACTCAGCCTTGTGAGGCAAAACGAGAAGAGCTCAGCTATCCATGAAGTACTTTCCCGTGGTATCCCACTTCTATTTTGGGATGGTTCATAACTTAAGACAAGGCTGGCTCCTTCCTGATCATGTGCTCACAGTAAAATACACAAACACACCATTTCGGACACCATACGCACACAAGTTATATTGAAATTTATTATCGTGTTGTAAGACATTTTTTTTGTGTTGCCTTAGTAATCGAAATTTATTATTTTTCAGTCGGTCAACACGATTATACCCAAGAGTAATAGGTATTTCCGTAAACCTCCGTGACTTAGGCGGCAGCACGCCGGCCTCTCACAGCTGGCTCCGTGGTTCAAATCTCGGTCACTCCATGTGAGATCTGTGCTGGACAAAACGGAGGCAGATAGGTTTTTCTCCGGGTACTCCGGTTTTCCCTGTCAAAACTTTCATTCCAGCAGCACTCTCCACTATCATTTAATTTCATCTGTCATTCATTTAATCATTGCCTCAGAGGAGTGTGACAGGCTTCGGTAGCCGGCACAGTTCATATCCTCGTCGCTAGATGGGGACTTATTTCATTCCATCCCTGACCCGGTCAGTCAACTGGAAGCAGGCTGTGGATTTTTCAGTAATAGGTGTTTCCCTTATCATGAAGAAAAATTACATGTGTATTTATTAATCTCAACCAAGAGCATTTATTAATCTCATGTAAATTGTTTTCAGGATTAGGGAAACGCTCATTAGCCTACTATTGGGTACAATCGCGTTGACCGACTGAAAACATTAAATTTTGCTTACATCGAAATCTTAGAACTATTCTTCAGAATAACTATTCAGTCGGTCGACACAAGTGTACTCAATTAGGGCGGGAACTTATTTTATCACCCCGTAAGAACTGAAATGCAATAAGCCCACCACTTCCAGGATAGCTGAAGTGAAAATTGAACCCACGAGGTTGAGTGTACCCCGTTCTAGCCCTCAGACCAGAATTAAATTTCTTGGTAGAGACGGTAATCTAACCCTGACCTCCACTCATCAAATGTGATAATAGCCTATTCTGGACCGTATTTGCACAACTTCGAGAAACGTGGAGTTTCCCCGCCATTAAAAAGAGAACTTACTTCATCGGTAGGAACAGTTACCCGCCTCCGCTCCGCAACCGCTCCGCAACCGCACTACTTTTATCCGCATCCGCACGTTTGTTATGCAAATCTGCTGGCATTACAATAATATTTTTAATGTAGTAGCATAAAGTATTAAAGCAACACATTTAGACATTTTAGGAGAAATTCATTTCCCTAGGCTACGTGTGAATCGCAAGGCAATGTTGACTGAGGTTTGTCCCTATGAGTAACGGCAAGTGAAAGAGCTGGTGGCTAATTATAACACTTTTTGTTTTCGTATTGCCTCGGGCGCCGAGTGCATGCCGAATTTCATTCTTCCTTGAAGCACTATGAAAGTCAAGGAGATTAGATATCTAAGCTCCTTGAACACTATAGCGCTTTCTAGTAGAGAAATGCGGAACTTTATGTTGGCGGAAACTTCCCGAGATTAATTTTGGCATTATGAACGTGGCCTACTGAATTCAAACATGCCAACATTGTATGAAATGGTGTCGTAATTTTTGTCGGCTTAAAAAAAAAAGACAGTTACCACGGCCAGGAGAGAACCTGCAAGTTTGGGGTTAGTAGAGCGACACGTTGACCACTCACCCACCGTGGCACGCATTATAATGTTACGTGCTACCCCCTAGTGGCACCATTGTTAACTGGATTAAGGTGGGTATAAAGCACAACACCAATTACTGCTTAAAGAAATAATTAATTTTATTGCAGCCAGAAAAATACACTACTCAACAGCAATCATTACCTTACTCCAGTTTCCTCACGTCGAGAATACTTTCCCTTTCACTTGTCAACAGACCACAGTTAATCCTCTTCGCTAATGAGTCCGCTCCCGTACGCTCGCTGGAAATAGCTGCACTAGGTCTGTCACTGTACTATACACTGTTTCACAAGCACCACAATCACTTCCTCGGTGTCAAGAGAATCAGCTTCACTAGGGGTTTCGCAAGTCACCACACTTCTGTCGCTCAAGATAATCGCTCGCACTAGCTCGTAAAACACAAGAACAACCACTGCTTGACGGGTCACTCTTATATAGCAGGCCGGTGACTCAATAAATGCTTCTAGATCCATCCAGGGTTCACGGCTTCTCCAGGTTTCCATCGCTGGTCCAGTCACGAATATTCTGGACTATCCCTTTGTCCTAGTAGCCCTGTTGCATAAGGCACACGCAATACAGGAGGCAGGCCACAGCCCAGCCCTGGGGCAGTTGTGACTCATGCAGCGAGTGATGACACAAACTCACAGCCGTAACACCACCCCCTTCCTAAAAAGGCTGATCGTCCCGATCAATCATTGGTCCGCCTGTGTCCCTCCGTAGGCTGCCAGGCGATCTCGGTGCACGATCTTCATCTTTGCCCTCGGGCTCCGCTGGATCCTGTAGACGACATCGTTGATCCGTTTCACGACTCGGTACGGGCCCTCCCAGGACTTCTGCAGTTTGGGTGACAGGCCTTTCTTCCGTAATGGGTTGAAGAGCCAGACCAGGTCGTCCTCGTGGAATCCGCCGTCATCCGTCTGCTGGTCGTATCGGGTCTTCATTCGGTCGGTCTCGATCCGTAGTTTCCTCCTCGTGAACGCGTGTACGTCCTCCAGTTGGTCGACCAGTTCTTGACAATACTGGCTTACCGGGATCGGATCATTCCCAGGTCGGCCGAAGGCAAGATCGACAGGTAGACGGAGCTCCCTCCCAAACATGGCCCGGGCCGGTGTGCACCCGGTGGCTTCATGCACGGCGGCGCGGTAGGCCAGGAGAAATAGTGGAAGATGCTTGTCCCAATCCCTCTGGTGCTCGCTGACGACTATTCGGAGATGGTTCTCGATGGCGCGATTGAATCGCTCTACCATCCCGTCGGACTGAGGGTGTAGCGGCGTTGTCCTTGTCCTCCGGATTCCCAGCAGCTGGCATAGGTTCTGGAACACCTGCGACTCGAAGTTCCTCCCTTGGTCGGAGTGCAGCTCCAGGGGTACTCCGTACCGGCTGACGAATTCCTTCACCAGGGTCTCTGCAATCGTCGCGGCTTCTTGGTTAGGGAGCGCATACGCCTCCGGCCATTTGGTAAAGTAGTCGCTGACGACTAATATGTAGCGGTTCCCTGCCTCGCTTAACGGGAATGGCCCAGCAACATCGATGGCCACTCTCTCCATGGGGCCGCCCACGTTGTAGGTCTTCAGTGGACCCCGTCGTTTTCGTCCTGGGCCCTTGCTGGCTGCGCAATCGTGGCACCTCGCGCAGTAGTTCTCCACGTCTGTTCGGCGTCCGATCCAGTAGAACCGCTCTCTCAGCTTCTCCAGGGTCTTCTTTATCCCTAGGTGTCCACCAGATGATCCTCCATGAACTTCCTTCAGGACTTCCTCCGTCATAGCCTTTGGAACGACGACTTGTTCCCGAGATGTCTTCCCGTCGGTGCTCTCCCAAGTACGGCAGATGAGGCCATCCCTTACAATCAGCGAGTCCCACTGTGCCCAGTAGGACTTAAACTTTGGGCTGCAGTCACTCACAATGTTCCACCCGGGTCTGGGGACACAGGCCCTCTTCCATTCGGCTATCAGTCCCAGGTCATCATCTTCTGCTTGTGCCCGCGTGAAAGATTCGCGGCTCCAGTTCCCTTGAAGTTCCACAGTAGTCCGTCGGCACAGTATCCCGGTGTTCTCCTCCCTTCGGGCACAGAAGGTGCAGTCTTCGGGGCACGGTCTTCGTGACAGGGCGTCGGCGTTAGAATGCAGTTGGCCTTTCCTGTGCTGAATCTCAAAGTTGTACTGTTGAAGCCTCTCTAACCACCGCGCGAGTTGACCCTCCGGCTGCTTGAAGTTCAGGAGCCACCGCAGGGATTCATGGTCGGTCCTGATGAGAAATTCTTGCCCGTACAGGTACTTGTGGAAGTGTTCAATGGTCTTCACCATGGCGAGCAGCTCCTTCCTGGTGACGCAGTAGTTCCTTTCTGGCTTTGACAAGGCCTTGCTGAAGTAGGCCACTACTCTCTCCTCGCCGTCCACTACCTGCGACAGGATTCCCCCTATGCCAAAGTCGCTGGCATCGGTATCGACGATGAACCTTGTTCCAGGTCTGGGGTAGGCCAGAATAGGCGCGGTGCACAGAGCCTGCTTGAGTTGCTCGAAGGCACTGTGGCATTCTGCTGTCCACGTGAAGATTTGGTCCTTCTCAGTCAGTCGATGTAAAGGTTTGGCGATGTCGGCGAATCCCCTCACGAAGCGACGGTAATAAGTGCAGAGTCCCAGGAAGCTTCGTAGTTGGGACTTGTCCTTCGGAACTGGCCACTCCCTCACAGCTACGGTCTTCTCTGGGTCAGTGCGCACCCCTTCCTCGGAGACGATATGCCCAAGGTACTGGACCCGCTTCTGGAAGAGCTGACACTTCTTGGGGCTCAACTTCAGCTGGGCAGCCCGTAGCTTCAACAAGATCTCCTTCAGGTTGCTGTAGTGCTCCTCGAAGCTTCTCCCCAGAACGATGACGTCGTCTAGGTAGACCAGGCAGGTCTTCCAGTGTAGTCCCCTCAGAATGGACTCCATTAGCCTTTCGAAGGTCGCAGGAGCGTTGCACAGACCGAATGGCATGACGGTGAACTGCCAGAGCCCGCTGCCCACAGAGAACGCCGTTTTCTCGCGGTCCTTAGGGTGGACCTCCACCTGTCAGTAGCCACTCTTCAAATCCAAGGTGGAGAACCACCTTGACCCTGATATGGTATCCAGCGTGTCGTCGATCCGGGGTAGAGGGTAGCTTCCTTCTTCGTGACGTCGTTCACCCGCCTGTAGTCCACGCAGAACCCTGTGGAACCGTCCTTATTCCTCACAAGCACGACCGGAGAACTCCAAGGACTATGTGATGGCTCGATCACCCCTTGCTCCTTCATCTCTTCTACCATCCGGTCGACTTCGGCTTGCTTGGCGAGCGGGACACGTCGGAATGGGGCCCTAATCGGTGCGCTGTCCCCAACGTCGATTCTGTGCTGGACCAAGCTTGTCCTGCCGAAGTCTTTGCTCCCCACGGAGAAGATATCCTGGAATTCGCGTAGCAGGTCCTGAAGTTGGCGTGATTGTTCCTCGATAAATGGTCCTGGGATCCTTGGTACAGCTTCAGTAGTTCTTCTGGCAGTGTGCGTCTTCTTCGGTTGTCCGTCTGCAGGTGTCTGTCTGTCGTATCTGTGATGCGGGCAATCCAGGTAACGGGCTCGCAGACTCCTAGGTTGGTGTCCCGGTGAACCGTAATGTCGTAGTCGTTCAGGTTTGACAGGCGGACGTACGGCCGAGACGTCGTGTTGATGAGAGTCTTGGCAACTAGCAATCCTTTTGTCTGGATGTCCTCATATTTTGGTTCGATGACAGCCGCCACTCCCTCAGCAGTTCCGTCGACAATTACGGCAGCGCTGACCTCAGTCCTGGCGGGAACGATGACGTCTTCTCTCAGCCTTACTCGTCGTGCGGTGATGGACTCGTGCGCAGGTTGCAAAGCAAGTTCCTCACCTCCGAAGTGCAGAGTGTTGGTACTCAGATCCAAGATGATGTTGTTCTGGTCCAGGAAGTCCAGTCCAATGATCACTTCATTTGATACGTCGGCCACAAGCACTGGATGCTTTATTGCCCGTCGACCAATGACGAACTCCAGTGATGCTCCGCCATGTACCGGTGCGGTCTCTCCGGTCGCGGTTATTAGCTGGAGGTTCCTTTGTGTGGGTTGAACTCTCCACTTCGGGATCACGGTGGGGCTGACGATGGTCCTCGATGCTCCCGTGTCGATTAGCATGGGCCAGCTCTCTCCGTTGATGACTCCGTCGACCATCAGGCTGCTATTATCCCTCCGTAACTGCGTCACACGAACTTGGACTGCCGGGACTTGACGACTGCCACAAGCCAACCTTTGCCCCCCCTAGGCTGGCTGATACTTGCTTTCCTGGGCCGCGCGGTTTCCCTACGACTGACTGTCCCGACGGAAACCCTTGGCGGCGGCGATCACCGCAGTCCTTGCTCAGGTGGCCTCTCTTACGGCAGGTCCAGCAGGTCGGTAGTCCTCTTCCGGGCCGCCTCTCCGGAAGTCCTTCGGCTACGTTTTTGCTGGTGGTACCGCGACTATCGAAGAAACGGCTTAGCGCCTCCATTAATTCGTCGGCCAGGGGCTGGGTCTCGTTGGTTTTTACTGGTTGGTGGACGTCCACTTGACGCACCCGCGCGTGCATTCTGGATGCCTGTTTTGCCGTCTCGAACTCAAGTGCGTGGCTCAGCGCATCTGCCAGGGTCTTATTGCGCGCGAGACGCAGC
The DNA here is from genome assembly GCA_946902985.2 of Meconema thalassinum. Lineage (NCBI taxonomy): Eukaryota > Metazoa > Arthropoda > Insecta > Orthoptera > Tettigoniidae > Meconema > Meconema thalassinum. The sequence continues at coordinate 490,185,424 of OX336388.2, read as the reverse complement.
ACCTGTTGAGTGTCCGAGTCCCGTAGCCCGTCGGTGAAAGTCTGCGTCGCTATCTGCTCCAGAAAGTCGGCCGGCGCTGTTGGGTAGGCGAGCCTTACGAGGCGTGCGATGTCCATCTCGAACTCCTGCAGGGTTTCCGCGTTCTTCAGTACCCGGGTCCGGAGCTGCATCTGATAGGCCTGCTGAAGATGGCTATCTCCATATCGGGACTCCATATGGGCGATCAGGGAAGCGTAGTCCTGGGATCCAGTCGGGATGGCCTGAAGGACGTTAAGGGCGTCACCTCTCAGCGCTACAATGAGAGCTGTAGCCTTTTCTGTGTTGTTCCAGTTATATATGGAACAGGCCGCCTCGAACTGACGTAAGTAGGTGCTCCACGGGACCTTTCCGTCGAAGGTTGGGGGCGCCACTCTGCTATGTCCCGTTCCTGATATTCCCGGTGTAACGGTGGGCGGGCGTTGGCGCAGCTCGGCAACTTCCTCTCGTAGAGCGTTGAATTTCTCTTCCACCCCCGTCAGCGGGCGTTGGCGCAGCTCGGCAACTTCCACTTGTAAGGCGTCGAACTTCTTTTCCACTGCCGTGACTTCCTCACGCAGACCCAGTTCTAATTTCTTCAGGTCCTGTCTCAACTTATTCTGACCGTCTTCCATCTTCTTCTGGCCGTCCTCTATCCTCGTCAGGTCCTCCGCTAGCTCCTTCTGGCTGTCTTCTAGTTTGGCAGTTAGGTCCTCGGCTAACTTCTTCTGGCCGTCCTCCATCTTTTTCTGGCCGTCCTCCATCTTCTTCATGTCCTCCGCTAACTTATTTTGACCGTCTTCCATCTTCTTCTGGCCGTCTTCTAATTTGGCAGTTAGCTCCTTGGTTAAATTCTTCTGGCCGTCCTCTATCTTGGTTTCCATGCCATTTAACTTTTCTAGCAATGCTGCCAATTTCTCCTCCATTTTAGTTGTTTGTCTTGTAAAGGGCATGCACTCACAGAAAAATTAGAGAAAATGACCTGCTCGGGTTTTGAAACCAGGACCATCAGGTGTTGTGCTTGAGTTCGTAATCCGGCTTCTGACACCTGTTGTTACGTGCCACCCCCTAGTGGCACCTTTGTTAACTGGATTACGGTGGGTATAAAGCACAACACCAATTACTGCTTAAAGAAATAATTAATTTTATTGGAGCCAGAAAATACACTACTCAACAGCAATCATTACCTTACTCCAGTTTCCTCACGTCGAGAATACTTTCCCTTTCACTTGTCAACAGACCACAGTTAATCCTCTTCGCTAATGAGTCCGCTCCCGTACGCTCGCTGGAAATAGCTGCACTAGGTCTGTCACTGTACTATACACTGTTTCACAAGCACCACAATCACTTCCTCGGTGTCAAGAGAATCAGCTTCACTAGGGGTTTCGCAAGTCACCACACTTCTGTCGCTCAAGATAATCGCTCGCACTAGCTCGTAAAACACAAGAACAACCACTGCTTGACGGGTCACTCTTATATAGCAGGCCGGTGACTCAATAAATTCTTCTAGATCCATCCAGGGTTCACGGCTTCTCGAGGTTTCCATCGCTGGTCCAGTCACGAATATTCTGGACTATCCCTTTGTCCTAGTAGCCCTGTTGCATAAGGCACACGCAATACAGGAGGCAAGCCACAGCCCAGCCCTGGGGCAGTTGTGACTCATGCGGCGAGTGATGACACAAACTCACAGCCGTAACAATAATAATACTTAGTCGTCGGATGTACCCGCGTAGGCATGCGCAGGCAGGTCCTATAAAAGATTTTGTTTTGGTATAAGCTGAAGGAAGTAGGAGACTTCTGTTACTTAGGAAGCAGAATAACCAGTGATGGACGAAGCAAAGAGGATATTAAAAGTAGGTTGGCTCAGGCAAAGAAAGCATTTCTACAAAAAAGGAATCTGCTGATATCGAATATAGATTTAGGTATTAGGAAGTCATTTTTGAAAGCCTTTGTCTGGAGCGTGGCGCTCTATGGAAGTGAAACTTGGACTATTGGTGCAGCAGAAAAGAGGAGAATTGAAGCATTTGAAATGTGGTGTTACAGGAGAATGATGAAGATCAGATGGGTAGATAGGGTTACAAACAAAGAGGTATTAAGACGAGTGGGAGAGGAGAGATGTTTCTGGCGACTGCTAATGAAGAGAAGAGATAGGTTGGTAGGACACATACTAAGACACCCAGGAATAGCAAGCTTAGTTATGGAAAGAAGGGTCGAGGACAAAAACTGTAGGGGTAGACCAAGGTTAGAATATGTTAAACAGATTGCCTCCGATGTAGGGTGTCGGAGCTATGTAGAGATGAAACGATTAGCTCAGGACAGGGAGGCATGGAGAGCTGCATCAAACCAGTCAAAAGACTGAAGACTCAAACAACAACATAAGTCAACACTAATTGAGGGCATTTCCATGACTGGCTTCTCTATTATTCTCATACAATCCAAGCGAAATCAAATAGGGAAATAACAAGAAACGTGAAAGACGCAGATCTTAGCAAACTAAAATTACAGTATTTAAAAATCCAGTTCAACATTGTATTCTTGAAACTATCCGCAAATTTATTCTAAACATTATCTGCAGGTTATCTACTATCTGCACAGCCATGCAAACTATATCCGCATGGTGAACCATTTTGCGGATATCCATGGGTTTATCCGCGGATATCCGCATCCACGCAGGGCTTTTGTTATTGGTTATTTTCTGTGCTGACGTAAGTAGAGTGTGAGCTAGTTTCACTGTCGTAATACACGAACAAAATACCAGTACTGCACTCGAGTACTGAAGGAATCAATAGCTAAAACATACTCGCTTGACACATTCACGTTTTTGGTGCTCTCACGTCAATGTCTGTAAGAAGAGAGTTGAATTAGGTCTATCACATCCGGAGATAACTACTTTTTAACACGGTATTATGGTCTAATTATAAATAACGGAGGGAATTCATGTTTTGACCTAGCCTGGATTAATGACGTATGTACGCTCATTCTCACGAGTTTCAGTTCTCGCCTCTTCCGGGGACAAGTCGCAGGAGAGGCGCCTGTCTCTGGCGCCACAGCCACTGGAACCGGTCCCAAGTCACTCCAGTTGTCATCACAGGTAGCGCAGAACTTTGTGCCAACTTCAAATAGGAATCCTAGTTTAATATTTGGGTCATTGAAATGCCTGACTATTATACTAATTTTCTAGCATTTTTATTTCATTACTCACAGGTAATGTAACGAGTACTTATCTAAAGGATGTTAAAAGCACGAGTTGATGTTGAAGGTTGTTTTAAGTGGCGGAATAGTGAGGTCATATGCACAAAAAGTACAAATTGATTCAATAACTGTGACTATTTCACGAATAAATAGGAATGAATGTATAACCACAGGGGTTCTGAACCTTTTTGTGAGATTGTGAGCACCACCCACATACCACACCAAGTACCTGAGCACCATTAAATCGAATATAATAATTATAACACTAATAATAATAATAATAATAATAATAATAATAATAATAATAATAATAATAATAATAATAATAATAATAACTACAACAAAATCTTTAACCAATGACATAGAGAAACAAGAAAAGAAAATTTTAAGAAAAAGTTTTGGCCCAGTTTGTATGGAGGGAATATTGAGGAAAAAATCATCCCAGGAAATATATTGTACTAGCAGTAGTACCCGGCTTCGCCCGGTGGAATGATAATATTTCAGTCTCCTTAACACTCAACGTCATAAATTATATTTATTTATGTATTCATTTCTTACATTATCAAACCCAGTGACAATGTTTATACTTAAGTCACTATGGGAGGCTCTGTAAAATAATGATCATTCTCGTGATATTTGTCTTCAGTCCGAGTCGAGATATGTCGTTAGCGGTCCCAGAATTCGTGACATCTCAGTCGTAGAAGACTTTATGTGGCGGTTAGAAATATAATGGACTTAAAATCTAGGTCATTTGCCCCCAATGACGTTGAGGGCGTAACATCTAGGTAATTTGCCCTACTGATCAGGATGATATTGAAAATTACTACATAACTGACATATGAAACTTAGAAAATAATAGAAAAAGTTATTTTTAGGACTCATATTTCGGGAAAGACTTGATTATTTTTTGCCACAGAGCTCTCACTTAGATCGCTATCTGGTTAAAAGTTTCGTCTTGTTAAGGTTTAAACTGTACGATAAATGTCTCAAGCAATTCCTCCAAGAAGCTTCCAGATTTCGCAGTCGATATATCGTTAACGTTCCTGAGCATCCAGTTGTCTTTTCTTCTGACGCAAAACATCTTCTACATAGTGATGATGAACATAGAAGCGACTACTGGCACATGTAACTTATCAACGAATGGGAAAAATTGATACTTTAAAGGAATGAGAGGTCATTTTCCCTTTTGATGAGGATGACAATGAAGACTACTACTACTGAACGGGTATATCAAACTTACAAACTAATGGAAATACACATTTTAAAAATCACAGGCGATGAAGACTGTGGTGTTGCTTAGTAGTACTGTATAATGGACGTAACATCTAGGTCATTTGCCCTTTTGATGAGGATGATAATGAAGAAGACTGCTACTGAACGGGTATATCAAACTTACAAACTAATGGAAATACATATTTTTTAAATCACAGGCTAGGTAGACTCTGGTGTTGCTTAATAGTATAATGGACGTAACATCTAGGTCATTTGCCCCTTTGATGAGGATGATAATGAAGACTACTACTACTACTACTACTGAACGGGTATATCAAACTTACAAAATAATGGAAATACGCATTTTAAAAATCGCAGGCGATGAAGACTGAGGTGTTACTTAGTAGTATAATGGACGTAACATCTAGGTCATTTGCCCTTTTGATGAGGATGGTAATGAAAACTACAGTTGAATTGACACGACAAACTTACAAACTACCGTGATAGAAATAAATATTTCAAAATTCACAGGCGATGAAGACTTATTGTGTGTGGTGATTAGTGGTATAATGGGCGTAACATCTAGGTCATTTGCCCTTATGATGATAATAATAAGGTAATGAAAAATGACTACTAAACGAACATGGTGTAATTTTAAATCTGATATAGGTAATTCAGATCTCTACCTTCGATGTCTTCCAAAGTCTGAACGTTATTTCCTGGCTTAGGCCTATACTCGATGCGTGTAGTGAAAGAGCTTATCGAGTACAGCTCGGGTCCAAGCTGCACAAACCTGAGAATATCGCAGATGATGTCGAAATATGATGACAGACGTTTGGAGGGGGGGGGGTTCCCGGTCCAATTCACATTGACCGGTGAATCACTCATTCTTTCGTAACTCTACAGTGGTTTGAGCAAAGACCCTGTATGAACATCAGCATAGTCAGCAATACCAGGTAACACGGCGGGGACTCGACATTTCTCTCATGTCACCTCGCGATGAATCAGTAAGCTATTCTCACATCTGCCCCCTCCTCCCCCCTCGACACACCAGGGTCTCACAACTTGTGAGACGTGGGTTTGCGACCACGGGACCCCAGCTGAGTCCGGCATTGCTTCTACTTACTGGTGCCGGGCTCCTTTCAGTTCTCTTTCCTGTCGGCCTCCCTTGGTCAAACTCTTGTTCTCTTCCGACCCCGATGGTATCAGTGTATCCGAGGCCTAACGACTCTTTCACTTTCCCGCCTTAATTGGCCCTTGTTTAATCATTCCTGATAGCCTCATTCTTCGAGGCGTCAGCCTTCTTTTTCTTTTCTTAATATCTCATGTCTTCTGCTCAAGACCCTCAAGGAGGCAGGGTGTATGTAGCCCCACCACTTCTGGTGCACCCTAGATAGTGCTACATCCTCAAGGGCTCATGGCTGGTGAATTCGGGAGCTGGCAACCCTGAGGGTTTCCTGAGCTGGGTCCGAGTTTACCCCTTCTTTCCACTGCCTTTGGGACGGACCCTGTCCTCTTTCCGGGAATGGAGTGGTCTGTCCACAATTTCAAGCAGACAGTGTTACTCGCAGGGTACCAAAGGGTAAGTATTTAAATTTTGGTTCTGATCGGTGAAACGGTGTAGATTTGTGCCAAAGGGCCTACATGCAGGGAATGGGGTGGTCTGTCCGAAATTTTAGGTGGACAGTGATACTCACAGGGTTACAAAGGGTAAGTATACACATTTTGGTTCTGATCGGTGAAACGGTGTAGATTTGTGCCAAATGGCCTAAATGCAGGGAATTGAGTGGTCTGTCCGAAATTTCAAGCAGGCAGTGTTACTCGCAGAGTTCCAGACGGTAAATAACAAATTTTGGTTGAGATCTGTGAAACGGTGTAGATTTGTGCCAAAGGGCCTAAATGCAGGGAATGGAGTGGTCTGTTCGCAATTTTAAGTGGACAGTGTTATTCACAGGGTACCAAAGGGTAAGTATACAAATTTTGGTTCTGATCGGTGAAACGGTGTAGATTTGAGCCAAAGGGCCTAAATGCAGAGAATGGGGTGGTCTGTCCGAAATTTCAAGTGGACAGGGTTACCCGCAGGGTTGCAAAGGGTAAGTATACAAATTTTGGTTCGGATCGGTGAAACGGTGTAGAAGTTTGCCAAAGGGCCTAAATGCAGGAAATGGGGTGGTCTGTCCGAAATTTTAAGTGGACAGTGTTATTCACAGGGTTACATAGGGTAAGTATACAAATTTTGGTTGAGATCTGTGAAACGGTGTAGATTTGGACCAAAGGGCCTAAATGCAGGGAAAGGGGTGGTCTGTCGGAAATTTCAAGTGGACAGGGTTACCCGCAGGGTTCCGAAGGGTAAGTATACAAATTTTGGTTCAGATCGGTGAAACGGTGTGGATTTGTATACATAACAGACAGACAGACAGACAGACAGACAGACAGACAGACAGACATTGAGCTTTATATATATAGATTTCTGAAAAAATATCTCACACATTTCGGAAAAGACGATTGAAATTTTAGGGACACGTTAACAGAATGAACAATAACAGACTTACTAAAAGGATTCTCAACCTGGCCGTTTCATAAAAAAAAACAGGAACAGCTGGCTTCGTGAAATTGAAACAGACCTCCAGGAAATCAATATCTCAGAAGACATTGTACGGGACAGATGTAAATTCAGAACCAAAATCGACAATCACCAATATGGAGACAAACCCAACACCAGAGCCACTATAATTTGGACAGAAAAACGAAGGAAGCAGCTTAGCGAGAGGATGAAGAGATTTTGGGAGGAAAAGAAGGCCAACACATCAATCGTGCTCCTGAGTAGGGCATAACTATGTAATAAAAAAAACTAACACAATAATGAAAACATGCTTCTCGTTTTCCTTTTCCTACGTCTCCGTCCTTTTGAAATGTTGAAATAGCTATGGATTCACCTCTCACCAGGCATGCCACAACTGCTTGCATGACTCATACAGATAAGATACATTCACGTGTGGACAGTCGAGTCGAATCAGCATCTATGGCGTTGCTCATAAAACAAAGATTTGCAATTTTTTATTGTAGATTAAAAATACTATTTCACAAACTGATAAAATTTCTGACTGTCAAAACTTGTAATGAAAATATTATTCTGATTCGTACAAAAGATTAAGAATGAAAGCAAGCTTGTAGTTTAACGTGACCGTTAATCTCGAGATCATGAGCCACGGGACCTCCTTTTTACGTGGAATCCGAACCACAGGACATGGCATTTCACGCCTTGGTGAGAGGCACACAGCTAGACCGCTGAGCGATTAAGAATGAATCTCAATGGAGATTGTGCTCGCAAGCACCAGGTTGAGATGGCCTGGTTTAACGTAATCATTTAAATTCTCGTGGGCATACCGTGCTTTAATGTGTTCAGAAACAATCTATGTTGCAGATGATCTCACTGTTCCGCCCCATAGAACAACACATCATCATTTGCTGTTCTTTGAAAACAAAAGAGCGACGTAATGCGCTGACAAAATCAACTCATAAGTATATCAATAAAATGGAGCATAAAAGCAGCAATCCTTTGTTTTGGTTCTTTACGAACAAAAGAAAGACTGAGCGTTAAAGGAACGTGTGACCAAGGAGTAATATGGAGGAGCTCTTAACGGCCAGAGAGTGCAAGTATTAGGAATAGGAATGTTATCCATCAAAAACGTGCTTACTTTTGACGCAGAAAGTATTGAAAGGACTGTAAATGCGCAAAACTCTTAATTCATAATGTACTACTTCTATTTAATTTAAGTCAGTTTAATCAAGCTAAAACTGATGGAAACGCATAGAGGCCTACATTGTGAACCCCCCATGGGTAACTTATTGCACGTGCTTCATATATTCGTTATTGTTCATTATTTCTCAGTGGGCTACTGTAATATATACATATAGTATGACGGATAGGCTATGGCAGAATATTTACAGCGAACATTCACCCTCGTGTATGTAAATGATCACTCATTACATAATCCGTCGATCAACCACGGAAATGCATACGGTAATTTTAATCATATCTGCAAACCAAGCATTACAATAACCAAAGCATACCGTATTATTTGCGATTAAAGACAGAGGTACGAGCAGCTATAATAGAGCCTTGACGGCGGCGTGTTCATTGCTTCGACTCACAGCGTGCTAGAGAGCTGACAGCGCCTTCACATAATTCTTGGGTGTGACAAAAGCTCAGCTAGTAGTACTCACTTTCAGTCTAAATCGCATTTGCGATATTGGAAGGGTAAGAGACTGGTGCCCTAATGGGCTCATTTTCCTCTCTTTGTGGAAGTATTTTTCAATTTGATTGTATTATTAGATTATTTTCTTATTAGTAAAAAAACTCCTAGTTCAATAATATATATTGAGATGCAGGAGTAGTCATTTATTCGAAGGGAGATACGTAGTTCGTTTTTGGTTTCTTTTGGCTTTATGATAATGCTTTCGTGAGTATTTGTGAGCACTAGACTAGTTTTTCGGCTCATGTGTAATGATGATAGACCTGAGTGGCTTTTGACTGTCGTTCATCATTAGGCGCTGGATGTTGTTAATTCGTCGCTCGACCATGTTTACAATTTATTGTAGTATTTGGCTGGTTATGTTTAAATGCTATAGATATTGTGGATTGGTGTTTTATTGTTGAATTAATTGATTTGGGATGGAATTGTTTTAAAATAATGAATTTATGCTTATTTTATAGATTTGCGAATTATTTAATGGCGATTTTTATTAATGGTTGGGTGATAATTATGCCTTCCGAGATGGTATTGAAGTGCTTACTAGGTTGTAGAGTTTCACTGATTTTTTGGAAAGTTGCCACCTCCAAGTAGGTGTTGAGCATATAAGATTTTATTATGCGTAAGTTACTAACTCATTAGGGTGACGAGATGTAATTAGGGGGGGGGGGGGATGTAATGAGGTGCCCTTATCGGGTCTGGTTGTCCGTGGTTTGTACTCCATTAGTGGTCCATGAGAGGTAGACCTCTGACTTCGCTAATGGTGTGTCTTTGTTGATGTTGCTTCCTTTAGGTGGTAATGTTGTCGTGGTTACCGTCCCAGTTGGTGGCCTGGTGTTGGGTGTCTTGGTGTTAGCGATAATAGGCATGTTTAGTTATCGAAATAGACAGGGTGATCATAATGTTAATAATTGAAAACGGAACACCTAAATGTTATTGTAAAGAAAACGTTCGTTTTACATGAACATAATTCAGTGTTTCTGCCTGTTTTACTATCAAATTATATTGAAACAGCAGGTGAATTGTTAAATCATTCTATTAATAAGGACGGTGATAACATCAGAAAGTAGTTGTTTTTGTCGATTGATTTAGGGACTTTGCGACATCGTGGTCATATATCCTCATGCACTTGGGTGTGTGTAGTTTGTCTGACAACCTGTGTATTTGCAATTCAGATGAGGATTGGGAAGGAGGCGGCCGTGTCCTTAAGTTAGGAATCATCCCAGTATTTGCCTGAAGTAGAAGTGGGGAAACCACGGAAAGACACTTCCAAGATGGCTAAGATGGGAATCGAACCCGCGTCTTCAGAGTGTACCTCGTTTCATCACCAAGACCAGAATTAAATTCTTGGCAGAGCTGGGAATGCTAGCCACTACGCAACGAGGCAGACTATCCACTCAAAACTAAACCGAGAATTGTATGAAATATTTTAAAATATCAATTTATTTGAACGTCATTATCACGCGGTACGTCTACTATTGTCTATTGACGACCGACAGCTATGCTTTCTAAGGCGTGGTGCTAGGCCATGGTGCCAAGCAGTTTACGGACGTGGGTTCAAATCCCCGTTGTCGGCCGTCCATCAAATGGTTTTCAGTGGTTTCTCATTTTCAGTTGGAGGTAAATGCCGAGACGGTACCTTCTAATTGGCCACGGCCGCTTCCTCCTTGCCCAGTTTCCTTCACATTCCTTCAATTCAACTCCCAGCCGTAAAAACCATCCACCACATAGGGGTTTGTGTGATCTCTTTACCGACCCCGTTGAAACGGGATTAATGAAGCCTACTTTTCAACTATCGGTGCGTGATGGGGCAGTGGTCAAGCTGCTTGCCTCTCACCGGGTTCGATCCCGGGCAATGCGTGCGAGATTTTCGAAGTGAAATATATTACGTCCTGCGATTCAGATTCAACGTAAAAATGGATGCCGCGTGGCTTATGATCGAGAGATAACAGTCGCATTAAACTACAAGCTTCCTTCCTTTAGCTTTTCTTCTACTAATGACGTTCTGGAAAATGTATAGGGGCGTTTAATTATAGAACCCCCAGGGGCTATTGATCAGTGGGATGTGGGTTGGCGACCACGGGAACCCAGTTGACTCCCGACATTGCTCTCACTTACTTGTGCCAGGCTCCATTTTAGTCATCTTTCAAGTCGACCTCCCTTGGTCAACTTGTTCTCTTCCGACCCCGACGGTATTATGGTATCCGAGGCCTAGGGAGTCTTTACCTTTCCAGCCTTAATCGGCCCTTGCCTCATCTTTCTTGATCCCTCATTCCTCGAGTGGTCAAACCTCTTGTTTCTTCATATCGCCTGCTCTTTGCTCAAGGCCTTAAAGGAGGCAGGGTGTGTATAGCCCCACCACTTACGGTGCACCCTATTTTTTCTACACCCTCAAGGGCTCACGGCTGGTGAGTTCGGAAATTGGCGACTCCGAGGGATTCCTGAGCTGGGTCCGGATTTTCCCCTTCTTTCAGTGCCTCTGGGGCGAACCCTTTCCTCTTTCCCTTTCGTATCTGCCTTTCATTACTCTCCTATCTTCCAAGTCCCTCAATCCTCCTTCTTCGAGGGTTGAGGACATTTCTCTTTCTCCCATCCTTTATTTCACTTATTCCTTTATTTCTAATTTGTTCTTCTAGTACGGTATGTAAGTCTGTAGTTTGAGTTCTAGTTTCCAGTCCATTTTTTCATTTTCACTAACACCGAAACTATTAGGGGCCGATAACCAAGATGTTAGGCCCTGTAAAACAACAATTGAGTCATGTCGTAAAATTATTTATTTAATTATTTTGTTTTATTTTATTTTGTTTAATTTTATTTTGTTTTATTTTATTTTGTTTTATTTTATTTTATTGTTTTATTTTATTTTGTTTCATTTTGATATTCCAGAAAACAAAAACAAAAAACACGAAGCAAAAAGCAAAATTCAGAAACAAAAGCAGAACACAAAAAAACAAGAAACACCAAGCAAAAAGCAAAATTTAAAAATAAGCAAAATCAGAATACAAACACAAAACCAAGAAAGAAAAAGCAAAAAGTAAAATTCAAAAGCAAAAGCACAAAGCAAACACAAAACTAAAAACCAAAAACACAAAGCAAAAAGAAGAAAAGTAGAAAACAACAAACACAAAAGATACGTGAGGCAAAGCCCAGAGAAACGTTTCTCGTGAAAATGATTCTTATTCACAAGTGGATTAAACGAGTTTTGCAACTGGACGACTGAATTGATTATCATCCATCAGCAATTTTAGAAATGCAGTGAACTGTTGCTGTAGCATGGACCTTCTGTGAAGAACTCTGGTGGAACCTAGATGTTGGTTATATTAAACATGAGCGATAGAAAGTACATACGGAGCGGGAAATTCGGTTGGCCTGCTTTTCCCTGAGAGGTGGGTGTTGACCTCGAAGCAATAATCACGACCCGTATGAGGAACTCCTTTGTAGACCTAGATACATAGAAACTGCATTAAATTGTGAAAACGAGCAGAGAGAAGCAAGCACACGGGGCAGGTTGAGACTGGCGCCAAGTTGACACGGGAGCCGGCAGCAAGCCGGTAGCTCAGGATACCGTATCGTCACAGCTACCGGGCTACTCTCAGTGCTAGAGGGCATGTATTGATGACAATTGAGTCGTCCAGTTGCAAAACTCGTTTAATCCACTTGTGAATAAGGAGCCGGGAATCGAACTCGGGCCTCTACGGTGACAGCGATGAATGCTAGACACTACGCAACGATGCGGACACAAATAGGCCTATAGGATACCTACTTGAAGATTAAGGGCAATTTTTCAAAGAATATATTAAAATTATAGATCATAATTCCCGATCGGGGTAATGCGCTCAGTCGTAAGTGTAATCGAAAAGGCACAGCCTATCTACGGACTGGGAAGACTATTGGGTTCGAAGCCCACAGTCTGATATCCTTGAAATGGTTTTCCATGGTTTGTCATTTTCAAATTTTGGCAAAGTTTTAACGGTATCATAGGCCATAGCTACTCACACCCAACTTTTACTCAGATTCATTGATCACCATTCATTTCACCTCCAATTAACACGTTTGACAAACTAGGCGACAGGAAGGGTATCTGGCCGTAAAATACAACTGCCACATAGAAAAATCATCTCGCTGAATCACCAATCTGATGGAAATAGGAATATTTAGTGGTAGAAACACTGCTAAGAATAATAAAATACTAGATGAAACCCGTCAAAACATGACGGACAATGGAAAACAAATTTACTGAAGAAGCTTCTTATATACGTTACATTCTTTGTACGATTACTTTTTAGCACTATTGCAACTTTAAGGGCGTCCAAAGATAGCACTCTCAGCATTGCAACATATTGCTGGTCATGACTGAAAACGTGATGAGGTCATCATCATCTTGCACAGTTTCCAGCCACTGGCCGGGTCTGTTTGGAACACAAGCCTCTCCAACGTCTTCTGTCTTCCCACCATCTCTCAGCCTCCACCCTTGTCCAGTCTTCTCCTCTCTTCTTCACGCTTTCTTCCACCCCCTTCAGCCACCTGTCTCTCGGTCTCCCTCTTGGTCTCTTTCCTTCCCACTTCGTCTCGTGTATCCTCCTGGGTATCCTCTTCTCCTCCATTCGTTTTACATGTCCATACCATCTAAGCCTAGATTTCTCTATACCATCCTGTAATGGTTCCTCCTTCATTAATTCTCTGGTCCTCTCATTTCTTATTCTGTCCCTCTTTGTAGCTCCAATACTGCTTCTCAAGAACCTCATCTCACTGGCCTGTATTTTGCTCTTCTCCCTTCCTTTCATAACCCAGGTCTCCGAGCCATACGTCAGGATAGGGACATAGTACGATATATGATCTACTTGCTGTTCTGAGGGACATCCCTGCTCCATAACATGCTTCTCACACTCCTCCGGAATGCTTCTGCCTGTCTCCCCCGCTCATTTATTTCTCTACCGTTTCTTCCATTCTCTTGTATCAGGCTTCCCAGATACTTGAAACTCTCCACTTTCTTCAGCTGTTCCCCACCAATTGTTATTCCCGTTGTGGTCCTTTCCTTCTTCCTTGTTGTGATCACCATCTCACTCTTATTTATGCTAAATTTCATCCCATATCCTTGTATTATTCCTTCCCACACGTCCAACTGTTCCTGTACCTCCTCCTCCTTGTTTCCACAATCATCAAATCATCCGCTAACACCATTGCTTTCATCTTTCCTTCCCCAATTACTTGTGCCGCTCGGGTCATTATGTCATCCATCACCACAATGAAAAGTAACGGTGATAGTGCACTTCTTTGTTTCAGGCCGTTTCTCTGTTCCACCCAGTCCGATCTCTCTCCTCCCACTTTCACACAGCTCACGCTTCCCTTGTACATCTCTTTTATCCTCCTTATAGTCCATTTTTCTACTCCTCTATCCTCCAGGGACTTCCATACTTTGTTTCTACATACACTGTCATATGCTTTCTCAATGTCCAGGAAGGCCATCAGTAGATTTGTTCCATACTCATAGTGCTGTTCTTGTAACTGACTTACAGCAAAAATCAAATCCACTGTGGACCTTCCTGCTCTGAAGCCATGTTGTTCTTCCCTCATCCCTCCTTCTATCCTTGTCCTAATTCTCCTTTCTAAAACTTTCTCAAACATCTTTGCACAATGACTCATCAGTGTTATTCCCCGATAATTTTTGCATTCTGTTCTACTACCTTTCTTGAAGATCGGGACAATTATTCCCTTTTTCCAGTCCTCTGGGGTCTTCCTTTCCTTCCATGCTGCCTTCATCACTCGGTACAACCATTGTATCCCCACCTCTCCTGCTGCTCTCACCATCTCCACACTCAACTCATCCACACCCGGTGCCTTCCCTCCTTACATCTTCCTCACTGCATCTTCCACTTCTTTCCATGTTAAGTCCTTTTCTGTTTGCAGTTCATCTACTGTACCTCTTCCCCGATTTCTTCTTCCTCGCCGTGGTTTCCATTTGGGTTCAGGAGTTCTTCAAAATATTCTTTCCACATTTTCTTCAGTTCTTCCCTATTTTCTATCCCTTGTCCCCTTTTGTTCACCATTCTGACATAATCCGTAGGATCCTTCCGCCTCTTATTCTTTACCATCCCATACAGGACCTTTTTTGTACCTTCACTATCCTGCTGGTCATGACTTAAAACGTGATGAGGTAAATAGCCCAATACGTTCAAGAGTTTCTCCTTGAGCTTGATTGATTGTGATAAAGTAGGCCGAGCGAATAGGACATTGTTGCCTATTAAAGGAAAATGTACTGTACCTGCAAGTGTTTTATCGGAAGGTGTTAAATCAAGTCGTAGGATTTGATCTCTCTGCCTAATATTACTGCACCTATTATATCCGAATCCAAGCAATTTCTTACATATTTCTTACAATTAATATATTACCATATATGAGTCCTTGGGAAACGTTCAGATTTCTAAGGAGCATAACTATGGCTCAAACGTTCGGAGTATGTGGAGGCGAATCACTTAATTCCAAGGAATTGAAAAATTCAATAATAGGGAAATGAAGTAGCTGGCTTTCATCTTCAGTATCCAATCTGTTAACGCTGATTTATGTGTTTGAACTACTGGATATAAGTTCAATGACTCTTAAATTAATATCATTACATTGTTGCAGCTTGGCAAATATTTTATATTCCAGCAGATCAATTTTACCCTCACAACAGTAAAGACCAAAGTAACCACGCATAGATTTTACGCAAGAGAAGTAACATGTAGAACAATGTTTACATTTGATCGTCAAAGACCTTACAGTACACTGTACTGCATAATATCTGGAATTGTTTCTGAAATGGCCTATTTATATTGGATTTTAAATGTGGCATCGTATTATTCGATAACACTATAGTGTCCTGCAATAACGGAGCCGCTAAATATTACATGGCAAATAATACTTCCATTGCCGAAATCAACTGCGTAGTTAGACTCAGTACTCTAAACAAATAATCATTAAACAATTGTCTTATACAATGAAGTTCAACATGACCGTCCAGAGACTTTCATACTCAAGTTGGTTGGTGAGGGGAATGCGATGAGACTGATCGCTTAAAATAAATTCCTTATAATTGTTCCTGCCAGCGAAATTTTTTGCGATAGCTTGAAAACGCAGCTCAGAATGACGTTCTTCATTTTGTTATAAACAGTACGAAACTGCTCTAAATAAGCAATTTCCATCACCTGTTATAGGTTATGACAGTACATTTTGCAGGGGAACATAGAATCCCTTCGCCAACTACTGGAACGACCATAGGCCTATACTCAATACTCACTTCGGCAGTCACCCTAATGGAGGCAGTTTTTGAATTATATGTCCCGTGCATGTCAAAAATCGTATTAACACATGGAGGCCCACCTATTCTTGTCTATCGCCCCGGAGACCCGGGTTACATTTCCTGCTCTGCCAAGAAATTGAATTCTGGTCTGAGGGCAAAAATGGGGCACATTCAGTCTCTTGAGGTATAACTAAGAAGAGGAAGGTTTAATTCCCACCTCGACAATCTTGGATGTGGTTTTCCGTGGTTTCCCACTTCCACTTAAGGCAAATACCGGGATGGTTCCTAACTTAAGACCTTGGCCGTCTCCTTGCCATTTTCCACCTTAATTACAAATACACACAGTAATGCAGCCATCACAATAACACAGGTTATGAGAGAAAATTTCACACATACACACCCAAGTACACGGGGCTGAGTGACAACGATGTCGGAGCCCTTCAAACGAATTATGTATGCCAAGTGTCTCTTATGGCGAAAGCAATTGTGGACACGCGCGAGTGCCTGGAAAACAACTTTTTTCTTTAATAATTTAAGAGTATATCGACGATGCATAATTATAACTTTTAGTCTAGGACTGCAGCCATTCATTATATTCAAAAGCTGCTGTCTGAAGGAAATAATCCATTTCATTATCGAAATAAATCAATGATGCACATTCGTATACGATCATACTGTTATTATATTTTATTGCCAGAACTTGGTTAATGTATGTTTTCAATTACATGGAAGCTTATTAAATAACTTACATTTTAGTGGAATTCTCACCGCCATTTTGTCATGACCTCAGGCGGATTGTGCGCATGCGTGAGGGGAAAGAATTCTGCTATTTTCTATATTAATTCAAAAATATACCGAGAGGGAATGTAGAAATATGTATCTTTAACAGACATAAAACCTTACTAATACTCCTTGATTAAACAATATTTCAGTGGTAAAAAAAAAAAAAAAATATCGGTGAGGGCTGGGATTGAACCGGTGAACCTTGGAACCACGGTCTGTCGCCTTAACCACATAGCTACTCGCGCACTCTTGTTCAGCAGCAGACGCAGCCTTTCTTTATCATTAAAAGCCGCTGTCTGAACGAAATAATCCATTTCATTATCCAAATAAATCAATGTTGCACATTCGTATACGTTCATACTGTTATTATATATTATTGTCAGAACTTGATTAATGTATGTTTTCAATTACATGCAAGCTTATTAAATAACTTACATTTTAATGGACTTCTCACCGCCATTTTGTCATGACCCCAGGCGGATTGTGCGCATGCGTGAGGAGCAAGAATTCTGCTATTTTCTATATTAATTCAAAAATATACCGTAATATATTTGTTTATTTTATAGACACTCTGCAAATCTAGAGGCCAAGAGCTTTCGTTAGAGTGCTCTACGAAGTAAATCGGTTCTGTCGTTCTCTCAATCTCGTGGTAACAAAAATCACCTTACTGTTTTAAATATATAGATGAAAGTGTACGCATGTGCACCCTGGGTCTGAAGAGGATTCCGGTGGTGTCATCCACCCCATCCACCATTTCTAGCGACGTCGCATTCCTAATGAGGACCAATATGTCACTGGCCCCTGCATTAAGCAACAATAACCACACGTATATAAGAATCTCCTATAGTTTTATGATAAACATAATCTGCACAACAAAAATTTATTTCCTTTTCCCCTCCCTCGAATTCATACTTTTTTTTTACGAGGGCGTCATGTTTAGCCTATTTACATTCATGAAAAAATAGGCTTATCAGATCACCTTTTGTCCGTGTGTTTGTGTGTGTGCGAGTGCGTATGTGAGTGTCCCCCTAAAATAAAATAAACGGCTGGAGCTATTTCAATAATAATAATAATAATATCGTATGGCCTCGGGTGACGGGTGCAAGCTTTGTTATTTGACACCCAGAGGGTAGCTTGCATGTTTAATTTAGTTGTTCCTTGAAGCACTATGAAAGTGAAGGAGGTTCGATATCTAAGCTACTTGAACACTATAGCGCTTTCTAGTAGAGAGATGAGGAACTTTGTGTTGGCGGAAACTGTCGAGATTAATTTTGCCATTATGAACACGGCCTACTGAATTCAAATAGGTTCTTTGACATGCGAACATCTTAACATGCGTGTCGTAATTTATGCTGCCTTTCAAAAATCACTTACCGTGGCCTGGAGCGAACCTGCAAGCTTTGGGTTAGTAGACCGACACGTCAACCACCCACCCACCGTGGCAAGTCAAGGGATTTCAATGAAACTCTGTAAGGTCATAGTACTATTTTGTCCGACCCCGACAGTGTTCTTTAAATTTTATTACGTCACACCAATCCAACATGGCGGCTGTGCGAATGATTTCACCGGCATTCTATATCTTCGAAACTATTACAGATATCACCCTGACATTTTGTACGGTGATAAAGGGCACTTCTAGAAGTTCACTTATGAGACTTGCAAAAACCTGTTAAGTACGAAACGAGCAAGACAGCCAAGCGAAGTTGAAACATTTAAGTAGTATTTTCTCACGATTCAACCATCCGAGTACAGTGAAACATGGTACAGCGAATGTTTATACACATTTTAATGCAGTGACGTCTAATTTAGTTCAATTGTTTACATAACCTCAAGATGGCGGCTGTGCGAAATTTCAAATGGAAGTTTTTATTTCTTGTGTCCTAATCATGCGATCGAAGTGACCTTTTGAATAATGAGCCTACGCAATAATCGTCATCTAATCTAATTTATAAAAGTGAAAGTCTGTATGTATGTATGTATGTATGTATGTATGTAGGCTATGTATATTTGTTCCGTATACAAATCTACACCGTTCCCCCAATCTCAACCAAATTTGGTATACACATAGTTTAGGACCCAGAAGGAACGGCTGGCTACATGAATTTTCGATAGTCTCTCATTCTTCTGATATCGGCCCTTTTGCACTCAAGCAAAGGCTAATAAAAATACATAAAATAAACTGATGAACAAATGGCAAGGAAGGTCGTTTCCAAGCAACAGTAGCTCAAGGTGAGACACGGCCGACTGGATGAGAGTTGCGCTCTCCACAACCGGTACAGAAAATGAGGCTCTTTACATGAAATCCCGTTAGTTACTCAACTGCTCACACAGCACTGTCAATCCTGTATAGCATGACAAAGACTTGACATTATTTTTCAATATTATTTCCGCAATATCAAAATGCAAATTATATCACAAAATACAATAGTTTGATATTCAATGATAGAAACTAAACATACATTTGCACCTTATTAAAATAGAATTTCATTAGGTTCAATCGATTTTTATAAAGCTTCATGAAATTTCCTGCTGAGTGGTTAGTACAGGAGTTATTTTGAAGAAACCGGTATTTCGGCTTCCTCAATAATATTCGTAATCGGTGATACCAATTTTTCTGTAATGGCGCTGGCAATACCGCAGCTGCGGTCAGGCTAATGAGTAGAGAGGATTAGAGTTCTGAGGAATGCAATCCAAACATTTCATACAAGAAATTCTTTCCACTGTGAGTACAACTTAAACCAGACTTTCAGTTTTCATTGCCGAAAAAGATATTGCTGAAATTGTAATTTGATGATGATAGCTGATGTTAAAGTGTCTAACATGGAGGTTATAGGCCTCTAATTCTTTGGGGTGAATATGAAAAATGATGATAAAATGAACACTAGAACTAAAAATAACTACAACTTTCAATCAACTTACGGATTAGGAGAAGAAAAGGACAAAACGGAAGGAATAAGGGAAATAAAATACAGGTAAAAGAAATGCTATCAACCCTCAAAAAATGAGAATTAATGGATTTGGAAAGGTGTGCCATGAAAGGCAGATAAGAAGGGAGATAGGAGAGAGTCCGCCCCAGAATCACTGGAAAAAGGGAAAAAACAGATCCAGCTGAGGTATACTCCAAAAATCAACAGCCGTGAGCCCTTGAGGGTGTAGCACTTGCAGTGGTGGGACCACACACACCCTGTCTCCTTTATGACCTTGTGCAGAAGGCAGGAGATATGATGAAAAGAGAAACAAGAGATCTGACCCTTTGAAGAATGAGGGTATCAGGAAAGGTTGAACGAGGTCAAATTAAGGCGGGATTTTGAAGACTCCTTAGACCTCGGACATCCTAATACCTTCTGGGTCGGAAGAGAACAAGAGTTGATCAAGGGAGACCGACAGTAAATATGCCAGAGAGGACCCCGGCACAATTAAGTGGAAGCAATCGCGAACTCAGCTGGGTTCCCCTGATCGCTAACCAGCGTCCCACAAGTTGTAAGCCCCTGAAGGAGGAGGAGTGTCGTAATGTCGTAAGTGGACGAGAGGTGACCAAGGGTGGTCGACGGGAAAGATGACAGAAGGGAGCCCGGCACAAGTAAGTGATAGCAATACCGCACTCAGCTGGGGTGGTCACCAAACTCACATCCCAATAGTCGGGAGCCCCTGGGGGGGGGGGGATGTACTGAAGAATGATTCAACAGAATCACAAGAAAACATTATGATCCCCATTTTTCAAAAGATAACTTATGGATATGCACTGGACGGTTGGTTCCGTAGTTAATTGGATATCATCGTAGGTCTCAGAGGCAAAGAAGTCCGTATCATGTGCGTTACTAGCAGTGGTCAACTACTATCCTGGTGGACAGAGTGTAGAAAAACCACACTCAGCATAGTTTATCGATGTTGGGTTTCGAACCTACATTGTCTGGACTTGTTGCAGCTGCCCTCGCAGCCGTGGAGCACGATTAAACGATCACAACTACGGCGCGGGACTCTCAAAATGACGACTACCCACAACAGACAAAGGAGAGTTTTTGCCCGGAACAAAGTTATCGCGGGAAATCACGTTAAGACGAACATCACACCTATCTCTGTCTTATGTAACCTCGGGAAATGAAAGCACACCTCCTATGCTCCTATTTAAAGTGCAAAATGACAGACAACAGTATGACATACTGGATTTGAGCAGCGGCATTCAAACCATAGTTTTTATTTTTTCCCAGTATTTTACAATTTCATCAGCAAACACCCCAAACATCGTAGGAATTCAGTATATTAACACCGACTTCTTACAATAATTGAAACTGAAACAAAACTTCGCTGTTCTAAACGTATCACTGGGAGAAACACATTTAATAAACCTATTGAACAGCTGTTTACTAATCGCGCCTATTCTTGGGTAGCAGTGCATTCTATCGGCAACTAGAGAACATTTTTCAAATACACGTTATGCATGGGTTTTAACTGGGAGGGAATGGCAAGGCCGGAGCACAGCTCGCATCTAGTAGTACATAACTCTATGGCCTACACATATAACAATCCAACTTGGCGACCATCCGAAACATTTATATGGTCGTCAATTACTACTAATCTATCACAGCAATCAAACTGAAATTTTGTATGTTGACAAAGGCTATGATCATAAGTTCACCTATGGGATTTATTTCAATTGTTTCCATAACCACAAGCTGTGCGAAATTTTAAAATCTAGTTTTCATTTCTTGTGTTTGAATAATACACCTACACAATAATCTTCATGTAATAGTACATAACTCTATATATAAAAAATCAACATGACGACCATCCGAAATATTTAGCCGGTTCTCAATATCTACGAATCTATCACAGCAATCAAACTTAAATTTTGTATGTTGATAGAGGCAATTAACATAAATAGGATATATGAAAATAGGCTGTATAGTTCTTCACGTAACTACTTGATTTTTTTTCTTTCAAAACACGTGCATAGATAAATGTTTGCTCAGGAGGATGGGTGATAGAGGAAAGATGGGGAAACCTCTCTATAGCTAAGGATTATCTCCAGCTCCTGGAAGTGATGATAGGGTGATAGGTATGTTATTGGCAGGTTTATAATGTTGGACCGGGCGCTGGCTCTGGCCACATTCCTGGCAAAGTTCCTCTAATAGCCTGGCTCGTGAGGCGAAGTGTCATTAACTTCCTCAGTGACAGGTATCATATCGTATACCTCGCCTGCTGCAATAAACGTCACAACGGTAAGTGAACTGAACTGAAGGATTTAAATTCCAGTACATTTACCGAAAAAATCCAGCATTTATTACATAATTATAATAACAATAATAATAGTCTCTTCCACATGGATCATACCGAAGTCACTGAAAGCCAACCTCGATGAACTGGGGCTCCACCATAATCTGCATACCAGTATGTTATTTTAGAGACCTGCTCCATAGCTCGTTCGTTCCTCAACCTACCGATATACAGAACTTCACTTCATCTTCCAACAAATGCCAATGAATTGGTGAATTGTACCCAATGACATGGTGGACATATTAACAATAATAATATCTCTTGTTGACGACGTAGAAAAGCAAGAAAAGAAAACGCTGAGGAAAATCCTTGGTCCTGTCGGCTCAGAAGGAATCTGGATGAAACGGTAGTGCCGGGAGCTTTGTCAGCATGCTGAAAAGATCACTTGACACCTTCAGGAAAAAGCGATTGAAGTTCTACGGCCACATTCTCAGAATGAACAATGACAGGCTCATAAAAAAGATTCTCAACCTTGCTCTCTCAATGAAAGACCGACTTAGTGACATAGAATCACAAAGGAAATTATACAAGATAGACTCCAGTTCAAAAATAATCAACAATCACTTTTCTGATAAAAAGAATAGCAGGACAAATAAATCATGGGCTGAATAACGGAGGAAGATTTTCAATGCCCAGATGATGAGATTTTGGGAGAAGAATAAAACATGATTAGCTCGTAAATAAGTTCTATCACGCTGTACAGATGGGCATAACGATGTAAAAGAAAATGCTATAAGGTTTACGTCCTTTTAAACCAAACTTGTGAAAGTTAATTAATTAATTAATTAATTAAACACAGGGATGTAATTACAAGCAATGTTTAACATGCTTCTGTCAATAAGTTAGATACGATTTTAAAAACATAGGATGAAAGAATCAGCGCGAATTGTAAAATTTCAAATTATAAAATACTAGCTTCGTCTGGTATCTTTGAAACGGTTTACCCAGCATAAGCTTATAAGGCGCACGGACGGCAGGTCCCAGACGCAATTCAGAAATGCCGAGGTGAACAGTGAAACTCTGAACACACATACTCTTATCTGAAGTCTTTAACTCGACAGTTTGATTTCCTGCCGAAACTGGGGTGATAGGCTCACTCGCTAGCACCTTAACTCGCCCCGAAGCTAGTAATTTAAATTTTCACTGAATGGAGATTGTTGGAAGAAATGAAAACTTAAAAACTCTTATAGTGGGCGATGTATTAAAGACTAGCAGTAGTGCCCGGCTTCGCCCTGTGGATTTATTTGTTTTATGGATGACTAGCAGAAGTACCCGTTCCTCGAACGGTGTTCGGTGTTAACACCAGACATTATCAATTGAACTACTGTTGCAATGGTTAGCGGTTTGTCATTCCTTCATAAGTTTATCAGAACGAAGTTAGTTTTCTGGGAATATCACACACACTGTTAAGTTAATGGCCTTAAAAATGTGGATTTTGGAGACCCTTTATAGACTCCCGAATTTTGTGTTTCACATTGAGAAGCGCAACATATGCTTTGGTCTTCCTTCTAGGATGATTTTTATATTTCGCCTATTTTAGCATGTATTTTGAGAAGTTTTTCCCTATGTCCACCCTTCTACTGTATGAAAAGTACGGTGAAGGGTTTTATAAATGATTGGTGTATTGACTCTCATGGTTACCATACCTAATTTTACGATGCACCAAGCATCCGGACACGAGTTATAGGCGTACATAAAGATACACAGAAAGACAGTCAGACCATTCTATTGTCTACAACATATCACCCAGATACTGTATACATATATGGGTATATCTACCACACAGTATCAAACAAAATCATCCTTGCGATGAACCCGTATGTCGGAAAAAATAGATTAGTTAAAATGTGCTCTCATACTGTGCCCAATTGGACACGGCTGACTGGCATCGAACCGGGGACTTTATAAAGGAAAGATCAGTTCCATGATTTTTCTAAGAATCGAACCATTGATCTCTGGGGGGGAAGAGCAACGGTGAACCCGAGGAACAATGATATAATGACAGTATATAATAATAATAGCTTAATTCCACGTCCAGAACGGGAATTTGAAGCAATAAAAGTTGGAATATTGTGTAAAAATGCAAGGCAGAGTACGAATACGTTAGCTAAAGCTACAGGAAAGAGCCAACTTGACATTTGACAAAGCGGAGTTGAAAGTGGGCGGTGCAGACGTGACGCCAGGGCACTATTTCTCGGCGACAGTGGGAGTGAGAAGGCCGTGATTAACAACGAAGAAAATCCCCACTGGACAACGTAGAACAGTAGAGAGGGGAGAGTCATCAATACAAATTAATTAATTCCTGCAAAATGAAGCATTCAAATGGAATGAGACTTACGCCCAGAGACTTCTAATCGAAGAGCGATAATTTAGGAGTATTTGCACACCTAAATTAAAGCCCGTAACTTATGTGTTTATGAGGATATTCACACACTTACTGCGCGGGGGCACGGATAAGTCTCGTAGCAGGAGGGGATTCCCTCGAGGTAGCGTCATAACGCCATGGAGGAAAGCAATTCATTTTAATTAATTGAACGAAAGAATTGTCAGCACGCAAGTGAATCTGGAACCTCCATGAATAGACGAGCAAGAAATCATGCTTCACCTCGTCAGAAAACGCGTTATTTAAGAAGAGAGCCGCTCCTGAAATTCAAGTGGACTACTTTTCGTCAGAAACCTTTATATGGGAGATGGAGGAGGAGGCAGTCAGTTGGTCTTGACTCAACTCGTGGAACGACATGCTGCTCGACCACGCGGGAAAAGTGCGCGAAATTTATAAGTAGTCATGCTCAGTATCTTTGTGATGAACAATGAAAGGCGCATTATTCAGCATAATACAAGTAATTCTGCATTAATATTATAACTAGTCTACAGCAGACGTATAAGCAGGCAGTTACGCGACTAATAATCAGTACAGCGTAGAGATATTTCAGTATGATTTTTATAGACAATGAACTTATCCACAGGGAGTGTTACGATATTTAAAATAACACATATAATTGTAACGCATACTACAGTTTACGGGAACCTGGAAGGCATCACAAGTATTTGTGATTTATAATTGAGCAATATTGCAAGATAGAAGATATAAGCTGTAGGAGACGGGAGATGAGCGCCCATACGCGAGATAGACTTTCGGAGAAGACAGGCGGTTGTCAGAATTTGGCTGCGTCGCATCTCTGAAGTCAGGCAATAGTGGAAAGCCAAGCAAGGCTCCGTATGTAAATTATGTGCAAAGTTCTTTTAAACGTGATCATTAAAAGTGTTTATATTTGTATGTTAAAAGAATGTGTGATGTTTAAAAAGTGTAAAATGCCGGTATTGCAAGAATTAATTAACATGTGCAAACCATATTCAATGTTTCGTATGAAAAGTGTCATGATGGCTTAGAAGTAAGCAAAATGGTGGGGGAGTTGCTGTCATGTTGGACAAACCCAGCAAAAAATGAAAGTGAGTACCATCCAAATATGTTAATATGATTTAATAGCTCACCATACAACAAATCATTTCCTCAAATATTAAGAATTAGTAGTCATTTGTATACGAGCTCACATCCCTCGTATTTTTTATAAATATGTGGCTTTGAGGATGATAAACTTACGACCATTTAGGCGTAAGACGTTGATGAAAGCAACGTTAACTAATAATAATAATAATAATAATAATAATCATCTGAGGTCAGTGTCAATAATAAATATATATATCGGAATATTGATGCCTATAGAACGTGCAAAGTGTGTCATATCCATTGAAAGAGTACTGTGTTATTGTGAAAAGTGAGAAAGAGAGATATAATAGTGAGATAAAGAGAGTTTTTCAGTGTCATTGAAATGTTAGATAAATGTTATATATTGTTAAATGCTACATGGTTGCATTTGAGAGCCATTAAGGTAGTCAATGTAAGTGCCAGTAAATTAATACTTGTTTTGGAGCTACGTAAAACCTTGGCTTATAAGAAAATGTATGGAGGACATGAATGCTTTATGAATTGAGTCATCTGAAAGAAATAATATTTTAGCCGCTACCAGTGGGCATGTAACGTAGAATCAAGAGATTTGCGTCAATAATTGCAGGGACCATCCAAGAATAGTTCGCGCGTTGACGAATCTAGTAGGCCAATCTTCGAATCTACGATGTGGTATCGCCTCAGAGCATACATGTGTATTCGCAACCGAGTTGGGGCAGAGGCTGTCTGTATCCCACTGTTAGCAGAGTCTTCGCTGCCAGGGAAAACGATTAGACACCCTAGGTACGCCAGTATAGTAATTGATCTACCCATAGAGGTAAGACGAGGGTCTTCGAGCAGGAAACAGTTGATTTCCTCTAAATATATTCGTGCCCGTAGAGTGAGATAACAGTTTGAAACTCAGCTGGTACGCGTACAGAGCCACTGATTACGTCCATAGAACGGCGAAACTATTTGTGATCCATCCCTCGCTATGAATACTAATTAGGAGCCGAAATGAGCCCATTAAATACCCTAAGTGTAGGTATTAAATACTTAGATCGACTCAATTCGTAATGACACAATCCAATCAGGTACATCTGGAAGAGCTGCACCACTGAGTGAGCACATGGCCAAGTTTATTTTCAGGAAGTCGGTCAGGATGGCATGTGGAGGCCACAGACCCGGTAGCCATCTTGAAGAGGGCGGTCCGTGACGAATCTTTTGTTCACACCAAGGAGAGTCAATTTTGCCGGATCCCTTTTTCTTTTCTTTTAAGATTGTAGTGGTACACTGAAGAATCTCGATATCTCGAAAAGTAATTGAAATATGCTTGATAGTATGGTATCAAATGAATTATATGCACCGTTTCCATGCATATAGAATGTTGGATTGAAGTAATCGGATAAGATTTGGCCAAGACATTGTCTGAGGACAACTTAACTGCACCAAATAAACAGATGCATTTTGTAAAGAGTAATTACCCAGTTTATGCTAATTTATTCAGACGGGTGGCGTAATTTAACGATATGACACGTTTGTAATGATAATAATGATATGACCAGAAGCAGAAGATTGTTGTGTGGTGAAGCTAAAAATTCAATAACTATGTGTATTTTGGAGGGAAAGGTATACCACATCAGCGTTTGAAATTTATGGGAAAAGAAGACGAGGTGTGCGGAAAAGCAACACATGTTAAGCAAGGCATAAGCTAATGAAATCAATGTTATTCAAGGTAAATGTTCAGTTTCAAAACGGATAAATATTTAATAATTGCACATAAATATTATTTAAATGTAATTTGTGTTTGTTGTGTTGTGATATGCAAATTTATGTTAAATTGTGCCACGTGAAAGACACTATGGACACTCGTAAATGTCGAAGAGTATCAACGTTAGGATATCTAGGATAGATGTGGGTGCGGTGGAGCACCGAACTTTATGAGAAGAGACTCACATATAATTTTGATTTTTGTTGTGGGAAGTAATTGTAATATTTTTGAATTTTGTGTTGTGTTTTGCCATGAATTAATACCATTAAATGATATATTTAGGAATTTGTTGTTTCTTTCAAGTAGAGTAGTTACCCGACAGACTCAAATCCTGAACATGTGGTCGTATAGTGGGTTGAACGCCCCATGCCTCGAAAGACCGTGGACTAGCTGGGATACGAACACATGTTCCATATGATAACGCAAGGGTACAATACTAAATTCACCTAACTTGTACTTCCTGACGTGAAATAGAATTGAAAGCCTTGTAGACGAAACGCAATACACGTCACATAAAAACTGACCCTCTACGTTGTGTTAGGTCCCCATACACAGGAAGACCTTTCATAAATTATAAAGGCTTGGTGCATGCAAATTCAGGTTCTTTAACCTCAAATGGCCCAAATTCCTAAAAGCTGCAAAAAAATGATGATTCAATTCAGGAATTTTTGAAAATAATGTTGCTGTTTGGAGTTATAATATACCTTCTGTGCTATATGTCGCACGTGAAAATTGCATGAAAAAATTCTAGGTTACCCCTTGACCCCCTTAATTGCATTGATGAATTATACAGTCTACGTAGGTTCCGTGATAACCTTATAGCCAATTGCAAACTTTCACAGATGTGTAATAAATGGAGTGACATTGCTTCTTACAGAAATAGATGGAAAGTTGGATGCCACCCCTTGAGATAATGTTGTCATGGTTACCGAATTGCATTCCGTCATTAGTTTGTTAAATTAAATTAAATTAGTTTTCTGGGAATATTTCAGAAACTGTTGGTTTTAGAGCCTTATAATGTAGTTTTATAGGACCCTTTAGGGCCCCCGAGTTTTGTTTCTGGCACCGAGGGGTTTTGTCTCGTCGTTGTACGCCATAATATAATACTAATAATAATAATAATATAATATAGGGATAGGAATATAATAGACCTGCCGTATCACACCCGCAGGTGTATATCGCGTGAAAAAAATTCTAGAGTACCCCTTGACCCTATCAAGCGCATTATACGTATTGATTAATTTTACAGCTTAATTTGGTTCCGTGATAACCTTCTAGCCGTTTGCAAACTTTCACACTAATGATATTAATGGAATTGTATTGCGTCTTACAGCAATAGATGGACCTCTGAGAATCTGTTGCCATGGTTACCGGCTTGCAATCGTTCATTAATTTATTAAATGAAATTAGTTTTTTGGGAATATCTCAAAAACAGTTGGTTTTAGGGTCTTAAAATATGGTTTTCGGGGACTCGCTAGAGCCCCCGAGTTTTGTCTCTCACATTGAGGGGATGAAAATGAGCTTTGTCTCGTCCTTTCACGCCTATTTGAGCATGTATTTTAAGGGGAAGACCCCCTTTTATAGAGGGGCAGATGACCTCGTAGTTCCGCCCCTTAAAAAACAATAACTACTACATAACTACCCCTTTTATGAGAGGTATGAGAGGTACGGAGAAGAGTTACATCAATGATTAGTGTCGTGCCTCTGATGGATATCTGTACCAAACTTTACGTTGATACACCCAGCCGTTCTCGAGTTATAATGGAACAAAGTTGTCCACAGACAGACAGACAGACAGACAGACAGACAGACAGACAGACAGACAGACAGACAAAACAAATTATTTTCACGCGCATTAATCATAAAACAGTATGAAACGCGTAAATAACTCAAATTTCCGTATAAATTCAGAAAATGACAAACTTTCATTTTTATATATAGAGAGATATACTGCACCGCTCGGTGTTGACCGTGTTTTATTGCACACATTTAGGTTTTACTCGCTAACCGTTGGAGATACACGAAAAGTGATAAGGACCTTTCAGATAGAAAATTAAATGTAAAAGCTCATATATGCCATCAAAAGTGTGCTATTTCTTAGCGTTCTCTTTTTATTTGATATGGAAATATGAAATTTTGAAACCAAAGAGTGTAGTGACGTCACTTAAATGGTCGCCATTTTTTAATAGTGCAAAATATCGAAATCAAAAGGACTTATATGTAAATCTAGTGAATCAGCTACATCCATGCAAAATTTCATTTAAATCGGACCAGTGGTTTAATGAGTAACACACAGACCAGGCGCGGATTCAAGGGGAGGGTCACGGGGGTCATGAAACCCCCCCCCCCCCCCAAACGGAGACCAAAATTTTTTGCAAACTCAAAAAACGAAAACACAATAACCAGACAAATAAAACTTAGCGGATTTTATGTGAAAAACAGGTTTGTTTTTCATTTTATTCAATACTGAAAATATCTTGATTGCAATTATTATGTTCTGTTAAAACTGTACATATTTACAACTTCATACCTGTTATATAAAAACGATTATTTATATAACAAAATCAACTCGTCTATTTTGTTTAGTAAATCTTGTGATTACCAAATCGATGTTTATAGTGATGACACGATGAATGTGCAGCAATGCAAGTCCTGTGAGCCTGTCTTCTGCCATGGTTGCTCTTAGCCAAGTTTTGAGGCGACGGAGAGTTGAAAAACTTCCTTCTGCATTGGCTACACTCACAGGAAGTGTGATGAGGATACGTAACAGTTTATTGATGGATGGATAAATATCCTCGTCACACTCAATACAAATGACAACAAGGGGATAATGTTGCCGTTTTCAACAATGCGCTCCCATTTTGCGACCCACAATTCGTACTCGGCAACAACTGTTGAAATGGGAGAATCCAAAAGCTTCTGGCCCGCTAATTGTTGTGCCGAGAATATATTGGTTTATAAAAAAATACATCTTTTGTTCGTCATATTTTATATATATACACGGATAGGAATTCGGGGCTTTTTTCGCACCAAAATATTTTGCCGACGTCCAAACTGCAAGCTTGGTTGGCAATTTAAGCTGTGACTTTCTCCCTTTGTCGGTACCAACTCGATTTGCCGAAACTAACGTACCTTGATACTTTTCTTGAAGCTCGATGTAAAAGTCACAAAACACGCCGTTGCAATTTGTACGGATATTTTTGGTGCGCTAAACGCATCAAATTTCTATCCATGTAGCTTGCAAAAAAATTGGTCTGGTTTTGTACGTTTGGTTATTTTGTGATTGCGTTTTTAGTGATACCATTTTTCTTAACAATTTCTATTCTCTGACCCCCTCCAAAGGCAAACTCTAGATCCGCACCTGACACAGACAGACACACACCATCTCATTTTTAGCCTATTTTCAATTTTGAAAAAATAGGCTTATGAGATCACCTTTTGTCCGTGTGTGTGTGCGTGTGTGTGTGTGTGTGTGTGTGATTCGTGTGTGTGTGTCCCCCTAATAAAATCTAAACGGCTGGAGCGATTTCAATGAAACTCGGAAAGTTCATAGCACTATTCCCGGCGACCTCGACCGTGCCCTTCAAATTTTGTTACGACTCACCAATCCAACATGGCGGCTGTGCGAAATATTTCACCAGCATTCAATATCTCCGAAACTATTACCGATATTACCCTGACATTTTCTATGGTGATAGAGGGAACTACTATAAGTTCCCTTATGTGACTTTTGAAAACCTGGTAACTACAAAACCAACATGGCGGCCAAGCGAATTTGCGACTTTTAAATAGACGTTTCTCGCGATTTGACCAACCAAACGCAATGAAACTTGGTACAGTATATGTTTATATACATTGTAATGCACCGACATCTAACTTCGTTCAATTATTTACATAATCACAAGATGGCGGATGTGCGAAATATTTCACCGGCATTCTATATCTCTGAAACTATTAGCGGTAAAACCCTGAAATTTTGTACGGAGATAAAGGGCACTACTGGAAGTCCATCTATTAGACTTTCAAAAACCGGTTAACTACAAAACGAACATGGCGGCCAAGCGAATTTGAAAATTTTAAATATACCTTTCTCGCGATTTAATGTTCCAAGCGCACTGAAACCTGGCAGAGGAAATATTTATACACATTGTAATTCACTGGTATCTAATTTAGTTCAATTGTTTACATAACCTCAAGATGGCGGCAGTGCGAATTTTAATATTAAGATTTTATTCATTGTGATGTAGTCATGCGATCGAAGTGAAAGTTTGAATAATGAACCTACGCAATAATTTTCCTTTAATGGTACATGACTCTATGGCCTATACATTTAACAATCCAACATGGCGACCAACCGAAATATTTAAACGATACTGAATATCTACGAATCTATTTTAGCAATCAAACTGCATTTTTAATATTCATAGGGGCTATGAACTTAAGTTCACCTATAGGACTTT
Source organism: Meconema thalassinum (assembly GCA_946902985.2). NCBI lineage: Eukaryota > Metazoa > Arthropoda > Insecta > Orthoptera > Tettigoniidae > Meconema > Meconema thalassinum. The sequence continues at coordinate 490,153,740 of OX336388.2, read as the reverse complement.
AAATAACCTGGTGATCACAAATCCAACATGGCGGTGACGCGAATTATAAATATTCACATGGACGTTTCTCGCAATTTAACCATCCGCGTGCAGTGAAACTTGGTACAGTAAATCCTTATACGAATGTTAATCCACTGGCATCTAATTTATTTCAATTGTTTCCATAACCTCAAGATGGCAGCAGTGAAAAATTTTTAAATCTCCTTGTTTTTTCTTGTGTCCTAACTATGCGATTGAAGTTTGAATACTACACGTTCACAATAATCTGCATGTAACAGTACATAACTCTAGGACCTACATATATAAAATCCAACATGGCGACCATCCGAAATATTTAGTCGGTTCTCAATATCTACGAATCTATTACAGCAATCAAACTGAAATTGTGTATGTTGATAGTGGCAATTAACATAAGTAGGATATATGAAAATAGGCTGTATAGTTCTTCACGGAACTACTTGTTATATATTAGTATAATAATGAATACTACTACAGGACTGGCACACGATATTTAAACAAAAAATAAATAAATATATACTGTATTGAACCCATGGGAGAGGTTCAGTATCGAAATCATATCCTTGTATTTCAAAGAAAAGAGAGAATTGATGCAGGCTTTAGAAGGGAATTATAAAGAATTGAGAAGCAAATACTGCATAAGATTGCGTGAGGCACAGCCAAGTTGTGCAACTACAGATAGCCAAGCCACAGCTGTCCGCTGATGTCATTTGAACAGTCACCACAGAGCGGGTTACGCACGTGGTAAAATTAGATCAATGGAAACTTCCATGTACGAGTGAGAATGAAGTTTCGGAAATAGCCCCGAGTCGTCAATAAAATGGCAGCACCGCATGAGAGGAGGGGCCTGTAAATAAAGAGAAATTATTGAAATTAAGTCATTTGCAGGTATTCGAGTAAAGAAAAGACTCCACCAGTGATGATTAATCAGGGAATGAGATATTTTAGAGTGGTCAAAGTTCATAGAAGTTATACAGAAAAGAAATGCAAACTCATCATGACGTAGTCGGTGAATTCCCGAACCAGAAGCTGATGGTGGGAGACAACAAGAATAAACTACCCACACATCTGAAGAGAACATTTAAATTAATGTTAAAGATTTGAACGATCGATTCCTGGAAACTTAGATGCCATTGAGACGTTTAAAACCTCAGCTTTCCAGAGATATTTTTTTAAACATCGTACGACGATTATTTTGGAAATTGGTGGTGAGGAAGAAGAGGAAATTATTTATTTTTGCCAGAATCAGATATAAGGGCCTGTAGCCCAAGCAAGAGCATGCAGTTTAGTCCATCTAGAGGACGTGACGCTACATCACAGCACATGCAGTTTACAAGGACTCCTTGAGGCGAGACGCTGTATCACAAAGTATATGCAGTTTAAGGCAGACCGTGAGGGGTCATGCTGCATCACATCGAAGGCAGTTTCCGTGAGCGCCGAGGCGCTGCACGATGGATCAACAATAATTCAGCATACTATGCTTCATGGGAAGTTCTACTGTTCGACAAGTACCAAGCAAGAGCATGCAGTAAATCAACAGACCTGGTATTGGTCGTGCTGCTTGTCAGAACAGAGAAGGACTCTAACCTGTATCACGACGCGGAAGTACTCAAGTCGGAGTACTGTCCAGCTTTATTCAGTGTCGCCGCGCTCTAAATCGTTGAAGTTCTTTACAAAGGAAAAGAACAATTTACAACTTCGAAAAGTATAATAGTCTACGGTGATAGGCCACGTTATAAACAGTGTGTGAACATATACGGTAGCCGGCGAGGGTACTTTAAGCCCTGACACTAGTATTCGAAGTGAGAACATAGTATCTCAAAAGTATACGAGATCTCAGCAAAGAGTAGATACTCTAAAGACGTTTTCCCAGTGCGTTAAGTATACCACGGTCGGGTAAAAATTTAGCTAATACCTAATTTTCCTGATTGAGGAGATTAGGGTAACACAGTGGCGATAGTATTAGGAATCCATAAAGAGATAACCGTAGCCACGTGGAGCTTCATAGAAATACTCCACAGAGATAAGACAATAGCCGTCCGAATTGAGTTTCGACGCATAATATCATATAAACAATTGTAGAAGTGCAGAATCGCGACTTCAGGGGTAAGCGTGAAAATATACCGTTTTCCCAGATAGACAATTGCGAACCGGAAATGACTACATTATCGTGCAGTATTAGAAATGCCGATAAATTAAACACCAGAATTAGGAGGGAATTTTTATCCAAGGAGGTTTCATTTTCGTACGAGACTGTCAACTTCAGAGTAGAAGGTGGAAGGCAACGTCGAAATTTACACCCCTGGGATTTGGTGAAGAAAGAATTCACGTGTGTTTGTTACCCAAAAAGTGAAATTCTGTGTGTGTAAATATAATATTAAGTGAAGTTATAATCTTTTTTTAGGGTAGTGAAAATGTTTGAAAACCCTCATATAAATTTAAAAATGTGTAATTCAGAGGGCAAATTAATAAGTGTAAGTGTGTGTATCAATATGATGAAGTAAGAAATTTGATGTGGGCCGGATGTCGTTCCACTGGACAATGGGGCCGGATAAACCATGTAAGTAACACCCACATTTATTATGTGTTTTTGATTCGGAAATCGCATGTAGAAATGATGACCACGGAGAAAGTATTCTCCAGTATTGATAATTCAGGGATATAAAACTGTGTGAAAATAAGTGCGGAATCTAATATGAAAATTGCTAAAATGTTTTGTTAATCAAATGAAATCGTATTCAGTGGAATACTTGTGAATATAAATAGAATAATGTTATTTAAAAGGCAAACAGGATAAATATAAAAAGGAAAATGTAACATAAAAGTTATGAAAATAATATTCAAATATGAGCCGTTGTGTGCTAAAATAATAAGAATAATGTAATGAATAAATTAATTGTTGAAGTAATAATTCAAGTATGAGCCGTAGTGTGCTAAAGAAATATAATAATTATAGAACCAGTTGTGTTCTTGGAAATGAAAAGTCGAGACTTAATAAAAGGCAAATCTGTTAATTATGGACGAAGATAGAATTACGTTGAAAATAATTATTAAACTTTGGAAGGCACCACGAATGTATTGATTGTCGCCTTTGAGCGCTAAATAATAAATGGTCACGCTAAAGATTGCAGTGAAGATAATGCCAGGAATTATAATTGCGGGGACCAGCTGGGTGAAGTAATTGATTGTGTATGTGTTTGCTGTGACAAACTTTTAAAAAGGGTGCTATGTATTGTTGTCAAGCATGGAATAGAGTGCGAATACCTTTTCCCAGTTGCTTTTATATTTGTTATGAGGAGTGGTGAAATACCCTCGCTCTATGAAATTAGCCCTAAGACCTCAAGAATGGAACTGTCCTAGAGGCAGGTCAGAGAATCGAACCAGATGTCTCTTACGTCGGAAGCCCCTTAATTATGATTTGGTTTTGAATTCTTACTTCCCAGTGTCAAAACTCCAAAATTATAATCATACCTGAGCTATAGTAATAGGTCTTTGGAACCTCAGAATAATGTTATATTAATGTGATGTGTAGCCTTTCCAAGTTCTGTTCACGCTTGTCTGAAAGCGGTGTTTAAAGTCCAGTTGTAGAAGGAGGGAGTATTGACTTCTCCCCCAGGTCATAAATTAAACCGTATATGTCTCGGCGTTTTCTTAATGGAGGTTGGTTAGGGTAGGTCAAGACAGAGACAGACCATGTCTGCACTCTGAAGTAATAAACCTTTTAAATGGAACGGTAACCTGTACCGTGTTTTATATTGATCATTTATCCTTGCCGTTGTATTAAAGATCCACACTTCATGAATAATTAGAAATTGTCAATTGAGACAATAATGAAAATCCCTGCGCATTGTTGCATGATAAATGTATTTGTTCCCGAGTAATTGTTGAGGATATCGAATTAGCTGGGAGTCTATTTCGAATTGATTAAATCAGTAGTCTTCAACGCTTGTGGTACATGAGATTTCCAAAGACAAATGCATTTTTGGTAGTGTTGAAGAGAGGGATGATATGTTGCGAATGTCATGTGGTACCCAAATAAATGGTAATTGTTGATACCATTGAATGGTAATTAACTCAAATTTCTTTTTAATATATTCAAATTTGGAATATTTAATATGTTTCTTAAACATAGAATTATGTAATAATATTAGCCGAGACTTTGAGAGCTCGTTTTTGTGAAAGTTTAATGTTGCTAAATGGAAGTGAAACTGATTTTGAGATTTTTGTTTTTGGGGTTCAATGGAACCAATATTAGTGATTTTTTGTATTATTCCTTGTTCATTAGAACAAGTGTGATGTTGATTTCAGTTGTTTTTGTTTGTTGTAGCGCCAAATTTAGTGAATTAAATAGTTTTATTAGTGGGATTTTGAATTTAATTTCAGTGATATATTATCCTAAGCTTGATCCTATAATGTGTGAATCACTCAGTGGGAGGACGTTCTATGCCCCCAAAGATATAAGACTGAGCAGCTGGATAGTGATTTGCATATTTCTTTTACGAAAGGACACAGTATATACATTTTTGTGATGGTGGTGGTGGGAGTGGGGGTGATAAGTAGTACAGTATAATTGACGTAACATCCAGGTCATTTTCCCATAATGATAATGATGAATAGGGAGACGGCTATTTACTAATTACAGCACTGACACATGTAATTCATAAACGAATTGAAAAATATGATTAGAAAGAGGAGTAAGTGAAATAAAAGACACTGCCTAGGGCCTATATCTTATTGGCTGTTAGAAAAGTAGAGACAATAGTGTCGTCTTTTGTCGCATAGCGACGTAGGAATATAATCAGAGCACTTTGGAAATCTTCGGCTGTCCCGTGCTCTTGAGGTAGCAATAGTGTCATTTATCGCCATATAGCGCTCAAGGATAAGGATCGGAATAAATGAAAGTAAATTTGAAAGCACCAACGCTTTTTGCAGCTGATAACCTCAATGTACTGCACCAACACCATCTCACTTTTACAGAGGCATAGTATTTTCTTGATGATCACTGTATTCCATAGGGTAAGTACATTAAGTTTGGTTCATATCAGTGAAACGATGTAGATTTGTGTCAAAGGGCCTAAATGCAGGGAAAAGAGTGGTCTGTCCGAAATATCAAGTAGACAGTGTTACTAGTCGGGTTCCAAAGGGTAAGTATGAAATTTGGTCCAGATGGGTGAAACGTTGTAGATTTTTGCCAAAGGGCCTAAATGCAGGGAATGGAGTGGTCTGTCCGAAATTTCATGCCAACAGTGTTACTCGCCGAGTTCTAAAGGGTAAATATACAGATTTTGGTTCAGATAGGTGAAACGGTGTAGACTTGTACCAAAGGGCCTAAATGCAGGGAATGGAGTGGTCTGTCCGAAATATCAAGTAGACAGCGTTACTAGTAGGGTTCCAAAGGATAAGTATGTGAAATTTGGTCCAGAAGGGTGAAACTGTGTAGATTTTTGCCAAAGGGCCTAAATGCAGGGAATGGAGTGGTCTGTCCGAAATTTTATGTCGACAGTGTAACTCGCAGAGTTCTAAAGGGTAAGGATATACATTTTGGTTCAGATCGGAGAAACGGTGTAGATTTCTATAAATATCAGACTAACAGCTTTATATACAGTAGTTATACATACTACATACACCGCTCAGCGTTGAACGTGTTTTATAGCACACATTTAGGTTTTAATCGCTAACCGTTGGAGATACTCGAAAAGTGATAAGGACTTTTCGGATAGAAAAATAAATTTTAAACCTCGTATATGCCATCAAAAGTTTGCTATTTCTTAGCGTTGTCTTTTTATTTGAAATGGAAATATTAAATTTTGAAACAAAGGGTGTAGTGACGTCACTAAAATGGTCGCCATCTTTAAATAGTGCAAAGTATCGAAATCAAACGTAGCCTATATGTTAACCAGGTAAATCTGCTACATCCATGCAAAATTTCATGTAAATCGGACCAGTGTTTCTTGCGTGAATGAGTAATACACAGACACACACCATCTCAATTTTATATATTAGTATAGATAGAGATATGCTATCCCGGATTCTTTTGTAGAACTTTCCATGCTGAACAAGTCTTACACTCATGTTATACAGATATTTTTTACAGTTTACCCAGTTTAAGCTTAAAAGGCGCACTGATGCCAGATTTTTGTTCGACTCGATTCACTGAAATACAGTAGTTACTGTTCGGCTTCCTTTAGTCATCAATGAATGTTTTCCTATAGAAACATTCCTCGAGAATAATTATAAACTAAATTAATTCAAGAAAGAACGGCCCACTTATAATTGGCACAGTCCTTTCGAGCCAGTAGTCTCACCCATCCTCTTCAGTACAGTCATCAACTCATCACCACTACGCGGAAAACATTTAGAACACGGGAGAAGTATGAATCACTTAACCTTGGTAATTATGTCATCGCCACGGTTCGAGCAGCTGAGTAGGGCGTCCCCAGAACAACCAGGAAAGAGGCACCTGTAATAATTCTATAGGAAACATTCCCACTGTGCTGTACACAGTCACATAATGATAGACTGCTCCTTCGCGTGGGCGAACGTGTGAGTCAGAAAACTTCTCGCCTACCAGACTGCGGATATCTGAGTAGGCTACTCCAAGTGGGAAGCAAGAGGATAAAAATAGGGAGATTTCTTTGGTTAAATCCGTTGTTGTTGTTGTTGTTGTTGTTGTTGTTGTTGTTGTTGTTGTAGTTTCATTTGAGGGGCTTTGACGCTGAGTTTGTTTATCCCCTTGTACTTAGGGCTCACAACTGGCGGGACGAGGTTTAGTGACCGGGACTTCAGCAGAGCACACTACTTACGTTCATCTTTTCTGTCAAACACCCTTGGTCAAATCTTGTTCTCTTCTGTCCCCGATGGTATTAGGGTATCCCAGGCCTAACGTTTCTGTTATTTTCCTGCCGGGCGGCTTCGGTGGCGTAGTCGGTAGCATGCTGAGCTTCTATGCCCAAGATAGCGGGTTCAAACCCGGCCGAAGCCGTCGGATTTTTTAAGAAAGTTAAAAATCCCTCAGTATGCCTTCCTTCGGAGGGGAAGTAAAGCCGGCGGACCCATGTCATAGATTTATGGCATGTTAAAGAACCTTCCACTAATTACACCTGTGTGAAACTAAATTGGATAGGTTAAGAATGTAAACAACGCTCTTAGGTTTCTACGTTCGTTGCCAAGAGCCGACTGCGGTGGCGTCTAGTAGCTAAGTTCTGAATTTGGCCTAGTAAACGTTGACGGTGGCGCTTGGCGGCAAAAGTAGGAACTATTTGAAATATTCTAAGTTGCAGTCTGTACTTAAATTAAAAAACAGATAACACACACTAATACAGTCATCACTATTAACACCGGTTATCAGACAGATTCTACACACACCCAAAGTACACGGGGCTACATGACCGCGTTGTCGCAGCCCCTAAACTTAAGAACCAACCAACCAACCTACCTATTTTCCTGCCTAATTAACCTATATTTTCATGCCTGATACCCTCATTTCGGAGAGGTCAAACCTCTATTTATTTTTCAGGGCATCTCCTGTCTACTGTAAAAAGCCCTAAAGGGGACAAGGGATATGTACAGTAGCCTCACCACGTATGGTGCAGCCTGGATGTGTATAGCATCTGGTGAGCTCGGGAGTTGGCGTTCCGGAGGGATTCCTGACTTTAGTCCAGTTTCTATTCTTTTTATAGTGACTTGGGGCGGAACCTCTCTTCTTTTCCACCAGCTTATCATGGTTCACTTCTTTTCGAGTGCTGAAGTCACTCTTACAGGGTTGAAGGCATTTCTTTAACATTTATGTTTTCCAGCGTTTTTCATTTTTGCCCATTTCTTGCTCTAGTTTATGAGATGGAGTAGGTCTAAATCAGTAGTAGTATAATATGCTACGCGCCGGAAGAACCCATGATTTGGAGCTCCAGATGCCTTCCCGTGCACCGCGCATTCCAAAATTCACTACCTGCTTCACTGACTCAGCGCATTCATTCAATCATTCATTCATTCATTATTATGTACTTTATAATCGGAAAATGTGGAAGAGCCTTCTGTGACAGGTTTATGACTAACGGAAGTATACAAGAATAGAATTTCTACTCAACCCAAGACACGATATGAACTTTTATGCCGCTACAATGCAACAGCACGAATTGATGATGATGATAATGATGATAATTGGTGATTTAAGGGGCTTAACATCTAGTTTATCGGACTCAAATGATTGGGAATGGGAGTTATAGTGAAAATGATGATAAAATAGAAACTACTCCTACAGCTACAACTGCTGTAGCTTACTAATAACTTAGTAACTACAGACTTAACCCCAACTTACATTCAAGAATAAAATGAATAAGAAGAAGAAAAGGAAGGAGAACAAAATGAAGGAGAAGAATAAAATGAATAAATATGAGAAAATTAATAATAATAAGAAAATAATAATAAGAAGAAATGAATAATAAGAAGAAAATGAAGAAAATTAAGGAGAAGAAGGAAAAGAAAAAGAAAATTAAGAAGAAAATGAAGAAGGAAAAGAAGAAAATGAAGGAGAATAAAATGATGAATATAAGGAAGAAGAAAAGTAAGCGATTATCAAGGACAGAAAGAAAAGAAAGCCCTCAGGCCCCGAAGAATGAGGACGGAGGGACCTGGAAGGAAGGAGAGCCATGAAAGGCAGACAGGGAACGGAAAGAGGAGAGAGTTCGCTGCAAATTCGGTGGATAAAGGAAAAAACGGTCCCAGCTCAGGAATCCCTTGGGGTCACCTACTTTTATACTCACGGCTTTTTCTAGCATTCATTAGGGTCGATGTCCTAGATGTTATACCCCTTAAAACAACAATCACCACCAACCCTATCTCTAACTTTCCCTATAGTTTTTTTTTTCTGGTCTCATTCTGGCACAAGTGACTGTGGCAATTGCTGTTTTAAGATGTGCAACATCTAGGTCATCTACGTCCAAGGCTGGAGCGAGGAACTCTCTGCCTCGTAAGAATGAGATAAGAGGTGGGTTTCGTTCGCGTTTAAGGCATCCAAGAAGGGACTCTTCGTGGTTTCCTTATCCACTTTAGGCAAACGTCGGGATGGTTCCGAACTTAAGGTCACTGCTGCAATTTCTAATCTTATACTCCAATTACAAATACACACATTACTAGGCTTATTGATACTACAAAAACACAGGTTTAAAAACAAGTTCTACACACACTCAATTACATAGGGCCGATGAACACAATGTCCAAACCCTTAAATCAATACAATAACGAGACAGATAGAAAAAAAAGACAGAAATAATTTTAATGATCTACAGTAGAACAGTGTTCTTTTTTGTTGTTGTCGTGTAGCCTCCTGAGAGGCCGAGTGCAGGTCCTTCTAGTCGACGCCCGTGGGCGACCTGCGCGTCGGGATGAGAGATGGAATGGATGAAGATGAATGAAACTGGGCAAGGATGTGGAAGGAAGCGGCCGTGGCCTGTCAGAAGGTACTGTCCCAGCATTTGCCTGGTGTTGAAAATGAGAAACCACGGAAAACCATTTCAAGGACAGCCGACGGTGGGGCTCGAACCCACGCGTCTACCGAGTCAGCAGATAGCTTGGCCCCTTGACCCAACGCAGCGCTTTAGCCAGCGTAGCCACTACTGTCGGTAAGAGTGTTTCTCAAACTATGGTACCACATTTGGATAATGGGACGCGAGATGGGAAAAAATATAATTCAGAAACTTACTGTAAAATCTCAAGTATTTACGGAAAATATTTTTTTAAGTTATTTAATTTATGAATTTTATTAATTTTGAAAATAAAAAATAAAAAATGAAAAATAATAAAAAGAAAAGGATTTACTTTGCTTGATCTTTTCCTTCACTGTTACTTAAAAATCTCGGTCATTTTTAACGTAGGCCTACATGTTGATATCTTTCATGATTTAAAAATACAATTTTATAGTGAGATGTATGCATTAAGCATACAAAATTACATGATATTTCTAAATCAAAAGTCAATAAAAATAAGATAATCCAAGTACTGATAAGTTATAGTAAGTGTATAATCATACGTTACGAGGGTTTGGCAATATAATCATGTATAAATTATGGTATTGAACACCCCGCAATCTGCTTGGTGGTACGGCGAATGGATGACAGTGTTTAGTGGTACGCCAGAAGAAGGATATGATTGCGATGGCGGCTGGCTGAACAGCTCAGTTTCTTAAATACTCGCTTACTGTGTCCAAGGTTACCAGATCGGATGTCATTTTATGGGTGTAAAATGACTAAAGGATCGTGAGATTTACTGGTGCGTTAAAAATTCCCTTTTTTTTGTTCAAAATCCTTCGATTTCCGGGTCTTCAAAATACAGCAGTTAAACAGACGTTAAACTTCTACACTATTAACATTCTCACCCCCCAGTCTTCTTCCATGGTCACGCTGTCAACCGTGCGCGATTACTGCAGCAAGTCCAGAAATCAGAGGTTCGAAGCCCGGCTATTCTGAGTGTTTCTCCGTGGGATTTTCCAGATTCCCTAGGCACCTACCCCATCCCTGTCCCTGATACAGCTACACATACTACTACTATAAAAGAAACACAGTTTTTAGACAAGTTCAACAAACACCCAAGTACACGGGGTTGATGACCAAAATGAACCTAGCTCCTAAAATGAATTAACGACAATAACTCTCTCCCAGTCACTTATTACAGACCATGAATGCCGATGATATTTATAGTCAATGTATTTAGCATACAAGCTTGTAAGATGGAAATATCGTGTTCGCGTATCATTGGAAACCTGTTCGCGTGCCACCTACTTCCAGACGTCCATTTATGTCCGCTATCCCTACTCTATTAAAGTGCATAAAGGTTGCGTGTTGTAACTAGAGAATGTTGAACACAAGACGATCAACAAGTGTGTCACTACCATTCCACGATAAGGAGCGTGCACGCAACTGCTGCCTTAAATGTTCCGTCTGCTAGGCTTATCAACCTTAACGCAATCTCTACACATTTTAGTACTGTACCTCCAACGGCGTACGCCTCAGCACGCATGCCATTGGAGAAATACCTGTTTCTTGGGGGTAACAATTACGGCTTCCTACTTTGCCGAACATTGTTGGATCGAATCCCGGAGCAGCCGGTTGTTATTTGTGGGTGCCGGTACTTCAATGCGAGATAGGCGAGTTGTTATATTTAATGGCTAGTAGAGGCCCCTATGTGCATAATTATAGCATTCCGGTGTCTTTAAATCCACAACAATTTATGATATTTCGTTTGAGGAGCTTGGACATCGTGGTCATTTAGCCCCGTGTACTTGAGTGTGAGTCAATATTTTCGTCTATCTATCTATTTATCTATCGGACAGCTTTTAGTGCCAGGAGTGTCCGAGGACATGTTCGGCTCGCCAGAGACTGTAGCTGCTTCAAACGAACACCCCTAGGGTGAGCTACAAGTTCCGTTAAATTTCAAGTAGTTCCAACTTTAGCTACCAGATGTAAATGATACCTAGTGGTGAACGTTGGAACTTTGATAGAGCGTTACAACGAAATCTAACCTAGAAATTTAGCTCCGCACAAGTTTAAGTCTGTGAAAGGATCTTTTACATGCCATAAATCTATGACATTGGACCGCCGGCTTTACTTCCCCTCCGAAGGAATGCATACTGAAGGATTTTTACGCGCTTTAAAAAAATCCGGCGACTTAATTCGGTTCTCAACCCGCTATCTTGGGCACAGCAGTTCAGCATGCTACCAACTACGCCACCTGTGTTATTGTGTGTATTTGTAATTCAGGTGAGGATTGGGAGGAAGGCGACCATTTTTTAAAGTTAGGTATCATCCCAGCATTTACCTGGAGTAGAAGTGGGAAACCACAGGAAACCACTTCCAGTATGGCTTAGGTGGGAATCGAACCGACCACTTCTCAGTTTTGTCTCACAAGGCTGAGTGCACCCCGTTCGAGCCCTCAGACCAGAATTAAATTTCTTGGCAGAGCCTGGAATCTAACCTGGACCTCGGGGGGGGGGCTACAGTCAGGAATGTTAGCCACTACACCACGAGATGGTCCACAACGATTGAGGGGGACGTTATAAATATTATGTGAACAGGTCCCTTGTAACTTCCGTAGCTATAGAGAGACGCACCATGAATTTAACAAACATGAGTCCCCTGTAGCCTATTTAAGGACTCTCAAATGCCAACCGAATGCACCGAGATTTGATCTCGCAACCTTGGACATAGCAAGTGGGAACCTTACTGCTACGCCACGAGGCCATAAAGGGGAACGTTAAACTCACATCAGAGGATTCCTCGAAATTTGACTGAAAGACATAAAAGATAGAGCATTAGTTTATATGTACGAGTTAGGGCAGGAGTTCTCAACCTTCTTGAGTCTGTGAGCAACACCTTCATGACATACCAAGTAGCCTACCTGAGCGCCATGAACTCTAATATAATAATAATAATAATAATAAAATAATAATATAAAAACTTCAAGTGGGCAAACAATACATAGACATCGTCAAAGAATTTAAATATCTTGGGGAATGGATCGGCTGGAATGCGCTAGAGAAAAAGGCAATGGATTCTAGTAGAAATAAACTTGAATTGGCCTTCCAATTTACGAAGGACACTTATAAAAAGAAGTCTCTCTCCTGGAATACCAAGATAAAACATTATAACACGGTAATTAAACCAGAAGCCTTATATGCAGCCGAAATATTGTCTGTCACCACCCAGGGACCGCTTGAAAGGCTTGAGGTCAAGGAAAGAAAGATAATACGCAAAATCTTAGGCCCCAAATTTCGTAACAAATTAATCCATGCCAGGAACGAAACTCTTTACCAAAATACTGAAAACCTCTCTGACACAATAAGAAAACGGAGAATTGATATTTATGGGCACATCCTCCGAATGAATTCAAATAGACTAACCAAAAAGATCTTCGAACACTTTCGTAATAAAAAAAAACCTCTTTGGTTTAAGGAAACCAAGAAAGACCTCGTGGAACTCCAAATTACAGACACCATATTCATGGACAAAACAGTCACCAAGGATAAGAAACAACGGTTCCAATTGAAATTCAAACAAAAGCGTACGATCCACATCTCTGCCGAAGAAAGGGAAGCAAGATCTCAAAGGATGAGAATACTGGGCCAAAAAAAGCTCAAAACAATAAAAAGTGATTGAGTTCATGGATCCCAAAGTTGGGTGAAACAAATATAGAAGAATAATAATGTCGTCATCAGAAAGAAAAAAATGCTGTTCTACGGGATCATCTTCCGTATGACTAATGACCGGAGTGACTAAGAAAATCTGGAATTTCACAAAGCCAACGGCAACCAAATGGAGATGGCTCCAAGAATGTGAGAAGGGCCTGATGGAAATTGTTATTCCAGGAACGAAAATCTACGACAGATTCGAATTCCGGGGCAGTCTGCTGTCATTTGTGGGTACGAAATACGCGCGTCGTTATATTTAATGGCTTGGTAGAAGGCCCTATGGTCAAAATTATAGCATTCTGGCATCTTTAAACCCATAACAATTAAGGGGGACGTTATAAATATTATGTGAGCACGACGCTTTTAACTCCTGTGGCTTAAGAGACATGCGCCATAAAATATACTAACAAGAGTCCTTTGTATTTAAGCACTCTCAAATGCCAACTGACTGCGCCGATATTTGATCCTGCAACCTTGGACAGAGCAGGTGAGAACCTTACAGCTGCGCCACGAAGCCTTAAAGAGGGTCGTTAAACTCACAACATCAGAGGAATGCTCGAAACTGGATTGAGGTTACATAAGAGATTGGGCATTAGTTTATATGTACTACTTAGGCTAAGTCATGTAGCCTGCACCTTTTATTTTATAGATATTTGAGATTTCACGTTTCGAGCTTCCAATAAAACTACCGCTCGCCACATTGCACTCTCTTGCATTCTCCTTTACCCTCAATCGAAATGCAAACATTCCAGTCGCTCTCATGTAACACACACACATACGGACAGATTCTGCAGACAGAAACCACAGAATAGAAATTGATTTTTCTACTTCTTTTGGATATAATCTTACAGAAAACTGAATTGTTTTACTGTTTAATATACAGACAGAACTTATGTTTCTAATTATTTAGATAATTTTTATTCAAAGACAATACATACTGAAATATTGCTGGTACAGTGGTTGTCTGACGTGATGACCCGAGCCCCCCTCCAGTGATTTTAGCCACGGACTGTGCGACGTGTAACACGGCATCATATTATTGTCTGTGTTACAGTCATAAACCGTTTCGATAGGAAAGCACGAAGATCGAGTTTATTTACAGTCGCTGTCTCGCGAAGCCACAGCTAGTTCGCCATCAAACAGGTCAAAGTATTGCAGGCATGATAGTACGAGACACTAACTTATTTTGTTGATATTTATTCATTAGGGGCGTTGCGACATCATTGGCATGTACCCCCGTGTACTTGGGTATGTGTAGAAGATGTCAGAATACCCGTGTCACTGATCTTTATGCTAGTGTGTGTATTTGTAATCGGGGTAGGTATTGGGTAGGAAGCGGCCGCGGCCTTACGTTGCTATCATCCTCTGGCATTTGCCTGGATTAGAAGTGAGGGAAACCACGGAAAACGACTTCCAGGATGGCTGAGGTAGGAATCGAACCCGCCTCTTCTTAGTTTTGCCTCATGAAGCTGAGTGAACCCAGTTCTAGCCCTGAGATCTGAGGAGGCCTGAGTTCGATTCCCAACTCGGCCAAAAAATTTAATTCTGGTCTGAGGGCTGGAACGGTGTACACTCAACCTCGTAAGATATAACTGTGAAGAGGGGGTTCGATTTCTACGTCAGCCATCCTGGAAGTGGTTTTCTATGGTTTCCTACTTCTACTCCAGGCAAATGCTGGGATGGTACATAACTGAAGGCCACGGCCGCTACCTACCACAATTACTAATACACACACGAGTACAGACATCACAGCGATACAAGTTATCAAAGAATTTCTGCACACACCCTAGTACATGGGGCTACATGCGCACGACGTCGCAAAACCCCTAAAAGAATCAACAACAAGAACAGAAATTCAACCCCGTGGCTAAGTGGTTAGCATGATAGACATTGGCCGGAAGTGCCCCGGTTCGATTCTTGACCGGGCCGTAGGGATTTCAATCTTCAATAGTTTATTTCCCCTTTCATCCTTTTCACGATGCGCAGTCGCTCAGGGAGTATCCACTTTAAAGTCCTGCCTCTGTGTCTCCCCCAGAGGCCACACGGCGAAAAGTCATAAATGGCACATATCACTATTAATGACCCCTAGAATTCCTTCTTACGACACCAGAGTCATTTAGAGAAATAACCGGGTTAGTAGACTGATGTGGGTTGTTGCAGGTGGAAACATTGATGGCAATGTTCTACCACACCTAATACCCACACTGAAGTACTGAGGTTGTGTAATGTATATTATATGTACGTATATGCAGCTGTCAGCGATTCCTTTTTGGGAGCAAGGAAAGCACGGTCACTAACCCTGACAGTAGCCATCTTGAGCGTGGGTAATTGCCGATATGCTACTTTACTTTAATTCCCTGGGCATCGAAATCTTAAACCCAAATAATTCCACATACACGTACCTAACCTGTTATCTGAATGCACGAGTTTCTTACCACTAAGAACCCTCAAATGCCAATCAACTGAGCCGTAATTCAATTCTCCAACATTTGGCACGGTATGCGAGAACCTTACTGACTACTTTAAATCACACTTCCCGCCACACACAACCCTTACAGACATCACAAAAATATAGGTTATCACACAAATGAGTTTGATAGTTGAATGAATGATCGTGTGGCCTCCGGAGAGGCCTAGTGCAGGTCTTTCTAGTTGACGCACGTGGGTGACCTGCGCGTCGTAATGAGGATGAAGTGATGTCCCCGAGCCACGGGAATTAATCTCAGGAGATTAAAATCCCTGATGGCTCGGCCGGGAATCGAACCCGGGGCACTTTGGGCCAAAGCCTAGCACGCTAAGCATTCAGCCACAGAGCCGGACAGTTTGATAGTTAATGGCCTGTGTCTTACGGAGAGGTCTGGTGCAGGTCATTTAGGCTGAGGCGTCGTGATGAGAATGAGATGGATGATGAAGCCTCGGTTCCCATGACAGGGGAATTAACCACATGAGTAGGGGTGGGTATTTACAGTACCTAGCTATTATCCGCTCTTCATTTGTGTTTTTCAAATTGAGAAGTCAGCGGAGATTGTTGAAGATTCTTTTGAACTCTTGCCGGAGATTATTGGAAATTGTGAAATATGAAAGAATAACAATTAATAATTTGAATATGATCTCTGTATGAATATTACTGCTTAGTGTGACATATAAATTACTAAAAAAGCTCCTTCTCAATAGAATTGGCCCAGAGATAATCAAGAAAATCCCAGTGGAGCAGGCAGGATTCAGACCGCACAGAAGCACTACAGATCAAGTACTGTCCCTTACAACTTTCATAGAAGCAGGCTACCAGAAAAAACTTAAGACATCGGTGGCTTTTATCGATCTGACAGCAGCATACGACACAGTCTGGAAGGATGGCCTACTCTTCAAGTTCCTGAAAGTGATACCATGTAAGACGACTGCCCGACTCCTGAATAATATGCTAAGTCAGAGACTTTTCCAAGTACATATGGGGAATAATGTGAGCACCAAAAGATCACTAAATAATGGACTTCCTCAGGGCTCTGTTCTTGCTCCAATCTTATTTAGCCTATATATCGCAGATATGCCTGCCACAACTTCAAGAAAATTTGGTTATGCAGATGATTGGGCACTTGCTACTAGAGATACAACTTTTGAGAAAACAGAGATGAACCTAAAATACGATCTTGAAGAACTGACTCAATACTTTAAGATGTGGAGACTTACACTTAATACTAACAAGACAGAAGTGTGCTGCTTTCATTTGAACAACAAGATGGCTAATAAAGAATTGCAGGTGTATATTGGAAATCAATTATTGAGACATAATAGATTCCCTAAATACCTGGGGGTCACAATGGATAGAACACTCTCCTTCAAACAACACCTCCGCAATACTCAATCCAAAGTGAGAACCCGTAACAATATAGTCCAAAAATTATGTGGCACAA
Organism: Meconema thalassinum; assembly: GCA_946902985.2. NCBI lineage: Eukaryota > Metazoa > Arthropoda > Insecta > Orthoptera > Tettigoniidae > Meconema > Meconema thalassinum. The sequence goes on along the minus strand of OX336388.2, from coordinate 490,136,634 downwards.
CTTGGGGTTCATCGGCAACTTCACTTCGATGTACAGCTTTGGGACTTGTGTTTTCAGCTGCAGAATATTGTGCCCCGGTGTGGTTGAATAGTCCTCACACTAACCTCATAGATACCCAGCTCAACACCACCATGCGCCTAATCACTGGCACAATAAGGTCTACACCCACACATTGTCTACCTATCCTCAGCCACATCCCTCCACCAGATCTTCGACGTAAAAACGCTCTCCTCAAGGAGTTCAAGAAAATAATGGATAACCCACAGCTACCAATACACTGTGACATTGCTGACATTTGCCTGAATCGCCTACGATCCCGAAATCCACCAACAAGGACTGCAATAGACTTGGAGAATACCAACTACAACATCACTAAAGAATGGCAGGGAAGACAAGATAATAGGCCTGGATCAACCTTACCACGCATTGGATCAACGTTGCCACCTGGATTTGAGCTTCCTCGGAAAACATGGTCAACTCTCAACAGGATTCGTACGGGTCACGGCAACTGTGCAGACTTCCATTACAAATGGAAAATAATGTCTTCACCTAACTGTGATTGTGGTGCCCCCAAGCAGACCATCCAGCATATCATCACCGAATGTCCTAAACGAAAGTACAGTGGCAACGTGACTGATTTCGCTCATGGATCATCAGAGACAATTAACTATATAAACAATTTAGACATGAACATATAGTTTGTCTTCATAAACTAATTATCTTTTATGTGCATATTGTATCTGTAAAGCCATACGCTAAATAAATAAATAACTTATCACATGCCACTAATTAGATTCTGGTAAGAGAACTAGATTATTGGTTGCACTAGTTACCAAGCTATCCTATTCTCTAGCGCAGGGGGTCGCAACCTTTTAGCAACTGCGCACCACTTGAAAGTTTTAGAAATTTTGGTGTAACTTACCATCAGACCTATATATTTTTTAGAAACACATATTTACTGTCGGAAAAGTGCCCACTGGCTTGATTTTTTATTTTATTTTTATTTGTGAATAGACCACTTAGGATCACGCTACAACTTCAGTATTTCTGCTTTGTAAGTAATTTCCTCTGCATCCAGTTAGTACTCCTTCATACGTTCACTGTGCTGCTGCCGTCCAAGCTCTTCCGGTCTTTGTAGCACTTATCTCGTCTTGAAACCCTTTTAGGTCGTGTATACTGTTTCGAAACGTTGTTTTATTTTAATTAAATTACTGAGAAAACTTTATATTTAATTATTAATAATGCACTCTTGTATTTAGTTTTAATTTTTGAAATATTTCATTTTCTTCAAAAAATGCAGGAAATGCAGATAACATTCTCCTCCTGTATGCATACCACCTGAAACGTTCCCGCGTACCACCGGTTGGGGGTTGCGTATTCAGTAACTATACAAGATGACTTCTTGTATTCACAATCAATAGATAGCCTGATCCTTAGGAGTGAACAGTACGAATTCAAATGAACAATAAAAGTACACCGAGAGGTTGGTTGGTTAAGTTTAGGGGCTGCGACAACGCGGTCATGTAGCCCCGTGTACTTTGGGTGTGTGTAGAATCTGTCTGATAACCAGTGTTAATTGTGATGACTATTAGTGTGTGTTATCTGTTTTTTAATTTAAGTACTGCAACTTAGAATTTTTCAAATAGTTCCTCCTTTCGCCGCCAAGCACCACCGTCAACGACTGCTAGGCCAAGTTCAGAACTTAGCTACTAGACGCCACCGCAGTCGGCTCTTGGCAACGAACGTAGAAACCTAAGAGCGTTGTTTACATTCTTAACCTATCCAATTTAGCTTCACACAGGTGCAATTAGTGGAAGGTTCTTTAACATGACAAATCTATGACATGGGACCGCCGGCTTTACTTCCCCTCCGAAGGAAGGCATACTGAGGGATTTTTAACGCTCTTAAAAAATCCGACGGCTTCGGCCGGGTTTGAACCCGCTATCTTGGGCATAGAAGCTCAGCATGCTACCAACTACGCCACCGAAGCCGCTGTACACAGAGAGAAAAGAAAAACAGAACATGGCATTTGATTTCAAACGACAATAGTAATAATAATTCGCGAGTGCATTCATATTTCGCTTTTCGAACCATTTTAAAACTATTAGAACTATTTGGCCGTTGGTCGAGTTTGTTTTATTTCCCATACTAGCGGACCCTTTCTCGCATGAGTATAAAGTACCCGCCCGGATTAAAGGTTAAGCGGCCTTTATGCGACACAGTTCTGGCAGGGGCTATCGTCTATTTTATTTCTTTAATTGCACAAATTCTCGATATTTATGATATCCGAGTGCAATCCGTCACTGCTGCGGGAAATTCTCTTTCTTTGTTGCGATCGATTACTTGTGTAACTGGCTGCGTGGTGCAGCGGTAACGTTCTCGCCTGTTTTTCCCAAGGTTGCAAATTCGAATCCTGGCACTGTCAGTTGGCATTAGAGGGAAAGCAATTGCGAGGGAAGGTGTCACTAGATTTAACCTAATGGCGCGTTAGAGATTCCCTTCGGGGCAAAATTCCGGCACCACGGCGTCTCTATAAGTCTCAGTAGTTAAATCTACTATATAAAGCTCAAATACCACTCACTGATTCATTCATCACGAAATCTCAGAAACCACCGAACGGATTGGAATGAAATTTGGTATGCCGCTTTCTCAAGGGCCAAAAACGCGCACTATGAAAGGATTTTTGGATTTTCAGGTTCTAAAGGGGTGTTAAGGGGGTAGAATGTATTTCATTGAATAGCAATATCCCCCGATTGGTTTCGTTGGGGGATGTGATACTTGGCATACAAACTCATCATTAAACAAGATGTTCAGCAAAGAACATATAGCCTACTTTCTCCTAAATGTATGGGTATATTTATAACTCTTTCTCCTCATCCCTAAAACAATCACCTCTACCACCATGTAGTGTTTGTTTTCTTTTATATTGATAATTAGCCAGTAAGTGTCAAAATCAATATTATGTACTTTATGATGATTGAATAACAAAACTACTAACTTATTGTAATGCATTCACGTCCGTTAATCTCTATATTAAGCCAGCCTGCAAACTTAAGAATCTTTCGTTTTGGGTACTTTCCTCTTTAAAAATCCGCGCCGATCACAGTAGGTTGGTGCTGCGGCCTAGCAGTGAATTAATATTTTTATGTTCGACCCTAACTATTATGTGTCAGAAAACTGTATCATAATTAGGCTCATTATAACACTATTTTTCATTATGAAACAGTTTCTCCCACCAATCAGAGCTCAAGAAACAGTTGTGTGACCAATTAGATAAGGATACCTTCGCGCATGCGTTCAAAATCCAAAATGTCTATAAAAATTACCGAAATTGCACCGTCCATATGTTCCCGTAAATAAACTTGAGACAAGAAATGGCACTGTACCTTAATATCCCCAAAATCAATTTCTACACAGAGCGTGGTTTTGAAACGACTTCGGTGACAGTTTTACTGAATACTGGAGCACAATCTGAACATATGGCATTGAAGCACTCAGAGCGCATGCGTCGGTTGTCCAGAGAGCTTAGGAAACAGAGATATACTACCCATCGCAGCACCCGATCACAACATTCTAGTGACTGAACAGATATTTATGAATATTTATGTTAAAACATATAATAAAGTTATAATTATCGTCGAACATAAACAGTCGTATGCAACTCCCCTATAATGGTAATTAAAACACTCGTATGGAAATTATAAAACTCGCATACGCTCGTTTTATAAAAATACTCGTGTCTTAATTATGGCCATTATAGGCTCGTTGCATAATGTACTAATCTTGTACGCCTCTGGGTGTTCAATGAGCAGGCAGTTTAAAGTAGCCAGGAGGGAGGCGATCCTGCTGGCAGTGTTTAAAGGTAATCGGAGCGCGATCGTGGCTAATAGTTGAACTACCAGTATTACAAAATTGCCATACTTCAGGAGGCCAGGTATTTACACAGCGGTATGTTTGGAACAATATTACCCACATAACCCACAAGAGGACAGCACCGTACAGAGACATTAAGAAGGCTGTGGTTGATGACAACGTGTATCTAGTTCTTCTATTCTCCTTTTCCTAATGTCTTCTGTTTATGTGCAATGCTGGGACTGTGATTTTATTAATAAACGAGCGTATACATTAGCCTCCCCTTTGAGCTAAATGACATTTTATTCAGAATCTGTGGTAAGAACTTGTGCACATCATTTGTAAAATAATTCAAGAAAAAAATGTTAACTGTAGCAGTATTCGATCCCCAGTCTACTGCGCGACAGACTAACACGCTAGCCCAGAGCTAACCATATCCTAAACATCGTCGTGTTCTTAACTGATATATTAGATACAACCTGTTGGCAAATAATGACTTGAAATAAACGATTTCTTCACTGCAGTACATCTTCATTTTAGATCATTTCATACAAAGTTTATATTATTGTATCAGTAGGGTATATCACATACAACATACTAAAACTACTGAAATATAAGACAGGCACATGAGGACAGCTGCCATCTTGTCGTGTGACACACACGGCTCAGCTCTTTTAAGCCACTCATACAATATAATATTATAATATTAAATTATAATAAATAACGGCTCACGAACTTCAGGATAGCTTAAACCACCCTAGGCTCGATAATCGGAATTGGTAGGTCTTAAGCTATTGTTTATAATGGTTGCATAATTTACACGGCCACCATCCTGAAATAGCAAGGCCGATGACCTTGAAGTTTGGGTGAAAGACGCGTCCTATATAAAGGTATGTTGTCACCAAATTTGGTAGAGATCGGATGATTAGTTTAGCCGTAATTTGAGTTTACGTTTTGAACGTTTGAGTGACCGCCATTCAGTTTTGGTAAAGATGGCGGCGATATAAAGTATGACACTGAGGTGCTCTTTGCTAGTGCTACCTCTGTACCAAATTTCGTTCAATTCGGTTTCACCGTGTTCGAATTGATAGGGGGGGGGGACAGCCATTCAGAGCACACACACACACACACAGACTCACACACACACATACACACACACAGACACAGACAGACACACAATTTTTCGCCCTGTGTTGATCTCATAAGTCTACTTTCATTTTTTGCAAAAATCGAAAGTAGGCTAAAAATAAGAAAACACGTGTCCGAGGGTTTTTCGATGTGGTGTATATTATGAGTTGAAAGGGGGGGGGGGGGGGGAGTGGGGGTTGAAGGATTCCTAACGGAGCGTGTATCTCTTAAACGACATAGGCGAGGAGTTTGAAACTCAGCGGGAAAAAAAATCAGCATAAAAAATACCGGGTGAGTTAGCCATGGTCGTTACGGCATGACTGCTGGCAGTCGCTCACATCCGGGAGGCGAGGAGGTTCGAATCCCCCCGCCGGCAACCTTGAAGATGATATTCTGTGGTTTCCCATCTTCCTTCCAGGCAAATGCCTGGGTTGGTCCCTAACTATAGGCCACAGCCGCTACCTTCCAACTCCTCGTCCTTACATTCCCACTTCCCTCCCCAACGGTACTTGTAGCTCACCCATTGGGTGTCCGTCTCGAAGCATCTACAAAACTGGCGAGCCGAACATGTCCTCGGACACTCCCGGCACTAAAGGCCATAAGCTAAAGAAAAAATGCGTAAAAAATAAGTAAATAGGTGTTTGACCGTTTTTTTTCATAAATCCAATTTGAGGGGCCCAAGGGGAGGGGTGAAATTATGGGGGGGGGGGGGAACGTAATATGTCTTGAGTGTAAAATTATCCATGACCTATGTTGTAGACAATAATACATTACATCTCTTGTCTCTTGCTATTTCAACATACGACGAATACTTAGGAGTTATTAATGATTTTGTACTTTTTGGCCGGAATTTTCTAAGTCCCAGGAATGACATAAAAATTGATTCGAATGAAATTTAAAAAAATAGTTTTTTTAATACTTTTATTATATTTTTCACGTCTTTTAGGGTCCGAAAACAACATGATATTTTGATGTTTTTCTCGTCCGATGCATTTTTGGTTTCAGGTGATATAATTTTTTTTCCACTAGGACCCATGTTTATCTATCTATTTAACTAATATTATAACGGGATTCCAAATGTTATTGCGGGCGAAGCCACGGGTAACAGCTAGTGGGACATAAAACCAATAACAGTATTATAGGTTACCTGCGTAGGCCTGTGTGCCAGCCGCTCAGCTTTACTGTTATGCAGGCTGGACGCGACACAGTTCTGGCAAGGGGTGTAGTCTTGTTTATTTGGTTAAACGCACTTTATAAGCAAATAAATATATTTCTGTCTACTTTTCACGAAATGCAAGATTTTTCTTGTACTATTCAGACGATTTGGAAGATTTTGTTACAAACCTTCCAACTCCCTCTTTAAATAACTTTGGTTTTGTGTAACATACAACGTAGGGTTTTTATAGATGTATGATTAATAACAATACTTCCGCCAACACCAAGTTCCTTATTTCTCTACTAGGAAGCACTTTAGTATTCAAGGAGCTTAGATATCTAACCTCCTTGACTTACAACGAAATTCGACGTGCATGCTACCCTCTGGGTGTCAAAAAGCAAAGCTTTCTCCCGGCACCCGAGGCCATAAATATTATTATTATTATTTATTACTTAATTCATGTGAATATTAGCAAAAATCAATTATATAAATGTAATTTTTAGTAGTGATTGTTACGATTTCCAGAAACACCTGCCCCTGCATACCAATTAAGAATTCCCACTGCCCTGCCGGGAATCAAACCTGAGGTACGTAAACCCAATGCACAAGCAGGCGTTCTCAACTTGGTACTCTATAAATGAAATGTTGCGCTCTCTTTATACGAGCCAAAAAGTGCTCGCAGGCACAAGCTCCCCTGAGATCCATTCTCGAATTCAAATTTTGTTGCACGAACCGGAATAATTGTGTTTTTAGAACAAATTTTGACAGTCAGAAATTTTACCATTTTGTGAGATAGTGTTTTCAATTTACAGTAAAAATAATTGGACATCCCTGTTTTATGAGTAACACGAAAGATGCTGATTCATGCAAGCAGTTGCAGCATGTCTGAGGAGCGGTGTATCACTACCTATTTCAGCACTTCTGAGGGACGGAGAGAGAGAGAGTGATAGGAAAAGGGAAGAGAGGCGCATGCTTGTTGCATAATAATAATAATAATTATTATTACTAGTGGACCCGTGCGAGAACTCTCGCATGTGTATATACCACCCGCCCGGCTCTAGTGCTACGAGGGGCTGTACGTGGCACAGTTCTGCCAGGGGCTATCACCTTGTTTATTTGTTTAAACACTTCGTTTAAACACTTGTTAAACAAATACGTACATTTCCGTTTACTTTTCAAGAAATGTAAGATATTTCCTGTACTATTGAGACGATTTGGAAGATTTTGGCACAAACCATACCTTCTAACTCCCTCTGGTTTAGGAGCTTGAGTTTTGGGAAACATACACCTTAGCGTATTATATACCGTCTTTTATGTACCTTTGGAGAATGATAGGTCGTGTAGGAGACGGGTATAGAAGTAATTTGAGATAGGGAACTTGGGATCGGAGCGGCCTCCTTAACCCCTAACATAAGGGTTGATTCAGACCCTCCACCCTGTAAGTTAGGCAATTGACCCAAGCATCTATTACCTTTCTCAATCCTTAACTCTTGGCAAGATTCATTTCACCATGTGGCGTTTCGCACCGCAACGCTATCCATTCCGCCAGCGCCACATGATGAAACGAATCTTGCCAAGAGTTAAAAGGATTGAGAAAGCTAATAGAGGCTTGAGTCAGTTGCCTAACTCACAGGGTGGAGGGCCTGAATCAACCCTTATTTTAGGAGTTAAGGAGGCCGTTCCGACCCCAAGTTCCCTATCTCAAATTACTTCTATACCATTCCCCTACACGACCTATCATTCTCCAAAGGTACATAAAAGACACTCTGTATATAGATACAGATGAATTTATTCGATTTAATGGTGCTTGAGCATTTGGTATGAAGGTGGTGCTCACAGTCTCAAATTGTTAAGAATGCTCGCCGTAACGTTTAGTTTTGGTGGCTTCGGTGGCGTAGTTGGTAGCATGCTGAGTTTCTATGCTCAAGGTCACGGGTTCTAACCCGACCGAAGTCGTCGGATTTTTAAGAGCGTTAAAAATCCCTTAGTATGCCATCCTTTGGAGGGGAAGTAAAGCCGGCGGGCCCATGTCATAGATTTATGGCATGAAAAAGATCCTTCCACTAACTACACTTGTGAGAAGCCAACATTTGTAGGTTAGAATTGATAACGCTCTTTTATTTCCAACGTTCGCCGCCAGGTGCTGACTGCGATGCCATCTAGTAGCCAAGTACGCAAGCTAGGTGTCGTGGACTGTAGCATTTGGTAGCAAAAGTAGGAACTACTTGAAATTATTGTCTGCAGTCCTCACATGAATTATAACAGATAACACACACTAATACAGCCATCACAATTAACACCGGTTATCAGACAGATTCTACACACACCGACAGTAGTGGCTACGCTGGCTAACGCGCAGCATTAGGTCATGGGGCCAAGCTCTCTGCTGACTCGGTAGACGCGTGGGTTCGAGCCCCACCGTCGGCCGTCCTTGAAATGGTTTTCCGTGGTTTCCCATTTTCAACACCAGGCAAATGCTGGGACGGTACCTTCTGACAGGCCACGGCCGCTTCCTTCCACATCCTTGCCCAGTTTCATTCGCCATCATTCATTTCATCTCTCATTAACTCCTCTCATGAGGTTCGCGTCAGGAAGGGCATCCGGCCGTAAAAACCATCGCCACAAAGACTTCCATCGCATCTCATCCCCGACCCCGTTGGAACACGGAAATAATAAGGGGTAGACATACAATCAGACAGATTCTACACACACCCAAAGTACACGGGGCTACATGACCGCGTTGTCGCAGCCCCTAAACTGAGAAACCAACCATCCAACGTTTACTCACTTGGCTATTGAGCTGTCAAATGTGACTGGTGACCAAAGACGTCTCTAACCTTTAAATAAACCAACAACAACAAATTTATTCTTGCTGTAACTTGAGAAATGACCCCACTTCCGCTACACTTTATGAGCTTCTAGTTCTCAAATCTTTTACTAGCAAACATTCTCACTTGAATGACCGAAGTTTGAGTCTCACATATTCCGATATTAAATTGAGTTTTCAAAGCGCGGGGGCTTGCCTTATGTGCACTGGACGGGAAGTCTTACGCACGGCATTGATTGGGATATCAGGTTATTGACTCTACCTCTCAGCAGTGGAGAGAGAAAGTGTGATTACAGAACTTGTTCCCGGCATGGATAGAAAATAGCGGATGGGGTAATTTACTGCGCCAGAATGATGTACTAGTCGCGTGTTAATAGCATTACTGACGTACACAGCAACTTTATTACTGGGTACTAACACATGTGACTGGCTCACTCTGCGAGATACAGCAAAGTGATTAGTGCTTATACAGGGTCATCGAAAAATAACCGACAGTTGTGGCTACGCGAGCTAAAGCGCTGCGTTAGGTCAAGGGGCCAAGCTCTCTGCTGACTCGGTAGACGCGTGGGTTCGAGCCCCACCGTCGGCTGTCCTTGAAATGGTTTTCCATGGTTTCCCCATTTTCAACACCAGGCAAATGCTGGGACAGTACCTCCTGACAGGCCACGGCCGCTTCCTTCCACATCCTTGCCCAGTTTCATTTATCTTCATCCATTCCATCTCTCATCCCGACGCGCAGGTCGCCCACGGGCGTCGACTAGAAAGACCTGCACTCGGCCTCTCAGTAGGCTACACGAAAAAAAAAAAAAAACGAAAAATAATGCCAACATTTCAAAACATGATAGCACCGAAACCCTTTATGTTAAACGTGTAATTCTTTCACTGAAGGCCAGCTGGTTAAAGTAAGTTTTGTTTTGGAGGGGACGTGACCTTGCTATGCGCACAGTAGATGCGCAGTAGCCAAGGTCGGCCGGGGGCGCGCGCGCCAATGAAGTCCTCACCTCACCCCTTTGGATTTTTTTTCTGGGGGTACATTAAAAACATTGTGTATGAAGAAAAAAAAATCGGGATTTGGAGCACCTGCGGGAGCGAATTTCTGCCGCCACCTTGACAGTTACTCCTGAAATGATTGCACGTACCAATCCAGCCATTGCGAAAGCGTGCGTTCACAGCTGATGTTGTTGGTCGGCCTGGCCTAGATTTTTTCTCTACAGTCCCTGTTTCCTTAAACTGATTAAACCATCGAATGGCAGCTTTGTAATCAGGTGCAGTTCTTCGGGAGGTGCAGTCAGTGGCGCGCGCGCCCCCAACGGACCTTGGCTACTGCGCATCTACTGTGCGCATAGCAAGGTCACGCCCCCTCCAGAACAAAACTTACTTTAACCAGCTGGCGTTCAGTGAAAGAATTACACGTTTAACATAAAGGGTTTCGGTGCTATCATGTTTTGAAATGTTGGCTTTATTTTTTGATGACCCTGTACAGACTGAACCCAAACTCTACCAACATGCTCTCGGAGGATTCTCAGGGATGTCCTCCGAGTGTTTTGGTATGGGAAACCTGGAGACCCCCCTCCCCCCACATCAAAACACTCAGATGACATCCCTGAGCATCCTCCAATAGTTTGTTGGTGAAGTTCTGGTTCACCCTGGTTATCTTTATTTTACATGAGGAGACAACGTTGAAAACTTCTAGCGTTTGTATCATACTCGTTTGAGTAGTACATCCGTACGGTACGTAAAAAATCTCTTTCGGAAACTACGCCCAAGATTTTGAAATACTATACAGCGTGTCCTTCCTAAGAGTCATGAGGCACATTTTCTCCGTTGTTTAGGAACATACAGCGCTTGCAGAAAGTTTACAGCAGGGCCATCCACACAGCGCTCCGGCCGCGCTCTAAGGCAGTGCTCCGAACGCTTCGGTGGAAGGTAGTGGTGGGAGGAGCTTGGCTGGCTGAGCGTACGGTTGCCCGCCGCGCCGAAGTGAGCAGCCGATCCATCAGTCGCTAGTCTAGTCCAATACGCTTTGTTGACAGCGTGTAAGTAAATCAGTTTCGCAGTGGTCATGACTGAACATCGTACAAAGAAAAGGAGTGGTGAAGCAGCAGCCTTTAAAGCAGATTGAGAAATGTCATTTTTCTGTACAGCTTATAAAGGGCATGCCAAATGTTTAGTGTGCCACAGAGATTTAGTGTAAAAAAACAAATTTGTGTTGCATTTTCCTCTCTAATATGTTCACATTTTAGTTTGGAATAAATCACAGTATTTTTTACTTAACACTTGCGTTCGTTTCCTGCACATTCCATACATCGGAGTACCATTCGATTTGTATATGCGGTATATTTGTTATGGCAAAACAGCCCTATCAGTATGTCAACAATCCCACAAAAGTCGTCGGCGGCACGACTGTACGTACGTATCTAGTCAGCGCGGTCCGAATATCGTCCGTCTGTCTCAGACCTCCTCGCTGCCACAGTGTAGTGGTGGTAGGGGAAGGAGCGCTAGTCTGACTGTCCAGTGCTCCGCGAGGGCAATGATTGGAGAGGCAGGTCTAAATTTCGTTTGAAGTACATTTGACCCTAAAGTAACAGCATTTCAATCATTGTCTTACATGATGTTATTAGATATCTATACGAAGGGTTTTCATTTAAAATTTTGCTGCCTTAGCTCTAATACTTTTAGAGATTCCTCACTTCTACTCCAGGCAAATGCTAGGATTGTTCCTAACTTAAGGCCACAGCCGTCTCCTTCCGAATCATATCCCCAATTTACAAATACACACACTAGTACAGTAATAATAATAACACATGTTATCACACACATTACACACACTCAAATACACGGGGCTATATGACTACGATGTTGCAGCCTCTAAAATAAGCAACAACAATACACAGTAAGTTAAAGTTCCTAAGTTACTACACGGCACTATTAGGCCATAATATCTCACACGCGCACACGCACGCGCACACGCACACGCACACGCACACGCACACACACACGCACTTTTTTGTACCGTTTATAAATATCGTAATCTTAAACGTACTCTTTTACTCAACTCTGCAAATTTAATGAATGTTTTACAACATATTTGTGGAGTGTTCATTGTTGTAACTTATTACTCATGAAATTAACTTCAAACTTTGCACACAACTAGGACACAATATGCGGATGTTTCTTCGAATAATACTGAACATACATAACTGCATAAAACTCACTAACAATTAAAGGGATTTCCTTCATATTATTATTATTATTAATAATAATAATAATAAAAATATCATCAACAACCAAGCAAGTTTGAACATGGATCTTTTGGTATTTCAAAAATCATTTCTTGGAAGGTGGCTGCTCGTGGCCTACTGATAGCGCTATGAGTCACTTCCGGGTCGTGCTCTGGTAGGGAGCTCGTGTTATGCCCCAGGGCAGGTAAGACAGGCGCCGGGCTGACCGGCACTAGCATTCCACAGCGCCAACCCTCTACTCTTGTCTGCTGATCTGATAGGTCGTAAAACATCACATCTCGCGTTATAATTCTCTCCCAACCTACTCAACTTATATGGCACACTTTAAGTCCCAACCCCATTCCTTGGCCCTCATAATTACCGGTATAAATCAGCTCTACTATAGACATTAAATTGCTTGATGTAAAGCTAAAGAAAGTAGGAGACTTCTGCCACTTGGGAAGCAAAATAATCAGTGGTGGACGAAGCAAAGAGGATATGAAGTAGGTTAACCCAGGAAAGACCGTAAATAAATAGAACGCCTGTCAATACAACGTAACGAAACAAGATCTATTTGGTTAAAACGTAGGCTACATGTTTCGGCCCGCGTTGGAGTTGATCTTCAGCGTACCTTAACCAAAAACCTCATTCTAAAACTTAAATTAACACAAATCACTTAGTGTTAGATCAAGTGAATATTTATAGCATTAAAATGGGTTATCTTCACAATAAAATATTTTTAAACAACAATAAGTTACTGATATAGTCTCCGATAAAAAAAATGCAGGAGAAACTATTTTCAAAAATACGTTAGGTTAGGTGTCAATATGGAGAAGTTAAGTCTATTGAATTTAAATTTTTGATATTGGATAGTAGTTGTATGTGTAACATAACTAGGTGCCAACCAGTGCACCAAAAGTATGAATTGGATAAAACCATCACGTAACGGTAAGAATGGAAAAAATGCGGGTTAAATAGTCATTGGCCTTGTTATATTTAGTAATGAGTATCGAGTATCAACGTAAATTAATATACTGTAGTGTAACAGCTTAGGATTTCACGGCCGGCGTCCATAACAGTTCGGCAATAACATGGGTCCGCTGACGACAGCTGACGAACGGAGAATGATTAAGATCAGATGGGTAGATAGGGTTACAAATGAAGAGGTATTAAGCCAATTGGGAGAGGAGAGATGTTTCTGGCGACTGCTAATGAACAGAAGAGACAAGTTGATAGGAGACATACTATGACCCCCAGGAATAGCAAAGTTAGTTATGGAAGGAAGGGTAGAGGATAAGAACAGTAGGGGTAGACCAAGGTTGGAATATGTTAAACAGATTGCCTTGGATGAAGGGTGTGGTAGCTATGTAGAGATGAAACTATTAATTCAGGACAGTGAAGCATGGGAGGGCTGCATCAAACCAGTTAAAAGACTGAAGACTGAAACAACAACAACAACAACAACAACACACGCACAAATACAGACACCATAAACTTGTGTTTATTTTTTAGACAAATCCTACATACACCCATGTACACGGGGCTAAACAACCACGATGTGTCATAGCCCCTAAATGAATCAGCAACACCTATTAAATTATTATTATTATCATCATTATTCTCATCATTATCATTATCATTATTATTATCATCATCTATATATTTAAAACACTAAGGTGATCTTTGTTACCGCGAGATTGAGATAACGTCTTAACCGATTGACTTCGTAATACATTCTAACGAGAGCTCTTGGCATGTAGATTTGCAGAGTGTCTTTAAAAGGAAAATATATGTTAGGGTATATTATATTTTTAAATTATTAAAGAAAAATGTAATATTTGTCGCTCCCGTGCTTGCGTACTTTATCACAATCAATAAAGCTCAAGGGGAAACTCTGGAACGTGGATGTCTCTATTTACCTCATCAAGGATTCAGTCATGGCCAGTTTTATGTTGCGAAGTCGATCTTTCGACGCCCTTAAAGTTGCAACAGTGTCAATACGTAATCGTTCAAAAAATGCATACTGTATAAGAGAATCCTTCAGTAAATATTTTCCCAATGACCGTCATGTTTTGACGGGTATCACTAGCTATTATTATTATTATTATTATTATTATTATTACAGTATTATTATTACCAACTTCTGCAACCGTGTTCCATTTTCTTTCTAGTTAAGTGGTAAGTTAAATGTAATACTCGAGAATACAGATGAGGATAAAGGATTTGCGGACATGGATCTAATGCAGATAGCGTTCTATGTATCCGCTCAGAGCTCTATGTTACGCTTAGGAGGAGTTTCAAAGCCGAACAGTTAATGCTTTCACCACAGGCACCTCGATTTTAGAAAATCTGTTGAGATTGGGAGACGAGAGTTAATTTTCTAAGATACAGTATATAATTATGATTAACCAGGTAAACTGTCCTAGAGATCGAGGCCGTTCATATCAGTCACAATACAAACCTCGTGAAAGTCATCCGAGTCGTAGGCTTGATTAACTTACTGGACAAAGCGAACCAGCTGTGAGCAGCTTTCTATGAAGCAGCGAGTAACAAAAATAATTGGAAAATTGGAGTAAATAGTTGCCATATTAGAGTGAAAGTTATCTTGTCATTTTGATTACTGCTGATTCGACACTGTAGAATGGTATACTTGATGCTAATGTATGTCACGTTTCATCACTCGTGCGCCATTAATTTTGTTATTGCTGTTGTTCTTTAGTCATTTCAGAAGCTTGGGATATATTGGTCATCAGCCCCGTGTACTTGAATGGTGTAGAATTTGTCTCATAATCTGCGTTATTGTGATGACTGTACAGCGGCGTAGTCAGAATTCGGGAATTATGGATGTTTAGCAGAGCGCGGATGTTGTTATATGGGGTACAGTTTAAATTGTGTTTGCTTCATCTAAGGGCTAAGGATATGATGATCATATCCGTGTAATAGTGTGCGTCAAGAATCTGATAACGTTTTGTGGTGCCCTATTCAAGATGCTGAAGGATACAGGAGTCAAGGCGGGACTCATAAAAAAGACACATGTATGATAACTGTTGTATTAAAGAAAGCATAATTGTAAATTTGATTTGACCCAAACTGATCACATTCGTAATTTCAATTGATCGTCAATCTACAACGGGCCTCTTTAAATCTGGAGATGAAATCTCGTTAGCTGAGATAGACCTTGTACTAATATCCTAGCTGCACAGACGAAACAGAAAAGTGGAGGTTAAGGACAAAATTCTGCGACCATCTTGTGGAATAGTGGTTAGCATTCATGGTTGTCACCTTATGTATTCAAATACCTTTGTCCGTTATTTGCTTTAATGTTTTTAATCTTGCTTTAAAAACCTCATAGAGGCTCGGGTTCTATTTCCTGCTCTGCTAAGAGATTTAATTTTGTCTGAAGGCTGATACGGGGTACAATGGTACACTCAAGACAACTGAGAAGAGATAGGTTCGATTAACACTTAAGCCATCTTACAAGTGTTTCCCGCATCTATATTCCAGGCAAATATTGGGATGGTTCACGGCAGCCTACTTTCCAGTCTTACCAATTACAAACGCTCACACTACTACAGACAAAATAATAAAACAGGTTATTAGACAATTTCTACATACACCCAGGTACACGGGGTTACATGTCTACGATGTCAGAATACCCTTAAATGAATCTAAAACAACAAATATTGATATGACATGTTACGATGAGTCAATAAAGACGTTACTTGAGGAAGAATACCAGTAAAGTGGCTGTCAAGCCGTTATTATTCGTTCATTGTGCAGCCGATCACCGCCCTGGTGAGTTCCGCTATGTCACTACCATATTCTGTTCCACTCACACGCTGACTCACACAATGCTCAAGGAATAGTCCTCTCCTTAGTCAAAGCAGTCTGGGAAGACCGCGAGTTCTTACGAAAGGTAAGTTACCATGACGTCATACAGGTCAGCTCGATTCTACGCAAGAAGTTTGATAAGCAGTTCGAGTGCTCAATACCAAGGTCATGTTCAAGCAGGTATAATCTCTTTCGTTATCCCAGGCTTGTGCCTACCCACAGCGTAGTCGCATGTGTGAAGTCACGCACCACGACTGCAGTTGGGATCTGCCGGTCCAGAAGAAGGTTCGAATCCAGACACTGATAGCGGACTTTCTGAGTGAGGTTCTTGAGGTTTTCGATATTTCCTCAGACCAAATATCGAGATATAACTTTATTTGAATCCTAGGCCCTAGTAGGCTAATTAGAGTTACTCACACTAATACAGTCACTAGAGAAACACACATAACAGGCAAATTCAGCACACACAGAAATACAAGGGACTAATGACAAAGATGTCCCAGCTCCCTAAAAATGAACACCATTACTCACAAGACTAAGAAGAGTCTGGACCAGCCATATGACAAACTGACTGAACCATCAGAAGAACTTGCCCCGAGTCATGAGGATAATTTATGTTGTATCATTTTACATAATAATAATATTAAGAAGAAGAAAGCTGAAAGGAAAATCATCCGAAAAATTCTTGGCCCAAGACTTACAGATGAAGGATATCGTTTACAATCGCACAAGATCACAGAAAATTATTCAAATATTGAAACCGATTTCCGTAAACGACGCTTGAAATTTTATGGACACATTATGAGGCTAGATGACAACCGATTAACAAAGAAAATATTGATGTACTCACAAAAATTAAAGACGACAACGGTTTGGATTAAACAAGTCCAAACTGATCTCAATAACGCCAACATCACACCCACAGATATCGAAGACCGCAAAACTTTCAGACATAAGATCTACACTTGGGAAGCTGCATCAGAAGATAAGCCCGGACCTAGGGGAAAATGGACTGACGAACGTCGAGCTAAACATAGCGACATGATGAAAGAATTCTGGAAGAACAAGAGAAATAACTGCAACAGATCATAACTTGCTTTATGTGATCCTGTATGGGTCGAAACATACTAAATAAATAAATAAATAATAATAATAATAATAACAATAACGTCATAACACAAAGTAAGTGTGGCACGGAGTGGCTGACAGAGCTCCAGAAGGACCTACAACAGGTCAACATAGAAAATCTCGAGGACTGCACCGAGTGCCGGAAAGTGTTAAAACTGAGCAAATACCATCACGACAGCCTGGAAGAAAATGGACAGCTGAGCGGAAGACGGAGCGTTCTGATGAAGAGATTTTAGGAAGAGGAGCGGGAAAACGCCGGAAGAGGTAATCATGTATTAAAGTTCAATCGCTCTCCCAAAGGGGAACAATTGAATAAATAAATAATTAGAACGTTATTGGTTTTACGTCCCTTTTAACTACTGCTGCTTTTAGAGACGCCGGGGTGCCTGAATATTGCCTCGAATGGGATCTTTAACGTGCCAGTAAATCTACTGACACGGCTCCCTCGCATTTGCGCACACTCAAATACCAGCTAACTGCGCCAGGGTTCGCTCCTGCAAACTTGGAACTAGCACGCGAGAACGTTACTGCTGAGCCACGCAGCCAGTCTGTTTCATTTTGGGGACTTTGATATCATGGTCATTATCCTTGTGAATTTGGGTATGTGTGGGGAGGCGATTTTTATGATAACCTGTGCGATTGTGGTGTCTACTCAGTCACTCTTACGAGGCTAAGTGGACACCGATCCAACTCTCAAAACAGAATTAAATTTCTTTGCGAAGCCGGTCATCAATCCCGCTAACCATTGCACTACGAGGCAGTGAGATTTCTAAGTAAGAGATCGCTAAACAGACAACCAACAGGAGGTGATGATCTGAATAAAACACGCAAATTGTGGATTCTCTGAGAATTGTAGTTCCTGTGCCTGTGGGCGAAGGGATGAGGAGAGTCTCACTCATGCTTCAGTGAATTGGACGTCAATCTAACTGCTTTGATGAGGTCTTCATGCTTGCCAGGTCCAAAACTGCTTTCCACGGCTGGTGAGTGGTTATAGTGTCGGATTACCAACCCCCCCCAGCTTGCAGGTTCGCTCCTGGCCGTGGTAAGTGATTTTTGTAAGACTGCAAAAATCTCGGTACGCATGTCATACGTTGTTGGCATGTTAAAACCCATTTGAATTCAGTATGCCGTGCTCATCATGACAACATTAATCTCGGGATTTTCCGCCAACACAAAGTTCCTTCATTCTCTACTAGAAAGCGCTATAGTGTCAAGGAGCTTGAATAATTTGTATTTTCAACCTCGCAGTGCTATCACTGCTTTAACAAAGACACCGCGGGAATCATTCTCGGTCTGGATATACCAATGTTTTTAAGTTCCATGAATAACTGGATTCATGATAAGTGTTCTTTGAACATGCTGCAGGGAGCTTACTTCCCGCACCTGTGATCTTTGAAGCCGTGTTTATTTGGAGAAAGAATTACTACGGAATTCAAAAGTAATATCTTGCAAATAACAAGAGATATTATTTACAGTGTAGACTAATAATAAAAATCGAATTGAACACTTATTAATACTAATATGTTTACATCTTTATAGTAGAAGCATGTTTTTGACTCATCAGCATCCTCAGCTAAATTGAACTAACTTAATACTACATTAGGTGTATGTGAAACGGAATTACAATATAAATTGATATTAATTTTGAAATGGACGTCCTTACAATTTTAAATTAATATAAATAGTCAAGTATTCAAATCCAAAAAGTAAGTATTGTTGAATATGAAAAATGTGTAGCCTATCTCAATTTCTTAGTGTATTCAATAATACTTCTATTTTTAGCCTATTTTCATTTATGAAAAATATGCTTATGAGATCACCTTTTGTCCACGTGTCTGTGTGTGTGTGTGTCCCTAATAACTTCTAAACGGCTGGAGCGATTTCAATGAAACTCGGGTATGTTCATAGCACTATAGCGGACGACCCCGTCCGTGGCCTTCAATTTCTGTTACGTCTCACCAATCCAACATGGCGGCTATGCGAAATATTTAGCCTGCATTCAATATCTCCGAAACTATTACCGATATCACACTGGAATTTTGTACGGTGATAAAGGGAACTACTAGAATTTCACCTATGTGACTTTTGAAAACCTGGTAACTACAAAACCAACATGGTGGCCAAGTGAAATTGCGACATTTAAATAGATGTTTCTTGCGATTTAACCAAACAATCGCAATGTAACTTGGTACAGTATGTCTATACACATGGTAATGCACCGACTTCTAACTACGTTCAATTGTTTACATAACCCCAAGATGGCGGCTGTGCGAAATAGTTCACCGGTATTTAATATCACTGAAACTATTAGCGGTATCGCCCAGAAATTTTGTACGGAGATAAAGAGCACTACTGGAAGTTCTCTATGAGACTTTCAGAAACCCGTTAACTACAAAACTAACATGGCGGCCATGCGAAGTTGAAAGTTTAAATAGACTTTTCTCGCGATTTAATGATCCAAACGCAATGAAGCTTGGTACAGCAAATGATTATACACATTGTAATGCACTGGTATCTAATTTAGTTGAATTGTTTACATATCCTCAAAATGGCGGCTGTGAGAATTTATAAATTAAGTTTTTATTTCTTGTGTCGAAATCATGCGATCAAAGCGAACATTTTAATAATGAACCTGAGCAATAATTTTCCTTTAATGGTACATGACTCTATGGCCTATACATATAACAATCAAACATGACGACCATCCGAAATATTTAGTCGGTTCTCAGTATCTACGAATCTATTGCGTTTCTCGCAACTTAACCATCCGAGTGCAGTGAAACTTGGTACAGTAAAACCGTATACAAATGTTAATCCACTGGCATCTAATTTATTTCAATTGTTTCCATAACCAGAAGATGGCAGATGTACGAAATTTAAAAAAAAATCTCGATTTTACTCCTTGTGTCTTAATCATGCGATTGAAGTTTGAATACTACACGTACACAATAATCTTCATGTAACAGTATTTAACTATAAGACCTACAAATATACAAATCCAACATGGCGACCATCCGCAATATTTAGTCTGTTGTCAATTTCTACGAATCTATTACAGCAATCAAACTGCAATTTTGTATGTTGATAGTGGCAATTAACATAAGTAGGATATATGAAAATAGGCTTTAGTTCTTCACGGAACTACTTGTTTTCTTTCTGGATTTGAATACTTGAATATTATGAATTTAAAATTTTAAGGACGTCCATTTCAAAATGTATGTTAATTTATTTTGTAATTCTGTTTCACGTACACCTAATGTAGTATTAAGTTTAATTTAGCTGAAGAAGGACCCATAGATGAACCGAAAACCTGTTTCTACTACAAAGAAGTAAACATATTAGTATTAACAGGTGTACAAACGATTTTTATTATTTATTGAAGTTAATACGTTAATATTAAGCATTTTCCGGTATGGTTAATGTTTTTGCCTCATAAGAGTGTAGACTGTTAAAATGTCCTATTTACTGTACATTAAAAATATTTATTAACACGAAGTATTAATTATTTAGCACCTAATAGGTTAAAAATATATTTACACGATGTGAAAAAAAAATCAACATTCTATGTTAAACAAATATTGGTAGGAGATAATTTATCAAAACTTGTAATATTCCACTAAACTTGGCTTGACATTTTTAACATAACCACTTATAAAAACTTGGCATCGAAACAAATTTAAAATGATGTGTTAAAATGTAATCAAAGAAATGTACAGTAGCCTATATGAAACTTGTTGAAAATTCATTTATGAAATATCCTTTAATTTGTAGTCTGTTCATAATATTATCCATCCAACTTTTAAAAAAAATCTGATAGTTGTTAAAATATTAAAATGGCTCTTGTAGTTGATCATGAAAGAGAATGTATTCTAGCTTGCATTAATTACAGGCGGATTGGTAAACATCAACTTGAATTATGTTGTGAGCACGTTGAACAAGTGTATTACTCTCATGATATTGGAGCTGGTACGTATAAACGATTAATTTCCTTTATCGAATAATCTAAGCAGAAAAACGATTAATCGATTGGTCGTTTAATCGATTGTTCGACTAATTTTGTCGATTATTCTACGTACTTCGCTTCTTTCACTACGCGCTTCTTTCACTACGCTCTCACAGAAGCCAAACAGACATTTTATTAATTAAAATATATTGTATCATTATATATTTAAGGTACTGTGAGCCTCCGTGGCTTAGGCGGCAGCACGCCGGCCTCTCACCGCTGGGTCCGTGGTTCAAATCCCGGTCACTCCATGTGAGATCTGTGCTGGACAAAACGGAGGCAGACAGGTTTTTCTCCGGGTACTCCGGTTTTCCCTGTCAAAATTTCATTCCAGCAACATTCTCCACTATCATTTCATTTCATCTGTCATTCATTTAATCATTGCCCCAGAGGAGTGCGTCAGGCCTCGGCAGCCGGCACAGTTCATATCCTCGCCGCTAGATGGGGGCTTCATTCATTCCATTCCTGACCCGGTCGGAGACTGGAAACAGGCTGTGGATTTTCATTTTTCATATATTTAAGGTACTGTAATGTACCCTCTTTGTGGAAACTAGGCTAAAACAAAGTAAAATGAAAATTTCCCGGTTCTAAATTGTAAACATTGCACAATAATTCCAAATCTCTGCTGACAACTCTTCGCTTTCTTTTTTCGAAACCCTTTCACTTCACTGACTCTTATTTGGTTATTGTTAACATGAACAAGGAAGGCAACTTTGTATATTTATAGATTTATTTACATCATTCCCTTTAATAAGCTTAACTAAACTACGAGGACAGATCAAAAAATAAGTTGCACTTCCCAGTTATAGCCATTTATTACACCACCTATACAACACCAACACGCCTATAACGACATACAATGAAACGGCCACTTTTCCACATAGTTTCCAAGAGACTCCAAACATTTCTGCGAACGCACAACCAACTTGTCGATGCCGGATGCATAGAAAGTTCCTCCAGCGTTCTGCAACCACACGGAGACAGCGGCCTTCACCTCCTCATAGGTCTGGGAATGTCGACCACCGTTCTGTCTAATGATCGCATTCACACTGTTGACATTTGCACGGGTCCTGGACGTTGCGGGCCTGCCCTCGCGTTATTCGTCCTTGATATCCTTGCGTCCGGCTTCGAATTGCTGACACCACTTTACGATCCCTTGCCGGGAAATGGCCCGCTCCCCAGACACAGCTCTAATTTCACGATGAATGTCCGTGCAATTCTTCCATTTGGCCTATAGGAATCTGATTGTCGCACGCATCTCATATTTGGAGTGAACGTCCAGTCGACGCGCCGTTGCTTTTGGCTGCTATTCACACCACAACGACCTGCCTAACATATTTGTGGGCAGTGTCTGTCCCTTTCTCTGCTGTGCCCACGTTTGCGACACACAGCGCGCTGCTGCAGCGCGTTGGTGCAACTAACTTTTTGTTCCACCTTCGTAACTTAAACTTTTCTTATCTAGTGTCCACTAATCAATTAATCGATTCTTTGGTTAGCCGATTAATCTATTATTCGGTTTATTAACAGCTCTGATAGCTACTAATGATTAAAAACTGGCGTAAGCATAATATTATACATTATATGTAGCTTCCACCCATAATATACAACTGTGACACTGAAATTGGTGAAGAAACATTATTGGTTATATAGCTTATTTTAAAAAGAGCTCGTTTATCCAGGAATATAGCTGGTAAGTTAGTATTGCAATTCTTTTTATGCTTGCCGTGTGGATTCAACTTGGTGGTTCTGACACTAGCAAATAAGTTAGCAGACGGTCGAGCAAGTGTAAAGAGGAGAATGGTAACCGTCTGACCACACTAGATGAAATTGACTCCTGGTGCGGAAGAACAGATGTGTATTACAGAAAGAGACAAGGACTAGAAATAGTCACTCACACATCGCATAGAACGACGTCATCTGTCGTTCGGCAAGGTCAAACTAATTTCACGCCATGCTAAATGTCGTCAAGGTGACCATGTTAGCTTGCTATAATCCACTAACTGCAAAGCTTAATTTATAGGCTAAATACAGTCACAATTCTCAAGTAACATTATTTGAACAACGATAAAAATCTTGGACATAGAACAAGAAAAACATTGACAAAGAGACTATTATTGACTAAAAGTAAAAATCTATCTATGCATACTTCGTTAATTCTTTTCAGGGCATTGCGACATCGTGGTTATTTAGCCCCGTGTACTTGCGTAGGTGTGGAATCTGTCTAATAACCTGTGTCGTTGTGATGGTTGTAACTGTGTGTGTTTATGTAGGAAGCGACTGTGGCTTTAATTTTGGTACTGCCCCCGTAATTTGAATTATATTGAGACCACGATGGCTGTATTGGCAAATATGAGTAAAGTTATGAATGTCATAGTTATGACGTGGATATTCATGACATAGGCACGGATGACGTAGACTTCATACAAGTAGGCTGATTGAGCTGAGATTCTTGGTGACGTCATGATTTTGTTCGAGAAAGATCCGAGATTTACGACGCAGTCGCAGGAAACAAGGTATTGTGCTAAGGAAGAAGCTACGCTATTGGAGGAGAGACTCGAACCAATGAACGATAGTTTGGAAGGAAGACTGAGATTGCTGAAACTACGATATTTGATTACTTTTGGCATGCAGATTTGTGGAAATCTATTTTCAGTTATGGCATTGATTTGGAATTTTGAAGAAATTAATTTTGAGTTTTTGAAATTTGAAAATCCGTCAAGTATAGTCAAAGTTATAACTTCTAGCAATGACGCAGCAACAGGCTATGGAAGGGATGGATACGCCCCTTAAGAAGTTGATAAAAGGTCGTGCACAGGAGAGAGGAGCTCTCAGAATTCAGAACTCATACTCAGATCTCATATGTCAGATCGCATATATATTTCTGGTGATATATATTTATTTTCAAGTGATTCAGTGCAGCAAGTTGTCTTTAGCGTGGTTAAAGCCCGGCGCATCGAACGAACTCGGAGCAGTTCCATTTTACGCTGCTCGAAACTAGGTGAAGTTGAAACGCTCACATTAACGTTTCCACCAGTCAAGATATCAAGCGCTAACTTCAGCCTTTATTATAGTTCTATTGGGCAGTATAACATTGAGGTGTGTAGAAGATTTGAACAATTTCACAGTTATACTTCGAATGATATTGAAACTTTAAGGCTGCCAACAAAAGTGATTTTCTCGCCACATGAGAAACACTTTTAAAATTCCACATTATACACTACGGCTGACACGTGGAGTGCAACAGTGATATTGGAGAATACGTTTGCTATTACAACGATACATTCGACTATGGAACATTATAATCTTGCAGTGCTTTCAATGATTATAACAGTAGTTGAGATGGAAGGCTAAGGCTTTAATGCAATTGGGACATATATCGTTGGAGTAAAGTAACAGCATGGAACTTCGTTAATCGTCTTTCTACAAAAGCGAGCATGTAGTGAACATCCAACTACACTCATGCATCGCGAATCCATCGCTGAATTATACCAGATAACAGTGGAAATATTTTCATACTCCACAACTATGAATATTTCTGCGGAAATAACTACAATAAACTTCATGGCAAATTCCTGCAAGAAATTCAGGGAACTTTGAAGAGAGGCCAGGGTTGTCCCGGCGCACAAAGAAGAGTTTTGCCAGAAGGATGTTTTTCGTATCCACGGAGCAGTGCAATTTCGGAGGAGGAAGCAGTTCGATTCTCCGAGGACGCTGATTCCAGGTTCGAGGACGGAGCACATCTTCACGCTGGTGAAATGGAACCAACAGCAGTTTTCTTTGAAAACTTTCCTCTGGAACTTCAATCAACAGATAAGGTAGTCGTGAACGTTTCTTGTATTATTTGAGTCTTGTAGCGATATCTGAGCAACCATTCTTCCCACATTTTCTGTCCTATCTTTTGCCCCATTTTCTTGATTGATATTTCTGTACTCAGTACACTTCGATGATTTATGCCTTTTTCTTCGATTTTTGAGACATTGCTATGTCATTGGCATACTTAATAATTTTGGATCAGTTGAGACTGATGATTTAGATTCTTTCAGTAATTTGCATATTTTTGTAGTCACGGTTTGACTGTAACGTTAACGATTTGCTATGGCAGATTTGAATTCAGACAGCGTGTCATTTTATTAAAGTAATTCTATTCAGTAAATTACTTTGACCAATTTTCTGTCATCCTCAAGAAAGAAGAATGATTAAAAGATTTTAGAGCGTTAAAATCTATTACGATATCGACGATCTTTGAAATACTAGTCGTCTTATGAACATAATTGCAACATAGACATTTATCATTGCATTATAGACAATTTTATGAAATATGAAATTTGATTACAAATTTATTGAATACACTATAGTAATGAACATTTGATAGGAGTTTTTCTCAATTCTAGATTGGAACAATAATGTTTGCATTCCACAGTCTAATTGTATTCTATTCGACTATTTTGCAGTTTAGATGAACTTTGTTTGAAGATAGTATTTTTATACTGCGTTACTTTGAAGATGTTAATCTCAATTTTGATAGACCAGGCAGGAGTGTCTAATCGTATTTGCTATTAAATTTATTTGTGATTGGCAAATTTTTACTTCATATCGATTCATGAATGAAACCCACGAAGGTTAAATAATAACAATCATTATTACAATTGATGAATATAAGAATTTTTAAAGAGGAACAATGGATGTATAATCGTTAGTTCAGTGGACGTGTAAAAGTCGCTGTTGAGTAATGCCCTTGAATAATGAAGGAGGTTCTATTAATGAAGTTGATGAATTAATAAGTGGAGGTTTTTGTGTGTAGTTTGGAAGATTTTTATGCCATATATATGAAGATATATGATGAATTTTGGGCCAATTCTTGTGTAATTTTGTGCGTTATAAGCGAAGTATTTTCCCGCTGTATGTATTGTTCTTGTTCTTTGAAAGATTATTCATATGAAGATACTGTTAAAATTAACAACAGTGTTAAATAATTTGAGATAAAGATTTTGAATGGAGGTTACCGTCACAAATATTAATAATTATTATTAAACCTTATTAAACCTGAATTTGACAGTTAAATATAACTAACCTTCATTGGTCGATTATATCATCACGATTTGAGTAATTATCAACCGGATAAACGTGTGGTTTAATGTATTTCTTGTATAAATAATATAAACAATATAATATTGTAAAAGAATTTTGTAAATATCTTTGTTAAATAATTTGAAATGATAGTGATTAATAGAAGCGTGTATAAAATTTTCAATTGTCATTTGACATTGTTATAAACAATTTTATTATTGTTATAAATAATTAATGAACTTTTGTTATTAACATTTATAGTTTTGTTTTTATACTCTAAACAACGCTAATTAAGCAAGTGGTTTGAACAATTAATCATGATTTGGGATTGTTGGAGTAATCCACTGGTGTTTGAATGAAGCATGTAAGACATTTGCGTGATAATATTTCAGTTGAGATGTGAACATTTACGTGTTTGAAAAGGAGAGCCAAGCTCTGAGGTAACACGCTTATGCTAGGGTAGAACGAACGGGAGTCCACTTTGACGATACAGGTGCATTGCAGCTGGCCCGGACAACTGTGTTACAGAGGCCAAGGACGTTCCATAATAGCCTTGTGGCTATAAATAAAATGTGAAGTATATAAACACGCAAAACAATTGATATATGTGTCTCATCCCAAATCCCGTTTCCATTCCCAGTGCATTATTATTTTTACGTTGCTTTGAGCTTGAGAAAGCTGAAACTTTGTATAAAGAGAATACAGGTCCTACAGGAGGACATGGTTATGTGGTCGATGGCTTCTGATTGCCACGTTGTTTTTTTTTTGTTAAATCATTCTTTATGTGAAATAAATTATTGTGCAGTTTAAAGTTTCCCGTCTTCGTTCTGGTTAATTTTAAATATCATGGTGGAGGTTATTGTGTGGGCATACTTTTAAGTGATCCAGTTGACAACCCAGTCCCCGAGATAAATTTAAGAGGTAAGTAAAGGTAAGTATGAACCCCCGTATATTTTGGTGTGTTCCACAATAATTTTCTTGTTAACTATTGTGCTCTAATCTCGATAGTATCTGTCAGTGCCATTTTCATTGATGTAGCTGTGCCGGTGCGTTTGATTATTGGCAATCCGATTGAGGGGGCGGATATCTGACAGCCTACTATCCGGATATCGGGTACAGTACCATCCCGGCATTCGCCTTGAGCAGAAGTGGGGAAACCATGGGAAACCCCTTTTAGGGTAGCAGAGTCTGGAATCGAAGTCAGGTCAGTTCTATCTCACGAGGTGAAATTAATACCGTTCCAGCTCTCAGACCAGAATTAAATTTCTTGGCAGAGCTGGGAATCTAACCCAGAGCAAAGCATGCACATTTCTATGACATAAAGAATAGTTGTTGTCCAGCATTCAGTCATACAGAGCGAATGGACGATCAAACTACAGTCCTGTGAAACCTTGGGACCACATCGTGGCGTAGTGGGTAGCATTACTGGCTGTCACCCCTGAGGTCCGTATTCAATTCCCGGCTTGGTCAAGAAATTTAATTATGGTCTGAGGGTTGGAACGGGGTACTCTCAGCCTCCTGAGGCAAATGGAGAAGAGATTCCCTCCTGAGACATCTTAGAAGTGATTTTCCGTTGTTTTCCAATTCTGCTTCAGGCATATGCCTGGATTAACTAAAGGCCACGGGAGCCTCCTCCAGAATCCTAGTATTAATTGCAAATACACACGACTATAGACGTCATAATAACACAGGTATCACCCAAATCCTACACGCACCCGAGGACTACCCTACCAGGGAATTGTTACCGCTGGCGTGGAGCAGTGCTGTTGTGTATACATTACGACATCTCGCCTCGTTATGACTGCAGTGAGTGGTTGCGGGACAAGAGGGGGAACGCATGTACAGTCATACAATGAGAACACACCGCACAGCGCACGACCCAGCATGAATCATGCACACAAATGGCATGCGATGAGGTTTCGCTGGCGACAACTGCACGTCTATCACAGGCGTGTGACTGGCGGAGCGCATTAGTTCCGATTTCCGCCACCGGTAACAATTCGCTGATAGGGTAGTAGGCCTACATGGTGTATAGATAGAGTATATCAAAATATATACAGTACAGTGATGTGTGTGTGTTGGGTTCAAGTCTTCAGTCCTTTGATTTCATTAACCACGATGTCGCAAGTCCTTCAATGAATACACAACAACAATGTAAACCTTCGACTTCAAATGGGTTCGTATTCGACGGTCGCAGAGACCTTCAGTAGTTTTACGCCACTTCACCCAGGCCGCATTGACTCGTGGGCGGGCGTTTGGGAGTGCGTTACTCTCGGAGTTAACCGATGAACGAAGGCACTTTGTATGTTCAACTTTCTGGAAATTTTGGCCATCTATCTGTGTGGCTCCATCCGTCTGCAGACCGTACTCCACGTAGGCCTACTCTGTTTTCTTAGCGTTCATTCGAAGCCCTTTTTTCTCATAGCCTATCGAGTGTCTCACGGTAAAGACATAAACTCTCAATTTTGTGTTTTCAAACCCTCTATGGATATGACCACGGTAACTACCACAGATGCTTCGATCGCCTTATGATGGCGACTATGGTAGAATGCTTCATGTCAGCAGAGACCTCATGATTTTCCCATATCAAAAGGATCAGGGAAAAATAGTATGGTTTCCAGGGGCAGGTCTCAATTTTGAACGAGCTCAAGGGAAATGTTGTCTGTTCCAGAAACCTTCCTTGATTGCAGACTATCAAGAGCCTTGATTAACTGAAGAAATTCTGGTGGGACTGCCATCCAAGCTTGTGGAGGATATTGAGGTAGGCCTACATGTTGGAGGAAATCGTAGTCAGCAGCAGTAGAGCTGCGGCTTAAGAGTGGACTGAAGTACCCAAGTAATGGTAACATAACGGCTCGCAAGTGACGGTGAAAGCGAGATGAACGCATTGAGCCACAACTCCGCTCGACCCATGTCAAGCGGAACACAAGTGCTCAGGGGGCAGAACTGAGTGATAAGGTATGATGGCGCGAGGCTCATGATTAATCTTAAATAAAGCTTGTTTATAATGTGTTTTTGCAAATTTAGGATCTATTTTGTTCCGCCAGCAGGAAATGGACATAGTAAATTACACACGTGATGGCTCTTTCGCTTTTACACCTCAGCCAGGCACGTTGTTTAGATGTTAAGTGCAGCTCACCCAGTGTTGCCAAAAGCTGAGTGATTTTACTAGCGTGTAAATGCACATTTACGTGGATTTGAGAGGATTCTCAACATCAATATTTTGTTTTCATTTATGATGGTAGGGGCTTACTGAACTTAATAATATTCAACTACGCGATACCAGTAACTTAGCAACAACAACAACAACAACAACAACAACAAAAAGAAGAAGGGGGGTTCCAGATGGTTTAGACCTTCCCAAATAGTTTGGACTAATGACTAATAATGAGTTGTTGCTTATTATACGAGTTGCGACATCGCGGTCATAAAGCCCCGTTTATTTGTGTGTGGAATTTGTATGAGAACCTGTGCTATTGTGATGGCTGTACTAATGTGTGTTTGTAGATTGGGGATAGGATTGGGAAGGAGGCTGTAGTAATGTGTGTATTTGTAAATTGGGGATAGGATTGGGAAGGAGGCGGCCATGGCATTAAGTTAGGAACCATCCCAGCATTTGCCTGGAGTAGAAGTAGGGGGGAAACCACGAAAACACACTTCCAGGAGGGCCTCCGCGGTGACAGCCAAGAGTGCTAGCCACTACGCAACGAAGAGGGCGCTTTAAAGAAATAAAAGTCAAACGAATCCTACTAACATGGACGATATGAGGGAAACGATGAAGGTGTTGAAAATTGGATTTAAAAGAAAACACAGTAGTTTTGATAACAATTTTTAGCCTACTTTCGATTTTTGCAAAAAATCGAAAGTAGACTTAGGAGATCAACACAGGGCGAAAAAAGTGTGTGTCTGTGTGTGTGTGTATGTGTGTGTGTGAGTCTGTGTGTGTATGTGTGTGTGTGAGTCTGTGTGTGTGTGTGTCTGTGTGTGT
Organism: Meconema thalassinum; assembly: GCA_946902985.2. NCBI lineage: Eukaryota > Metazoa > Arthropoda > Insecta > Orthoptera > Tettigoniidae > Meconema > Meconema thalassinum. The sequence continues at coordinate 490,106,433 of OX336388.2, read as the reverse complement.
GTGAGTGTGTGTACTCTGAATGTCTGTCCCCCCCTATCAATTCGAACACGGTGAATGCGAATTGAACGAAATTTGGTACAAAGGTAGCACTAGCAAAGGACACCTCAGTGTCATGTTTTATATCGCCGCCATCTTGACGGAAACGTAATGGCGGCCACACAAATGTTCAAAGCTAAAATCAAATTACGACTAACCTAATCATCCGATCTCTACCAAATTTTGCAACAACATACCTTTATGGGGGGAGCATCCTTTGACCAAACTAATAGGTCATCAGCGTAATAGTTTGCGGATGGCGGCCATCTTTGTGTGAAAATCGATTCCCCCTATTCATTCGAACACGGTGCAACCGAATGGAACGAAATTTGGTACAGAGGTAGTACAAACAAAAGGCACCTCAGTGTCATGTTTTATATCGCCGCCATCTTGACTGAAACGTAATGGCGGCCACACAAATGTTCAAAGCTTAAATCAAATTACGATTAACCTAATCATCCGATCTCTACCGAATTTTGCAACAACATACCCTTACAGAGGAAGCATCCTTTGACCAAATGAATAGGTCATTAGCCTAATAGTTTGCGGATGGCGGCCATCTTTGTGTGAAAATCAATTCCCCCTATTAATTCAAACACGGTGAAACCGAATGGTACGAAATTTGGTACAGAGGTAGCACTAGCAAAGGGCACCTCAGTGTCATGTTTTATATCGCCGCCATCTTGACTGAAACGTAATGGCGGCCACACAAATGTTCAAAGCTTAAACCAAAATTACGATTAACCTAATCATCCGATCTCTACCAAATTTTGCAACTACATACCTTTATGGAGGGAGCATCCTTTGACCAATCTAATAGGTCATTAGCCTAATAGTTTGCGGATGGCGGCCATCTTTGTTTCAGAATCGATTCCCCCTATTAATTCAAACACGGTGAAACCGAATGGAACGAAATTTGGTACAGAGATAGCACTAGCAAAGGGCATCTCAGTGTCATGATTAATATCGCCGCCATCTTGACGGAAACGTAATGGCGGCCACACAAATGTTCAAAGCTTAAATCAAATTACGACTAACATAACCATCCAATTTCTACCAAACTTTGCAACAACATACCTTTATGGAGGGAGCATCCTTTGACCAATCTAATAGGTCATTAGCTTAATAGTTTGCGGATGGCGGCCATCTTTATGTCAAAATTGATTCCCCCTATTAATTCAAACACGGTGGAACCGAATGAACGAAATTTGGTACAGAGGCAGCACTAGCAAAGGGCACCTCAGTGTCATGTTTTATATCACCGCTATCTTGACGGAAACGTAATCGCGGCCACCCAAATGTTAAAAGCTAAAATGTAATTACGACCAACCTAATAATCTAGTCTCTACCAAATTTTGCAACACCATATCTTTATGTGGGAAACATATTCTGACCAAACTGCAAGAACATCAGCCCAATAGTTTGCAGATGGTGGCAAAGTATGTGAGCAAATCGATTCCCCCTATCAATTCAAACTCGGTGAAACCGAATTGAACGAAATTTGGTACAGAGGTAGCACTAGCAAAGGGCACCTCATATTCATGTTTAATATCTCTATAACACGTTGTATTTCAACAAGCTACTACAACCAACATTCAATCATACTCCTTGAAAAGGACAAAGAGTTATAACAATACCCATGGATTTAGGAGAAAGTAGGCTATATGTTCTTTACTGAACATCTTGTTTAAATTTAGAAGTTTGTTTCTAACAGCAATATGTCTGTTTCCTTGAAAGTATGTAGGCACGTTGTACAAGACTTATGACAGGCACAGTCATAAAAATAAAATCGCTATTGTTTTAGCTCTTTTAGTTGTATGTGTCCGCTTAATTTAATTCGTAACGTCGTGACACCGTCGTTACCGGTTATTAGAAACCGCGTTCCTTGTTGTACCTACTCGTGACGAAACGCTGTACTGTAGTGTAGAACTGTAGTGAACAGTAGCGGAAACGCGAAAGCCTCCACAGTGGGAATACAGCTACCGGAAGAACGGCTCTGTTGTTCATCAGGAACGGAAGTGATGCAAGTTTACATGTAGGGATATAGGTCTTGGTTATAAACTTGTAATTATACCTCATTCGTCCAAGGATCTCCTCATCCTAAATACAGCAGCCGACTTTAATCTGCCCTTACTCTGAGATACAGTATTTTCTCATCAAAAATACAAAACCGTGATTGCTGTAAGTATGCAGATTAATGAGAACGAGGTTTAAGTACATGCCAGTAACCAAGAAAGGCTCTCCTGACGAATCATCATCCATAGAAATTGGTTCATATACGTTCGAAGTTGTGCATAGCTTCACTTACCTTCAATCCTCTGTTAATTGTAAGAACAACGTAAGCTCGAAGGTACAGAAGGTGATATTTCTGCTAACAAGTACAATCATGGTCTCAGAAAATATCTGACGTCCAAGTTATTGTTCAAGAAAAGATGATGTTATACAGTCGTAGTGAGGCGGGTATTAATATAGGTCTATGGTATTGAGACCTGGACACTGTCTAAATCAGATGAATGACAACTGTGCATATTTAAGAGAAGGATCTTGAAGTACATTCTTGGGCCAGTGGAAGAATATGGTGATAGGAGGAAAGATTTAATTATGAGATATACAACTTATGCGACGAAGCAAACCATCAGAAGGCTGGAGTGGGCGGGACATGTACTGCGTGCTGATGACAGAATTACAAAGAAAATATATGTTGCCATGCCATAGGAAACCAGGAAAGATGGAAGACCAAAGCTCAGATGGGAAGAAGGTGAGAGAGAGGATTTTAAGATCCTCCATATTGGTCATGTAAAGGAGTTTGGTACTGTAGGAGCAGAGTATCAAGAAGGCAGTGCGAGAACAGAGTAGCAAGAAGGCAGTGCGAGAGTAGAAATATCAAGTAGGCAGTGAAGAAAAAAAAAAGATAGTCTTGGAATTGTCAAGAATAACTAAAACGGTAAACCGTTTTTATTATTCTTGAATATCTTTTTTATTTACACTCTCATAATACATAATTATTCCAAGACTTTTTTTCTTCACTGCCTACTTGATATTTCTACTCTCGCACTGCCTTCTTGATACTCTGCTGCTACAGTACTAATCAGTGAAGAATGGAAGAAACATCAGAAGGCCTCGGCCCACAGAGGGCTGTCGTGCCAGTGACGACGACGATGATGACGATAACGATGATGATAAAGTGAAAAGCAAATCCTAACAAGAGTTGCTAAATAGGGAGAATTATAATAACTTTAATTACAAGGCGGTCCTAAACTCTATGCAGTGTATGTGAGAGTACAGTAAAAGGGCTCAGCTACCAGGTATTGAGTTAGATCATTTATTGTTTTAGTTGAGGGGCTTGAACATCGGGGCCATCAACCCCCGTGTACTTGGGTGTGTATGTAATGTCTGATAACCTGTGTTCTTGTGATGGCTGTATTAGTGTGTGTATTTGTGGAAGTCATATAGAGGTTCTACCCAACTGTTAACGGGTGTTATTACCTAAACCTGAAAGAAATTAGATGAGATTAAATATTACACTTTGATTCATCTCGTGTAATTTCTTTCAGGTTTGGGTATATTCGTATTGACCGACTGAAAAGCACTTACATTTCAATTACTAAGCCATCACTGAAAAATGGCTTCCAAAGAGGTTCTACAAACACTCCATTCCATATGATTAAGCTACAAGTTACATCAAAGTACTGGGACTAATGATATTGGTTGCCACTGGCCATAAAAGCAGCAGTAAAATAAACGACGACGGCGACAACAACAACAACTCACATTTCACCGGGTAGGTGATATGCTCCCGATGTTTCGGCTCTAATAATTAGAGTTCCCGGCTCAAGTAATGGTGTATTGTCTTTGACAAGGAACGTGCGCACGAGTGTTTCCAAACAGCTTGGAGGAAATCGTGTTACCAGTGAGCCCAATGCTTGTAATCTCCCAAGATATTAAACTGTTAAGATTCAAAGCCTGTGTATCAATTACAGCACGCGTAACAGCACCTGCTGACATGCGTGTTCAACATTCTTCACACAGTCGGTCAACGTCTTACGTGGCCCTCAGGGGCTCACGACTAGCAGGACGTGAGCTGGCGATCTCGGGACCACAGCTGAATTCGGCATTGCTGCTTGTGCCAAGCTCCTTTCCCGTCGATCTCTCTTGGTCAACTGTTGTTCTCTTGTGACCCGAACGCTATAGTTCTTGAACTTTCCTCGTTAACATGCGGCTCGCCTTTGAAATCCAGCTGGGCGGATATGTTAACATTCCACGGCTGCCTGGAGCCAAGGTTTTCCCAGCGCGAGGCAGAGCTTTGTCAACCTTCCACCGTAGCCACTGAGAGCCAGCAGCGAGACTGGGCAGAACTACGTGCAGATGCGCAACACTGGACACTTGACACCTGTGTGATACGCGAGCTGGCCGCCAGGACGAGACTTTGAGTCCACTTGGAGTGATATAGGCAGCATTCTATTCGTCAACCAGTAAAGTGAGTGAACTGTATTAGCGTGTCTCATTTTCCCGGGCCCTTGCCTCTTCTTTCCCGATACCCTTATTTTCAATGGATCAGGGATCTCCTTGTTATAGTATCACCTGCCGTTTGTAAAAGGCCGTAAAGGAGGCAGGGTGTGTGTAGCTCCATCACGTATGGTGAACCTTGGATAGCGATACACCCTCAAGGACTCACGACTGGTGAGAACGGGAGGTTGTGATCCCGAGAGATACCCAAGCTGGGTCTGGCTTTTCCCCTTTTTACATTGCCTTTCATGCCTCTACTTCGTTCCAACTTCTTCTTCAGTGAACATTCTTCGAGTTCGATAGCGCTACACCCTCAGGGACTCACGTCTGCTGAGATAGGGTGTTGGCGACTCCGAGGTATTTCTGGGCTGGGTCTGGCTTTTTCCCTTTTTACATTTACTTTCGGGTGAAATATCTCCCCTTTCCATGTGCCTTTAATGGCTCCTACTTCCTTCCAAGTCCTTCAATGAACATTCTTCGAGGGTTGAGGTCAAAAATTATCCCTGTCTATTTCTCTTTTTCCCATATTTGACGTATTTTTGTTTTTGGAGAGTAGAAACCGTTTGGTTTGGAAGTGTTCTGTAGAGCTATTTTGTCTTGTATATTTGGATCTGATGATGCTCGCTTGGAGAGCGAAACATGGTCATCCATCTTATGTAGGTTAGTCCATATATATTTTAATCACATCAATTTGTTCAGGGTATTATTTCACACAACCCAGTAATTAGACTGTTGACCGACTTAATATTTGCAATATCAACACTGAAGAAATACATAAAGAAATGCGAAATAAACAAGAACACAGAACCGAATAAAAATAAGAACTCTGATTTTTACCTGTGAGGTAGTGTGGTTGACTTCCTCGAGGTCTCACGGCTGAAGTGACATGTCCATGTGATGTGAAAACAATTAACGAGAACTCGTAAGAACTACTGCGAAATGAAGATAACTAGCCAACGACCCAGAGAATGGCAAGAAGAAGAGGTGCAGAATGATTAACTAGGAGGAATCCACTGTGAGACAAGATCCTGTAGGAATTGTCGATTCATTTAAGGCTTTGCGACACCGTGGTCATTTATTCCCGTGCTCTTGGGTGCGTGCGAAGGATGAGTCTGACAACGTGTGTCGATGTGGTGCCCGTAGTAGTGTATATTATATTTGTAACAGACTAGTATTGGGAAGGAAGCTGCTGTGGCCTTAAGTTAGGAACCATCCCGGCATTTGCCTGGAGTAGAACTGGGGAAGCCACTTCTAGGATGGCTGAGTCGAGAACCGAACGTACCGCTTCTCAGTTCTGCCTCTGAATCCCTCAGACAAAAATTAAGTATCTTGGCAGCGCCGGGAATCGAATCCAGACATCAGGGTTGACAGCCAAGTATGCTGGCCACTGCACCACGAGTTGGTCGATTCTGGAGGAGAAGTGGTGACAACACAGGAGACCACTGAAGATGCTTGATCATTCCAACAAAGGCGTCGCTGGAGTGCACAATCGATGGTGATTATTACTTTGAAGATACATACCTGCAAAGAAAGAAAAAAAAACGCTTTTAGACGATATTTTTAAAATTCCGACAGTTATTAGTTAGTTATTGTTGTTTTAGGGGACGGAACAGCGAGGCCATCTGCCCCAAATATTTCGACAGTGTTCTGAATTAAGTTTACTCAAGTGAAAACCAAAGCAAACCAAACCCCGTGGCACTACAGCTCATGAAGGGCCTAGGCCTACCAAGCGACCGCTGCCCAGTCATTTGGCCTGCAGATATTGGGGTGACGCGTGGTCAGCGCATCGGGTCCCCTCGGCCATTAATCTTGGTTTTCGTGACCGGGGCGCTGTCTCACTGTCAGACAAGCTACTCAATTGTCCTCACGAGGCTGAGTGCACCCCGTTCGCGAGATTGCAATTTCTAGTTCACTTTTAGCATAGGAGAAGGATACAGCTTCCTAATTGGCTATTCTGACGAAACCTGACTGCACCAAGGGCAGCGTAGTTATAGGGTGGAGCCTATCAGCGATGTCGTTCCAGGTTTGAAACAATATATGCTGTTTTAAGTTCGTATTTTCTAAGTACCCGTATAAGTTGTAATGCGCCAAGCAATAGTAGCATGATCATTGATCCTAGGCCGTAAGTGTTTCCGTATCTTCTTAAGTCAAGAAGAATCATTACCAGAATGTTTTTCATCGATTAGCTCATTCACTCTGTACGAACGCGGAAGTAGCTAATCATCCACTCCCGATCAAGAACTGTATGCACATGGGGGTGGCTCAAAATATTTTATTTCCGATGCCCTGAAAAGCATGAATGGCCACCACGGACCGAAAAATGAGCTTGCCATTATTACCCTTTCACGAATTGATTGCCGGCGGTCGAGATGGGAACTATTCTTTGTTTACTTGTGTCACACGTCACTCTGCTTCGCTGACAGGTACAGTTGCGCGAGTAGGATATGACTCAGCTCTAGTAGCCTCAGTCATCGTTTAACAACTGTCCGTGGTGACATGAGCTCCTGAGACGCTTATCTGACGCAATGCTGCTTGACTTATGTGCAGACCTCATTCTGTCATCAACGTGTCCTCCGCTGTACCGTGCGGGGCTCCTGCTACAATAATCAACAAACACTAGCGCAGCCATGCTCAGCGGCAATCAAATGTTAAATGGGTAATAACCGCACTTCTTGACTTAAGAAGATACGGAAACACTTATGGCCTAGGAACAATGATCATGCAACGATTGCTATAGAGCATCCAGCGTTTAGAAAAGACTGTGGGTCTTATGTGCTTTTACTTTGAACGGACACCCCCCCTCCCCCCTACACTGGTTTTGTTACCTTACCTTTTATCATGAAGGAACTCTGAACATATATATTTTTCGTCATAACAGCTTCCTACAATTATCTGCCAATTGATTACCTTTGTTATTGCATACAAGTATCGTTTATATTACGTCTTAGTAATTTAAAAATTTTCGAGGTTAGCACGCTGGAAGGAAGAGCCTTGTCCTGTGCTGCATGCTCGCCCGGAGTGGAGCACGTGCTCAGTTCCGCCGGCAACATAAGTTCTGAAGCATTGGTGTTATTGTTGTGTGTCGGTTTTATTTTCTGTTCGATCGAATCAGGGCTGCCGACAGTTGGGTTCGAACCCACTATCTCCAGAATGCAAGCTCACAGCTGCACGGCTAACTCATACAATAGTACAAATATTAATCTAAACAAAACAAGAATCAAATTGAAAGAAACTAAATTATAGCCTAACTAATAACAAAACAGGTGATGATCAACAGTACTGCTGACGTAAAAATTGTTAACATCGTCAGCATACATCGGAGAAGGAAGGAAGGGAGGAACGAAGGGTTGTGCTCTTGACATCTGTCAATCAGTAATGCGTCATATCACAAGGAAATGAATGTCGTTATTGGTTCTCTTCGCGTACGGTATCCTTAATACTGGTCCAATCCGGTAACTCCTGCAAAACTGCTCCTTTCTGGGCATGTTCTATTTCAGATAGTTGTTGGGTTGTGTTTTCTCGCTAACTTATGAAAGCGCAGCACTCGAAGCGGGTGAACATAACGTATGACGTCAGCGCTATCTCTGCCTAGAGTTAGCAACACTGTCGCCATAAGGCTCCACAGTCTTTTCTAAACGCTGGATGCTCTATAGGCGCATTACAATAGAAGGTACCAAGAAAATAGGAAGTTAAAACAGTGGGACTTCTACATATTTTGTTCAAACCTGGAACGACATCGCTGATAGGATCCACTCTATAACTACGCTGACTAATCCCAGCCCTTGGAGCAGTTGTGTTTCGTCGGAACAGCCAATCAAGAAGCCGTATCGCTCTCTAATGCTAAAAGTGAACTAGAAAATGCAATCTCGCACCCCGTTCCAGCCCTCACGTCAGTTTCTAAAATCCCTGACGGAGCCGGGAATCGAACCCGGAGCCCCCGGGTGAGAGGCAGGCGTGCTACCCCAACACCACTCAAGTGAAAGGAGTAGTAATATACTAGTCAAGTCCAGAAAGTAAGTTCCGTTTTTATACGTTCCCCCAACATAGCTGCAATCACAGGTCAGCGCATGCGCGGTAGTTGCTCTGAGTCAAGGAGATGACGCCATTTTGAGATCGCTGTCTGTTGCTTTAGTGCTTGGTTAGAATGGTGAATTTGATTGAAAATCTCGCCGCATTTCAGTTGAAATCTATCATTGGTTTTCTGAATGCGAATGGACCGATTTGCGAGGTGAACGGAAAAAATAGGATTAGTGCTTGAATGATAAGAAGATAGATTCGAGAATTCAATGAAATACGTGATCAAGTGCACGATGACGAACGAAGTGGGCGTCTATCGTTGGTTAATGAGGACTTTGTTCGAGCAGTTGATGAACGCATCAAGGAAATTCGTAGAAGGCATACAAGCTCAAAGAACATGTTACCACAGGTGGTAAAGTTTTATGAAGTAGGCACACACAAACTTGTGCCACGCTGTGACAAATGCCTTCAAAAAGGTGGGAGCTGTGTTGAAAGATAGTTTACGATTTGCAGTTTGTTTTGCAAAACAGTTTGTATTAGAACTCTTTTTGTTTTAATGTTTGAAACCATTTTTAAATAACACTAGGAGCACTCCAATTTAGCAAAAACGTCAAGTTAAGCTATTTTGACAATTGTGTCAAACGTTGAAAAGCTCGAAGACCCGGAAAAGTGTCAAAATGCGTGTTGAGAAAAGCTGTATCAGATTGCAAAATAAAATTTTGAAAATTACTTCCAGCTTAACCCTTTATAGGGCAAAACTATATTTCACTTTTATATGTTTTTACTATTTAATTTATTTTAATTATTATAATTATTAATAATGTTATTTTCTGTTTCTCTAATTTTAATGTTTTTACATTTATTTTTAATTTTCAATTTAAGGTCTTATAGATTTAATTTTCATATTTTTATTGAGTTAATTAATTAACTAATTTCGAACTGATTTTCACTGTTATTTTCATATTTTTATACCGTAGTTATGTTTATTGTTTTCTTCTTTTATTATTGTAATTTTATTTTTGTTTCTATATTTATATTTTATTTTTACAGTTAAATTGTTAATGTTTTTAGTATTATTTTAAAAAATCCAACCTATTAGGCTACGTCAAGTAGATACGTAGGCTATAATTTGATTTTTAGACATGAAAATTCTCCTAAATTTGGCTGAAAGATTCAACTATCAGCATCTTTGAAAGCATAAGCTATCCTTATGACAGGTGGTTAATATAGAGACCACTATCCCATAAAGGGTTAAATGATAATTTAAAAAAAGAACATGCTAAAAACGCTCGTTTTTAAAAACGGAACTTGTTCTACAGATTCAAATGAATTTAAAGTTTGTTTGTTTTAATTTATTCTTTGATTCTTTATCTTTTGTTATCCTAAAATCTAAATTCCCAACGAATTTCAACATTAAGTTCCTAGCTTGAGGTGTTAGAGCTGTGAATTTTTATTACCAGACAGAACTTACTTTCTGGACGTACATAAATAATTGAAAATACACAGCATACTGTAGAAGAGGGTTGATCATTAACATCGTAAGATGATATGTAACATGGCACAATGATGTAGAAATCTGTTATATCAAAATCACTAAACATTTCATAATATAGTCACTACTACTGTTACTTTTGTTACAATAATAATAATAATCAACCTGGGGAGGTCTATAAATATGTAGACCTGGACAAAGGGAGTGTGATGTGATGATACTAACCAACAAAATCAGTAATACAAGGATTCAGCAGAAGAGAATCCTCATAACCTCTCCACTCCAACTCCAAACACTGACCTGCACGTGGTGTCCCCTGCTAAGCTGAGCAACCCAGTGGAAGGTTGGGTAATCAATCCCAGCGGGAAACTGGGTCAGTGAACAGACTAGTGTTGGGGGGGACTGAGAATTATTTTCTCAGTTCTTTCACCTTTCTGAATAACATTCAGGATTGTAATTCGAGGATTTATCCTCCCCTCAAGGTGAAACCTTAGATAGTCGACCATGAAAAGTCATTTGAAGAATAATTCCGCCGTCTGTAATGATAGATTACAGAAAAGACAGCATTCGGATACGGTGGGCTGTCATGCGGAAGATAATGACGAATCGGAGCGTCTGAAAACTCATCAAAAAGCAAACAAACAAATACTACGGAAAATCAAACCTAAACAAGTCTCATTCTTTTCTACACATAATGTTAACTCTCTGGTTCAAACTGGAAAATTGAAGATCATCACGGATATCATGAGAAGTCATAAAATTCTAATTATGGCCCTTCAGGAAATTAGAAATAGTGATCAAGGCCATCTGGAATCACAAGGATATAGACTATATAAAGGAATTCCAGGAAAACGAGTTATGAAAAATTGTCCACAATTTGGTAACGGATTCTTAATAGATCTCAGAATCATTGACTCGATAACAGAATTTAAATCTCAATCCTCCAGACTTACGACCCTAACTTTGAAATCGGCAAATAAAACATATACAATTATTAATGCACATGCTCCTACTAATCAAAAAAACAACACCATTAAGGACAGAGAAGAAGTACAAAAATTCTGGGATCTTTTGGATCAAACTTTAATAAACATCCCTTCATCAAACATCAAAATTCTCCTTGGTGATTTCAATGCGCAACTTGGACAAGAAAGAAGATATAGAGATATAATTGGAAAATGGACAGCACATAAACGAACCAATAAAAATGGTCAAAGATTAGTCGAAATTTGTAGAAACCACAAATTAATCTCTAAATCAACATGTTTTAAAAGACAGCCCCATAAATTGAAAACTTGGAAACATCCTGACTTCAGAAGGGGTGAATGGCAGTTGGATCATGTCTGCATGGATAAATTTCACCATCGCGAAATTCACAATGTCAAGGTTCTAAGGGGAGTTGACTCAGGATCAGACCACTATGTGGTAAAGATAAAAATAAAATTAACTCCAATGGCCAAGAAAAAAACTAATAATAACAATAGGAGGAAATTTGATCCATCTACCTTAATAAAAAATATAGAGTACTGTGAAAGAACAGGAGAAGAGTCTCTCAACACTAAAACATTGGACGAATTAATCACTAAATTAAAATCAATAGCAGAGGAGTTAGCACCAATAAATCCAAGGAAAAAACATGAATGGTGGAATGTAGATTGTGATCAAGCAATAGAGAAAAGACACCAAGCATGGATAAAACATCAAGCTCTAAAGTCAGAAGAATCAAATTTAGAACTAACTATACAAAGAAAATTAACCCATAAAATCATCAGACAAACGAAACGTAATCATCTTAAAAATACACTGGAAAAGATAGAAGACGATTTCAAGAAAAAGCAATCTCGAGATTATTACAAAACATTTGGTAAATATCTAAAAAAATTTGAAGCTCCAACATTAATGTTGAAAAATCAAACAGGAAAGTTAGCACATTCTAACCAAGAAAATACAGAGATCCTTGCAGAAGCATTCGAGAAACTGTTAAATTGTGATGATCCACTGGAAACCCTGCAAGTAAACACTGATACACCTATTTTAACTTCACCTGATTTAATAAATCCTCCAAACATTAATGAAGTAGAACTCGCAATTAAAGAACAAAAAAATTACAAAACTTGTGGCGAAGACTTAGTCTTTGCTGAAATCTGGAAAAATGCTGGTAAACCTGCGATTATAAATCTTCATCAACATCTAATTAAAATGTGGATTACTGAAGAAATTCCTGCACACTGGACCACAGGAATAATCCATCCATTATTTAAGAAAGGAGACAAAACGAACCCAGATAACTACAGAGGAATTACCCTTCTGGACTGCACATATAAAATTTTCTCTCGTATAATTTACAACAGGATCAAAAACATTCTGGAACCACAACTTGGAGAATATCAAGGAGGATTTCGCCCTTACAGAAGTTGTCCAGACCAAATCCTTAGCCTGAAATTAATAATGGAATATTACAAAAACAGAAATAAGCAACTCTTTATCACTTTTATAGATTTCAAGAAAGCCTATGATAGTATTCATAGACTGACACTGCTAAAAATCCTCAGATCATACGGTCTCCATCCTAAATTGATAAAAATCATTCAATTAACATTATCAAACACAAATTCGAAAGTTAAATTTAGGGGAGAAATATCAACAGCTTTCACAGTAAAAACTGGTCTCAGACAAGGTGATGGATTATCCCCTCTGCTTTTCAATGTGGCTCTTGATTATATCATGAAGGTTTGGCAAAAGGAAAACCCTCCTAAGATCAAAATTGGAACAAAACCATCAATAAAAATAAACTGCTTAGGATTTGCAGATGACTTGGCTCTTTTAGCACTAGACAAGGAAGAGGTTTGTACTCAGATCACTAGTCTCCAAGAAATTGCTCAAGGGATAGGATTACAGATATCCTTTGAAAAAACTGAGATCATGCCTATGAAACCCTTAGATATAAATGAAGTCTATATAAATGATCATAAAATTAACCTAGTTCCTCAATTTAAGTATCTTGGAGAAATTATAACACATAACTTAAACGAAAAAGTAACTTGGATAAATAGAACAAATAAAATGAAAAAGGCACAATCTCTAACCTGGTCAACATATAATAAAAAATGCCTATCAATAGCTACTAAGATCCAACATTATAAAACTGTAACTCTCCCTGAAGCCACTTATGCTTGTGAAACACTGTTCCAAATTAAAAATGAACAAAGAACTGATCAGCTCCTCAAAACGGAAAGAAGAATCATTAGAACGTGCATAAATAAAAAGTATCAGGTTGAGGGAGTCTGGAGGATTCTCCCAAATGAAACTGTCTATCGTGAGATTGATCCAGTCACCAGCACAATGAAGAAGAAAAGAATTTCATATTTTTTTCACATCTTACGGCTTCCAGAAAACAGAATTGTACGCCAACTGGTGATGAGAAATCTAGGAAAGAAAACTGGAGGTAAATGGATCCAAGAAATCCAACAAGATCTCAAAGCAGTTGGACTCAAGATAACAGATGCCGAGGAGAAAAATAAAATTAACACCATACTTAAAACTCACAAATTTTCTGCAGAAATGACACACAGAAAGCCTATGGAGATTTCAGATGAGTTGAGAAAATCCCGATCTGAAAGAATGAAAAAGTACTGGAAAGAGCGCAAGAACCAAGCAGTACTACCTTCAAAGAAGAAGTGATTGTGGAACGACTCAAGTGGTCCAATGTGACCAATCAAGATTAATAATAATAATAATAATAATAATAAATAATAATAATAATAATAATAATAATAATAATAATAACGTTACCATCAGCATGGAAGAGCATCATCTCACTAAAACTACACACTTTAAATACCTCGATTCCTTATCACTTCAGATGGCGAAACGCTTCTCGATGCTCGAGCACGAGTTAACACTGCGCGGATGAAGTGGCACCAAGTCACAGGAGTGCTGTGCGATAAGAAAGTACCTATCCCTTTGAAAGGGCAAGTTTACAAGTCCATGATACGACCAGTGGCACTTTACGGCACAGGATGTTGGCCAGCTTCAACCAAGCATGAACAAGCCCTACATGGAATGGAGATGAAAATGTTACGTTGGTCCATGGGTGTTACATGGCTTGATCATGTCAGGAATGAACATATCCGGAAACAGATGGGAGTTGCAGCTATTACCGATAAAATGAGAGAAACACGGCTTCGGTGGTATGGGCATGTCACCAGAAGTTATGAGAACTCTGTGGCAAGAACAGCTCTCTAATACGATCCAGGAGGAAATCGACCCCGTGGACGTCCAAAGAAAAGATGGCTGGACAGAATCAAGAAAGACTTGGTGGATGTGTGGACGTAAACCTGAGGATGCCCTTGACAGGAAGAAATGGCGAACAGCTACCAAACAAGCAGACCCTTCACCATCGCGGGATACACGCTAGGAAATAATAATAATAATAATAATAATAATAATAATAATAAAGTACCCGCCGTTTTGAAACATAATATCGATAATCCACTATGAGCTTTAAAAGGGAGTTGGCTTGTAAGTTTCTACTACCCAAGACAAATAGTTGCAATACTTTTGTTAATACACCTTTCTTGTTAGCATAACCACTACCAGTCTAGACAATTTTGTTCGCTGACGGATAAGTGATACTGTTGTTGTAGAAGAATCCCTAATGACAGGACGGAATGAAAGAAAGGTACGAATACGTCACTGCATGTTTTAGTGGCTAGGGACGTTTTTGGCCATCAGCTCTGGAGACCAATATTGTTTGATATTAGTATCTTAAAATACCGACAGCGGTAGCTACTCACTAACGCGCAGTGCTAGGCCATGGGAGCCAAGCTCTCTGCCGACTCTGTAGACGTGGGTTCGAGCCCCACCGTCGGTGGTCCTTGAAATGGTTTTCCGTGGTTTCCCATTTCCAACTCCTGGCAATTGCTGGGACGGTACGTTCTGACAGGCCACGGCCGCTTTCTTCCACACCACCATCATTCATTTCATTTATCATTTACTCCTCTCACAAGGTTGGCGTCAGGAAGGGCATCTGGCCGTAAAGAGTTGCCACAAAGAGTTTCATCGTATCTCATCCCCGACCCCGTTGGAAACGGGAATGATACAATATTAGGAAACCTGCTGTTTCATTTGAGGGACTGGGGCATCAAAGTCATTCAGTCCTGTTTAGTTAGGTGTGTGTGTAATTTGTCTGATAACCTACGTTATTGTGTGTATTTGTTATTCATGTGAGGATTGGGAAAGAAGCGGCCGTGGCCGTATATTAGGAACCATCCCTGAAGTATAAGTGAGAAACTAAGGAAAATCACTATAAGTTTGCCGAGGAGGGAATTGAATCCTTCTTTTCTCAGTTTTGCCTCACGAGTCTGAGTGTACTGAAACTTGATTACGTAACATGTGGACGGCCTCGTAGGGGAAGGTACGGTCAGCTGATGGTCCAGCTGTGCGCGAATACTTGAAGATTAGCGGACCCCTTGTTACGTCACCCAATCACTGGCGATACAGGCTATTGAAACAATTGAGGTGGAGCGACTCTGTCCAGCACGCAAAGCGTGTCATTGACTCTGGTCGAGAAAGTCTGCCACTCGCCTGAATACCAACTACCGGCCATTGGAATGTTCCGATCGCTCTCTCAGTCATCTTCTCATCACCTGTGTGCTCCCAGTCACCAACACGCAACAACTGAAAACACCCACAGCATCATTCCAAAAGCTGGGGTCATCCATAAAAGACGATCACCCTCCCCCATTGTAATAACTAGGGCTCGGATTTTTAGGTAAATAATTATGTTTTTATGTAAATACATAGAATATTTTAACAGTTTTTCTATAATTACATAAATTCCTGCTGTTCACTTATTAGCACATAAAAAGACATAATATTTACATTTTTTTTTCAATCAGTATGTTAGATATTTCAGAAGCCTCCGTGGCTTAGGCGGCAGCACGCTGGCCTCTCACCGCTGGGTCCGTGGTTCAAATCCCGGTCACTCCATGTGAGATCTGTGCTGGACAAAACGGAGGCAGACAGATTTTTCTCCGGGTACTCCGGTTTTCCCTGTCAAAAATTTCATTCCAGCAACACTCTCCACTATCATTTCATTTCATCTGTCATTCATTTAATCATTGCCCCAGAGGAGTGCGTCAGGCCTCGGCAGCCGGCACAGTTCATATCCTCGCCGCTAGATGGGGGCTTCATTCATTTCATTCCTGACCCGGTCGGAGACTGGAAGCAGGCTGTGAATTTTCATTTTCATGTTAGATATTTCAGTTTATTGAATTTTTGTTCTGTGTTACTTCAACGGGAAAGAACCTGCGAGTTATCTAATCTTCATGCAGAGCGTATGCCAGCTTGCAACTGTATTATTCTTAACTTATCGCCTCGTGCCACTCACTGTGGAAGCCGTGAATTTCCTTGTCCACAGACATATTTCACAGCGTGCTAGACCTTCCCCCTACCTACCTGGAACCAGTGTCACTGACATGCAGTTCATTTCTGGCACTGATAGTTATTGTTGTTTTAAGGGGCGGAACTACGAGGTCATCTGATGCCTAAAGTAAAAGCAACTACAAGTTATCGTCTGCAGCAGTATGTTGGAGAATTAAAGGATAACTTTACTTCTGATGGGGGCGTTCTGTTCTGCCTACCATGTGAGAAAGCAATCCAGGCTGAACAGCAATCTCAAGTTACACAACACTTCAAGGGCAAGAAACATATATTGCCGCAGTTTCGCGCCTTCAAAAGAAGTGTTTCGCGATAATAGTCTGTCGTTTGTGATGGACAACCTGAAGATGTATCTCGTTGTGTATTGCAATTCTTCAGGAGTCAGTGAGGCATAGCATAAATTGCATCTGTGAGTACTGTATATCCCTCCCTATATTATTCTGCTAAGGACACATTCCAGTTTTGTACCGAAAATAAGGTCCCATTAACACCAACCTACACATATGGGGTACCTACAGGTTCAGCATAACTAGGCTTGCCAGACGTCCCGGTTTGACCGGGACAGTCCCGGTTTTCAGACAACGTCCCGGTGTCCCGGCCGGTATCCTTCACGTCCCGGAAAAAAATAAATTCGATTTTTTAGATGACCAAAAATGTCTAAAGTAATTAATTGTGTAGGATTATTAAGGATAATCATAATACTGTCATTTAATTCTGCACTGTATGAAAAGTAAAATTATAGAAGAGTGATGGTTTTCTAGTAAATAATATTGTCATCGTATCGTCTTGTTTAGCCAACCGTGACTATACGCGATGGGATAGTCTCTCCGGGCGAGTCTAGTACTGGGTACTCGCTGCACAGTGCACCCCCTCGTGCAATAACATTGGACTCGCCCACGTCGGCACTAGGTTTGCGATAGAGATGAAGATGAAACTCAGTCAGTTGTCAGTCCTTGTCAGCGGTGCGTGTTGTGTTAGCGAGCTAGCGCTGTTTTATTTATGTTTTAAGTTAAAAGTTTCTTCTTTCTCTGTTAAAATGCCAAAAACGGTCGTGTAAATTTACCGATGATTTACAGAATGAATTCCCTTTTTTTGAAGAAGGTATGTACTGGTAATCAAGATCAAGACGATAGAGTTAAATGTTCACATTGTAATTTAGAGTTTTCGGTTGCTCATGGTGGGCGATCTGATATAAAAGATCATTTGCAATCGAGTAAACACAAAAAGAGTTTAGCATGTGCTGCTAGCTCATCAAAACTGACCAGTTTTTTTTAAAGACTGCGAGTTCTAATGACAAAAACGTAGATGTAGCAGCAAAAGAGGCGACCTTTGCTTAGCACACAGCAAACCATAGCTTAAGTTTCAATTCCAACTCTTGTTCATCAAAACTAATTTCTAATTTTTTTGAACCTAAATTCTCACTCGGAAAAACTAAGTGTGAAGCAATAGTTTTAAATGCCATAGCTCCATTAGCTCAGGAAGAGCTTAAAGAAGACTTGACCAAGTCAAAGTACGTATCTGTAAGTATGGATGAATCAAACAGAAAAGATATAAAACTTGTACCAATTGTTGTGCGCTACTTTAATCCTAATTCAGGTGTGCAAGTAATGCTGTTAGATTTCAAATCTGTGGAGGGTGAAACATCTGAAATTCTTACAAATCACTTATGCTCTGTCCTGTTGCAAAACGATTTGAACAACAAAGTGGTTGGCTTTTGTGGCGATAACTGCAACACCAACTTCGGTGGTGTGAAAAGAGCAGGGAAAAACAATGTTTTCCATCGACCCAGGAATAGCCTAGGACGGGAAATCAATGGAATCGGACGTGGAGCACACATTGTGCACAACTGTGTGCAAACTGCAGTAGATAGTCTCCCAATCGATATTGAGGCCTTAGTGGTGAAGATTTATAAATACTTCCACATATACACAGTCCGTGTAACTAAACTAAAATCATTTTGTGAATATGCAGAGATAGAGTACCGTAAACTAATTCAACACGGAAACACTCGGTTTCTATCAATGATGCCGGCACTGGAAAGAATTCTACAGATGTTTGAAGGCCTGAAAGCGTTTTTTTAGACCAAGAAATATGCCCATCAATAATTTAAAAAAACTTATTTACTGATTCAAAGGGCGAGCTCTACTTGTGGTTTGTCCACGGACAGCTTGCACTATTTAACAAGGCCATCCTGGTAATGAAAAAAAAAATAACACGACAGCTTTTGAGGTTGCTGAAGCTCACAAAGCTCTCAAAAGAAACCTGACGGAAAGAAAGGCCTCAAACTTTATCCCTACGGGTGCAAAGAACGTCTACAGGAGTCTAGATGAGGAAGTACGTAACAGTGTGAAAGAAGAATTTGATGGCTTTTATGACAGATGCATTGCATACTTAGAATTCTGGGAGAACAGCTTTGGAAACGCTGAACAGTTTTCATGGGTCAATCTGACGAAAACAGATGCTGTTGATTGGGAAAAAGCCGAAACTTCTGCTGAAATCATCAATAGCAGTCTTCTTGATGAAAATATGAAAATAAACAATGATCAGCTGTTTGACGAAGTTGTGCTTGCTAAGGAGTATTTGCAGTCAAATTGGGAACAGTGGAAACAAGAAGAGACTACCAGAGACGTGATTATTTCAAGCGAAGAAAAATGGCTAAGGCTGTTTGGTCACTTCAACGAGAATCGCATAGCAGCCCCCAATCTGATCAAGATTGTTGAGTATGCCTTCTGCTTACCTGGGACATCAGCACCAGGTGAGAGAGTATTTTCTTTGATGAACAACGCATGGACTGATGAAGGAATCTACAGTTAAAGGCTTGATGATTTGTAAAATTAACATTGGATTAGATTGTGAAGATTTTTACAACAAAATTAAAAACCAAAATGGACTTTCTAAAACAAGTCCTAGCCAATGAAAAGTACATGTAAATATTGTCCAAGTTTTATTCATTATTCAAAGTGTTTTTTCTTACTTGTAACTAATAAATATTAACATATTTCAATTTATAATTGCCATTTATTATCTATAGCATTAGGAATATACTACCCTCTAAAACTCTATAAACCAGTCAAGGGTGTGTACCCTTAAATAACTAGAAGCGGGGGCGGGGGGCCGGTTGAACATTTTAGATATCTGGCAAGCCTAAGCATAACCCAATGCGTAAGCGCAACACATTCACTTACTCTTTAAATGCCTCACAATGAAATAAATACCTTAAAACATTTACAATGAAAGAATGCTACACGGTAACCATGGTAACAGAATCTCCCAGTTCCATCTATTTCTGTAAGACGCAATGCAATTCCAATTATTACATTACTGTGGAAGTTTCCAGACGGTGATAAGGTTATCACGGAACCAAATTAAGTGTAAAATTCATCAATACATACAGTATAATGCGCTTAAGGGAGTCAAGGGGCACTCTAGAATTTTTTCACGCAATTTTCACTTGTGAGTGTGGTACGAAAGGTCTTTTTTTACCCGACTATAAAGGGTCTCCGAAAACCACATTTAAAGACCCTTAAATTAACAGTGTCTGTGATATTCCCAGAAAACTAACTTCGCTCTGATATACCTATGAAGGAATGACAAACCCCTGACCACTGCACCAGTAGCTGAATTGATAAAGTGCGATTATTCATACCAAGGATAAATCAGTCATAGCATTCATGATTGAGATTTTGCTAAGTGTACTCTTTACAACTAGAATATTCGCGGGCGAAGCCGCGACGGCTGATGCTAGTTGTTTATCTTCACATTAATAAAATAGTTTAAATTATAATTAAATATTTTTACCTTTTGTCACATTTATCAGGTATTTTTAATACAAAAAAAAAAAATATTTTCCCGATTTTAAGCACCTAAAAATCCGAGCCCTATAATGACACGTAACAATTGATGGGTCCACGGGAAGAAGGGGGAATGTCAAATAATGTGAAATGTTCAGGAAACGAATTTTTATGTTTTAAAGTTTCATTGCTTATATGTACTTATATGTACGCGACAACGTGAAACTTCATTCTCTCACGACCTTCATTGTTCTTAGCCAGACACAACTGTGCCTTCAATACGTCACAGGGAGGCCTACCAGATCGCGCTGATATCTCAATTTTACATTTTGAGTGACATTCCCCCTTGGTTCTTGAGAAGCAGTATTGGAGCTACAAAGATGGACAGAATAAGAAATGAGAGGACCAGAGAATTAATGAAGGAGGAACCATTACAGGATGGTATAGAGAAATCTAGACTTAGATGATATGGACATGTAAAACGAATGGAGGAGAAGAAGATACCCAGGAGGATACACGAGACTAAGTGGGAAGGAAAGAGACCGAGAGGAAGACCGAGAGACAGGTGGCTGAAGGGGGTGGAAGTAAGCGTGAAGAAGAGAGAAGACTGGACAAGGGTGGAGGCTGAGAGATGGTGGGAAGACAGAAGACGTTGGAGAGGCTTGTGTTCCAAACAGACCCGGCCAGTGGCTGGAAACTGTGCAAGATGAGTGACATTGCCCCTTCTTTCCGTGACCCTTCAATTGATGGGCTTAGTGGGATAAGGGGATATCCCTTAGATTAGTGAAAATTGAACTAGGTGCATATTATGTGAGCTGGGTCTCTAGTTCTCTCACTTTCCTCGTTAACGAGCGGCTCGCCTTTGAACTCTAACCGGGCGGATATGTTCACATTCCATGTCTGCGGGAAGTCAAGGCTTTCCCAGCGCGAGGCACAGTATTGTCAAATCTCCACCGTAGCCACTGAGAGCATGCAGCGAGGCTGGACAGAACTACGTACAGCTGTGCAACACTGGACACCTGACACCTGCGTAACACGCAGCTGCTCGCTAGGGTGGGACTCTGTGGAGTTCACGTGGAGAGATAGTGGAAGCATGCTATCGGTTAAGAACAGTCAGCTATTGGTCAGTAGCGAACTATGGTTATTGTCGGTGCGTGCTAATGCCTTACTATCCAGCAAAGTGAGAGGTCTATATCAGGCATCAGTTTTTTTGAACTATCGAGAGTGTAGGATAGCTCGATGCCAATACTAAAAAAGATACGAGCCTTACAGTAGTCGCATGTGATGTGTAACATCTGACATGTTATCCTACACGTATACTATACAGCTTGGACATTCTTAAAAGGTTAATTTACACTCCATTTTCATACTGGTACTATGATGAATGTATAGATTGAATTGGAGATATGCTACTGTCACATTTGTGGCGCAGCGGTCAAGCTGTTAGGCTCTCACCAAGGTAGACTGGGTTTGATTCCCGGTCAATACATGTGAGATTTTCGAATTGAAATGCCATGTCCTGTGGTTCGCATTCTACGTAAAAGGAAGGTACCGCGGATCATGATCGTGAGATTAACGGACACGCAAAACTACAAGCTTCCTTCCTTTTACATTAATCATACTAATATATAAAAATGAGATGGTGTGTGTGTCTTTCTGTCTGTCTGTCTGTCTGTTACTCAATAACTCAAGAACCACTGGTCCTATTTAAATGAAATTTTGCATGGATGTAGCTGATTTACCAGGTTTACATATAGGATACTTTTGATTTCGAAATTTTGCACTATCAAAAAATGGCGACTATTTTAGTGACGTCATTAGACCCTTTGGTTTCAAAATTTCATATTTCCATATCAAATAAAAAGAGAACGGCAGGAAATAGCAAACTTTCGATGGCACATACGAGCTTTGAAATTTAATTTCCTATCCGAAAGGTCCTTATCACTTTTCGTGTATCTCCAACAGTTAGCGAGTAAAACCGACATTTGTCACGTCACTACACCCTTTGGTTTCAAAATTTCATATTTCCTTTTCAAATAAAAAGAGAACGCTAATAAATAGAAAACTTTTGATGGTATACATGAGCTTTAACATTTAATTTTCTATCCGAAAGGTCCTTATCACTTTTCGTATATCTCCAAAGGTTAGCGAGTAAAACCTAAATTTGTGCAATAAAACACGGTCAACACCGACCGGTGCAGTATATCTCTGTATATATAAGTGAAAGTTTGTCTGTTTTTCTCTGAATTTCTACGGAAATTTGAGTTGTTTACGCGTTTCAGACTGTTTTATGATGGATGCGCGCGAAAATAATGTTTTTGTCTGTCTGTCTGTCTGTTTGTTTGCTTGTTTGTTTTTCTGTGGACAAATTTGTTCCCTTATAACTCAAGAACGGCTGGGTGTACCAACCTAATATTTGGTACAGATATCCATCAGAGGCACGACACTTATCATTGATGTAACTCTTCGCGGTACCTCTCATAAGAGGGGGCCTACCCCCTTAAAATACATGCTGAAATAGGCGTAGAAGGACGAGACAAAGCTCATTTTCAGCCCCTCAGTGTGAGAGACAAAACTCGGGTCCCCGAAAACCACATTTTAAGGCCCTAAGACCAACCGTTTTTGAGATATTCCCAGAAAACTAATTTCATTTGATAAACTAATGAACGAATACAAGCCAGTAATCATGGCAACAGATTCTCAGAGGTCCATCTTTTGCTGTAAGACGCAATGTAATTCCATTAATTACATTAGTGTGAAAGTTAGCAAACGGCTAGAAGGTTATCACGGAACCGAATTAAGCCGTAAAATTCATCACTACGTATAATGCGCTTAAGGGGATCAAGGGGTACTCTAGAATTTTTTCACGCGATTTACACCTGCGAGTGTGGTACGGCAGGTCTATTATATTCTTATCGTCATATTATTCATTCATTCATTCATTCATTTCGTATAGGCCATCTATGGACCGCGTCATTCCAACCGTCTCCTACTGGCTTTGAAGTTTGCCCTGTACGCCCGCATTCGTTCTCGGCGGACTTCCTTCCGTTCCTGGGTCCAAATCTTTCCCGTTTTCAGCTTCGGTTTTTCTTGGAAACCTTTACAAGCTTGAAGTTTCCCTTTGAGTGGGACGCACCCCTGAATGTCTGTTGGTGTAATCCCCACTTCTTTCAGATCTTTATCCAGTTCAATGAACCAGGCCCATTTTGTTTTCCTCTCCTGAAAGTAAGTTATGTTGCGGTTGGTCAGTCTTGCTGGGCTCATTCGTTTCACATGCCCAACAAATGGTAACCTTCTCTTCCGGATGACGTTGCTTATCTTCTCCACATGAGTATATAGGTCATGGATATGCCGTTTTCTGTATTCCCCATTATCTTTGATGGAACCCAATATCTTTCTCAAAATTTTTCTTTCTTTGGCCTCCAGTTTCTCGACCAAGCCTTTTTTGTTCATCGTGAGGCATTCAGAAGCATGCAAGACTTCCGGACGGATGACACTGCAGTAATGTTTTAATTTTGCGTTGAAGGATATTGACCTTTTCATATAGATGTCCTTAGTTAAATGTTAGGCCATTTCCATTTTGCTCAAGCGCGATGTGAATGCTTCTTTCTCTGATAATATCCCTTCCTTGACCCGTCCTGAAAAGAAAAGTACATGGCCATTGGCTGAATAAAAAATAATAATAAATTATATTATATTATTATTAGTATTATATTATGGCGTACAACGACGAGACAAAGCCCCTCGGTGCCAGCAACAAAACTCGGGGGCCCTAAAGGGTCCTCGAAAACTACATTTTAAGGCTCTAAATCCAACAGTTTGTGAAATATTCCCAGAAAACTAATTTAATTTAATTTAACAAACTAATGAAGGAATGCAAATCGGTAACCATGAGAACATTATCTCATGGGGTGGCATACAACTTTCCATCTATTTCTGTAAGAAGCAATGACACTCCATTTATTACATTTCTGTGAAAGTTTGCAAATGGCTATAAGGTTATCACGGAACTAACGTAGACCGTATAATTCATCAATGCAATTAAGTGGGTGAAGGGGTAACCTAGAATTTTGTCATGCAATTTTCACGTTCGACATATAGTACAGAAGGTCTATTATATCTCCAAACAGCAACATTATTTTCAAAAATTCCTGAATTGAACTAGCATTTTTTGCGGCTTTTAGGAATTTGGGCAATTTGAGTCTAGAGAACCTGAATTTTCATGCACCACAAGCCTTTATAATTTATGAAAGGGGTCTTCCTGTGTATGGGCACCTAGCACAACGTAGAGGGTCAGTTTTTATGTGACGTGTATTGCGTTTTGTCTACAAGACTTTCAATTGTATTTCGTCAGGAAGTACACGTTAGGTGAATTTAGACTGAGAGCACATTTTAACTATTTTTTTTTGTCGACATACGGGTTCATCATAAGGATGATTTTTTTGATACTGTGTGGTAGATATATCCATATTTGGATGTATGGGTAATATGTTGTAGACAATAGAATTGTCTGTCTGTCTTTCTGTGTATCTTTATGTACGCCTATACCTCGTGTACGGATGCTTGGTGCATCTTAAAATTAGGTATGGTAACCATGAGTGTCAATACACCAATCATTTATAAAACTCTTCACCGTACTTTTCATACAGTAGAAGGGTGGATATAGAGAAAAACTTCTCAATATATGCTAAAATATGCGAAATATAAAAATTATCCTACAAGGACGACCAAAGCATATGTTGCGCTTCTCAATGTGAGACAGATAATACGGGAATCTATAAAGGGTCTCCGAAAACTACATTTTAAGGGCCTTAAATTAACAGTGTGTGTGATATTCCCAATAAACGAACTTCGTTCTGATAAACTTGATGGAATGACAAACCGCTAACCATTGCACAGTAGCTCAATTGATAATGTCTGGTGTTAACTACGAACACCGTTCGAAGAACGGGTACTTCTGCTAGTAATTCATAATAACAAAGTGACACACAACGTCGACAGTACTCTCAAATACTGTGAGTGCATTCCTCAGTAACTATCACATTCATTATTCTCAAGGCTCTCATACAGTTCGTCGTAAACAATCAAAACATGGCTTCCTACAATCATGAAATGACCTAGTCTCACATATGATGAAAATACAGCTTTTATTCCACTCATATAACAACATTCTGTTATGCATTTAATATTTGACTACTCACCCACAGCTTGACAATAATGTTGCTTACTTAAATGCCATTTGTCGTCTTTGTCCTACCCCATGTGATATTCAACCTCGAACGTGAAGCTTCATAAACGGCTCAATGACAAAATGAAAGTCGGTGAAACATTTGCCACTGTGCTCGTCAAACCAGTGCCTGCTAAATGCACTGCCTACTGTATTGCCATAACATTCTCGCGCTACAGAGCACACACTGCCTTGTTTCCAATACACACATTTTCAATTGTACATCCAGCTGGCAGTGGGTCTTCACTTCCGTCCGATCCACTTCCGTCCCATTTTTCTGGCAGTGCGTCTTCACTTCCGTCCGATCCACTTCCGCCCGATTCACTTCCGTCCCCAATTTTCAAAATCACTCCCACAAAACTATCCAGCAACCGAGCGGAAAGATGTTACACATCAAAAAGCTTAATAAAGGTAATGGACATTACAAAGCTGTCTCTACTTCTGAGTGGAATAAGGAAGTATCCCGCATCACTCTGATATCTGGGTTCCGATAATGACACTGTTCTGGGAACAAATTATCCTAATGGTAGCCCCATCAAAGCAGCGAAACTGTGTGATCTAATGTCGATGTTGACGTTTGTACCTCCCGTTTGCCAGGGCTTTTATCAAAATTTGAAATCGGACATTGGAATAAAATAGAAGGAAATTATGAGCATGATGTTATTTGAAGTGTTTAATGAAAATTATGTTATTTAGAGTTATTTTTTAGCTATAATATTTGAAAATATGTTTTTTTCTACAATATGATCTATTTAGGTACCGGTAATTCAATAATGATTGGCACTCCCTCTATAACTCCTGAAAAATAGCAGTTGGAAATGTGTGTTGATGTATGCGCGAAGATCGACTATAGTACTGTCAAATGCCACCAGATGCTGTTGCTGCTTCCCAGAGGTAGCGGACTAGAGCGGCAAATGTTCCGGCGTGCGAGTACGCTTATGTACAACGATGTAACAACATGCAGCCGACAAGCACGGGCAAAGGTGGACAGTGTGGTTTCTCTGGAAGGAGGGCGTGACTGCTTCAGACATCCACACGAGGTTAGGAGCCATATGTGAGGAAACAGCACCAAGTCCCCACACCATTGCCACCATTCGCGAACTAGGGTTTACTGTGCTGCCACATATCCTCCACATTCGCCGGATCTGGCTCCTAGTGACTATGCCCTATTCGACGCAATAAAAGAGGGCATGCGGGGTAAGAAGTTCACCACCAATGACGAACTCCAAGCAGTTATCCAACAGTGGCACCGGGATACCCCCAAAGAATGGTTTGCTACGCAAATACGGAAGCTGCCGGAACAATGGACAAAGTGCACATAAATTGGTGGAGAATACCTGTAATGTAATCTGAATTAGTTTGTTCAATAAATGGTTCATGTGAAAGAAAAAACGTTAAAGAGCCAATCATTTTTGAACGCCCCAGGTAAATACAGGGTGAGCCAATAAATTCCGGACCGGCTGCCTCATGCGCGCAGTGGAAAAACACGAGCAGCCGGTCCGGAGTTTATTGGCTCTCCTAGTATCATTCAAGTGAAAGTTTTCTACAAGAATAATCAACGTATTCTGACCCACATTTTCAGGAAGCTAATGCATTACCTACATAACTCAATCCATTAAAGGTTTTCTGATTCTTATGGTTCTGATAAAGTTACAGGCAATTAAATAACATGCTAAATGTCCCACTCTTGGGGAATACCCCCTTATTCTACTGAAAATCCACAGCCTACTTCCAGTAAACCGACCGGGTCAGGGAATGGAATGCATGAAGCCCCCATCTAGCGGCGAGGATATGAACTGTGCCGGCTGCTGAAGCCTGTCGCACTCCCCTGGGGCAATGATTAAATGAATGACAGATGAAATGAAGTGTTGCTGGAATGAAATTTCTGACAGGGAAAACCGGAGTACCCGGAGAAAAACCTGTCTGCCTCCGCTCTGTCCAGCACAAATCTCACATGGAGTGACCGGGATTTGAACCACGGACCCAGCGGTGAGAAGCCGACGTGCTGCCGCCTAAGCCACGGAGCTCTTCCCTTATTCTACTAAGCCCTTCAGTTCTTAATGCCCTCCTACTTGTTCAATGTATTACGCAACTCAGTGCATGGCAAAAATATCTACTTTACAGGGCCGTGCTCAAGCACCAGAAGCAGGAAATAGCGTTCTTGGATATTGTCCCGGGGTCCAGGTTTGACTCCCGGCTCTGTCAAGGAATTTTAATTCTGTTGTGGGGGCTTGTCATCCTGGAAGTGGTTTTCCGTGGCTTCCCCCCCCCCCCCCCCCCCACTTCTACTCCAGGCAAATGCTGGGACGGTTCCTAACTTAAGGCCACTGCTGCTTCCTTCCCAATCCTATTCCCAATTTACAAATACACCCACTAATACAGTCGCCACAATAACACATTTTATCACACAAATTCCACTCTCTCACATACATGGGGGATCTATGACCGCACGCAGTATCGCAGCCCCTAAAATAAGCAACACCAACAACAAAGAATACATTTATCTCTGAAATTCTGAGGATGCTCCACAGGATGGATTCCTTTCTACCTCAAATCAACTTACAAGGGAAGTTTTTTTTATTAAAGTTCCGAAAATAAAGTTAATTTGGATTTTGCAAATCAGATAGTAACGAAATAAAAATGACGAACGTACATATTTTTAAACAGAAGTGGGTAACCATGGGAAAACATTTGTAGGGCAGTTGCTGAGATGGGAATCGAACTCATCTCTTCTCAGTTTTGCCTCACGAGCTTGAGTATACCCCGTTCCAACTCTGAGGACAGAGGAATATTATTGGGCAGAGCCGAGAATCGAAGCCAGACCCTATGGTTCCAGAGTCTCAATACGTTCCCTGTGACCACTTGCTCTCAGTACTGAACGATAAAGAGTTGTTATGGTGGTTAATTCAATTTAGGAACCTGGGACATCTTGGTCATCAGTCCCATTTAGCTAGGTGTGTGTTAAATTTGTCTGATAACCTGTTTTAATGTGATTATTGTAGGAGTGTGTGTAGCTGTATTAGGGACAAGGAGTGTGGAAAAACCCGGGGATAAATCACATTGAAAATAGCCGCTGTCAGCGCCGCGCCGGGATTCGAACCTACGATCTCAGAACTTGCTGCTGCTGCTGCCCATACGGTCGTGATGCACGATTTAACGAGCCGCGGGACGTACGATAAAGAGAGAGTTTCGTTCCAGCATTACATACATACAATTTAGGGCGCAAAATATGAATGTTGTAGTGCTACTCTTAAAGCCAGTTATAATAAAGTTGCTCTACGTTTAGCAAGAGCTGGGGCGCCGTTTATGGAACAGCCATTAATAAAGAGTATTGTGTTGGACGTAGTAGAGACAATGAATCCTACATTTGCTCCAGCATACATTAGAGCAGAGTTTCTCCAAGTCCTAGACACCACGGACCCCAACATAAAACGTACCGACTTCGAGCCCCATCAAAAACAAGTAGTTCCGTGAAGAACTATACAGCCTATTTTCATATATCCTACTTATGTTAATTGCCACTATCGAAATACAAAATTTCAGTTTGATATCTGTAATAGATTCGTAGAAATTGAGAACCGACTAAATATTTCGGATGGTCGCCATGTTGGATTTTATATATGTAGGTCCTAGAGTTATGTACTGTTACATGAAGATTATTGTGTACGAGTAGCATTCAAACTTCAATCGCATGATTAGGACACATGAAGTAACAGAGAGATTTTAAAATTCCGCACAGGTGCCATCTTGTGGTTAGGGAAACAATTGAAATAAATTAGATGCCAGTGGATTAACATTCGTATAAGGATTTACTGTACCAAGTTTCACTGCACTCGGATGGTAAAATTGCGAGAAATGTCCATGTGAATATTTATACTTCGCGTCGCCGCCATGTTGGATTTGTGATCACCAGGTTATTTAAAGTCATATAGGTGAACTTAAGTTCATAGCCCATATGAACATAAAAAAAACCAGTTTGATTGCTATAATAGATTCGTAGATATTCAGAGCCGTCTAAATATTTCGGATGGTCACCATATTGGATTGTTAAATGTATAGGCCATAGAGTCATGTACCATTAAATAAAATTATTGCGTAGGTTCATTATTCAAACTTTCACTTCGATCGCATGATTACGACACAAGAAATAAAAATTTAATTTTAAAATTCGCACAGCCGCCATCTTGAGGTTATGTAAACAATTGAACTAAATTAGATACCAGTGCATTAAAATGTGTATAAACATTTCCTGTACCAGATGTCATTGCGTTTGGAACATTAAATCGGGAGAAATGTCTTTAAAGTTTTCAAATTCGCTTGGCCGCCATGTTCGGTTTGTAGTTAACCGGTTTTTGAAAGTCTTATAGATGAACTTCCAGTAGCGCCCTTTATCTCCGTACGAAATTTCAGAGTGATAACGCTAACAGTTTCAGAGATATAGAATGCCAGTGAAATATTTCGCACATCCGCCATCTTGTGGTTATGTAAATAATTGAACGATGTTAGATGTCGGTGCATTACAATGTGTATAAACATATACTGTACCAAGTTTTATTGCGTTTGTTTGGTTAAATCGCGAGAAACGTCTATTTAAAAGTCGCAAATTCGCGTGGCCGCCATGCTGGTTTTGTAGTTATCAGTTTTTCAAAAGTTACATAGGTGTACTTCTAGTAGTTCCCTTTATCACCGTAAAAATTCCAGGGTGATATCGGGAATAGTTTCGGAGATATTGAATGCTGGTGAAATATTTCGCACAGCCGCCATGTTGGATTGGTGAGACGTAACAAAATTTGAAGGGCACGGTCGAGGTCGCCCGGAATAGTGCTATGAACTTACCGAGTTTCATTGAAATCGCTCCAGCCGTTTAGATTTTATTAGGGGGACACACACACACGAATCACACACACACGCACACACACACACGGACAAAAGGTGATCTCATAAGCCTATATTTTCAAAATTGAAAATAGGCTAAAAATGTATTTGCTCATATCTTGACAATGACATGCATTCTAACTTATCAGCCTGAATCTTAGATCCGGAGTAGGTTAACAAACTGATATTGTTGCCAAGAATACTCAGTCATATACTGCATGCACCAACAATGCATTTGCAAATATTTGTTTATTTACCCAGTGTAGGCTACGCCCACACTGGAGCCCCCACCCAGGAGCTCACATCTCGTGGGACGTGGGTTGGCGACCACGGGGCCCCAGCCGAGTCCGGCATTGCTTCCACTTACTTGTGCCGGGCTCCTCCCCATCTTCTTTCCTGTCGACCTCACTTGGTCAACTCTTGTTCTCTACCGACCCCGACGGTACTAGGGTATCCTAAGCCTAGGGAGTCTTTCACTTTCCCACCTTAACTGGCCCTCTCTTATCTTTTCTGATACCCTCCTTCTGCGAGGGGTCAGCCTTCTTTTTTGTTTTCAATGTTATCTCCTGCCTTCTGCTCAAGGCCCTCTAGGAGGCAGGGTGTATGTAGCCCCCACCACTTCTGGTGCACCCTGGATAGTGCGACACCCTCAAGGGGTCGAGGGATTCCTGAGCTGGGTCCGTTTTGTCCCCCTTTTCCTCTGACCTTGGAGCGGGCCCTCTCCTCTTTCCCTTTCCTATCTGCCTTTCATGACCCTCCTTCCTTCCAAGTCCCTCAATCCGCATTCTTCGAGGGTTGAGGGCATTTCTTGTCCTTTATTTGCCTTATCCTTTGTTTACCATTTCTTTTTCTAGTCTGTAAATTTGTAGTTAGTATTAGTTACAGTTTTCATTCTCATCTCATCTTTCACTAGTCTATCAACCAAACCATTAGGGGCCGATAACCTAGATGTTAGACCCCTTAAAACAACAATTATCATCATTATCATCATCATCATCACACTGGAGCACTTAAACCAAATACAAGTACAGTAAGTAATCTAAGAATTAACAAGGAACTTAGCTGTCATCCTCTTCTTCCCGGTCAATGCATGTGAGATTTTCGAAGTGAAATGCCATGTCCTGTGGTTCGGATTCCACGTAAAAAGGAGGTCCCGTGGCTCATAATCACAAGATTCACGGTCACGTAAAACTACAATCTTCCTTCCTTCCTTTCTTCTTCCTCTCCCAAAAGCTCTTCATGCTGGTTTACCTGGCTGCCCCTTCTTCATCAGATATGACGTATTGTTTTCGTTACATACCGGTACAGTAGTTTTTAGTGTAAGCATGACGAATAGAAGGAAAAAGTGAGAAGACTCCTGAAGTTCAAGCGCGCCCCGCCAGGCACCGCTAAAGTGGGCAAGTTCCACACTGCCGGGGTCAGCTGGTCTTAGGGATGGTGCTAAGGGAAACGAATTACTTTGTAACTAATACTCTTTTAAAAAGTAATTAGCGGTTACAATTAAAATAGCATGGCAGGGCACATTGGAAAATATAATTCACGGAAATAAAAACTACGGACTTCATTACATGTTACGGAACACACAGATTCCTGGAATATACAGTCGGAGAAAGCCCAGATCTTTCTCGTAACATCTGCAGGATTAAGGATGTGAGGTTGTAGAGAGCTTGTCTTGCCACTGACTCCTAACGAATTCCTGACCTTTTTATTTGATTGACTACCATCACAAGTAAAGCCAGGCACCCTCGCCCTAGCCTCTTCTAACTGAAAAATCACCTAGACTATATTAGAATTTTTGCGAGAATGGTCCCTGGAGTAGCATTTCTGCTTGCATAAACTGCAACTGGCTGCACCCAATATATGCATGAAAGGTACGAACATGAACACTATAGCGTGATTTGCAAGTACGTTCTTCTGGAGGTCAGGTGTGTGTTCACCTAAATCCACGAATCCATCTACTTTATCAGAAAAGCTATTTAACTCGATTTCTTCTCTTAGCTTCTCTTCTTCGAAAATTACAACACCGTAACGTGAATATTATCATTCTTTTCTTCCTTAAAATAGTCTGAAATAGCATTTATACTATGCGTATTAACTCCATAAGGGCACTTACGTCCTTTCCAAAGTTTTCTCAAGTGACTTTCTGAAGGCAGAGGCAAGAGATTATGTCGCCGACAATGACGGAATCCTTTCGGTGATTTTATTCTCAACAATAAACACTCCTAAATGAATTCATTGCTGTACCTCATTCCATTGCGAGATTTTTCCTGGCATTTCTTGAGCATAGTGTCTATTATCATCTTTTCCTTCCTGCTAAGGTGTTCGTTATCAGGGGCGGATCCAGGGAAGGGCGAGGAGGGCGACCGCCCAGGGCCCCGCGCCATGGATTTTTCTACATTTAATTAATTAATTAAGTATACTTTTCAAACTAATTTGTAATTCATATTCCTTTCTTCAGTGCATCTATGACCTCTCGTGACCGTTCAGCAAGTTAAGATTTCAGTGAAATAATAGAAGACTTCAGCCGGGAAAAAAGTCGCAAAGTAATATTTTAATATTTCATTGCTTTCATAATCTTATTCAAGGGGACTTAAAGGTTTCTTTCATATTATTAAAATAATGTATTGTAGTGCATTCAAAATATTGTGACTATTCTTTATTTTATTATTATTATTATTATTATTATTATTACCAAACTATTTTCCATTTGATTCGATATTTTTTCTATTGTTGTGGGCCCCACCTTATCATATCTCCCAGGGCCTCGCAAGGCTTGGATCCGCCACTGTAATCGTCATCTTTGTAATTAAATGCCTGTGAATTTCGAACCTGCTTCTCCAGCAAATTAATTCTCGATTTTGCTGAGTTAAGGCAGGATCTAACGCGAATTAAATTACGGTTAGCATTCTTTAGGCGCCTTTTGAGCAATATTATAGTCTTTTCAGCATCAATAAGTACACTAGAATGACCCAAATTCTTATCAACACTGGACTGACCTTTTAATGCCTCATTCGTTGCTCCACTCCCATCTTCAAACTTCTTTCTTCTTTTTCTGGTGGTGTCGAGATTCTTTTTCCTGTTGGGAGCTTTACGGGACTTATTCTCACTACTTCTGTAAATTAGGGAAAAAAATTAGGCACTGCTCCAGGACGTAACTTCCACCATACACGAGAGATTTCCAATTCTTCAAAATTCACTATAAAATTACCTGATTTTACTATCAAATCATCAGAGAAATGAATTTGACAAATTCTAATACTTCGCGTTAACACCGTATCCTTTCGTGGAATAGTTCTGGCCCATTTTTCGAATTGATTTGTATTCTTCGGTGGTGAAAAAAATCGTATATCGTCAACTACTCTACCATATCCTGACTTACAGCCAGGCAAAAACCAGTACGGCATGTTGAACTATTAAATTAACAAAGCCGCATAAGAAATATGTTTGAAGTTCACAACACAAAACGCTGATGTACACAAGACACAATGAACTGAATTTAAGAACTGAATGCAAAGAAAATTCAATTTAATTCACACAAATATCTCACACAGTAACTTCTCGCGCACTTTTCTAAGACCCGGCTCGACCCAACAACAGGACACGTTGTTGGACATTATCGCTTGCAGTGCTTGTAGCGGCGGGACCACAAACTACCGTGCTATAATGGCGGAGTCCTCACACTAGGTCCTTCTATTCGTCATGGTGTAAGTCTTATATGATTGTTCTTAAGAATCCTTTATTCTTCTCAATTTGCAATGTGTTGCATTGTAACATTCAACACTTCTTAATCATTTTGAACTTCATTGAATCGATTATTTTATGGTTTGCCACGGTGGGTGAGTGGTTATCGTGTCTGACTACCAACTCCAAGCTTGCAGGTTCGCTCCTGGCCGTGGTAACTGATTTTTGAAGGGCACCGAATATCACAGCACTCATGTCATACGTTGTTGGCATGTTAAAGAACCCATTTGAATTAATTTGGCCGTGTTCATAGTGGCAAAATTAATCTCGGGATTTTCCGCCAACACAAAGTTCCTTCTTTCTCTACTAGAAAACGCTATAGTGTCAAGGAGCTCAGATATCTAACATCATTGACTTTCATAGCTCTCCAAGGAACGACAAAATTAGTCATGCAAGCTGCCCTCTGGGCGCCAAATAACAAAGCTTTCACCCGGCACCCGAGGTCATACGATATTATTATTATAATTATTTTATGTTTTACTTTTACTAAAGTGGTCAAATTGTTCTTTTAGTCTACAGTCTGTTGCCATTTAATGTCGATGAATTACAGAAAAAGACACATCTCCTTTTTCTCCTCGTGTCTATTGATGAATCATTTCCCGGTAGACTACTGCATTAGGCAACAATCTCCATTTGCTAATATATTTGAAAGAATTCAAGCAATAATTGAAATTCCTGTAAAATGTTTCAGATAATAATGTATCTTGAGTCTAATAATATGGTCAGTGACTAAGATACAACGAGGAAACACATTTTTCGAGGCTTTAAAAACTATTCCCAGGATTATGTTTAGGCACTTAAATTGGCTTTTTAGAACATATAGTATTAATCCGATGTCAAGTCGATCACCGCTCTAGAAGTGTTGCTAAAACATTGCGCTAGGATGAGGCAGAGGCCAGCTCGCGTGTGGAACATGGGGCCATTAATTGAGCATTCGACCACATTCCTAAGTGCATCGTACATTAACAAACTTGTCTAGTTGCATTCCTATGCTGCACTTCACTTCACTGGATTGAGATGTTTTATTTTATAAAGCCAACAGCAACAGGAAAAATATGTAAAATTGAGCAATTTACTAGAAGTTATCAGAAAATGAGTTCAACGAGGCTGCCACAAAGGGATGTTTGATGTCAGAATCAGTCTCGTAACTAGGATTCTCCTGGCCTGCTAAGTAGTGTCATGCCGACACTGGGCGTCCCTGAGGATGTTTGCCAAGTTAGAACACAAGTCGTATGTTTTTTCCGGGTTGCGTAGGTGTCTGCATAGGAGACGAGGTAGAGCAAATGCCAAGGAATCTGAAAATTATTTTGAAAAACAGAGTGATTCCGAAATTTTGGCTCAAATCGACATACGTGATAGAGGGGTATTTAACTAAGTAGGTTAATTTGCGATCGAGAACCTCTGATCGGAAATTGAGTCTTGAATCAGCACGAGACAACTAACGAGGAACTGATTTGCCTATAAGCGAGGCCACAATAACAACTTGTTCTATCCTTTTTAACGACAGTGACGCCAAGAAAATTTGACCACTTGAAAATCTTTAAAAAAAACAACACTAATTTCACTTTTCTAATTATTTAAAATGACCGATCTAATGCCGGTTTGAAGTGGTTTAAATGAAACCGGATAAGTATTTTTATGAGTAATTTAATGTAATTAATTTAAATTCCTAAGCCACGCCAATATTGAATCTAATAACGTGATGGACAGATTGTTGCTAGGCGACAACGACTTCCTCTGTATCATGATAGTCCGGTAAAAATTGCTAAAGGACATTGCCCATTTTAAAGATTTTTTTTTTTTTGTCGTGTAGCCTCCTGAGAGGCCGAGTGCAGGTCTTTCTAGTCGACGCCCGTGGGCGACCTGCGCGCCGGGATGAGAGATGGAATTGATGAATATGAATGAAACTGGGCAAGGATGTGGAAGGAAGCGGCCGTGGCCTGTCAGAAGGTACTGTCCCAGCATTTGCCTGGTGTTGAAAATGGGAAACCACGGAAAACCATTTCAAGGACAGCCGACGGTGGGGCTCGAACCCACGCGTCTACCGAGTCAGCAGAGAGCTTGGCCCTTTGACCTAACGCAGCGCTTTAGCCCGCGCAGCCACTACTGTCGGTATTTTAAAGATGGTTGACCTAGACAACGCCACGAATAGAAAGTAGAGTGCACATCTTCATCGTGGTTTCCATGGTAGTAATGTGCATCCACTTAAAAATATTCCTATTAACTAAGACCAAATCTCCTTAGAGATATAGCGCATCCACTTAAAAATTTGCTATGGGCAAATAAAACATCCTATACTATAATCCCTTTGATCAATACATGCAATAAAAAGTTCCACGAGTTCAATCGATAAGAAGAAGAGCAGCACAATCCTCTCAACAACGCCAAGAACAATAATTACATCAACAGCTAAGATGTACACAGTTGCAATATCTGAATGAGCTTCATATCTTCAAGTCATAAATGCCTCGCCAACGGTCAAACATAGGGCGCCAGTCACGACGCACGATCACAGAACATGAAGTTGAATATTTTAAGCAGGCATTCAATTCATCAGCTGGTGAATAGACGTCATAGTTTACAACACTAGCTCGATAAAGGGACATAAGAATGATTTAATTATCAGTTCTGTAATCATCACCAGTTAACCAAATGAAGCCTATCTGAAGAAAGCCCTCTAAATATTAAACATGTCCTTTCGGCACGCCGGAAGGCGGAGGCAGATTTCAACGGGCAAATTAGGAGATATGCGAAATTAGGCAGATTATGCAAGTATTCGTGGAAGGATCAGACCTCATTTATTGCGAGAAAGTATTTTACGAATAGGAGCTTAATTAACTTTGTTTTTCGTCTTTTTATGCATATTTTTAACATTTTATTGTCTTATGGGGAAGGTAACCTTCTCTTCATTTGGGGTCCATTTTTAGCCTATTTTCAATTCTGAAAAAATAGGCTTATGAGATCACCTTTTGTCCGTGTGTGTGTGTGTGCGTGTGTGTGTGTGTGTGTGTGTGTCCCCCTAATAAAATCTAAACGGCTGGAGCGATTTCAGTGAAACTCGGTAAGTTCATAGCACTATTCCCGGCGACCTCGACCGTGACCTTCAAATCTTGTTACGTCTCACCAATCCAACATGGCGGCTGTGCGAAATATTTCACTAGCATTCAATATCTCCGAAACTATTACCGATATCGCCCTGAAATTGTGTACGGGGATAGAGGGCACTACTAGAAGTTCAGCTATGAGACTTTCAAAATCCTGGTGACTACAAAACCAACATGGCGGCAAAGCGAAGTTGAGAATTTTAAATAGACTCTTCTCGCGATTTAAATATCCAAACGTAATGAAACTTGGTACAGCAAATATTTATACACATTGCAATGTACTGGAGTCTAATTTAGTTCAATTGTTTACATAACCTCAAAATGGCGGCTGTGCGAAATATTTCACTGACATTCTATATCTCCGAAACTATTACAGATATCACCCTGCAATTTTGTACGGTGATAAAGGGTACTGATACAAGTTTACCTATGTATATTTCATAAACCTGTCAAGTACAAAACGAACATGGCGACCAAGCGAATTTGAAATATTTGAATAGACTTTTCTCGTGATTTAACTCTCTGAGCGCAGTGAAATGTGGTACAGTAAATGATTTTGCAGATTGTAATGCACTGCCATCTAATTTAATTCAATTGTTTACATAACCTCAAGATGGCGGCTGTGCGAAATTTTAAAATTAAGTTTTTATTTCCTGTGTCGTAATCATGCGATCGAAGTGAAAGTTTGAATAATGAACCTAGGCAATAATTGTCCTTGAATGGTATATACCTCTATGGCCTATACATATAACAATCCTAATTGGCGAGGTTCCGAAATATTTAGACGGTTCTCAATATCTATGAATCTTTTACAGCAACCAAACTGAAATGTTTTATGTTCATAGAGACTATGAACATATGTTCACCTATAGGACTTTCAGTAACCTGGTGAGCACAATTTCAACATGGCGGCGACGCGAAGTATAAATATTTAAATGGACGTTTCTCGCGAATTAACTATACGAGTGCCATGAAACGTTGCACGTTAAATGCTTATACAAATGTTGATCCACTGGCATCTAATTTATTTCGATTGTTTACATAATCACAAGATGGCTGCTGTGCGTAATTTTAAAATCTCGTTTTGACTTCTTGTGTTCTAATCATGCGATTGAAGTTTGAATACCACACGTACACAATAATCTTAATGTAATAGCACAAAAATAAAAATCCAATCAGGCGACCATCTGAAATATTTAGACGGTTCTCAATATCTACGAATCTGTTACAGCAATTAAACTGAAATTTTGTATGTTGATAGAGGCAATTAACATGAGCAGGATATATGAAAATAGGCTGTATAGTTCTTCACGGAACTACTTGTTTATACTTGTGATTACACTGTCCTTATGCAAGGTTTCGACACTGATAAACTATCTAACGTTCTGTTACTTCCTCACGCAAAATTTTATCTCCGGCATAGATATTGGTTGGTTCCTCAGTTTAGGGGCTGCGACAACGCGGTCATGTAGCCCCGTGTACTTTGGGTGTGTGTAGAATCTGTCAGTTAAACAGTGTTAATTGCGATGGCTGTATTAGTCTGTAATTCAGGTAAGGACTTCAGACGGTCAATTTCAAGTAGTAGTTCCTAATTTTGCTACCAAATACTATCGTCAACGACACCTAGCTGTGAACTTGTCTACTAGATGCCACCGCACAAACTCGCAACGAACGTTGGAACTTACCCTCCGAAGGAAAGCATAGTGTGGGGTTTTTAACGCTCGGAGAAAATCTGACGGCTTTGGTCGGCTTTGAACCCGCGACCTTGGGCATAAAAGTTCAGCATGCTACCAGTTACATCACCGAAGCCGCTTCCCACCGAGTCAGATGGAAAACTGAACGTGATCTCGTGCAATGGCGTAGTCATGGCAACCTCTGATGGCTCTTGGCATTTTCTTCTAATTCCGAAATCATATTGGTCATCCCCTGGCGTAATGGTGGGTCATATCAAAAATTCTTTCAGACGAAAGTTTTAGGTAATTAATAGGGGAATATTGTCAATTCTGTACGGTTTTGATATTGTGCCTATTAAGAGAGATACCGTATGATTAATGTTTCCCGAAAAACCCACTTTTTCCCACCCCTTTGGTCAATGGTTGGTGCTATCAAAAAACGTTTCAAACATACATTTTGGGCCTTATCCGACACATAGTATGAACTTTGAATGGATTATATAGCGATATTTCACTTTTTCGAGAAAAAAAAACATTTTCACCCCCTTCGACCGATTGTGCCCAGTAAAGAACTCGACTGAGATTTTAAAGGATACATATTATGTAAAAACATCAAAGTGATTGGTGCAAAATTGCGGTAGTTATCATGTCCACAAGAAAGTGATATACAGAGTGGTCCACCAGCCCCTTATTTTTTTTTGGAGAGGGCAACCCAACTAACGCGTATATCATAGTCATCCTAAAAACATTAGTACCTGCTCCTTTACGACCTTAGCACAAATTTACCGTTGAGTACATGCTCGCGAATATAGTAGAAATCGATAGTGGCAGTGTTATGTCAATGATTTGCATGTTTTAAACGATCACAGCTCCAAATAACAACTCCTTACGTTTGGACAGGTGTCTTGGGGGCTACGAATAGATCCAATACGTGCCAGCAGTACACCATGGTTCTCGATAGCTATGGCTGCTAAATTAAGAATTGCTGGAGTAACTTCAACGAACTTGCATTGTAGTAGGTTCAAACCTTGAACTAGTACTTCTTTTGTTGCTTAATGTCGTTTATTGTGGATGTATATTGGACGTATCTGTTCCAACGAGTGATTTTTATTTGTTCCTGGAAAGGACGGTACTTATCCGATGGTACGTAGCCAGATTGGACGATGACATAATGATATGTAGAACGAAAGCAAGGTATCCTGTATATTCAGGGTGGCAAGTGTTCGAAATGTTGACCACCTTGGTTTTAAGGAAAACTCTGACTCACTCAGGCCGCCACACATGTCAAGTCAGAGCCCTCTGCAAAGTCTCGGGTTGTTAAAAAAAAGTATAGTTTCTGTCTGATGTATTTATTCGTGAGTCTACCCACATAACAAATCTATTTGTTATTTTAATAAATATATTTGTGCCAAAAGCGCTTGCTATACACATACAGTAATAGTTAGTCAGTTAGTTAGTTAGTTAGTTAGTTAGTGAGGTTTTAAGGGGCGGAACTATGAGGTCATCTGCCCCAAACATACAGTTAATACAGATAATTATAATGTTATTGGTTTTACGTCCCTTTTAACTACTCTGGCTTTTAGAGACGCCGGGGTGCCTGAATTTTGCTCCGAAGGGGATCTTTAACGTGCCAGTAAATCAACTGATACGGCTCCCTCGCATTTGCGCACCCTGAAATGCCAGCTGACTGCGCCAGGATACGAACCTGCAACCTTGGGCACAGCAAGCGAGAAAGTTACCGCTGAGCCACGCAGCCAGGCAGTAAATACAGAACGTGTCATATTATTATTATTATTATTATTAGCAATATTATTCTGGGATACATTTTTTTCTTTTCGCTATCATTTCACCCTCCAGGATTGGCTTTTCCCCCGGACGAAGCGAGGGATCCCACCTTTTCATTTATTCATCAATCGAACAATACAAGCAAATATCTAATAGACGTTATCTCAAAATATAAAAGAATAAGGTTACTTCAACAGGTTAAGGGCTTCAGACACGCTCATTGAGCTAAGAGTGAGTTAGTTATTGTTGTTTTAATGGGCGAAACTACGAGGTCATCTGCCCCTTGAGCTAAGAGGATCGAGAAAATAAAGAAATAAGAAATAACAAGACCGGAGTCTCAGCTAACTATGACCGAAGAAGATAGCGTGGGTGAGCTGAAAGGTTTTACCATACTAAAAAAATGCAGAAAACTATATTTTATGGGAACTAGATTTAACAACGCTGCTCCAATCCAAGAATCTCCTACCTTTCCTGAAAGGAACGGCTACAAAACAAGATACGGACAAGGCAAAGTAGTTGGAACAATGGGAGGCCAAGGATGCCCAAGTTAGATACTACATTCTCAAGACAATAGATTACTCCTTGAAACCTCTAGTGCTAACTTGTGAAACATCAAAATCGAGGTTCGATCTCCTAACAAAAATATACAAGAGAGACACCGAACAACAGAAGTATCAGCTAATGACATCTTTCTGCGGATACAAGTATGATAAGAACAAAACCTAATGCAAACATATTTCTGAAGTAAGACATCTAGTGGCAAGACTCAGGAGTCTAAAAGAGGACATTAGTGAACAGATGGTAATCACCAGTCTGCCAGACCAATACAAATACAGTGTGGGATGCCACACCCACTGCTGAGAGAACCCTGGAAAATCTCATTTCAAGACTTATCATACAAGGAGAATCAAATAAAACTGAAGAACTCAAAGTAGCTTTCAAGACTAAAAAGAAATCCAACAATCAAAGTCAAGTGAAATGCTAGAAGTGCAACAAGTTTGGTCATAACGCTAACCGAAGCAACAGCAAGTTTCAGGAAAAAGTGATCTGCACTTTCAGTGTAAAAATTGTAATCAAGGTGGACACGAAGCCTCTGACTGCTATGCAGGTAAAACCTTTGAACCATTCAAATATTTTGGCTTAGACCATCATCCAGATTGGAATGGCAACAGAGAGAAAAAGAAGGGTTCAAAATAGAGAAAAGGAGTTACACCTGGTTGAAAAAGAATGCCATACAACAGAAGAAAAATCTGTAGAAGAGTTTCTCGAAGAGTTTGTTGTGGATAACGCATGCTCGAGCCACATGACCAAACAAGATGTGCAGCTCACCAACAGGAGAACAACTGAGCCTCAAAATATACAAGTTGCAGAGAAAGGTGGGACTAGGATCACTGAACTTGAAGGAGACATTGAAACCAAAGGTATTATATTTCAGAATGTCTCATATGTGCCTGAGCTGAGTAGAAATCTACTGTCAGTGAACTGTGTCACAAATTGAGGTGGAACAGCTCTGTTTAAAGGCAATCAAGTTAAAATATTTGATAAGAATGAAAATGTCTTAATGACAGGCGGTAAAAACACTGATTGACAGGTAATGCAATACATCACCATGATGAGGAGACGTCCAAGCGTGGAAGAAACATACACACATCAAAAAAAGTTTTGCATCACCTCGGTTCCAAGAGTTCCGGAACCTTTAAATACACAGGGAATAGAGATCAACACAAACAACATTTCAGCTCGTTTTATTGCTCATGAGACCCACACATTGCATGTTGTACCATCATACAGCTAGACTTTCAGCATTTGTGGTCCAGATTGCAGTACACACCACTACCTCTAATACCCAGTAGCACGTCCTCTTGCATTGATGCATGCCTGTATTCGTCGTGGCATACTATCCACAAGTTCATCAAGACACTGTTGGTCCAAATTGTCCCACTCCTCAACGACAATTCGGCGTAAATCTCTCAGAGTGGTTGGTGGGTGAAGACGTCCATAAACAGCCCTTTTCAACATATCCCAGGCATGTTCGATAGGGTTCATGTCTGGCGAACATGCTGGCCACTGTAGTCGAGCGATGTCGTTATCTTGAAGGAACGCATTCACAAGATGTGCACGATGAGGTCGAGAATTGTCGTCCATGAAGACAAATGCCTCTCCAATATTCTGCCGATATGGGTGCACTATGGGTCGGAGGATGTCATTCAGGTATCGTAAAGCCGTTTCGGAGCCTTCCATGACCACCAGTGGCGTACGTCGGCCCCACATAATGCCACCCCAAAACATCAGGGAACCACCACCTTGCTGCACTCGCTGGACAGTGTGTCTAAGACGTTCAGCCTGACCAGGGTGCCTCCAAACACGTCTCCGACGATTGTCTGGTTGAAGGCATATGCGACACTCATCGGTGAAGAGAACGTGATGCCAATTCTGTGGGGTCCATTCAGCATGTTGTTGGGCCCATCTGTACCGCGCTGCATGGTGTCGGGGTTGCAAAGCTGGACCTCGCCATGGACGTCGGGAGTGAAGTTGCGCATCATGCAGCCTATTGCGCACAGTTTGAGTTGAAACACGACGTCCTGTGGCTGAACGAAACGCATTATTCAACATGGTGGCATTGCTGT
This sequence comes from Meconema thalassinum, assembly GCA_946902985.2. Lineage (NCBI taxonomy): Eukaryota > Metazoa > Arthropoda > Insecta > Orthoptera > Tettigoniidae > Meconema > Meconema thalassinum. The sequence goes on along the minus strand of OX336388.2, from coordinate 490,063,118 downwards.
CAGGGTTCCTCCGAGCGGCAATCCGTAAGTAGCGGTCATCCACTACAGTAGTAGCCCTTGGGCGGCCTGAGCGAGGCCTGTCATCGACAGTTCCTGTATCTCTGTACCTCCTCCATGTCCGAACAACATCGCTTTGGTTCACTCTGAGACGCCTGAAAACTTCCCTTGTTGAGAGCCCTTCTTGACACAAAGTAACAATGCGGACGCGATCGAACTGCGGTATTGACCTTCTAGGCATGGTAGAACTACAGACAACATGAGCAGCGTACCTTCGTCCTGGTGGAATGACTGGAACTGATCGGCTGTCGTACCCCCTCCGTCTAATAGGCCCTGCTCATGCATGGTTGTTTACATCTTTGAGCAGTTTTAGTGACATCTATGAACAGTCAAAGGGACTGTATCTTTGATACAATATACACAGTCAACGTCTATATGCCGGAGATCTGGGAACCGAGGTGATGCAAAACTTTTTTTGATGTGTGTACTTTACTTAGACCAACTAAACAATTTTATTTCATGACAATCAGTGTTTTCCCCTCTAATAAGAGACTATAAGCTCAGAAGCCCCAGCTTGAACAGCAAGTTTCAGTCAACAGCATTGTAAACAACCGGCCATACATCCAAAGTGAAGTGATTTTCACATGCACCAACATTAGAACAGTGCTATATAAGTGTATTCTCAATGGTGTTACATTTTACTGATGCGCACTCATGTTACTTCTCATGGTTAATATGTTCTTTTTCACCTCATTTCATACATTCACTTATCATTTTATGTATTTCTTTTTATGATATCTTTAATTATGCTGGATTTTACATCTTAATTTATGGCTGAAGAAGGGACCAGTACTAGAGGCCCCGAAACATGTACCATCTTCTTCTTCTTCTTCTTCTTCTTTCGAATAACCCATTTGGAGGGTACGATGAATCAACGTTGGCCATTGTCCATTGTATTCAATTTTCGTTGTTTCCAAATTTCTTTCATCCTTCTAGAGTGACGATCTTTCTCCTCCTGAGTCCACTTTCTGCCAGTTGTTTGTTTCTTCCTTTCTTGAAATTTTGCGTTTTGAATAGCTTCTCTGAAGAGTGACCTGTTTGCTATTGTGTCTGTCTGAATTTTGGCGTTTGTCAAATCTTTGTCAATTTCAATGAACCATGTAGGTTTGGATTTGTAACTAGTCAGTAAGTTGAAGATCTGTTTAGTTAGTCTACTATTTTCCATTCTATAGATGTGCCCAAAAAACTGTAATCATCTCTTTCTCATTACATCAGTTAATTTTTCACATTTCAAATATAACTCTCTATTTGGTCGTAATCTATATTCTGCGTTATTATTTCGTTTAGCTCCCAGTATTTTTCACATTTCAAATATAACTCTCTATTTGGTCGTAATCTATATTCTGCGTTATTATTTCGTTTAGCTCCCAGTATTTTTCACATTTCAAATATAACTCTCTATTTGGTCGTAATCTATATTCTGCGTTATTATTTCGTTTAGCTCCCAGTATTTTTCACATTTCAAATATAACTCTTTATTTGGTCGTAACCTATATTCTGCGTTATTATTTCGTTTAGCTCCCAGTATTTTTCTCAGAATTCGTCTTTCAGTCTTCTCTAATTTTTCTAAATCACCAAATCTTGTTAATTTAAGTGTTTCTGCTGCATACAGAGTTTCAGGTCTGACTACTGTTTGTACCATATTATAACAAGTTTATAACTTGTTTTAAATGAATGTATTGACTATGCGGAACAGTTTCTCTTTTGTTATATAGTGAATCTGTCAATACGGAAAATGAACTTCTTTCCGAGTACACACTACACTGATTTCATAAATAACGACAATTTGTTTAAAATGTGCGTTTAAAGAAATAAACAAGACTATACCCTCTGACAGAGCTTCACACATCAAAACAAGTTTTGCATATTGCTGGCCAAGAGTCGTAATAGTCTCAAACCAATTATTCTTTCTTGCGTGCGTGTATAACGGCTGTGTACACTCGCCTGTGTCAATGGGGATTGCTCGTGCGAGTGTAGGACGGTCGTCTACCGCGACCAATGCATCCGAGACAGATGGCAACAGGGTGCAATGTTTTGGGGTGGCATCATGTATGGTTGCCGAACCTCTTGTGTACATCCCAGGGCGTATGACAGGTATACATTAGAACTATCGTAACACTTGTAGTGAAAGGCTATGTTGAAAAATTCGGCTCAAATTTCACTTTCGTGGACGATAACGCTCGCCCGCATTGGCAATGCCTTTCTTCAGGGGAATGGTATTCACAGAGTGGAATGGCCTGCCTATACTCCTGATCTCAACTGTGTAGAGCAGGCGTGGGCACTACTTAAGAAGTAAGTCCGTCCTCACTGTGCTCCATGGCAAGTGCGAAACTTTCTTTGATGTGTGTAGTTGATGAATTGGTAAGTTTTGTTTTAATTCTAACAATCTGACTATGTCTGTAATAACGGCATTGCTTCCCCTGTCGTTAATGACATCTTGGAGACATCAAAGCATACTGCACTTCTTCTTCATATGCCGTCTCCGCGTCGAAGATTGGCGATCATCATTGCAATCCCTTGCCTCGAGGTTGCCGTTCGAAACAGAGATGCTGAGTCAAGTTCAAACCATTCCCGCAAATTCTTGAGCCAGGAGATCCTCCTCCTCCCTTGTCTGCGCCATCCTTCAATCTTGCCTTCCATGATTAGCTGCTGGAGTCGGTACTTGTTATTTCGAATCACGTTGCCAAAATATTGTAGCTTCTGTCGCTTGATGTTGTAGAGCACCTCCATCTCCTTGCCCGTCCGTTCCAGCACCTCGGTGTTTCTCACATTGTCGGTCCACGATATACGAAGCATGCGACGATACAGCCACATTTCAAATGCTTCCAACTTCTTCTCCAAGGTTTTGGTTAACGTCCACCCCTCGTGTCCATACATTAGCATGGGAATTATGTAACACTTGAGGGCAAGTAGTCTAGTTCTCATACTAAGATCACGGTGACAGCAGATTCTTCATTTTGATAAAAACATCCCTGGCTTGCTCAATGAGAGCTTTGATTTCATGGCTGCAGTACCATTTGTCATTCAGGTAGCACCCTAGATATTTATATGAATGAACTCGTTCGATGGCTTTATGAGTAACTGATAATGTGGTATCAATTACTTCTTTGCTGACAACCATGAATTTTGCACTACAGGTCCCTAATCAGTTCCGGAGTGTTAGCCTCCCGTTCTAAATTAATGACCGTATAACATTCTCAAAAGAATCTCTTACGTTATGTGATTCGTCAATGTTTAGTATGTAGGTTACATTTTATAAATCAAATTACTCACTTTAGCCGACTTAACTGTGTACAACATTTCAAGCTGCTCTCCGAATGTGATAACTTGATAAGGTAGCCTTGCGGGCCGAATGATAATAATGCTTATCGAATTTCCTCCGACTGCGAGCAGTTGTGAGTAAATCAAGTTGCCTCTGTTTTCATTAGAAGTTTGTGAGGAATGACGCAGTAGAGAAACAAGGAAACAAGTGAAGACCAGCTGACGGCTCTATCACTTGTGTATGTCAGAACCCGCTGTTGCTCTCTTATCAAACATACAGTGCAGACAATTTCTTCTTTCTGCCACATAGAAGCGGCTGTTATGAAATAAAAAATAATAAGTTCTTCGATGTCAGTGGAAATTCTCATGTAGTATTTTTCGCTTCCATTCTCTTCCTTCTAGGAGATCTCGAAACCCCAGCCATGTGAAGACGTAACTCCCGCGAAAGAATGTATTTAATATTTATTTAGTTAGTTACTAGCAATCGTACCTGACATCGGCGCCGTAGTGGGTCCGGGGTAAAAGATGCCTGACCCCCGCATGTTTGAGTTCCTTTCATGACATCCATATACAATATATTAAAGTTTTCTCTCTTAAAAAAATAATCAGGAATTCGAGTGAAATAGGCTCTTTGTTTTATTAATTGTTTATAATTATCATAATCATCACCGTCCGTGTTGTCAGGTCGTAATCTAACATTCATTATTTATAAATTTCTTACTATGAAATGTCGTGACACCCACATTGTCCATGCTGCCTTGGCATTGTAACCGTTGATACTTAGCGTGCTGTCGCAGAGTACTTATGAGCATGGACTTTTAATTACGTAAATAAATGGCACTGGTTTTTAGAAAAGTCTCAAATTGGACGCATGTAAGATATTCCTGCTCTACAAAGGTTCACAATACCCATACTTAAATACTATATTTCGAATTTTACTCACTTTGCTAATTTACGATTTCACTTAGCGAAAATTGAAATTGAAACTCATTGCTTACTTCCAAAATTCAGTCGAATTCATATTTCAATACAGTATTAAGTAAGATTTTTCGTTTGTTGTTGTTGTTGTTGTTGTTGTTGTTGTTGTTGTTGTTGTAATACAAAAAGTAACTCACTACAACACATGCTAAGGTTGCTGTGGATTAACTTATTTCCAACTATGTACATGCTTACGCAGGTTTTGGTTATTACTTGTATGGAGTATAGTTTGTTATATTCCCCCATTAAATGATAAAGGATGCAGTCCATAAATTATATAAATAGCTCTATTGTTAATATTATTATATGTTTTTCGTCTTGTGAACTATTGTGGCTATTTTTAAAGCTTTTAAGCTATATTTGTCGTTGAATGACGTATACAAATCACATGTGATCACTGGTGATTCTGAACAAAGCAATAATAAACAGATCACATGGTGATATACTGAAGAATAATATCGCTATGCTGTAATGCAGAGGAAAATAAACTTCAGTAAAGCATTCTCAATCAATTTGTCTTTCCTTTCGTTTTTAGTACTGCAAGAATGTCCGAAGCCCCAATATAAAACCACACCTATAGATTGTCTACTATTAATAATTACTGTCGACAGTATTAATGGAATGGAATCATAATTTCCCGATGATGTTGGCGGAACACCTAACTGGTTCGAACGAAATTTAAATTTTAAGTATATGTACCTGTATTTTTTTTAAACGAAGTGTTTGGCAAATTATATAGATCACATAGAACCTAGATTATGATACAGTGTTTTAATTCTTCCTTTCTTTCCATAACTTCTTCATAACGTTGGCTGATAGCCTACCTCTAGTCCTGACAAGTGACAACACTCCTAGTTTGACGTCGAACTTGCAAAATTGAAAACTCTGCAGTAGCAATAGTCACCGTATTTCTTATGGAAGTTTAAATTTACTGTGATGGTGGTGATCATGTTTGTGATTGTAATTTTAAGGGGCTGTGTCTCCTGAGAAGCACGTTAAGATTAGCCACAAAAATGGACCATAAAATTCGTCAAGGATACTATGAGCTCAAGATTGCACCCGATGCACGGTAGCTTGCTCGTAGACTACTATTCGGTCACGGTTACTGCCCAGTTGTCAACCGCGCATATGAATGTCCACCTCTCCCATGCGTGACGCGGCTTTGGTCCTTCAGAAATTACAGACTTGGAACACATTATCTTTACTTGCACCAAGTCCCGTTCGAACAATAATATGTTTCAGTCAGAACTCAAGCCACATGAAGCCTTCCGGCTTTGATATTTGTGCTAATGTGGCAAGCTTGTCCGTCCAGTAGGAGAAAACCACACGACGAGAAATTAAAAGGCTTCCTCATTACTCCTGGTTGCTCAAATGGACATCCTGGGAGAAGTTATTTGTAACTATCATTTTTAAAAGAATATAACCGCACATTAGCAGCCCAATGAAAATACAGTCGCTATAACATGTCCCATATCCCCCATCCCTTAGCATAGGGACAATATACAAGCAGGGTTGCCAGATGTCCGATTTTTTACTTATATATTCCGCGTCCCGTTTCGAAACTTAGTAAATAATAATAATAATAATAATAATAATAATAATAATAATAATAATAATAATGAAATGAAAATCCACAGCCTGCTTCCAGTCTCCAACCGGGTCAGGAATGGAATGAATGAAGCCCCCATCTAGCGGCGAGGATAAGAACTGTGCCGGCTGCCGAGGCCTGACGCACTCCTCCGGGGCAATGATTAAATGAATGACAGATGAAATGAAATGATAGTGGAGAGTGTTGCTGGAATGAAATTTTGACAGGGAAAACCGGAGTACCCGGAGAAAAACCTGTCTGCCTCCGTTTTGTCCAGCACAGATCTCACATGGAGTGACCGGGATTTGAACCACGGACCCAGCGGTGAGAGGCCGGCGTGCTGCCGCCTAAGCCACGGAGGCTTAATAATAATAACAATAATAATAATAATAATAATAATAATAATGTTACTTAGGGGGAGGGGGCGTTATGGCGCAGCGGTCAAGCTGTTGGTTTCTCACCAAAGTGGACCGGGCTCGATTCCCAGTCAATGCATGTGAGATTTTCGAAGTGAAATGCCATGTCCTGTGGTTCGGAATCCACGTAAAAGAGGTCGCGTGGCTCATGATCGCATGATTAACGGTAACAAAAACTAAAAGCTTACTTCCTTTCAACTTGTTACTATTCTAGAGAATTTCTTTGGAAATTTTAACCATAGTAACAAGATTGTAATTAAAACTAAGAGGCTTGAATTTAAATATTAATTTACCCAACAACGAGTTTCTACATTCCAGGGTCAGAAAGTGTGCGCGTTTCAATTCAATTACCGTAAATTAAATTATGAAAGGACAGTGTTTCTCTGCTAGCATTGCTAGTGAGAGAGTCTGGTTTACTTGGCCATTTTTAGCCTACTTTTCTCATTTTGCAAAAATGAGGAAAAGTAGACTTATGAGATCGATCCGGGCAAATGTGTGTGTATCTGTCTGGCCTGTCTGTCTGGCTGTGTGTGGTCCCCCCCCCCCCCCTATCAACTCCTAAACGGCTGAAGCAATCGAAACAAAACCTGAATATCTCAAAGCCGTATTTGAAAATGATGTCAGTGATACCAACTGCTGAAAAATCGCAATTGAAATTTGAGCTCCATGTTGGATATCTTGGAAGGTATGAAACGGAGCTATTTCAAAATTGGCACACGTATAGATAATAATATTTATGTTTAATTTCCAGGAGGCCAAGCATGGCAGTGTTGCCAAAATGATTTTAAGCCTGCTGATACGTACATTTTAAAATTGGACCTAACTTCTATACTAACTAAAGGATTTCATTCAAAATTGGCACAATAGATAATATTATTTCAGATTATTTCTGACCAATACATGCATGACATTGTTGCCAACATGATTTTACGCACGCTGTTAAAACCAATGTTTAAACTGCATGTAACGTCCATGCTATCCATTGGACTTCAACCAAATTTTGTATTCTTTACCTTAAGACAAGGAACAAAGAATATATTCAGTCACCAGGGCTGCCAACTGTAGTGCTGTATTAGGCTTTATTATGCCAGGCATACAGTATTTCGAACTAATTAGAAATTTCGATATTACCAACTTAATTTAGTCATTATTCTAGATCCATATAGATTAATTATTGGCATGAATCTTAAATTTTAAGAAAAGTAGGCTCTTTAATTCGTCACGGATCTACTTGTTTGTATTTGTATTTGTAGCCGGGGCATTCCCCCCCCCCCCTCTTGTGTATGCTTAAGTCCCAGTTGTTTAATTAAAAAGTTAAAAAAGAGATATTACTTTAAAATCATTTACCATTATAGGAATATTTGAGAAAATTGCCGTATTGATTAATAGATTAATTAATTAAAATGCTCCGCCATCAAAACAATTTATATTCCAATCAGTACATGTTTCGGTCCTACAATGGGACCTTCGTCAACAGTTTAGAATTAAACCTTTAGAAACTAATTTAACAAACTGGTTGAGAAGAGAAATATAAAGGCTATAAACATAAGTTCACCTATGGGACTCTAACCTGGTGAGCACAAATCAAACATGGCATCGACGCGAAATTTAAATATTTAAATGGACGTTTCTCACGATTTAACCATCCAAACGCAGTAAAACTTGGTTCGCTATATGCTCATACAAATTTTAATCCACTGGCATCTAATTTATTTCAATTGCTTCATAACCACAAGATGGCGGCTGTATGATATTTTAAAATCTCGTTTTTAGCCTATTTTCAATTTTGAAAAAATAGGCTTATGAGATCACCTTTTGTCCGTGTGTGTGTGCGCGCGCGCGCGTGTGTGTGTGTGTGTGTGTGTGTGTGTGTGTGTGAGGCGTGTGTGTGTCCCCCCCTAATAAAATCTAAACGGATGGAGCGATTTCAATGAAACTCGGTAAGGTCATAGCACGATTCCCGGCGACCTCGACCGTGCCCTTCAAATTTTGTTACGTCTCACCAATCCAGCATGGCGGCTGTGCGAAATATTTCACTAGCATTCAATATCTCCGAAACTATTACCGATATCGCCCGGAAATTGTGTACGGTGATAAAAGGCGCTACTATAAGTTCACCTATGAGACTTTCAAAATCCTGGTGACTACAAAACCAACATGGCGGTCAAGCGAAGTTGAGACTTTTAAATAGACTTTTCTCGCGATTTAACTATCCAAACGTAATGAAACTTGGTACAGCAAATGTTTATACACATTGTAATGTACTGGAGTCTAATTTAGTTAAATTGTTTACATAACCTCAAAATGGCGGCTGTGCGAAATATTCCACTGACATTCTATATCTCCGAAACTATTACAGATATCACCCTGCAATTTTGTACGGTGATAAAGGGTACTGATACAAGTTTACCTATGTATATTTCGTAAACCTGTGAAGTACAAAACGAACATGGCGACCAAGCGAATTTGAAATATTTTAATATACTTTTCTCGTGATTTAACTCTCTGAGCGCAGTGAAATGTGGTACAGTAAATGATTTTGCAGATCGTAATGCACTGCCATCTAATTACATTCAATTGTTTACATAACCTCAAGATGGCGGCTGTGCGAAATTTTAAAATTAAGTTTTTATTTCTTGTGTCGTAATCATGCGATCGAAGTGAAAGTTTGAATAATGAACCTAGGCAATAATTGTCCTTGAATAGTACATAACTATATGGCCTATACATATAACAATCCTAAATGGCGAGCTTCCGAAATATTTAGACGGTTCTCAATATCTTTGAATCTTTTACAGCAACCAAACGGATTTTTTTAATGTTCATAGAGACTATGAACATATGTTCACCTATAGGACTTTCAGTAACCTGGTAAGCACAAATCCAACATGGCGGCGACGCGATGTATAAATATTTAAATGGGCGTTTCTCGCGAATTAACTATCCGAGTGCCGTGAAACGTTGCACATTAAATGCTTATACAAATGTTGATCCACTGGCATCTAATTTATTTTAATTGTTTGCATAATCACAAGATGGCTGCTGTGCGTAATTTTAAAATCTCGTTTTTACTTCTTGTGTTCTAATCATGCGATTGAAGTTTGAATACCACACGTACACAGTAATCTTAATGTAATAGTACAAAAATAAAAATCCAACCTGGCGACCATCTGAAATATTTAGACGGTTCTCAATATCTACGAATCTGTTACAGCAATTAAACTGAAATTTTGTATGTTGATATAGGCAATTAACATGAGCAGGATATATGAAAATAGGCTGTATAGTTCTTCACGGAACTACTTGTTATTTCTTGTATCCTAATCATGCGATTGAAGTTTGAATAATACTCCTACACAATAATCTTCATGTAATAGTACATGACGCTAAGGCCTATATAAAGATCCAAGAAATATTTAAACGGTTGTCAATATCTACGAATCTATTTCAGCAATCACACTGAAATTTTGTAAGTTTATAGAGGCAACTATCATAAGTAGGACATAAGAAAATAGGCTACATAGTTCTTCATGGAACTACTTTTTTTTACTGGAGGAACTAAAGAGCTCCCTTGGCATTATCTCGTCCCTATAGAGGTAACAAAATATTGAATACTGGCTTTTACGGCAAAGAAATGTGATGCATTTCATAAATGAGACGTAGTGCATAATCCACTACCTCAACGTTGATCCGGGCAATGTCTACCATGTGTCCACTGATGAGCCTGACTTGGTGCACCTGGGAGAAACCTGGCAAAAGCTTAGAAGATTTGCCGGAGTTTAATTACTTGGTCATAAATTAATATTGTTACTTGTTTGGTTCCAGCGCTAGGCCATGGGGCCAAGCTATCTGCCAACTCTGTAGACGTGGGTTCGAGCCTCACCATCGGCCGTCCTTGAAATGGTTTTCCGTGGCTTCCCCATTTTCAACTCCAGGCAAATGCTGGGACGGTAGCTTCTGACAGGCCACGGCCACTTCCAAATCCTTGCCCAGTTTCATTCATCTTCATTCATTTCATCTCTCATTAACTCCTCGCATGTGGTTGGCGTCAGAAAGGGCATCCGGTCGTAAAAACCACCCGACACATAGCCTTTCATCACATCTCATTCCCGACCTCGTTGAAAATGGGAATAATAAGAGATATACATAGATACATGCTTCGTTCCCCAAGTTGTAACTACCTCCACCCTTACCTTAATTCATGTTATTTTCTCTGGTTTGTCCAATGACGTGGTGATTGAGGTTCATTACAGAAAACTAGGCTAGGTGGCGCAGCGCAAGCTGTTTACCTCTCACCAAGGTAGAACGGGTTCGATTCCCGGTCAATACATGTGAGATTTTCGAATGAAATGCCATGTCCTGCGGTTCGGATTCCAAGTATAAAGTAGGACCCGTGGCTCTAATCGTGAGATTAACGGTCACGTAAACTACAAACTTCCTTTTTTTATTATTACAGAAAGCTTTTCAATCTGTCAACACAAAATGTGTCCAATAACATTAGGTGGGAAAACCAGTATTTAGACGTTCTAACCTGAAATAAATAACACTTTAAATATTTATCAAAGAATTACACGCTTTTAGGCACAAAAAGTGGGAGGGGGTACGTAACTGGATCATACTTTGTACATAAAAGCGTGTTATTTTGTTATATTTATTTATTTATTTATTTATTTATTTATCGTATGGCCTTTAGAGCCGGGAGTGTCCGAGGACATGTGCTTCCAGCGGACACCCTTCTTAGGATGAGCTACAAGTTCAGTTCAATTTCAAGTAGTTCGAACTTTCGCCACCAGATATCAATGATTCCTAGTGGTGGACTTTGGAACTTTGATAGAGCGTTCCGACGAAATCTAACCCAACAATTGAGCTTTACACAAGTTTAGTCTGTGAAAGGATCTTTTACAGGCCATAAATCTATGACATGGGACCGCCGGCTTTACTTCCCCTCCGAAGGAAGACATACAGAAGGATTTCTAACGCTCTTAAAAAATCCGACGACTTTGGCCGGGTTTGAACCCGCTATCTTGGGCACAGCAGTTCAGCATGCTACCAACTATGCCACCGAAGCCGCTATTTTGTTATAAATACTTGATGTAACATTTCTTTCATGTTAGGGCGTTGAATTTCATCCCGCGTAATGTAATTGGTCCCAATTTATGTTGAGCGACTGAAAAGGCTTTCTATAATACTAGGGCGAACCAGAAAGAAAGTTACACTTCCCATTTATGGACCTTTATTAAACCACATACCCAAATGCAACACGTCTATGACAACATACAATGTAAATTCACTTTTTCCACAGCGGCTTCGGTGGCGTAGTTGGTAGCATGATGAGCTTCTATGCCCAAGATCGCTGGTTCAAACCCGGCCGAAGTCGTCGGATTTTTAAGAACGATTAAAATACCTCAGTATGCCTTCCTTCGGAGGGGAAGTAAAGCCGGCGGTCCCATGTCGTATTTATGGCATGTTAAAGAACCTTCCACTAATAACACTTGTGTGAAGCTAAATTATATAAAGGATAAACATTTGACTAACGTTCTTCGGTTCCTACGATCGTTGTCATAACGTTCTTCGGTTCCTACGATCGTTGTCAAGAGCCGACTGCGGAGGCATCTGGTAACTAAGTTCTGAACTAGCTGGTCGTAGACGGTGGCGTTTGGCGACAAAAGTAGGAACTACTTTGAAAAATTGAATGTTTGCAGTCCTTTCTTGAATTAAAACAGACACACACACTAATACAGTCATCACAATTAACACCGGTTATCAGACAGATTCTACACACACCCATAGTACACGGGGCTACATGACCGCGCTGTCGCAGCCCCTAAACTAAGGAACTAACCAACCATCACTTTTCCATATTGTTCCCATGAGACTACACATTTCTCGGAACGGGCAACCAATTTTTCGATTACGGATGCGTAGAAATCCCCTGTTTTCACCTGTTCAACGTTTGAAGATACGCGGCAGAGTTGATTTTCGTGCCTTTCGGCATAAATTCCACGTGCACCACACGCTCCATATCATAGAACACTGTCGCCATTACCTATCGTGCTGAGTGTTGAACCTTGGCCTTCGTTCATTTTGGTGATGTGGTGTGCGCCCATTCCATCGACATTCTCGATGTTTCCAGGGTGAAGTGGTGGACCATGAGGAGGTGAAAGCAGCTGCATGCATGTGATTTCTACGCATCCGGTATTGAAACGTTGGTTGCCCGTTCCGAGAAATGTTTACAGTCTCTTGGGGATTATGTGAGAAAGTGAACGCGTTGCCTATGTGCAGGTTATGTGGTTTAGCAATTAGAGCGCGGGCGCCATAATATTACGTTTGAAGGCAACTTTTTAAACTGCGGCGAACGTAATATTACGTTGATCGATTTCTCGCGCTTTGTGTTGGAGACGAACGTAATATTACAGATCTAGCACTCGCGTGTGGGTGCCAGTAAGCATGAAGTTGCACATACTATCGCTAGATAGCCCCACGTCACTGCTCAGCGGAAGAATATCGATCTGTTCGAAGGCAAGCGATGCAAGTTCAGGTAGGTCAAATCTGTTTTCCTTTCCTTTGTTTTTATTGTTTGTGGACAGATTTTTCTCTCGCAAAAACGTCGAATTTATTCTATGACTAGTATATTTGGGGTTATAATTCGCATTACAGATTCTGAATCTGACGCAACCGAAGAGACAGTTCCCCCTTCTACTTCTGCCGGCGCGCCAGCTCGTTCCAGGAAGGGAGCGCGCGCAAACAGCTGTTTACGGCATTATACTGTTTTTTTTACAATATAGTTTTTTTTTCAATCGTGTCGGATTTTTATTAAATTTGTAGTGTAAGGATTCGGAAATCGAACGGACTTTTCAATTTATTTGTAACTCAAACCACATTCTGTTTGTGCCATTCTGAACACAGCCATACATTCTGGAAATCAGCCAGCGCACGGGAGAGGAGCAACATAGTAAGTGTTAATCAAGGGCCTTGATTCGCCATCGTTGAGCTAGACAATACTGAAATATGGCTTCTAATACTTCAAGGTTCTGGTTTAGGTAAATAATAGCAGTATGCAATTAGAAATAACTGATTTTTAAATCTCTTCACCCCTAAATATTATCTGCCCCCACCCCAATGCAATATTCTGGTGACGCCAGTGCCTGCAAGTCCAAAACCCGTCTAGTAATAGCGCAATAAACACACAAAGAAGAGCACGAGGCTGCGACAGAGCTCTTTGCCAGTTCATCTAATTGAATAACTCCGCTCGCAAGAAACTGTACTACTTTTTAATTCACTCTCTTTATCTGCCGGCTTCAATCAAGACAAGCTTTACTCTGGCTCTTTGATCACTGCAGGGAAACTTCAACGCTACGAGTGTGTCCCTAGGCAACAGCCATGGAAAAATAAAATAAAAATACCTCTCAAAGCTTTTGTCCTTGGAAGGCGCAAGTCAGCAAGACACATGGGAAGGACTCTTCTGAGGCAATGTGAAGCAGGCAAACACCGACAATTGCTGGAATACAGGTTTGTTAACAATCGGCTTCAATCAGGTCCTGGGACATCTTTGGTATACGCCCCGTGTAATCGTCTGTGTATGTTTATTTGATAACCTATCGTTAATGTAGAGATTTGTAGAGATTTAAAGCCATTCTTTTTCAGTGTTGCATATACAGATTGTCTTTTGCAATTGCAATTGCCCCATTTAATTGTGATAATTAACTAATACATGTAATTTTCTCCAGGAGCGTGTTTACAATCGTGTTGACCAACTGAAAAGCAACCAACGACAACCTGTTGTTAAGTGTAATTATAATTATTAAAGTCCAAATTTGTGGTAGGTGCCCCCGACTTAAAAGTAGGGACTTTATCAGCATTTGCCTCAGATGAGTATGGAAATCTTTTGGGGAAACTACACTTTCTACGCTCGAACCTTGGATCTGCATATCCTCATTGCAATCGTGGATCGAGACTTCAAGTGCTCGGCTATAATACTGGGTATCAAGTAGAAGAATTGGCACGTGGTACGCGAAGTGAACTAGGAAACCATACTAAGAAGCTAAAATGATCACGATTTCTCTCTACACGAGTTGCTAAAAATGGATTGGTCCGAAGCTGACGGAAGCTATCCCATCTTCAACCCAACCATAATGAAGATGAAAGAGAAAGCAAGTGCTAGGATATTAATAATAATAATAATAATAATAATAATAATAATAATAATAATAATAATAATAATAATAAAAGTCCCATATTGTAAATGCAGACCTGATCAGGTTCCGAGCAATGACAATGCCAAGATCTTATGGTATTCCACTATAATAACTGATCGTTTTGTAGAGGCCAACAGATCAGACCTAGTGATATTCGTTAAGAAAACACACAAGGCTACCATCGTTGATGTTGCTGTTCCACTCGACAAAAACCTACAGAATACGATCGCTGAGAAAAAGCGCAAATACAGTAACGCGTCCAGAAATCTTGATTGGGACTATTTACGTGTGAGCTGGTGCAATTTCGATGAGCTGTTTGAAGGAGACGTGCTTATAGAATTCCTGAGATAATTCATAGATGTAGGCTACTTGTACTGTCACGATGGAGAAAGTATCATAGTGGTGATACGCAGAACTGAACAGACCAATAGGGAGCACAAAGATGGTGGCTACGACTGAAGAGTCTATTGTAGTGGTGATTTGGTGAACTAAAGGAAGAAGTTAGTAAAGCAAAGAGAGCTACTGTAATCGTTTATTCGGGGTGAAAATATATGTAACAAAGGGAAGTAGATATGAAAAAAATCTTATTTGTATAGCTACTCTATGGCTTATTCCTCATGTTCCTTTTAGAAAGATAACCATCATGACTAATGTCCAAGATGTTGAGAAAAGAAACTGAAAAATGAACCCATATAGCAGTGTTTTATAGACATTCCATAGTTCGGAGATACTAATAACCAACAAAATGTAACAATGTCGGCTGAGCAATTTATATGACCTAGCACAAGTTAAATCTGTATTTTGTTTCCTTTGCATATTCGATAAATTTTGGCTTAACTTCTTCCTTTTATTAAAATTTACTTCCTTCTTTTTTACCAGTTTCTATTATTTTCCTTGCACTTAGATTACAGTATGGTTTCTTACCTCTTATCGAATTGTTGGTTCTAGCTCCTCAGTCGGTCAACTCGATTGTGCCCAATGAATGGGCGGGGTACAAGATATAAATATGTAACGACACTCCTGGAAAAAATTACATATATTAATTAGATAATCATAAATAATGGGGCAGATCCTGATCACTGTGTAGCGGTTAAAGTTTAAACTAAATAATTAAGTAATTTAATTTAAGTTGCTACTACGGTATTTTAGTAGTTCGTCTTGGTTGTGTTTTCAACAGTAACTCGCGTTTTTGTCGTTACGTAATAGAAATATACACGTGTGCACAAATAAAAACAATAAAGTAGTAAGTCAACAAACAAATATGAAGCTAGCATGCACTATCAAATACTATATGCGCTGTACTTACTCGACTTTTGAATTTTCACGGTGTTGGACTTAGCACGTAGCCTCTCACTAGCCATTAGTCTTATTGTTGGTAATAACACCCTACTGCTCTACCAAATGTTATATGTTTAGCGTTCACAAGCCCATCAGTTTGTGAACTGGCGCCCACCCAAGTATTATGTTTTATTACAACCAGGCGCGGATCTAGAGTTTGGTTTTTTGGGGGGGGGTCAGAGATTCGATCTAGAGTTTGGCTTTGGGGGGGGGGGGGGGTCAGAGAATCGCAATTGTTAAGAAAAATGGTATCACTAAAAACGCAATCACAAAATAACCTAACGTACAAAACAAGACCAATTTTTTTGCAAGCTTCATGGATAGAAATTTGATGAGTTTAGCGCACCAAAAATATTCGTACAAATTGCAACGGCGTGTTTTGCGACTCTTACATCGAGTTTCGAGAAAAGGATCAAGGTACGTTACAGTTTCGGCAAGTCGAGTTGATACCGACAAAGGGAGAAAGTCACAGCTTAAATTGCCAACCAAGCTTGCAGTTTGGACGTCGGCAAAAATTTTTGGTGCGAAAAAAAAAGCCCCAGTTTCCTATCCGTGCGTTGCTGCACATTCATCGTGACATCACTATAAACATCGATTCGGTAATCACAAGGCTTGCTAAACAAAATAGACGAGTTGATTTTGTTGTATAACTAATAGTTTTTATACAAGAGGTTTGAAGTTGTAAATATGTACAGTTGTAACAGAACATAATAATTCCAATAAAGATAATTCAGTATTGAATAAAATGAAACAAAACTGTTTTTCAGTTAAAATTCGTTAAGTTTTATTTGTCTGGTAATTGTGTTTTCGTTTTTTGAGTTTGCAAAAAAAATTTGGTCTCCGTTTGGGGGGGGGGGGGGTCATGACCCCCGTGACCCCCCGCTTGAATCCGCGCCTGATTACAACAAATTGGTTTTGAGAACGTCCGAAACAATTTTATTACAATACCACTTGCCACTGGTCTCAGTCACATATATTGGACGGCCTGAAGGAAGTTTTTGTCATCCCAGTTGTCTCTGTGAATGGTTGAGTTACAAAGGACTGGGAAAATGCAAAGGAGAACCATGACTTGAATAGAAATCGTATGCAGTAAATGCAAAAGTCTGCCCTCCTTGGTACTGCAAGTATAGTAGCCTACGTAAGGTTTTGTCTCCTCAGTAACTTGCTCTGAACATTTTGAGATCCAGTGCTATCATCAGTGTCTTTGGCTCGTCCAAAGGTGATGGTTTTGTATTTTATGTAAATTTCCATTATGCCAAACTAAGGAGCGCATTAGAACTTATTTAGCCTAATGTTTCCTCTTTTCTTCCAAATATCTCTTCATACGTTCACTGTGCTATCTTTTCCGTTTTTCTGTCCATCCTGTTTTCTTTCTTGTAGGTTAAACGTTTAAATTATACGCCAAATCAATACATAAAATAAAATTAATATTTTATAAATTAGTACATGTTTTGACCCACAATGGGGTCATCCTCAGCCTAAAAGGAAAATCAATTAAGAATTGAAAACTAAAATGGCATATGTGCCTTAAATCTAAATTAAAATGAAAAATTAATGATAATTGTAATAAATAAAATATAGTAATAAAATTGGATCTCCTTACAAATGTAGTATTAATTAAATAAATAAATAAATATAAGATTGGTCTTTTTAACAATAATTTTAAAAAAAGTAGTTAGAAAATAATAACTATTAACGGTGAGTGTAAAAATGTTAGGCTTTAAAAAATTATCAAAATATACACAAAATAATTTAGAAAATCAATAAAATAATTCAGTTCGGCGCTTGAGTTAAATAAGTTGAATCCTCTTCAATACAGAGATTATATATAAAATATATATTTGTTTATGTATTGATTTGGCGTACAATTTAAACGTTTAATTCTAACATCAATACGGACATTTAATAACATTTGTTTTCAATGGCAAATGTGTTTGCATTCTTGTAGGTTTCTCGGCAAATTTGTCTTCTTTATTAGGGTTTATAAATTTGGTCTTCTCCTTCTCCTTCTAATGAGCAAATTATGAACTACGTGTGTTAACCAAAATGGTTTTCAGCTTGATGAGTTGGGATTGGTTACACGTTCCTGGGAGTCTTCTTCCTCGCCCATATCTCCTTCATTTTCTGACTTCGTAGTCGTTTAGCTGCTTCTGATCTCTTTGGACTCTGACCTTTCTTTAGTTTAATCTGTGGGTTTTCTTTTAACATTTTCCGGAAAGCTTGTCTGTCTTGTATAACAGATTCAGAGTTGTTCAAGCTTTGCAGATTTTGTTTAACTTGCTGGTACCACAGTGATGTTTTCTTGCAGGAGCTGGCTCTGTGGATTACACTGGTCAATCTTGACTTGTTCATTCTCTCAAGGTGTCCGTAGAATTGGAGGCGTCTCTTGATGATTGTGCCCATTAGAGGTTCTTGCTGTACTTATAGATCATCGTTGGGCATAAGATCTTCCTCAAGATAATTCTTTCCTTGACCTCTAGTTTCTGTATAAGTTTTGCCCCTTAATAATAATAATAATAATAATAATAATAATAATAATAAATTTAATTCTGGTTTGAGGACTGTAACGGGTTATACTCCGTCTCGTGAGGCAAAACTGTGAAGAGGCGAGATACGAAACCTACCTCAGCCATCCTGGAAGTGGTTTTCGGTGATTCCCCCACTCCTACTCCAGGCAAATGCCGGGAGGTACCTGCCGTAAGGGCATGGCCGCTTCCTACCCAAATGTCCCCACTACAAGCCCTCAAAGTTTGTAATGGGAATTTAGAAACACACCGTATAGTTTATCGGGTGTGCAGGGTAACTACTGTAATGTATCATCAACATTTTCATTAAGATTGGGGTAGCCGTTTAGACGATGTCAGGAAAGACAAACCAAAAAACAAACTTTCAGGTTTACATATGTAGAGATAAGTATTTCTAAACAGAAGAAATAGTAAGCGTTCATACCTTGTAGAGGTCCATTTCAACTCAAGTATCTCACGACCTTTAACATTGGTGCAATTAAATTTAGAACCATTTCAAGACAGTATTCCGGCACCCCGGACACTTATTCAGTTTTTAAAAAGTTACTATAAATTAAAAAAAAAAGATTTCTCTATTTTTATATCAGATTATGCCAGCATTTTACTTATGAGAATGTCGTAATATTTATGGGTAGAGATTGTTATTTTTTCATTTATATGTTTTATTAAGTTGAAGAACATTAAACCCATAAAATGAGTGTGCCAATCCTTTTAAAACAAATCGTACCGTACTAACTTCTCAAACAACATTTCGGAGCACTTCTCATTCTATTATCTGCAAGGGTGGTAGAATTACACAGACGGATTGTTTGATTACATTCAGAGGTGACAAGACAAAAGAGGTCTGTCATTCTCTACTGCAATGTACTGGATGCCGAATACATCTCAAATGTTCAACTTAAATTGAATATCAGCAGCCGTCTTGTTCTACCATTACTTCAGGTCACTGCCTACCAATTCACATGATAATTACACAGGGTATTCTTCCTGGAAGTGGAAGCGTCTGCTCAGATGTCTTAATTATTTATGCTAAACAGTTGTGCAGTCAACTGGGGAACCCGGCATTGTCGACACACAACCGTGATTTAACTGCGAGGATGCTGTGGTGGTAATAGACACATTCCCAACAGACACTGGAGGGGCATGTCTATAGAGAGCCTCCTTTACAAACCAAAGCCATCTCCATAGAGATCACGCAGTAAGTTTACTGGAGGATACAGATTTTTACTTTAATAAGCCCGAAACGTTGTTCTATTAAGGGAGGGAAACAGCTTACCCTTTCAAAACATCACTTTTTTGATATATTATTATTTTGTTTAGAGTACATACCTGCCAACCTATCAAACTGAAAAATCGGGATATTTTGAAGACTATCGATGTCTAATCATATTTCTTCGCCAATTACCGAGGAACCGACAAAATCACTCAGATCGAAAAATCACAATGGCCTACCGGCATATTAATGCCAACAACATCTACATTAAGCTATACACAAATAATTTCACGTGTTAAACAGATACAATATTCCTCTCACCCTCAGGCTATTATGAAAACTTCTAGGAACACACGCTGAATTAACCATAGACTATTTCAAACACAGAGATATTCAAATCCAACTAAGCGGGACGCGTAGTTATGGAGAATTATCTATAAATTATCGATACGGAGCGAAACTGCGGTATTGAAACACACTACACGTAAAATAGATCTGTTCGATGGATGACTGGAGTTTGTCATCTCGCACTTTTAGTCCGAATTTACGCGTGAGATTTTTGAAAAATCGGGAGATTTAAAACGTTAAGCGGGAGGGCGGGAGAAGTGGTGTAAAATCGAGAGTTGGCAGGTATGAGAGTATGTACCTATTTTAAATCAAAATTTACAAAAAGAATTTCCGCTCGTTATATTATTTAATAATGTATTCAATAAGACACAGTTTCTTGTTTCGTCAAATCCCCATTTCAGTGTCTTAAATTTGCATTTATTATGGCCATACGCACATAGAAATGCTCTCTTCAGATCCCACCCTGTTTTTCTACTTTTTCTCATTTTATTCTTTATTTAAGTACGCTCAGTTGAAAAACTACAGCGGCTAAAAAAAATCAAAAATAATCACCATTATTAGCCCCAAACAATACTTCATTTAGAGCTGCCATTTTGGTTTCACTTGCACTGATTTTTATTTCAAACCTGTAAAAATATTTTTCCTTTTCTTGGGGAGGAAATTCAAATTTTGGAAGAAATATCTCACAGATTAAAATTTTAAATAATCACAGAAACCAATCCAGTATTGAACAGCAGTGGTGTGAGTTTTAAGTCGAAAGGTTCCAAACATGTAGCTTGAACCACATTTATACTGAGCGTACCTAAGGATTAGAAAAATTAACATTGTTGGGATACGCAGTACCTACGCCCCTTAATGTATAGTCTAATATGGACTGGCTCGTGGAGTAGCGGCTAACATTCTTAGCTATCACCCCAGAGGTAAGAGTTAGATTCCCAGTTCTCACAAAAAATAAATTTAATCCTGGTCTGAGGTCTGAAACGGAGTGCACTACTGTAAGCCTCGTGAGGCAAAACTGAAAAGAGGTGGTTCGATTTCCACCTCACAAATCCCGAGAGTGGTTTTCCTACTTATATTTCAGACAAATGCCGGGATGGTTCCTAACTGAAGGCCATGACCGCGTCCTCCCCAATCCCCACCTGAATTGCAAATACACACACTAATACAGTCATCACAATAACACAGGTTATCAGAAAAAGTTCCACACACACTAGGCATAAGCACTCTTTAGTGGGGTTTAATCAATAAAATAATAATAATAATAAAATAATAATAATAACTTTTTGAAACTATTTGGGTCAGCCATGCAAGTTGGTTAATAACCTTCGTATCCCTCCATAGCTCCATGTGGTGATCAAGTGATGCCACAGGCAAAAAACAAGCCAAATTAAACTGCAATAGATGTAAATTGACAGAATAAAGCCCAAATTATTTTCTACTTATTTAAGATGCTAAAAATATTCTCAAATCCGTAGAAAACTTCAAACTAAGGATTAATACTAAGAAAACAAATACATAATAATAGTTGACAAAATAGGAGCCTACAACTAGAACTACCATAAAAGTGAATAACATTGCAATTGAACAAATCACAGAATTACCATATTTGGGTAGTGCGATAACCTCTAATAACAAGTGTGTCAGAAATCAAGAAAAGAATACTGGTAGCGAAACAAGCTTTCCGAAATAAAAAGAACATATTGCTAAATTATCACCTCAGTTTGAGGACCTGAAAGTCATTTCTCTAGAACTTTGTTTGGAGTGTCTTACTGTATGGATGCGAAACCTGGATATTAGCGAAACTGGTGGAAACAAAACTTAAGGCTGTGGAAATGTGGTTTTGGAGAAGAATAACAAGAACAAGTTGGATGGACAGGAAAACAAATGATCTTGTTCTGCAGGACGAGAAGGAGGATCAATGTTTATTAAAAACAACAAAGAAGAGGAAAACAAAGTTCCTTGAGCATTTAGCCTACTGAGGCACCACACTCTTCTCCAAACCATTCATCATCATCATCTTTATTTCCCCTTTTCCAGTTGACACTGGGTGGGTACAAATATGTTTCCTCTCCACTTTGCTCTGTCGTTCCACCATTCCACCTCCGACACAGTGTTCCAATCCAGGTTCCGTCTTCTAATACTATTCTCCACCGAGTCCATCCAACGCATGCTTGATCTTCCTCGTCCTCTCTTCCCAGTCATCCGTTGTTCCAGTGCTCGTCTTGGTAGTCTTACTTCATTCATCCGTTTGACATGTCCAAACCATCTCAATCTGTTTTGCTCCAGTTTGTAATTTAGTTTCTGTACTCCCAGTTCTTTCCGTATATCTTCATTTCTCACTCTGTCCCTCCTCGTTTTCTGGACCATACTTCTCAGGAATCTCATCTCAGCTGCTTGTACTCTGCTCTCTCTTAGTCATTGTCCAACTTTCCGCTGCATATGTCTTTATAGGAACATAAATATGCTTTGTACATAACTTCTTTAACCTTAATTGGTATATCCTTGTTCCATACTAGTCCCCGTACCTGTTGGTAGAAAGCACTCCCGAGTTGTATTCTTCTGCTAATTTCCAAATCTAGTCTCCCATTTTCAGTCAGTTCACTTCCCAAGTATTTGAAGTGTTTCACTACTTCCAATTCCTTATCTCCTACTTTGATTACTCCTTTTCCTTCTTTCTTATCTCTACTCATCACCGCTGTTTTACTCTTCTCCACGTTTATCTTCAATCCCCATGGCTCAATCTTTTCATTTATTACGTCTAACTGTTCTTGTACCTCCATCTCATCCTCGCCCCAGATCACAATGTCGTCTGCAAACAACACTACCTTCATCTTTGCCCTACTATATTCTTTCATTGCTGCCTTCATGATGTCCAAACCATTATCGAGGGCAAAGAATTGGGAAAGAAACCTAGGGGACGTCAAATGTCGTATATCAACAACTCCATCGGAGAACTGGCATGTGGTTCTTATGGCTAGAGCCCTGCGCGGATAAACAAAACGTTATCCGCATCCGCCCCGCATTCGCACGTCTGTTATCCGTATCCGCCCCGCATCCGCGTTACTGACATTACATTAATATTTTAATTAGACAAGGTATTAAAGCAACACATTTAGACATTTGAGGAGATGTGTGTCATGTGCCATTTTTAAAATGAATGTTATACAGCCAGAATTGCAACCCTTTTCAGTTCGGACTGAAAATTTTGCTTAATGACTTAATTTGGAATGGGATTAGCGTAAATCATCCTACACTTATCATGAAAAAACATAACGGAAAAAATGTCACACATCGGGTCCTATATAGTAATCATATTCAACAAGTTCGGATTGTATTCTGAAAACCATCCGCACCTGTGTGAAGCTAAATTGTGTAGGTTGAGAATGTAAACAACGCTCTTAGGCTCCTACGTTCGTTGCCAGGAGCTGACTGTGGATAGGCGCAGATGACCTCGTAGTTCCGCCCCTTAAAACAACAATAACTAACTACTTAGGAACCAACCAACCAAAGCCTACGATCTTAATATCCGCAAATTTACTCCAAACATTATCCGCAGCATATCCGCTATCCACTCAGCCATGTAAATTACTGTCGACCAAAATATTATGTGCACTCGAGTTTGAAGGTTGTTTGTGAAGTAACCAATAGATCTACATAAAATCCAATCACATCATCATTTTCATCGTTCTATTTTACTGTAGTTCATGTAGGTTTGGAATTTTTAATTTATATTTTAATATTTTTTATCGTAGTTGGAACACAAAACGTGCCCGTTTTTAAGCGTGTTTCAACCATGAGTCAAATTTAAGAATTATTATCTCAAAACCCCGTCATCAGATCGAATCCAAATTTTAACACAATATACATTGGAGTGTTGTATACCTGGTTTATTAATTTCAAAATTTTGTGTGGCCAAGAAACAAAGTTGTTATCATTGTTGTAAGGTAACTTTTTCTCGGCTCGGGGTCGTTGGAAAATGTAGTTCTCGGTCGCATTGTAATCCTCATACATCAAAAGGTTATGCTGTATGACTGCGGAATACGTAAATTAATTCACTTATTTTATATAGGTTTGTATTTGTATGGGAAAATAAGACATCGTTTAGCAGCTAGCCGATACAGAGAACGCTGTACAGCGTTGCCGAGTTGTGCCCATCCCTTCCGAGCGAGGCGCGCCATGACGCGTGATGGGCTCTAACTCGGTAACGCTGTACAGCTTTGTCTGTATCGGCTAGCTGCTAAACGATGTATTATTTTCCTGTACAAATAAAAACCAATATA
Organism: Meconema thalassinum; assembly: GCA_946902985.2. Taxonomy (NCBI): domain Eukaryota; kingdom Metazoa; phylum Arthropoda; class Insecta; order Orthoptera; family Tettigoniidae; genus Meconema; species Meconema thalassinum. Next base: position 490,038,919 of record OX336388.2, on the reverse strand, counting down.
AAATAAGTTAATTAATTTACGTATTTCACAGTCATACAGCATAGCCTTTTGATGTATGAGGATTACAGCGCGACCAAGAACTACATTTTCCAACCAGCCCTAGCCGAGAAAAAGTTACCTTACAAAAATGATAACTTTGTTTCTTGGACACACACAGTTTTGAAATTAATAAACCAGGTATACAACATTCCAATGTATATTGTGTTAAAATTTGGATTCGATCTGATGACCAGTTTTTGAGATAATAATTCTTAAATGTGACGCATCGTTGAAACACGCTTGAAAACGGGCACTTTTTGTGTTCCAACAGCGATAAAAAATATTAAAATATAAATTAAAATTCCAAACCTACATGAACTAACCTAAAATAGAACGACGAAAATGATGATGTTATTGGATTTTATGTAGGCCCATTGGTTACTTCACAAACAACCTTCAAACTCGAGTGCACATAATATTATGGTCGACAGTAAATCTACATGGGGAAACATTTTGCGGATGTCCGCAGGTTTATCCGCAGATATCCGCATTCGCACAGGGCTACACTTACGAAAGCATTAAGAGACAAGCAGAAAACCGTCAAATGTGGCTGCAGCGAAAGACTGCCTTTTGTGAATGATGATTTAGAAATGTAGCCGCTATCCGCCCCACCATGTAGTTTAAATCCACCATTTTACAATATTTGCGGAAAAACTCTGATAGCCATACTCCAGCAGGTCTCTAGTAGTAAGACAAATCCAACCCACACCTAACCCAAGTACACGGGGCTGATACAACTTTTTGTATCCACGCTGAACTGACAGGTTAAGCTACAGTGCATTAAAAGTCTCAAGTGGGACACGAGTAGGTGTGTGGTGAAACTGTTGAGCGTTCGAACACTCTCTGTGATGTGAGTTATTAACGGCTCTGGAATGTGGTTCATGCGTCAACAGGAGATTGTACAGTATGTATTCTACTTTAGTGAGAACAATTTCATACCAACAAAAAAGGACATGTGGATATGTATATTCTGTCTGTAACATAGTCTCTCTTGGATTCTCAAGAATCACCGCCATACACTAAGTTAGTTAGTTATTGTTGTTTTAAGGGGCGGAACTACGAGGTCATCTGCCCCTCTTAACACGTATTAAAGAATACAAATTTGGAATTGAATTTAAAATTTCGAGGTGGACACCTAAATTTGAAAAGACCTATAATTAATAAAACAAAAAATTAAATAAAAATAATAATTATAAAAATAAACAAAAATTACGGAAAAACAAAAAATTATCATTCAAAAATGAATAATTTAGGTGGATAGAAACCCCATAAAGTAGCGTTATACTAGGCAAGGTGAGGAGGGAGGTACTTATCATCATCATCATCATCATCATCATCATCATCATCATCATCATCATCATCATCATCATCATCATCATCATCATCATCATCATGTACAGTTTCCAGCCCCAGGCTGGGTCTGTTTGGAACATAAGCCTCGCCACTTAGTCCTTTCTTCCCACCACCTCTCCGCTGTCACTCTGGTCCAGTCCTCGCCTCTCTTCTTGACACATTCCTCCACGCCTTTCAGCCATCTATCTCTTGGTCTTCCCCTTGGTCGTTTCGTCTGCATCTCATGTATCCTCTTGGGAATCTTCTTCTCATCCATTCTCTTTAAGTGTCCATACCACCTCAGTCTTGATGTCTCAGTCCTACCTTGCAAGGGCTCCTCTTTCACCATTTCCCTGACCTTTTCATTCCTCACCCTGTCTCTTCTTGTTACTCCGATCCTACTTCGCAGGAACTTCATTTCACCTGCCTGTATTCTGCTTATGTCTCTTTTCTTCATTGTCCACGTTTCTGAAGCATAGGTCAGTATCGGGATATAGTAGCTTCTGTATAACACTTCCTTGCTTTTTGTGGGACATCTTTATTCCACACTAAGCTCCTAATGCTTCTCAGAAATGCTTCTGCCTGTCTACCACGTTCCGTAATCTCTTTGTCATTTCTCCCATTTTCCTCCACTATACTTACTTTCCACCTTCTTCAGCTGTCCACCTCCAAGTGTTATCCCACTCATTGGTCTGTCCTTTTTCCTGGTCGTTAACAGGATCTCACATTTACTTATGTTGAACTTCCATCCGTACTCTCCCACTGTTTCTTCCCAAGCCTTCAGTTGCTCCTGAATTTCCTCCTCCTTGTTTCCCCAGACCATGAGATCATCTGCAAACACCATTGCTTTCATCTTATCTTCTCCTATCTTTCCTGCTAACCGTGTCATCACCTCGTCCATAACCACAATAAAGAGAAGGGGTGACAGCGCACTACCCTGTTTCAGGCCACTCATTTGTCTGAACCAGTCTGTTCTTTCCCCTCCAACTTTCACACAAATCACACTTCCACAATACATCTCCTTCACTCTGCCTACAGTCCCTTTTTCCACTCCCATGTTTTCCATTGCTTTCCAAACCTTCTCCCTACACACACTATCATATGCCTTTTCGATGTCCAGAAAGGCCATCAGCAGATCCTCTCCAAATTCGTAGTGGTGTTCCTGGAGCTGTCTCACTGAAAATATGAGATCCACTGTTGATCTCCCAGGTCTGAATCCATACTGCTCCTCTCTCAATTTTCTCTCCACTTTGGCTCGTATTCTACTTTCTAATATCTTTTCATATATCTTGGCACAGTGAGGCATGAGTGTGACTCATACCTATCTATAATATTAATAACATACATAAGCTATTTTTAATAGCTTATCCGGCTGGCTACGTGGCTCAGCGGTAACGTTCTCGCTTTCTGAGCCCAAGGTTGCAAGTTCGTATCCTGGCGCAGTCAGCTGGCATTTGAGGGTGCGCAAATGTGAGGGCGCAGTGTCAGTAGATTTACTGGCTCGTTAAAGATCCCCTTCGGGGCAAAATTCCGGCACCCCGGCGTCTCTAAAAGCCAGAGTAGTTAAAAGGGACGTAAAACAAATAGCATTCATTCATTCAATCATTAATCGCTTATCCTCTCAGCTAGGCATCACCCACGGACTCTGCGATGCATCATTCCTCTACCATTGCAAGGACGGTGTCTGGGGGACTGAAAACTCTTTGTGAGCAGATACAACTGGGGATGGTGACAGGCAGCCACTAACTTTGGTCTAATTAAGGGAGGGTCAAGGAAGGGATTTTGGAATGAAGTCGGCCGTAGACCTGCTGAAAGGAGCCGCCTCGGCATTTGCCTGGTGGTGAACATGGGAAACCACGAAAACTATTTTCATACCGGCCAAGGTGGGTTTCGAACCCACGCTCTCCTGATAGCAGCGATGCACGAGCTAGCACGTTAGCACTCTTGGCCACCGTCGCCGGAAATAATAACAGACTAATAATAACAATAATAATAATAAACAAACGCTGTGGTACCACAGCCTACGAAGGGCCTTGACCTACCAAGCGACCATTGCCCAGCCATATGGCCTTCAGGTAACGCGTCGTTAGCACGCCGAGTCCCCTCGGCCGTCAATCTCGGTTTTCTTGATCGGGGCGCTGCCTCACTGTCAGACAGCTACTCAATTTTCCTCACGAGGCTGTGTGTACCCCTTTTCTGACATCACGTCAGTATGTCAAATCCCTGACAGAGCCGGGTATCTAACCCGGGGCCTCCGGGTAAGAGGCAGGCACGCTTCTCCAATATCCCAGGGCAGGTCTAATAATAATACAATTGGTAGTCTATGAAAAGCCAAGAATATAAACAAGGCAGCCCTTGTCCTTATTGACGAAGTTTAAATATTCAGTAAGTTGAAACCTTAAGTCAATAACCAGTTGTACTTTAATCACAGTACCGGTTTCGGCCATATTGTGACCTCCTTCAGCGTTATATTATAAAATATGAAACCAAGCAAGACTTACATTTAAAAAAAAATCCTTATCAAAAGTTATCAAAACAATTACTTAAAATACTAATAGTTTAATAGCTGAAAAACATTTTAAAATTTTAAAAATCAGTTCTGTTACCATGTGTTATAAAATGAAAGATATAAATCTTGATTAAAAAAAGGCAGCTTGGCGTTAAAACAGTGATGTGTTTATTATATATGCAAGGGAAATTTGTAGGTTATACGACTCATGTAAACATGTATGTGAGCGAATATAATATACAGGAAACATAATGTGATTGTGGAATTATTATGGTAGAAGAAATTCAGTTATCCAATGTATATTATTATGGCAAGGAATCTAATACGTTCCTTTTAACTACTGCGGATTCAGAGACGTCGGGGTATCCGAATTTGGCCAGTAAATCTACTTAGGCTTATGTACACGGGCCTCTATTATTTGAGATCTTCAAATACTAGCTGCGTTCAGCAGGCGAAAACTATACCGTTACGCAACGCATACAGTTTTATTGTGTTGACTAGTGAGATGACTTTAGCAGCGCATGTAAGGTCTAGGATCGGGGTAGGACACCCTAAAATTACCTGAAGTGAGCGGATCAAGTACACTCAAAATGGCCTGTGTCTGCGCCGAGATTCGAACAACGGATCTCCAAACGTCAACCAGCCACCAAATCCAGTCTGATACGCTCGTGGTTGGATTTTAACGACTTTAACTTGGCATGCTCGTACTGTAACCCACCTACTCATTACGACACGTACGCTAATCCCATGACCATTTCCGGCGCACGATGATTCATTAGAAAGATGTCCACACGAAACAGACCCTTCAAAGAGGTGAAGATAAGAGCGGAGTTATGGTTTTGTACCACAACTACAGAGATACGGCTGACAGTATTCTTGGCTCTCTCACCAGAGGTTCGGGTTCGAACCCCGCAAGTTTGACGAGAGGGTGGTGCAAACGGGGCTGCAGCACCGGGCCCTGTGGCAGTGAAGAGCCGAAAGTAGACAAATTAATTCAACGTAACTGATTTTTTTCTGAGTATTCTATGTGATTAGGGCCTAGTCAGAAAAACACTATCAAGAGAGCAAAAATTGTATTTCATGATAACAACTTATCTTTTTAGTTTCTCTGCCAGGAAAATGGCGAAGATCCCCGAGTTGTCAATTTAATTTAAAGAGCTGCTATGGGACGGAAAGTTTCTAAATCAATCTTTGACAATTTGCCTATTTACTTCACACGATTCTCAACATTGTCTTACTTGTGCACGACCGGTTAGATACAACGAAATTGACTTTAAGAACTTATTCTTTTTTGGATTATTCGATTTTTAGCCTATTTTCATTAAAAAAAAATAGGCTTATGAGATCACTTTTTGTCCGTGTGTGTGTGTGTGTGTGTGTGTGTGTGTGTGAGTGCGTATGTGTGTCTGTCTGTCAGTGTGTGTGTGTGTGTCCCCTAATAACATCTAAACGGCTGGAGGGATCTCAATGAAACTCTGTAAGATCATCGTACTATTTTGGTCGACCCCGACCGTGCCCTTCAAATTTTATTACGTCTCACCAATCCAACATGGCGGCTGTGCAAAATATTTCGCCGGCATTCTATATCTCCAAAACTATTACTGATATCACCCTAAAATTTTGTACGGTGATAAAGGGCACTACTAAAAGTTCACCTATGAGACTTTCAAAAACCTGTTAACTACAGAACGAATATGGCGACCAAGCCAAGTTGAGATTTTTAAATACACATTTCTCACGACTTAACCGTCCAATTGCAATGAAACTTGGTACTGAAAATGTTTAAATACATTGTAATGCACTGGCATCTAAGTTAGTTCAAATGTCTACATAACATCAAGATAGCGGCTGTACGAAATATTTCACCGGCTTTCTATATCTCCGAAACTATACTGATATCACCCTGACATTTTGTGCGGCGATAAAGTGTACTACTGTACTAGAACTTCAGCTATGAGACTTCCAAAAACCTGTAAAATACAAAATGAACATGGCGGCCAAGCGAAGATTAAACATGTTAATACACTTTTCTCGCGATTTAACTATCCGAGCGCAGTGAAGGAAGGTACAGTAAATGTTTATACACATTGTAATGCACTGGGATCTAATTTAATTCAAATGTTCACATAACCTCAAGATGACGGCTGTGCGCGACTTTAAAATTAAGTTTTTTTATTGTATATTAATCATGCAATCGAAGAGAACGTTTGAATAATGAACCTACGCAAAAATAGTCATCTTATAGTGCATAACTCTATGGCCTACATATATAAAAGTACAACATGGCGACCAACCGAAATATTTAGACGGTTCTCAATATCTGCGAATCTATTGCAGCAATCAAACTGATATCTTGTATGTTTATAGAGCCAATGAACATAAGTAGGCTATATGAAAATAGACTGGATAGTTCTTCACGGAACTACTTGTTTTCTATTCCGTGCGTTTTTGTTTATGTTTTGCTAGTGCTACCTCTGTACCCAATTTCGTTCAATTCTGTTTCACCGTGTTTGAATTGATAAGGGGAATCGATTTGCATACATACATGGCCGCCGTCTGCAAACTATTGGGCTGATGACCTTGTAATTTGGTCAGAGGACGCTTCGCACATAAAGGTGTATTGTTGCAAAATTTAGTAGACATCAGATGATTAGGTTAGTCGTAATTCGATTTAAGCTTTGAATATTTGGGTGGCCGCCATTACGTTTTCGTCAAGATGGCGGCATATAAAATATGACACTTAGGTGCCCTTTGCTGTACCAAATTTCGTTCAATTCGGTTTGACCGTGTTTGAATTGATAGGGGTAAGGGGGACAGACATGCAGAGTACACACACGCACTCACTGACACACGGACAGACACACAATATTTGGCCCTGTGTTGATCTCATAAGTCTACTTTCATGTTTTGCAAAAATCGAAAGTAGGCTAACAAATGCGTGGACGCGAAATTTAAAAAAACTAAAATTAAAATTGACGATTCTCGCGATTTAACCATCCGAGCACAGTGAAACTTGGCACGGTAAATGCCTATACAAATTTTAATCCACTGGCATCTAATATATTTCAATTGTTTTCATAACCTCAAGATGCGGCTGTGCGAAATTTTAAAATCTCGTTTTTATTTTTATTTCTTGTGTCATAATCATGCGATTGGAGTTATCTTCATCTAAAAGTACATGGCCTACATATATAGATATCCAACATGGCGACCATCCGAATAGTTAGCCAGTTCTCAATATCTACGTATCTATTACAGCAATCAAATTGACATTTTGTGAGGCAATTAACATAAGTAGGATATAATTATGAAAATAGGCTCTTTAGTTCTTCACGGAACTACTTGTTTAACTAGGGATAACAAGGGGCGCTTACATTCTTGCGATCTTTAGAAAATAGGCTAAGATTGGAGTTTGAGGAATTTACTTTGAAACGACGTATTTACTCTGTGCAATTGTTCTGTAAACTCAAACCGTCGAGGCGTCCTGTTAGACTATCACACCGGCAACACTGACAGCCATAGTTCGGTCAGCAGTTCAGCGGCATCGACGTTGTTTGGCTGCTAATGGGGGTCACTTTGAACACATGAAATAACCTACCCCCGTGCAAAAAATGTAACGGTATGTCATTTCGTTCCAAAGATATTAATTTAATTATCAGAGAGTGTCTACATTTTTCTTGACCCCTCTGTATATGTAGGCCATAGAGTTATATACTATTATATGACGATTATTGCGTAGGTTCATTATTCAAACGTTGACTTCGATCGCATGATTTGTGCACAAGAAATAAAAACTTTATTTTGAAATTTTGCAGAGCCGCCAATTGAGGTTATGAAAACAATTGAACTTAATTAGATTTCTGTGCATTACAATGTGTATAAAAATTCGCCATACCATGTTAAATCGCGAGGAAAATCTTATCTCAATTTCGCTTGGCCGCCATGTTCGTTTTGAACTTACAGGTTTTCAAAAGTCACATAGGTGAACTTCTAGGAGTGCCCCTTATCACCGTACAAAATTTCAGGGTGATATCAGTAATAGTTTCGCAGTAATAGTTTCGGAGATATAGAATGCCGGTGAAATATTTCGCACAGCCGCCATGTTGGATTGGAGAGACGTAATAAAATTTGAAGGGCACGGTCGGGGTCGGACGAAATATTAGACAACTATATCCTTACCGAGTTTCATTGAAATCGCTCAAGCCGTTTAGATTTTATTATGGGGACACACATACAGATACACACGGACAAGAGGAGATCTCATAAGCCTATTTTTAGCCTACTTTCAATTTTTGCAAAAAAAAAAAAAAAAAAGTAGACTTATGAGATCAACACAGGGCGAAAAAAAAGTGTCTCTGTGTGTGTGTGAGTGTGTGTACTCTGAATGTCTGTCCCCCCCCCCCCCCTATCAATTCGAACACGGCGAACGCGAATTGAACGAAATTTGGTACAAAGGTAGCAATAGCAAAGGACACCTCAGTATCATGTTTTATATCGCCGCCATCTTTACGGAAACGTAATGGCGGCCACACAAATGTTCAAAGCTTAAATCAAATTACGACTAACCTAATCATCCGATCGCTACCAAATTTTGCAACAACATACCTTTATGGGGGACGCATCCTTTGACCAAACTAATAGGTCATCAACCTAATAGTTTGGGGATGGCGGCCATCTTTGTGTGAAAATGGATTCCCCCTATTATAAACCGCACTCGTTCCAGGTTCCGTATTGACCATGTTTACAAGATGTATAACACAATTTAACTCGCCAAATCAATACTTTACTTTACTAAAAAATACTATAGGTACATGTTTCGAAAACTTGATATGTTTCCTTCTTCAGCCCATATGTTGGTGTGAAACATCATATGACATCGAAATCCTATTAATTCGAACAGGGTGAAACCGAAAGGAACGAAATTTGGTACAGAGGTAGCACTAGCAAAGGGCACCTCAGTTTCATGTTTTATATCGCCGCCATCTTGACAGAAACGTAATGGCGGCCACAGAAATGTTCAAAGCTTAAATCAAATTACGACTAACCTAATCATCCGATATCTACCAAATTTTGCAACAACATACCTTTATGGAGGAAGCATCCTTTGACTAAATTAATAGGTCATTAGCCTAATAGTTTGCGGATGGCGGCCATATTTGTTTCAAAATTGATTCCCCCTATTAATTCAAACACGGTGAAACCGAATGGAACGACGTTTGGTACAGAGGTAGCACTAGCAAAGGGCACCTCTGTGTCATGTTTTATATCGCTGCCGTCTTGACAGAAACGTAATGGCGGCCACACAAATGTTCAAAGCTTAAATCAAATTACGACTAACATAATCATCCGATCTCTACCAAATTTTGCAACAACATGTCTTTTTGTGGAAAGCCTCTTATGACTGACTACAAGGTCATCAGCCCAATAGTTTGCAAATAGCGGCCATGTATGTGTGCAAATCCATTCCCCATATCAATTCAAACACGGTGAAACCGAATTGAATGAATTTTTTTTACAGAGGTAGCACTAGCATAGGGCACCTCATATTCATGTTTAATATCCCTATAGCACGTTGTATTTCAACAAGCTACTACAACCAACATTCAATTATACTCCTTGAAAAGGACAGAGTTATAACAATACCCATGCATTTAGGAGAAAGTAGGCTATATGTTCTTTACTGAACATCTTTTATTTTTCATAAATGAAAATAGGCTAAAAACCACCCAATATCACAGCAAACATTTCTCATTCAGGCGGAAGGAGAAGACTTGGCCAGAAATCGTTGCCTGGCGTCTTGAAGATTCCTGAGAGCCGGAAATATGAAACAAATCGTTGCCGTGCGTCTTGAAGATTCCTGAGCGCCGGAAATATGAAACACATTCCTTCAGATGGAAGTAAAGAGTTTAAGAGGCGCCTCTATGATGCCTGACTTAGCCGGAAATACCTGACACATTCCTTCAGACGGAAGGAGATTACTTTGCCAGGTGCCTCTAAGATGTCTGACACAGCCGGAAATATGGGTGTGACACATGGTTCGGGAGGCGAACACTCATCTCCTGACTAGCTCACTGTAAGACCCGTCAAATAAGCCAAAATTTATGCTGTACTTGCTGGTAGTATGTCAAGAGAATTCGCTACGACTCACAGTGGTCTTTTTGCACGATCTGGGCGCTCAAAATGTAAAAAATAAATGTCTTGTATTTTCATGTTGTATGACATTTTTAGTATCAGCAATGTCAGAGGACCTCAGAACTGTATATGTCTTATTTGTTCACCCCCTGGAATGTGAAAGACCGCTGAAGTACGATGTTTCTTATCGCATCCACAGCTGGAAGCAAAGCTGATTATTTGTGTTTGAATCTCGTGCTTGTAGAGACTTGTTAGTTCAGCTATCTTCATAGTTTGCCATTGGATATGACAGACTATGATATGATCTTTCTTTATGAAATTTGCAAAATCTTATAAAAATCGCTGTGTCTATGTGATAAACGTTTGAAAATAGTGAATTTTTGTTATAAAATAATTCTTCTTTCATGGGTTTTCAGACCAGGAAATTCCCAATTGTCAACCATTGGTGAATTTATTTCCATTAGCCTATATCCTACACCATATTATGTTTTCTGTGTAAAAATTATTTGCAACTATTTGCAACTTTGGTTTTTGCTCTCCTTTTAGTATTGTCGGGAGGATTTTCGCGGAACGATCTTTCCGATGCTTGGCGTCATGCAGGTGGAAAAGCGAAATGATTTGAACCTATCAAATAGAAAACAGCGATCTGAAATCCCTTGGGCAGTCTGTTAAAATAATGTTAGAAAAAATATCTTATTCATTTTTCCGCGCAATTAAGAAAAACGTGGGTTGCCAATCGCAGGATCTTAAGAAAGTTTGTCACGAAATAAGAATAGCCTGGAAGGGAACATGGAGAGGGAATACAGGTAATGTGAGTCATCCTTTTCAATCATTCGTGGAGTGGTGTGAATTTTCGAAACGAAGGAAATTGCGACCTTTAATACAAAAACTCAGCAGGGAGGAGCTAGCGTTAGCCGGTCAAGTGAGTATACGCTTAGAAGGAAGGAGAGACACCACTGAACTTCTTGAAAAAATGCAGAATTTTCTGCCAGTTTAGTGGCGTTAAGGAAAATCCAAATCCAGTTGAAAAATATTATTATTATTATTATTATTATTAGGCTAATAAGAGAAGTTTAACCTCAATTCTTGTTGTTGTTGTTTATTTTAGGGGCTGCGACATCGTGGCCGTATAGTCCCATGTATTTTGGGTGTGTCTGTGTAATTTGTGTGATAACCTGTGTTATTGTGATGCCTGTACTACTATCTGTTCATTTGAGATAGGATTGAGAAGACGGCGGCCGTGGCCCTAAGTTAGGAACCATCTCAGCATTTGCCTGGAGTAGAAGTGGGGGAATCCACGGAAAACCACTTCCAGGACGGTTGAGGTGGGAATCGAACCCTCCTCTTCTCAGTTTTGCCTCACGAAGCTTAGTTTACCCCGTACCAGTCATCACAACAGAAGTAAAATTTCTTGGTAGAACCGGGAATCGAACCCGGACCTCCGGGACCACTTCGAGGATGGTTGAGGTGGGAATCGAACCCTCCTCTTCTCAGTTTTGCCTCAGGAGGCTTAGTTTACCCCGTACCAGCCTTCACACCAGAAATAACATTTCTTGGCAGAGCCGGGAATCGAACCTGGACCTCCGGGGCGACAGTCAAACTTAAATTCTTATAAATGAGAATAAGGAAATTGTTTTACATAATTTTGAACAGTTATTTTAAGGTTTATAGACCATTTCTATATGCAAAGGTATTTTGCGCAGCCAGATACCCTAAAAGGACCACTGTGCGACTCTAGCAAGAGGCTCTAGTAAATCTGTTTGCACGGCACACTAACGATCTTTTTTGCAGTTAACTCTGTCGCTCATAAATTGTTAGCCTACTTTTTACATTTTGTAAAAATGAGGAAAAAGTAGACTGTCTGTCTGTCAGTCTGTCTGTGTGTGTGTGTTTCCCCCTGTCAACTCCTAAACTGCTGCAGCTATCGAATCCAAATTTGGCATGAGTCAAGAGCTATGCCGAAATATCGCAAGGCCATATTTGAAAATGATGTCAGTGCTACCAACTGCTGAAAAATCTCAATTGAAAATTGACGTCTATGTTGGATATCTCTGAAGATATGCATGGGAATTGTTCCAAAATTGACAAACATATAGATAAGTTTACATCCGACTAATTTACAGGAGCCCAATACATTAGAGTGTTACCAACATGATTCTATGCCTGCTGATAGGTCCAATCTTTAAATGCATGTAACTTCCATACTATCTATTGGATTTCAACGAGATTTGGTATGCGAGTTACGCACCGGAGCAGATATAAATATGCCTTTTTTTTTTAAGTGTCAACAGGGCTGCCAACTGTTGAAAATGCACTCTATACAATTTTATCCTAATCTCAATATATCAGAAAAGTATGCAGGGCAACAGTTCTAGACTTTGCATACATATAGTACCTCCACTTGCAGGTTAATCTTCAGTAACCGATACACGTCAAGTGCTGCCAACATGATGCTACGCGTGCTCATATGTTTAATGTTGAATCACATGTAACTTCCATACTAATAAATGAAGTTCTTTCAAAATTGGCATATATATCATAATATTTCAATTTAAGTTTGAGCACCCAATTTATGGCAGTGTCACCAAACTGATTTTACGCATGCTGATAAATTCAATATTTAAATACATGTAACGTGCATACTATCTATTGGATCTCAACCAAATTTTGTATGTGCATTGTGTACCTTAAGAGATTGAAATAAGGTATATATATATTTAGAGTCGCCAGGTCTGCCAACTGTTGATATATGGTCTGTATAATTTGAAGAAAAGTAGGCTCTTTAGTACGTCACGGAACTACTTGTTTAACTCATTAATTAGGACATCAACCATTTGAGTCATTTTTATATCCACCCCCATCTAATATTGCCATTTTGATAAACTTACGCTATATTTTAAAAGTTGAATCCATCTTTCCCACCATTTGTTCCGCCTGCTAACGCTTTCACGACAAACTATGGAGTCAAGCGGGCCCAATCGAACTGTAGGCCTACGTGAAGTATTATAGGCTACTGTACTGTGTACTACACTAAGTATTGTACACAGCAAGCACATGCATTAAAGTTTTCATACTTAAGTATGAAATCCCCCAAATGAATCCCCCAAATGAATTACTAAAAGCTACCTACCGGCTGTGCCTGGATTCGATCCCGTTATTTGCACACAGGGGAGAGCGCTTCAGCAAAATGCACCACACAGCTAATTGGTCCCAGGTCTTAGTTACAGAGATAACTGGTGTGCCACCATATATATATATATATATATAAAAGATTGTGTGCTATTGTTTCTTATTTCTTATATGTAGGGGCTTGGGCATTGTGGTACTTTCAGCCTCGTATATTTGGTGTGTGTTTATAGAATTTGACTTATAACGTGTGTTATTGTGGTGTCTTAGAGTATATGTACTGTATTTGTAATTGAGATGAGGAATGGGAAGGAGGTGGTCGTGGCCTTAAGTTAAGAACCATACCGGCATTTACCGCGACAAGAATAGGGAAACCACGGAAAACCACTTCTCGGATGTCCGAAGTGGGAATCAAACCAACCTTTTCTTAGTTATGCCTCATGAGGCCAAGTTTACTCCGTTCTAGCACCCCTCAAACCAGATCCGAAACCCAGGGGTGACAGCCAAGAATGGCAGCCACTACTCCACTAGGCGGTCCTTTAAAGATTGAATTTGCTTCATTTTGCTAGGTATAACGTAGTCATCAGCCCCTACATTTTAATAGGTATGAATATTATCTGATATCCCATATTGTTGTTGCTTTAATTAGGAGCTAGATACAACACTGTTATCACCTCGGCAATTCAGTCTAAGTTCTGCTTCTTGTGGTCGCCGTGGTAGTATTACTGTACTGATTAAAGTTTAGAATTAGGATAGGTAATAATAATAATAATGATAGTAAAAATGTCATTGGTTTTACGTCCCTTTTAACCAGTGCGGTTTTTAGAGACGCCGGTCTGTCTGAATTTGGCCCGACGGGGATCTTTAACGTGCCAGTAAATCTACTGACACGGCTCCCTCGCATTTGCGCACCCTCAAATGCCAACTGACTGCTCCAGGATTCAATCCTGCAACCCTGGGAACAGCAGGCGAGAACGTCACCGCTGCGCCATGCAGCCACTCAATTAGGATAGGTATATCGGAGTTTGGATTTGACTACCGCACGATATTTCCGGGATCAATGTGGAAAAACTCTAGGGCATAATCGCTCTCGGGTTGCTCACTGTAAATACCGGGAATCAAGCTGGATAAATTGGGAATCCTGCCAGGGTTTAGCTGTCTCGAGTATGGGGAATGGGTGATAACCTTTGTTATTACGATGTCTTGAGTGCGACAGATTTAGGGTTACAGCAGAGCAACATGCACAAGAACTGAAATAAGATTTGCCAATAACTGTTTGAAAAGAGTGAAGATAATCTTGAAAACCACAATCGGGATTCGAACCACTGAATTTTGACTTCAGAACCCTCTAATGCACGGATATTGAGTGGTATGGCCATGGAAGTTAGTAATATTTGAAGGAGAAGTAAATGACAGTGTTTTGATTTCTGACATAAACGAATCCTACCTTCATGGTTGTGTTGCGCCTCAAAGTAATTTGCAGCAAATTTAACTACTACTCTTACTGCCAATAATATAATAATAATAATAATAATAATGATAACGCGTGGCCTCCGGGAAGACCTGGTGCAGGCCTTTCGAGTTGACGACCTGCCTGGCGTGATGAGGACGAGATGTCGTTAGCACCCAGTTCCCAAGCCAGGGGAATTAACTATTGGAGACTAATTCTCAAAGGCCCAGCCGGAAATAGAACCCAGGGCCGGAGAGTTAATTTGGCTTTGTGGAAGTCTTTGAAACTCCATACCCCTTGGGTGACTTGCATGGCAATGATACCGCTTCAGTACAGTTCCAACTATACGGTAATTAAATTATTGGCAGTACCGAGAATCAAATCCAGGCTTCAGAATGGTGGCCAATAATGCTAACCAGTACACCTCGAGACATATTTAACTATGGTAATTATATTTAAGGATGAATTTTACGCAGGGAATAAGAATGGCCAGTGATTGAACTTTTGTCAGCAGTCACAGAAGCTGGAACTAGGTCGTCAAATCAGAGATCGCGTGTTTTTACGTTGTTAGGCGAACAACAGGTCTCTTCGTAAAAGGAAGAAAGAAAACAAAATTACTCCAAATGTTCTCCACAGTGAGTTGTATATTATACCAGCCATTCTTAAACCTTAACTACCTTTTCTTGCGCTGTAGAGAGTAGACGATGACATAGCGGTACCACAAAGCCATTCTCACAGACAGCAAAAGAAATATCCTTAATAAGTGCCGGTAGCTTCTTTGGGAAAGTCACGTCATGTCAGGGCATGTCATGTCAACGTTGGTGTCAACAAAGCTTGACACCGTTCTCCGAGCTCGGAGATACTGTATTTTGTTTCTTGTCCGCAGGGCATTAAACTTTCACCATATGGGATGAATCAACAGGCCGTATGATGTATTGAACGGCACGACACGACCCCTTCTCCCTATGCCAGTGTCCACAACAATAACTGACCTACATAGACCATTTGACAGCTCATTAAAGAATGATGCATAATAAACAAAAACCAAGGGATGTTAACGGGTTGTTTTGGTTACCCTCTGCAGCAAGGGTGCCAACCCCCGAGCATACTATCTAAGCAATGAGAGCAAGTCATTAATAAATTAGAAATTCTTTTGCGTAGATCATTATTTTTTTAAAGAAAATGAAACTATTTAGACATACATTTTTCAAAATGATTTATTCGTATGTGAGTTAAAAATAACGAAGAATTTCCCTTGGTTGGCAGCAGCGGTACTCCCTCAAACAAATGCTAGATAAAAATTATTTTATCAAAATAGTTTTAAGAACTTCTATTATATATCATTAAACAAATTTGATTGTAAAGTATTTATTTGTCACCCTCCAAGCGCAAACAAATATGTTTTTAATTCGGACAAACGAAGGCTTAATAATACCCGGCAAAATTGTATACATTCGCTGTATATTCAAAAGTATGCTTATAAATATTACAGGGTGGCATGTTATGTAAATATTATGTAAAAGAAACATCTGCTCACCTGACATTTTGACATCATCGTTATTGAATACTAGCCACAGGGAGAAGAATTTATCCACAGCCAGATTCGCCGTAAGCTCTCCGTCTATGCCAGAAGTATCCGGCAACCTCTGGGAGGCGAACACCAGAAACCTTGCCGCCGTAGCGGCGAACAGAACGGCTACAAACAGACGAACACACATCGCGGTAGGAACCCAGCAGAAGACTGAATTCTTGTAACTCACAGCCCGTATATACACGCCATTCCTCGCTTCTACACTCAGCGTCGCGAGCGCTGCAGTGCGGACAGCCACTGCAACAACAATCGATTTCTTTTCACGCAGCGTATGTGTTGAATCTGGAAGAAAAGGCGCGAACCGATATCGCTGAAGGGAAAGGATTTTAGACACTGATTTGATGCTCCGCGGTGACACGATTAATAGTAAGGTCATTCGAGCTGGTGCCTATTGCGAAAGTTCACTAGTAATAGTAAACATTATCAAAACCATTGTGTTAACGTTCCGTTTAACTGCTGTAGTTTTAGAGACACCGAGGCAGGGATGTCGTATTCACAAGAGAGGAAGGTGCTTATGGGCTCTAGCCCCCTCCGATATGCTTCCGGAATTCTAGATAAACGATACTTTTAAAACAGACTTTTTGAAGTTATTAAACGATACTTTTGCTTTGAGATGTGATTTTATGTTGTTGCTTATTTTAGGGGCTGCGACACCGTGGTAATATAGCCTCGTGTATTTGGGTGTATGTGGAATTTGTGTGGTAACGTTTGTTTTTGTGATGGCTGTACTGGCGTGTGTATTTGTAAGTGGATAGGATTGGGGAGGAGGCTGCTGTGGCCTTATGCTAGGAACCAACCCAGCATTTGTCTGGAGTAGAAGTGGGAAACCACGGAAAACAACTTCCAGAATGTCTGAGATGGGAATAGAACCCTCCTCTATCGCGTTCCAGCCCTCAGACCAGAATTAAATATCTTGGCAGAGCCAGGAATCGAACCTGGACCTCTGGGATATTTATTTATTTATTTATTTATTTATTTATCGTATGGCTTTTAGTGCCGGGAGTGTCCGAGGACATGTTCGGCTCGCCTGAGTCTGTAGCTGCTTCCAGCGGACACCCTAAAGGGTGAGCTACAAGTTCTGTTCAATTTCAAGTAGTTCCAACTTTCGCCACCAGATATCAATGATACCTAGTGGTGAACGTTGGAACTTTGATAGAGCGTTCTGACGAAATCTACCCTAACAAATTTTGCTTTACACAAGTTTAGTCTGTGAAAGGATCTTTTACATGCCATAAATCCATGGCATGGGACCGCCAGCTTTACTTCCCCTCCGAAGGATGGTATACTGAAGGATTTTTAACGCTCTTAAAAAATCCGACGACTTCGGCCGGGTTTGAACCCGCTATCTTGGGCATAGCAGTTCAGCATGCTACTGACTACGCCACCACATCCAAGAACGCTAGCCGCTACACCACGAGGTGATCCATGATTGTATAACATCAAATAATGTTATGAACATTGGCAGACCCATCAACGTAGCCTACCTGAGTGGTCTAGGCATTATTCAATGTCTAGGCTGGATAGAAGAGCAAATGGAAATCTGAGATTCGAATTCCGGCGCCGGAGTGTAGTTTCCCCTAGACACAAAATGGCGGAATCCATGACGTCATGGACGACTCTTAAGGTTTAAACTATGCGTACAGCACATGTTGAATTCTATCTATACTAATATAATATAGCTGAAGAGTTTGTTTGTTTGTTTGTTTGTGTGTTTAAACGCGCTAATGTCTGGAACTACCAGTTGGATTCGAAAAATTATTTTTGTATATGATAGCCAGATTTAAGAGGAATAGTTTAGGCTATGTAGCATTAGGCTACACCTCTCAGGTAACCTTAACTATTTATTTTTCTTCAGGACGAACAATCGCTCCCGAGCAGCTTCAGTAATACCTAAGTCTATTGTTGCCTGGCAATGCGGGCTGCATCACGTCGCCCCTACCAGTGTTCTGGTGCAGAATTACGAGCTGCTTATAAATTGCAGTCACGGGGAGTAATTAGTGCAAAAAGATTTCTTAGACCCCTTAAAACAGTTACCATCATGACAATAGTATGCTTCTGTTTATGGGCGATGGTGTTGGTGCAGTATACTAAGGTTATCAGCGTTGGTGCTTTCCGATCCTTATCCTTGAGCGCTCCAGTTCTGTAGTGAAAAAATGAAAATCCACAGCCTGCTTCCAGTCTCCGACCGGGTCAGGAATGGAATGAATGAAGCCGCCATCTAGCGGCGAGGACATGAACTGTGCCGCCTGCCGGAGCCTGACGCACTCCTCTGGGGCAATGATTAAATGAATGACAGATAAGTGATAGTGGAGAGTGTTGCTGGAATGAAATTGTGACAGGGAAAACCGGAGTACCCCGAGAAAAACCTGTCTGCCTCCGTTTTGTCCAGCACAGATCTCACATGGAGTGACCGGGATTTGAACCACGGACCCAGTGGTGAGAGGCCGGCGTGCTGCCGCCTGAGCCACGGAGGCTTGCTCCAGTTCTGTAGTAGTATTCTTATTCATCCATAAAACAAATAAATCCACCGAGCGAAGACGGGCACTACTGCTAGTGTGTTAATAAGGCTTTACATACAAACACAAACCTAACCTGTGACTTACACCCCAGACCCCCTTGCTTGTGGTACAAGCAGTAACTTTTATCCAGACAGTTGTCTAACCTAGTAGCGACGAATGGCTCTGTCTCACCATGGCTTTAGAAGAGTACAGTGCAACTTTTCAATTACATTAAAAAACTAAAAATAAATTTATGAGCATTCGTAGTGTACCCATGTGAGTAATCTCGATGGAAAATATGCTTCCGCCTCCAGCTAGCGTCAGGACTCGAGCGTGTACCGTTCCCCCATTGAGCAGTTGCATATTTTGGATTTGAGGCTATAAGGTATCAACTCTACAATGATAAGGCACAACTCTACTCTAAAACTTTAATTCAGTAATAAAATCATGGCTTCAAACAAACAAAACAATCCCCACAACCATAAAACAAAATCAAACAAAAATTACTTCCACAATCCACTAATATGAACATAATATTATCATAATAAAATCATATCATAACACAAACCTTTACCCTTATATCCACTTCACAACAATGATACTCTAGTGCGCTGATGCACATACAACTTCAGAAACAAACTGTACATTAATTCTACTGTCATCCAATGTGACTTCTTTAATTCACAAAATTACTTATTCCTTAAACCTCGTCTTAATTTGACAATTATGTGTACCGTGTGTGCTTGATCTTTCTCTTCCCGCCAAATGCTTCACATGCATTAGCCTATTCTGGTGTTGCACAGCAGTCTACGTGCAACCCCATAATTATGTAAGCTACCCCTACACTTCCTCTATTTATATAGTTCCACTGCATGCCGTCTGTGATTTCATCTTAAAAACGTTAGTTATTGCTGTGTCGGATGGTACAATTAAACTACCTTGCGCGCGTAGCCTGTGGCGTCGAGTAACCAACTTCTGAAAAAGTTGTCAGTGACAGTACAAATGCAACGTCTAACCATTCGTTAGATAGCTAAAATCATGAACCATCAGGGTAATCTATAATTATCAATGTGTTCTTAAACCACATGGCTTCATTACTCAATATAACAATATTTCATTTCATGTCATTAACAGGGTCTAAAATCTGCCCTTCTTAAACCTTCTTTCCTTCACGGTTCGCTTGACGGCCCAACCCTCTTCAGAGCGGCCTGTACACAATAGACGTGGAGTGAGGTTCCAACATTACCTCGACCCTCGTTTCCTGTCTCAAGGCTTTCTTCCCAAGCAGTATAAGATTTTACAAGACAAATACTGTGGTCCCAGTGACACACATATCCCAATGGATTTAAACCGAATATTATGCAAACAGGTACTGGATGAGCTTTAACATTTATTCCTACCCTGAGGATAATAATAACTGGCACCAAATAGGCCCATTTCAACATGAAGGTACGAGGTTCATAAAACATTGGTCTAGTAGGTAACCGGTATCTTAAATAAATGCAGCGGTCAGCCCATGCTGCCGTCATGAGATTCGCTTCAACGAGCCGAATCACTCAACAATAAGTTTTCGGGGAATCAGATAGAGTGCAGAGGTGTCCATCGTTTGCCTCTCACCTATCACGGGATTCGAACCCGGAACATTCCATATCCATCATCAGAGTTAGGGTCCAAACACTAATTACACTCTGGCACAAAGCATATCGCCCAGTATGCCCACGGCATACGAGATTTCATACGTCGAATAGACCACCTGGTTCCTTACCTAATGTTATGACCTTCGTCCTATAATTATTAAGAGAAATCTGTCAATTACTCTATAAGCTTTTCCATAAGCTGCAAATTCAATTCACTAGAAAGCTCTTCCATTCCCTGGCATAATTACATTCCCATTAATACAATATATTCTGATATAAAACTCTTTTCTTAATCCCGTAATGTAATCTTACTGTATAATCTTACTGCTTAGATCGATAAGTCTTCCCGTTAGTGTAACTATTTCTTGCTTACAACATATTTACCTGATGCATTCATTCATACCTTTATTTTATTCATTATTATTATTATTATTGTCACTGACATAAATTACCAAAATCCGACACAACTAATCATCTTCAAAATCGAACAACCGTGTTCGTGACATTACGTTTACATAACTGATTTGCCATTTTTAATAATAGTGGTAACGATTAATCCACTTACTGATGCAAAATAACATCTCAACTCTATTAAAATCAACACAATAATGATTAAACCTGGAGGGTCTATCTCCTACTACTGATTCTTACTGGCATCTTTATAACTCTGAAATCACATTACATGCAGTGGCCTATACTTCTACTTAAACATAATTTGTGGGGTACTCTCATATATAAGCTCATCATGGTGGCTCCAACCACTCATATCCTTCCGGGTCGCCTGCCATATGCAGATTTAGTGCGACATTTGCATCTTGAATACACACATTTTATGATACATTTCTTCCAATAACCACACGACACTTTGCATTTCTATAACGAAGCTATTGCTCCCAAAACACATGACACTTTATAACACTTATTAAACCATTAATTTAAAAGATATTTCACATATGATTTATTCATAACACACGTCACTCTTTACACTTTTCATTGGTTGAAATTCCCTAGCAAAGATATCAAAATTGCAGGTGTCGACGGCATCTTCCGTGCTCCTACCAACTCCTGATTGAAAGTCTGGTTCATCTGCCCCCGGAATTCACCAACAGTTTATCGATACTCCTACGGTAAGCTTCCTGCTTTGCATAAATATGCTTACTTCCGTCCTGAGCGGTACTATTTGGTATTCTTAAGACATTACCAAATGCTTCGTAAAGTTTCTCCCCGCGCATTCCAGCGTAATCAGACATGTATGATCAGTCAAAATATTCTACACTGCGCTTAACATTTTACATAATTTTTACACAGATTATTATATTCAATAGTTCTGCAACTTATCTCACACGGTGCTTCCTAAGTGAACACAAACCATTGTTCGTACTGCTGACTACACCTGCAGCACGACTGTCATTAATAAAAACTTTCTAAAAGTTCTACTGCACGGCTTCCCAAGTCGAAGTCCGGGCCTCCTTCCTTGCCTTCGGTAATACACATTTCACACAATAAAGTTCGTTGATTACCGTACTTCTTATTAATTTCTGACTATACATTATTATCTTCTCACTTGGTGCATTACGATGTGCGGTGAATATAATGGTTCACTCAAATGTACAAGTCTTTGTTTGAGCGTCCTTTCATGAGCCGGACCGACATACGTTCCGCCTCAACAACTTGCTTGACAACTGTGTTCTGACTGTCTGACAAAAACTGTGTAGCGACGACTGTCCTCTGCCAAGGGTCGACTCCCTTTATATTGGTTTCACACAAAAAGTAGAGCTAAATTTTCCCGCGTTATCTCGACTCCTCTCCCAGCATGATTCTGGTCTCGAAACCATGCTCATCGGGTTCCTTTTTCTTCACTGATCCCAGAACTATCTGCGTGCTGAAGGATCGCTCGGCCAATTAATTAATATTAATTCCTTTCTCCATAGCGTGGGGACGCTGTTTCACTGGGAATCCCTGGCGACCTCGTCAAATCCAGCCGCGAACAACCATAGTCTTATGTCCTTCCGCACTCCATTAAATATGCGTCTATTTCGCAGATTAAAGGCTCTAAAATTAGCCTCCTGGCTAAAGATTCACCTGTGCGCAACTCTCATGTCATTGCGTTACTCCAATCACGAGTAATCAATGATTTTCCTTGGGATCTCTCCCCACTCTTCTTCGTCCTATTCTCAGTCGGGGAAAAACTGGGTCATTATTCAAGCCCCCAACCTCTTCCAGACGACATAACTAGGTCAGCAAGATTGACGTGGCTCCAAGGGTCACCTCCCACAATTCTGGGCCTATTAGTAAAACGTCAAACTCTGCACTTTCTGTGCTCCAAGTCCAGCATAGCCTACTCCAAGTAGTCTAATAATGCTGTATTCCGCTCAATTTCCCTGCATTATTTTAATAAATAATGTCATTATCAACTGAAATCACACCAGTGATTAAATATACACTTTTCTCTAGGGGTTTTTACAATGAAACTCCCTCAACAGACCTCGGGTTCGTTCCCTGGTGGAACCTTTATACTGAGATCACAGTCTCTGAGATCCACGTTCGATATCAGTCAGCATAACCCCCTCGGGTTCAGTAGGTCACCACCACACCTCACACTTGAACACATGTCACTACATCGACATGTAACGAAGCACTGTTCAAGGAGCATATAATAAGAGAGACGACACTCAATGCTAATTTTCTGGACGCTTATATTGGCTAAAATTTCGTAGAATTTCAGGTCCACGTGGCAATGTTTGGGCTACAATGGCTACCAATCTCGCATATAAAGTAACTACGATTGACTGTAAACATTAGGAACGCACATTACTACGTTCGGAACCGATTTTTAGTGTCTGACATTGAATCAAAAGCATTCGTTATTGCACCTCAGGAGGCGATATCGTTCCAAAAATTAAATACCAATGATGAGTTTTGGTGTGACATGTTGGTATGATTTCCAAATCTACGAGAAGTATTTTTCCATTTATTTGCCTATTTGAAAGCCTACCGGTGCTTTTAATACAATATAAATGTTCTTAATAATGACTACAAGCTGTTAAAAATGATATAATCGAGAGTTTGCTTCATTATACCATCATAACCTCAAAACATTCGTAACCCCTCCTCACCCCCAACCAGGCTGCACTTGATTCACCAGTAATGTAGCTGCAATGAAATGCTATGTTCATATATGTCATTCTCCCATAAATTCTACCCCACCCTCCTCTACCGCACGAGATCAATATAACTTCAATATTCTATACAGTAATATGAATTCAGGATGAGGAGTAGGTTTCGAGAAATGATAATTACTTTGTGGAAGACAGATTTCATTTATTTGAATACCGCTTTCTGCATGTTTACATTTTGTCTTTTACATTTGATTGTGCAGCTGAAAACAGCCTTGAGAAATGTGAATACCAATGGTTAAGCTTGTTGAGAACACAGAAGCACATGAGATCTTGAACGTGGTCAGTAGGCTACTTGGATGGTTGATGGCACACTGTCTTAAGCCACCCGACCGCCAACTCCAGCCTCGGAAACCCTCTTTGGAAAACTGGACCAGCCCCGGGTGGAAGATAAACTGCAAACGTCCAAAGCACAAGTCGAAGCAAAAATTAAATTTCAATGTAGGCCTACACAGATAAATGCAATGCATGTAGTAGTATTATTGCAAATCAACACCACATAAAAATATATGCAAATGGTCGGTAATCCGCCTTTCAATATAGCAGAGGCAGAGAGGGGGAATGTTTGTTTGCAGTAGGACTGTGAAGAGGAGCAGCACACGTGAGTTGCTATTCTGCCCAGTCCTAGTGTAGGCTGGGCGCCAGATACTTGTTTCATTTATTGCCCCTTATCTTCATGAAGCTACAAAAGGTCTCAAATGACGAATGCGATAAAGCTGAAACATATTTGTGAACAGAAAAGTTTGGCCAGGGGTCTCTTATATTTCAGAAGTTTTCAACACTGTAGCACGACCACTTTTAACACAAGTTGTTTCGTTGCTTTTATCATTCGAGGGGCTTGGATATGGGGGTCATTGAGACCCATGTACTTAGGTGTGTGTATTTTTTTACGATAACATGTTGTAATATGGTGACTGTATTAATAATATATTTATTACAGCCAATGGCCAAAGCAAACAAAATAAGAAATATAACTACATAACTAGAGCTCAGCAACTTGAAGTGTGACCCTGCGTGAGCGCTAGCTCCGTCAGCCAGAGTGACAGAGAGTACAGCGGGCTTGTAGTTCGCATTTTTTCCGGGGGTTTCAGTTGGAGTTGCTGCGCTCTAGTCACAACAAATTTCCTTCAAGGACTTATTCCTCTTCATGCAAGTAGCAAGGTGATAACGCTCACATGTTTTCTCGCAGAGAGAACAAACACAGTTTATATCAGTTGTGTGAAACTGTAATGTGTGGCAAACTCTGTGGTGAAAACCATGTACCGCATATCGGGTAACAAGAAGACGCAATTCGTAATTGGCAACTGACCACTCTCTGTTTATCATAGCGTCAGTAGAGTAAAAATCGCTCCAAATCTCTGCTTTCTTCTGATGATGCTCTCGCAATAGTTCTTGATATGGTGACTGTATTAGTGTGCCTTTGTACTTTAGGTGAGGATTGGGAGGGAGGCAGCCGTGGCCATAAATAAGGAACCATCTTGGCATTTGCCTGCAGTAGACGTGGTAAACCACTTCCAAGATGGCCTAGTTGGGAATCGAATCCACCTCGCCTCAGGATTGCCACATGAGGCTTAGCATACCCCGTTTCAGACCTCAGATCAGAATTACTTTCATGGGCAGGGCCAGGAAACGAACCTAGACCTCTGGAGAAAGAACCGAGAATGCTAGCCACTACACGAGGTGGTCAAACAAGAATTGTGTCCAGGCATGTATCTAGGCCTAATGGGTAAGACTAGGGAGTTGTGTGTCTACAAGGTATAGGGGAGCTGAAAACATGGTAGCCTTTCTTCCTGGAACTACAAACTGTCATTCACTCATTGAGAACAGTTTCCAGCTAGACTGTAAAGAACCCATTACAGATTTGGGTGCTATTCAGCACCTAGAACAAATACTAGGTACTGAACTCCATTGTCATGCACAGGAATACAATGCTAACTTTCTTACATATTTCGAGTGATCAAGCTAAGAGAACTTTAACCCTCAGTGTAAGAAAAATGTCCCTACAATGCCAGAACAACCCTTGTTCTTTCAGCTATAAAATGCATGTTAGCAGGCTCCACTATCAAATAGGGAGGTACAGTAAGACTGAAACCTACAATGAAGCAGCACTCAAAAGGAGCTACGGGCTAACATACACTACTGAATGAAGCCCTACTGTGCTCCTAGGCTTTTACATCCAACAATGTAGTAGGCCTACACCTTGCAGGCTCTAGGCTAAGCATAATAGAGGACCAAAGGGAAGATAACAAAGTAGCCAATAAAGCCTATTATTATTTTGCTGGAGGGTATCTGTATTAATATCTTCTAGCAAGTACACAAACAAACAATATTAACATATATTTCTAGAGCCAACAAACATTCTTTGTCGACTTCATCGCCCATGCCTAGGATTGTATCACTCCTTGCCTTATTCCCTGGCGCATAGGACACCAGAAGTCACAGCCATGCAGAGTGTATGTCAAAATAGGACCAGGGTCCAAACCTGGGTGCTTCCATCACAAGTCACTTTGTATCTTTAATACTGTACTTGTAGTATTTGATTGAGACAGCTGCATGCATGCAAGTATTAGCATAGATAGGAAAATTATGGACATGGATAGGCCCTACCGCATATCAAACTACTTAAGTAGCCTACCGTTAACTAAACTAAAGCTGATCCTGCACAAAGACTTGACAGAAGTCTTCAGCAAGATGAAAACAATTGTTTGGTACATTTGGCAGGAATAAATTACATGTTGTCCAATATGTACAAGACTATCGTACCTATATTCGGATTTTTACGGTACGCGAAAAACAAACAAATAAAAGTAAATCCATAAATTCTGATTAGTCAGTATAATTATACCGACAGAAACTATGATAAAGGTTTACATCTTAGCAATTAAAACCTACCCTACATATCAATTATGTTGTCCCACGTTTAGAGCGAACGTAGCTGTCGCCATTTCTAATAACACCGCTAGTCACTTGTTATTCAATTTAGTATTGGATCCAACATAATACAGATTAAGTCACTAAAAATGGAGTATACTGCAACAGTTGTCGGCATGCGGGCCCAAACAGTAAACAAAACGCACATGGCGGTCTTTGTTTTGGTTCGAATCGCCCATAACAGTGTCCCGCGCCTGGCACTGTTTCAAACCTCATACAGCTGACAAATATGGCGGCAATTCAAGCCAAACCATCAAACAATGAACATTAACGTCCACACGTCATCTGTGACGTCATCAACTACACTAAAATGTTTCCCTAAGCATGTACGTATCGCGGTATACACTTCAATTCAAATGGTAACCAGGCATTTACCCCGGTTCTGAACTCATTTATGGATAGACTCAACCAAAGTAACACATTGCAATGACAAAAATTCAATACGCTTATACGAATTTATAATTTTATCATCTGGCTTAATAAAATGCTGAAACATTAGCCATGTTGGTAATGTTTAATTATAATCCGTATCGATTTATAGAACGCTTTCCAATACGACGTAACGACAAAACTACTCCTATTTAGTTAAAGCGCACAAGTTTTGGCCCGTATCGGAGCCATCTTCAGCGTATCTTAACCGAAAAATCTATTCTAAATAAACTTAAATTAACATAATAATTCCCTTAGCGTTAAATCTAGCTCTTAAATGAAAAATCATAGAATTTAAATGGATATCCTCACAATCAAAGATATTCAATTATTTGAATTAACAATAGGCCTATTGATATATTCTCCGATAAATCTCTTATATATAATCCAAAACTGACTCATCACCGCAGGGCTCAAACCACTAGACCTAGGAAGCTGAAATTTTGCATGTTGGTTGATCCGTGTATGTAGAGGCTCACTAAGAAACGGTTTTTGAAAATTCAATTTGTACGTGACGTTTTTCGGCCCTTTGGCATTGACAATCCAAAATTGACTCATCGACGCAGAGCTCAAACCACTTGACCTAGAAAGCTGAAATTTTGCATGTTGGTTGATCCGAGTATGTAGAGGCCCAATAAGAAACGGATTTTGAAAATTCAATTTGTAAGTGACTTTTTTCGGCCCTTTGGCACTGAGCAAGGACAGTCGGTAAAATGTTCGGATTTAGCTCATTTTAAGCCGCCACATACGAGAAACAATACTCGGAGGTCCTGTAGGGACCCCGAAACACACTTTTTAAGTTCCTAAAATGAACGGTTTCGGAGATATTCCCAAATAACTGTGTTCCCTCTGAGAAACAGATCAACGTTACTATGGCAACCGCTGAAATTTCGCAGACCGGGGATAGTTTTCTGGCAATATCTCGAAAACCGTTCGTTTTAGGGCTTTAAAACGCTGGGTTCGGTTCCCACCTCTAACCACGAACGTTGCTCCTCGCATTGATACGCTTAAAATGAGATATATTTTATATATAGAGGTTGCTTTTGGGGCCTGGATACGATCGTGACTTTGAGTCTAATTTTATACTCTTTTAGCTGGTTGTTGTAAGCGAGCTTTCAGAAGTTTACTCGAATTTACAATGTTAAGATACTTTCTATTTTGCACGGTATGCTTTTATTTTCTTTATAAATTTGATTTTTCTTAACTGAATATTTTTGTTTGCCAATTTTGATCTGCTCTTTTTCGTTTTTAACCATGATCTGCAACGTTGATTCACAGTCGAATGTGTCGTATTCTACCGGCTGTCACGTTAATTATTATTGTTTCTTAATTACTCTTACTGAGGAATTGGGCAAACTTATTTCAATGAAGTTGTTGTTTTGTCTTTCACGGCCATTGAATCCCCGCACAAGGCACGGCTTAAACCTAGAAAAGTTGCTGAGTTGTACTAATGGACTAATGGTGCAGCAGAAAAGAGGAGAATTGAAGCTTTTGAAATGTGGTGATAAGGGAGAATGATGATCAGATGGGTAGTTAGGGTAACAAATGAAGAGGTATTAAGACGAGTGGGAGAGGAGAGATGTTTCTGGCGACTGCTAATGAAGAGAAGAGATAGGAGGGTAGGACACATATTATGACACCCAGGAATAGCAAGCTTACTGTCGACCAAAATATTATGTGCACTTGAGTTTGAAGGTTGTTTGTGAAACATCCAATAGACCTTCATAAAATCCAATGACATCATCATTTTCGACGTTCGATTTTACGTTAGTTCATGTAGGTTTGGAATTTTTAATTTATATTTTAATATTTTTTTTTATCGCAGTTGAAACACAAAAAGTGCCCCTTTTTAAGCGTGTTTCAACCATGCGTCACATTTAAGAATTATTATCTCACAAACCCGTAATCAGATCGAATCCGAATTTTAACACAATATACATTGGAATGTTGTATAACTGGTTTATTAATTTCAAAATTTTGTGTGTTCAAGAACGAATGTTGATATTATTTTTGTAAGGTAACTCTTTCTCGGCTCGGGGTCGTTGGAAAATGTAGTTCTTGGTTGCGTTGTAATCCTTATACATCAAAAAGTTATGCTGTATGACTGTGAAATAGGTAAATTAATTCACTTATTTTATATCGGTTTGTATTTGTACGGAGAATTAAGACATGGTTCACCAGCTAGCCGCTCCGGGAAATGCTATACAGCGTTGCTGATATGGAGCCCATCACTTCCGAGCGAGACGTGCCATGACGCGTGATGTAGCCCATCTTGGCAATGATGTACTGCTTTCACCGGAGCGGTTAACTGGTGAACCATGTCTTAATTCTCCGTACAAATACAAACCGATATACAATAAGTGAATTAATTTACGTATTTCACAATCATACAGCATACCGTTTTGATGTATAAGGATTACAACGCGACCAAGAACTACATTTTCAAACCATCCCGAGCCGAGGAAAAGTTACCTTACAAAAATAATAACAACTTTGTTTCTTGGACACAAAAAAATTTAAAATTAATAAACCTGTTAGACAACATTCCAGTGTATGTTGTGTTAAAATTTGGATTCGATCTGATGACGGGTTTGTGAGATAATAATTCTTAAATGTGACGCATGGTTGAAAAACGCTTAAAAACAGGCACTTCTTGTGTTCCAACTGTGATAAAAAATATTAAAATATAAATTAAAAATTCCAAACCTACATGATCTAACGTAAAATAGAACGACGAAAATGATGATGTTATTGGATTTTATATAGGTCTATCGGTTACTTCACAAACAAACTTCAAACTCGAGTACACATAATAGTTTGGTCGACAGTAGTTATGGATGGGAGGGTCGCAGACTAGAACTGTAGGGGTAAACCAGGGTTAAACAGATTGCCTCGGATGTAGGGTGTGGTAGCTATGTAGAAATGAAACGATTAGCTCAGGAGAGGGATACATGGAAGGCTGCATCAAACCAGTTAAAAAACTGAAGACTCAAACAACAACAATCAGGAATTTTAATTACTTAGAGAGGCATGTGGGGCAAAAGGGTCGTTGGAGAATTTCAATCCCTGGGATGTAACACTGGAAGAGACTGCATAATGTACATCAGCGGCCAAGGTGAGCGATATTTAACTATAGGTCTATTAATAGGGATATGTTTACGTTCAAATCATCAATTAGTATGGCCAAATTACATCCAGAATAGCTTAAGTAAGAATACATTTAATTCCCCATATTCCGATAGATTTGCCATTCCAGTGTGCAAGAGTGCAGTTCCCTCTTCAAACAATATTCGCAATTTCTTTAACAAAGCGCAATGACACACACTTAACAGTAGCGCGTGTACATTTAGACAAAACAATTTTTTCCCATGGCCAACTGTATCAGAATATTCAGAATTAGAATGGACACACCTATAGCCGCGATTGCTGTAATAGAATAGACCAATTATCAGCAATAATGCATCGTCCCCATTGTCTTGATCGCGGGCGAAGCCGCGGGTACCTGCTAGTACATTCATAATAGAAACTAATTTCAAAAATACTTTAGGTTGTTGTTTATTTATTTGTTTATTTATCGTATGGCTTTTAGTGTCGGGAGTGTCCGAGGACATGTTCGGCTCGCCAGAGAATGTAGGTGTTACAAGCGGACACCCATAGGGTGAGCTACAAGTTCCGTTCAATTTCAAGTAGTTCCAATTTTCACTACCAGATGTCACTAATACTTAGTGGTAAACGTTGGAACTTTGATAGAGCGTTACAACGAAATCTAACCTAGAAATTTAGCTTCACACAAGTTTAGTATGTGGAAGGGTCTTTTACATGCCATACATCTATGACATGGGACTGGCGGCTTTACTTCCCCTCCGAAGGAAGACATACTGAAGGATTTTAATGCTTTTAAAAATCCGATGACTTCGGCCGGGTTTGAACCAGCTATCTTGGGCACAGAAGTTCAGCATGCTACCAACTACGCCACTTTAGGTTAGGTGTCAATATGGAGAAGTAAAGTTCATCTATTGAATTTGTGAAATTCTTGCTATTTGACAGGTGATTTTACATCCAGAACGGAATGTGTAACAAAACTAGGTGCCAAGCAATGCACTACAATAAAGAAAGGAGGATATAGATTAATAATCTTGAAATTAACTAGTGGGATTTGGAAAGTAGCATCCAATTAGTTAAAAATTACGAAAAATTATAAAGTGAATAAAACCAATAGGTACGGTAATGGAAAGAACATAATGCTCTCTGGCTTAATATTAATACAGTGTAAGTTATTGATCAGGTTTATGGAAATATTACGTAGTGATACGAAATTATAGCGTAGCGGTCAGCATGGTTAGCTGCCGCCCCAGAGGTCCTGGGTTCGATTCCCGGCTCTGCCACGAAATTTTAAAAGTGGTACGAGGACTGGGACGGGGTCTACTCAGCCTCGGGTGGCTCAAATGAGTAGAGGGGGTTCGATTCCCCCTCAGCCATCCTCGAAGTGGTTTTCCGTGGTTTCCCACTTCGTCTTCGGGAAAATGCTGGGATGGTACCTTCTTCAAGGCCACGGCCGCCTCCTTCCCTCTTCCTTGTCTATCCATCCTAACCATCCCTTACCTTCCCTCATGAGGCCCCTGTTCACTTTGCAGGTGAGGCCGCCTGGGCGAGGTGCCAATCCCACCTCACCATTTGTATCCCTTCCGATTCGATGTTCCCAGCTCTAGGACACTGCCCGTAGAGGCGGTAGTAGTGAGTTCCCTCGCTGAGTCCGTGGGTTCCACCAACCTGGAGGGTAAAAGACTAAGAAAAAAAAAAGATACGAAATTAATTATACAGGGTCATTATCTATGTGTGCCCCGATAAACACGGCAAGCTAAGCCGGTTGTGATTGGCGCAGATCGCGGGTGCGCGTACTCGGTTCAGCCGGTGATAGGCGCGCACTTTCACACGTTTACCAAACATGTTCAATAATGTGTACTTACAGTGATCATAGGCTATGCTGAAAATGTTCTCCCTCTCTTCTAACACACACCTGACATCTTCTGATGAAAGAATGTCCGTCAACTCTTTTATTATTTACGGAGACTGTTTCCTTGAATCGTTTAGCGAGCCTCCTAATTGTGCTGGCATTAGGCACAGGTCTTCCTGGAAACTTGATTCGAAATTTTCGTCTCGTTTCAGAACAAGATTTTCTGCTTTTCATATACGAATTATGGATATACTGAACCCTAAAATCCTATGCTAATATTTCAGTGTTCATATTATTCTTTTCTTTGGGCATAGATTTATGTTGTTTGAAGGAAGTTCTGGTTAGCTTGAGGGAGGCCGTGATGCTCTGAGAGCCGAGCGATGTCACAATACTGGAGACGTGAAGTCTGCACAATCTATTTTTGGCTCGCATCTTGCGAACAATGAAACTGAACTAAGTCGTCATAAGCTTGAAGGCACAATACAGAAGTTTCCTTGTATAAGACAGCCAAGGTTGAATGCGTACTGGATCTTCGCGCTGATTGACGTCACAAATAGGTGTGACCACGAACATAATGCTTAAAAGGATTTGAACTTGTGACCAATGAAAGGCGAATGCTTAGGGTGGCCCGAATCTAAAAGTACCCACGCGACAGTGAATTAATAGATCCTACGATGCAATATTCTCCGCAATAGTATGGCTGTAATGTGCGAATTTTTACAAGACTTTTGATATGTGTTCAAACGTGATAGGACAATTTTATCGATTTATTGAGGAGCGGATATCCCCTCTCCTAAAGATTTGAGTGATTGAGTGAATACTGGGAGCCGAGCAACACGGAAAACGACACTTGATTTTGTGAAGCGGACGGCGAAGCCAGGCCGGGCTGTATAGCGATTACTTTTTACTTGTGCTAGTGACTAAAACTTAGTAAGTTGTGTGTCGAGCAACATATTGATTTTAGTGAGTACTTAAGTGGTTCTTACACCACAAAGTCAGGGCAAGTCAGCGATACTGCGATAGGACTCTTGTGTGAATTTAGTAGCACAAATAAGCAGTTATATTTTTGATATTAACCATTACACTTTCATTCAGCGCCAAGATGACGACCGACGGCAGAAGGAACATGGTATCATCAGCAACGACTTCAAGAGTTGAAATTATGGAAGGCTAGGTCCATAATACGGGATGATGACGAGGTCAATTCCATGGCATCGGACTAGACGCAGATGTGTCGAGTAAAAATTTGAATTAATTCATTTTGATGGGTAAAAAAAAAATCGCGTATAACTGGAAAATTGTATATTTTGTAAATAACTTTGTTTTGTGTGCGAATATGTAGATTCTGCCGGCATGATATTTTAAATAGCGATACGTGACAATTTTGCTGATTCTTTTTGCATTTAATATTCTATTGGCATTTGCTGATGTTGATCTGTTATGATTAGAGTACAAGTTCTTCAAGTTGTTGTGTACTTGAAAAGCCTAGTACTTATGAGGTTAATTATCACGGAAACGTTAGATAAGCGGTGACAAGTGGGACTTGATAATATTAATGTCAGGTCTGGTTTGGGAATTCTGATATTTACGATCGTTATGCAAACGCAGTGATTTTGTACTTTGTAATTTAAGCAACAGTAGTTGCACGGGAGGAATTTCTACCTCACCGTATTTGATGTTTTATTGCTTCAGTTCTGATCTGTGGTACCAGTTGGGTCTTTTTGACAAGCTATATTATGTGTGTGTGCTACGGTGTGATTCTACATGAGAGCTGGCGGGGACGTGATATCCAGTGCCGTTGCTAATACTTTTCAGGGTACGTGACCTATGGGGCGTATTTGCTGAGATTGAATCTTGATATCCCAGGTAGGGATTTTGTGTTTTTAAGAACGATGAATTTATTATGTCGCTATTACAGGAGCTGCGAGACTTCTACGAGGATTCAGGCTTTGGGCTTGAATAATATTATTATGCACACACATGGCACCGATTCAGCGCTTGTTTGACCTTGGACCCAGAATTGGAATATTCATTATGCATCCAGCATTGTGCTGAGATATTAGGCCCATAAATTGTATAAATGTCTTGCTTAACGATGCGTAAATACTTTTATTGAATTAAGGGATTAGATGCCCACGCCGCTTTGTCTAAAGATTTTTCGTCGTATTAATCGGAGTGTTTTTGTGCTTGTCCATTTGGCATTGCATTTCATGTCATTTATTGCTGTAAGCATTCTTGTTGTGTGACCGGCGTCGGCCGTGTGAATTTAATGTAATTATCGGGACGCATTCGGCGGTTCTTTCTGTTTTGCCTTGTCACGTAGCGCTCTGATTTGAGTAAATGGCATAAGACCTGCTCACAGGCCGCTTGTAATCTGTAAATATCAATTCGTGATACTATGTGTTTATTTTATAAAAGGGTTAGTGCATGCCGGCATAGATATTAATTTGTTTTACCGTTCTAATACTTTCCAGTAGTGACGTGATTAATTTTCCCACAGACAGGAGTTCACGGCCCAGTCGTATGTAGCGCATGGAAGTGAATTCCGGTCTAAATACTCAACTAATCAAAGTGTAGTTCGAAAAACGTATAGCGCGGCACATAATATTGTATTTTATTTCAGGTATTTTTATTTTGTTTGATCATTTTGTAAAATTTTGTATCGTGATGTGTTAGATCACGTGGGTTTAAGGCTGTCTAAGCCAAGTGTTTAGATAATTCTATTTAAACTGACATGCAGATCAGTTATTCATTTTTATTAGCTGTTGTGGTGAGTGGCAATTTTGTCAACACGGGCAAATGGAGCTTCCGTCTCTCAGCTGACGTTGGCAGATCGCCAGTCCTCATACTCGCTAAGTGGGTTGATGAACTCCCAGCTGTTACTCATAACAGAAGGTAGGGTTATCAGCACACGCAAGGGAGGATATATTTGTTCTATGGCTGATTCAGTATTAAATTGTATTTTGTTTTAACCTGTCATTTTAATTATTCATAACATTAGAACCTTATGGACCCTGGAAACTTTATGAGAGGCATGTTCTATAAACCAATTAGTGACCGATCATGACCCCGCAGTTTTCTCGTGTAATGTCATCTCTTCCAAAGGGCACATAAGATTTCTATGGCGCTGCCACGTGGGTCAAATTGGTTTCTTTATGTATCACAAGGTGACAGTAAGGATTCTATGACTCCGACACGTAAGCCAATTTTTTGTGTATGCGTACATTGGTGCAAAGTGTGGAAGCTGGGAAAAGCAATATGGAATGGCTAGACCAGTGAAACACGTCGTACGTATAAATAGATCACCGGATGTGATATTTTATTTACTTAGATAAGCGATGTGTTACCGCTAGAAATTTGTTATGTAAAATCTTGGAGTTTGTAATAGAATTAAATTTGGAACATAGTAGTTGAATTGAGATTTGATAAGTAGATACTAGAGCTTATGTTCCAGGCGCCCAACCATTTAAAATAATACTTTTGTTAGCAATCCAAACTCCAAAAATTTGAATGACAGGAAGGTTATACCTTAAGAGCTAATTAATATGTTGGTCAATTAGTTATATTAGTCAGATATAAGGCTAGAAATTTGGTACTGAATCAAAGGGGTTTTAAAGACAGAACTAATAAAAATAATTGATATACTCAAGGATGTGTTGCTTAGGGTAAATGTAAATGAATTGAGTAATCAAAGGGTTAAATTGGGGATAATTATGTGCGTGCATATGTGCCAATTTGGTGATGGTCTTGTCATTGTCCTATATTTATAAAGTGTGATATTATATTGTGTGAAGATATGGCGACTCTCGCAGAAATACGTGAAGTGGTTGAGGAGGCAGCGAAACGCACTCAACAAAAATTAACTGAACTTAGGGTTGAAATGACAAATGAGATAGCGCAGGCTAGCGAAAAACAGTCTAACGACATGCAAATTCAAAGTGAAAAACAATCGAATGAACTCAAGGAACAATTACACACGCAACTCGAAATTCAAAGTGAAAAACAGTCTAACGAGTTAGAGGGGCGTTTGAACACAATAACCAAACAGAATACCGACGGTCTTGTAGCACTTTCAACCGAGATAAAAGATTACACAAAACAGCAATTAATTTTATTAGCCAGTGACGTGGAGAATAATAATAAGAAACAACTAGCCGAAATCAAAAAGATTGAGGATACTTTCAGCTTAAAACTTGATAATCTAGATGAAGTCGTGATGGGTAAACTCGCACAAATTGAAAATGCATGTTCAATGAATACAGCAGAGATAAAGCGGGCGCAAAATCATTTAGAAGAGAAATTTATTAAAATCGAAGAAGGGGCACAGTTAGTCCAGACACAAATCGATACTATTGACGGAGGTATTAGCGGATTGGTCCAGGAGATGAGTAAACTAGAACTTGTATCGGGAAGTAGGTGGAAAGAAATTGAAACCGAGCAACTAGAACTAAGGGAAACGATGGAGTCGAACAATAACGGGATACTAGCGAAATTAACAACAATGGAGTCTAACAATAACACTGTAATAGCAAGGTTGACTACAATTGAAACTAACCAAGCAAATGTAGATAAGGGCCTAGATAAGGAGCTGGAAAAGGCGAAGGACAGCATTAGGAAGGACTGGAATCGGATGACGGCAGAGGCGAAGGACGAGAAGTTGATTATGATAAAACAATTAGGCGATAACTGCAATCGAATCCGCGACATTGAAGAGAACATGAAAGCTAAGTTACAAGAACACAATGATCGTCTGATAAAGAGCGAGTTGAAATCGATGGAAAGGGGGACCATACTTGCCTCATTAGTGGACAGGCAGAAAGATGAACACTTAGATAAGGAGATAACTTCAAACAATTCGGAGACAGGTCGGAGCCCAGACACCGTGAACACACAGCTATTTAGAGAATGCGAGGGACGTGCTTCTACCCCTCAGGCAAACCAATTACCAGCTCAAGTTATTCAGGTTATTAGAGCGAATGATTTCCGCCCGAATAAATTTATACCTGATACTGGAGTTACACCGAAAATGTTCCTGAAAGAATTGGAAAATTTCTTTATGGACCAAAATCTAAGTCCGGAGAGACAATTGAGGACAGTAGAACGCTATCTTGGCGGCGGAGCATTAAGTTGGTTCTTAAGCTTCCGCTATACATTTGAAACAATGGAGGGTTTCCGACAGGCGTTTTTAAAAAAATTTTGGGGGCCGAGCCATCAGCAAAACTTGAGGTTGGAACTCTACGCAAGAAAATACCACGGTTCACAACAAACCAGATTTGCAGACTACTTCACACGTCAGATGTTAAATTTGCGCGATCTTGATCACCCACCGAATGAACAGGATCTCATAATGACGATTAGCAAGCAACTCCCTACACATGCTCAGCAATTTTTAGCAGCAGCAAATATAAGTACAGCAGTCGAAGCGGAAGAATTATTACGGCATTTAGATGAGTCCAACAATCAATTTCAAGGAAGGGAAAAAAGAGTAAACAGGGACGAGATGGTTAACACCACTGAAATAGTAAAACCTCAGGCCGGAAACACTAAATCGCAGTCGACTAACACGGGAAATAATCAGAACCAAAGAAACGACATGGGAAATAATCAGAACCAAAGAAACGACACGGGAAATGAAAGGAGGTTCCAAACGAGGTACGACGACCAGCAGAGGAGAAAATATTATGAGGAAGGATATCCGCAGAGGAGATACCAGAACCAGGGACGATTCTATGGGAGACAGGAGATCCCATATAGAGGCAACAATTACGACAACAATTATAATCAGAGGTGGCAACAAAGACGGTACGAGAACCATGGTAACCGCAGAAACCAACGGTATCACGAAAAATCGGGACTACAGGATGACTATCGTAATCTAGACCAACGATACGAGGAATCGCAACGTTATTTAGAGGAGCTACAAAATACTGGAGGGGGAGAGAGAAATCGCTGGGAAAACGCGATGAACAGACGTAAGGATCCAGACAACTACACGGAAGATGACGGGGCGCAAAGCTTACAGATGCAGCGTGAAAGACAGGAATCTGGACGACAAAATCAAAATGGAGGTCGCCAGGATTAAAAAAACTATAAAAAACGACCAAGAAGACAGTCTCACGAGCGACCAGTGTGCTGAAGGAGATGGATGGATTGTGGCAAATATTACGGAGTGGATCGCGAGACCAGAGGATTGCCTAGAAGAAATCATTAAACCTCACAATGACACTATTATTAAATTACCTGTTATTTATGCTAGAATCGGCGGATTAAGGGTAAAATGTTTAGTTGATACGGGTAGTCAGATAAGTCTAGTATCTGAGGCCTTAGTGCGAGAGATAGGGCGGAATTACACAGTACATATAATTCCGGTCCCTCAAATGAAAGTACGTGGCGTTATTCCTGAGCGCACCGTGACTTGTAAAACACAAGCGTACTTGGAACTAGAAATTCTGGAGCATACATTCGCTCAGAGTTTCATAATTCTACCTAAGCTAAACTTCAACATAATACTGGGATCAAATTTCATATGTGAATATCAAGCAGTCATCGACTTGCATAAAAACACTGTGAGTTTCAAGAATATAGAAGGAATGAGGAATGTGGGGTTGAACATGAATGAAGCGACTACAGGGGGAGAGGTAAACACCTGGCTGCTCGAAGCAATTAGTGAGGAGATAAGGGAAGAATTGGAGCTTGGAACTGATGGCATAAACACTGCACTCGTGGAACTTGAAGAAGAAGAAGAAGAAGAAGAAGAAGAAGGAGCTGAGATATGGGCATTGTTGGCTGAAGCAGATGGCAACGCAGACGACTTCGAACAACAATTACAAGAACGCCTAGATGGAGTCAATTTAAGGGGTGCAGACAAAGAAAGACTCGAACAGATACTCAGAAAACACCGTAATGTCTTTGATACAATACCTGGGAAAATCTTAAATTTTAAATATTCTATGCAAGTCAGTGATTGGTCCCCATTTAAAAGCCGATTGTATCCAATACCTGAAAAATATCAGAACCAAGTAAGCGAGATTATTGGCGGGATGCTACAGGCTGGAGTTATACGCAAGACTCCCACGCCATTTCTCAATGCTATATTGGCCGTTGCCAAACCTAACGGTTCAATAAGGCTATGTTTAGACGCCAGACCCCTCAACAATAGACTTCTTCCAGAATATGACCAAGCGCCGTTAATCAGAGACGTCCTTAAGGGTTTCCGAGGAAAAAGCATTTATTCGAGTGTGGATTTGACCTCAAGTTTTCACCACATCGAATTGGATGAAAAATCCCAATTGTTGACAGGCTTCCTGTTCAACAATCAAACATTCGTATTTTCGAGGATGCCTTTTGGCGTTAAAACAGCCGGTTGTGCCCTAATAAGAGCCCTAGATCGCAATTTGACAGAGGAGGTCAAGCAGATGACAGTGAGGTACATTGACGATATATTGTTGGCGTCTGACAATATTGAAGATCACATGAATAATCTGGACAAGTTACTGGACAACCTACGCACATCGAACTTCAAAATCAACCTTAAAAAGTCGCATTTCTTTAAAGATGAAATTTTGTATTTAGGACATGTTATCGATAAGGATGGAGTGAGACCAAATCCAGCCAAGATTGAAGCAATTATGAACTTCCCCACACCAACTAGGGTGAAACATGTTCGTGCTTTCCTGGGAGTTACGGGATTTTTCAAGGAAAATTGCCCGGGGTATACAGAGACGGTCGCCCCTATGCAGGAACTGCTCAAAAAGAATAACAAGTGGTTTTGGAATGACGTTTGCAATAAGTCTTTCCAGGCTACAAAGTTACTTCTAAAAAATTGTATCAAACTGGGTTACCCAGATTTTAGCCGAAAATTTGTTATTCAGGCGGACGCCTCATTCATAGGAATCGGAGCTATGCTATTCCAGGAAGATCCGAACAACCTTCAACATCGGTCTTACCTTGCCTTCGTAAGTCGCAAATTGCGCAAACATGAACGTAACTACACCGTAACAGAGCTGGAGCTTTTGGCTATACTTCACGCTTTACAACAATGGCGTAAAATAGTATTTGGTTACCCCATAACAATAAGAACTGACCACAAGGCACTAACGTTCTTATCCAAGACTACTATGCTCAGCGAAAGAATCACCAGATGGTCCATTTACATCCAACAATTTGATTTGGAAATTGAACATTGCCCTGGTAAGATGAATATAATACCAGATGCGCTTAGCAGGAACCCTGAGGCGGAAGTTGATGAGGAAGCTGTCGTGAATCACCTTGAGTTAACAGATAAGGATCGTGAGTTTCTTGACGAACTGAAAGAACTACCCAGAGAACAGGAGGCAGAACCATGGATGATGCAGTTAATAAAATTCTTTAAAGGAGAACTACAGAGAGGAACACCAGCGTACAAGGAAGCTCTGATAAAGGAAGGAAGATACATGTACCGCAATAATTTATTACACAAATTTATTGATGAAGAACATTCGAAACTACGAATTTTGGTACCAGCGTCTTTACAGCGTGGATTAACATGGCATACACATGAAACCTTGGGACATATTGGAATCGATAAAGTTGAAGCAACTATAGCAGAGGCATTTACCTGGCCTCGTATGAGAACCACTATTTGTGAGGTAATCAAGACGTGCGATACTTGTCAGCGCACAAAACCTAACAATTACCTAATGAAGCAGTACCCGAAACCTTTGCTACCACTTAAACCATGTGAGCTGATGGCGATTGACACCTATGGGCCAATAACGAAAGGAAGAAGAGGATGCCGACATCTATTGGTGTGCTTAGATGTATTTTCGAAATTTGTGGTTTTGTGTCCCATACAAAAGACCACTTCGAAACAGGTTCTTAGCCGCCTTAAAATTAAAGTGATTCCGACCATGGGAAAACCTGAGTTTATTTTGTCAGATCACGGAAGTTACTTCACCAGCAATGAATTTAAACAAGGATTAATTAATCTTGGAGTAAAACATATATTTTCATCGATTCGCAACCCAGCTGCAAATCCGAGTGAACGTGTGATGAGAAATATTTCGTCATTCTTTAGGGTCTTGATTCCAAATGAACACTATAAGTGGGTGGATCGTATTAAGGATGTTGAGACTTGTATCAATTACACAAGACATGAGTCAACGGGAGAAATTCCTTTGGTTCTCCACCATAACAGAGTGCCTGAGAGATCGTGGGACAACATTGTCATCTGTCCACGTGATCCTATGCCAACACACGACTTAAGGATTCAAAATACTGTAGTACACATGAGAGCACAGGCTGACAGACGGCTAAGAAGGGTAAGAGGAAAGAGATTCCATCGGGAACTGAACGAGTCAGAGTTGGTCCTCATAAAGAAACCACCGCTATCTAATCCATCGAACAAGATATTCCACAAGTTCTGTGTTAAATATCTGGGACCATTCAAAATAATCAGAAATCTGGGGAACAATGCTTATCGAGTAGAAGAAGTGAGTACCGGAGCTCAGGCCGTGTACAACATTTGTAACATGAAGATTTATCATGAACAGGAACCTTGGGAGCCGAGAAGGAATAATGTCATAGGAGCAAATTGCACGGACATAGTACCATGCACAAGTACACTTGGCTAGCATCGGTGAGTACTCGTTGTGAAGAACGTAAACATTGTGTTGTTTACATATGAGGAGGAAAGCAGGTAGTCTACTGCTAATGACGTCTAAGTGGAATGAGAGAGAAGAAATACCAGACACGCTTGAGGCGACGAGACATTGAGGAAACTCATTAGTGAAAGGTAGCTGAGTACTAGGCTGATAGCAGGGGCGTATAAGATCTACGATTTGAAGAGGGGCTTACTCTCGCAGAAAAGAGGTGCCGTATGGAAGTGAAATCTACTTCTTCTAAGTTAAATTTCACCTTTTATGGGGTGAATGAACCCTAAAATCCTATGCTAATATTTCAGTGTTCATATTATTCTTTTCTTTGGGCATAGATTTATGTTGTTTGAAGGAAGTTCTGGTTAGCTTGAGGGAGGCCGTGATGCTCTGAGAGCCGAGCGATGTCACAATACTGGAGACGTGAAGTCTGCACAATCTATTTTTGGCTCGCATCTTGCGAACAATGAAACTGAACTAAGTCGTCATAAGCTTGAAGGCACAATACAGAAGTTTCCTTGTATAAGACAGCCAAGGTTGAATGCGTACTGGATCTTCGCGCTGATTGACGTCACAAATAGGTGTGACCACGAACATAA
Organism: Meconema thalassinum; assembly: GCA_946902985.2. Classification (NCBI taxonomy): domain Eukaryota; kingdom Metazoa; phylum Arthropoda; class Insecta; order Orthoptera; family Tettigoniidae; genus Meconema; species Meconema thalassinum. The sequence goes on along the minus strand of OX336388.2, from coordinate 489,996,884 downwards.
TGCTTAAAAGGATTTGAACTTGTGACCAATGAAAGGCGAATGCTTAGGGTGGCCCGAATCTAAAAGTACCCACGCGACAGTGAATTAATAGATCCTACGATGCAATATTCTCCGCAATAGTATGGCTGTAATGTGCGAATTTTTACAAGACTTTTGATATGTGTTCAAACGTGATAGGACAATTTTATCGATTTATTGAGGAGCGGATATCCCCTCTCCTAAAGATTTGAGTGATTGAGTGAATACTGGGAGCCGAGCAACACGGAAAACGACACTTGATTTTGTGAAGCGGACGGCGAAGCCAGGCCGGGCTGTATAGCGATTACTTTTTACTTGTGCTAGTGACTAAAACTTAGTAAGTTGTGTGTCGAGCAACATATTGATTTTAGTGAGTACTTAAGTGGTTCTTACACCACAAAGTCAGGGCAAGTCAGCGATACTGCGATAGGACTCTTGTGTGAATTTAGTAGCACAAATAAGCAGTTATATTTTTGATATTAACCATTACACTTTCATTCAGCGCCAAGATGACGACCGACGGCAGAAGGAACATGGTATCATCAGCAACGACTTCAAGAGTTGAAATTATGGAAGGCTAGGTCCATAATACGGGATGATGACGAGGTCAATTCCATGGCATCGGACTAGACGCAGATGTGTTGAGTAAAAATTTGAATTAATTCATTTTGATGGGTAAAAAAAAATCGCGTATAACTGGAAAATTGTATATTTTGTAAATAACTTTGTTTTGTGTGCGAATATGTAGATTCTGCCGGCATGATATTTTAAATAGCGATACGTGACAATTTTGCTGATTCTTTTTGCATTTAATATTCTATTGGCATTTGCTGATGTTGATCTGTTATGATTAGAGTACAAGTTCTTCAAGTTGTTGTGTACTTGAAAAGCCTAGTACTTATGAGGTTAATTATCACGGAAACGTTAGATAAGCAGTGACAAGTGGGACTTGATAATATTAATGTCAGGTCTGGTTTGGGAATTCTGATATTTACGATCGTTATGCAAACGCAGTGATTTTGTACTTTGTAATTTAAGCAACAGTAGTTGCACGGGAGGAATTTCTACCTCACCGTATTTGATGTTTTATTGCTTCAGTTCTGATCTGTGGTACCAGTTGGGTCTTTTTGACAAGCTATATTATGTGTGTGTGCTACGGTGTGATTCTACATGAGAGCTGGCGGGGACGTGATATCCAGTGCCGTTGCTAATACTTTTCAGGGTACGTGACCTATGGGGCGTATTTGCTGAGATTGAATCTTGATATCCCAGGTAGGGATTTTGTGTTTTTAAGAACGATGAATTTATTATGTCGCGATTACAGGAGCTGCGAGACTTCTACGAGGATTCAGGCTTTGGGCTTGAATAATATTATTATGCACACACATGGCACCGATTCAGCGCTTGTTTGACCTTGGACCCAGAATTGGAATATTCATTATGCATCCAGCATTGTGCTGAGATATTAGGCCCATAAATTGTATAAATGTCTTGCTTAACGATGCGTAAATACTTTTATTGAATTAAGGGATTAGATGCCCACGCCGCTTTGTCTAAAGATTTTTCGTCGTATTAATCGGAGTGTTTTTGTGCTTGTCCATTTGGCATTGCATTTCATGTCATTTATTGCTGTAAGCATTCTTGTTGTGTGACCGGCGTCGGCCGTGTGAATTTAATGTAATTATCGGGACGCATTCGGCGGTTCTTTCTGTTTTGCCTTGTCACGTAGCGCTCTGATTTGAGTAAATGGCATAAGACCTGCTCACAGGCCGCTTGTAATCTGTAAATATCAATTCGTGATACTATGTGTTTATTTTATAAAAGGGTTAGTGCATGCCGGCATAGATATTAATTTGTTTTACCGTTCTAATACTTTCCAGTAGTGACGTGATTAATTTTCCCAAAGACAGGAGTTCACGGCCCAGTCGTATGTAGCGCATGGAAGTGAATTCCGGTCTAAATACTCAACTAATCAAAGTGTAGTTCGAAAAACGTATAGCGCGGCACATAATATTGTATTTTATTTCAGGTATTTTTATTTTGTTTGATCATTTTGTAAAATTTTGTATCGTGATGTGTTAGATCACGTGGGTTTAAGGCTGTCTAAGCCAAGTGTTTAGATAATTCTATTTAAACTGACATGCAGATCAGTTATTCATTTTTATTAGCTGTTGTGGTGAGTGGCAATTTTGTCAACACGGGCAAATGGAGCTTCCGTCTCTCAGCTGACGTTGGCAGATCGCCAGTCCTCATACTCGCTAAGTGGGTTGATGAACTCCCAGCTGTTACTCATAACAGAAGGTAGGGTTATCAGCACACGCAAGGGAGGATATATTTGTTCTATGGCTGATTCAGTATTAAATTGTATTTTGTTTTAACCTGCCATTTTAATTATTCATAACATTAGAACCTTATGGACCCTGGAAACTTTATGAGAGGCATGTTCTATAAACCAATTAGTGACCGATCATGACCCCGCAGTTTTCTCGTGTAATGTCATCTCTTCCAAAGGGCACAATACACACGTTCGCGTAATGTGAATTGGTGTCTAAGCATGACCTACAATCACAGTAATCACAATACTCACAAAACGTGCAACACTAACGTCTATGCTTTGCAGATACATGTCGATATGAATGACTGAAGACGTGTGAACTAACGATATGAGTCAGCGGAGCGCGCCACCACCGGCTGAACCGCGTACACGCGCCCGCGGTCTGCGCCAGTCACAGCCGGCTTAGCTAGCCGTGTTTATCGGGGCACACATAGATAATGACCCAGTATCTGGTTTTCCTTATTGATGATTTAATCTACAGCCTACATGAATATGGCCAAAACTGGTACATTTTATTAATTAATTTATATTAATTTAATTATTATTGACTTAGGTGTAATGAAATGAAAATCCACAGCCTGCTTCCAGTCTCCGACTGGGTCAGGAATGGAATGAATGAAGCCCCCATCTAGCGGCGAGGATATGAACTGTGCCGGCTGCCGAGGCCTGACGCACTCGTCTGGAGCAATGATTAAATGAATGACAGATGAAATGAAATGATAGTGGAGAGTGTTGCTGGAATGAAATTTTGACAGGGAAAACCGAAGTACCCGGAGAAAAACCTGTCTGCCTCCGTTTTGTCCAGCACAGATCTCACATGGAGTGACCGGGATTTGAACCACGGAACCAGCGGTGAGAGGCCGGCGTTCTGCCGCCTAAGCCACGGAGGCTTGACTTAGGTGTAATACACTTATTAAATACCAATAGGTGTTCATTTAGTTAAGGAAAGGTAATTCACAAAATGTTGTTTCATTTTATGTTCCATATTTTGTAAACTCATTATAGTTTTTAACTGCCTAATTATTTTATTTATTTATTTATTTATTTATTTATTTATTTATTTATCGTATGGCTTTTAGTGCCGGGATGTCCGAGGACATGTTCGGCTCACCTGAGTCTGTAGCTGCTTCCAGTGGACACCCTTACGGTGAGCTACAAGTTTCGTTCAATTTCATGTAGTTCCAACTTTCGCTACCAGATATCAATGATACCTAGTGGTAAACGTTGGATCATCGATAGAGCGTTCTGACGAAATCTAACCTTACAATTTAGCTGCACACAAGTTTAGACTGTGGAAGGATCTTTTACATGCCATAAATCTATGACTTGGGACTGTCGGCTTTACTTCCTCTCCGAAGGAAGGCATACTGAAGGATTTTAACGCTCTTAAAAATCCGACGACTTCGGCCGGGTTTGAACCCGCTATCTTGGACACAGCAGTTCAGCATGCTACCAACTACACCGATTGCCTTATTATAAATTGTACTGACTTTGCCATATTAGCTTACACGGCCAAGTAATAAAAATCCAGCAATTCTTCTAGATTTCTGCCCTGTATTTTCTGGGGTTTCTCCCAGTTGCACCAAGTCAGACTCATCAGCAGGCTCTTGGTGAACCATGCCCGGCCCGCCATTGGGGTAGTGAACCATGCACTACTTCTCATACATGTGAAGTGCACCGCACCTCTTTGCTGTGGAAACTGACAGCTCCCCCAACATTATCTTCTCCCTATAGAGGTCCTCTCAGGAGGCTACACGACAAAATAAAAAAAAAAAAAATGGTATTGGCTTTCATGGCCAAGTACAGTGGGACTTGGATTATTCGAAGCCGAAGGGACCAACAAAAAATTCGAATTATCCAAACATTTGAATTAGAAAGTTACATTTTTAAAATTTGGTTTTAGATCCATTAAATGCCTAAAATGGTCAATCTTTCAACACGCACTAATCAACATCAGGAATGTCCGGTCTCGTACTCTTTTGCGCCCTTTTCCAATTACACTTGTAACGATGGTTAGAATGTTGCCCGTATTTTTTAAAAACAAAGTTATTTTTTTTAGTGACTAGCTCTCTTGGCTGCCACCGCAGAGGCCCGGGTTCAATTTCCGGCTCTGCCAATAAATTTAATTCTGGTCTGAGGGCTGGAATGGGGTACACTCAGCCTCGTGCGGCATATATGAGAAAAATCAGGTTGGATTCCCACCTCAGCCATCCTGGAAGTGGCTTTCCTGGTTACTCCAGGCGAATGCCCAGATTGTTCCTAAATTAAGGCCATGGACGCCTCCTTTCCAATGCTCACCTGAATTCCAACTAGCCTACACACACTAACACAGCCATCACAATAATACAGCTTATCAGACAAACTCCACACACACCAAGTACACGGGTTTACAGGACCACGATGTAGCAAAGCACCATTCAATGAATCAACAACAACAAGTTGTTTTGGGGCTATGCTATACTCCTTGGTGATTTCACATTTCTTCTTCGAACCCTTTTCCATTTCGCGAACGACGGTGGCATTTTCAGCAAGCGTTAAGTTCTTGTACTAAACGCACGAATTACTCATAGTGAACACTTGTCGAAACTCTCACAACACTAGTGACACAGTAACAGCTCAAATGGCAACTAAGTGGTATACACCGTCACCGCGGTGTGTGTATGGGGAGGGGGAAAGCAGTAAGAATAACTCATTTAGACGACAACAACAACAACAACAACAACAATAACAATAGAGAGATGATCTCTAAACAATAAGGGTAAAAGTGGTGAAATATCATTCTCACTGTGCATTAACTTTTGACTTACATCTTAGTTGTTGTTAATTCATTTAGGGGCTTTGCGACATCGTGGTCATTTAGCCCCATGTACTTGGGTGTATATATAATAATAATAATAATATTAATTTAGTTAGTTATTGTTGTTTTAAGGGGTGGAACTACGAGGTCATCTGACCCTATAATAATACTAATTTGTGTGATAACCTGTGTTATTGTGTTGTCTGTAGTAGTGTGTGTATTTGTTATACAGGTGAGGATTGGGAAGGAGGCGTCGTCCGTGGCTTTATGTTTGCCGGCATTTGCCTGGAGTAGAAGCGGGAAAGCCACGGAAAACCACTTCCAGGATAGCTGAGATGGGAATCGAATCCAGCTCTTCTCAGTTTTGTCTCACGAGGCTGAGTGGACCCCGTTCCAGCCTTCAGACTAGAATTAAATTTCTTGGCAATGCCGGGAATCAAACCGGAGCCTCCGCAGTGACAGCCATAAATGCTAGCCACTACGCAACGAGGCGGTATATTTTAATAGTATACCTGAGAACAAAAACTTCGAAGGTAAACTTCTAATTTTCTACAATACATTTGCAATGATTTCATACAAATTCAAGTGTCCGTTTCAAATCTTGGAATTATCGACGAACTCGAATTAAGTTCGAATTATCAAAGTCCCACTGTAGGTCTAATAAAAATTCAGCAGTTCTTCTGGGATTTTGCCGTGTATTTGCGGCGTTTCACCGATTAATGAGGACCTGTGTCAGGACCATTGGGGTCAGAATATCAACACGTACGGTACTCTGAGCCCGCAGAAGGTGGTCGACTCATACTAAGGTACAATCTCTGGAGGGAGTGTGGATTAATAACATTATTAATGCAGCCATTGACCATTATTTTATTTTCGTTTTAGGACGGGTCAGGGAATGGATTTTTGAAGGAAGTCGGTCTTGGACCTATTGTAAAGAACCGTGTCGGAATTTACTTGGTGGTGAAAATGGGAAAACCACAAAAACCATCTATGTTCGGCGATGTCGAAATGTAAATATTATATGTCAGAAAACTGTATCATAATGAGGGTCATTATAGTAATATTCTTCATTATGGAACAGTTTCTCCAGCCAATCAGAGCTCATTCATTGACCAATTAGGTGAGGATAGCTTCGCGCATGCACTCAAAATTCAACACGTCGGACATGAATTACATGATTTGAAAGTTCAAATTGGATATCGGATCAACCATTGTAGTTACAATCCCAAACACAAAGACAAAATCAGCACGAACCTTTACGGTAACAAGAAAATACTATGACATATGCAAGAAATTTATGAATCTACGTCCAGAAGTTAGCAACACAGCTTCCTTCTATATAAATTACCGACATAGAAAGTGCACCGTCCCATATGTTCGCGTAAATAAACTGGCGAACACGAGACAAGAAGTACTGTACCTTAATATCCCCAACCCCAATTTCTACAAAGCGCATTGCTTTCAAACGACTTCTGTGACAATATTAGTGAATGCTAGTTCTGATCGGCACTAGACATCATGCAGGCTGTAAACAATAACATTGCCAAGCAAAGTAAATGGTCTCTGCTTTCGAAATTCTTTGACCCACGCATGCGCTCTGTTCAGTCAGCAAACCACCCAGCGCGCTCTGTTCACTAACTGAAGTTACTGAATCCCACAGATATTTATGAATATTTATGTTAAAACATATAATAAAGTTACAATTATCGTCGAACATAAACAGTCGTATGCAACTCGCCTATAATTGCCATTATAGGCTCGTTGCATAATGTATTATTACAGGACGATTGAGTTGGGATTCGAACCCACGTTCTTCCGATGCCACCGAGACATGAGGTAGTGCGTTAGCACCCACGGGAAAACAACTTTAAGGATGGCCGCTGTCAGTAATGGGTTTCCAAGCTCTGATCGCCTTACTACGGCACCTGCTGTCAATTGGAATCGCAGTGCGTATGACTACGCTAAGGGGTCAATGGTATTCTGTAAAATTCTCTTGGTTTAGAGTACATCCTTGGTGCCGAGGTTAAACCAAGAAAACATGATGTTCACCGAAATGACTCATGGTATGTGTGCACAGGAAGTAAGCTCTAAACACAGCTGAATGCTTCAGTGAGTCTGCGAAGATCTCCACACACTGAGGTCGAATGGCTCTAGATTGCTCCAGGACTTCATAGAAGTATGATGAACCATGTGGCTGGCACATGTTGCTAATTTACTGCGAAGGAAACACTTTGCAGAGTATTACAGTGGGGAAATTCACACTCGTCTTGTCGGTATGCTTGATCTAACCTCTGTGAAGAAAACATGACACAACGTTTCAAAGGGAGAAAGACAGAGAATAGATGGCGATACCCTACAAAATTTTAACTCAGTTACTGTTGGTTTTCATATTTGTGGTGGGATTATTCTCAGCTGGCCTACCTTTATCAGTATGCCGGCTTGGTTGGAGAATCGGTAGAGTGCTCATCTCTTAATCACCAGTTCGCAGGTTCAATCACGGCCATCGTAGGGTATTTTTTTGAGATGTGAAACACTTAAGACCTAGGAGATGGTATATTAGCTTTCACTGTCAAGGAATTAAACTCAGTAATTTTCTAGATTTATTGTCTTGTATTGTGCCGGGTTTCTCCTAGGAACACTAATATAGGCTCATCAGCGTGCTCTTGGGGTCCTCCTCTTCCCATCAATTAGTAACTTAACAGGCACGGATACCAAGCGCCCACTGATGAGCCTATCTTGGTATTCCTAGGCGAAACCCCACACAAGACACGGCAATAAACCTAGACAAATTGCTCTGTTTAAGTTCTAAGGTTTTATTGCATTTAAAAATTCCTGAAGTATCTATTTGGCAGTTAGAACTTTCAACAAAATTTAGTTTCAGATCTGTGAGAATTCGATTTGTTCATACCCAGGTGACCGAGTAGGGTGTCAATAATGACGGTGAAAACAGACGCCGACAAGGGGCAGGCTATTGAACGGTTGTCACTTCCTTGGGAAGCGCAGAGTCAAACAAACAAACAAACAAACAAACAAACAAACATACAAACAAACAAACAAACAAACAAACAAAATCTTGTCAATATTCAGTGGAACTTCTAATTGTATTTAGGTATAAAGCTTTGAAGCCAAATCAACCAAAAGGTTTAAATCATTAAAGCTTAAGGCACGAATATTTGGTTCTATAGGAAATGCATAGAGCTTAAACTCACTTAAAATAATGTGGGTTGAATTGTGATTTTGAATCTTGTGCCGTGTGTTTTTTTAAAAATCGCCAATACACCCACCCACGGACTCTACGAGGGATCATTATTTTACAGTCGCAAGGAAGGTGTCTGGGGTCAATCACCCAGGCGACCGCTAACTTGGGTCTAAGTAAGGATAGAGGGAAGGGATTTTGGAAGGAGCTCGGTCGTGGACCTGTTGAAAGGAACCATTCCGGCATTTGCCTGGTGGTGAAAATGGGAAACCACGAAAACCATTTTATGGACAGCCGACGTGGGATACAAACCCACGTGCTCCCGATGCTAGCGAGGCATGAGCTCGCGAGTTAGCGCTCGTGGTCACCGTGACCGGTAACCGTTTAGATAGCCTATTAAAATACATACTTTACTCTGGGACTTAACACTTAATTATTTTACAGTAGTACTAGTCGCACTTTAAAGATTGTCCGCCTCGTTGCGTAGTGGCTAGCATTCTTGGCTGTCACTTCGGATGCCCGGGTTCGATTTCCAGCTCTGCCAAGAAATTTAATTCTGGTCTGAAGGCAGGAAAGAGGCAGACTCTGTCCTCGTGAGTCAAAATTGAGAAGAGGCGGGCCTGATTCCTACCTCAAGCTTCCTTGAAGTGTTTTCTTTGTCGTTTGTCTACTTCTACTCCAGGCAAATGTTGGGATGGTTTATACTTAAAGCCACGGCTGCTTCCTACCCAAATCCTACCTCAATTACAAATACGAACACTAGTACAGACATTACAGTGACACAGGTTATCAGACAAATTCTACACACATTCAATTACACGGCGCTATATGACCACGACGTCGCAAAGGCCCTAAATGAATAAACAATAACACAACTTTTAAGATTTTGTTGCAGACGATGAAGGCTGGTACCGGCACTGGGAATCAAAAGCGTCGACGATGTAGTGGTATCATCCATCGTTCCCTCGACCCCTCGTCCCAAAAAGTTCAAGAGCCAACCATCCGCTGGAAAGGTGATGATCACCCTGTTCTCTGATTACCGGGGCCCATTGGTTATTGATTTCAAGGAACCTGGTGTCTCCATCAGTGGAGAACGGTACTGTGCAACACTGGAGAAATTACGGCGGGCAATTAAGGTGAAACGTCCGAGAAAAGTGCGACAAGGGGTGGTGCTGCTTCGTGGTAACGCACGTCCCCATACCGCAATTGTCGTAACGATGATGATGATATTTGTTGTTTTAAGGGGCCAATCATCTTGGTTATCGGCCCCTAATGGTTTGGGTGATCGTGAAGATGATAATGAAATGCAAACTATAACTAAAACTAACTACTAACTTATATACTAGAATAAGAAATGGAAAACACAAGGAGTATAAGGCAAATAAAGGACAGGAGGAAAAGAAATGCCATCAACCCTCGAAGAATGCGGATTGAGGGATTTGGAAGGAAGGAGAGCCATGAAAGGCAGATAGTAAATTGAAAGAGAAGAGAGTCCGCCCCAGAGGTAATGGATAAAAGGGGGAAAACCAAACCCAGCTCAGGAATCCCTCGGGGTCGCCAACTCCCGAACACACCAGCCGTGAGCCTCTGAGGGTGTAGCAATATTCAGGGCGTACCAGAAGTGGTGGGGTTACATACACCCTGCCTCCTTGAGGGCCTTGAGCAGAAGGCAGGAGATAACATGAAAAGAAAAAGAAGGCGGACCCCTCGCAGAAGGAGGGTATCAGAAAAGATGAGACAAGGGCCAATTAAGGCGGGAAAGGAAGACACTCCCTAGGCCTCGGAGACTCTAATACCGTCGGGGTCAGAAGAGAACAAGAGTTGACCAAGTGAGGTCGACAGGAAAGAAGACGGAGAGGAGCCCGGCACGAGTAAGTGGAAGCAATGCCGGACTCAGCTGGGGCCTCATGGTCGCCAACCCACGTTCCACTAGATGTGAGCCCCTAGGGGGAAAAAGTCGTAACGCAGAAGGTACGCCAACTCAATTGGGAGACACTGGAGCAACCGCTCCAAAGTTCTGATCTCTCCCCATGCGTTTATCACGCCATCGGTTCCTAAAAATAGTTTATAGGGTTGACGATTCCTGTCGGATGAGGATGTGCAGCAGGTGGTTACGGACTTCTTCACGCAGCAGGACACGGTGTTTTACCACCTGGGGTTCTTCAACCTGGTGTGTCGGTGGACAGGGCCGTGGAGAGCGATCACGGGCCCTAGGGCAGTTTTCTCCGTGGCCCTCCATTTTGTTCAGCCTGATACATTATTTTGGAAGTAGTAAGGTGGCTTTCTTTGAACCCACAAAAACTCCATGGAATTTAGCAGGTTCATACTGTATTGTTTATCAGTTAACCTGATTTTCAGTTATTCAACCACTCTTCTATATGTCTTACATTGGGTGTTCCTTTTTCTTTAAGATGTTGATCATCCTGCACTAAAAAAAAAATTCATTGCAACTGACCGTTTACGGTCACCACAAGAATAAGCCATAGGCTACATCTTTCAGAAATGAATGAAGGATTCAGCCGATTTTTTTTTTCAGAGATTGAATTAGAACCTTTCCACCCAGTACAGAACTTTCGTGGAGAATCCTAGCAACTGTGCTCTTTCCCCGGCAAAGAAGCAAATATCACAATGAAAATTTATAGAATTCGTTAGGCCTATATATTCTCTTTAGAATTTTTCGGTTACTATTCCGAATTAAGTCATATAGAATCTTTCAAAATGGAACTTATCTTGGCCATTCTTAGTCATTTTCCCACGTCGGGCCCCTCAGCATGTCCGAGCTCTGGGGCTACATCCCCGCTTGCCCCTCCCCCTCGTCGGGCCTGTCAGTGGGAAGATTCCATCAATGCTCACGGCGATTTTGTCTTATTGGTATACTGATTTTGAACTGTACGGCCGTCAAATGTAAACTTTTTGATCACGCCTTATACAAGGAAAGTTGCTATTTATTTTCATGTCAAAAGAGTCATTATGCTCAATAGTTAAATTTCTGATAGCCTGATTGTAGTGTATGTTCCTGACCTTGAAGTAATCCTGGATGAATAACGAGTTCCAGGAACAGAAGTGATTGGTTTCGGCTCTGTACGCTCGCGCGATAATGAATTCATTAGGTCTGGTTTCCAGCAGTAAATACGCATTGCGCTGCATTAACAGCAACACGAGTCTCCTTGTATTTTCAAGCTCATTTCGATGTTTAGAAGCAGCTATTTTATACAAGCTTTCTTTTTCAACAGTCTAAGAGGACTCGAAATTATAACCTTCAACAAAATACAGAATTATTCAAAGTGTTACTTCGCTAATTAATTGAATGCTAATTTATAAACATTAATTGCTCTAACATGTGACTGTGTAACATTACACAATTGATTACTCACCACTTAACAAACGTAGAATTTCGAAACCTTCCTAAAATATAATATTCTACAAGGAATTTACATTGCAAATTAATAGATGGCCTATGCGCAATGTTAAAAATTACAAATCAGAATGTAACCAAGCAGTGTTACCACTAAAGGTGAAATACTAGTCTTGTATGAGACACCCCATTTGCACAAATCACAATGATATTATAGCGAATAATACACTGAACCGCCATATTGAATACATAAAATACCAAAATCAATTCCACTAAATACTAAAAGTGATAGTGACGAAGCATTGGAAGGGAAATGTACCAATACTACAAAAATTCAAGCAAATCCCCCTCTTCTATATTGCACATTAAATCCTATGTTCAAATAATTATCAGATTTTTCATTACGTACAACAGCCATCTTGAGGATATAGCATATTAAAATAAATAACTCATAGACGAGTAAACTTCCAGAGTAAAACTTAACTAGAAGATAGAATCGCATTAGACATTTATTGTGTATAGGGATCAAATAGAATAATTAATAGCCTGACTATACCAGTCAAGCGTACTATTAAAACATCAATTTTGGTAATTCTAAATGTGACAAATGTTCACGAAACATGGCAATGAGCCGTCACAAATTAGGGAAATCGCTTATCAAAAGTGCAAGACTGCCATACTGAACATGACACATAGCTGTCATCTCGAATGCAGAAAATATTGAAACTGAATACTCACCATCTAATAAAACTACAAGTTCGTAAAAGAGACTTGCTGGACGAGTACACCAATACGAACTAAATGTGTGCATTATATTACTCAGCGTTATGTTGGTAAAAGGCGCAGAAATATGACCATCCTAATTGCACTAAATCTTACTTCTAAATTAGAACAAAATATAAAAATATAATTATAAAAAGTACAAAAGAAAGGATGCTATATGGTATTTATGAAAAATCTTGTTCACAAGTTTAGAAGTGGTATCAAATAGCACTAAAATATAGAAAATACCCTCAAAAATTGCAGAAACTATTACATATTTTTCCTCGTGATGAAAACCGCATTGATGCCCTGCTTTTTCCACTTGGTAGCGATAATCTGGAAAGCTTTCGCTTTTGGCCGATGTCACTTAAGCGAGAATATTGTTTGATAACAAGTCTCAGGTAGACACCAAGGCAGCGGACTCAATCTACTACATATTTTACATCACCTAACAATATATTGGTTGCAACCTGGTGTAGACTCCTACGATAATTTACAACATACGAGAACATACATGGGAATTAACACTCATTCTTTTTGATTGATTAATTGATTGATTGATTGTATTACTGTTGGGCTATGGTTAACCAAAGTTAAAATATTTGATGTAGTGAGATATTAGGAGAGAAAAAAGTAAAATTAACATTTATCGTAGTTGCGATTTTCCGATATCTTTAGTTATCACATATTATGAAAGTAGTTACGTTATTTTCAGGTTATCAATTACATTCTTAACAACCACTGGCACCAAAATAAATTTTATTAAGACAGCTCAATGGTAGTGAGTTGGTACCGTTTTGAGACATTGAAGACGAGGAGAGGGAAAGAAGTTAGTCTTCAAAAAACTATGATCCTCGAAACTAAATAACAAAGAATTACGTTACCTCAAATCAAATCAACAACACAATGAACCAAACAGAAATACCAGTTAAATGAAGAACTTGGAATATCACAACGGAGCGATTATGAACTTTAAATGAACTATGAGTGAGCATGACTGAAATGCTCAGCATCCAGGAATGCCGTAAGTTATAAGCAATAGCTGCATGAACTTCCTAGTACTGTATTATAGGAAACACATGTAGCTCGAAATTCTGAAATTGTATTTTCGACTTCTTTTGAACTTGATTGAAGTAAGAAAAGTCCTTTATATCAGTTATAATCGAATTGCATTTTCTTTTCCAAAATGTTTAGTTCACCGTGTAAACATACTAGGCTATTTGATTCCTCATTAGTATTACAATGGGTTAACTTCAATGACCAACTATAGCATAATGTACATTATATCGGGCCACTCCTGGATCAGCCCCTGCCTTGGTATGACGTGAAGTGTGTACCTGTGTTCTAATTATCACCAATGACGGTAATCACAACCAGACGTACCTTGACGTTCCTTACCTCAGACAATACGGATGTTGACAGTGCACACTTAATGATGTATGATTCATTCTTAGAACTCACTCACTGTGCCCTTTAAAAAGAGTTGTGGAAACACCACCTTCATAAAGGTAATTATGGTGCAGTGGAGTGTGATGACTTTTGACTGGGGAAGTAGTAATTATACCACTAAATACTGTAGTAACGTAAGGAAAATTATGAAGAACATAATTGAGTTGATGAGTTCCAAAACTCAACATCTTCACAACAATACGAAATTGAGATAATACCAGTTTCTGCATCTTTGACGCAGTGAGTTTATGAGGGCAAAGTGATAAATTCCATAACTTGGTATGTCCTGTAGTTATTTAATACTGAATATTGCAGTCGTTTCCAAAACTTAACATGTCCACAAGCAAGTTTGTTCCTTAACTCAACATGTCTGTGTTCTTAAATTTAAAAGGGAAATGTTAGAGGGATATGTGTGTTTCGAAGTTTTATTATAAAAATGTCCGCAGCATATCATTTTAAGGACTAAAAATCCACAAAAACTGATTCTTATGTTAAAATAGTACGGTACCAACATAGAATATTGCGTGTAAAAATGTGAAACTAAATTTATACTTAAGCATTCAGTTGAGAATTATTAACTACAAGCTGTACCCGGCATGCGTTGCAATGCCAATCAAAGAAAGTGTTCGCGTTGTATTTTTTTCTTGAAGTGCTTTGGGATACACAATATTTCTTTTTTCAGTTTCCGTTAACTGCCTCTAAACTACCGTAAAATGGATTAACTAATTTAGAAACATTCGTGGGAGCGTGCACAACAACTAACCAAAGTTTCATCGCAATCGGATGAATGGCATATGAACGCATACGGAATTTTGTTTAAACGATTCGTGCGATGTCACTCATTTGTTGAATCTACTCGTTCGCTACATGTTGTAAAATGCATGTTCTAAGCCAGAAACCTTTCCTAGAATGTACAAAACAATTCATCAAAGTTTCATCGCAATCAGATGAATGGTATATGAACGCATATGGGATTTTGTTGATGCGCAACGCGCGTCGTCACTCATTTGTTGCATCTACTCGTGCGCTACCTATTGTAAAATGGATTTACTAAGTCAAAAACGTTCCCTGGCGTGTACACAACAACTCATCAAAGTTTCAACGCAATCGTATGAATGGCATATGGACGCATACAGGATTTTGTTTAAACAATTCGCGCGCCGTCACTCATTTCTTGAAACTACGAGTACGCGTCCTATTGTATAATGGATTTACTAAGCCTGAAACCTTCCCTGGAGTGTACTCAACTATTCACCAATGTTTCATCGCAAGCAAATGATTGGTATATGAACGCATATGGGACTTTGTAGAAACGCTTCGCGCGTCGTCGCTCATTTGTTGAATCTACTCGTACGCTACCTATTGTAAAGTGGAATTACTAAGCCAGAAACCTTCCCTGAAGTGTACACAACATCTCACTCAAGTTTCATCGCAATGGGATGAATGGTATATGAACGCATGCGGGGCTTTGTTGAAACGAATCGTCCGCCACTTTTTGAAGGTACTCTAACTATTGAAAATTCGATTTACTATGCCTATAACTTTTCCGGAAGTGCGCACAACAACTCTTCAAAATTTGATCGCAATCGGATGAATGGTTATGAACGCATAAAAGACGAACAGTCATTCTTTTTTTTATATATACTAGCAGGTACCCGCGGCTTCGCACGCGATGAAGACAATGGGGATGATGCATTATTGCTGATAATTGGTCTATTCTATTACAACAATCCCGGCTGGGTGGGTCCATTTCAATTTGGAAAATTCTTATGCCTACAATATATTAGTATGAGCCACAAAATGGGAATTCCATAGAGTTGAAAAAGTCTACAGGGTACGATGTTACCTTATGTGAACATATTTTAAAATTACGTTTTTGGTTTTGGCATGTTTGCCGAGACATGACGATTTTGTTGTCTGAATACTCGTTTTTTTTTTTTCGTGTGGTCTCCTCAAGAGACCTAGTGCAGATCTTTCTATTCGACGCCCGTGGGCGACCTGCGCGTCGGGATGAGAGATGGAATTGATTAAGGTGAATGCAATTGGAGAAGGATGTGGAAGGAACCGGCCGTGGCCTGTCAGAAGGTACCGTCCCAGCATTTGCCTGGTGTTGAAAATGGGGAAACCACGGAAAACCATTTCAAGGACGGCCGACGGTGGGGCTCGAACCCACGCGTCTACCGAGTCAGCAGAGAGCTTGGTCCCATGACCTAACACTGCACTTTAGCCAGCGTTGCCACTACTGTCGGTTGAATACTCGTGAGCACGCCACATACAGTTGCCCAAGGGAAGAACTGTTTTTGTCTACCTGTACACCTGCTGCTGTTACGTGCGAGTCATTGCGCTTTGTTAATAGTAAATGGGAATATTGTTTGAAGAGGGAACTGCACTCTTGCACACTGGAATGGCAAACCTATCGGGATATGGGGAATTAAGAGTATTTTTCCTTAAGCTATGCAGGGTGTAATTTTTCCACAATTATTGATGATTTGAACGTCAACATGTAGCAAATATCTCTCATCTTAGCCGCTGATGTACATTATGTAAAATTTGCTTTAGATTGGTGAAATGGTGTACATTTGTGCCAAAGGGCCGAAATGTAGGGAATGTAGTGGGCTATCTGAAATTTCAAGTGGAAATTGTTACTCTTCGAATTCCAAAGTGTAAGTACGTAAATTTTGGTTCAGATCGGTGAAACTGTGTAGATTTGTGCCAAAGGGCCTAAATGCAGGGAATGAAGAGGGTTGTATGAAATTTAAAGTGGACAGTGTTACTTGTCGGATATCAGAGGGTAAGTATGTAAACTTTGGTCCAGATTGGTGAAATGGTAGGCTATAGATTTGTGCAAAAGGGCCTAACTACGAACATTGAGCTTTATATATAAGAATGAAAGGCAGCCTTTGTGTTAATCCAGGGTACAACCTATCTATCTCCATTTCAAATTTCATCCAAATCCATCCAGCCGTTTTAGTGTGAAGAGGTAACAAACACACACACACACACACACACAATTTCACAATATTATAATATAAACTAGCAGGTACCCGCGGCGTCGCTCGCGTCATAGTCGTGTCATATTGTGATTCAATGAAATGCAGGTTTAACCCCGTTAACACCCCTTTAGAACCTGAATATTCAAAAATCCCTCCTTAGTAGACGTTTTCGACACACAACAAACATATCCCCAAAATATCATTCTTCTAACATTAATAGTTTTGGTTGGTCGATGAGAGTGAATATCCAAAAATCCTTCCTTAGCGGACGTTTTTCTTCCAGAATTTCACCCCTCCCGATGGGCCCCTTAAATTGGATTTATGAAAAAACGGCCGAACACCTATTTATTTAATTATTTTTTATATTTTATTTTTTATGCTTTCCTCTGAGTTTCAAACTCCTCGCCTATGTCGTTTAAGAGATGCTCACTCCGTTAGGAATCCTTCAACCCCAGTAGGGGGGTAGTGGGTGTTCTAACGAGTGTCATGGCCGCCGCGTGAGTCCAAGCCAATATCTCGTGAACCCATGGTCCGATTTTGACAAATGAGGTGTCGTTGGACTCGGGTTGATGCCCTCTTTCCTATGGATCATGTATTATATTTTTCAATTTTTTTTTAAAATTTTTCGTTTTCGAAAATAGGCTATAGCTTGAAAACCAAACAGGATAGAACGTTGTGCCATGGCTCAAACGAATGGTCTTTATGACTTTTATTTTTTGTAATAAAACTTTTTTATTTTTTATGTTTTTTTGAAAACACTCGAATTTTGAAAATCCTATATTTTGGAAACTAGGAACTCTACAAAAAAATTGTTTAACGTAAATCAATGGTCCCTACCCCCTCTACCCCCAAAATAAATTTCAAGTCTCTAGAGATAAAAATTGTGTTTTGTAAGTAGTGGGATGAGGGGAAAGCTGCTCCACTTAGGAAGTTGTGAGACCCTGCGACCTTGGAATGGAAGGAGCCATGCTAGGAGGGCGTGCTTGGATTCGTTTTTTTCGTCTCGTCGTGCTCTTTACGGGAATGTAGGTGTCGAAAAGGTGAAATGCTGGAAACACGTTTTTTTGGGGGAAAAACGTGATTTTAAACTTTTTGCTATATTTCGCCAACCAAGTATGCTAGAGGCATGTACGACGGGTCCAAGGACTCGGGGTGACGTCCTCTTTGCTATGGACCACTCGTTATATTTTAAAAAAAATTTGGAAACTCGATTTTGGGGTAAACACGTGTTTTTTGTGATTTTGCTATATCTCGCGAACCAATCATGCTAGAGGCGTGTACGACGGGTCCAAGGACTCGGGGTGATGTCCTCTTTGCTATGGACCGCTCGTTATAATTTAAAAAAAAAATTGGGAAACGTGATTTTGGGGTAAACACGTGTTTTTTGTGATTTTTGCCGATATCTCACGAACCAATAACGCTAAGGACGTGTACGAGGTGTCCTAGGACTCGGGCTAACGCCCCCTTTCAAATGTGGTAGATATTTTTTTTCAAAAAAATAATTCACAAAGGGCCTAACGCCATACATGTTGAAAAAACGTTTTCCTTTTCTTTACCTGTTTATAATGTTCATGAAGCGTGGTGGTTGAGAGAGACGATACGGCTGGGTGTGTGTTTCAACGAACCTATCGCTGACCATGGTGGCTGTGTTCAATAGATCAATCGCTATTTCGGCGGGTCGGTGTATGAAAGAGCGAGCGTGCGTTTTTCTGATATTTTACCTTTAACGTGTAAACGGTAATGAGAGCTTGGTTCTATGTTGGTCAAAGCGAGTACAGAAAACAAACTTGTTGAGGAGCAGGAGGTGAAGGTCATTTGAGCTTATTGGAAGGCATTGATCTGACTTGACAACAAGTGCAATGGAAAAAATGACCAAGACGCTTGAAGGTGAAATAATCTGACCATCGTGGTGGCAGGGGAGTGTGAAAGGCATGCACACACATTTGTGAAACCACATGTAGGCTAAACCAGTGACATCCTGTCTTGCTTCGTACGTGACAAAATGCAAGTTCAGGTGAAATTTGATCTACCGCAGGTGTTCACCTGGGACGTTAGCTGTCCACGTGCGCGATAACTGTTAACAAGTCACATCCTGTTTTGCTTCGTACGTGACAAAATGCAAGTTGACGTGAAATTTGATCTGCCTCAGGTGTTCACCTTGGACGTTAGCTGTCCACGTGCACGATAAGAGATTGTTCAAAGCGTGGGAAAAAAAGATTATACATGCAACGTAGCATATATATAGACATGTCGTTATCATTTCCACACTCACTTAGGTGACTACCTTTGAACACACTGCCTTGCAAGAAACCCCTGGTCTTGTTTATCAGTTTTGGTGTTGGTGGAAAATACTTAACCTTGTTGTGGGGTAGGTATATATTTATTTATATATTTATTGATTTTTATATAAATACATGCAATTATTTATTGATTAGGTAATTAATGATTTTTATTTATTTATTTGTTTGCAGATAACGTGTATAGCCTACCTGTCGTGTGTCTGTGGGAAATATATATTAAAGAAAGAGAAAGACAGACCGATAGAAGAGGAAACCATTTCCACACTAGCCCACGAGACGGGAATATAGCAAAGCATTACACGTGAAGGTGAGATTTGTTTTATTATATAATATAACCTGTTTGATTTTGTTTTTGTTTATGAAATGCATAAACTATATGGAATGGATATACTTATGGTGGTTTATTTTATTTCTTTTTAGATATTTGGAGAAAAAAAAGGGTTCACTGCTGTAGCAAATACAGTTGAAAACCAAGTGGCTTTAGAGTGGAACCCTTGTCAAGCAGTCTACAGCTGAAAACTCAGGTGAGAGTGTTCTTTCAAAATAATGTCTTTTACTGCTGCGGATAGGTTAACTTGGGAGCCCCTTGAGTCTTGTTTCAAATCACGTGTGTGCTCTGGCCGCGTGGTCAATGTTAGAAAAAGTTTGATTCCCAAAGAATTTTTACAATCTTGTTTTGAAATTTTTAAAATTGAAATTTGTACAGCACAAAGGTTGCATACGGCTTTAAAAGTGAATACAGAACTGGTGTGCGATTTCATATATAAAAAGAAGGACGTGGAGCATAAAGAGACATTTTATATTTGCAGTAAAATGCAAGAGCTATTCATAGCCCATAATTTGGAACAGTGGTATGAAACCCACGTGGTGAATCCCTTGCTATCAAAATTTGATAAACGGCAACAAGGACCGAGTGGCCTTGCCTTAGACAAAATTCATCATCTACAAATCAACATTTGTCAATTCAACCCGTTGAATGCTGGGTCTAGCTATATTAAAACACCACTAGCCATAGCTTCGAAAAAGGCTGTGGT
Organism: Meconema thalassinum; assembly: GCA_946902985.2. Lineage (NCBI taxonomy): Eukaryota > Metazoa > Arthropoda > Insecta > Orthoptera > Tettigoniidae > Meconema > Meconema thalassinum. Next base: position 489,976,645 of record OX336388.2, on the reverse strand, counting down.
GAATATTAAGAATCGTGACAATGATTGCTTTCTGTGGGCTGTGGCTGCGTATTTGCAGCCGGTACAATATGATGGTTGTTGGCCGGGAAAGTACAAGGCCAAGTTTGATGAATTAAAACAAACTTTAAATTTAACTCGAGTATCGTTCCCTATGGACTTAACCGAGATCCATAGGTTTGAACAAGATAACCAAGACTTTTCGTTCATGGTCTATGGCCTTAATGGTGATGAGATTGTGGGTCCTCTTTATGCCACAAAAGAACCGAAACGACACCATATTCATCTTTTATATCTATCTGAGGGGGAGGTGAATCACTATTGCCTCATTAAAAGCTTAAGTAGATTGCTAAGCAGTCAAATGTCTAAACATAAACCTAAGAAACATATTTGTGACCGTTGTCTGCAATATTTTACCACTCCTACGCTTTTGGAACGTCATAGGGTAGATTGTGTTACTCAGGAAGCGGTGAGATTGATATTGCCACAAGGGGACAAGGCTGTGTTAAAGTTTAAGGACATTCATAAGCGTGACACTGTTCCCTATGTGGTGTATGCAGATTTCGAAGCTCTCACCACACCCATGGCGGGATGTGAGCCAGATCCCTCCATGAGCTCAACCACACCCATTCAAAAACATGAACCCTTTGCCATAGGATTTAATGTGATGTGTGCCTATGACCTCACACAATCCGTTTACAAATACCTCGAGGGGCCAGATTGTGCCAAATGGTTCTTGGATGAACTTATCAAGTTGGCTCATGATGTACAGGAAATACTGGACCACCCAGTACCCATGAGCCTATCTCTAGAACAGCAGCAGCAGTATGAGCATGCCATGACATGCCATATTTGTGAAAGGCCTATTTTAAGTGGAGAGGAAAAAGTCAGAGACCACTCACACTTTACAGGGGAGTTTCGTGGAGCTGCGCATAGTAAATGCAACTTGAACTTTCCAGCTCCTCGTTTCATCAGTGTCTTTTTCCACAATCTGGCGAATTATGACATTCAGTTTTTGATTCGTGAATTGGGCCATGTCAACAAGGGCTCGTTTACCATTATTCCTCAAAACCATGAGCGTTTTACAGCCCTGACATGGAGGTTGGGCGACTTTAGCATTCGATTTTTGGATTCCTTTAAGTTTATGGCGTCCTCGCTAGACAGCCTTGTGAATGGCTTGAATGAGGAGGAATTAAAAAATACTAGAATACATTTTAATGATCCAGAGCAATTTCAATTGTGCATTCGGAAAGGTATATTCCCGTATGATTTCTGCAACAGCTGGGACGTGTTAAAGCAAAGAAAACTCCCACCACAAGAGAAATTTTACTCGAAACTAACACGCAGTACCGTTTCCGATGAAGACTATGCACATGCATGTCAAGTTTGGCGAGTGTTTGGCATGAAGACGCTAAGTGAATATGCTTTGCATTACCTATAACTGGATGTATTGCTGCTCACTGATGTGTTTGAAAAATTCCGTAACTTGTGTCAACACATTTACGGTCTTGACCCGGCTCACTATTACACGAGTCCTGGACTCTCGTTTGATGCCGCTTTGAAATACACTCAAGTGGAATTGGATTTACTCACTGACGTAGACATGGTTCTATTTTTTGAAAAGGGCATTCGTGGCGGCTTTGTGTCACTTAACCAACGCCATGCCGAAGCGAACAATGTCTACATGCCTGATTATTCACCAGACAAACCAGAATCGTACTTAATGTACTATGACGTGAATAATTTGTACGGTTACGCCATGAGTCAGCCTTTTCCCTATGGGAAGTTTGCTTGGCTGACAGACAAACAAGTGTCAGAATTTGATGTGAACATGGCTAGCCAAGAAACAGGCCGTGGATATGTGCTAGAAGTGGATATTGAATATCCCTCATCCTTGTATGATGAACATGCCGATTTCCCATTCTGCCTTGAGCAAATGGTTCCCCCTGACAGTAAAGTGAAAATTGAAAAACTCATGGGCACACTTTACAACAAAAATCGGTATGTGGTACATATCCAAATGTTGGTGCAATGCCTCGCCCAAGGCTTGGTGTTAAAGAAAATCCACAGGGGTATTTCTTTTGCTCAAAAAGCATGGCTTGAGCCATACATGCGACTCAACACAGAGCACCGACAAATGGCAACACAGCAGTTTGAAATTAATTTTTTTAAATTAATGAACAACTGCATCTATGGCATGTCTATGGAGAATGTCCGCAAATACCGTGACATTAAATTAGTGAATGTCTGGGAGGGGCGGTGGGGTGCCCGGCGGTACATTGCCAAGCCAAATTTCAAATCGATCAAAATTATCGATGAGGATTTGGCTACTATTGAAATGAGTAAGACCAGCGTGACCATGGATAAGCCCATTTACTTGGGTCAAGTCATTTTAGACTTTTCTAAATCGGTCATGTATCGATTCCACTATGAGTTTGCGAAACGCCATTTTGAGAACGTCTCTCTTTTGTATATGGATACGGACTCATTCATTTACCACATTCGCCACTGCAACCCCTATGACGTCATGAGGCAGCATAGTGACTGGTTCGACACCTCTTGCTATAGCGTTGACAACGTGTTTCAGCTGCCCATAAAAAACAAGAAGAAAATGGGCGTTTTAAAAGATGAATGCGGTGATTCCATTATGACGGAATTCGTAGGTTTGGCCTCAAAAATGTATGCTTATCGCACACTCGACTCTAAGGAAGCCAAAAGAGCAAAAGGTGTAGGTAGGGCAGTGGTAAAATCGCTACGTGTTGATGACTATCTAGCGGTTTTACGCACTGGCAAGGCTATGTCTCATACACAGTGCAGGATACAATCCAGCAACCATCATTTGTATCTTGTGGAACAGAGAAAACGCACCCTAGCCTCCATGGATAACAAGCGTGTGTGGGCTGATGACCTGCTCACTAGCCTGCCCTGGGGTTATGATCGCAAGGAGGAGGAGGTGTGATTTCACTGTATAATCGTTTATGGGACATAGCTTTATGTAACTTGTAGATTTAGTATTTTGTAAATATTGGTTTCTGTCATTGTAAATAGTAGATTTTGTAAATAGTGGCAAACCACTTGGACCATTTGCTCTTTGAAAAGTTCTATGCAAACTTATTTTTAAAATTTTTTGATTGGTAAATAGTGTGATTCTTTTAACGCTGTACAAAGTTGAGTTTTTTTTGTAAATATGAAATAAGTAAGATTTCTAGTAGCTTTTTTTTTCTTTTTTTTGAAATTGTAAAATGGTAAACTAAAAAAAGTTCTTTTGGGATGAGTGTGCATGTCGAGAATGTGCTTTTGGGAATAAATAAAGTGGTTATGTTTGTTCCCAAAGACAGGTGTGAATGTATGAGTGGAGAGAGAAAACTGGTGTGTATGATTGACCAGAGCAAACACGGTGAGGTTGGGTGGGTGGGTGGGGAGGGGGGTAAATGGTCACTTATATACTCATTTTGTTTTAAATAGTTTAGTTTTTTCATTGAAATGTGGTAGACAATAGACATTATTTTTGTAAAAACAGTCCTACCTGCAGTAGTCGTAGACCTCGACGTTTCTCCAAACACCCATAAACTCACTGCAGCATCGTCATGGTCATGCACTTGCATCAACATCATTGTCAAATCTCAACTTTCGACATACACCAAAGGGAAAAATGTGAAAACAGCAAAATGGAAAATCCATGTTTCCATATCACCAAAAACGCAAAACTTAAAACGGACATTTTTAAAAACTGGAAATGGGCATGTGTGAAATTTGAAAATTCAAAAACTTCAAACAGACATTGTTTAAAATGTGTCATCAACAAACTGGAAAAATCCATCTCATCAAAATCGCAAAACTTGAAACGAACATTTTTAAAATCTGTAAATTGCAAAATGACAAATGGCAGTGTGTGGAATTCATCATGTGTGAAATGTGTAAAATGAAAAAATCAGCCATCAACATCACGATTTTTAAAAATAATAAAAACACAAATCATCGTGCTCTGGTATACCTTTGTTTTTTATTTCATAGTGAATTGACAGAAGAAAAATAGAATACAAACAAATCCCAATTCCTCACTCCTCAATTCCTCAATGTTTATGTCCATGCATCATCAACTTTCCTTTCATAGCACTCATGACAATTAGGGCTGCCATCCTTTCACCCACTGAGGCATCACTGGATGTGAAACGTTGTTTAGCTTTCTTCAATAACAATTTATCTGCCACATGTCTTAAACCAGGATGACTATGTCGATAAGAAAGGTCATGTTCCTTGCATGCTTGATCCAAAAGATTAATGGGTACATCACCACGTTGTAAACGTTTTTCGAGACGAGTTCCAGGGCCGCAAAAACGATAACCTGGAAGATGGATTTCGAAAGGTAAGTATTGAATCACTTTGTCAATGACGCCATTGCCAGTACAGGTCTGGCATATCCTTTTCCATCGATGGTAAAAAGGTTTGGTCTTCCTCCTCCTCTGTGGACGATGTTTGTGTTTGTTGTTGTTGCTTTTTCTCGCCATGACACTCGTGGAATGATTCAACAAAGTCTTTACATGGACTTTTATGACCGTGATACAGTTTCACTAGCTGGCAAGTCGCACACTGACGCATAGACGGTATTTTTGCCATGGCCACTTGCTTATGGTGATCGTAATCCGTACAGGGTTGCAATTCACTCAACACAGGGTCTTGAGTCCATGATTTTGGTACATGTTGCCAGATTTCTTTCACTGCGTTGGCGGCCACATAATAAATGAACGACTTGGGCAGCGCCAAGAGTTCCTCTTTGGTAAAACTGTCTAGTTTCTTTTTGCACACAAAGAACTTGCCGATGGCTTTGTCCGTAGCATTGCCTTTCTCCATGGTATCACGAGCTATAGATGTTTACACGTCGCTTGTAGAAATCTCACTGACGTCATTCATAGGTAAATCTTGAGTTATAATTTTGTTCAACAACTCCCAGCAGGCATGAGTGGTTAACCAATGAAAGAGATGCCACGCATGCGATAGGGCTGTATGGGTAATGTTGCCACAGGAACAAGTATCCATGAGCGTTTGCAGGGAGGGGCAGCCCAACTCCATGAGGTCGATACATTGGCAGTAAGACGCCAAAAATGGTTGCAACCATTGACGTTTTTCATTACCTTTCACAAATACCACATTGGCCGAGGACAAGTGTGCTTTCATAACCACATCCAAATATTTATAGGAAATGGTTCCCTGATTCCAGTCTAGTTGCCTATGATTTTCAATCCACTGGGTTTGTTTACGGTCTTTTTCACACAACAAATCAAAAGCATGGGGTGGTTTAAATAGCAAATGCGTAGCTTGTGATATCCAAAACGTGGTACAATCGATCACGGCCACTTGTTTAAATATAAATTTGTTGTCACCAATTTTAAACCCTTGGCAATCCACAATGAGTGTGCGCAACATGTTGACGCTTGTCTGGACCAAGTTCAACTGACGACTGACTGACGATCAGGTGTGATCATGGCATGGACTTACCTGCCATGCTAGTTCCAAAAAAGAAGGTTAGGGTAGGACAGAGGCAAAAGCAAAACAATAAGAATTTAAGAATTACATCATTTTATTATCATTACACGTCTTACAGGCCTTTGTCATTTTGGGATAAGGACGATAGCAACTGATACAACAATATAGTCTCTTGTGTTTGTAACGTCCATAACACCGATGATGTCCCAATGTCTCTAAACTAGGTGTTTTTGATGGTGAGCTGCTCACCGAAGCACCATGGATACCATACGGTCCACACGTATCGTAACTTGTATTTTTTTCATCACCCAGTGACACAAGTGAGGGATAGCTTGAATGACAGGGTATATTTCCCACTTCCATTCTACACAGGTAGGGGCAGGTGGGTGACCAGCGCTGATGTTCCTGCATGGGTTCATCGCCCTCCTGCCATTGGTCTATGATGATGGGACAAAAGGCACATTTCACTTCATCTCTTGTTTTTAAATAGTAGAATCCAGCGGCCGCCAAGGCTTGAGGGTTTATGAAAGGCACTGGCCACGTGGCAAAAGTCTTGAAACGTTGTTCCTCAGAGTTTAAATTCATGGATGTAACGTCTCTTGAGGCTTTAAAGCAAGACATGACTGAGCGACTTGACGTGGGTTGAGCTGTTATTTATACACTCGTCACTTGGTTGGACAGTGGATAATAGTTGACTTGTTTGTGATGAATAATTAAACAGTAGGCCGTCGTATTGGCTGGTACATTGTCATGCGTTTCAAAATCTAGTCGAATGTCGATATTGGATGGCTTGACAGACTCTTCCAGGTAAGAACAGTCAAAGACAATCAGTGGCGCTCTTGCCTTAAACGCTTGGGGTAGTAGCATGGGGCCGTTCTCTTTTTGATAATACGACCATCGAAATTTAGAAAACAAGTCGTACAGGGGGCCAAATTTATTTTTTGAAAAATCCAAATCCAGTCCTTCATAGGGAAACACAGCTCCGTTGAGGAAAAGACGTGCATTTCTCAATTGCAGGTGATCAAATTGCGTGGCATCTTTGGTTTGTTGATACTTGCGATTCGTTTGAAAACCCACGATCAGGTAGAGAGGTCTCTCTGTATAGCGAGCTGTTTTTACAGACCAACTGTGTGTGTTGGTGGTGGGCAATAGCGGATACTCATGGAGTGCCCAGCTTCTAAATTCCATGGGTAGCGGCATATCTCTCTTTACCATTTTGAGTATGTCCAGTTTTTTGCTATCTTCAAGGGTCACATGAGGCACTTTCCATAGCAAGCGTTGTAGTTGAATTTTTGAATCGATGGGGGCATTGTCGGCCCCCTTGAGTGCATTGTTATCACTCCTGTCTCTCACTAGATAAAGCACTTGCCTTGCGTTGACCACAATGCGTTTGTGATCTTCGGCAAAGCCTAGAATCAGTTTAAGAGGTAAATATCCAGTAAAGGTTCCATCGGTGTGTACCATCCAGTCATTGGTTGAGTCAGGGCACCAACCTGCCATGCAAAGTGTTTTACCTTCTTCCTCACTATAAGAGGGGTATAGTTTCATGACACTGGAAATACCCACATTTCGAGTGCTATCCACAACGATATCGTTAATGACATACCGCACTTCAGAAAACAGAAAGGCTAAACCATGGTTGGCCAACTTGGATGTGGTAGGTGTAGAGCCATCGGCTTTCGTGAGCCGACCTTCAATCTGAATGACACTTTCATGAGGTAGGGTGTAAATATCTTGGTTGTTGATAACAAATTGAATTTCATCATTGTTATTGAGTCCAGGTGTTTGAGCTTGATAGGAATGGAGATCAATTCTTACCACTCCTGGTTGCTCCTCGATGCGGTTCGCTATCTCTAGGATAGAATTCATCATGAGGGTTGACGTGGTAACCCAAATGCTGTAAAATCTGCTTGTTCTGAGATGTTAACGTGTATTCACGTGGCAAACAACTAACACCATTCCTAGACGGTGTTGTTGCTTTATACACAAACTTCATAGTGGCTTTAGCACCAACTTGTAAGTCACTGGTGTGGTAGAATCTAGATCAATGAGTTGTTGATCTCTATTGATCAGTCTTAATGTTATATTACTAATACTATCAACAGCCACAGAATGAAAAAGCACCACTGGAGGGTTTTCACGAATAATATAGCCATTGGGCGATGTCACAATAAAGTCATAAAGTGAATGCGATGGTTCCTGATTGGTGTACACTTGGCTAATAATATTACACGTCACCGACACATGATGGTCCTCAATGAATTTCACTTCATGGTCTGATTCATGTTTTTTGTTGGGCTCCAACACACGTGGTTTAAATCCTAGTAATGGGCCAATGGAATCGGGGTGTGTTTTAAAGTCAATGTTGAATGAGGAGAAAATACTGCAGCGATGAGTGTTGGTATTGCCTACAAGTTCAAACTTGTGCGTTCCGTCGAGAAATGACTTTAAACCATATTGATTGATCAACACCACATAAATGTGTTCATAAATATCATCGATCGTGTATCCACCAGAGTTCAGGGTGAGCACAGAATCATCATAGTAAAACTTGTTGTTCACATTTTCACGTATGTTGTATATTCGATTGTACGTTTCAAGAGAAACAAGTCCTAAACCATAGGGTTTTTCACTCAATTCGATAGGTGGGTAAAAGTCTAGGCTGACTTCAGGTCCACGTCCATGCACTGTAAACGTTTTACTTTCTGCCGACATACTGGTGGCGTTTTTGCTTATGCTGCGTCTTATATAAAAAAATTAAACACAAACGTCCACACTGTTGGCTGTTAAACGTTTGCTCTCGTTTCACATTATAATATATCTTGATCCTGTTTCCAAAATAGGTCACTAGTTCCATGGGCGGGGGCAAATTCCCAAAACTGTCAAAGTACCATACCGTGGATCCCTCTTTGACATAAGCTACATAATGCGTTCCTGGTCCTCGGTGATCATCCAAATTTACAACAGCACATTCCTGTTTCCAGGGTCGTGGGGGTAATTGGTTTCGCATAAACACACCTCGAAAATGAGAAAGCTTTAGTTGTTTAGCATAGCTTTCCACTTGTTGATGCGTCAGGGCATGTCTCGCTATGGCTGAGGTTATTTTTTTTTTTTTAAAATATTTCGAAATGGTGAAATCCCAAATCCTTGTTGATAAAAGGCTGGCTTTAAATTGGCATTTCTAGCCCCCATGGCAATCGCTTCCATCGTTTCATTGTGTCGCTGACTTTCTTTGAGTTGTTGCTTGCCCTGCTGCGCGGCTTTAATGGTTTTCGCCACTGCACTGGCACCGCCCAAAAGTGAACCCAGAGCAGCCAAACCAGCAAATAATGCACGTAAAAATCCAGCTCGTTTTGGGACGGGAATCACTCGCCCTTGGTTTGAAACCTGTCGCCGACGTTTTGGAATAACATGTCTCTGTGCTGCTCGAAGGGCTTTCCTTATGGTCAATACATTATTTTTTCTTTTTTTCTTTCGCAAGGGCTTGTCCTCGAATGTTGTAAGCCCAGGCTTTGCCAAGGACAAAGTCCTTTTTTTAGTCTTTCTCACTGCATACCTTTGTTTCACCATGATGATAATGACCCACAACCTTTCACAAGAAAGTTTAAATCACAACTAACGTCAGATGGTTATTTCATGGCTGTATATTCCAATTCCACATAAAGTGGGAAATCGTTTATGGTTTTTCCCGCTTGCTTTTCATCCCATGTCAACATGAGATGAAGAGATAATTCGTCCCCTGCATTGACCATTTCATGGTTATGGATCAACATCCTATGACCATTTATCTTTATTTGTAAATGGTTCTCATCAGGTATGGCATATTTGATGTGAATGGTTCCATCATAGTGTAATCGATAGTGGCTTAAACCCGAAGCAAGCACATAGGTCGAGTGCTGATCATGGACTAGCGGTAAATGGTTTCTCTCATTCAAAGGTTTTTCATTTGTCAGATACACTAAAAATACACATGGGATAAATTTATAAAGCCTTTTCATTTCATGGGTCACGTAACGCTTGGTACAGACATCGTCTTCGTCTTGTGGGTCTTCCACGTGAATAATCCGATGGTGATTAGCGCTATAGCCATTCACCATAAGCTGTGGCACTTTGTCATAAAACTCATACACTTTGTTATCCACATACCTTTTCGTAGTAACGTCTGTAGACACTTGAGGATGTTTTACATGGGTTAACCGCTTTCCCTTAAAGTCATAATCTCCCTGTTTTGTGCGTGGCACTACTGACGTATCCACATAGTGTTTATTAGCAGGATCTGTTTCTTGTTTAGGATCATGTATGGGGACAGGCCTACCTTTGGCCATCAACGCACGTCCAAAGACATCCATCGTCAACCTGTAGTACCAGTCTACTGTTTCTATGACAAGGCTCGGTGTCCTGTATATAGACAGCCTGCTAGCCTGTCTAAGCCTTAGTTGAAATGAAGATTATTAAGCAGCAAGAGTCATTCCCCGTGGGGGACATGGTTTCCCATCTCTGTCCCACATCACGTGAACAACGCCATGGTTCACTGTTTCCATCTTCCATTCGCTGCATCATTGTGGGGCCTTCCGGCTGTGGAAAGACTAATCTTTTGCTAAAGCTCATTACAGCGCCCAATGGTCTGCGTTTTCAAAATATTTATATTTTTGCAAAATCTCTCTACCAACCCCTCTACGTGTTTCTGGATCAAGTCATGTCTGGATTACAAAAAGAGAATATGGGTTATTTTACATATTCCATGCAAGAAAATGTGATTTCACCGGATGAGGTAAAGCCTGATTCACTCATGATTTTCGATGATGTATCCACTGAACGTCAAGGCATCATTCAAAGCTATTTCAGCATGGGTCGTCACAAACATATCGATTGCTTCTATCTTGGACAAACGTATTCAAAAATGTCCAAACAGTTGATTCGTGACAATGCCAATGTCATTGTTTTATTTCGCCAGGACGAGAGGAACAGTCGTCACATTTATAATGAACATGTGAATCCGGATATGACCTTTCAAATGTTTACAGAATTGTGTGCCAAGTGCTGGAACACTCAACGTCATGCCTGTTTAGTGATTGACAAACAAAGTGAACTCAACCAAGGACGGTATCGCTTAGGGTTTGATCATTTTATTGCTATTTAAGGCCCTGTCTCATTCCCCATCAAGTCATTTGTCAAGACACCATGGCGTTAGCAGAGAGTCAATTGAAAAAGCATATTATTAGAGCAAAAAATACTATTCGCCAAAAGTTTCGTCAATTGAAACAATCACGTGCAAATCATGCTTTGTTTATTCAGCAACATTTAGCACCTCCACTAAAAGCCATGTTGAAACCCTCTTTCAAGCCATCTGAAACGCTACCCACCGTTTCACAAGCCACGCAGACGCTGCACGAGGACCCTGAGGAAGAGGAAGAGGAACAGGAAGATTTGACTAGTGTTAGTGAAGTTGAGGATGAGGAGGAACAAGTGTTTACGCCTCAAAAAAAGGCCGCACCCCTTGCAGAGTTTTTGAGAAAAAAGAAATCCTTGGCCATGGTCGAAACACCTTGCCCTTCCAGAGCGTCTCCGTTTTCACAACTCTTGGCCACCCCTCAACATAAAGCTCAACTGAAAACCATTTTAATAAAATATTATGGATCAACATTGGAACCCTATTTCACCGATCTATTTATTGGAAACACAGATACCACGTATGGTGTTCGCTATGAGAATGATAGTTTTAAAATTGGCGATTCATCCATTAAATTTGCTCGTGCTAAAGCTGTCATTAAAAACATCAACTATAAATTAACGCCAGGACTGTTAAAGCTGCTCTTTTCTCGGACCCCCTCTTCCCATGATTATACGTCAGAGGATCTTGACAAATATAAATCCATTTTATTGGATACCCATGCCCACAAAAGACAGTATGATCCCACGCAACAAGTGAATGCCAATATATCTCAAAAATATAAAACCATCATTGCAAAAATGTTTCCCACCAGTCAAAGTACTCGTCGTAAAGCATCCGCTTCGGGAGTGACATTTAAACCATTAAAACCCCTTGTGGATGTTACCTACTGGCACAATCCCAATAAGCTCGTCCAGCGGCTACAGTTGTTGCATGCCTCACGTCAAGCTGGCCACACCGGTCACGATTGGGAAATTCAAGAAATTGAACAAGAACTTCGAAATGCCAAAATTATTGTTTAAGCCCTCACCCATTAAAATGGGTATTGCTCACGAGTTGCATCGCCCAGCTAGGCGTCATTATCCACGACTCAAGGTGATTTCATGAGGTGTGGATGAACTTTGGCAGGCTGACTTGGTTGAAATGATACCCTATGCTGGCGTTAACGACGGTGTACGCTATATGTTGACCGTCATTGATGTCTATTCCAAAATGGCCTTTGTTGAACCTGTGCGTCGCAAGTCTGGTCCACTAGTTACCAAGGCCTTTCAACATATTATTCAACACTCCCAACGTCAACCTCAGCTGCTACAAACTGACCAGGGGAAAGAATTTTTCAACAAGGATTTCTCCAGTTTTCTCAAATCTAAGGATATTCACCATTACACCACGTACAGCAATCTCAAAGCCAGTGTGGTCGAGCGGTTCAACCGAACATTGAAAACCCATATGTGGAAAGCGTTTACCGCTCAGGGCAGTTATCGCTGGTTGGACATGTTACCTGAGCTAGTGTCACGTTACAATGACACCAACCATAGAACGATTGGGACCAAGCCACGTCTCGTAACTAAAAATATTCAGCGATTGGATAAACTGTTTAACCCCATAAAAACAGCCGATCCTAAACGTCACCGACTGAACATTGGGGATTTTGTTCGTGTGAGCAAATTTAAGTCTGCCTTCAATAAGGGCTACACGCCTCAGTGGGGGACTGAACTATTTCGAATTCGTCGAGTCTACTTGGACACTCCAGTCACCTATTTACTCGAGGACCTCAACCATCAACCCATAAAAGGTAGATTTTATCTCCATGAACTTCAGAAAACAGCATTTCCTCAGCATTATCTTGTGGAAAAAGTGTTGAAACAAAAAGGAAATAAACTCTACGTCAAATGGTTAGGGTTTAACTCTACGTTTAATTCTTGGATCAATAAACTACATGTTGTGTGAACCTGTGTACTTTTTATTTATTCACACATGTTGTACACCACCTATAGCTCTATGTGTACAGTCTTCAGCTCCACATATTTCTTTCTCTTTCCACTTGTGTTCTCTCTTACATTACCCCTCCCCCTTTCCCCCCTCCACATCCCACCACTGCTGTTCGCAGCTCTTGCCTATCTATTGGTTGTGACATCATTCCCACAAGTTGCATCATACTTTTTACTGATTCAGCGATTCCCACGCTTTGACCATTCTGTTATCAGGCACGTGGACAGCTAACGTCCCAGGCGAACACCTGTGGCGAATCAAATTTCACATGAACTTGCATTTTGTCACGTACGAAGCAAAACATGATGTGACTTGTTAACAGTTATCGCACACGTGGACAGCTAACGTCCCAGGTGAACACCTGCGGTAGATCAAATTTCACCTGAACTTGCATTTTGTCACGTACGAAGCAAGACAGGATGTCACTGGTTTAGCCTACATGTGGTTTCACAAATGTGTGTGCATGCCTTTCACACTCCCCTGCCACCACGATGGTCAGATTATTTCACCTTCAAGCGTCTTGGTCATTTTTTCCATTGCACTTGTTGTCAAGTCAGATCAATGCCTTCCAATAAGCTCAAATGACCTTCACCTCCTGCTCCTCAACAAGTTTGTTTTCTGTACTCGCTTTGACCAACATAGAACCAAGCTCTCATTACCGTTTACACGTTAAAGGTAAAATATCAGAAAAACGCACGCTCGCTCTTTCATACACCGACCCGCCGAAATAGCGATTGATCTATTGAACACAGCCACCATGGTCAGCGATAGGTTCGTTGAAACACACACCCAGCCGTATCGTCTCTCTCAACCACCACGCTTCATGAACATTATAAACAGGTAAAGAAAAGGAAAACGTTTTTTCAACATGTATGGCGTTAGGCCCTTTGTGAATTATTTTTTTGAAAAAAAAATATCTACCACATTTGAAAGGGGGCGTTAGCCCGAGTCCTAGGACACCTCGTACACGTCTTTAGCGTTATTGGTTCGTGAGATATCGGCAAAAATCACAAAAAACACGTGTTTACCCCAAAATCACGTTTCCCAATTTTTTTAAAATTATAACGAGCGGTCCATAGCAAAGAGGACATCACCCCGAGTCCTTGGACCCGTCGTACACGCCTCTAGCATGATTGGTTCGCGAGATATAGCAAAATCACAAAAAACACGTGTTTACCCCAAAATCGAGTTTCCAAATTTTTTTAAAAATATAACGAGTGGTCCATAGCAAAGAGGACGTCACCCCGAGTCCTTGGACCCGTCGTACATGCCTCTAGCATACTTGGTTCGCGAAATATAGCAAAAAGTTTAAAATCACGTTTTTCCCCAAAAAAACCGTGTTTCCAGCATTTCACCTTTTCGACACCTACATTCCCGTAAAGAGCACGACGAGACGAAAAAAACGAATCCAAGCACGCCCTCCTAGCATGGCTCCTTCCATTCCAAGGTCGCAGGGTCTCACAACTTCCTAAGTGGAGCAGCTTTCCCCTCATCCCACTACTTACAAAACACATTTTTTTTCTCTAGAGACTTGAAATTTATTTTGGGGGTAGAGGGGGTAGGGACCATTGATTTACGTTAAACAATTTTTTTGTAGAGTTCTTAGTTTCCAAAATATAGGATTTTCAAAATTCGAGTGTTTTCAAAAAAACATAAAAAATAAAAAAGTTTTATTACAGAAAATAAAGGTCATAAAGACCATTCGTTTGAGCCATGGCACAACGTTCTATCCTGTTTGGTTTTCAAGCTATAGCCTATTTGCGAAAACGAAAAATTTTAAAATTTTTTTGAAAAATATAATACATGGTCCATAGGAAAGAGGGCATCAACCCGAGTCCAACGACACCTCATTTGTCAAAATCGGACCATGGGTTCACGAGATATTGGCTTGGACTCACGCGGCGGCCATGACACTCGTTAGAACACCCACTACCCCCCTACTAACCCCCACTTTTCACCCCTTTCACTCATAATATACACCACATCGAAAAAACATTAGACATGTGTCAGCTTATTTTTAAAGATTAGTTTATATGCCAAGTATCACATCCTCAAATGAAACCACTCGTGAATATTGTTATTCAATAAAATGTACGTTTATCCCCTTAACACCCCTTTAGAACCTGAATATCCAAAAATCTTTCCTTAGTGGACGTTTTCGACATACAGCAAACATATCCCCAAAATTTCATGTTTCTAACTTCAATAATTTTGGCTGGGCGATGGTGAGTGAGTGAGTCAGTCAGGACATTTTCTTTCATTTATTTTTGAAAATTTCACCCGTCCCCATGAACCTCTTAAATGGGATTTATGAAAAAAAAAAGTCCTCTCGGCACGCCGGAAGGCGGAGGTAGATTTCACCGGACAAACTTGGGGATAGGCGAAAATAGGCAGAATATGCAGATTTTCGTAGAAGGATCAGACCTCATTTAATGCGAGAAAGTATTTTATAATTGGAGCTTAATTAACTTTGTTTTTCGTCATTTTATGCTTATTTTAAACATTTTATTGTCTTATGGGAACGGTAACCTTCTTGTCATTTGGGGTCCATTTTTATACTTGTGGTCACACTGTCCTTATGCTAGGTTTCGACACTGATGTGCAACTATGTAACGGTCTGTTACTTCTTCACGCAAAATTATATCTACCGCAGATATTTTGGTTGGTTCCTCAGTTTAGGGGCTGCGACAACGCGGTCATGTAACCCCGTGTACTTTGGGATGGCTGTATTAGTCTGTAATTCAGGTAAGGACTGCAGACGGTCAATTTCAAGCAGTAGTTACTAATGTTGCTACCAGGTACTACCGTCAACGACACCTAGCTGTGAACTTGGCTACTAGATGCCACCGCAACCAGCAACTCGCAACGAACGTTGGAACTTCCCCTCCAAAGGAAAGCATACTGAGGGATTTTTGGCGCTCTTAGAAAATCCGACGACTTCGGCCGGCTTTGAACTCGCGACCTTGGGCATAAACATTCAGCATGCTACCAGTTACGTCACCGAAGCCGCTTCACACTTAGATGGAAATCTGAATCTGATCTCGTGCAAGTGCGTTATCTTGGCAACGTCTGATGGCTCATCCCTCATCAATTTAGTAGTGTTGCCATGGCAACCACTGATAGGTCTTGGCATTTTCTTATAATTCCGAAATTATTTTTCTCATCCCTTGGCATAATGGTGGGTTATATCAAAAATTCTTTCAGACAAAAGTTTTAGGTAATTATTATGGGAATATTGTCCATTTTGTACGGTTTTGATATTGTGCCTATTAAGAGAGATATGATTAATGTTTCCCGAAAAACCCACTTTTTCCCACCCCTTTGGTCAATGATTGGTGCTATAAAAAAAACTCTTCAAACATACATTTTTGGGCTTTATCCGACACATAGTATGAATGTTGAACGGATTCGATATTTCACATATTAAGAGAGTTATAGCAATATTTCACTTTTTCGAAAAAAAAGCCCCCCATTTTCACCCCCCAACGACCGATTTAGCCCAGTAACGAACTCGACCGAGATTTTATAGGTATACGTATTCGGTAAAAAATTCAAAGTGATTGGTACAAAATTACGACAGTTATCGTGTCCACAATAAACTGATATACATATACATACATAAATTATATATAACTTTTGAACTGACGGTGGTTTTGGGGCCTGGGGATGTGAAACGCGAAGATATGTCGAAATTTTCCGGAAGTCGAAACATGGTACCCATTGCAATAGTTAGCTTTCTAACGAAATCTACCTCTGGTTGGTTCCTCAGTTTAGGGGCTGCGACAACGCGGTCATCTAACCCCGTGTACTTTGGGTGAGTGTAGAATCAGTCTGATACACGGTGTGAATTGTAATGGCTGTATTAGTCTTAATTCATGTAAGTACTGCAGACGGTCAATTTCAAGCAGTAGTTCCTAATGTTGCTACCAGGTACAACCGTCAACGACACCTAGCTGTGAACTTGGCTACTAGATGCCACCCCAACCATCAACTCGCAACGAACGTTGGAACTTCCCCTCCAAAGGAAAGCATACTGAGGGATTCTAGTGCTCTTAGAAAATCCGACGACTTCGGCCGGCTTTGAAACCGCGACATTGGGCATAGACATTCAGCATGCTACCAGTTACGTCACCGAAGCCGCTTCCCACTTTATCAGGCGGCTTTGGTGGCGTAGTCGGTAACATGCTGAGCTTCTATGCCCAAGATACCGGGTTCAAAGCCGTCGGATTTTTTAAGAGCGTTAAATATCCCTCAGTATGCCTTCCTTCGGAGGGGAAGTAAAGCCGGCGGTCCCATGTCATAGATTTATGGCATGTTAAAGATCCTTCCACTAATTGCACCTGTGTGAAGCTAAATTGGATAGGTTAAGAATGTATACAACGCTCTAAGGTTTCTATGTTCGTTGCCAAGAGCCGACTGCGGCGGCGTCTAGTAGCTCAGTTCTGAACTTGGCCTCGTAGTCGTTGACAGTGGCGCTTGGCGGCAAAAGTAGGAACTATCTGAAAAATTGTTAGTTGCAGTACTTAAATTAACAAACAGATAACACACACTAATACAGTCATCACAATTAACACCGGTTATCAGACAGATTCTACACACACCCAAAGTACACGGGGCTACATGACCGCGTTGTCGCAGCCCCTAAACTTAAGAACCAACCAACCACTTAATCAGATGGAAATACTGAATCTGATCTCGTGCAAGTGCGTTGTCATGGCAACGTCTGATGGTCCATGCCTCATCAATTTAGTAGTGTTGCCATGGCAACCACTGATAGCTCTTGGCATTTTCTTATAATTCCGAAATCATTTTTCTCGTCCCTTGGCGTAATGGTGGGTCATATCAAAAATTCTTTCAGACAAAAGTTTTAGGTAATTATTAGGGGAATATTGTCCATTTTGTACGGTTTTGATATTGTGCCTATTAAGAGAGATATGATTAATGTTTCCCGAAAAACCCACTTTTTTCCACCCCTTTGGTCAATGGTTGGTGCTATCAAAAATCTTATTTGACATAAATTTTTGGCACTTATCCGACACATATTATGAACTTTGAATGGATTCGATATTGCACGTATTAAGAGAGTTATAGCGAAATTTCACTTTTTCGAAAAAAGCCCCCCATTTTCACCCCCTTCGACCGATTTAGCCCAGTAACGAACTCGACCGAGATTTTATAGGTATACATCTTCGGTAAAAAATTCGAAGTAATTGGTGCAAAATTACGGCAGTTATCGTGTCCACAAGAAACTGATATACATATATATATATACATATATATATATATACATAAATTATATATAAACTTTTGAACTGACGGTGGTTTTGGGGTCTGGGGGATGTGAAACGCGAAGATATGTCGAAATTTTCCGGAAGTCGAAACATGGGACCCATTGCAATAGTTAGCTTTCTAATGAAATCTACCTAAAACGGTCGAACACCTATTTACTTGTTTTTAAGTGGATTTTCCCGCTGAATTTCAAACTTCTCGCTTATGTCGTTTATGAGATACACGCTCCGTTAAGAATTCTTCAACCCCAATTTTCACCCCTTTCACCTCATAATATACATCATATCGATAAACCCTTAGACATATGTCTGCTTATCTTTACTGATTAATTTATATGCCGAATATCACATCCCCAAATGAAACAACTCGTGAGATATTGTTAATCAATGAAATGCAAGTTTAACCCCCTTAACACCCCTTCAGAACATGAATATCCATAAATTCATCCTTTGTGGACGTTTTCGACATACAACGAACATATCCCCAAAATTTCAAGTTTCTAACTGCAATATGTTTGGCTGGGGGATGATGAGTGAATATCCAAAAATCCTTCCTTAGTGGACTTCTTTCACCTGAATTTCACCCATCCCCATGGGCCCCTTAAATTGGATTTATGAAAAAACGGTCGACCACCAATTAACTTATTTCCAAGCTGATTTTCCCCCCTGAGTTTCATACATTATGCCTCTGTCTTTTAAGAGATACTTGCTCCGTTAGGAATCCTTCAACCCCCACTATTCACACATACACCTCATAATATACACTACATCGAAAAACCCTCAGACATGTGTCTTCTTATTCTTAATGATGAGTTAATATGCCGAGTATCGCATCCCCCCAAGGAAACCAATCGGGAGATATTGTTATTCAATTAAATGCAGATCTACCCCTTAACACCCCTTTAGAACCTGAATATCCAAAAATCCTTCCTTAGTGGACGTTTTCGACATACAACGACCATAACCCCAACATTTCATGTTTCTAACTTCAATAATTTCAGCTGGGCGATGATGAGTGAGTGAGTAAGTCAGGACATATTCTTTCATTTATTTTTCAGAATTTCACCCCTCTCATGAACCCCTTAAATTGGATTTATGAAAGAAAAACGGGCGAACACCTATTTACTTATTTTTAAGCTGTTCTTCCCCCCTGAGTTTGATGAGTGAGTGATATAATCAGTTAGAACACTTTCTTTCCTGTGTTTTTTCCCCCAGAATTACATCCCTCTCCAAGGGCCCCTTAAATTGGATTTATGAAAAAAAACGGTCGAACACCTATTTACTTATATTTTAAGCTGTTTTTTTTCCACTGAATTTCAAAATTCTCGCCTATGTCGTTTAAGAGATACACGCTCCGTTAAGAATCCTTCAACCCCCAATTTTCACCCCTTTCACCTCATAATATACACCACACCAATAAACCCTTAGACACATGTCTGCTTATTTTTAGCCTATTTTCAATTTTGAAAAAATAGGCTTATGAGATCACCTTTTGTCCGCGCGTGTGTGTGTGTGTGTGCGTGTGTGTGTGTGTGTGTCCCCTAATAAAATCTAAACGGCTGGAGCGATTTCGTTAAAACTCGGTAAGTTCATAGCACTATTCCCGGCGACCTCGACCGTGCCCTTCAAATTTTGTTCTGTCTCACCAATCTAACATGGCGGCTGTGCGAAATATTTCACTAGCATTCAATATCTCCGAAACTATTACCGATATCGCCCTGAAATTTTGTACGGTGATAAAGGGCAATACTGGAAGTTCACCTATGAGACTTTCAAAAACCTGGTGACTACAAAACCAACATGGCGGTCAAGCGAAGTTGAGACTTTTAAATAGACTTTTCTCGCAATTTAACTATCCAAACGTAATGAAACTTGGTACAGCAAATGTTTATACACATTGTAATGCACTGTAGTCTAATTTAGTTCAATTGTTTACATGACCTCAAAATGGCGGCTGTGCGAAATATTTCACTGACATTCTATATCTCCGAAACTATTACAGATATCACCCTGAAATTTTGTAGGGTGATAAATGATACTGATTCAAGTTTACCTATGTATATTTCATAAACCTGTCAATTACAAAACGAACATGGCGACCAAACGAATTTGAAATATTTTAATAGACTTTTCTCGTGATTTAACTCTCTGAGCGCAGTGAAATGTGGTACAGTAAATGATTTTGCAGATTGTAATGCACTACCATCTAATTTAATTCAATTGTTTACAAAACCTCAAGATGGCGGCTGTGCGAAATTTTAAAATTAAGTTTTTATTTCTTGTGTCGTAATCATGCGATCGAAGTGAAAGTTTGAATAATGAACCTAGGCAATAATTGTCCTTGAATGGTAGATAACTCTATGGCCTATATATATAACAATCCTAAATGGCGAGCTTCCGAAATATTTAACGGTTCTCAATATCTATGAATCTTTTACAGCAACCAATCTGATTTTTTTTATGTTCATAGAGACTATGAAGATATGTCCACCTATAGGAATTTCGGTTACCTGGTGAGCACAAATCCAACATGGCGGCGACGCGAATTATCAATATTTAAATGGACGTTTCTCGCGAATTAGCTATCCGAGTGCCGTGAAACGTTGCACGTTAAATGTTTATAAAATGTTGATCCACTGGCATCTAATTTATTTCAATTGTTTGCATAATCACAAGATGGCTGTTGTGCGTAATTTTAAAATCTCGTTTTTACTTCTTGTGTTCTAATCATGCGATTGAAGTTTGTATTCCACATGTACACAATAATCTTAATGTAATAGTACAAAATTAAAAATCCAACCTGGCGACCATCTGAAATATTTAGACGGTTCTCAATATCCACGAATCTGTTATAGCAATTAAACTGAAATTTTGTATGTTGATAGAGGCAATTAACATGAGCAGGATATATGAAAATAGGCTGTATAGTTCTTCACGGAACTACTTGTTAATATTTAGTTTATATGCCGAATATCATATCCCCAAAGAAACAACTCGTGAGATATTGTTAATCAATGAAATGCACGTATACCCCCTTAACACCTCTTAAGAACCCGAATAAACAAAAATCCTTCATTAGTTGACGTTTGCGACATAGAGCGAAAATATTCCCAAAATTTAATATTTCCTACTACAATAGTTTTCGCTGGGCGATGATGAGTGAGTGAGTCAGTCAGGTCATTTTCTTTCAATTATTTTTACCAGAATTTTACGCCCTCCCCATGCGCCACTTAAATTGAATTTATGAAGAAACGCTCGATCACCTATTAACTTATATTTAAAGCTGTCGTTTTCCACTGAGTTTGATGAGTGAGTTAGTCAGTCAGTCAGTCAGGACACTTTCTCTCCTTTTTTTTCTAGAATTTCACCCCACCCCCATTGGCCCCTTAGATTGAATTTATGAAAAAAAAAAACGTTCGAACACCGATTTACTTATTTTTAAGCTGTTTTTTTTTCGCTGAGTTTCAAACTTCTCGCGTATGTTGTTTAGGAGATACACGCTCCGTTAGGAACCCTTCAACCCCCACTTTTCACCCCTTTTACCTTATAATATACACCACATCGAAAAACCCTTAGACACATGTCTGCTTATGTTTCATGATTAGTTTATACGCCGAGTATCACATCCACAAATGAAACCACTCGTGAGATATTGTTATTCAATAAAATGCAGGTTTAACCCCCTTAAGACACCTTTAGAACCTGAATATCCGAAAATCCTCCCTTAGTGTACGGTTTTGACATACAACGAACATATCTCAAAAATGTCATGTTTCTAACTTCAATAATTTTGGCTGGACGATGATGAGTGAGTGAGTGAGTCAGGACATTTTCTTTCATTTTCTTTTCCAGAATTTGACCCCTCACCATGAACCCCTTAAATTTGATTTATGAAAAATAATCTGTCGAACACTTATTTACTTATTTTTAAGCAGTTTTCTCTCCCTGAGTTTCAAGAGTGAGTGGGTCAGTCAATCAGTTAGGACACTTTCTTTCCAGTCCCCCCCCCCTCCCCCCCAGAATATGACCCTCCCCGTGGGCCCCTTAAATTGAATTTATGAAAAAAAAACCGATCGAACATCTATTTACTTATCTTTTAAGCTGACTTTTTCCGCTGAGTTTCAAACTCCTCGCCCATGTCGTTTAAGAGATACACGCTCCATTAGGAATACTTCAACCCCCACTTTTCACCCCTTTCACCTCATAATATACACCACATCGAAAAACCCTCAGACACATGTCTTCATATTTTTAGCCTATTTTCAATTTTGAAAAAAAAATAGGCTTATGAGATCTCCTTTTGTCCGTGTGTGTGTGTGTGTGTGTGTGTGAGGTGTGTGTGTCCCTAATAAATTCTAAACGGCTGGAGCGATTTCAATGAAACTCGGTAAATTCATAGCACTATTCCTGGTGACCCTGACCGTGCCCTTCAAATTTTGTTACGTCTCACCAATCCAACATGGCGGCTGTGCGAAATATTTCACCAGCATTCAATATCTCCGAAACTATTATCGATATCACCCTGGAATTTTTTACGGTGATAAAGGGAACTACTAGAAGTTCACAGATGTGACTCTTGAAAAACTGGTAATTACAAAACCAACATAGCGGCCAAGCGAAGTTGCGACTTTTAAATAGACGTTTCTCGCGATTTAACCAACCAAACGCAATAACATTTGGTACAGTATATGTTTATACACTTTGTAATGCACCGACATCTAACTTTGTTCAATTGTTTACATAACCACAAGATGGCGGCTGTGCGAAATATTTCACCGGCATTCTATATCTCTGATACTATTAGCGGTATCACCCTGAAATTTTGTACGAAGATAAAGGGAACTGCTGTAAGTCCACTTATAAGATTTTCAAAAACTGGTTAACTAGAAAACGAACATGTCGGCCAAGCGAATTTGAAAATTTAAATGGACCTTTCTCGCGATTCAATGTTCCGAACGCATTGAAACTTGGTACAGGAAATGTTTATATATGTTGTAATGCACTGGTATCTAATTTAGTTCAATTGTTTACATAACCTCAAGATGGCGGCAGTGCGAATTTTAAAATTAAGTTTTTATTTCTTGTGTCGTAATTATGCGATCGAGGTGGAAGTTTGAAGAATGAACCTACGCAATAATTTTCCTTTAATGGTACATGACTCTATGGCCTATTCATTTAACAATGCAAAATGGCGACCATCCGAAATATTTAGACGGCTATGAATATCTACGAATCTATTACAGCAATCAAACTGAATATTTTTATTTTTATAGGGGCTATAGTCATAAGTTTACCTATAGGACTTTCAATAACCTGGTGATCACAAATCCAACATGGCGGCGACGCGAACTATAAATATTCACATGGACATTTATCGCAATTTAACCATCCGAGTGCAGTGAAAATTGGTACAGTAAATCCTTATATGAATGTTAATCCACTGGCATCTAATTTATTTCAATTGTTTCCATAACCACAAGATGGCAGCTGTGCGAAATTTTAAAATCTAGTTTTTACTTCTTGTGTCCTAATCATGCGATTGAAGTTCGAATGCTACACGTAAACAATAATCTTCATGTAACAGTACATAAATCTAGGACCTGCATTAATAAAGTCCAACATGGCGACCATCCGAAGTATTTAGTCAGTTCTCAATATCTACGAATCAATTACAGCAATCAAACTGAAATGTTGTATGTTGATAGTGGCAATTAACATAAGTGGGATATATGTAAATAGGCTGTATAGTTCTTCATGGAACAACTTGTTAATGATGTGTTTATATGCCGAGTATCACATCCCCCAATGAAACCAATCGGGAGTTATTGTTATTCAATGAAATGCATGTTTAACCCCCTTAAGACCCCTTGAATATCCGAAAATCCTCCCTTAGTGGACGGTTTTGACATACAATTATCATATTCCCCAAAATGTCATGTGTCTAACTTCAATAATTTTGGCTGGGCGATGGTGAGTGAGTCAGGACTTCTTCTCTCAATTTCCTTTTTTCAGAATTTCACCCCTCCCCATGAATGCTTAAATTGGGTTTATGAAAAGAGCATTCAAACACCTATTTACTTATATTTCAGCAGATTTTTCCCCTGAGTTTGATGAGTGAGTCTGTCAGTCAATCAGTTAGGACAGTTTCTTTCCTGTTTCCCCCCCCCCCCCTGAATTTCACCCCGACCTATGGGCCCCTTAAATTGGATTTATGAAAAAACGGTCAAACACCTATTTACTTATTTTTAAGCTGATTTTTTCCCGCTGAGTTTCAAACTCCTCGCCTATGTCGTTTAAAAGATACACACTCCGTTAGGAATCCTTCAACCCCCACTTTTCACCCCTTTAACTTCATAATATACACCACATCGAAAAATCCTCAGACACGTGTCTTCTTATTTTTAATGACGAGTGTATATGCCGAGTATCACATCGCCCAATGAAACCAATCGGGAGATATTGTTATTCAAAGAAATGCAGGTCTACCCCCTTAACACCCCTTTAGAACCTGAATATCCAAAAATCCTTCCTTAGTGCGCGTTTTTGACTTTCCACGAACATATCCCCAAAATTTCATGTTTCTAACATTAATAGTTTTGGCTGGGCGATGATGAGTCAGTGAGTCATTAAGTCAGTCAGTCAGTCAGGACACTTGGTTTTATATAAGAGATAAGGATTAATAATGCTTTTCCTAGTTAATATGTTTTCATTTGTATACATTTTGGTGTAAATAATTTTAAGGTTATTGTTTCTACAACTGTATGATATTATTTCCAAGTTTTTTAATTTGAAAGGTTTTCACATACAGTACAGTACTTTATCTACAGAGCATGATGGGATCGCTCACTTGACATAACGCTAGTAAGATGGCAAACAGCTCGCGTATCTTGTGGGAAGAGTCGGTGGAGGACGCTTCCTCTAGTGTGTGATCCCAGTGCGCATCATCCTCTAGCAAGCCAAGTGCTTTACATGCCACTTGAAATGTTGGTTGAACTACCCCTGCCACGGTTTTGAGGTCAGTAAAAGACTGAGGGCCAGGGATTTTATGTAAAAAGAGGCGGAGTTAGTAGCTCTCGGCATTACCAGGGTGAACGGTGTAAACTCTGCCACTGCGTCCTGATCTTTTTTCACACCAGGATGGCCTGGGACTGGCTTTCCTTGTCCCCTTCTCCAGAACTTCTTACCTTTCCAAACGAAATAGGGGAACTTCACAATATAAAAGTGTTGAAGGAAATTTATCGGATCGGCATAGTTCGAAGAAAGCAAGAAGATTTGTGTTTGGAGAGCTGTTAAACTGGTCACGAACATCGTCTTCATTCGACTGGCATCTAATTCATTTATAGTACAGTATGCGACGAGCCTATAATGGCTATAATTAAGACACGAGTATTTTTATAAAACGAGCGTATGCGAGTTTTATAATTTCCATACGAGTGTCTTAATTACCATTATAGGCGAGTTGCATACGACTGTTTATGTTCGACGATAATTATAACTTTATTATATGTTTTAACATAAATATTCATAAATATCTGTTCAGTTGTAGCCTCCGCGGCTTAGGCGGCAGCACGCCGGCCTCTCACCGCTGGGTCCGTGGTTCAAATCCCGGTCACTCCATGTGAGATCTGTGCTGGACAAAACGGAGGCAGACAGGTTTTTCTCCGGGTACTCCGGTTTTCCCTGTCATAATTTCATTCCAGCAACACTCTCCTCTATCATTTCATTTCATCTGTCATTCATTTAATCATTGCCCCAGAGGAGTGTGTCAGGCCTCGGCAGCCGGCACAGTTCATATCCTCGCCGCTAGATGGGGGCTTCATTCATTCCATTCCTGACCCGGTCGGAGACTGGAAGCAGGCTGTGGATTTTCATTTTCATCTGTTCAGTCACTAGAATGTTGTGATCGGGTGCTGCGGTGAGTAGTATATCTCTGTTTCCCAAGCTCTCTAGACAACTGACGCATGCGCTCTGTGTGCTTCAATTCCATATGTTCAGATTGTGTATTCAGTAAAACTGTCACCGAAGTCGTTTCAATACAACGCGCTGTGTAGAAATTGGATTTGAAGATATTAAGGTACAGTGCTATTTCTTGCCTCATATTCACAAGTTTATTTACGCGAACATATGGACGGTGCTCTTTCGGTAATTAGGATATTTAGTTCTTCACGGAACTACTTGTTATCCACTACTTCGTAGATAGCTTTGAAGCCTTTTTTCAGTGTTGCCTTATTAGCCTACTTTCGATTTTTGCAAAAAACGAAAGTAGGCTTATGAGATCTACACAGGACCAAAAATTGTGTGTCTGCCTGTGTGTGTGTGTGTCTGTCTGTCTGTGTGAGTGTGTGTACTCTGAATGTCGGTCCCCCTATCAATTCGAACAATGTGAAACCGAATTGAACGAAATTTGTTACAGAGGTAGCACCAGCAAAGGACACCTCAGAGTCATATTTTATATCGCCGCCATCTTGACGAAAACGTAATGGCGTCCACCCAAATATTAAAAGCTTAAATCAAATTACGACCAACCTAATCATCTGATCTCTACCAAATTTTGCAACGCTATACTGTTACGTATAAAAAAAATCTTGTGACCAAACTACAAGGTCATCAGCCCAATACTTTGCGGATGGCGGCCATATATGTGTGGAAATCGATTCCCCCCATCAATTCAAACACGGTGAAACCGAATTGAACAAAATTTGGTACAGAGGTAGCACTAGGAAAGGGCACCTCAGTGTCATGTTTTATATTGCCACCATCTTGACGGAAACGTGATGGCGGCCACCCAAATGTTAAAAGCTTAAATCAAATTACGACCAACCTAATCATTTGATTTCTACCAAATTTTGCAACAACATATACTCATATGGAGAGCCTCTTCTCACTAAACTACAAGGTCATCAGATTAATAGTTTGTTGATGGCGGCCACGTATGTGTGCAAATCGATTCCTCCTATCAATTCAAACACGGTGAAACCGAATTGAACGAAGTTTGGTACAGAAGTAGCACTATCAAAGGGAACTTCAGTGTCATGTTTTATATCGCCGCCATCTTGATGAAAACGTAATGGCGGCCACCCAAATGTTAAGAGCTTTAATCAAATTACGACCAACCTAATGTTCTGATCTCTACCAACTTTTGCAACGTTATACCATTATGTATATAGAATATTTTGACCATACTACAAGGTCATCAACCCAATAATTTGCGGATGGCGGCCATGTATGTGTGCAAATCGATTCCCCCTATATTTTCAAACACGGCGAAACGAAATTGAACGAAATTTGGTACAGATGTAGCACTAGCAAAGGGCATCTCATATTCATGTTTTAATATCCGTATAGCACGTTGTATTTGAACAAGCTACTACAACCAACATTCAATTATACTCCTTGAAAAGGACAAAGCGTTATAACAATACCCATGCATTTAGGAGAAAGTAGGCTATATGTTCTTTACTGAACAGCTTGTTGATAATTGATATTACAACATTTCAGTCGGGCAACATAATATAATCCCAATCACTGAGACATAAGAAAAATTGATACAGGGTGTTTCTAAATTTCCATTACAGACTTTGAGGGCTTGTAGTGGGGACTAAGACGGTTAAGTTTTGTGTCCGGAAACGTATCGTCTTCTCACTACCCGAAGAAAACACCACAGCTCACTTTCAAATCTCCCGTATTTTCGGCGCCACTGACAAGAGCACGTGTGTCATTGAACGATCACCTGATGTCCCACATCGCCTACAGGTTTGTTGACATTCCATACCATTCAGTTGAGTGTGTAATCCGCACGATGGCGCACCATCTCTTCTTTCACTTGTGGTTCGAGATCATCTGCACGACCGATTTCGGCAACAGTGAATAGATCGTGGTGGTCCTATTGTTTGGCCTGCACATTCACCCGACTTGACACCGCTTGGCTACTACCTGTGGGGTCACATGAAAACCTTGATTTACGAGACCTCTGTGGAATCCGAGGAAGACCTACTGGCGCGGGTTATGGCTGTGGTGGGTGTTGGAAGACAAGGGATTGGTGATCGTGTGAATCAGAACATGGAACGGAGGTACCGTGTGTGTGTTTACGTCGGTGGTCGTCCCATCGAGCCCCACCTGTAATTGGACCTAGACGACAACAGAGGTGTACGTTTCACAAAACTCAAGATCCTAAACCAGAGGGAGTTAGGTGGTGTGGTTTGTACCAAAATCTTCCAAATCGTCTCAATAGTACAGGAAATATCTTGGATTTTTTTGAAAAGTCAACGGAAATATATTTATTTGTTTATAAAGTGCTATTAAACAAACAAACAGACGATAGCCCCTGGCAGAACTGTTGCGCGCACAGCCCGCATAGCACGACAGCCAGGCGGGTAGTCTGTACTCATGGGGCGCAAACAACCCATTGGAATATGCGAGATTTCTCGCATGGGTCCGCTAGAACAATAGAATCTTCTATGACCCGACATTGTACGACTCGGAGCACTGTTGTTCTTCAAAAATCTCTCTTGTTCGACCGGGGATTGAGTCCAAAATCTTAGGATAATAAAGTAGACACGTGCAAACATATTAATGATTTCTCCTTAACGACCTAGGATACTGTACTTCAATTTCAGAGTTTGGGGTGAGCGAATTTGACAGCTTCGATGGACTGAAAATCATGGCTGTCCAGATTAATAATTCTTCTCCAACTTCGATGCTACTTAGTCAGTCTCGAAGCCAACAAGGGCCAGATTTAGATGTAGGGTCCGCTTACAGGAAGCGCTAATTTTACCGCTCCATAATATCCGCTGTGTTATTATACTATGCTTGGACTTGGACCTAGGAGTGAGGAGCGGGCTGTCGCGACCTTAAGTTATGTACAAGTGGAAAATCATCACAAACCCCTACTATGATATCTGAGGTATGAGAGGATTTCTAATAATCGTCACTAGTCTGACTGAACTGTAGCCCTCAGAGCAGAATTACGTTTCTTGGCAGAATCGGGAATCGAACCAAGGACCTTCGAGACATGTCTCATTACGTACCCTTCAGCCACGGAAGGGGAGAAATGAATAATTCTCAGTACTCCTACCGTGATATGCAGGCGTACAGCGAGAGAATGCAGGTGTAATCCAATGTTAACACTCATGATGATTGGGAAGTCCCTACTTGCAAGACAAAGCCGTGTTTCGAATTCTGATCTGTTTGTGCGAGAACTCACGCTGGTCTGTAACAACACAATCAAATATAATTACAGCAGAGGATCAAGATTCCCATAGCCGTGGGAGTAACTTACGTGTTCGTCCTTGGGTAAAACACGTCTTACCGTGGTGGTGTAGCAAGCTTTGGGAGAGGCGTTGTGTAATATGAGTTCATCTGACGGGCACTGCGTAGTATAGCAGTTAATTCAGTATGCACACTTGAGTAGGTATATGCAGCATTGTAATAATAATAATAATAATATTAATAAAAATTACAAGTAATGAGTTCAAAGTTCATCTGCTATGGTTTTAGAAACGCTGGGATGTCATAATTTTGCCCTGAAAGAGTTATTTAATGTAGTGATAAATCTATCAACGCGAGGTCAGCGAATCACTTTTCAACATCCTTTGATACAATCGTACTTAGCTAGGGACGAACCTGCAAACATGTTTAGAAGGCCAGTATTTAACGAAGATTATCACACTAAATACAGCACATAGTGGCCATCTTGAAATGTCAAAATAAACTAATAAATCTCGGAAAGAACTATAATAACGAAATTAAGTATAAATTAGAACCTTTTAAGTCATTTGATATATCCAAAGCAAAAGAGCAGTGATTCCACACATTCAATATGGCGGCTAGGCGTACTGTTAAAATGTACACATTTAACTCTGGAAATAATTGCACGTTTAAGATGAAACTTGATAGAAGAGGAGTATTATATAAGAGGCCTCAATAGTTTTAGTACTATAGTACATTTATCACACTGAATATAGCATGCAGCGGTTATCCTGAAATTTCATCATTTAAATATTTTGAGTGCGTCCTTGGGTAAAAACGCCTTACCGTGGTGTTTTATAGCTACAATAACGAAAATCAGCGATAAGGTAGAAACTTATAGTCTATGTGGTATCGTATGTCCAAAGCAAAATAACATCGAGTCCATACATTCAAAATGAGGGCTGGGCGTATTATTAAAACGAATTAATAAATAATTTAGAATGTAATTGCGCAATTAAAACGAAACTTAGTAAGAAAGAAATACCATTTAAGAGACTTGGCTGGAATACGCAATAAGAAATACACACTCAATACAACGCGCGGTGGCCATCTTGAAAATATAGAACTTGACCTATATAATGATAATGAGCAACACAAAGTATTTTAAGGTAGAACCACGAAAATTAACAGTACTGTAGAACATTTTAAGTGGATTCCTATTACCAAGTCAAAAGAATAACGACTCTATAGATTCAGCGGGGGGCATTCTCAAAACTAGAATATTATTAAGTCACGATGAGAGGAGTACAATAGGATCCAATATGGCGGACGAAATCCTAAAAAAAATTGGTTTAACAAGCGAGAGGTGGTGTATTCTTGGAATACACGGTACGAGAGATTATAATTTTCAATGCTTTTGCATGTTCTTTCCTTCCTCTTTGTCAAACACCAACAGTGATCTTCTGTTTTCTCTTAGGGGTTCAGGTCGCTTATATCTTTTATGAGTTTGTTCCAGATATATATTCTATGACCCACCTAGCGTCATATAGCAGCGAATATCTGAAGCTCTTCAACTCTTCCTCGTGCAAGAGGAATTCCTTCTCCATCTGGCCACCAGATCCTGTTACCATCGCCAGCTATTTTCTCCTTGAGCAAGAGGACTACGTCTACTTCTTTACTCACCATGCTGCGCTAGTATCGCCTGTTATCAACTCTTTGAAGACCAGCTCAGCAAGAGAAGATCATTTTTTTGTTGTAACATTGGCAATGCTTATATGTTCTCCTTTTGTCTCCTACCCCCCACTCTTTTTCCCTACCTTGGACCCTCCGTGCTCCGTTGAGCAGGTCTCACTTCGCAATCGGCAGTTGACTCGGTCAGTTAACGCTCCTCTCGAGCTAGTCTCCTCAAACCAAGAGGCACACTCTCTTCTACGCCATGTTGGCAAGGTAGTTGTCATCTAAGGAACTTCGCCTTCAACATGAAATCAAGATAAGTACCATCTTAAAAGTTTTAACCTCATCTTCATGGTTTTAACTTCCCCGTGCTTTTAACGATACTTTTATAGACAGTGTGAAATTATTTATTTTGGGGCAAAAATCATTCTTCGTGGGATTTGCCATGTTGAGCTTTTGCTCGTATAAGCTAATCTTACTAAAAAGAGCTTTTCTTAAGCTATTCAAATGAGAAATCCTCTCACTACGTGGGATATTACCTAATACCCGCTGTCTATAATTCACCAAGCTAGTTCCTCCGTTGGATTTTCTCAACCCCATTTTTCTACTAAGGTCGTTCTGGAACCTTCTAGATTCGGTATTTCATCTACAAGTCCTGCCGTTGAAATTTTCACTCACTTGTGAGTATGCTATTTAAAATTGAAGAATCTCATTCCTGAATTAAAAGCTCAATAGCTAACTTTCTTCCACCGCTGGAACCGCTGGAATGTTCTATGGCACATTTAATTGTAACTCACAACTTTCTCAAGAAATAGACTCTCACCTATATAGTGCAATCAGTTATTTCCATAATTGCAATAATTTTCTTTCTCATAAACTTTAGTGTTTCTATAGTGAACTTTGCATCCATCTTTATAGACTACAGTGATAACCAGTGCTTGCTCCACGTTTCTACCGCGTCGCGATCGTCCGTTTACATTAAATACGGCCATGAACATTGATCCTATATCCCAATGATCTTTCCTCAACCTTCTACTAACAACCCATATTAATAAAATTGTAACTTTTCTATAAGGTGTCACTCACGAAGTGCCCTTCCAACTTTGCTAGTTTAACATTAATTAAATTCTGTATAATTACGTGTGTGACACACGATTCAAATTCACATTGTTCCTTTCCTATAATCAGGGAAAACAATTCTTTAAACTCTTGAGCGAGTCATGTTCAGGTTTCACGAAATGGAAACTGTCCCATTTGGCTAGTGATTCCTACTCAAACTTGGGAAGTCTAGAACCTTCCTTTTAACTTTCTTCAGGTTTCACAGTAAGTGACCTGCCCTTATTTGCATAATAACCAACGTTAATTCTGTATAAATATAAGAAGTTGTAGAAACTTCCATCTTATTCTTCATGTTTTTCTTATTGTTATTTTCGAAGTTGTCACTTTCTCTAGAACATTCTCTCAAGAATTTCTTAAAGTACACTCTCTGTACTAAATTTGAATGTTTAAACTTTAATTACTACACATGTCTTTTTATTTTCTTATAAAGATTTTAGAAACATGTAAGGTTTCAAACCTCATAAATTGTCAATTGCCTGGAGCAATCGTTTAATGTGAGGAGGTCTGCGACCCCATTTCTTAAAAAAGTTTAAATGCACTATGTTTGTCAAAATTATATTACATGCTTGTTAATTTCCTCAAACTTCTTTGCATTGTTTAATAAATTAAATATTTGGTTTTGGATTCATAATTTCGAAAATATAACGGTTAAGCAAGATCCTGTCTTCACTGACTCTTCCCAAGTGTATGCCATCGTTAATACAGAACAAATCTGCTATTATTTGTATTGCCAGACTATCACCCTTCCCTATAGTACTTTCATGCATGCTTGGGAGGAAATACACTAAAGCCTTTCTCTGGCAAACCGCCAAAGTCTTAGCTGCGGTTCCCGTCAGCTTCGACCAAGCTCGTACCCACTTTAGGTATCCGAGAACGGATTTGCGGTGGCAACCGCTTCTAAGTGTGTTTAAAATGAAACTTATTAATTTTGTGGGACTCTCCTCCTATCTTTCTATCCTTTTTCTACAATCCAAAATCTACTTCCTTTTCTTAATCATCTTCCCTTGGTGGGTGGGTTATTCCTTATCCAATAAACTACCCAAAAATTTGATCCCAGAAACCCGGGAGAGTCCATTTTCCATTTTTTCTTAAAAAAAAAGTGTCATTTGACAATACTTGGCAAATTATTAATATCTGCTTTGAATCTTTCAGCTATAACTACATCTTGCAAAGCCTGTGAAGGGGAAAGAGGCCGCTCCTGTCTCCTTTGGTGTGTCCCGTTCTTTCTACTCATTCGCTGCTGCCAGCTTGACAGCATTTCCAAGGTTCCACAGTTTCGTGAGTTACATTTTCATCTACCTTCTTTAATATGGCACCCACTGATAAGGATAAGAATGAAAAACTTACTTCTAAACGAGCATCCTATAAAGGGAAAATTACCCGATTCAGAAGGTACATAAAAGAATTAGATCCCTCAGAAGCGCAATTAGACTTGTTGAAACATCGTGTAAAGGATTTTGAACCTTCTTATGAAAACTACTGTAACATTCAAACTGAAATAGAAACTTGCATGCTCAATCAAACAGAAGATCGTGTAGAAGTAGAAAACCTATATTACGAAGGCATAGGTTCTGCTTTCAAAATAATACGCCAACTCGAAGAGGAGCAGAAAAAGGACGCTTCTGTTCTTGGTTCCCTTCACGAACCACAAACTTCTTTCCGTGAGGGTACTCACAAGCCCAAACCAGCTTTACCTAAAATTGATTTACCCCATTTCTCTGGAGATGAATCCACTTGGGATTCTTTCTATGAATTATTTTGCTCCCTTGTTCATGACAATGAAGACATTCAAGTCATTTACAAGTTTCATTACTTGAGATCTATCCTCCGAGGTCAAGCTTTGCAGTTGGTCGAAGCACTTCCTCTGCGTGCCGAAAATTACCCCATTGCCTTTAACTTATTAAAGGAAAGATATGGAAATTTACGTTTACGTATTCAACGCCATATGAAGGCTCTATTTAACCTACTTGCGTCACAGCACAATGACGTCACTAGTTTGCGTACTTTAGTTGACACTACCCAACTCCACGTTAAAGCTTTGTCCCAATTAGATCAACCTACTGAACATTGGGATACTTTCCTAATACATTTAGTAGTCTCTAAAGTTGATGCTGCTACCCTCAAAGCTTGGGAAATTGAACTTTCTAAAGAAGACGACTACACTTACGAGCATTTAGTCACTTTCATAAACGCTAGATGCCAACTTTTAACTGCTCTAGCTAATCAAAGTGAACCCTCTTCTCCCAGTTCTAAATTTGAATTAATGTCTATCAAACCTAAAAGCGAACGCTTAGCATCTAATACTCAAAAACCCGGGTCCAGCTCATCTAAATTTAAATCAAACTCCACTGGTTACCCAACTAGGTCTAGTGAACGTCGTGTTGCTAGCTCTATTGTTTTAAACACGCAAAGCGAACCTCGCAAAAGTTTAAACGAACCTGTAAAGTGCATACTTTGTAAGGATCCCCATGCCCTATACCTCTGCAAATCTTTTAAAGAAATGTCAGTCGACGACAGACGAAAATTAGTCTCTCAAAACAAACATTGTTTCAACTGCCTAGCGCCTACGCATTCTGCTTCTAATTGCAAGTCCACAAGACTTTGCTACCATTGTGAAAAGGCTCATCATACTTTGCTACATCGTCATGATCAGGCAAGGTCATCGACAGCATCTACTTCTCCGAAAAATGATAGTGCTAACAGTTCTAATGCTTCATCGTATATTCAAAATGCCAAGTCCATTCGCAGTGCTCAAGTATTGTTGTCTACTGTTCAAATCGAAGTTCAGGATAACTTTGGCAACTGGGTCCGTGCACGCGGTCTTCTAGACTCAGCGGCAACTCATGATTTTGTGTCTAATTCCTTGATTAGAAAACTAGGTCTACCTGTAAACCCCACTTCTATCAACGTGTCGGGCATCAACAGCTCAAAATCGCAAGCTTTACAATTCTCAAAGCTAACTATAAGAGATACTTGTCATAGAAACAACTTTCTTAAACTTAATTGTCTAATTCTCAATAGCATTGGAGAGGACACTCCTAGCAGCTGTATTAATACCTCCTGTTTAAATATTCCTTCGCACTTAAGGTTAGCTGATCCTCAGTTTAATGCTCAAGGTCCCATTGATGTACTTTTCAGTGCCAATGTTTTTTGGAAGTGCATTCGCAAACAAACACGTAAGTTATCTTCAACCGTGGTCGCCAGAGACACCGATTTTGGTTGGGTTATTACTGGTGAAATTCAGCATCCCAGTGTTCAAACCAAAACGCAATGTCATTTCGTTACAGCTGACATAAATCCCATTTCTGAAAAAGAGAACGCTCATGTTTCAGATCTCAATATTTTTGAAAAACACTTGTCGAAGCGATGTCTTATCGTGAACAACTACACTACCTCTGTAAGTTGTTTAAATGGTTTTTCCTTCTTCCCGCACAAGATGGCAATTCAAGTTCGCCTTGCTTTGTGTTATTTCGTTTACCTTCTCATGTCATTTTTATAGCAGGTAATTGCTTAAACTCTCTATTAAAAACTATCTTCCCCTTGTGTAAAACCATGGCTATCAGT
The DNA here is from genome assembly GCA_946902985.2 of Meconema thalassinum. NCBI lineage: Eukaryota > Metazoa > Arthropoda > Insecta > Orthoptera > Tettigoniidae > Meconema > Meconema thalassinum. The sequence continues at coordinate 489,941,170 of OX336388.2, read as the reverse complement.
CTCTATCCCTTCGCTGTAAGCTATGTTTCACTTCTTTCGTTATTTAGAAGGATGGCCACGGCCGGCTCCTCCCCCCTTCCTCACAATTGGAAGCCGCTTTTGAAACCGCTTGAAAATCTGAATTTACTAACATCTAGAATAACTATTCTTATGCATAACCTCCTTCTCAATGTCCCGGCTTCCCTTCCTATTTCGGAAGAATCAAGCTTTTTCCTTTCGAAAATTGTCGGATTCCGTGATCCTCTCAATCATGCGAAATTGATTTCCTACTCTGTTTCATACGTCTTTAAATTGCTTTTTCACGTCCAAGTTACGATTGACTGCATGCCGTCCAACCTGAATATCTGCTTTAAGTTACAGCTGATTCAACAAGTGTTGTTTGTGTACTTTGAACTGCTTGTTTGTCAGACTTGTTTGTATACAAGCCCGAGTAAGGTCAAGTCACTGTTTATTTCCTGTACGCTTGCCAAAGTTCAAAGCAAGTTTCTCTTATCTCAACTCTGGATGATTGCCAACCCTTGTCTAGTGAGTCGCTCCTGCAAGTACAGAAGCCGTTCAACTCATCACCAAAATAAACTTGTTCCGGTTAAGGACTCTTTCAACTATTTATATGCCTTATCTCGTTGTACTATGTGGGTCAAGGCCGCGCTTGATTTTGTCTTCCACTTACTCATGCTCGTATTCTACAATTGCTTCGATTCTTGTCTCGTAACATCGTCGCATATCCTTTACGCGCTTATGTATTGTACTTTGCTTACATATTTTGCGATCTTATTGTTCATTGATGAACAAACTTACTTTTTCTCGTCGTCACATTCGATGTGTTTTTGCATTTATACTTGTCACGTCACGTTTCTCGCTGACTTAAGTATTTTTCTGATCAGCCCCTTTGATACTCATTATAACTTGAGGTCATTGTTTATGGCTACTCGTTTGTTACCTATGGCGTTCTTGCTTTCTACTCGCATAGTTTCTTTGTTTATTTGGTATATTCTTGTCCTGAATAGATGTACTTGTTTCTATACGCTTTCTTTAAACTTGTCAATTCTTGTTTCTCATCGTATCGCAATCTTTACTAGTGCTTTATTTCCCTCAGCTTCTAGCTATTTTGTGATTGAAGATGTCGTTAATTCTCGTTTTTTAACTCCGCTTTCTAATGACCCTGATGACCTCCTTCCACTTACACCTGGTCGCTTCCTTACACGCACTTCTCTCTCTGCCCCTCCTCCCCTTCCTAATTCTTACAGGGATTCTAATCTACCTATCGCTTGGCGTAAACTTGAAGCCCTCCGTAATTCTTTTTGGAAGAGGTGGAACTTGGAATATTTAACTTCCTTGCAACGGAGACAGAAGTGGTTTCTTTCCAGTCCCGACATTAAAGTGGGAGACTTGGTCTTAGTTAGGGATGTTTCAGCCCCTCTAGTATGGATCTCGGGTAGAGTGACCGAGTGTTATCCTGGAAGAGATGGGAGACTCAGGGTGGCCAAAATCTTGACCACTAATGGTCAGATCATAAGACCACTTCTCTTCAATTACTTTATCACTCTTAAATGTTTAATTGCTTATTTGTGCTCTGTTGGTGTTTTCCCTCCCAGTATGGTGTATTCTTGGAATACACGGTACGAGAGATTATAATTTTCAATGCTTTTGCATGTTCTTTCCTTCCTCTTTGTCAAACACCAACAGTGATCTTCTGTTTTCTCTTAGGGGTTCAGGTCGCTTATATCTTTTATGAGTTTGTTCCAGATATATATTCTATGACCCACCTAGCGTCATATAGCAGCGAATATCTGAAGCTCTTCAACTCTTCCTCGTGCAAGAGGAATTCCTTCTCCATCTGGCCACCAGATCCTGTTACGATCGCCAGCTATTTTCTCCTTGAGCAAGAGGACTACGTCTACTTCTTTACTCACCATGCTGCGCTAGTATCGCCTGTTATCAACTCTTTGAAGACCAGCTCAGCAAGAGAAGATCATTTTTTTGTTGTAACATTGGCAATGCTTATATGTTCTCCTTTTGTCTCCTACCCCCCACTCTTTTTCCCTACCTTGGACCCTCCGTGCTCCGTTGAGCAGGTCTCACTTCGCAATCGGCAGTTGACTCGGTCAGTTAACGCTCCTCTCGAGCTAGTCTCCTCAAACCAAGAGGCACACTCTCTTCTACGCCATGTTGGCAAGGTAGTTGTCATCTAAGGAACTTCGCCTTCAACATGAAATCAAGATAAGTACCATCTTAAAAGTTTTAACCTCATCTTCATGGTTTTAACTTCCCCGTGCTTTTAACGATACTTTTATAGACAGTGTGAAATTATTTATTTTGGGGCAAAAATCATTCTTCGTGGGATTTGCCATGTTGAGCTTTTGCTCGTATAAGCTAATCTTACTAAAAAAGAGCTTTTCTTAAGCTATTCAAATGAGAAATCCTCTCACTACGTGGGATATTACCTAATACCCGCTGTCTATAATTCACCAAGCTAGTTCCTCCGTTGGATTTTCTCAACCCCATTTTTCTACTAAGGTCGTTCTGGAACCTTCTAGATTCGGTATTTCATCTACAAGTCCTGCCGTTGAAATTTTCACTCACTTGTGAGTATGCTATTTAAAATTGAAGAATCTCATTCCTGAATTAAAAGCTCAATAGCTAACTTTCTTCCACCGCTGGAACCGCTGGAATGTTCTATGGCACATTTAATTGTAACTCACAACTTTCTCAAGAAATAGACTCTCACCTATATAGTGCAATCAGTTATTTCCATAATTGCAATAATTTTCTTTCTCATAAACTTTAGTGTTTCTATAGTGAACTTTGCATCCATCTTTATAGACTACAGTGATAACCAGTGCTTGCTCCACGTTTCTACCGCGTCGCGATCGTCCGTTTACATTAAATACGGCCAAGCTCGTACCCACTTTAGGTATCCGAGAACGGATTTGCGGTGGCAACCGCTTCTAAGTGTGTTTAAAGTTAAACTTATTAATTTTGTGGGACTCTCCTCCTATCTTTCTATCCTTTTTCTACAATCCAAAATCTACTTCCTTTTCTTAATCATCTTCCCTTGGTGGGTGGGTTATTCCTTATCCAATAAACTACCCAAGAGGTCGCACCCAGGGCAACTTTTTAAATTTTCTTAATCATTAGGTTACTATTTGTGGTAGAGTTTTGGGCGCCCGTTTCTTCTCTCCCAACACTCTCTCGCACTTGACCTTGACGATTATATGAGTCTCGTCTGTCCCGTTCCCGAGTGGTTTATGACTGCTGCGGAAATTTGCCAACTTGAGGCTTCTCGTGTAACAAATTTTTGCAACATTCTGCATTTCCAAGATAGTTTCATTCAAGTGAAATCAATGTTTCTTAATTGTTAACATCATTTACTTGAATTGTGAACAAATCTTTCTTTGAAATGCACACGTAGAGTCAGTTTGCTCACGTGCAGTGAAAATTCCCGGATGAAATGAGATTTTTCAATACATGTGTATTTTTTTTTTACGTGAAACAAAATGTTTAGGCCTATATACTAATTATATTAATACCAGTTCAAAGGTAGTTAAACAGGGTACATTACGTAATTTTATCAGAGAATTTACTGAAAAAGCAAAATAGCAGGTGTTGAAAATATCAAGCGTGAGCAATTTGCCTTCGTGCGACCTGTCGCGTTCTAAAATAAGCGCGACCTCTTGGGTGTTAGACAAAAATCTGTTTTATTAGGTTGCTGATTACGCATTGTTCTACAGCTACAGTCTCCAATTATGGCAAGCCAAACCAAGGCAATGCTCTTCGATGTTGACGTTTCGTCGTATCTCCCTGGGTTAAACCTCAAACTGCGTTAAAAATGTAGATTTTGAGTAATTTTTTGGTGAATTGTTCACACATTCTTTCACAAGAATGATGAAATTTGGCAGGCATTTTGGTGTATCTAACTGGCACATGCTTCCCAATTCGGACCTTGCTTCCTTGAATAAAATAATGATATTGTTTGTTATTTAGTTGTTCGAAAATTAACTTGATTCACTCTCCTATGCTTCATTGACACAAAACGCCCAAAACGCTATCAAATCATTGCAATTGAGCTATCTTAATACCATTTATTTTGGTAAAGGTAGTTAATTATTAAATGCTTGCTACGGTGGGTGAGTGGTCAACGTGTCGGTCTACTAACCCCCAAGCTTGCAGGTTCGCTCCTGGCCGTGGCAAGTGATTATTGAAAGGCGGCAAAAATTACATACGATGTTGGCATGTCAAAGAACCCATTTGAATTCAGTAGACCGTGTTCATAATGGCAAAATTAATCTCGGGAGTTTCCGCCAACAGAAAGTTCCTCATTTCTCTACTAGAAAGCGCTATAGTATTCAAGGAGCTTAGATATCTAACCTGCTTGACTTTCATAGTGCTTCAAGGAACGACGAAATTTGACATGCAAGCTACCCCTTGGGTGTCAAATAACAAAGCTTACACCCGACACCTGAGGCCATACGATATTATTATTATTATTTATTAAATTAATTGATGATCGGATAACAGTACAACTACATTGACACGATACTTTTGGGCTGATCAGATCTAAAGGCCGTTCAAAGAACGGGTACTTCTCCTAGTTAATAAAAATGTACAGTTTACGCCACGGTTTTTGGCCGGTCAGTCCCGGTTTCGCAATCGTACAGAGGGCAGTCGGTGAACCTCAGACATGTGGAATTAATACGTGAATTTTCAGTTGCGCGGAAAGCAATTCTCATAACAATTGCACATGCCTGAGGTTCGCCGACTGTCCTCTGTACGACTGTGGAACCAGGACTCACCGGCCAAAAACCGTGGCGTGAACTGTACTCATGCCATAAGTGTTAAATTTAATGTTAAAGTCGGCTTCGTTGGCGTAGTTGGTAGCATGCTGAACTGCCATGCCCAAGAACGCGGGTTCAAACCCGGCTGAAGACGTCGGATTTTTAAGAGCGTTAAAATCCTTCAGTATGCCTTCCTTCGGAGGGGAAGTAAAGCCATAGATTTATGGCATGAAAAAGAACCTACCACTACAATTGGTAGTGTGTAGATAAATTTGTAGGTATTTGGTTTAGAAACGCTCTATCAAGTTCAACGTTCACTGCTGGGTGACAGTGTCGTCTGGCAGCCAAAGTTGGAACTACTTGAAATTGTACATTCATTCATTTCATCTCTCATTAATTCCTCTCGTGAGGCTGGCGTCAGGAAGGGCATCCGGCTGTACAAACCATCAGCACGTGGAATTTCATGGCATATCATCCCCGACCTCGTTGGAAACGGGATTAATAAGGGGTGGACATAGATATATTAAAATTTAACTAGCGGACCCGTGCGAGAAATCTCGCATGTTCATAAACCATACTTTCCCCAATAGGTTTATAATAAGAGACTTAAGGAGAAAGGTTATGTTTTTATTTGAACCAAGTAGGTTTCAGGCGTCCCTACGGCAAAAATGCGAACTGAACAGCAATGATGTCGCGTAATTTCCTACAGCAACAGTATTTGCAAATAGCACACATCTTACAAAAATTGATATTTATGAAATTAGAATGCAATTCGCCACTGCTAATGTCATTTGTGTGCTGAGTCCATTGATTGACATCTTAGCCGTAACCCTCACCGGTTATATTTATGAAATTATACGATTCCTTTAAATTACTGTTTCTGAAATCCATGCAAAATGATCAAGGAAAGACCTCAGAATGTTAAAATTACACGAAACAGACTTCACAGCGGCCAAAATGTGAAGTGGACAGCAATTATGGAGCGTATCTTCCTGCAGCAACAGTATCTGCAAATCGCACACTTCGTACAGTTTTTAAAAGTCATTTTTTTTAAAGAAATTATAGGTATTTATGAAATGAGAGTGCAATGCGTCACTGGTAATGTATATTCTCTTTCATTTGAATGCTCATTTTTCACGTTAGGTCGCTTCTGAGCGCCGTAGGAGGGATCTGCACTACTGAAATAACATATATGACTAGCGTACCCGTGTAAGAAATCTCGCATGTTCATAAACCACACTTTCCCCAATAGGTTTATAAAAAGTCCTCTCGGCACGCCGGAAGGCGGAGGTAGATTTCAACGGACAAACTTGGAGATAGGTGAAAATAGGCAGAATATGCAGGTTTTCGTAGAAGGATCAGACCTCATTTATCGCGTGAAAGTATTTTATAATTGGAGATTAATTAACTTTGTTTTTCTTCATTTTAAACATATTTTAAACATTTTATTGTCTTACGGGGACGGTGACCTTCTTGTCATTTGGAGTCCATTTTTAGCCTATTTTCAATTTTGAAAAAATAGGCTTATGAGATCACCTTTTGTCCGTGTGTGTGTGCGTGTGTGTGTGTGTGAGGTGTGTGTGTGTGTCCCCTAATAAAATCTAAACGGCTGGAGCGATTTCAGAGAAACTCGGTAAGTTCATAGCACTATTCCCGGCGACGTCGACCGTGCCCATCGAATTTTGTTACGTCTCACCAATCCAACATGGCGGCTGTGCGAAATATTTCACTAGCATTCAGTATCTCCGAAACTATAACGGATATCGCCCTGAAATTGTGTACGGTGATAAAGGGTACTACTAGAAGTTCACCTATGAAACTTTCAAAAACCTGGTTACTACATAACCAACATGGCGGCCAAGCGAAATGGAGACTTTTAAATAGACTTTTCTCGCGATTTAACTATCCAAACGTAATGAAACTTGGTACAGCAAATATTTATACACATTGCAATGCACTGGAGTCTAATTTAGTTCAATTGTTTACATAACCTCAAAATGGCGGCTGTGCGAAATATTTCACTGACATTCTATATCCCCGAAACTATTACAGATCACCCTGCAATTTTGTACGGTGATAAAGGGTACTGATACAAGTTTACCTATGCATAATTCATAAACCTGTAAAGTACAAAACGAACATGGCGACCAAGCGAATTTGAAATATTTTAATAGACTTTTCTCGTGAGTTAACTCTCTGAGTGCAGTGAAATGTGGTACAGTAAATGATTTTGCAGATTGTAATGTACTGCCATCTAATTTAATTCAATTGTTTACATAACCTCAAGATGGCGGCTGTGCGAAATTTTAAAATTAAGTTTTTATTTCTTGTGTCGTAATCATGCGATCGAAGTGAAAGTTTGAATAATGAACCTAGGAAATAAGTGACCTTGAATGGTACATAACTCTATGGCCTATACATATAACAATCCTAAATGGCAAGCTTCCGTAATATTTAGACGGTTCTCAATATATATGAATCTTTTACAGCAACAAAACTGAAATTTTTATGTTCATAGAGACTATGAACATATGTTCACCTATAGCACTTTCAGTAACCTGGTGAGCACGAATCCAACATGGCGGCGACGCAAAGTATAAATATTTAAATGGACGTTTCTCGCGAATTAACTATCCGAGTGCCGTGAAACTTTGCACGTTTTAAATGCTTACACAAATAATGATCCACTGGCATCTAATTTATTTCAATTGTTTGCATAATCACAAGATGGCTGCTGACGTAATTTTAAAATCTCGTTTTTACTTCTTGTGTTCTAATCATGCGATTGAAGTTTGAATACCACACTTACACAATAATCTTAATATAATAGTACAAAAATAAAAATCCAACCTGGCGACCATCTGAATTATTTAGACGGTTCTCAATATCTACGAATCTGTTACAGCAATTAAACTGAAAATTTGTATGTTGATAGAGGCAATTAACATGAGCAGGATATATGAAAATAGGCTGTACAGTTCTTCACGGAACTACTTGTTATACTTGTGGTCACACTGTCCTTAGGCAAGGTTTCGACACTGATGTGTAACTATGTAACGGTCTGTTACTTCTTCACGCAAAATTATATCTCCCGCAGAGATGTTGGTTGGTTCCTCAGTTTAGGGGCTGCGACAACGCGGTCATATAACCCCGTGTACTTTGGGTGAGTGTAGAATCTGTCTGATAAACGGTGTGAATTGTGATGGCTGTATTAGTCTGTAATTCAGGTAAGGAATGCAGACGCTAAATTTCAAGCAGGAGTTCCTAATGTTGCTACCAGATACTAACGTCAACGCCACCCAGCTGTGAACTTGGCTACTAGATGCCACCTCAATCAGCAACTCGCAACGAACGTTGGAACTTCCCCTTGAAATGAAAGCTTACTGAGGGATTTTTAGCGCTCTTAGAAAATCCGACGACTTTGGCCGGCTTTGAACCCGCGACCTTGGGCATAGAAGTTCAGCATGCTACCAGTTACGTCACCGAAGCCGCTTCACACTTAGTCAGATGGAAATCTGAATCTGATCTCGCGCAAGTGCGTTGTCATGGCAACGTCTGATGGCTCATCCCTCATCAATTTAGTAGTGTTGCCATGTCAACCACTGATAGCTCTTGGCATTTTCTTATAATTCCGAAATCATTTTTCTCATCCCTTGGCGCAATGGTGGCTCATATCAAAAATTCTTTCAGACAAAAGGTTTAGGTAATTATTAGGGGAATATTGTCCATTTTGTACGGTTTTGATATGCCACGGTTTTGATATTAACAGAGATATGTTAATGTTTCCCGAAAAAACCACTTTTTCCCACCCCTTTGGTCAATGGTTGGTGCTATCAAAAAAACGTTTCAAACATAAATTTCTGAGCTTTATCCGACACATAGTATGAACTTTGAACGGATTCGATATTTCTCATATTAAGAGAGTTATAGCAATATTTCATTTTTTCGAAAAAAAAAGTCCCCCATATTCATCCCCTTCGACCGATTTAGCCCAGTAACGAACTCGTCCTAGATTTTATGGGTATACATATTCGGTAAAAATTCAAAGTGATTGGTGCAAAATTACGGCAGTTATCGTGTCCACAAGAAACTGATATACATATATACATATATTACATAAATTATATATAAACTTTTGAACTGACGGTGGTTTTGGGGTCTGGGGGATGTGAAACGCGAAGATATGTCGAAATTTTCCGGAAATCGAAACATGGTACCCATTGCAATAGTTAGCTTTCTAATGAAATCTACCTAAAATACTGCCGTCAACGACACCTAGCTGTGAACTTGGCTACTAGATGCCACCTCAATCAGAAACTCGCAACGAACGTTGGAACTTCCCCTCCGAAGGAAAGCAAACACAGGTTTTTTAGCGCTCTTAGTAAATCCGACGACTTCAGCCGGGTTTGAACCCGCGACCTTGGGCATAGAAGTTCAGCATGCTACCAGTTCCGATACCGAAGTCGCTTCCCACTGACATATGAAAACTGAATGTGATCTCGTGCAGTGGCGTTGTCATAGCAACTGCTGATGGTCATCCCTTATCAATTAAAAGTAAAGTTGTCATGGTAACCTCTCTTGGCACTTGGCATTTTCTTATAATTTAAATCATTTTGTTCACCCCGTGGCGTAATGGTGGGTCATATGAAAAATTCTTTCAGACAAAAGTTTTAGGTAATTATTGGAGGAATATTGTCCATTTTGTACGGTTTTGATATTGTGCCTATTAACAGAGATATGATTAATGTTTCCCGAAAAACCCACTTTTTCCCACCCCTTTGGTCAATGGTTGGTGCTATCAAAAAACTTATTTGACATAAGTTTTTGGCACTTATTCGACACATATTATGAACTTTGAAGGGATTCGATATTTCATGTATTAAGAGAGTTATAGCGATATTTCACTTTTTCGAAAAATGCCCCCCATTTTTACCCCCTTTGACCGATTTTGCCCATTAACGAACTCGACCGAGATTTTATAGGGATACATATTATGAAAAAAATTCAAAGAGATTGGTGCAAAATTACGGCAGTTATCGTGTCCACAAGAATCTGATATATATATATATATATATATAGATAGATAGATAGATACATATATACATAAATTATATATAAACTTTAGAACTGACGGTGGTTTTGGGGTCTGGGGGATGTGAAACGCGAAGATATGTCGAAATTTTCCGGAAATCGAAACATGGTACCCATTGCAATAGTTAGCTTTCTAATGAAATCTACCTAAAATACTGCCGTCAACGACACCTAGCTGTGAACTTGGCTACTAGATGCCACCTCAATCAGAAACTCGCAACGAACGTTGGAACTTCCCCTCCGAAGGAAAGCAAACTCAGGTTTTTTAGCGCTCTTAGTAAATCCGACGACTTCAGCCGGGTTTGAACCCGCGACCTTGGGCATAGAAGTTCAGCATGCTACCAGTTCCGATACCGAAGTCGCTTCCCACTGACATATGAAAACTGAATGTGATCTCGTGCAGTGGCGTTGTCATAGCAACTGCTGATGGTCATCCCTTATCAATTAAAAGTAAAGTTGTCATGGCAACCTCTCTTGGCACTTGGCATTTTCTTATAATTTAAATCATTTTGTTCACCCCGTGGCGTAATGGTGGGTCATATGAAAAATTCTTTCAGACAAAAGTTTTAGGTAATTATTGGAGGAATATTGTCCATTTTGTACGGTTTTGATATTGTGCCTATTAACAGAGATATGATTAATGTTTCCCGAAAAACCCACTTTTTCCCACCCCTTTGGTCAATGGTTGGTGCTATCAAAAAACTTATTTGACATAAGTTTTTGGCACTTATCCGACACATATTATGAACTTTGAAGGGATTCGATATTTCATGTATTAAGAGAGTTATAGCGATATTTCACTTTTTCGAAAAAAGCCCCCCATTTTGACCCCCTTTGACCGATTTTGCCCATTAACGAACTCGACCGAGATTTTATAGGGATACATATTATGAAAAACATTCAAAGTGATTGGTGCAAAATTACGGCAGTTATCGTGTCCACAAGAATCTGATATATATATATATAGATAGATAGATACATATATACATAAATTATATATAAACTTTTGAACTGATGGTGGTTTTGGGGTCTGGGGGATGTGAAACGCGAAGATATGTCGAAATTTTCCGGAAGTCGAAACATGGGACCCATTGCAATAGTTAGCTTTCTAAAGAAATCTACCTAACAGAGACTTAAGAAGGAAGGTTGCTATGTATTTATTTAATCCAAATGATTATAGATCACTATTTACATTTCAGGATAAAGGAAAGACCTCAGATTGTTAAAATTACATGAAACAGGCATCACAGCGGCCCGTGGACTGCAATTATGGAGCGTATTTTACTACAGCAACAGTAACTGCACATCGCACACTTCGAACATTTTTTAAAAAGCGATTTATTAAAGAAATTATAAATATTTATGAAATTAGAGTGTAATTCGTCACTGCTATAGTCTATTCTCTTTCATTTGAATGCTCATTTGTCACGATCGGTCGTTTGTGAGCGCCGCAGAAGGGATCTATACTACTGAAATAATATATACAAGCGGACCCGTGCGAGAAATCTCGCATGGTCATAAACCACACTTTCCCCCAATAATTTATAGTGAGACACTTAAGGAGAAAGGTTATGTTTCTATTTCAACCAAATGATTATAGCACTCTGTTTACATTTCAGGATAAAGGAAAGACCTCAGAATGTTATATGACATGAAACAGGCGTCACAGCGGCCCGTGGACAGCAATTATGGAGCGTATTTTCCTACATCAACGGTGTTTGCAAATCGCACACTTCATACAATTTTTTAAAAGTCATTTTTTAAAGAAATCATAGATATTTATGAAATTATAGTGCAATGAGTCACTGCTAATGTCTATTCTCTTTCATTTGAATGCTCATTTGTCACGATCGGTCGCTTGTGAGCGCCGCATGAGGGATGCATAGTACTGAAATAATATATATGATGATGATGATGATGATGATGATAAGTCGTGTAAAATACTCAAGTTGGGAAGGTGCTGGAATGATATCTTATTTAAAATCCCGGGGCTCTTAACCTCTCCCCGACCTTAATAGTTACAGCTACACACACTACCACTACAGTCACCGCAGGAACACGGGCTATCAGAGATATTCAGCCCACGCTCAAGTACATGGGGCTGAAGACTATACAGCTAACTCCAGTTTGTTTTATACTAATACTGTTGTTGTTGCTGCTTATTTTAGGAGCTGCGGCATCGTGGTCATATAGAACGTGTATTTGGGTGTGTGTAAGTAGATGTGCTATTTATACAGGCAGAATGGTGACCTAACACGAACCAGAAGATATAGGATATAAATCGGAAGCGTGCTCTTCTAATAATAGCCCAGTCAATAAAGGTAAAAATATACGCTTTGTCGCAACTAATTAGAGGAAAGCTGAATTTTTGCAGGATGTTAGTATACAAAGTAAATAGCCAAAAATTACAAAGTCCCGACCCCCACCCCTCTTGCTTTCCCCCCACCCCCTCCTATACCTTGCTAGAGCAGAACTATGGTTAAATGCTTACAGCTCGAAAACTAATAAAGCTACAGACGTGATTGATTTTTAATTTTACTCCTTACAATATTTTTAACAATTTATTTAAGAATAAATTTTTATGTAGACAACCCATTATCGCCATAATACATTAATATATGTAGAAAACTGTCATTGCAAAAAACAAAAAGTAATTTATACTAATTATAACTATTTACCCTTAAGTAGTGGTTATGTACGGGTTCTAAATCCTCCACCTCCACACCCTCCACACAAGATGGCGGCGGCGCGATATCTCTCGAACGCATGGTCAGTTTTGACGAATGAGGTGTCATTGAACTCGGGCTAACACCCCCTTTCCAATGGACAACATATTTCCACCCCAAAATAAAACCTACCCTACTAGGGGGTGAAATTGTATTTTTTTTAGAGAATCTCTGTTACCAATCGCAACATGTGAGAGTTTGAATGCCGATATGGAATGAAACGTTGTTCTACATAAAGTGCATATGTGCGGTGGATAGCCACTATGAATTAACATGCATGTTTTCTGTTTTTACGCATGCCCACTCATGGCTTTTGTAAGAGGGTGGGGGAGCGGATCCCTATGGATGGGTTATTGTTGACGAGTCATTGTTGGCGGGGGTCATTGTTGTCGGGTCATTGTGGACGAGTCCTTGTGGACAAGTCCTTGTTGACAGGTCCTTGTGGACGAGTCCTTGTGGACAAGTCCTTGTGGACAAGTCCTTGTGGACAGGTCCTTGTGGACGAGTCCTTGTGGACAAGTCTGTGTGGACAGGTCCTTGTGGTCGAGTCCTTGTGGACGAGTCCTTGTCCCTTTGGACTGATCCCTTTGGACGGGTCCCTTTGGCCTGGTTCCTAAGGACTAGCCCATGAATTTATTTAAATTATGTCAAAGGGCCTAACTACATTTGTGTGTGTTGAATTGACGTTGTTCACTAATCCCCCACTACTATAATGTAATAACGATATGAAAGGAAAGTGATGAAATACATGTGAACACGTGTGAGATGTCATTATTAGCATTCTCCTTGTGAAACAAGTCACATCCTGTTTTGATTTATACGTGAGAAAATGCGAGTTCATGTGTAATATGATCTAACACACAGGTGTTCACATGTGCACGTGCACGATAAGAGCTAACAAGTCACAACCTGTTTTGGCAGTGGTGGGAATAAGGCTAGAGACATGTACGAGTAGTCAAATTACTCCGGCAGACAACCCCTTTCCTATGGATAACTTATTTCCACTCAAAAATAAAATCTACCCCTACTAGGGGGTGAAATAATAATTTTTAGGTAAAAGTCGCTTTCCATGTGCAACATGTGGGAGTTTGTATGCCAATATGAAATTAAACTCGTTCCACATAAAGTGCATGCATACAACTGAATGCCGCTATGATTTATCATTTTTGTTTTTTGTTTTACGAATGCGCAATTGTTTTTTTTGTAAGAGGGCGGGCTTTTTGAATAATGATTTATAGATACGTTTTTTTTTTACAAATTAACCAAAGATCCAAAAACTAATAGGTCATCGGCTTTTTAATATCTTATGAACTAAGAAAGCTAGGAACTTGTATGAGGGGTCGTTGGACTTGTGGTGACGCCCTCTTTTTGAATGTGTTATTCATTTTTTGTCAAAAGGGCCTAACTGCACTTTCGTTAATATCTCGCTAACTAATAATCACAGAGGGTCGAGTGAGGTGTCATAGTACTTAAAATGGCCAACCCCTCCCCATGACCAATGAATTTACCAAAAAAAACAGCAAGGTCATTAACCTAAGATTGTATCAACTAATAATCAGAGAGGGACAAGTGAGGTGTCACAAGACTCAGGATGGCCAACCCTTTTCCATGACCAACGAATTTACCCAAAATACCCAAAACAGCAAGGTCATTGACCAAAGATTTTATAAACTTATCAGTAGAGAGGGTCAAGTGAGGTATCATAGGACTACGAATGGTTAACCCTTTCCCATGACCAATGAATTTACCTCAAAAATTCAAAACAGCAAGGTCATTGACCTGAGATTTTATAAACTATTAATCGTATATCAACATGTGAGGTGTCATAGGACTTAGAATGGTCAACCCTTTCCCATGGCTAATGAATTTACCCAAAAATACCCAATACATCAAGGTCATCGACCTGAGATTTTATAAACTTATATTCGGATATGGACATGTGAAATGTTTAGAGTGAGTGATGAAACATAGCTAGGTAGTGAAAGAATTATTGTAGGCTACATGTATGGAGACTGACAAATCTTTCACCATTGGAACTTGTTTTCAGATCAAACTGCAGTACAGAGAGAGTATAGGTTGTAGGTATGGGATAATAAATGACAAATGGTGTATACAAAATCTGATTAATCGATTCAAGAAATAAGAGTAGTCAATCTTTAATTGATTGGTTAAAGAGGATAGCTAAAATCCAAAATGGTGACTACATTGAACTAAACTGAACCAAGCTGAATCAAACCCAACCAAACCGAACCAAACTTAATCAAAAACAAGCCAATGGTTTAAGTGTAAAACTTGTGGTTGAATGTGGGCATTGGTAATGTCAGAAAGGAAAGGGATAACGCTCTACCTATAGAGGGTAAGGTAAAGCTAGTGCATGATGCTAATGCACACACACACAAGTACATGAACCACACACAACCATCCTATGCAGTTATTATGGATTGACTGTTAAAACTTGTTCAGTGGTTACTGGGACAAGATGGTCGCTACACACAACAAGCTTTAAATACCTGAGGCTAATAATCTATACACACACTCACACACACTTGTTCTATACTAAACTGTCTTGCTGGCAGAGCTCACACAGTAGGTAAATGACAGAAATGCTTGGCTAACAGAAATACAATCATTTTCGGTTGTCTAATGTTACCAGCTAAACATTACGTGCTATAGTGGTGAGCACATGTGCCTCTTTCACTGGAGATCTTAACTCGATTTCTAGCTCTAAGGCCTAGAACGAATCAAACTAAGAAAAAAGGGTATGGTGACGCAGTGGTTAAACTGTTAGCCTTTCACTAAGGTAGACTAGGGTTTGATTTTTGGTTAATATGCATGTCATAAACAATCAAATAAAACAGAGATAATGTTTAAAACTGATTACACTTGTCTCTTTTCAAATTATTACTTAGATTACAAATACAAACGTGGACTGGGTTTGACATACAGTTAATGCTTCCTATCACATACCAGACTGCAAAAAAGCCAAACAAGCAAAAGCAGTGGTAAAATCGCTATGTGTAGAGAAATACCTAACGGTTTTATGAACTGGCAAAGGTATGTCGCATAAACAGTGCAGGATACAATCCAGCAACCATAATTTTTATCTCGTGGACAAGAGAAAACATATATATAGAGAGATATATATAGAAAGCTTGTGTGTGTGTGTGGGTAGCATTGGTTGTTTGACCAGAGAAAATACGGTGAGGTAGGGTGGGGAGAGGGAGAATTAGCACTTATATATGAATGGAAAATAGATTTTTTTCAATCGTTTTGTTTTTCAAATGTAGTGGTAGATAGTCGTTTTTTGTAAAACATTCTTACTTGCAGTAGTAATAAGCCTCTATGGTTCCGCTAACACATAGATAGACTGTATTATTGCCATGGTCAAGCACTCACATTAAGATCATTTACAAAATCATTAAATGAAAAATAAAAATTCTTGTTTTCGAAATATCGTTTTTCAACATACACACAAAATAAATATATAAAAAATTTGTAAACAGCAAATTGGAAAATCCATGTTTCCATATAGACAAAATTTAAAAACCTTAAACGGACATTTAAGAAAATATATGCAAATGGGAAATTGACAAATGTGTAAATATGAAAATGGAAAAATCCATGTTTCCATATCATGAAATTGAAAAACATCAAACTGTCATTTTAAAAAATGCAAATGGAAAATTGATAAATTGCAATGTGTGAAATGTGAAATTGAACAAATGGCTATCATTATAAAAAAAAAAAGAACATGGTGCTCTATGGTTGAGGTGTGAATCAAACCCTCTCTACTTATTTGGACCACTCGAGACTGAGTAGACTAGTTTTAGTTGTCATACCACTTTTAAAAGTTTTTGTTAAATCTAGGAATTGAACCCAAGAGCTTGTAGGGGGGATCCAAGGTTATAATATGTTAAACAGATAGCCTTGAATGTAGGGTGTGGTAGTTATATAGAGATGAGACGTTTCGCTCGGGGCAGAGAGGCATGGAGATCTGCATCAAACCAGTCAAAAGACTGACGACTCAAACAACAACATGTAGAACTCACCAAAATAATGTTGTGTAACGGTAAATGTTAGTCAACGAACAGTAATGCATTACTAAAACCCATGACACGATACCTAAGAGCATTTCTAAAATTATTTTAAAATGCCTTTAACCCTATATGAAACACCCAGTTTACAAGACTCATAACTGCAATGTTATGGTCAAACGAAACAAAATCTATATTTCAAAACAAACAAGTGGTTTAGTCAATGTATACTGGAAAAAGTTTTATAAACACTCAAGTCCACAAAAATAATTAAATTAGTAACTGTCAGGTTGACCGAGTGTTGGTGTTTGACTTAAGTTCAAATTTTCTGTACAAGAAAGCAAGGGTTCGAATCCCTTACCTGATATAACTATTGCCTCAACATGACTTGACCACACTGTATTATTGTGTACTCGGTACACAAACTATAGATAGAGTGTATTGTTTAAGGTCACTCTCTTTGTGAACATAGTCAGAGACTGTTGATGGTTAACAATTGCATTAATAGTGGGACATAGGGATAGCAATTAAGAAAAACAGACAATACCCATACACTTTTTTTATTTATTTAATGTAAGTACTTGTACAATAGTTATATACAAACTACAACTCTCTTTTGTCTATTACTATCTAGTCCTTTTCGATCCACTTGCATAACAAGGCAGATGACTTTGTAGTTCACCCCCTTAAAACAACAACAACACTACCTCTTGCATAGTCTGTGATGTTGATGACTCTTGAGGCGTGGAAGATGGATACAACATAACTTTTACAACAGGGGTTAAACGTTGCTCAAAAATCAATGCACTATTTTGAGTAGCAACATCTTTCTCTTGTACTAACTTATTAGCATTCTGATGATTTTTTGCCAACACCATCAGTGTTTTGTCTGGAGCACTACATTGATGATCACTCACACTTAAAACCACACCATTTCTACTTTTCATATTGCCTCGACATCTTGTTGACCTCTGTTTTGAGCATCGCCAGAATATTATTCCTTTTACATTTTGTCGTCTATAGTTATAAGAGTAGCCTTTATAGAGTACACGTTGTTTACCCCGGTTAGTTGTAGTAAGTTCCATAGTAGTAACTAACCTGTTAGTATGATTTGCACACTACAAAGGTTATCTCTGTTCTGGTAATAGAATTATTTAGCGTTGGCTTTTATATTTAATATGTACAGTTAAAAGTGATAGAAAAGTGGTAGAAACGTGGTAGCAAAGTGGTAGACAAGTGGTAGACAATTGGTAACATAGTGGTAGAAAAGTGGTAGCAAAGTGGTAGAAGAGTGGTAGAAAAGTGGTAGAAAAGTAGTAGAAAAGTGGTAGCAAAGTGGTAGAAAAGTGGTAGCAAAATAGTAGCAAAGTGGTAGAAAAGTGGTAGCAAACTAGAAAAGTGGTAGAAAATTGGTAAAAAAAAGTAGTAGAAAAGTGGTAGCAAAGTGGTAGAAAAGTGGTAGCAAACTAGAAAAGTGGTAGCAAAGTGGTAGAAAATATTACATGTATTGTTAAGAAATAGTTTAAGCGGTTACATGGATTCATTACACTATAATTTTAGCATCACAAAGATCATTTTCTATATCCAAAAGTTCTTCCTCATATTTAGTATGACCAGCCTGTTTACAGGTATGCAAGTACTGAAGCCGCTGGATTAGCTTATTGGGATTGTTCCAGTAAACAAATTTAACAAATGATTTTTTTGGGTGTAAACCATTATCATCCTCATCATCATCATCATCATCATGGTTATCATCATCAATATATTTATCATCAATATAATCATCATCACTATTACTATCTAATCCTTTTTGTTCATCTTGCAATGCAACAACCTTTGGCATAGTTTGTGTTGTCTTTGATAGTGTTAGAGGTTTCTTAGACGTTAACGACTGTCCTAACATGTCTTTTTCAGGAGATAATAAATACTCTTTAACAAACAAAGCACTATCTTGAGCCACACTATTTTTTTCTTGGTCTTGCTTTTTTACCTTGGTTAGAGTATTTTGTCCATTTAAATGAGTATTATTTTGAGATTTACAATGATGATCGATTGAAATAAGTATGTTGGAGCCTTTTGTTTTAATCATTCCTCGACACTTTTTAGATCGTTGTTTCGAACAGCACCAAATAACAGTTCCATTTTTATTAGTTCGTTTTACAATATATGCATATCCTTTATAGTAAGCACATGGCTTACCATAGCTAGTCGTTGATACTTCCATGTCGACTGTTGAGCATAAACTAATCTCTAGTAAAGTTAACTCGATAATAAAAATGATAGTTTGTAGTATGTGCAGTTTAAAGTAAGAGCAAAAGTGAGAGTCAAATGGTAGAAAAGTGTTAACAAAGTGGTGGAAGAGTGGTAGCAGTTTATAGTAGTCTTGATCTTTTTTACCAGAATGTGATTTGAGTAAATGTAATTTCTAAACCTTAGCAGTGAGTAGTCAGTTAGTCTTGGTTCAGACAAGCGTAAACAGTTCTCCAATGAATCAGAGATCAAGATTTTCATTATGAAACAGTTGTGTGTAACCAATTAGGTATCGGTACTTGATAGCTTCACACATGAACAAAAATTCCAACATATCTGACATCAGATTTTCATTATGAAACAGTTGTGTGAAACCAATTAGGTATCGGTACTTGATAGCTTCAGACATGAACAAAAATTCCAACATATCTGACATGAAATACATGATTTGAAAGTTGACAAAGAATATCCAATCAACCATTGTAGTTGCAATGTCAAACACAAAGACAAATTCAGCATGAACTTTTAAGTTACAGGAAAATTCTATGAAATAGACTATGCATGAAATTTGGAAAATACACATTAGAAGTTTGCAACACCATCCTTCTAGCCTATATAAATTATCGACATGGAAAGTGTGCACTGCTCCTAACATTAAACCAATTTATCAATAACGCAAGTCAACATTCAAAACATTTTGTCTTGAGTCTATCATTTAATGCATATATTCTGTCTACATTGAACAGTAACAAAAAACGCCATTCATAATTAATTAAGTTTGCTTTAATTCGTTATGTAATGATAAATACATATTTAAAGTTTTGGCTGACTGTTCAGAGTGAATCGCCTTTGAACACATAAGAGAGGGAATATTTTAAGACTTAACCTCTGCTCACCTAACATAACCTAAATTTACCTAACCTAACCTTGTCATATAGGTAAGAAACGGGTCAAGCTATGCTTTCGACTACCGAGTTTCAGCTAAACTACAAGGTGTGGTCAAAAAGTTTCAAAATGGCGGCCGTAGCTTCACTTAACCTAACCTAACTTAACCTAAACCTACGAGGTGTGATCAAAAATTTTTCAAAATAGTGGTCATAGCTTAACTGAACCTTGCCTAACCTAACCTAACCTAAACCTACGAAGTGTGGTCATAAAGTTCCAAGATGGAGGTCGTAGCTTAACTCAACCTAACCTAACCCTACGAGGTGTGATCAAAAAGTTCCAAAAATGGCTGCCGTAGCTTAACTTAACCTTTGAGTCATTTTTTTAACGGGTCCCGGGGGACGGGTCCTTGTTGACGGGTCCCTGTGGCGGGTCCTTTGGACTGATCCCTATGGACTGGCCCTTGCATTTTATCCAAATTATGTCAAAGGGGACCCGCCACAGGGACCCGTCAACAAGGACCCGTCCCCCGGGACCCGTTAAAAAAAATGACTCAAAAGTTAAGTTAAGCTACGGCAGCCATTTTTGGAACTTTTTGATCACACCTCGTAGGGTTAGGTTAGGTTGAGTTAAGCTACGACCTCCATCTTGGAACTTTATGACCACACTTCGTAGGTTTAGGTTAGGTTAGGTTAGGCAAGGTTCAGTTAAGCTATGACCACTATTTTGAAAAATTTTTGATCACACCTCGTAGGTTTAGGTTAAGTGAAGCTACGGCCGCCATTTTGAAACTTTTTGACCACACCTTGTAGTTTAGCTGAAACTCGGTAGTCGAAAGCATAGCTTGACCCGTTTCTTACCTATATGACAAGGTTAGGTTAGGTAAATTTAGGTTATGTTAGGTGAGCAGAGGTTAAGTCTTAAAATATTCCCTCTCTTATGTGTTCAAAGGCGATTCACTCTGAACAGTCAGCCAAAACTTTAAATATGTATTTATCATTACATAACGAACAAGAGTTTAGTGCTTTTCAGTCGGTCAACACGAATGTACCCAAAAGAGATGGGTTATGCCCTAATCCTGAAATAAATTACATGAGATTAATAAAACACTAGGATGACCAGTTTCGATCGTCAAGCGATCATCATCAGATCCAATACACTTAGGCTATAAAATCTATGTTTGAAATACAGGTGAAATACGCGTGGCGAGGACTAATCCACGGTCTTTAATAGTTGTAGATCCACCTCATTCAATAACATACATCTTATCTAGGTTGGCAACACCTCACATAAACACATCGCGATCACTCCCCACAGCACGTAGGGACAGGGGGGGAAGGCAGGGAAAAACCAGTCGTTAAGATAACCACCGCAGTCGACCGCACAGCGAGTTCAAGTGAGCACGGAAACTGTGAATAGCTGTAGTACGGAAGACAATCAGATAAGTAGTTAGCCTAAAAAAAATTTATATTTTAACCATAGTTTACAGCCATATAATCTCTCTAAAGTACAATCTCCGGATAGCCATCACAATTTAGCATTTCACCTAACATATATACTGCATTTAGCATACACTGACAGTTGCAGTACCAATACTGCAACTAAATAATTGTACATATTGTAAATATTTTCACCTGTATTTCAAACATAGATTTTATAGCCTAAGTGTATTGGATCTGATGATGATCGCTTGACGATCGAAACTGGTCATCCTAGTGTTTTATTAATCTCATGTAATTTATTTCAGGATTAGGGCATAACCCATCTCTTTTGGGTACATTCGTGTTGACCGACTGAAAAGCACTAAACTCTTGTTTACTAAGGCAACACTGAAAATATGGCTTCAAACACCACAATTACATAACGAATTAAAGCAAACTTAATTAATTATGAATGGCGTTTTTTGTTACTGTTCAATGTAGACAGAATATATGCATTAAATGATAGACTCAAGACAAAATGTTTTGATTGTTGACTTGCGTTATTGATAAATTGGTTTAATGTTAGGAGCAGTGCACACTTTCCATGTCGATAATTTATATAGGCTAGAAGGATGGTGTTGCAAACTTCTAATGTGTATTTTCCAAATTTCATGCATAGTCTATTTCATAGAATTTTCCTGTAACTTAAAAGTTCATGCTGAATTTGTCTTTGTGTTTGACATTGCAACTACAATGGTTGATTGGATATTCTTTGTCAACTTTCAAATCATGTATTTCATGTCAGATATGTTGGAATTTTTGTTCATGTCTGAAGCTATCAAGTACCGATACCTAATTGGTTTCACACAACTGTTTCATAATGAAAATCTGATGTCAGATATGTTGGAATGTTTGTTCATGTGTGAAGCTATCAAGTACCGATACCTAATTGGTTACACAACTGTTTCATAATGAAAATCTTGATCTCTGATTCATTGGAGAACTGTTTACGCTTGTCTGAACCAAGACTAACTGACTACTCACTGCTAAGGTTTAGAAATTACATTTACTCAAATCACAATCTGGTAAAAAAGATCATGACTACTATAAACTGCTACCACTCTTCCACCACTTTGTTAACACTTTTCTACCATTTGACTCTCACTTTTGCTCTTACTTTAAACTGCACATACTACAAACTATCATTTTTATTATCGAGTTAACTTTACTAGAGATTAGTTTATGCTCAACAGTCGACATGGAAGTATCAACGACTAGCTATGGTAAACCATGTGCTTACTATAAAGGATATGCATATATTGTAAAACGAACTAATAAAAATGGAACTGTTATTTGGTGCTGTTCGAAACAACGATCTAAAATGTGTCGAGGAATGATTAAAACAAAAGGCTCCAACATACTTATTTCAATCGATCATCATTGTTAATCTCAAAATAATACTCATTTAAATGGACAAAATACTCTAACCAAGGTAAAAAAGCAAGACCAAGAAAAACATAGTGTGGCTCAAGATAGTGCTTTGTTTGTTAAAGAGTATTTATTATCTCCTGAAAAAGACATGTTAGGACAGTCGTTAACGTCTAAGAAACCTCTAACACTATCAAAGACAACACAAACTATGCCAAAGGTTGTTGCATTGCAAGATGAACAAAAAGGATTAGATAGTAATAGTGATGATGATTATATTGATGATAATTATATTGATGATGATAACCATGATGATGATGATGATGATGAGGATGATAATGGTTTACACCCAAAAAAATCATTTGTTACATTTGTTTACTGGAACAATCCCAATAAGCTAATCCAGCGGCTTCAGTACTTGCATACCTGTAAACAGGCTGGTCATACTAAATATGAGGAAGAACTTTTGGATATAGAAAATGAGCTTCGTGATGCTAAAATTATAGTGTAATGAATCCATGTAACCGCTTAAACTATTTCTTAACAATACATGTAATATTTTCTACCACTTTGCTACCACTTTTCTAGTTTGCTACCACTTTTCTACCACTTTGCTACCACTTTTCTACTACTTTTCTACCAATTTTCTACCACTTTTCTAGTTTGCTACCACTTTTCTACCACTTTGCTACCACTTTGCTGCCACTTTTCTACCACTTTGCTACCACTTTGCTACCACTATTCTACCACTTAGCTACCACTTTTCTACTACTTTTCTACCACTTTTCTACCACTTTTCTACCACTTTGCTACCACTTTTCTACCACTATGTTACCAATTGTCTACCACTTGTCTACCACTTTGCTACCACGTTTCTACCACTTTTCTATCACTTTTAACTGTACACATTAAATATAAAAGCCAACGCTAAATAATTCTATTACCAGAACAGGGATAACCTTTGTAGTGTGCAAATCATACTAACAGGTTAGTTACTACTATGGAACTTACTACAACTAACCGGGGTAAACAACGTGTACTCTATAAAGGCTACTCTTATAACTATAGACGACAAAATGTAAAAGGAATAATATTCTGGCGATGCTCAAAACAGAGGTCAACAAGATGTCGAGGCAATATGAAAAGTAGAAATGGTGTGGTTTTAAGTGTGAGTGATCATCAATGTAGTGCTCCAGACAAAACACTGATGGTGTTGGCAAAAAATCATCAGAATGCTAATAAGTTAGTACAAGAGAAAGATGTTGCTACTCAAAATAGTGCATTGATTTTTGAGCAACGTTTAACCCCTGTTGTAAAAGTTATGTTGTATCCATCTTCCACGCCTCAAGAGTCATCAACATCACAGACTATGCAAGAGGTAGTGTTGTTGTTGTTTTAAGGGGGTGAACTACAAAGTCATCTGCCTTGTTATGCAAGTGGATCGAAAAGGACTAGATAGTAATAGACAAATGAGAGTTGTAGTTTGTATATAACTATTGTACAAGTACTTACATTAAATAAATAAAAAAAGTGTATGGGTATTGTCTGTTTTTCTTAATTGCTATCCCTATGTCCCACTATTAATGCAATTGTTAACCATCAACAGTCTCTGACTATGTTCACAAAGAGAGTGACCTTAAACAATACACTCTATCTATAGTTTGTGTACCGAGTACACAATAATACAGTGTGGTCAAGTCATGTTGAGGCAATAGTTATATCAGGTAAGGTATTCGAACCCTTGCTTTCTTGTACAGAAAATTTGAACTTAAGTCAAACACCAACACTCGGTCAACCTGACAGTTACTAATTTAATTATTTTTGTGGACTTGAGTGTTTATAAAACTTTTTCCAGTATACATTGACTAAACCACTTGTTTGTTTTGAAATATAGATTTTGTTTTGTTTGACCATAACATTGCAGTTATGAGTCTTGTGAACTGGGTGTTTAATATAGGGTTAAAGGCATTTTAAAATAATTTTAGAAAAGCTCTTAGGTATCGTGTCATGGGTTTTAGTAATGCATTACTGTTCGTTGACTAACATTTACCGTTACACAACATTATTTTGGTGAGCTCTACATGTTGTTGTTTGAGTCGTCAGTCTTTTGAGTGGTTTGATGCAGATCTCCATGCCTCCCTGCCCCGAGCGAAACGTCTCATCTCTATATAACTACCACACCCTACATTCAAGGCTATCTGTTTAACATATTATAACCTTGGATCTCCCCTACAAGCTCTTGGGTTCAATTCCTAGATTTAACAAAAACTTTTAAAAGTGGTATGACAACTAAAACTAGTCTACTCAGTCTCGAGTGGTCCAAATAAGTAGAGAGGGTTTGATTCACACCTCAACCATAGAGCACCATGTTCTTTTTTTTTAATAATAATAGCCATTTGTTCAATTTCACATTTCACACATTGCAATTTATCAATTTTCCATTTGCATTTTTTAAAATGACAGTTTAATGATTTTCAATTTCATGATATGGAAACATGGATTTTTCCATTTTCATATTTACACATTTGTCAATTTCCCATTTGCATATATTTTCTTAAATGTCCGTTTAAGGTTTTTAAATTTTGTCTATATGGAAACATGGATTTTCCAATTTGCTGTTCACAAATTTTTTATATATTTATTTTGTGTGTATGTTGAAAACGATATTTCGAAAACAAGATTTTTATTTTTCATTTTATGATTTTGTAAATGATATTAATGTGAGTGCTTGACCATGGCAATAATACAGTCTATCTATGTGTTAGCGGAACCATAGAGGCTTATTACTACTGCAAGTAAGAATGTTTTACAAAAAACGACTATCTGCCACTACATTTGAAAAACAAAACGATTGAAAAAAATCTATTTTCCATTCATATATAAGTGCTAATTCTCCCTCTCCCCACCCTACCTCACCGTATTTTCTCTGGTCAAACAACCAATGCTACCCACACACACACACAAGCTTTCTATATATCTCTCTCTATATATATGTTTTCTCTTGTCCACGAGATAAAAATTATGGTTGCTGGATTGTATCCTGCACTGTTTATGCGACATACCTTTGCCAGTTCATAAAACCGTTAGGTATTTCTCTACACATGGCGATTTTACCACTGCTTTTGCTTGTTTGGCTTTCTTGCAGTCTGGTATGTGATAGGAAGCATTAACTGTATGTCAAACCCAGTCCACGTTTGTATTTGTAATCTAAGTAATAATTTGAAAAGAGACAAGTGTAATCAGTTTTAAACATTATATCTGCTTTTATTTGATTGTTTATGACATGCATATTAACCAAAAATCAAACCCTAGTCTACCTTAGTGAAATGCTAACAGTTTAACCACTGCGTCACCATACCCTTTTTTCTTAGTTTGATTCGTTCTAGGCCTTAGAGCTAGAAATCGAGTTAAGATCTCCAGTGAAAGAGGCACATGTGCTGACCACTATAGCACGTAATGTTTAGCTGGTAACATTAGACAACCGAAAATGATTGTATTTCTGTTAGCCAAGCATTTCTGTCATTTACCTACTGTGTGAGCTCTGCCAGCAAGACAGTTTAGTTTAGAACAAGTGTGTGTGAGTGTGTGTATAGATTATTAGCCTCAGGTATTTAAAGCTTGTTGTGTGTAGCGACCATCTTGTCCCAGTAACCACTGAACAAGTTTTAACAGTCAACCCATAATAACTGCATAGGATGGTTGTGTGTGGTTCATGTACTTGTGTGTGTGTGCATTAGCATCATGCACTAGCTTTACCTTACCCTCTATAGGTAGAGCGTTATCCCTTTCCTTTCTGACATTACCAATGCCCACATTCAACCACAAGTTTTACACTTAAACCATTGGCTTGTTTTTGATTAAGTTTGGTTCGGTTTGGTTGGGTTTGATTCAGCTTGGTTCAGTTTAGTTCAATGTAGTCACCATTTTGGATTTTAGCTATCCTCTTTAACCAATCAATTAAAGATTGACTACTCTTATTTCTTGAATCGATTAATCAGATTTTGTATACACCATTTGTCATTTATTATCCCATACCTACAACCTATACTCTCTCTGTACTACAGTTTGATCTGAAAACAAGTTCCAATGGTGAAAGATTTGTCAGTCTCCATACATGCAGCCTACAATAATTCTTTCACTACCTAGCTATGTTTCATCACTCACTGTAAACATTTCACATGTCCATATCCGATTATAAGTTTATAAAATCTCAGGTCGATGACTTTGATGTATTGGGTATTTTTGGGTAAATTCATTAGCCATGGGAAGGGGTTGACCATTCTAAGTCCTATGACACCTCACATGTTGATATACGATTAATAGTTTATAAAATCTCATGTCAATGACCTTGCTGTTTTGAATTTTTGAGGTAAATTCATTGGTCATGGGAAAGGGTTAACCATTCGTAGTCCTATGACACCTCACTTGACCCTCTCTACTGATAAGTTTAAAAAATCTTAGGTCAATGACCTTGCTGTTTTGGGTATTTTGGGTAAATTCGTTGGTCATGGAAAAGGGTTGGCCATCCTGAGTCTTGTGACACCTCACTTGTCCCTCTCTGATTATTAGTTGATACAATCTTAGGTTAATGACCTTGCTGTTTTTTTTTGGTAAATTCATTGGTCATGGGGAGGGGTTGGCCATTTTAAGTCCTATGACACCTCACTCGACCCTCTGTGATTATTAGTTAGCGAGATATTAACGAAAGTGCAGTTAGGCCCTTTTGACAAAAAATGAATAACACATTCAAAAAGAGGGCGTCACCACAAGTCCAACGACCCCTCATACAAGTTCCTAGCTTTCTTAGTTCATAAGATATTAAAAAGCCGATGACCTATTAGTTTTTGGATCTTTGGTTAATTTGTAAAAAAAAAAACGTATCTATAAATCATTATTCAAAAATTGCCATCTTACAAAAAATCAATTGCGCATTCGTAAAACAAAAAACAAAAATGATTAATCATATCGGCATTCAGTTGTATGCATGCACTTTATGTGGAAAGAGTTTAATTTCATATTGGCATACAAACTCCCACATGTTGCACATGGAAAGCGACTTTTACCTAAAAATTATTATTTCACCCCCTAGTAGGGGTAGATTTTATTTTTGAGTGGAAATAAGTTATCCATAGGAAAGGGGTTGTCTGCCGGAGTAATTTGACTACTCGTACATGTCTCTAGCCTTATTCCCACCACTGCCAAAACAGGTTGTGACTTGTTAGCTCTTATCGTGCACGTGCACATGTGAACACCTGTGTGTTAGATCATATTACACATGAACTCGCATTTTCTCACGTATGAATCAAAACAGGATGTGACTTGTTTCACAAGGAGAATGCTAATAAGGTCATCTCACACGTGTTCACATGTATTTCGTCACTTTCCTTTCATATCGTTATTACATTATAGTAGTGGGGATTAGTGAACAACGTCAATTCAACACACACAAATGTAGTTAGGCCCTTTGACATAATTTAAATAAATTCATGGGCTAGTCCTTATGAACCAGGCCAAAGGGACCCGTCCAAAGGGATCAGTCCAAAGGGACAAGGACTCGTCCACAAGGACTCGACCACAAGGACCTGTCCACACAGACTTGTCCACAAGGACTCGTCCACAAGGACCTGTCCACAAGGACTTGTCCACAAGGACTTGTCCACAAGGACTCGTCCACAAGGACCTGTCAACAAGGACTTGTCCACAAGGACTCGTCCACAATGACCCGACAACAATGACCCCCGCCAACAATGACTCGTCAACAATAACCCATCCATAGGGATCCGCTCCCCCACCCTCTTACAAAAGCCATGAGTGGGCATGCGTAAAAACAGAAAACAAGCATGTTAATTCATAGTGGCTATCCACCGCACATATGCACTTTATTTAGAACAACGTTTCATTCCATATCGGCATTCAAACTCTCACATGTTGCAATTGGTAACAGAGATTCTCTAAAAAAAATACAATTTCACCCCCTAGTAGGGTAGGTTTTATTTTGGGGTGGAAATATGTTGTCCATTGGAAAGGGGGTGTTAGCCCGAGTTCAATGACACCTCATTCGTCAAAATCTGACCATGCGTTCGAGAGATATCGCGCCGCCGCCATCTTGTGTGGAGGGTGTGGAGGTGGAGGATTTAGAACCCGTACAAAACCACTACTCCCTTATGTCGTAGAAAAAAATATGTTATATTAAACTGTTTAGCTACTGTTATTATCTTTAACGTTATGGGTCTACAACATATATTTGTTAACATGATGGCTTCACAGAGCGATGAACAGTAGCGGACACCGCGCATCCCGCCGGGCAGCCGCGTATAGCGTGGTGTGGTGACTCGGCCGCTTGGCTGTCTGCATGAGTTACACTGCACGTTGCAACTTGTTTGTTTACTGCCCTCTTATCTCTACTACGCTGCTTATTGAGTCCTTTTCGTTATTAGTGGGCCTTGCCTGTTTAGTGTTCGGTTAACCATGGCATTGTGCGGTTCGTTGCATTTTGTGTTTCGTGATAGTTTTACTTTTTGTACAGAAATACAAGTTGTTGTGTTGTGCCAAGTGCAGTGAAATGCTGATAGTTTTGCTATTGTTATGTATTGTTGAGCGAGATAAGCAAGATAAAAGGTAACCCTTAAAAATAGTAAAAACTTGTTAAATCTGAACTGTTACCCACAAACTTTACAGCTAGGCGCTCTTTATTATCAACAGTTTTCAATAATGACTGATTTTACCAATATATGCGTAATATGTAATGAGGAAGTGAAAGATGCCGGGGTAACAGTCACTAAAGGTATAAACACTTTAATAAAGTAGTATTGAGAGAAAATACGAAATCCATAGGTTACTTGTTAACGTCGATGTAATAAAAGTACATACTGTATGCAGGCAAAATTATACCAGACCTAGCAATATTAAAACAGCATTAAAAGCTCAAAATTCGGAATCTTCCACCTTGCAGCGCCTTCTCAGAGAATTAGACACCAAATTTGATTTCAAGCATGACTGTTTGTTATGTGAAACAAGATGTTCAGGAAAGAACATATAGCCTACTTTCTCCTAAATGCATGGGTATTGTTATAACTCTTTGTCCTTTTCAAGGAGTATGATTGAATGTTGGTTGTAGGAGCTTGTTGAAATACAACGTGCTATAGGGATATTAAACATGAATATGAGGTGCCATTTGCTAGTGCTACCTCTGTACCAAATTTCGTTCAATTCGGTTTCACCGTGTTTGAATTGATAGGGGGAATCGATTTGCACACATACTTGGCCACCATCTGCAAACTATTGGGCTGATGTTCTTGCAGTTTGGTCAGAATATGTTTCCCACATAAAGATATGGTGTTGCAAAATTAGGTAGAGACTAGATTATTAGGTTGGTCGTAATTACATTTTAGCTTTTAACATTTGGGTGGCCGCGATTACGTTTCCATCAAGATAGCGGTGATATAAAACATGACACTGAGGTGCCCTTTGCTAGTGCTACCTCTATACCAAATTTCGTTCCATTTGGTTTCAGCGTGTTTGAATTAATAGGGGGAATCGATTCTGACACAAAGATGGCCGCCATCCGCAAACTATTAGGCGAATGACCTATTAGATTGGTCAAAGGATGCTCCCTCCATAAAGGTATGTAGTTGCAAAATTTGGTAGAGATCGGATGATTAGGTTAATCGTAATTTGATTTAAACTTTGAACATTCGTGTGGCCGCCATTACGTTTCAGTCAAGATGGCGGCGATATAAAAATAAGACACTGAGGTGCCCTTTGCTAGTACTACCTCTGTACCAAATTTCGTTCCATTCGGTTCCACCGTGTTCGAATTAATAGGGGGAATCAATTTTGACATAAAGATGGCCTCCATCCGCAAACTATTAGGTGAATGACCTATTAGATTGGTCAAAGGATGCTCCCTCCATAAAGGTATGTAGTTGCAAAATTTGGTAGAGATCGGATGATTAGGTTAATCGTAATTTGATTTAAGCTTTGAACATTCGTGTGGCCGCCATTACGTTTCAGTCAAGATGGCGGCGATATAAAACATGACACTGAGGTGCCCTTTGCTAGTGCTACCTCTGTACCAAATTTCGTTCCATTCGGTTCCACCGTGTTCGAATTAATAGGGGGAATCAATTTTGACATAAAGATGGCCGCCATCCGCAAACTATCAGGTGAATGACCTATTAGATTGGTCAAAGGATGCTCCCTCCATAAAGGTATGTAGTTGCAAAATTTGGTAGAGATCGGATGATTAGGTTAATCGTAATTTGATTTAAGCTTTGAACATTTGTGTGGCCGCCATTACGTTTCCGTCAAGATGGCGGCGATATAAAACATGACACTGAGGTGCCTTTTGTTAGTACTACCTCTGTACCAAATTTCGTTCCATTCGGTTGCACCGTGTTCGAATTAATAGGGGGAATCGATTTTCACACAAAGATGGCCGCCATCCGCAAACTATTACGCTGATGACCTATTGGTTTGGTCAAAGGATGCTCCCCCCATAAAGGTATGTTGTTGCAAAATTTGGTAGAGATCGGATGATTAGGTTAATCGTAATTTGATTTAAGCTTTGAACATTTGTGTGGCCGCCATTACGTTTCCGTCAAGATGGCGGCGATATAAAACATGACACTGAGGTGCCTTTTGTTAGTACTACCTCTGTACCAAATTTCGTTCCATTCGGTTGCACCGTGTTCGAATTAATAGGGGGAATCGATTTTCACACAAAGATGGCCGCCATCCGCAAACTATTCCGCTGATGACCTATTGGTTTGGTCAAAGGATGCTCCCCCCATAAAGGTATGTCGTTGCAAAATTTGGTAGAGATCGGATGATTAGGTTAGTCGTAATTTGATTTAAGCTTTGAACATTTGTGTGGCCGCCATTACGTTTCCGTCAAGATGGCGGCGATATAAAACATGACACTGAGGTGTCCTTTG
This sequence comes from Meconema thalassinum, assembly GCA_946902985.2. NCBI lineage: Eukaryota > Metazoa > Arthropoda > Insecta > Orthoptera > Tettigoniidae > Meconema > Meconema thalassinum. The sequence goes on along the minus strand of OX336388.2, from coordinate 489,909,624 downwards.
CTAGTGCTACCTTTGTACCAAATTTCGTTCAATTCGCATTCACCGTGTTCGAATTGATAGGGGGGACAGACATTCAGAGTACACACACTCACACACACACACACACACACACACACACACACAGACACACACACACACAGACTCACACACACACATACACACACACAGACAGACACACTTTTTTCGCCCTGTGTTGATCTCATAAGTCTACTTTCATTTTTTGCAAAAATCGAAAGTAGGCTAAAAATGCTGTGTTTGACCCAAAACTTCCTTCTCAATACCGAACCCAAATTCATGAGGTTTCAACAATTGAAATAAAGCAAACTCTCCTTAATGCTTGTGATAATAGGAATGATGATTGGGCCTGTAAAGTTAAGTCCAGGCTTTTAGATGTGATTGATTTAGTTGCGGCCGAAGCCCGTTATCATGGGCAATGTTATAAGGACTTTTGTAAACCTAAACCTCATGAACAAAAGGTAGGACGTCCATTATTAGCCGAGTCTGTAGATAAATTTAATTTGCTTACTAATTACCTTGAGAGCGACAATGAGTGCCAGTATTCACTAAAAGAATTAAGAGAGATAGTAATGGAGTTATGTGGTTCTGATATAGACTATAGAGATTATTATCTCAAGTCAAAACTTGTAGATTTTTTCAAAGATCGGCTAGTTGTACATAATTTATCTGGAAAGAGAAGTATTTTATGTGTCACATTCTAGTCACAAGGTATTAGATTCGTGGTACAAAAACAGAGAAACAACTACTGAAGACGAACGTAAAAGAATTGTTAGAACAGCAGCAGAAATCGTTAGGGAAGGTATACAAAAAATGAATTATGACTGTGGAAAATACGCAAGTGAAAAGGAAGTGAGTACTGTATCAAATGATTTGATTCCTGAAACATTGGCACTACAGCGGAAGGATATGGTTACAACACAGGCAAGTTTCAAATCTATCGAAGTGAGATCTAAAGAAGTTTCAATTAACTCCCAGCAAATATTCAATCGAATTTTATGCATCTGTGACAGCCCCGTTAAGTTGAAATCTTATTTTGAGTCCGAATTAGCATCTCACCCACCGTCACTATTTGACGAGGCATCAATATGTAAAGGTACGAAAGCATTGTTTATGAAATTATTTGAAGATGGAATTGTTGAAGAAAGCTTCATGGCAAATGAAGATGTTTTTGTGATGGATGGTGGATATTTGTTGCATGCTGTGGTTTGGAGAAAAAACAGCACTTTTAAGGAAATAATTGATTCTTATTTAAGCTCTATACTTTGTAAATACGGAAATGAAGTTACAGTGGTATTCGACGGTTATCCCAACTTTCCAACCACAAAACAGCAAGAACAAGAGAGAAGAGCATCAAAGAAATCTTCTCACACAATTTTTTTAAATGAAAATACAGTTTGCACAACACAACAAGCAGACTTTCTAGCAAACCCTCATAACAAAAAGAGGTTGATAGAAGCAATTACAACATTTTGTGTGACTGAGGATATTAAAGTTTTTTCTGCGGAAGGTGACGCTGACACTGTCATTGTCGACCAGGCAATTAAATATGTGCAAACTAATAATACTACAGTTGTTGTCGTGGGAACTGATACAGATCTCTTGGTTTTACTCGTAGCATTAGCTCCCCAGCAAGACGCCAAACTTTTCTTCTTAAAGCCTTCGTCGTCAACGTCCAAACTGTACTCTGTCGATTTTCTTATAAATCAACATGTCAAGCAGCAAACTTTACTGCTTTTTTTTCTCATTCAATGACTGGTTGTGATACGACATCTGCTTTCTATGGGCTAGGGAAGTAAAAAGCAGCCGACATGATACGTAAATCAACTGAAGCTAGATCTCAGGCTGAGCTTTTCACAAAACAAGACATTACAAAAGATATCCTTCTAGAAAGTGGAGAACAGTTTATCCTAAGCATGTACAACTTATCAAAGTTCAAAACCCTCAATGAAGCCAGGTACTTTAAGTTCAAGCAATTAACCGCAAAAATGTCTCTCAAGTCTAATTTTGATTTAGCAAAACCTCCACCAACTTCGATGCTACTCATCAACATATTTTGAGGGTTTACCACCAGATTCAAACTTGGTTAGGTTGTAAAATTCCGGCAGAAGAATGGGGTTGGCAGTATACATCAAATAACAGACTGATACCTAAGCCCATGACGAATCCTGCTGCTCCAAGTGAACTTCTTCTACTGATAACTTGTAATTGCAAAACATTGTGTGTTACAAACTGTAGTTGTCGTAAAGCTGGGTTCGATTGCACATCTATGTGTGTGAACTGCAGTGGAATGTATTGTAAAAATTCTTCAGTCCAAACTGATGAAACATTAGAAAATGACCCTTTATACTAAAAAAAAAGGAAAAACATAAACGTTGTTTATTATTAGGCCGTGTTAGTTGTGCAGGAGTTAATAAGTTATCAAAAATACTATACAATGAAACTTTATTATTTGTCAGCTATAAAAGTGTACTAAGTACAGGATTTTGGTAATGAAAAGTTGAAGTTAAAGTTTTTATATTTCATCATCATAAACTCAATGACTATTCAAGATTAAGGATATGAGTACATACAGCGGTGCCCTTCAGCATTGAGTGACAACGGCGCGGCGCTGCTTCGTCTGGCGCGGCGACTCGGTGGCCATTACTGTTCATCGCTCTCTTTGAAGCCATCATTTGAACGGTAAGCATTATAGTAGACACATATTTTTAAAGCTAATTAAATTGTCTATAAGTTTTGTGCAAAACATTTCATTGTATAACGGAAGGATAAAAAGGTACAATAGGTTGAAGTTACTTTTTGTGTTTTGTAGTGGCAGTTTTTTTGCATATATTGGAGTATTACGGTGAAATTACGCTATCTACATAAAAAGTTTATATGACATAATTTGTTTAGAATAATGTTAGGCGTAAGATTATTAAAAAATCGCGTTTGTAACTTCATTAGTTCTTTAACTGTAAGCATTAAACCAGAGTACTCCTCTTGTAAGGTTGGGGAGGGAGTGGGGATGGAAGCAAGGGGGGTGGGGGTCGGGACTTTGTGTTTTTTTACTTTATACTTTATATACTAACATCCTGAAAAAAATCAGCTTTCCTCTAATTAGTTGCGACACTAAACCTTTATTGACTGGGCTATAAGTGAAGTTATGCAGCGAGAACACGGTGTATACCAGCCGACAACAACACTGGTCGTTATGTAAGGAAAATAAGGCTGCAGAAATCATCTCCATGATCGTACCTGTCATCCAAGTATTGCTCTTCCTGTGTGCCGTATACTCTAGGCTCGGCCTTGGCCTAGACATCATAAACACTTGGCATTCGTCAAGGTTAACGAAGGTTAATTTACGTTGATAGAGAAGACGAAGCTGCTGCTACACGTTTAAATACAGTATTACTATTATTCACAAATGCTCTACTGTTAAACAAACACATCGTTATTATTATTATTCTTTTTTGCCGACTTTCCTCTTTTTGCAAAAATGAGGAAAAAGTAGACTTATGAGATCGATCCGGGAAAATGTGTGTCTGTCTGTCCGTCCGTCCGTCTGTCTGTCTGTCTGTCTGTCTGTCAGTGTGTGTGTGTGTGTGTGTGTGTGTGTGTATCCCCTATCAACTCCTAAACGGCTGCAGCTATCGAAACCAAATTTGGTAAGAGTAAAGATGTATACCTGAATATCTCACGGCCATATTTGAAATTGACGTCAGTGCTACCAACTGCTAAAACATCGTAATTTAAATTTGAACTCTATGTTGGATATCTCAGAAGTTATGCATGCGAACTATTCCAAAATTGGCACACATATAGATAATAACATTCCAGATTAATTTTCAGGAGGCCATACAGGCCAGTGTTGCCAACGCGATTCTTAGCCTGCCGATAGGTCCAATTTCTAAATGCATGTAACTTCTATACTATCGATTGGATTTCTACCAAATTTCGTATGTACTATGTGTACTACAACAGATATGACTGTGCGTATCGAAAGAGCCACAAGGGCTGCCAACTGTTAATAAATGCTCTCTCTATGTTTTAACCCTAATATCAATATATCAGGAAGTATGCAAACCAACAGCTCTAAACTTTGCACACGTATAGTACCTTACATTCTACCTTAGTTTGGTGTAACTTATATACATCAGTGCTGCCAACACGATTCTAAGCCTGCTGATAGGTCTAGTTTTTAAATGCATATAACTTCTATACTAACAAGCGGATTTCAACCAAATTTCATATGTGCTTTGTGTACCATAACAGTTATGACTAAGCGTGTTCGTAAGAACCATCAGGGCTATCAACTGTTAATGTATGCTCTCTCTATTTGTTTAATCCTAAAATCAATATATCAGAAACTATGCAAGCCATCGGCTCTAAACTTTGCACACGTGTAGTACCTGACATTCTAGATTAATTTGGGGGAACTAATATACCTCAGTGCTGCCAACATGATTCTAAGCTTTCTGAGAGTTTCTATTTTTAATTACATGTATGCCTAACTACTATACTAACAAATGGATTTTATCCAACATTGGCACTATAATAAATCGTAATATTTCAGATTAATTCTGAGCATCACATGCATGACATTGTTCCCAACATGATTTTACGCGCACTAATAAATTCAATATCCAACAGTATGTAATATCCATACTATCCATTAGACTTCAACCAAATTTTGTATGTGCATTCTATACCTTAAGAGATGGGATTAAGAATATGTTCAGAGTCACCAGAATTGCCAACTGTAGTAAGTTACTCTATTTCCGGTGCATTTCAAACTGCAGTACTTAGAAATGTAGTATTACTAACTTGATTTCGTCATTATTCTAGAAAGGTTTATATAGACTGGCATGAATCTTAAATTTTAAGAAAAGTAGACTCTTTAGTTCGTCACGGGACTACTTGTTATTATTATTATTATTATTATTATTATTGCACTCACATACGAAAAACATTGTTTAAACACAAAATACAAAGTATCTACACGGAATTACATTCTCCGTAAATTAACTGGTACTAACTGAGGGACGCAAGCTCATACTCTAAGAACTACTACAGCATTGAGTTACTCTGCGGCAGAATATGCATGCTCCGTTTGGTATAGACTATAGATCATGGCACGCCAAACAAGTACCTAGATATTGCCTCAAATGAAACTTGCAGGCTTATAACTGGTTGCCTGAAACCTACACCATGTGATAAAATTTATCGCTTCGCAGGCATTGCATCCCCAGATATCAGACGTGAAATGGCAGCCAGATAAGAAAGATCGAAAGTAGATATATCTGAAGAACATCCATTGCATTATTATCAACCTGCTCAGCGGCGACTGAAGTCTTGGAGTAGTTTCCTGCGTACGAATAAATGCCGTAAGTATCCACCTCACACATCAAGAGTAAATGCCTGGAGATATAGAAGCCATCATCTTAATGGGTGGGTAGACCCATCTGAAAGTCTTCCAGCAGGGCACAAAGAGACATGGACTATATGGAAGAGTCTCAATAGGTTACGGTCTGGGGATGGTAGATCCGGGACCAACATTAAGAAGTGGGGACTACCTTGTGAGTCGACCTGCTGTGATTGTGGTGAAGAACAAACCATGACCCACCTCCTGAACTGCAGTGTCTGCTCTCTCCAGTGCTCCATGGATGATCTAGTGAAGGCTACACCCAACGGCCGGGACATTGCAAAATATTGGTCCAAGATTGTTTAGTGAAATATTTTTCTGTTTGATAGTACCCTTATTTATTGATTTATATATGTTTCCTGACTCAAGTAATAAAAATAAATAAATTACTGTTATTATTATTAAATTTATTGATAATATAAATTATTGATATTAGTACACTTATTACGAGCCTCCGTGGCTTAGGCGGCAGCACGCCGGCCTCTCACCGCTGTGTCCGTGGTTCAAATCCCGGTCACTCCATGTGAGCTCTGTCCTGGACAAAACGGAGGCAGACAGGTTTTTCTCCGGGTACTCCGGTTTTCCCTGCCAAGATTTAATTCCAGCAACACTCTCCACTATCATTTCATTTCATCTGTCATTCATTTAATCATTGTCCCAGAGGAGTGCGTCAGGCCTCGGCAGCCGGCACAGTTCATATCCTCGCCGCTAGTTGGGGGCTTCATTCAGTCCATTCCTGACCCGGTCGGAGACTGGAAGCAGGCTGTGGATTTTCATTTTCAGTACACTTATTACCATCGTTATATCAACATAATCGATAGCTCTGAAGCAATTTTTCAGTGTTACCTTATTAACAGATAATATTTTAGCTTTCAGTTTTCTTATTCTTCGATAGTCCGTAACAATATATAGCCTATAAATCTTAATCACATGTCAATTATTTCAGTTTTTTTCCCATATATTCCAGTAATTTGAATTATTTTCTTCGCTGACCGAAAGCTACAATATTAATTATTAACATAATCGGCCAAGGCAAGTGGGAGTGCGGTGGCCTATCAATGGTCCACGCAATTGCCACGTCATTAAACAGAAGGGAACGCTTAGTCCAGATAATAATACTAATAATAAAAAGAAATGTCATTCAACGTACGAAAACAAAACAAATCCTCAAACCACTAAAAGTTAATAGAATAATTCTAGAAAAAGCACGGCGGAGGAATAAGAGTAATCAAAACTAAAGAAATAAATTAAGGCACGTATCAAACTCTAATTAAAACCAAACAAGTAGTTCCTATTTGCCTCTATCAACATACAAAAATTCAGTTTGAATGCTCTAATATATTCGCAGATATTGAGAACCATCAAAATATTTCGGATGGTCGCCATGTTGCATGTTATATATACAGTATATAGGACTTAGAGTTATGTACTATTAGGCTACATGAAGATTATTAAGTAGGTGCATTATTCAAACTTCAATCGCATGATTAGGACACAAGATACGAAAATAAGATTTAAAAATTTCGCACAGCTGCCATCTTGTTGTTATGAAAGCAATTGAAATAAGTTAGATGCCAGTGGATTAATATTTGTATAAGCATTTACCGTACCAAGTTTCACTACGCTCAAATAGTTAAATCGCGAGAAACGTCCATTCCAATGTTTATATTTCGCGTCGCCACTATGTTGGATTTGTACTCGCCAGGTTATTGAAAGTCCCATAGGTGAACTTATGTTCATAGCCTCTATCAACATTCAAAATTTAAGTTTGATTGCTGTCATTGATTAGTAGATATTGAGAGCCGTCTAAATATTATGGTCGGTCGCCATGTTGGATTTTTATATATGTAGGTCGTAGAGTTATGGACTATTAGATGACGATATTTGTGTAGGTTCGTTATTCAAACGTTCACTTCGATCGCATGATTAATTCACAAGAAATGAAAACCTAATTTTAAAATTGCGCACAGCCGCCATCTCGAGATTATGTGAACAATTGAACTAAATTAGATGCCAGTGCATTACAATGTGTATATACATTTACTGTATCATATTTCACTGCGCTCAGAAGGTTAAATCGTGAGAAACGTCTATTAACATGTTTCACCTTCGCTTAGCCGCCATGTTCGTTTTGTATTTTACAGATTTTTAGAAGTCTCATAGATACATTTCTAGTAGTACTTTTTATCACCGTACGAAATTTCAGGGTGATATCGGTAATAGTTTCGGAGATATAGAATGCCGGTGAAATATTTCGCCCAGCCGCCATCTTGAGATTATGAAAAAAAATTGAACTAAATTAGATGCCATGTGCAAAATGTGCATAAACATTTGCTGTACCAAGTTATATTGCGTTTGGATTGTTTGATCGCGAGAAAGGTCTATTTAAAAGTTTCAACTTCGCTTGACCGCCATGTTCGGTTTGTAGTCAACAAGTTTTTGAAAGTCTCATAGGTGAACGTCTAGTAGTGGCCTTTATCACCGTACAAAATTCCAGTGCGATATCAGTAATAGTTTCGGAGATAGGGAATGCCGGTGAAATATTTCGCACAGCCGCCATGTTGGATTGGTAAGATGTAATAAAATTTGAAGGGCACGGTCTGGGTCGGCCAAAATGGTACTATAAGCTTACCGAGTTTCATTGAAATAGCTCACGCCGTTTAGAAGTTATTAGGGGGAAACGCGCATACATCCACACACACAGACACACACATACGTACACACACGGACAAAAGGTGATCTCATAAGCCTATTAGCCTACTTTTCACATTTTGAAAAAATGAGGAAAAAGTAGACTTATGACATCGGGCAAATGTGTGTCTGTGTCTGTCTGTCCTTCTGTCTGTCTGTCTGTCTGTCTGTCAACTCCTAAACGGCTGGAGCAATTGAAACAAAATTTGGTAGGCCATATTTGATTTTTCATAAAATGAAAATAAGCTAAAAATAACATAACCCAAGCTGGAGCAAATTATTGCACCGATGGCTGGCACTCAACAGTCATTGGCAGCGACAAAACATAGACTGGCAGCGTCAAGTACTTGCCTGTTGTTGGGTGAGATCTGTTGTAATGAACATTTAGGAGCTTGGATATCGTGCTCATTTTTATCCCCGAGTACTTTGGGCAAGTGTAGGATTTGTTTGATAACCTGTATTACTGTGCTGTTTGTAGTCGTGTGTGTATTTTCATACTACCCTACCAGCGAATTGTTACCGGTGGCGGAAATCGGAACTAATGCGCTCTGCCCAGCCACACGCCTGCGATAGACGTGCAGTTGTCGTCAGCGAAACCTCATCGCATGCCATTTGTGTGCACGATTCGTGCTGGGTCGTGCGCTGTGCGGTGTGTTCTCTTTGTATGACTGTACATGCGTTCCCCCTCTTGCCCCGCAACCGCTCGCTGCAGCCATAACGAGGCAAGGTGACGTAATGTATACACAACAGCACCGCTCCAAATCCAGCCGTAACAATTCCCTGGTAGGATAGAAATTGAGGATGGCTACACGTCTGTTACGGCCGGCCCTGTGGTGTTGGGGTAGCGCGCCTGCCTCTCACCCGGAGGCCCCGGGTTCGATTCCCGGCTCCGTCGGGGATTTTAAAACTGACATGAGGGTTGGAACGAGGTTTACTCTGCCTCGTGAGGACAATTGAGTAGCTGTCTAACAGTGAGGCAGCGCCCCGATCACGAAACACAAGATTAACGGCCGAGGGGACCCGATGCGCTGATCATGCGTCACCCCAATATCTGCAGGCCAAATGGCTGGGCAGCAGTCACTTGGTCGGCCTAGGCCCTTCATGGGCTGTATAGTGCCTGGGGTTGACACGTCTGTTACGAGTTATTTATTTACTTTCCTGAGATTTGTAAATGTTTACACACAAAGCCAGTTTGTCAGGTATCGTATTCTGGATCTCGGTTTTACTCACAGTAGTGGGACTTCAAGCAGTGTTGCCGAAAGTGACTCATGTTTCATTCTATTTTCTCGGAAACCACGCACTTTTGCTATAGTTTTTTCACGTGTTTCGGTGGTTCCTGACCTGGGGAATCTTACGTTATCAGCTACCTGATTATACCCCCATGTCTACCTCGTGGTGTAGTTGTTAGCGTTTTGGCTGTCACCACGGAGGTTCGGGTTCTATCCCCTGATCTGCCAAGAAATGTAATTCTGGTCTGAGGGCAGCAACAGAGCACACTCAGCCTCGTAAGGCAAAACTGAGAAGTGATGGGTTCAATTTTCATCTCAGTCCTCCTGGAAGTGGTTTTCTGTGCTTTCCCCACTTCCACTCTGGGAAAATGCTGGGATGATTTCTAGCTTAATGCCACGACCGCCTCTTTCCCAATTCACGCCTGCATTACAAATACACACACTACTACAGACACCACAATAACAATGGTTATCAGAGAAATTCTACGCACCCAAGTGCACAGGGCTAAATGCCCACGATATCCAAGTTCCTCAAATAATACCACAAGACACACAGTAGCCTAACACCCTACGTACCCTAAATGTTGTTTTTAAGTAAAAGTGAAAAGTTCTCAAGAATTGTTAAATATACGCCATCAATATACTCTATGTAACTAAAACATAATTAACTATTCATATATCAAAAGTACATGTTTCTACCTAGAAATAAGCTCTTCATCAGCCAACATCAAGAATATGTTTTAGTTATATATTGATTGGCGTATATTTAAAAAGTTTTGGGAATTCTAAAGTTTAAAAACGATGTTCAGTGAAGAACATATAGCCTACTTTCTCCTAAATGCATGGGCATTGTTATAACTCTTTGTCCTTTTCAAGGAGTATAATTGAATGTTGGTTGTAGTATAGCTTGTTGAAATACAACGTGCTATACGGATATTAAATATGAATATGAGGTGCCCTTTGCTAGTGCTACCTCTGTACAAAATTTCATTCAATTCAGTTTCACCGTATTTGAATTGATATGGGGAATCAATTTGCACACATACATGCCCGCCATTTGCAAACTATTGGACTGATGACCTTGTAGTTTTGGACAAAGTTCGCTTCTCACATAACGGTATGTTGTTGCAAAATTTGGTAGAGATCAGATGATTAGGTTGGTCGTAATTTGATTTAAGCTTTGAACATTTGGGTGGCCGCCATTACGTTTCAGTCAAGATGGCGGCGACATAAAACATGATACTGAGTTGCCTTTTACTAGTGCTACCTCTGTACCAAATGTCGTTCAATTCGGTTTCACCGTGTTTGAATTGACAGGGGGAATCGATTTGCACACATACATGGCCGCTATCAGCAAAGTATTGGGTTGATGACCTTGTAGTTTGGTCAAAAGATGTTTACTACATAAAGGTATGTTGTTGCAAAATTTAGTAGAGATCAGATGATTAGGTTGGTCGTAATTTTATTTAAGCTTTTCACATTTGGGTGGCCGCCATTACGTTTCCGTTAAGATGGCGGCGATATGAAACATGACACTGAGATGCCCTTTGCTAGTGCTACCTCTGTACCAAATTTCGTTCAATTTGGTTACACTGTGTTCGAATTGATAGGGGGGGGGGACACAGATATTCAGAGCACACACATTCACACACACACACACACACACACACACACACACACACACACACACACACACACACACACAGACAGACACACAATTTTTGGCCCTGTGTTGATCTCATAAGTCTACTTTCATCATTTGCAAAAATCAAAAGTAGGCTAATATGATAAATTATAATTAAAATAATAAAATAAAATAATAAAATGGATATCCTTACAATATAATTAAAATGTAAAAAAATACAGATGGAAAAACAAGTATATTTGCAATAATAATAGTGTAGTCCTTACAGTATAATTAAATGAACGTAAATAAAATATGGGGCTTTACAATAAAAATTCCAAAAATACACATAGAAAATTAAATATAGAAATAACAAGTTCAGAATATCAACACTTACGTTAACTGAGTTGCCTGGAAATCAGTAAAATTAAATCTTCTGAATTAATTATTTATTTTTCTATATGATTTTTTGGAATTTTCAATGTAAAGCCCTATTTATTATTTACGTTCATTTAATTACATTGTAAGGACTACACTATTGTTATTACAAAATTACTTGTTTTTCTATCAGTATTTTTGGGATTTTTAATGTGAATCTCAATATTATATTTTAATTACGTTTAATTACATTGTAAGGATACCCATTTTATTATTTTATTTTATTCTTTTAATTTGAATTTATCATATATCTTTTTCATATCAAACATTCTTCATTTGACTTAAGTACATCGTTAGTACTTTAATTCTTAATTGAGCTGACGAAGACCTCAATGTCCGGTCGAAACATGTACCTAACCTAGGCTATAATATACAACCTGTGACAACAAAGTTCGGTGAATAGTCCTGTGCTATCAACATAGATGAACAATGCACCTCAGTGAGCCTACTGTCCTTCGAAATAGTCCCCTCCTGTAACTATGCAATGCTGAGATCGGCGATACATGTCCTGGAAACTTTGCAAGAAGGCGTTCTTTGGGATGGTGTTCAAAAGCCTCGTCACGTTGCGTTCGGTGAATAAAGTCAGAACGGTCGACCTGTGGCAACATTGGCGACACACAACGCAACGTGTAAGATCTGTTCGACACAGTGCCTGTTTAGAGGGATGAATTTATGCAACCTACCATGCACACCTGTTCGGCGGGTGACTGTGAGAAGGATGCATTTATGCAACCTACCATGCACACCTGTTCGGCGGGTGGCAGTGAGAAGGGTGCATGTTCTGTGGAATGGATTGGCTCTGAAAACCAGAGACCTTGTGTCTGAGGTACGACCCCGAAGTCAAGCGCCAAAGTATGCAGTGGCGGGGTCCAGGTCCAGGGTCACTGAAAAGCCCTGAAGGGCCAGAGGCTTTCTGACATTTCGGACATCCACCGTAATGTGACGACCCAACTGAAGGCTATCCCTAAAGAGTTTCCAAGACTTGTCCAGACATTCTCAGAAGTGCATAACCATCCACGGGGATTACTTCGAAGGACAGTAACTGCCGTTTCAGGTAAGCCAACAATCCGTTCGTGATATAGACCCATTCACCGAACATTTCGGTCAGAGGTATATAGGCTAATATATATATAATTCGTTGAGGCCATCTAGGACCACGTTAAGTCTTGCTACACTTGGCAATTTGTTGCGCCTTCCTCTGAGCCCAGAATTCCCTCATTCTCTGTGAGTGGGCTATCTTGCGCTCCGCTGTCCAGGTGGTACCTTGTCTTCTTTTCGGGTTCGATGTCTCGTCTCGGGTTAGCCCATTAGTCAGTATCTTTTTGCGGAAGAGATCTCTATTGAAGGCGTCGTCCGGTTTTAGATGCAGTATTTTGAGGTCGTCTTTGGTATTCATAAACCAGGGCATTGTGGTTTTGGGTTTAGAGTCAAAGAAATTATATATATATATATTAATTCAGGTATTGGTCAGCGTATATTTTAAACTTTTTCTATCAATACGGATATCAACAAACATTTTGCTATCAATGGCAAATGTATTTGCATTCTACGTTTTGAGAACTTTATCTATTAATACAATTGGGCCTTCACGTAAGGAATGATATGAAATGGAGTAGTCATGTAGGATGTGTAGTTTCTGAAGCTTACAAATCCCTGCACTTTGTAATGAGGGTATTAAAGGGAAGTAGTACCTCTGCTAAAGAATTAGGATATTTGTCACTTGTAAGACCTATTCTGGAATATGCCTCGGCGGTTTGGGACCCATATCAAGTAGGGCTCATCAATGAGTTGGAAATGGTACAAAGAAAGGCCGCTAGATTTGTGCTCAGTGACTTTAATCCCAGGAGCAGTGTGAGCCGTATGTTAAAGAAACTTGGGTGGGAATCACTTGAGGCTAGGAGGATGAAATCTTGACTCTGCGCTATGTACAACACGTATACAAATCAACCAGCATGGGGTGAGCTTAGCAAACGTATGGGAAAGCCCACTTACATGGGTAGGAGCGATCATCCTTTCAAAGTTAAGGGCCGACCACAGCGAACAAATCATGGTAAATATTCTTTTGTAAACCGTGCCATTGATAACTGGAACTGTCTACCTGCCGCAGACTTAGAGCCTTTTCCCAAACGTATAGGTGTGTTTAAGAAAAGACTGACTATTTGTGTAAATACTCCAGTTTAATTGTTAATGGTTATTGAATTGTTATGTATAATTATTTATTTGTTATGTATATGCCCACGCACCCCCGATTGCAAATAAATGAATGAATGAATGAAAAATGAATGAATAATACAGGCATCACAAATACTTAGCTAATGTGGCAAATGTCTTTGCATTTTATAAAAGTGTAAAGTTAATCTTGTGGAAAAGTGCGAAAAATAATGCTGGCATGTGATATGATGCTCACGGTTACGAAGCGTGGTCATCCTTCCCACCAGGACGGATAGTTATAGACACAAGTCTCGGGAAGTTCCTGTTTTGCTCGGTGCACGGTACATTGAATCACGTTGCACACATCGCGGAACATGATAAGAGTAAGAATGGGAATTCCTTCGCGGTTTCGTTTAGCGAATTTGACATTTCAAGTGATATCGTACCCGGATGCAATTTCCCGCTATTTTTAACATGTGGGGATGAGTACAACATGCAATGCACCTCACACGCAGGGTCTCATTATCGTAATGATACCAACAAATGAGCCTGGTAATTGGCTTGATTGGAGAATGTTAACTTGTTTTCACTGGGCGAGTTCACTGGCGGCTCGTGTAGCGGTCATGTTACCTGAAAATGTCGAATGTTCTTTGAATTGTACCTTACCTTGAGAATATTGGAGGGGATAAATTGAGAAGGTTACAATTTATTATTATTATATTTATTATTATAGTGAAATGAAGCCTTCAATGTAGTAGGTCGTTTAATGTAGAAATAATCCAAGAGTTATAGAGGGAAGTTAAAGAATTAAAATATCTGACCCCAGCGGAACTCGAACGCACAACCTCTGGCTTTGTACGCCAGTGCTCTGACACCGAACTATAGGGGGACCCAATGGTACTTACCTGGCAAAGATACGTCTGACGTAAGAGTGAAAATCCAATTTCTGGATTTGTTATTATTACTTTATTATTAATAGTCTAATAATATTACAGACCGCAGTGGCGAAGAGTGCTAACGCACTACCTCATGCCTAGCTGGCATCGGAAGAGCATGGGTTCGAATCCCTCCATGGCCGTCTTGAAAATGGTTTTCGTGGTTTCCCATTTTCACCATCAGGCAAATGCCAAGACGGTTCCTTTCAACAGGTCCGTGGCCAACTTCCATCCAAAATCCTTTCCATGACACCCCACACCCAATTAGATCCAAGTTAGCGATCACCAGGGTGATCGGCCTGTCAGCATCCCCAGTTGTATCTGCTGACAATGTGTGTTCAGCTCCCAGACACCGTCTCTTCGACTGTAGAGGAATAATCCATCGCAGTCCATGGATGAAGCCGAGCTGCGAGGATAAGCGATTAAAATTTAATTTTGATACCATAATCCCTCAGGATAATCAGCAACTTTTCCCTTGGTACTCTATCGTATGCCTTCTCTAGATCTGCAAAACATAAACACAAATGTCTATTCTTACCATGCCATTTTTAAACAACTTGGTGCATATACAAATTTTGATGCTGACATCGTCGTTGTGGTCTAAAGCCAGTGAGGCTTTTACTCTTAGCCAATAATAATTGAACCTTATTTTCAATAATGTGTGAGTACACTTAACCAGGACAACTTATCAAAGAAATGCCTGTATAATTATTGCAACCTTTCCTGTTACCTTTCTTATACATTGGGTAAATAACTGTATTTATCCAGTCGGAGGGTACATTTCCTATAATTAATTTAATTGGTATTCTGCCCGAAGGTAGGTCCGAGCCTCCGAAGAGGCTACCCCCAGACGGAGTTTACTTGCGGTAGGGTGGCCAGGGCCTTTCCGCTCCTCCTTATGTTGGCCAACAGCGCGCTGTGCCTAGAACCGGCATACCATCCAAGTTCTGACTGCGCCCAATGTTGCTTAACTGCGGAGTTCTCATGGGATCCGGTGTTTCAACACGGCTAGGCCGTTGGCACATTTCCTATATCCCATGCAAATTCAAATCCTATGCAGTCGAATCCCTGCTCCTCCACTACACTTAAACAATTTATGGCCGAAATTCATCTGCCCCTGTCGCTTTGTTACATTGCAGATATTTACCACTCAATCTACTTCCTCAACTGTGATCCTGTTCCCGTCGTTATTCTCTTCATGTATAATCATAAAATCAGACACGTTGGCAGAGAAGTTTACTTTTACGTTTAGTAAGTTTTGGAAGTATCTGTGTCATCTTCCCTGTGCTTCCTTGGCATCTACAAAGAGTTTCCCTGAATTAAACAAAACACTACTCATATCTTTTTCCTTTAGTTCTAAGATTCTTTATAACACTCTGAAAAGGCTTTCCTGCCACTTGACCTAACGTTTCCAATGTATCTAAAAATCCTCCTATGATTTTCCTCTGGGCTGTCTTCCTTCGGCTTTTCCCAATTAATTAGGGACGCCGGAGCCAAACAGGCTCATGTTGATTTTGGCCGGGGATTTAAGGCTGGATGCCCTCCTGACGCCACGTGATTTTTCTAGTGAAAATTCCACCCCGCTGTCACCGAGATTCGAACACCGGTACTCATCGACACTACTGAAGACATTTCATTACAAGTTATCTTATTTTCTTGAAATTGATATCACTGATTACAAGAATATAAACTAGTGGATTTTTGCCAAATAAGAAAATAAAAATAATTTTGGGGGGTCTTTTTTAAATATTAATCACAAAAATAACATGCATTTTTTGGACTCGATATCTTCGCTTTTTTTCAACTTAATTAAGTCATTGTTGTTGCAAATTGATCTGCTGCATGTTCAGAATGTTGTATAGCAGAATCGTTTTTGTATCATTGATTGAGGCAAATATATTAGCTTTGTTTGACAATTTACGTTATATTGATTGAAAAAATAAATTAATTGTGGGGGGCGTGACCTCTAATTTCAATTTAACAACGCGATTCTGCTTTACAACATAGCGTCATTATTTGTCTATATTTTAGTTTTTAAATGAAACTCATATCTGCATTCTAAGTGGACATTTTAACTGCCAAAGTCAAGACAAATATTGAAAAAAAAAATGAAGTGAGAGAAAACGTAACTTAAAGTTGAGGTACATATTTAGAGTAAAGAGTCTTATTTTTCTACACCTAAAAACTGCCTTTTCATTGGATTTTAGGTTAATCTTCTGCATTCCCCTACCCCTGAGTATCTCCTACATTGCTTTAGTTCTGGAGAAGACTGTTTCAAAGTCAGATTAATATGTGCTTTATCTGCTGCACCTATGCGTCAAAGCGACAGCTGCTGAAAAGCGTGCACACCGATCATTAAAGTGAATATAAATGAGCTAAACAACAATAAAACTAGTATAAACTATATATTTCTGGAAACTAGAGAGGACATACTTTCGAATGAGAAATAAAAAATCGAAAATTTTCTTGAAAATAACTAATGAAAGGTCTATGAATACCTTAGGGCTGGATGCCCTCCTGATGCCACGTGATTTTCCTAGTGAAAGTTCCACCCCGCTGTCACCGAGATTCAAACCCTGGAAGTCCGGGTGAAAGACGAGCAGCTCAGTCACTGCACCATCACGTTCCCCCTATGATTTTCCTTTGGACCCTACTCTTATTTCGAGGGCTCTGTTTCTTTTCACCAGGTACCTAAAGCTGTCGGATTCCTTGTTTGGAGCTATTTTTTTAAGCATGATTTTTAAAAAACTTTTACTTAATAGGCTATAAGTCTATAAGGGACGTAAAACCAATGACATTTTTATTATCATTATTATTATTATTATTATTATTATTATTGAAGCCTCCGTGGCTTAGGCGGCAGCACGCCTACCTCTCACCGCTAGGTCCGTGGTTCAAATCCCGGTCACTCCATGTGAGATCTGTGCTGGACAAAACGGAGGCAGACAGGTTTTTCTCCGGGTACTCCGGTTTTCCCTGTCAACATTTCATTCCAGCAACACTCTCCACTATCATTTCATTTGTCATTCATTTAATCATTGCCCCAGAGGAGTGCGTCAGGCCTCGGCAGCCGGCACAGTTCATATCCTCGCCGCTAGATGGGGGCTTCATTCATTCCATTCCTGACCCGGTCGGAGACTGGAAGCAGGCTGTGGATTTACTTAATAGGCTACTCAGTTAATGGTTGCACATGGTTCACGAACTAGGACGTGACTGCACTATTCTTATTTGGTCGCTTGGGCTGCCTATAGACCACGGTGCTTGTATTTTAGCTGTTGCCTGCCACTACTGGTGTTCTTAGTGGATTGCTTGGCGGCTGCTTTCGGTGAGTGAGTGGTCATCGTGTCAGATTACTAACCCGAAGCTTGCAGATTCGCTCCTGGCCGTGGTAAGTGATTTTTTAAAGGGGGCAAAAATTACGACACGCATGTCATACGATGTTTGCATGTTAAAGAACCCATTTGAATTCAGTAGGCCGTGTTCATAATGGAAAAATTGATCTCGGGATTTTCCGCCAACACAAAGTTCCTTATTTCTCTACTAGAGAGCGCTATAGTGTCAAGGAGCTTAGCTATATAACAAAATTCGGCATGCAAGCTACCCTCTGAGTGTGAAATAACAAAGCTTGCACCCAGCACCCGAGGCCATACGATATTCTTATTATTCATTCATTCAATTTCGCTAATCGGCCAACTAGGCACCACGATAAGCCTCATTTTACATTCTGGCATTTGTTCATTTTTCGCTTGATCCACATTGCCTTCATTAGCTCACTGTGTTTAGCACGACGTTCTACTCCATTTCGCACCAGTTGTCCTTTTTTTCGTCTCGGAAAGTCCCAAACGTCTTGATGGCTGCTATATAAAGATTTCGGTCTTGTGCATCTTCTGCTCTATCCCCATTTCTGTCAGATCTTTCTGGACGTTAACATACCATTATTATTACCAATATTTTATTATTATTATTATTTCCTTTGTAGAAAATGTGCAAAGGAGACTGAAACACCAAGTCACGTACTTGGAAATTGCCCTTTTAGTTCTCTTATTATTAATAGAAGATATAACAATGTTAAACATTCAATCATCAACATAGGCTACTGAGCAAGAAGGGATTTGAATGCTACGAGGAAATGCACTCAATTCTCAAGGGAGGAACCGTTTTGCCGACATATTGTAAGTGCATATAAGAAAACATCTAATGAAGCCTATATTCTTGATACAACCATTCGGTTTGAGAAGAATGCACCAGATCAGGCTAAAGAGATTGACTAGGAGAAAAAGGCCATCTATGAAGATTGCGTTCCGTGCTTTCGGGAAGAATACGAAGATAGATACAGGAATCACACTTTCATTGTGCGAGGAATGTTATTTGGTGCCAGGGACACTATCTATCTAGAAGTTGTGGAACTGTTCCAGAAGCTCAGCTTAGAAAAGCATCACCAGATCAATCTTGCTGAAAAGATCATTGCAGCACCATATGTACAAGGATGCCAACACCTGACATTTCTGATATGAAAATACAACTAGATTTCAGTTTAAAAAAAAACATGTTCGTTAATGAAATGTCCTAACAAGGATTGAGAGGTATGCAGTGTCTTAAGGCATCTTGGGAGAAACCAAGCAGCTCCAGTTTTTTTTTATTACATTGTGAATACAAATTTGTTAAGTTTTCTTTCCGTGTGGCCAGCCGACGGTGGGGCTCGAACCCACGCGTCTACCGAGTCAGCAGAGAGCTTGGTCCCATGACCTAACGCTGCGCTTTAGCCAGCTGAGCCACTGCTGTCGGTAAGTAAGTATTAATAGTGCTATTACTCTTTCTTCTTTTGCCGTTACTGTCTTCTAAGGACCACGGACTAATTTCAATGCTTCATCCGTTCTTGTTCGTACTCCTTCTTCCAATACTTCTTCATACTCTCACATTGTAACTTTTCCCTCTCCACAGACAATTTTGATACTGTTTTATTTTCCTTTCTGCCTTTTAATCCTTCCTCTATAACACTTTCTTTGAAAACCTCTCTCTCTCTCTCTCTTGCTTCTTCTCTTGTGGTATAGTTTTTTTTCCACTTTTTTTGACTTCTTGAAACCAAATTATTGCTGAATTACTATTCCAAAGATATTGTCGTCCGTCCTAAATAAATGACCAAGAATATCAATCGCCTGTTAGGTCGTAATTATTATTATTATTTTACATCCTTAGGCTATGCCCGTCTAAGGAGCGCGATTGAAGCTGATCCAGCCTTCTTGTCCTCCCAAAATATCTTCATCTTCTCACTATGGCTCTTTCTGCGCTCTTCTGTCTTCTTTTGGATACGGGGGCCATGGTGGCGCAGCGGTCAAGCTGTTTACCTCTCACCAAGTTGGACCGGGTTTGATTCCCGGTCAATACATGTGAGATTTTCGAAGTGAGATGCCATGTCCTGTGGTTCGGATTCCACGTAAAAGGACGTTCCTGTGGCTCAAGATCGCGAGTTTAACAGTCACGTTAAACTACAAGCTTAGCTTTCGTTTGGATGCAATGTTTGGGCTATATGACCGCGACATCGCGGCCCCTAAAATAAGCAACAACAACATCATTAGGGCTAATGTTTTGGTTATATATTATTTCTATTGAGGGGAACTGCTATGTCAATGATATCTACTACTTTGGGAGATAACGTACGGCGTAGCCGCGCGTTAAATTGCGCTGACAGTGCCTACCTTGAGTGTGGGTTTTCTAAGGGTTTTCCACATTCCCTCCATGCAAATGCCGGGGTAGTGCTTAATTTCAAGTCCTGGGGCGCCTAACTCATCCCTGTCTTCAATACAGCTACACACACTACTTCAGTCATCACATGTCATCAGAAATGTTGAACATAGGGCTGATGATCAAGTTGCCTCAATGCCCTAAAATGAATAATCAGCAACAGCTTTGAAAGAAGTGTGATGATGGTTGCACCCTCACAAGGCGATGGTTCATGCAAGCTGTCCAGACTGCGGCCGGCCAAGAGCGTGTGCACTTGGTTGAATTAAGTAATTTGCAATAATAATGTCCATCCACTCCACTTAAGGCGACTGTTCATGGGGCTCCTCGTGGGAGGTGAGGGGAGGGTGCTCTAATTACATGGCATCTCTCCACCGTATTCATACTCAATGACGATTTTTTACCTCATTTAATGCACTGTAAGTTAGGAATTGTGATAAATTGCGATGGTATACTTTTGTTGGCTATTAAAGTGCCGAAATTAGCTTATCTTGCAAAGAAAACATTAAATGAAAATCGCTAATTGGGTTTTGGTTGCACCTTTTTCCACCTTTTTTACATTTTGTGGCTCATCTGCCACATTTTATTCTTTAATAAGTAGTTCCGTTTTTGTTTTAAGGGGCGGAACTACGAGGTCATATGCCCCCGTGACGGACTAAAGAGCACACTTTTCTTAACATGTAAGATCCATAGCAATGGTTGATCAATATATAGAATACATAGCAACCCGCACGGCTTCACCCGGTATCTTAAACGGTTTACCCAGCGTTAGCTTAAAAGGCGCAAGGACGGCAGGTTCCAGACGCAATTCAGAAAAGCTGAGGTGAACAGTGAAACTCCAAACACATATACTCTTCTCTGAAGTCTTAACTTGACACGACTCGACAGTTTGATGCTGGCCAAAGCTTGGGTGAAAGGCTCGCTCGGTAGCTCGTAAACTCCCTCCGAAGCTAGTAATTTAAATTTCCACTAAATGGAGATTGTTGGAAGAAATGAAAACGAAAAAGCATTTATAGTGGGCGATGTATTAAAGATAGAGATATGCTGTCGCAGACGTTTTTGTAGAACTTTTCATGATGAACAATTCTTACGCTCATAGCAGCCTATATAGATATTTTTAATGATTTACCCAGCGTAAGCTTTAAGGGGGCACGGACGGCAGGTTTTTCTTCGACTCGATTCACTGAAATCCTTACTGCTCGGCGTCCTTTGGTCATAAATGAATGCCTTTCAACAGGAACCTACCTCGAGAAATCCTTTACGTAATGGTGAAAACTGCATCAAAATCCATCCAGTGGTTCCCTAGACTACCCGTAACATCCAAGAATCGGGGATTGTGTATTATTCTATGTAGAGATAAATTCAGGGGTGATGTAACGTAGCGGTCAAGCTGTTGACCTCTCACCACGGTGGACCGGGTTCGATTCCCGCTCAATGCATGTGAGATTTTCAATGTTAAATGCCATGTCCTGTGGTTCGCATTCCACGTAAAAAGGAGGTCCCGTGGCTCATGATCATGAGATTAACGGTCACGTCAAACTACAAACTATATACTATTACTGCTAGATAGATTTAACTGCAGAATTAAGTTGATAGTACTGGAATTTATGATTTACTCGAAACCTCTATTGTAGCCCAATAGAGAACTACAGGTTGATTCCATGCAATCTGAGATACTGACTATAGCTGAGAGAGTCATAACGTAGTTGGCAGGACTGCTACCTCTGAAAATGCGCAAAATTGAACCCCTAGGACATACATTATATATTGGCCTACACAATTCGTTAGTTATCTATTAAATATCATGGAAGTTACATGCAGTTAAGCATATAACCACGTGTAGAATCATGTTGGCAACTCGGCCACGTATGGGTTATTCAAAATGAATCTGAAAAAGTATGGTCTATTCGTGTGCCAATTTTTGACGGTTTTCCTACATACACTACATTCTGACATGACCTGAAAAAAAACCGACCACTTGAAAAATGCAACATCATTTTCATTTAAATCATAAATATGAATGGTATAGGCGGAGTAAGTAAGGTAAATTGTTTTACTGGATGTATTATCATTCTTCATAGCCTATCATTGATTCACTTAACAATAGCGATTCTTTGACATGATGCTGTTTCCCGTGGAAACATGTGCGTGCCACCATTTTCAATCAGAGCCACTGCCGTGGAAACATCTTTAGGCCTCTAACGCAACTATGGCTGTATTGATATTTTCTTATACCAGAGACTAGTGTTAAAGTTATGGAGAGCATTTTCCAACAGTTGGGTGCCCTGGTGACCCCATAAAATAATCTGCGAGTTATATTTCTTGTGGAATACATCACATAAACGAAATTTGATTGAAAATACCGGTGTGGAATGGACGTTACATGCAGTTGAACATTGAAAGTACAGTATACGCTTAATTTGAAGTAGGCCTATGTTGGTTGCACTAACTTCAAGGATGTACTCTAAATATGTGTAACACATCTCGAACTTCCATTGTGCTAAATTTGAAGTGTGTTCTGGATATATATTATGAGATGTTGAATCTAAGGTTTAAAAGTTTTGAGATTAATAATACACAGTTGGTAGTCCTGCTGGGTCTAATGATAAGCACACTTATTATGCCCTATAGCATACTGTATATTACACATACAAAATTTGGATGAAATCCATTCGTAATTATGAGTTTCGTGCAGTTAAACATTGAACCTATCAGCACGCGTAGAATCATGTTAGCAACACTGCCATATATGGGTTACTCAAGATGTATCTAGAATATTATGTTCTATGAGGTTGCAATGTTTAGAACTGTTTGCCTGCATTATATTCTGATTTACTGAGACTAGGATTTGGAATTATACATAGCATAAATCAACAGCCCTGGCGACTCTAAATATACGTTCAGCTCTATCCCTTAAGCTAGGCCTACACAAAGCACATACAAAATTAGGTTGAAGTCCAATAGATAGTACGGACGTTACGTGAAGTTCAAATTTGAGCCTATCGGCACGCGTAGAATCATGTTGGGAACATTGCCAGGTATTAGTTGTTGAAACTTAATCTGAAGTACTAAGATATATATCTGTGCCAATTTCGGAAGAAATCCGTTCCTTAGTATGGACGTTACATGCAGCTAAAGATTGAAACTATCAGCACGCGTAGAATCATGTTGGCAGCACTGCCGTGTATGGATTACTGAAAATTATCCTCAAATTTTATATACTATACGTGTGCAAAGTTAATAACCGTTTGCTTGCATACTTTTCTTATATATTGGCACTAGGAGAAAAAATTACATAGACCATTTATCAACAGTTGGCAGCCCTGGTGTCTTTAAGGAATACGAATAGTCATATCTGTTGTGGTGCAAAAACACACATGAAGTTTGGTTGAAATCCAATTGGTAGTATGGAAGTTACATGCATATAAAATTGGACCTATTTGCACATCTTTAATCATGTTAGCAATACTTTTGAGTATGGGCTTTGGAAAATGAATTGGAAAGATTAATATCTATATGTATGTCAATTTTGGATTGGCTACCATGCATACTTTCAGAGATATCTAACATAGAGCTCAATCTTCAATTGTGATTTTTCAGCAGTTGGTAGCACTGACTTCGTGAGGCAAAAGTGGCCAGTGGGGAATTTTATTCCCACCTCAGCTATCCTTGAAGTGGTTCTCTTTGGTTTCCCACTTCTACTTCAGACAAATGCCGGAGTTCTTTTTAACTGAAGGCCACGGCCGCCTCATTCCCTATTTGAGTGTCAATTAAAAATACATACAATAATGCAAGTACCACCAGGTAAATTCTACGTATACCCAAAGTACACGGGGCTAGAATGGTCACGATGTCCAAGCCCCTAAATGAAACATGACAACTATAATTAAACGTATCACTCAGGATAATACTGACATTTTCGCTTCATTATGCATAATACGAGGTATTTCCCGACCCCAGTCAAGCCTATGATTACAGAGTCGGATATGGAAATACTGCGCACCGTGCGGATCTCAACCTTGACCAAGAACGAAACTAGGATGTTACAAGAGACGTATTTCAGAATAGGTTAACAATTATTAGTGTAATTCGATGCAGCATCCGGGTCCACAATGAACTGCGCACTTCTTGCTTCCTTAACCCTTGAGAACTGGCGTGAAAAAATATAACACGAGGACTGGCGCCGGGTCATTTTGATCCATAGCGTGTCACTCCCTTTTTGTCCTAGTCGTACGTATTTTAATGAAGTAAGTTTACACCTGGTGTCCTCCTATGAACTACTCCCAATATTATTATTAATTTAATTTTTATTTATCGTATGGCTCTTAGTGCCCGGAGTGTTCGAGAACATGCTCGGCTCGCCTGAGTCTGTAGCTGCTTCCAGCGGACACCCTTAGGGTGAGCTACAAGTTCCGTTCAATTTCAAGTAGTTCCAACTTTCGCTACCAGATATAAAGTGGTGAACGTTGGAACTTTGATAGAGCGTTCCGACGAAATCTAACCTAACAATTTAGCTTCACACAAGTTTAGTCTGTGGAAGGATCTTTTACTTGGCATAAATCTATGACATGGGACCGCCGGCTTTACTTCCCCTCCGAAGGAAGGCATACTGAAGGATTTTTAACGCTCTTAAAATCCCGATGACTTCAGCCGGGTTTGAACCCGCTATCATGGGCACAGCAGTTCAGCATGCTACCAACTATGCCAAAATATAATGAGGTTTATTTGAAATGAAAATCCACAGCCTGCTTCCAGTCTCCGACCGGGTCAGGAATGGAATGAATGAAGCCCCCATCTAGCGGCGAGGATATGAACTGTGCCGGCTGCCGAGGCCTGACGCACTCCTCTGGGGCAATGATGAAATGAATGACAGATGAAATGAAATGATAGTGGAGAGTGTTGCTGGAATGAAATTATGACAGGGAAAACCGGAGTACCCGGAGAAAAACCTGTCTGCCTCCGTTTTGTCCAGCACAGATCTCACATGGAGTGACCGGGATTTGAACCACGGACCCAGCGGTGAGAGGCCGGCGTGCTGCCGCCTAAGCCACGGAGGCTGCAACGAGGTTTATTTATATTTTTCAATTTTATGATGCAGAAAAATGACAATAATATTCGTTACCGTATAATTGGCCTTGATAGTAAATCAGTCATGTCGATTTTTTTTGAACAAAGGAGTTGATAACCAAGGTGCCCCTAGACTCTAAACATGGATCAACAAGAACGTGAGCTATGTGATGGTGCTGCACCTAAATAATTATATCCCCCCTCCCCCTCCCCTTTTTTTTACAAATAGTCCTGACTTACGTAAGCCGGCGGCTTCGGTGGCGTAGTTGGTTGCATGCTGAGCTTCTATGCCCAAGATCGTGGGTTCAAACCCGGCCGAAGTCGTCGGACTTTTTAAGAGCGTTAAAAATCCCACAGTATGCCTTTCTTCGGAGGGGAAGTAAAGCCGGCGGTCCCATGTCATAGTTTTATGGAATGTTAAAGAACCTTCCACTAATTACACCTGTGTGAAGCTAAATGATATATAGGTTAAGAATGTAAAAACGCTCTTAGGTTCTTACGTTCGTTGCCAGGAGCCGAATGCGGTGGCATTTAGTAGCTAAGTTCGGAACTAGTAGTCGTTGACGGTGGCGTTTGGCGGCAAAAGTAGGAACTATTTGAAAAATACAAAGTCTGCAGTCCTTACTTGACTTAAAAAACAGATAACACACACTAATACAGTCATCACAATTAACACCGGTTATCAGACAGATTCTACACACACCCAAAGTATACGGGGCTACATGACCGGGTTGTCGCAGCCCCTAAACTGAGGAACAAATCAACCAACCAACGTAAGCCGAAAATTGTCACGTGAGGACTGGCACCTTGGGTAAATCTGACCCGACCATTAATAATATAGAAGTATTTTGAGTGTTCAAAAAGCTATGGACATAGTTCTTTTGCAGGGTGAAGTTCAAGGCTAGGAAGGAAGGTACCGGTGGCTGAACAAAACGAAAATATAGAGCATTATTTAAGCCTCGGGTGAAAAATACCCATGCTCCAGTCCTCGCGGGTTCATACATATTTTGTAATATGTTTTGGTGCAGTTGAAGATATTTTTCGGATTTTGAAGCAAAAACTCGTTTCTTTTGTTTTATTCATACTAAAAAGCCCAATTCTTCCTCTTTCAGAAAATGATTTTATTTTAGTAATTCCGGCTATTGTTAAGTTTGTAGAGGACATAACATGAGCCCGCATGACATTTACATCTTTGAGATGTTTTGATAATAATAATAATAATAATAATAATAATAATAATAATAATAATAATAATAATAATAATAATAAGAATAAGAAGAAGAATACAGAAGAGGGACCGTGATCAGGAGAAAATGACTAGGAGAAGTGTAAAATGGCAGAAGATATCTAAGGAGGAAACCACAAGGAGATGTGAGGGGGAAACATATGGAGCAGGGCAGTTCTGAGTGAGTAAATATTAACCTGTGTTTTCCTCGCATTATTCTTTGTCAATGTTTTTCTGTGTACAAAATGCTCATTGCGATGCAACTCTTATTAGATATTGTTGTAACTTGGTAAGGTCGTGGCTAAGGGTATAGTTATGTAAATTTGCTCTGGGTTTTGAACTCCTTTGATTTTTAATATGAATGTTGATGGTAGATTCAAACTTTTAATCGGCGGCTTCGGTGGCGTAGTCGGTAGCATGCTGAACTTCTATGCCCAAGATCACGGGTTCAAATCTGGCCGAAGTCGTCGGATTTTTTAAGAGCGTTAAAAATCCCTCCGTATGCCTTCCTTCGGAGGGGAAGTAAAGCCGGCGGTCCCATGTCATAGATTTATGGCATGTTAAAGAAACTTCCACTAATTACACCTGTGTGAAGCTAAATAGTATAGGTTAAGAATGTAAAAAACGCTCTTAGGTTCCTACGTTCGTTGCCAAGAGCCGACTGCGGTGGCGTCTGGTAGCTAAGTTCTGAACTAGTAGTCGTTGACGGTGGCATTTGGCGGCAAAAGTAGGAAATATTAGAAAAATTCAAAAGTCTGCAGTCCTTACTTGAAATAAAAAACAGATAACACACACTAATACAGCCATCACAATTAACACCGGTTATCAGACAGATTCTACACACACCCAAAGTACACGGGGCTACATGATCGCGTTGTCGCAGCCCCTAAACTTCAGAACCAACCAACCAAACTTTTAATCCTGTTTTTTTTAATATATCAAATGATAGTTTAAATATTTCTGGAAAGAACAGTATCCGTCTAACACCAAAACCCAGAGCAATTGTTGTTTCTACACATCTTAACTATATCTGTTTTAAAATCATCTTGACCAAACTAAACCTTTGTCGCAAGGAACTTTTTTATACCACCACGTTTTAATACAAAAAAGGGCAATAACCCAAAAACTAATAATTCTAAAACATCATATAGGAGGTTAAAATTTGGTAATTATACAATGAAAACTGTGGAAGTTGAAAAAAATCAGTCATATCCCCCAGTCAAATACCGTACGTGAAAAACATTTTACAGTGTAGGTTACGCTACACATGTATGTAGTCTAATTTAGAATTTCGATCATTCTTGTTTTAATCTCTCGGATTTGAAGTGAATATGACAACGTGGCAAGTGTTTTTCGGCCGTCTGCTCTTCCTGACTCAACTTCACAAACAAGTAACGGATGGGGTCAATAAATTAGGATAATGTGTGGCGTTAATTTAAAGCCACTCTATAATAATAATAATCATAATAATAATTATTATTATTATAAAATAGGATGTTTCGGACAATGGAACCCATATATTAAGCTGGGACAGAGAAATCCTTACTGATAAAACCATCAAAGTCAACCAACCTGTTATTCTCCTCCTTGATCGACAGAAGAAAGAAGCTGTGGTAATCGATATATATGTAGCCTACCACTCAACCACAACCTTGAGTCAGGAAGAGCCGACGACCGAAAACCACTTGCCACGTAGTCATATTCACTTCAAACCCGAGCGATTAACCTTCAAACTTGCAAGAATATGGCTCAAGAACTTCTTCAGTGATATCTTGGATACTGGGATCATTCCCCAAGAATTCAAAGTGGCTCACACCTTGGCAATCCTCAAACCTGAAAAACCAGCAGATGTCCCTTCGGGCTACCGACCTATTGCCCTACTCAGTGTTTCCTACACACCCTTAGAACGTCTAATCCTGAATCGAATCCAGGGAATTATAAATAATATAACTCCAACATACCTGGCAGGTTTCAGAACCCAACGTAGCTGCTGTGAACAGGTATTGGCAATAACAACTTACATCGGGGCAGGATTCCAGAAGAAGTTAAAGACATCAGTCGCTTTTGTCGACCTAACAGCGGCATATCATACGGTCTGGCTGGACGGATTATTGCTTAAACTTAAAAGACATATACTGTTCCCAAGACTAACATCACTCCTGAAGAATATGCTGACAAGTCGGTATTTCAAGGTCACCATAGGGCAAATGACAATCAAGTCGTTTTCAGTAAAAAAATGGTCTTCCTCGAGGTTCAGTATTAGCTCCATTGCTTTTCAACTTATACACCAGTGACATGCCTGACACCATCAGCAACAAATTCTGCTATTCTGACGACTTAGCTATTGCTGTACAAACCTCCACGCTTGAGGAAGGAGAAAGCATTCTCTCCAATGATTTGCAATTAATGCATGCGTATTATACAAAATGGAGACTTAGTCCCAATCCCAATAAGACAGAAGTGTGTGCATTTCATCTGTGCATCTGCATTGCCCACCAACAGCTAAAAGTGTCTGCCAGCAAGGAGTTAAGCACAATTTCAGCCCTCTGTATCTTGAAATCACCTTGGACCGTTCCTTAACCTTCAATAAACACTTGGAATACACAGGCCAAAAACTCAAATCACGGAGCAATATCATGAAGAATTTGGCTGGCACATCATGGGGTGCTGATGCAACTTTACTACACACGACTGCCCTCTCCATGGTTTATCGTGTAGCAGAGTATTGTGCCCCAATGTGGCACCGTAGTGCTCATACTAAAAAGATCGATGTTCATCTGAACGAAAGTATGAGGGTCATAAAAGGTACACTGAGATCCACCCCAACTCCCTGGTTACACACTATCAGTAACATATCACCTCCAGAACTAAGACGACAGGAGGCAACAGTACGTGAGTGGAGAAAGCTACATCAACAAAATAGCACACAGGATCTCCCAATTCATGAAGTTCTTAATGATCTTCCCTCCACTCGTCTTAGATCAAGGAACCCAATATAGCATAACATACCTGACATTAATTGCACGGAACAATGGCGCCTAAACTGGAAGTCTGCTCCTGTGAAACATCAAGATATTCTAGATCCTACTATAAGACTTCCTAGATTTAACCTGCAGAAAAACCAGTGGGTAAAGTTAAATCACCTAAGAACAGGTCACTCCAGATGTAACGCCATGCTACATATTTGTGGACTTCATGATTCTCCTGCCTGTGACTGCGGAGCTCCTCTTCAAACTGTAGAGCATATTATTCAAGAATGGCCGCTGAGGAAGTATGCTGGATCACCACAAGATGTTATTTCTGCTGCACCTCCCTTTCTGGACTGGCTTCAACAACTGGATATCTCGTTGTGAATGCGAACGCAACCAAAGTTCTTGTGATGTATAGCCTATACCTAGGTATTGCACATATGATTTACTTATTTATATACACATTTATTATATTGTAATTCATGTAGTTGCTAGCCATTCGATAAATAAATAATAAACAACCTTCAAATAGCCTATGCCCAAAAGGTCAAAAAATACACCGAACTGGCCATTGAAGTAAAACAAATATGGAAGCTAAATCAGGTGTACATGCGGCCTCTCATTCTGTATGCAACTGGAATTGTACCTTTAAGACTGGTGGACCAACTGCAGGCTCTCAGAATGGCTCACAAGCTAGGGCAGATCCAAAAGTCGGTGATCTTGGACACTTGCCATACAGTGCGACGATTCGTAAATGAAGAATGAACTCTGAAAGTTCTTGACATTAAAATCTAAGAAGTGATTATCCGGGCTGTTAGGCCGTGGTCCAGTAGGGCTGTTGTTTCCCGACGTTTCAGTGAAGACTGCGTTCGCCATTCTCAAGGGTGTTCACTTTCCGATGGTCAGAGGTAGACTGAGGTTGCGCTTGTCCGCCACCGCTATATATAGTGTGCGACCGGGTCGGTTCACTGCGCGGTCCGGAACTTTCCGCGCCAGGAGTGGAGCGCGCTGATTGGCTGCCAGTACCGAGAGGTGTGCAATGCTCAGCCAATGGTTTGATGTTAGTTGATCTGAGGACGGGATGCCAGATTTTTCTCACCCGTTCGCTCTCTTCTTTCCGGTTGAAATTGTTAGGGTGTTTGAAAATTTCAATAGCCTCTCGCTGCAGCCTCGCGTGGTAGTGGACGGTGCTGGACAGCACCTCTGTGCACCCGTAGTGAACATCATGGCCTTTAAGAAGGGAATGCTCTGCCACCGAGGACTTCTCCATCTGGCCCAGCCGGCTGTGTCGCTCGTGTTCCTTCAGCCTGGTGGCAATACTGCGCTTCGTGGTACCAATATAAACCTGGCCGCAGCTGCAAGGTACCCTGTAGACGCCCGCACTGGAATGGGGATGGCGCTTGTCCTTGGCAGATCTGATTAAATCGCGTATTTGTCTCGTGGGCCTGTATACGGTCCTGATGTTATGATGGCGGAGTATTTTGCCTAGTCGGTCAGTCACCTTGTGAACGCACGGGAGGTACGTCACTGCTGTCGGCCGATTGACATTAGTCCGTATTTTGAGTCATTGTACCATTGTAAAATGAGGAATTTATGAATCTGTATAATATCAATAATAATAATGTAATAATAATAATAATAATAATAATAATAGTAATACTATTATCTTTCTTCGTTGAGGTGGTCCTTCGTCAGAAGAAGTCGGATGGGGACTTGCTCGATTTAGTTGATTAAGTCTGCGATCCGCGGTCTATGAATTGAGAAGTAAGATGGTGCTTGTGAAGCAAAGAAAATGGCTCCATCCTGAAGTAATACGAAAGTGGTCCCGGGATGGGTTGTGTCAAGAGGACAGGGTGTGGTATTTAGTGGGTAAGAATCCCACACTTGCGGACCCTTCTCAAGGTCTTATGCAAGATTTTTCCACTTCCCTCGTAAAAAAAAGTTGGTGTTTTGTGTCCCTTTTAACTACAGTGGGACCACCATCTCAAGGTGTACCGGCTAGCATTCTTGGCTGTCACACTGGAGGTCCGGGTCCGATTCGCAGCTCTGTCAAGACACTTAATCCTGGTCTGAGGGCTGGAACGGGGTCACTCAGCCTCGTGAGGCAAAACTGAGAACCAGTGGGCTCAATTCCCATATCAGCCATCTTGGGAGTGGTTTTCCGAGGTTTCCCCAATTCTACTCCAGGAAAATGCCAGGATGGTTACTAACTTAGGCCACGGCCGCCTCCTTCTCAATCCTCATCTGAATTACGAATACACACAAATACAACCATCACAACTACACAGGTTATTACACACACCCAAAAGCACGGGGCTACATGATCACAATGTCGCAAAGCCCCTAGTTCAATCTAAAAAAAACAATAACTACTGTGCATTCTAGAGACGCCAGGGTGACGGAATTTTGCACCGAATGATCTTTAACGTGCCAGTAAATCTACTGACACGGCTCCCTCCCATTTAGACACCCTCAAATGTCAACTGACTGCACCAGGATTCGATCCTGCAACCTTGGGTACAGCAGGCGAGAAAATTACCGCTGCGCCAAGCATCCATTGTTAAAGCTATTCTGTATATTTCAGTATATCGCAAAGCAGTTCGATACCGATTTATTTTCAATATCTTAAAGAGAGTAGGCCTATATTCCTTGATATGTTTGGAATATTTTGGGTAAATGCACACAGCCGAATATTGGTAGGAATGAAACATTCCTGAATTAAGAAATGAGGAATTCCAGCCATAAAATAACGAGTAGATGACAAATATTTATTTACTGTCAGTGTTGTTCAGAGTTACATAATTGGTGAAATATCTTATGTATCTGTTTTTTCCCAGACAATAAACGTGTTGTCTGAGGTTATGGGACTCTGCTATTATTTCACAAAGCAATGTAGTAGTAAGAATCTTCCTTTCCTAAAAATAAACTAGACTAAACATAAACATGGGAAGCCTTTATTAGTGGAAATTTCTAAAAATATATTTATATCTGGCGACTTACTCAACGGAACACCGCGAAACTTAGTACAGTTAATATCTGGCAGACAGGCGGCTTCGGTGGCGTAGATTGGTAGCCCAAGATCGCGGGTTCAAACCCGACTGAAGTCGTCGGATTTTTAAGATCGTTAAAAATTCCTCAGTATGTTTTCGATCGGAGGGGAAGTAAAGCCGGCGAATGTTATAGATTTATGGCACGTAAAAGATCCTTCCACTAACTAAACTTGTGTAAAGCAAAATGCATAGGTTAGGTTTGATTAATGCTCTTAAGTTCCAACGTTCGCCACCAGGCGCTGATTGCGATGGCATCTTGTAGTAGCCAAGTCCACAGCTAGGTGTCGTTGACGGTAGCATTTTGTAGCGAAAGTAGGAACTAATTGAAATTATCGACTGCAGTCTCTACTTGAATTAAAGACAGATAACACATACTAATACAGTCATCACAATTAACGCCGGTTATCAGACAGATTCTACTCGTACCCAAAGTACACGGGGCTACATGACCGCGTTGTCGCAGCCTGTAAACGAAGGAACCAACCAATCAACTATCTGGCAGGCTATATGATTTTCAGTGTTCTACTATACTGTAGATGGTGTAAGTGTAGGTTTTCTAAAAATGAATAGTTGCTTGTGTAGGAATGGCACGGTTCAAGCGAGACTGGGTTTAATGAGTCCGCACTATAATAGTCAAAAAGTCAACCCCTGGCACTATACAGCCCATGACGGGCTAAGGCCGACCAAGCGACCGCTGCCCAGCCATTCGGCCTGCAGATATTAGAGTGACGCGTGATCAGCGCGTCGGGTCCCCTCGGCCGTTAATCTTGGTTTTCGTGATCGGGGCGCTGTCTCACAGTCAGACAGCTACTCAATTGCCATCACGAGGCTGAGTGCACCCCGTTCCAACCCTCACGTCAGTTTTAAAATCCCTGACGGAGCCGGGGATCGAACCCGGGGCCTCCGAGTGAGAGGCAGGCGCGCTACCCCAACACCACTGGGCCGGCCCGCACTATAACAGTACAGTATGGAAATTATAAAACTCGCTACGCTCGTTTTATATACATACTCGTGTCTTAATTATTGTCATTATAGGCGAGTTGCATACGGCTGTTTATATTCGACGATAATTATAACTTTATTATATGTTTTAACATAAATATTCATAAATATCTGTGGGATTCAGTAACTTCAGTTAGTGAACAGAGCGCATGCGTGGGTCAAAGAATTTCGAAAGCAGAGATCATTTACTTTGCTTGGCATTGCTATTGTTTACAGCCTGCATGATGTCTAGTGCCGATCAGAACTTGCATTCACTAATATTGTCACCGAAGTCGTTTGAAAGCAAAGCGCTGTGTAGAAATTGGTGTTGGGGATATTAAGGTACAGTGCTATTTCTTGTCTCATGTTCGCCAGTTTATTTACGCGAACACTTGGGACGGTGCACTTTCCATGTCGGTAATTTATGTAGAAGGAGCTGTGTTGTTAACTTCTGGAAGTAGATTCATAAATTTCTTGCATATATCATAGTTTTTTCTTGTTACCGTAAAGGTTCGTGCTGATTTCATCTTGGTGTTTGGGATTGTAACTAAATGGTTGATCCAATAGCCAATTTGAACTTTCAAATCATGTAATTCATGTTCGACATGTTGGATTTTGAATGCATGCGCGAAGCTATCCTTACCTAATTGGTCAATGAATGAGCTCTGATTGGCTGGAGAAACTGTTTCATAATGAAGAGACCCTCATTATGATGCAGTTTTCTGACATATAATATTTACATTTCGACATCGTCGAACATAAATATTATAATAATGTTATTGGTTTTACGTCCCTTGCGATGAGTTGCAAGAAAATGGCCGTGATTTATTAGACGGTACCGTCATGGTATTTGCCTGAAGTTAAACTGCGGCTTTTAGAGACGCCAGTGTGCCGGAATTTTGCCTAGAAGAGGATCTTTAACGTCCAGGAAATCTGACACGGCTGCCTTGCATTTGCGCACCCTCAAATAACAAACTGGCTGCGCCAGGTTTCGATATCGCAACCTTGAGCACAGCAGGCGAGAACATTACCGCTGAGCCACGCAGCCAGTCATATAAATATTATATTTTGGTGCGTAATTATTTGGTGTTGTTTTCGTAAATTATTGATTAGACGAGTATTAGTTTGGAGAAACGAATCGATCTTGTAGATAAGTTTCGTTTTGTTGTTATTGATTCTTTAGGGGCTTGCAACATCGTGATCATGTAGTCCCGAATAACTGGGTGTGTGTAGAATTTGACTGATAACCTGTGCCACTGCGATGTCTGTACTAGTGTAAGCCTATTTGTAAATGAGCTGGA
Organism: Meconema thalassinum; assembly: GCA_946902985.2. NCBI lineage: Eukaryota > Metazoa > Arthropoda > Insecta > Orthoptera > Tettigoniidae > Meconema > Meconema thalassinum. Next base: position 489,874,805 of record OX336388.2, on the reverse strand, counting down.
TTTTGGGTAGGACGCGGCCGTGACCTTATGTTAGGTGCCATCCCGAAATTTGCCTGGAGTAGAAATGGGAAACTACGGAAAACCACTTCCAGGATGACGGAAGTAGGAATCGAATCCGCCTCTCCCCAGTTTAGCCTCACGAGGCTGAGTGTACCCCGTTCCACCCCTCAGACCAGAATTAAATTTCTTGGCAGAGTCTGGAATGAACCCGGGCCTCCGAGGTGACGGCCAAGATTGCTAGCCACTACGCAACGTAGAAAAGTAAACTGATCGCTGTCGACCTTGGTAATATTAGGTGGCACAATGAACACATATTCTACCTAAGAGTGTGTTCATAACTTGCCGAGGTTATCGAGAATGTGGTTAGGGTAGCGTTATGAATGTATGATATGTCCATGGCTCTAGAGAATTTTAAAACTCTTGGTTGGTTGGTTGGTTCTTAAGTTTAGGGGCTGCGACAACGCGGTCATGTAGCCCCGTGTACTTTGGGTGTGTGTAGAATCTGTCTGATAACCGGTGTTAATTGTGATGACTGTATTAGTGTGTGTTATCTGTTTGTTAATTTAAGTACTGCAACTAAGAATTTTTCAAATAGTTCCTACTTTTGCCGCCAAGCGCCACCGTCAACGACTACTAGGCCAAGTTCAGGACTGAGCTACTAGATGCCGCCGCAGTCGGCTCTTGGCAACGAACATAGAAACCTAAGAGCGTTGTTTACATTCTTAACCTATCCAATTTAGCTTCACACAGGTGCAATTAGTGGAAGGATCTTTAACATGCCATAAATATATGACATGGCCTACTCCTATGAATGCCACATGTACATTATGTTGGTTATATGATGCATTAAACATTGGTAAAGGAGTTGTGGGTCTCTACGTCAAAGATAAACGTGACTACAATAGCGGGACAGGCATCGTGATCCGAAGCATGTAGGAGAGATTAAATCCTAAGTAAGGGACGTCAATAGCGTATGGGGTGTGCTCAGATTATCTAACGACTCATTTTACACGTTGACGGTGAAGGTTAAGACTGGCTTGAATTCTTATGTAGTAGCTTGTAACATACCCATTTCGGAGACCAAACTACAAGGCATGCATCATACACAGGGGCGTATATAAGGAGAGCCCCCCCCCCCCAAAATGTTTCTCGCATATATTATTTGTTTAGGAATTATAACATTGAAAACCAATATAAGTGACGTATGGAAACGTTGCAAATCAAGGCGAAGGTAGAGCGATGTAAACAGTGTGACAATCAGTTTGCACTGATCTTATGTGTAACAACATAACCTCGTATTACTCTCCAGTGCCTTCGCTCTTATGAACGAACCAAGAACAGCAACAAGTGCCCTTGAAGAGTGTAACAAAAGTTTTTCCCCTAAATTTTATACCCTAATCAAACTTTTCGCAAATGCAGCTATTGGTAGACTACTGCCGAACGGAGTTTGAGTTGGTTGAAACCATACTTAAGAAATTCTACTTCTGAAAACAGACTCAACGGTCTAGTATTGTAGCCTAACCTATTCACAGAGACATAAGTTACATCTCACTGACGATGAAGTTATGAACCGATTTGGCAATGCTTCAAGATACCTTGACTTTATATTATAGTGTGAGTTGTACATCAAAACAGTAACATTAATTCTTCCCATGTAAACACTAGCAAATGAGCAAGATGATTGTATTAATACAAACTATCATAAAATGGTCTTACTTGTGTTTGACATTAACCAAACATAAAACATCACAACAAATTGGTTGCAAAAGTGATGCCAGATAGCTTTAAAACTCATCATTTTGCCCCAAATTATACAAAAGATTCCCGAGGAGAACCCCGGACTCCCTATTCTTTGGGCCAATACCATGCCCCCTTACCGCCGGTTGGGCACCCCCCGAAATAAAACTCTATATACGCCCCTGATCAGGTATCGTCCTCGTTAGTGGAAACAATGTTGCTAGATTTAAGTAGCTGGGCCTGAGTGGAAAACAATGAAAACTGCTAATTGCCGAATTGGCAATTCGCTACTTTCTCTGTTTACAGATACTCAATTGGCAACTCCAGCTATCTGATGTGCGATCTAGCGGTGAAAATAAGAATCTTACTAAGTAGGGAAAATTTACCATGTGGTGACAGATTGTATTGCTTCTTGTTTGGGTGAACAGAGCGTGTTAATTTGTTGTGTTTTACTCATTAATACAATACAAAATGAGTAAAAGCAAGTATATTGCTCAGTTTACGGCTACAAACCGATGTTTAAGGGTGCTACGTATATAAGTCTTCATTATTTTCCAAGAGGTGCAAATAGCAATGGCCGAAATGTGACGATAACGAATAAATCAGGAGAACAGGGACGATTTGCAATATAACTTAGTTGGTGTTGTCGTTGGGGGACAATCTAGCCACTTAAGGTAATAATAATAATAATAATAATAATAATAATAATAATAATAATAATAAACAGAGATGATGAGCACCAACAAGAACTACGTGAAGAAAACAGTTAAGACGAAATACGGGAGGGTAAAGGTCACGAAACCGTTTAATTACATCGGAGAGCTCATTACCAACAATGGACTGGACAAAGAGTCGATGGAAAACAGAAGACTTAAACTAGAAAAACTCAACTTCTCCACTAAAAATATATACAACAAAAAGAACCTCTCCTTTAATGCCAAACTACTACACTACAATGCTGTGGTAAAACCGGTGATCTTATATAGTGTGGAGACGGCAAATTTGATGAACCTGGAAAAGCTTCTGAAGATTGAAAGGAGGATATTGAGGAGGATATACGGCCCAAAAGTGGTACAGGGAACATACAGACTAAGATCCAATAAGGAGATATATGAAAGGGTGGAAGGCCTGGAAACAACAATTAGGAAAATACGTTTATTAGCCTACATTCGATTTTTGCAAAAAATGAAAGTAGAGTTATGAGATCAACACAGGGTGAAAAAAGTGTGTCTGCGTGTGTGTGTGTGTGTATGTGTGTGTGTGTGAGTCTGTGTGTATGTGAGTGTATGTACTCTGAATGTCTGTCCCCCCCCTATCAATTCGAACACGGTGAACGCGAATTGAACGAAATTTGGTACAAAGGTAGCACTAGCAAAGGACACCTCAGTGTCATGTTTTATATCGCCGCCATCTTGACGTAAACGTAATGGCGGCCACTCAAATGTTCAAAGCTTAAATCAAATTATGACTAACCTAATCATCCGATCTATACCAAATTTTGCAACAACATACCTCTATGGAGGGTGCATCATTTGACCAATCTAATAGGTCATTAGCCTAATAGTTTGCGGATGGCGGCCATCTTTGTGTCAAAATCGATTCCCCCTATTAATTCGAACACGGTGAAACCTAATGGAACGAAATTTGGTACAGAGGTAGCACTAGCAAAGGGCACCTCTGTGTCATGTTTTATATCGCTGCCATCTTGACAGAAACGTAATGGCGGCCACACAAATGTTCAAAGCTTAAATCAAATTACGACTAACATAATCATCCGATCTCTACCAAATTTTGCAACAACATACCTTTGTGGAGGGAGCATCCTTTGACCAATCTAATAGGTCATTAGCCTAATAGTTTGCGGATGGCGGCCATCTTTGTGTCAAAATCGATTCCCCCTATTAATTCGAACACGTTGAAACCGAATGGAACGAAATTTGGTACAGAGGTAGCACTAGCAATGGGCACCTCAGTGTCATGTTTTATATCGCCGCCATCTTGACGGAAACGTAATGGCGGCCACACAAATGTTCAAAGCTTAAATCAAATTACGATTATCCTAATCATCCGATCTCTACCAAATTTTGCAACAACATACCTTTGTGGAGGGAGCATCCTTTGACCAATCTAATAGGTCATTAGCCTAATAGTTTGCGGATGGCGGCCATCTTTGTGTCAAAATCGATTCCCCCTATTAATTCGAACAAGTTGAAACCGAATGGAACGAAATTTGGTACAGAGGTAGCACTAGCAATGGGCACCTCAGTGTCATGTTTTATATCGCCGCCATCTTGACGGAAACGTAATGGCGGCCACACAAATGTTCAAAGCTTAAATCAAATTACGATTATCCTAATCATCCGATCTCTACCAATGTTTGCAACAACGTACCTTTATGGAGGGAGCATCCTTTGACCAAACTAATAGGTCATTAGCCTAATATTTTGCGGATGGTGGCCATCATTGTGTGAAAATCGATTCCCCCTATCAATTTGAACACGGTGAAACCGAATGGAACGAAATTTGGTACAGAGGTAGCACTAGCAAAGGGCACCTGAGTGTCATGTTTTATATCACCGCCATCTTGACGGAAACGGAATGACGGCCACCCAAATGTTAAAAGCTTAAATCAAATTACGACCTTCCTAATAATTTGATCTCTACCAGATTTTGCAACAACATGCCTTTTTGTGGAAAGCATCTTATGACTGACTACAAGGTCATCAGCCCAATAGTTTGCAAATAGCGGCCATGTATGTGTGCAAATCCATTCCCCATATCAATTCAATCACGGTGAAACCAAATTGAATGAAATGTTGTACAGAGGTAGCACTAGCAAAGGGCACCTCATATTCATGTTTAATATCCCTATAGCACGTTGTATTTCAACAAGCTACTACAACCAACATTCAATTATACTCCTTGGAAAGGACGAAGTGTTATAACAATACCCATGCATTTAGGATAAAGTAGGCTATATGTTCTTTACTGAACATCTTGTTTTTCTATGGACATATGGTTAGAATGGATCCAACGAGAATAAATAAACAAATTTTTGGTAAAACATATAATCTGAAGAGCCAAGGGTGTTACACCAAGCAGATTAAGGAAGAACATCGGAGGCTAGGAATTACAGATGACGACTGTCGAGACAGAACACAATTCAGGGAAATACTTTCGAACATAAGATTCTTGTGGGAGAAAAGAGAGAACGCAGGGGAGGAAGATGGATAGCAGAGAGAAAGGCTCAACACTCTGAAAGAATGAAGGAAGTGTGGAGGAAGAGAAAGGAAGAAAGAACTATGAGAAGAAAATGAAATGATATTTGCCTGGTCCTTAGTTTTGGCTGGTTCGCATAATGTAATGTAATGTAATAATAATTATAATAATAATGGACTAATAGACCCGTATTGCCTGTGGCAGAGAAGAAGCACTGCTAAAACATGTTTGCAACATTCTGATGCACCTGCCTTATATGAACATTGAAACTACAGGTACTTAATTGTTAGCGTTCTCCTTTCAATTTCTCCTGTAACCATGTGGATCGGATCAGCGGCGTCTGGAGCACACGAGCGTAAATTGACCAAACATTTTTATCATTTAGCATTTCTACAGAAAAGGAATCTGTTGACATCGAATATAGATTTAGGTATTAGGAAGTCATTTTTGAAAGCCTTTGTCTGGAGTGTGGCACTCTATGGAAGTGAAACTTCGACTGTTGGAGCAGCAGAAAAGAGGAGAATTGAAGCATTTGAAATCTGGTGTTACAGGAGAATGATGAAGACCAGAAGGATAGATAGGGTTACAAATGAAGAGGTATTAAGACGATTGGAAGAGGAGAGATGTTTCTGGCGACTGCTAATGAAGAGAGACGATAGGATGGTAGGACACACACTAACGCATCCAGAAATAGCAAAGTTAGCGATGGAAGGAAGGGTTGAAGATAAGAACTGTAGGGGTACACCAAGGTTAGAATATGTTAAACAAATTGCCTAGGACGTAGGGTGTGGTTGCTATGAGCGATTAAAGGATTAGCTCAGGACAGGGAAGCATGGAGAGCTGCATTAAACCAGTCAAAATACTGAAGATTCAAACAACAACAACAACTCTTCCACATAACATGAGTTTAGTGCTTTTCAGTCGGTCAACACGAATGTACCCAAAAGAGATGGGTTATGCCCTAATCCTGAAATAAATTACATGAGATTAATAAAACACTAGGATGACCAGTTTCGATCGTCAAGCGATCATCATCAGATCCAATACACTTAGGCTATAAAATCTATGTTTGAAATACAGGTGAAAATATTTACAATATGTACAATTATTTAGTTGCAGTATTGGTACTGCAACTGTCAGTGTATGCTAAATGCAGTATATATGTTAGGTGAAATGCTAAATGGTGATGGCTATCCGGAGATTGTACTTTAGAGAGATAATATGGTTGTAAACTATGGTTAAACTATAAAATTTTTAGGCTAACTACTTATCTGATTGTCTTCCGTACTACAGCTATTCGCAGTTTCCGTGCTCACTTGAACTCGCTGTGCGGTCGACTGCGGTGGTTATCTTAACGACTGGTTTTTCCCTGCCTTCCCCCCCTGTCCCTACGTGCTGTGGGGAGTGATCGCGATGTGTTTATGTGAGGTGTTGCCAACCTAGATAAGATGTATGTTATTGAATGAGGTGGATCTACAACTATTAAAGACCGTGGATTAGTCCTCGCCACGCGTGGAGCATAACCCATTCGAACTAAGCGTTGACGGTCTTATGAGGACGTCCCGGCACCTTTAATACTGCCTCTAATATGGGCCTTGGTTTATTGCAGAAGAAAAGTACATCGTACACCTGATCCAGATAACATTTACCTATTAAAAACCCCCTAATTTCCCCCCTTTTTTATCTAGCTTGGCTGTGTCGCTAAATTGTGTTTTGTTTCCGACAGGGTGTGTTTTTTAGTAGCGTGAAGAGGGGTGAGCTCTCCATGAACGTGTGTTCATTTAGATTGTTGGGATTGTTTCGTTTGGCTAGGTGTATCTCGATTGCTTCCTTTATGTCAAGAGCTCTGCCTTTCGATTCGTGATGGATTATTTTAAGGTCCGACTCTATGTTGGTAAAGCTATGCCCTGCGTCACACATATGTTCGCACACGGCTGAATGTGTTCCGTATCTTATCGCATTTCTATGTTCATTATAACGTGTGTCTACTCGCCTTCCACTCTGCCCGATGTAATTAGCTTGACAATCGGTGTCTTGGCACGTTATAGAATATACCCCTGACCTTGAATACGGGTCACGTTTATTTAGATTACTATTTAGGAGGTGCCTAGCGGTTGTGTTTTTCGTCGTGAAAGCTATCTTTATGCCTTGCTTTTTGAATAGGTTAGTGATTTTATATGTATTCGCATTCACATAGTTGAAACGCGCAAATTTTTTCTCATTACTGTCCGGTATGGGAATCGTTTTATCTTTATTTTTATGTTTGGCTATAATTTGATTTATTTTGCTTGGCGAGAAGTTGTTTTCCTTTGCTATTTGCATAATAGTTCTTATTTCCTTATTATAGTTGTCTTTTGACATGGGTATGTTTAAAGCCCTGTGCACCATTGAATTGAAACCCGCTAGTTTGTGCGTACTGGGGTGATTAGACTGATTGTCGATTGCATGCGAGGTTTGTGTTGCTTTCCGGAATATGGAATATGAAAGGTCGTTGTCTTTACGTTCAATAGTTATATCGAGATAATTTATTTTCCGGTCTATTTCGGATTCCTTAGTGAATTTGATAGAATGGTGAAGGCTATTAATGGATTGGAGAATTGTTTCTTCGCTTGTTAGTTCAGTATCGTAGATGCAAATTACATCATCTACGTATCTTTTCCATATTACTATTCCCTTTGTTGAAGTCTTTTCTAAGAACGCATTTTCTAGTGCATTGATGAAGATGTCAGCGATTAACCCACTTAGTGGCGATCCCATTGCTAGGCCTTCTCTCTGTGTGTATATTTTATTGTCGAATTGAAACACGTTTTGGGTGAGAACGACCCTCAGTAATCTCACAATCTCTTCAATTTCTTTTACCGAATTGTTGGATTTTAAGTTGTTTTCGATAGTGTTGATTGCTTCAATAATCGGAATATTGGTGTACATGTTAGTTACGTCGAAGGATACTAGCCTGAAGCTAGGTTTCATTTGTAGGGTGTTCAATGCTGTTACTAGTTCTGTTGTGTTCTTTACAGAGTTGTTTTTGTCGTTGGAAAGACGGCATTTTAAGATTTTTAGTAACTCTTTGCTGATTTTGTAATTAGGGGCATTCCTACAATTGACTATTGGTCTCATTGGGCATTCCTTTTTGTGTATTTTTGGTTGTCCCCTCAATGACGGTATTTTCGGGTTCATGTTTATTAGTTTTGATTTTTCAGCTTTGGTCAGTATGTATTCTGTTTCTTTTAGCGCACTTTTTATTTTTTTTTGGAATTTGTTGGTGGGGTCTTTTGTTAATTCCTTGATTTCGTTGTTGTTTAGGAATTCGACTGTTTTTTCAATATATTCTGTTTTGTTCAAAATTACTGTAGTGTTTCCCTTATCTGCTTTTGTGATGATTAAGTCATGTTCTTTTATTTTTTGTTTCAACGACTTTATTTCTTTGATTTGTTTGTTGTTTTGAATGTTATTGCTATCGCCCTCTCGTTTGAGGATTTTTTTGGCTTCGTTGGTGGCGAGATTTTTGGTTAATTCCCTGTCTTCTGCTGGGAGCTTGTGACTGGCTATCTCAATATCTGTGATTAACTGTTTTATATTGTGGTTCGTGTGTGCGTCTGTGCAGTTGTATTTCAAACCTTTGTCTAACATATTCATTTCACCTTGAGAAAAGGTTACGTTCGTTCTGTTGTTTACTCTGCTGTGGAAATTGAATTCATTGTTATTCGTGTGTTGTTCGTTAGATTGATGGTTCTGTGTTTCTCCTAGTTTTCTTAATTTATTTTCTAGCGTTTCATGCTTCCTCGTTGCTCTGATTTTGATGGTGTCATGTAGGTGTTCGGTGAAGCTGTCCCATTGGGCTGCGTGCCAGAAATTACTTAGTTGCAATTGAATGTCGTATAATTGTTGGTTAATTTTTTGCTTTCTTATGTATGCAAATCTTAATTCGTTTTTTATCCAAAGCGCTTTGGCTTGTTTAGTTGAAATGATCGAGGCTGGTGTGTTCGGTACGGTTTTAATTGGTACGTATTTAGGGGTGAGGTTTAGTTCTATACATTTTTTGTTGAACCAAATTGACTTGTCTAAATTCATGAGTTTAAGCCTGAGTGATTTGAATTTCTTGGCTTCACGATTTGCCTGACTAGCCGTGAACATTGTGGTGTTTGAAGCCATATTTTCAGTGTTGCCTTAATAAACAAGAGTTTAGTGCTTTTCAGTCGGTCAACACGAATGTACCCAAAAGAGATGGGTTATGCCCTAATCCTGAAATAAATTACATGAGATTAATAAAACACTAGGATGACCAGTTTCGATCGTCAAGCGATCATCATCAGATCCAATACACTTAGGCTATAAAATCTATGTTTGAAATACAGGTGAAAATATTTACAATATGTACAATTATTTAGTTGCAGTATTGGTACTGCAACTGTCAGTGTATGCTAAATGCAGTATATATGTTAGGTGAAATGCTAAATGGTGATGGCTATCCGGAGATTGTACTTTAGAGAGATAATATGGTTGTAAACTATGGTTAAACTATAAAATTTTTAGGCTAACTACTTATCTGATTGTCTTCCGTACTACAGCTATTCGCAGTTTCCGTGCTCACTTGAACTCGCTGTGCGGTCGACTGCGGTGGTTATCTTAACGACTGGTTTTTCCCTGCCTTCCCCCCCTGTCCCTACGTGCTGTGGGGAGTGATCGCGATGTGTTTATGTGAGGTGTTGCCAACCTAGATAAGATGTATGTTATTGAATGAGGTGGATCTACAACTATTAAAGACCGTGGATTAGTCCTCGCCACGCGTGGAGCATAACCCATTCGAACTAAGCGTTGACGGTCTTATGAGGACGTCCCGGCACCTTTAATACTGCCTCTAATATGGGCCTTGGTTTATTGCAGAAGAAAAGTACATCGTACACCTGATCCAGATAACATTTACCTATTAAAAACCCCCTAATTTCCCCCCTTTTTTATCTAGCTTGGCTGTGTCGCTAAATTGTGTTTTGTTTCCGACAGGGTGTGTTTTTTAGTAGCGTGAAGAGGGGTGAGCTCTCCATGAACGTGTGTTCATTTAGATTGTTGGGATTGTTTCGTTTGGCTAGGTGTATCTCGATTGCTTCCTTTATGTCAAGAGCTCTGCCTTTCGATTCGTGATGGATTATTTTAAGGTCCGACTCTATGTTGGTAAAGCTATGCCCTGCGTCACACATATGTTCGCACACGGCTGAATGTGTTCCGTATCTTATCGCATTTCTATGTTCATTATAACGTGTGTCTACTCGCCTTCCACTCTGCCCGATGTAATTAGCTTGACAATCGGTGTCTTGGCACGTTATAGAATATACCCCTGACCTTGAATACGGGTCACGTTTATTTAGATTACTATTTAGGAGGTGCCTAGCGGTTGTGTTTTTCGTCGTGAAAGCTATCTTTATGCCTTGCTTTTTGAATAGGTTAGTGATTTTATATGTATTCGCATTCACATAGTTGAAACGCGCAAATTTTTTCTCATTACTGTCCGGTATGGGAATCGTTTTATCTTTATTTTTATGTTTGGCTATAATTTGATTTATTTTGCTTGGCGAGAAGTTGTTTTCCTTTGCTATTTGCATAATAGTTCTTATTTCCTTATTATAGTTGTCTTTTGACATGGGTATGTTTAAAGCCCTGTGCACCATTGAATTGAAACCCGCTAGTTTGTGCGTACTGGGGTGATTAGACTGATTGTCGATTGCATGCGAGGTTTGTGTTGCTTTCCGGAATATGGAATATGAAAGGTCGTTGTCTTTACGTTCAATAGTTATATCGAGATAATTTATTTTCCGGTCTATTTCGGATTCCTTAGTGAATTTGATAGAATGGTGAAGGCTATTAATGGATTGGAGAATTGTTTCTTCGCTTGTTAGTTCAGTATCGTAGATGCAAATTACATCATCTACGTATCTTTTCCATATTACTATTCCCTTTGTTGAAGTCTTTTCTAAGAACGCATTTTCTAGTGCATTGATGAAGATGTCAGCGATTAACCCACTTAGTGGCGATCCCATTGCTAGGCCTTCTCTCTGTGTGTATATTTTATTGTCGAATTGAAACACGTTTTGGGTGAGAACGACCCTCAGTAATCTCACAATCTCTTCAATTTCTTTTACCGAATTGTTGGATTTTAAGTTGTTTTCGATAGTGTTGATTGCTTCAATAATCGGAATATTGGTGTACATGTTAGTTACGTCGAAGGATACTAGCCTGAAGCTAGGTTTCATTTGTAGGGTGTTCAATGCTGTTACTAGTTCTGTTGTGTTCTTTACAGAGTTGTTTTTGTCGTTGGAAAGACGGCATTTTAAGATTTTTAGTAACTCTTTGCTGATTTTGTAATTAGGGGCATTCCTACAATTGACTATTGGTCTCATTGGGCATTCCTTTTTGTGTATTTTTGGTTGTCCCCTCAATGACGGTATTTTCGGGTTCATGTTTATTAGTTTTGATTTTTCAGCTTTGGTCAGTATGTATTCTGTTTCTTTTAGCGCACTTTTTTTTTTTTTTGGAATTTGTTGGTGGGGTCTTTTGTTAATTCCTTGATTTCGTTGTTGTTTAGGAATTCGACTGTTTTTTCAATATATTCTGTTTTGTTCAAAATTACTGTAGTGTTTCCCTTATCTGCTTTTGTGATGATTAAGTCATGTTCTTTTATTTTTTGTTTCAACGACTTTATTTCTTTGATTTGTTTGTTGTTTTGAATGTTATTGCTATCGCCCTCTCGTTTGAGGATTTTTTTGGCTTCGTTGGTGGCGAGATTTTTGGTTAATTCCCTGTCTTCTGCTGGGAGCTTGTGACTGGCTATCTCAATATCTGTGATTAACTGTTTTATATTGTGGTTCGTGTGTGCGTCTGTGCAGTTGTATTTCAAACCTTTGTCTAACATATTCATTTCACCTTGAGAAAAGGTTACGTTCGTTCTGTTGTTTACTCTGCTGTGGAAATTGAATTCATTGTTATTCGTGTGTTGTTCGTTAGATTGATGGTTCTGTGTTTCTCCTAGTTTTCTTAATTTATTTTCTAGCGTTTCATGCTTCCTCGTTGCTCTGATTTTGATGGTGTCATGTAGGTGTTCGGTGAAGCTGTCCCATTGGGCTGCGTGCCAGAAATTACTTAGTTGCAATTGAATGTCGTATAATTGTTGGTTAATTTTTTGCTTTCTTATGTATGCAAATCTTAATTCGTTTTTTATCCAAAGCGCTTTGGCTTGTTTAGTTGAAATGATCGAGGCTGGTGTGTTCGGTACGGTTTTAATTGGTACGTATTTAGGGGTGAGGTTTAGTTCTATACATTTTTTGTTGAACCAAATTGACTTGTCTAAATTCATGAGTTTAAGCCTGAGTGATTTGAATTTCTTGGCTTCACGATTTGCCTGACTAGCCGTGAACATTGTGGTGTTTGAAGCCATATTTTCAGTGTTGCCTTAATAAACAAGAGTTTAGTGCTTTTCAGTCGGTCAACACGAATGTACCCAAAAGAGATGGGTTATGCCCTAATCCTGAAATAAATTACATGAGATTAATAAAACACTAGGATGACCAGTTTCGATCGTCAAGCGATCATCATCAGATCCAATACACTTAGGCTATAAAATCTATGTTTGAAATACAGGTGAAAATATTTACAATATGTACAATTATTTAGTTGCAGTATTGGTACTGCAACTGTCAGTGTATGCTAAATGCAGTATATATGTTAGGTGAAATGCTAAATGGTGATGGCTATCCGGAGATTGTACTTTAGAGAGATAATATGGTTGTAAACTATGGTTAAACTATAAAATTTTTAGGCTAACTACTTATCTGATTGTCTTCCGTACTACAGCTATTCGCAGTTTCCGTGCTCACTTGAACTCGCTGTGCGGTCGACTGCGGTGGTTATCTTAACGACTGGTTTTTCCCTGCCTTCCCCCCCTGTCCCTACGTGCTGTGGGGAGTGATCGCGATGTGTTTATGTGAGGTGTTGCCAACCTAGATAAGATGTATGTTATTGAATGAGGTGGATCTACAACTATTAAAGACCGTGGATTAGTCCTCGCCACGCGTGGAGCATAACCCATTCGAACTAAGCGTTGACGGTCTTATGAGGACGTCCCGGCACCTTTAATACTGCCTCTAATATGGGCCTTGGTTTATTGCAGAAGAAAAGTACATCGTACACCTGATCCAGATAACATTTACCTATTAAAAACCCCCTAATTTCCCCCCTTTTTTATCTAGCTTGGCTGTGTCGCTAAATTGTGTTTTGTTTCCGACAGGGTGTGTTTTTTAGTAGCGTGAAGAGGGGTGAGCTCTCCATGAACGTGTGTTCATTTAGATTGTTGGGATTGTTTCGTTTGGCTAGGTGTATCTCGATTGCTTCCTTTATGTCAAGAGCTCTGCCTTTCGATTCGTGATGGATTATTTTAAGGTCCGACTCTATGTTGGTAAAGCTATGCCCTGCGTCACACATATGTTCGCACACGGCTGAATGTGTTCCGTATCTTATCGCATTTCTATGTTCATTATAACGTGTGTCTACTCGCCTTCCACTCTGCCCGATGTAATTAGCTTGACAATCGGTGTCTTGGCACGTTATAGAATATACCCCTGACCTTGAATACGGGTCACGTTTATTTAGATTACTATTTAGGAGGTGCCTAGCGGTTGTGTTTTTCGTCGTGAAAGCTATCTTTATGCCTTGCTTTTTGAATAGGGTTATGCTCCACGCGTGGCGAGGACTAATCCACGGTCTTTAATAGTTGTAGATCCACCTCATTCAATAACATACATCTTATCTAGGTTGGCAACACCTCACATAAACACATCGCGATCACTCCCCACAGCACGTAGGGACAGGGGGGGAAGGCAGGGAAAAACCAGTCGTTAAGATAACCACCGCAGTCGACCGCACAGCGAGTTCAAGTGAGCACGGAAACTGCGAATAGCTGTAGTACGGAAGACAATCAGATAAGTAGTTAGCCTAAAAATTTTATAGTTTAACCATAGTTTACAACCATATTATCTCTCTAAAGTACAATCTCCGGATAGCCATCACCATTTAGCATTTCACCTAACATATATACTGCATTTAGCATACACTGACAGTTGCAGTACCAATACTGCAACTAAATAATTGTACATATTGTAAATATTTTCACCTGTATTTCAAACATAGATTTTATAGCCTAAGTGTATTGGATCTGCTGATGATCGCTTGACGATCGAAACTGGTCATCCTAGTGTTTTATTAATCTCATGTAATTTATTTCAGGATTAGGGCATAACCCATCTCTTTTGGGTACATTCGTGTTGACCGACTGAAAAGCACTAAACTCTTGTTTATTAAGGCAACACTGAAAATATGGCTTCAAACACCACAATGTTCACGGCTAGTCAGGCAAATCGTGAAGCCAAGAAATTCAAATCACTCAGGCTTAAACTCATGAATTTAGACAAGTCAATTTGGTTCAACAAAAAATGTATAGAACTAAACCTCACCCCTAAATACGTACCAATTAAAACCGTACCGAACACACCAGCCTCGATCATTTCAACTAAACAAGCCAAAGCGCTTTGGATAAAAAACGAATTAAGATTTGCATACATAAGAAAGCAAAAAATTAACCAACAATTATACGACATTCAATTGCAACTAAGTAATTTCTGGCACGCAGCCCAATGGGACAGCTTCACCGAACACCTACATGACACCATCAAAATCAGAGCAACGAGGAAGCATGAAACGCTAGAAAATAAATTAAGAAAACTAGGAGAAACACAGAACCATCAATCTAACGAACAACACACGAATAACAATGAATTCAATTTCCACAGCAGAGTAAACAACAGAACGAACGTAACCTTTTCTCAAGGTGAAATGAATATGTTAGACAAAGGTTTGAAATACAACTGCACAGACGCACACACGAACCACAATATAAAACAGTTAATCACAGATATTGAGATAGCCAGTCACAAGCTCCCAGCAGAAGACAGGGAATTAACCAAAAATCTCGCCACCAACGAAGCCAAAAAAATCCTCAAACGAGAGGGCGATAGCAATAACATTCAAAACAACAAACAAATCAAAGAAATAAAGTCGTTGAAACAAAAAATAAAAGAACATGACTTAATCATCACAAAAGCAGATAAGGGAAACACTACAGTAATTTTGAACAAAACAGAATATATTGAAAAAACAGTCGAATTCCTAAACAACAACGAAATCAAGGAATTAACAAAAGACCCCACCAACAAATTCCAAAAACAAATAAAAAGTGCGCTAAAAGAAACAGAATACATACTGACCAAAGCTGAAAAATCAAAACTAATAAACATGAACCCGAAAATACCGTCATTGAGGGGACAACCAAAAATACTCAAAAAGGAATGCCCAATGAGACCAATAGTCAATTGTAGGAATGCCCCTAATTACAAAATCAGCAAAGAGTTACTAAAAATCTTAAAATGCCGTCTTTCCAACGACAAAAACAACTCTGTAAAGAACACAACAGAACTAGTAACAGCATTGAACATCCTACAAATGAAACCTAGCTTCAGGCTAGTATCCTTCGACGTAACTAACATGTACACCAATATTCCGATTATTGAAGCAATCAACACTATCGAAAACAACTTAAAATCCAACAATTCGGTAAAAGAAATTGAAGAGATTGTGAGATTACTGAGGGTCGTTCTCACCCAAAACGTGTTTCAATTCGACAATAAAATATACACACAGAGAGAAGGCCTAGCAATGGGATCGCCACTAAGTGGGTTAATCGCTGACATCTTCATCAATGCACTAGAAAATGCGTTCTTAGAAAAGACTTCAACAAAGGGAATAGTAATATGGAAAAGATACGTAGATGATGTAATTTGCATCTACGATACTGAACTAACAAGCGAAGAAACAATTCTCCAATCCATTAATAGCCTTCACCATTCTATCAAATTCACTAAGGAATCCGAAATAGACCGGAAAATAAATTATCTCGATATAACTATTGAACGTAAAGACAACGACCTTTCATATTCCATATTCCGGAAAGCAACACAAACCTCGCATGCAATCGACAATCAGTCTAATCACCCCAGTACGCACAAACTAGCGGGTTTCAATTCAATGGTGCACAGGGCTTTAAACATACCCATGTCAAAAGACAACTATAATAAGGAAATAAGAACTATTATGCAAATAGCAAAGGAAAACAACTTCTCGCCAAGCAAAATAAATCAAATTATAGCCAAACATAAAAATAAAGATAAAACGATTCCCATACCGGACAGTAATGAGAAAAAATTTGCGCGTTTCAACTATGTGAATGCGAATACATATAAAATCACTAACCTATTCAAAAAGCAAGGCATAAAGATAGCTTTCACGACGAAAAACACAACCGCTAGGCACCTCCTAAATAGTAATCTAAATAAACGTGACCCGTATTCAAGGTCAGGGGTATATTCTATAACGTGCCAAGACACCGATTGTCAAGCTAATTACATCGGGCAGAGTGGAAGGCGAGTAGACACACGTTATAATGAACATAGAAATGCGATAAGATACGGAACACATTCAGCCGTGTGCGAACATATGTGTGACGCAGGGCATAGCTTTACCAACATAGAGTCGGACCTTAAAATAATCCATCACGAATCGAAAGGCAGAGCTCTTGACATAAAGGAAGCAATCGAGATACACCTAGCCAAACGAAACAATCCCAACAATCTAAATGAACACACGATCATGGAGAGCTCACCCCTCTTCACGCTACTAAAAAACACACCCTGTCGGAAACAAAACACAATTTAGCGACACAGCCAAGCTAGATAAAAAAGGGGGGAAATTAGGGGGTTTTTAATAGGTAAATGTTATCTGGATCAGGTGTACGATGTACTTTTCTTCTGCAATAAACCAAGGCCCATATTAGAGGCAGTATTAAAGGTGCCGGGACGTCCTCATAAGACCGTCAACGCTTAGTTCGAATGGGTTATGCTCCACGCGTGGCGAGGACTAATCCACGGTCTTTAATAGTTGTAGATCCACCTCATTCAATAACATACATCTTATCTAGGTTGGCAACACCTCACATAAACACATCGCGATCACTCCCCACAGCACGTAGGGACAGGGGGGGAAGGCAGGGAAAAACCAGTCATTAAGATAACCACCGCAGTCGACCGCACAGCGAGTTCAAGTGAGCACGGAAACTGCGAATAGCTGTAGTACGGAAGACAATCAGATAAGTAGTTAGCCTAAAAATTTTATAGTTTAACCATAGTTTACAACCATATTATCTCTCTAAAGTACAATCTCCGGATAGCCATCACCATTTAGCATTTCACCTAACATATATACTGCATTTAGCATACACTGACAGTTGCAGTACCAATACTGCAACTAAATAATTGTACATATTGTAAATATTTTCACCTGTATTTCAAACATAGATTTTATAGCCTAAGTGTATTGGATCTGATGATGATCGCTTGACGATCGAAACTGGTCATCCTAGTGTTTTATTAATCTCATGTAATTTATTTCAGGATTAGGGCATAACCCATCTCTTTTGGGTACATTCGTGTTGACCGACTGAAAAGCACTAAACTCTTGTTTATTAAGGCAACACTGAAAATATGGCTTCAAACACCACAATGTCCACATAACATGTTTGTCACTTCTACCCCTTCTGTAAAATTTCTGGAGTCTATGGTACAGTTAGCAAACTCTAAGATAGCTTTCAAACGTAACAGCGTCATGATTCGAAATGCACAAAAACAAATCCGAGCAGGCAAGCAATGCTTCGGATACGTAATTCACACATAAATTCCAGTGGTTGATACAAATTAGATCACGTGTATCGCACAGTACCAAAAGCCTCTGTGGCTTAGGCGGCAGCACGCCGGCCTCTCACCGCTGGGTCCGTGGTTCAAATCCCGGTCACTCCATGTGAGATCTGTGCTGGACAAAACGGAGGCAGACAGGTTTTTCTCCGGGTACTCCGGTTTTCCCTGTCAAAATTTCATTCCAGCAACACTCTCCACTATCATTTCATTTCATCTGTCATTCATTTAATCATTGCCCCAGGGGCCTCGGCAGCCGGCACAGTCCATATCCTCGCCGCTAGATAGGGGCTTCATTCATTCCATTCCTGACCCGGTCGGAGACTGGAAGCAGGCTGTGGATTTTCATTGTATCGCACAGTCCCAACATAAACAAACGCTGTCTGTATTTTAGACATGACATTTACTGATTGAATGAAAATCCACCTGCTTCCAGTCGTCCGACCGGGTAAGGGAATGGAATGAATGAAGCCCCCATCTAGTGGCGAGGATATGAACTGTGCCGGCTGCCGAAGCCTGTCGCACTCCTCTAGGGCAATGATTAAATGAATGACAGATCACATTTCATCACATTTTCTGATTACAACAGGACAATACAAAAGTATTCCATAGCAATCCTGTGTTATTGAGTCTTTCTATACTTAGCTTGTTGGGAGCCATTGTTTATTCTTGCCTCAGTAATCGAAATTTAATGTTTCTCAGTTGGCCAACACGATTCTAACCAATTGTGAAGGGTGGTTCCCTTATCCTGAATACAAAAAAGTCCTCTCGGCACGCCGGAAGGCGGAGGTAGATTTCACCGGACAAACTTGGAGATAGGCGAAAATAGGCAGAATATGCAGGTTTTCGTAGAAGGATCAGACCTCATTTATTGCGAGAAAGTATATTATAATTGGAGATTAATTAACTTTGTTTTTCTTCATTTTAAACATATTTTAAACATTTTATTGTCTTATCGAGACGGTAACCTTCTTGTCATTTGGAGTCCATTTTTAGCCTATTTTCAATTAAAAAAAAATAGGCTTATGAGATCACCTTTTGTCCGTGTGTGTGTGCGTGTGTGTGTGTGTGTGTGTGTGTGTGTGTGAGGTGTGTGTGTGTGTCCCCCTAATAAAATCTAAACGGCTGGAGCGATTTCAGTGAAACTCGGTAAGTTCATAGCATTATTCCCGGCGACCTCGACCGTGCCCATCGAATTTTGTTACGTCTCACCAATCCAACATGGCGGCTGTGCGAAATATTTCACTAGCATTCAGTATCTCCGAAACTATAACGGATATCGCCCTGAAATTGTGTACGGTGATAAAGGGTACTACTAGAAGTTCACCTATGAGACTTTCAAAAACCTGGTTACTACATAACCAACATGGCGGCCAAGCAAAGTGGAGACATTTAAATAGACTTTTCTCGCGATTTAACTATCCAAACGTAATGAAACTAGGTACAGCAAATATTTATACACATTGCAATGCACTGGAGTCTAATTTAGTTCAATTGTTTACATAACCTCAAAATGGCGGCTGTGCGAAATATTTCACTGACATTCTATATCCCTGAAACTATTACAGATATCACCCTGCAATTTTGTACGGTGATAAATGGTACTGATACAAGTTTACCTATGTATAATTCATAAACCTGTAAAGTACAAAACGAACATGGCGACCAAGCGAATTTGAAATATTTTAATAGACTTTTCTCGTGATTTAACTCTCTGAGCGCAGTGAAATGTGGTACAGTAAATGATTTTGTAGATTGTAATGTACTGCCATCTAATTTAATTCAATTGTTTACATAACCTCAAGATGGCGGCTGTGCGAAATTTTAAAATTAAGTTTTTATTTCTTGTGTCGTAATCATGCGATCGAAGTGAAAGTTTGAATAATGAACCTAGGCAATAAGTGTCCTTGAATGGTACATAACTCTATGGCCTATACATATAACAATCCTAAATGGCAAGCTTCCGTAATATTTAGACGGTTCTCAATATCTATGAATCTTTTACAGCAACCAAACTGAAATTTTTATGTTCATAGAGACTATGAACATATGTTCACCTATAGGACTTTCAGTAACCTGGTGAGCACGAATCCAACATGGCGGCGACGCGAAGTATAAATATTTAAATGGACGTTTCTCGCGAATTAACTATCCGAGTGCCGTGAAACGTTGCACGTTAAATGCTTACACAAATGTTGATCCACTGGCATCTAATTTACTTCAATTGTTTGCATAATCACAAGATGGCTGCTGTGCGTAATTTTAAAATCTCGTTTTTACTTCTTGTGTTCTAATCATGCGATTGATGTTTGAATACCACACGTACACAATAATCTTAATATAATAGTACAAAAATAAAAATCCAACCTGGCGACCATCTGAAATATTTAGACGGTTCTCAATATCTACGAATCTGTTACAGCAATTAAACTGAAATTTTGTATGTTGATAGAGGCAATTAACATGAGCAGGATATATGAAAATAGGCTGTACAGTTCTTCACGGAACTACTTGTTATACTTGTGGTCACACTGTCCTTATGCAAGGTTTCGACACTGATGTGTAACTATGTAACGGTCTATTACTTCTTCACGCAAAATTATATCTCCCGCAGAGATGTTGGTTGGTTCCTCAGTTTAGGGGCTGCGACTACGCGGTCATATAGCCCCGTGTACTTTGGGTGAGTGTAGAATCTGTCTGATAAACGGTGTGAATTGTGATGGCTGTATTAGTCTGTAATTCAGGTAAGGAATGCAGACGCTAAATTTCAAGCAGTAGTTCCTAATGTTGCTACCAGATACTAACGTCAACGCCACCTAGCTGTGAACTTGGCTACTAGATGCCACCTCAATCAGCAACTCGCAACGAACGTTGGAACTTCCCCTCCAAAGGAAAGCTTACTGAGGGATTTTTAGCGCTCTCAGAAAATCCGACGACTTTGGCCGGCTTTGAACCCGCGACCTTGGGCATAGAAGTTCAGCATGCTACCAGTTACGTCACCGAAACCGCTTCACACTTAGTCAGATGGAAATCTGAATCTGATCTCGCGCAAGTGCGTTGTCATGGCAACGTCTGATGGCTCATCCCTCATCAATTTAGTAGTGTTGCCATGACAACCACTTATAGCTCTTGGCATTTTCTTATAATTCCGAAATCATTTTTCTCATCCCTTGGCGCAATAGTGGCTCATATCAAAAATTCTTTCAGACAAATGTTTTAGGTAATTATTATTTGAATATTGTCCATTTTGTACGGTTTTGATATTGTGCCTATTAACAGAGATATGATTAATGTTTCCCGAAAAAACCCACTTTTTCCCACCCCTTTGGTCAATGGTTGGTGCTGTCAAAAAACGTTTCAAATATAAATTTCTGAGCTTTATCCGACACATAGTATGAACTTTGAACGGATTCGATATTTCACATATTAAGAGAGTTATAGCAATATTTCCTTTTTTCGAAAAAAAAAGTCCCCCATTTTCATCCCCTTCGACCGATTTAGCCCAGTAACGAACTCGTCCGAGATTTTATGGGTATACATATTCGGTAAAAAATTCAAAGTGATTGGTGCAAAATTACGGCAGTTATCGTGTCCACAAGAAACTGATATACATATATTACATAAATTATATATAAACTTTTGAACTGACGGTGGTTTTGGGGTCTGGGGGATATGTCGAAATTTTCCGGAAATCGAAACATGGTACCCATTGCAATAGTTAGCTTTCTAATGAAATCTACCTAAAATACTACCGTCAACGACACCTAGCTGTGAACTTGGCTACTAAATGCCACCTCAATCAGCAACTCGCAACGAACGTTGGAACGTCCCCTCCTAAGGAAAGCAAACTCAGGTTTTTTAGCGCTCTTAGTAAATCCGACGACTTCAGCCGGGTTTGAACCCGCGACCTTGGGCATAGAAGTTCAGCATGCTACCAGTTCCGATACCGAAGTCGCTTCCCACAGACATATGAAAACTGAATGTGATCTCGTGCAGTGGCGTTGTCATAGCAACTGCTGATGACTCATCCCTTATCAATTAAAAGTAAAGTTGTCATGGCAACCTCTCTTGGCACTTGGCATTTTCTTATAATTTAAATCATTTTGTTCACCCCGTGGCGTAATCGTGGGTCATATCAAAAATTATTTCAAACAAAAGTTTTAGGTAATTATTGGAGGAATATTGTCCATTTTGTGCGGTTTTGTTATTGTGCCTATTAACAGAGATATGATTAATGTTTCCCGAAAACCCACTTTTTCCCACCCCTTTGGTCAATGGTTGGTGCTATCAAAAAATGTATTTTACATAAATTTTTGGCACTTATCAGACACATATTATGAACTTTGAAGAGATTCGATATTTCATGTATTAAGAGAGTTATAGCGATATTTCACTTTTTCGAAAAAAGCCCCCCATTTTCACCTCCTTTGACCGATTTTGCCCATTAACGAACTCGATCGAGATTTTATAGGGATACATATTATGTAAAAAATTCAAAGTGATTGGTACAAAATTACGGCAGTTATCGTGTCCACAAGAAACTGATATATATATATATATATATATATATATATATATATATATATATAGATAGATAGATAGATAGATAGATACATATATACATAAATTATATATAAACTTTTGAACTGACGGTGGTTTTGGGGTCTGGGGGATGTGAAATGCGAAGATATGTCGAAAATTTCCGGAAGTCGAAACATGGGACCCATTGCAATAGTTAGCTTTCTAATGAAATCTACCTAAAAATACATGCGATTAATAGATACACTTGGATGGCCAGTTCCGATCGTCAAGCGATCATCATCTGATACTTCACACTTAGGCTATTAAATCTATTAAATATATCCTACTCTTCCCGGCCATCATGGACCGACCACAGTGCCCCAAATGATAGCTTGAGTTACCAATACATACACTGAGACCAAAAGATGATGATGATGATGATGATGATAATTGTTGTTTTATGGGGCCTAGCATCTAGGTATAATAATAATAATGTCGTATGGCCTCGGGTGCTGGGTGCAAGCTTTGTACCCAGAGGGTAGCTTGCATATCGAATTTCGTTGTTCCTTGAATCACTATAAAAGTCAAGGAGGTTAGATATCTAAGCTCCTTGAACACTATAGCGCTTTCTAGCAGAGAAATGAGGAACTTAATGTTGGCGGAAACCCCGGATATTAATTTTGTCATTATGAACACGACCTACTGAATTCAAATGGGTTCTTTGACATGCCAACATCATATGACATGCGTGTCGTATTTTTGCCGCCTTTCAAAAAAATCACTTACTACGGCCAGGAGCGAACCTGCAATCTTGGGGTTAGTAGACCGACACGCTATCCTCTCACCCACCGTGGCAAGCTAACATACAGGTTTTCGGTCCCTAATGGTTTGGGTGATTGTGAAAGATGAGATGAGAATGAAAATTATAACTAATACTACTACAAACTTAAATACTAGAAGAAGAAATGGTAAACAAATAAAGGATAAGGCAAATAAAGGACAGGGAGAAAAGAAATGCCCTCAACCCTCGAAGAATGAGGATTGAGGGACTTGGAAGGATGGAAAGTCATGAAAGGCAGACAGGAAAGGGAAAGAGGAGACAGCCCGCCCCAAGGTCAGAGAAAAATAAAATAAAATAAAAGGACCCAGCTCAGGAATTTCTTGGGATCGCCAACTCCCGAGCTCCCCAGCCGTGAGCCTCTGAGGGTGTAGCAATATCTAGGGTGCACCAGAATTGGTGGGGCTACAAACACCCTGCCTCCTTGAAGGCCTTGAGCAGAAGGCAGGTGATAACATGAAAAGGAAAAGAAGGCTGACCCTTCGAAGAATGAGGGTATCAGAAAAGATGAAACAAGGGACAATTAAGGCGGGAAAGTGAAAGACTCCCTAGGCCTCGGATACCCTAATACCGTCGGGGTCGGAAGAGAACAAGAGTTGACCAAGAGAGGTCGACAGGAAAGAAGACTGAGAGGAGCCCGGCACAAGTAAGTGGAAGCAATGCCGGTCTCTGCTGGGGTCCCGTGGTCGCCAACCCACGTCCCACTAGATGTGAGCCCCTGCGTGGGTGACATTTAAGGAGGGTAGTTACTCATTATCTTGTGGCGTCTTTAGGAAAGTGAGTGACGGAAATGTGAGGACACACGCGCCTCATGGCCCACTCCTTGTTCACGGAAGGCGGACAACACCCACCTTCATCTCACGCAGGTGTCGTGAGTCACCTGTGCCAAGCATTCTTCTTAGCAATTTGATTCTCAGACAGAACTTCCTTGACATCGTTAAGTAAAATTCCGTTCCTCCCGTGGTACCATTATCAACATTCCTGGGATGAGTTCGAATCAGCGGAAATATTTTCCCGTCCATGCCACGGCTGTCTAGCCACATTTTCAACTGCAAGTCATGGAACACGTCGCCTCCGTAGCGTAGCGGTCAGCATGATTAGCTGCCGCCCCGGAGGTCCTGGGTTCGATTCCCGGCTCTGCCACGAAATTTGAAAAGTGGTATGAGGACTGGAACGGGGTCTAAATGAGTAGAGGGGGTTCGATTCCCACCTCAGCCATCCTCGAAGTGGTTTTCCGTGGTTTCCCACTTCGTCTTCGGGCAAATGCCGGGATGGTACCTACTGTAAGGCCACGGCCGCCTCCTTCCCTCTTCCTAGCCTATCCATCCCA
The DNA here is from genome assembly GCA_946902985.2 of Meconema thalassinum. NCBI lineage: Eukaryota > Metazoa > Arthropoda > Insecta > Orthoptera > Tettigoniidae > Meconema > Meconema thalassinum. The sequence continues at coordinate 489,850,318 of OX336388.2, read as the reverse complement.
ATCTTCCATCCCTTCCCATCCCTCATGAGGCCCCTGTTCGCTTTGCAGGTGAGGCCGCCTGGGCGAGGTGCTGATCACACCTCCCCAGTTGTATCCATCCCGACCAGATGTTCCCAGCTCCAGGACACTGCCCATAGAGGCGGTAGTGGTGAGCTCCCTCGCTGAGTCTGTGGGAACCACCAACCTAGAGGGTAAATTGACTAAATAAAAAAAAAAGTTTTTTATTTTAACTTATTGCAAGGAGTTCTTCCTAGTTATCAGCCCCATGCACTTGGGTGTATGCTGAATGTCTAATGGCTTCTGTTCCTGTGGTGTTTAGGCTATATTCGTGTTTGGGTAATTATTAAGTTTAGGGATAAGATCGGTACCCTGTTACTTAAAAAGAGGTAGCATTCTGACATTCTCCTGGAAGGAGTGTGTTGTTGTTGTTGATTGATTTAGGGGCTTTGCGACGTCTTGGTCATATATCCCTCATAAAGCAAAAACAACAATTAAATTATCGAATATAAAAAAGTAATTTATATATGAACACGCATCAGTGCAAATACTGAAGAACACATTTGAAGATAAAGACAAATGAGAGCTAGCTTAGCGAGGGACATGCACCTCACGCCTGGATCCACCATTGCCATAGGACAGTGCAGTAGGATGTGGAGTGCACGCCACTGTGGTCATAGTTGACTCATTGTGGAGCAGGAAGGAACAATGAGGGCAAGGTCACCTCATCCCTCTTGAACGACTGACACCCAGGACATGAGGACTTCTCTTACGTCACAGTGGGCAAGCAAGAAACTACACTACTTCGTAATGATGGATGTTGCCGACTACTGATTCATTTTAAAAGATAAGGTAATGTTGGTCATCAGCCCCGTGTACTTGTATGTGTATTACAGTTTTGACTGATAGTCTCATGGCCACGATATCGCTAACCTCTAAATGAAACAATTGCCACATAATCCATGGGCATCCCTGGCATAGATATTTTAAATATGGAGAGCTTTAAATTCATTTCGCAGAGTTGCCTTATTGACAATTAATTGATGCTACAACTTTTCAATTGGTCAAAGTGATATAAATGCAATTACCTGGACATGTGAATAAACAACCTAAAACAATTACATGTGATAAAAAATATATTTTTTATGGATTACAGAAGAGCTAAAATGGATGACATGTTCCACTCGTCAGATTCTAAATATGTGGGTTTGGTAGCTTTTTGTAGAGCTTTTTTGTCTTGTACCTATATATTTCCATTGACTAGCGAAACACATCATCCTTAATTGCTCTTCTGTAATCCATTATATATAGTCTATCTCTATTAAAGATGGGCTGACTGCGTGGCTCAGTGGTAACGATCTCGCTTGCTGGGCCCAAGGTTGCAGGTTCGTATCCAGGTGCAGTCAGCTGGCATTTGAGGATGCGCAAATGCGAGGGAGCCGTGTCAGTAGATTTACTGGCACGTTAAAGATCCTCTTTGGGGAAAAATTCTGGCACCCGGGCGTCTCTAAAAGCTAGAGTAGTTAGTTAGTTATTGTTGTTTTAAGGGGCGGAACTACGAGGTCATCTGTCACTCCAGAGCAGTTAAAAGGGACGTAAAACCAATAACATTATTATTATTATTATTATTATTATTATTATTATTATTATTAAAGATGATTTCGAGATCGTGGCAACTACAACAGTGCTTACATATACAATTTTAGTATACATTATAGTTTGTAAATTTAACAAATGATTGTTGATCATGCTGTATTTTTATGTGAGAGAGCGGATTATATACATTCTGTGGGACATTTAGTCCAATGTATGTAATCCTTAGGTAAACAATCAATCAATCATTCAATATATATATATATATATATATATATATCACACGCATTTCTTTTCAGGTTGTTTTATCTCATGCCCCAGTGATTTGAATTGAAAAGTTACAATATCAACTATTTTAATCAATTATTAATTCTCTTCATAGCAGAGTGTATTAAGTTCCGCTTCCCGTTGAGGACTGGGTAGCTGCACGTTCAGTGATACGAGGTTCTAACCTCAGGGCGGACCAAAGCAGTTATTTTCTCCTAGAGTTTGCACACACATGCTCAGCAAATTTTAAGTCTCTGGACACCTATCCCAATTCTGGACCATAATAATTACAAATAGAATACATACATAACTTGAGTCATATTCCGCGAATCTCCGAAGTGTGCGGGACTGGTGACTATGAATATCTCTATCCTGATTGGTGATTATTGGTGTTCTAAAGAGTGGAATATTGAGATCATCAGCCCCAATGTCTCTATTTTCTAATAAAGGAGGGAGAGCAAGGAAAACCTGTTTCGAGGAGGCCATAAGTAAGCACGGACTGCTTGATGACAAAACTACTGGCACTTTAAAGATCCCCTTCGGAGCAAAATCTTAGCACCCCGGCGTCTCTAAAAGCCAGAGTAGTTAAAAGGGACGTAAACCCAATAACATTATTATTATGAAGACGAAACCTTACACTTTCTTAACTCAAGCGATGGTTACGCTTGATCGGCTTATGCATATGTAACACTACATCCAGTTACTCACATTAAGGTACTCATTTCTCTCACTTCCCTCACAATAAACCGATCAGTAACAATCCAAAACTAACGAAACATGTAAACCTTGTACCCCTGCCCCTTCTAATACCGACTACGATAGCCCAGAACACTAACACGCTAACTCGTGCCTTGCTGGCGCATCGGGAGAGCGTGCGTTCGAATTCCACCTTGGTCGTCTTAAAAATGGTTTTCGAGGTTTCCCCATCTTCACCAGTAGGCAAATGCCGAGACGGTTCCTTTCAATAGGTCCACGACCGATTTCCTTCCAAAATACGTTCCCTGACCCGCCCTGAAAGAAATAGAAATAGCCACTGGGTGCATTAATAATTATAAATAATCACGTACAGTATACATATGTTTCAGGCAGTTCTAGGCTATATTTCTCACCTAATATACAATTAGGTATAAATACGTGTTTATCTACAGTAATAAACATTTATCGATTAATTATCACTACTGCAGTCACCACAATAACATAGGTTTTGATACTAATCGCAATGTAAACCCCTGGACCATTGCAGTTCAGTTGAAAAGAGTCTCAGTGTTCTGACAAGAGGGTCGAATCTTCATCTTTCCAGTTAATATATTGAACACGTGTCCACACAAAGGAATGCCCACTAATCGACCTTTAAAAAAAATCATACACGCGTCTGTCGCGAGAGGACGACGATAAATACGAAACACTGAATGGAGTAACTCTCTCGTTCAACTCAAATATTAACAATAGGGTTAGTCAGAAACGAGGCGGTGAAGCAAGGATCTTCCGCCAGTATCTGCGGTGGGTTCCGGGACCTTCTTTACCGCAACGCTGATGTCACCCTATGGTCATCTGAGAGAAGAGGAAATGTCAGGATGGACTTCTCTCTCAGGCGTTCCGGTTTATTTGTGTAGTCCAGACGTGTCACTGTTTGCCCTCAGTAACTCAAATATTAACAATATCTGAGAGAATGAACAAATATAAGAAGCAAATAACAGCAAAATTGACATTGTATAAATTGTTTGTAGTGGTCCTATGTCAGCCATAAGTATGAAATAATAGTACATTATGCAACGAGCCTATAGTGGCTATAATTAAGACAAGAGTATGTTCCATACGAATGTCTTCATTACCATTCTAGGCGAGTTGCATACGACTGTTTATGTTCGACGATAATTATAACTTTATTATATGTTTTAACATAATATTCATAAATATCTGTTGAGATTGTCACTAGAATTTTGTGATCGGGTGCTGCGCTGGGTGTAGGATATCTCTGATTTCCAAGCTCTCTGACCGACCGACGCATGCGATATGTGTGCTTCAATGCAATATGTGCAGATTGAGCACCAGTATTCAGTAAAAATGTCACCGAAGTCGTTTGAAAACCACGCACTGTGTAGAAATTGGATTTGAGGATATTAAGGTACAGTGCTATTTCTTGTCCATTTTCACCAGTTTATTTACGCGAACATATGGGCGGTGCACTTTCGGTAATTTATATAGAAATGTTGGATTTTGAGCGTATGCGCGAAGGTATCCTTATCTAATTGGTCAAACAACTGTTTCTTGAGCTGTGATTGGTGAGAGAAACTGTTTCATAATGAACAAGTAGTTCCGTGAAGAACTATACAGCCTATTTTCATATATCCTACTTATGTTAACTGCCACTATCAACATACAAAATTTCAGTTTGATTGCTGTAATAGATTCGTAGATATTGAGAACCGACTAAATATTTCAGATGGTCGCCATGTTGGATTTTATATATGTAGGTCCTAGATTTATGTACTGTTACATGAAGATTATTGTGTACGTGTAGCATTCAAATTTCAATCACATGATTAGGACGCAAGAAGTAACAAGGAGATTCTAAAATTTCGCACAGCTGCCATCTTGTGGTTATGGAAACAATTGAAATAAATTAGATGCCAGTGGATTAACATTCGTATAAGGATTTACTGTACCAAGTTTCACTGCACTAGGATGGTTAAATTGCGAGAAACGTCCATGTGAATATTTATACTTCGCGTCGCCGCCATGTTGGATTTGTGATCACCAGGTTATTTAAAGTCCTATAGGTAAACTTATGTTCATAGCCCCTATGAACTTAAAGAAATTCAGTTTGATTGCTATAATAGATTCGTAGATATTCAGAGCCGTCTAAATATTTCGGATGGTCACCATGTAGGATTGTTAAATGTATAGGCCATAGAGTCATGTACCATTAAAGGAAAATTATTGTGTAGGTTCATTATTTAAACTTTCACTTCGATCGCATGATTACGATACAAGAAATAAAAACTTAATTATAAAATTTGCACAGCTGCCATTTTGAGGTTATGTCGACAATTGAACTAAATTGGATACCAGTGCATTACAATGTGTATAAACATTTTCTGTACCAGATTTCATTGCGTTTGGAACATTAAATCGCGAGAAAGGTCTATTTAAAATTTTAATTCGCTTGGTCGCCATGTTCGTTTTGTAGTTAACCGGTTTTTGAAAGTCTTATAGATGAACTTCCAGTAGTGCCCTTTATCTCCGTACAAAATTTCAGGATGATACTGCTAATAGTTTCAGAGATATAGAATGCCGGTGAAATATTTCGCACATCTGCCATCTTGTGGTTATGTAAACAATTGAACGAAGTTTGATGTTGGTGCATTACAATGTGCATAAACATAAACCGTACCAAGTTTTATTGCGTTTGGTTGGTAAAATCGCGAGAAACGTCTATTTAAAAGTCGCAAATTCGCGTGGTCGCCATGTTGGTTTTGTAGTTACCAGTTTTTCAATAGCCACTTAGGTGAACTTCTAGTAGTTCCCTTTATCACCGTAAAAAAATCCAGGGTTATATCGGTAATATTTTCGGAGATATTGAATGCTGGTGAAATGTTTCGCACAGCCGCCATGTTGGATTGGTGAGATGTAACAAGATTTGAAGGTCGGGGTCGCCCGGTGTAGCGCTATGAACTTACCGAGTTTCATTGAAATCGCTCCAGTCGTATAGAATTTATTAGGGCGGACACACACACACACCTCACACACACACACACACACACACACACACACAGACACACGGACAAAAGGTGATCTTATAAGCCTATTTTTTCAAAATTGAAAATAGGCTAAAAATAGTGTTATAATGACCATCATTATGATACAGTTTTCAGACATATAATATTCAGGGTCGAACATAAATAATATATATATATATATATATATATATATATATATATATATATATATAGTACCCTTCAGTGTTCTTCTAGGATGCCGACTCTAGCTCGGGGAGTGGTCTGTTCGGTGTGGCTCTAACTTATTCTAAACATCCTAGGAATATCGTCGAGGATCACAGGAGGCTTAACTTAAAATCAGTATATCAGAGAACTCCTAATATAAAATAATTTTATTCACAAAAACATCATCTCCCATTTCTCCCATCCATAGACAATAAAAACAAATAAACTCCCTTAAATTACTCTAATCATCAACATCAAAAAAATGCAAAAATAATTTATCACACTGGCTGAAACCAGGAAAAGAAAAATAATCTATTTCATTGCAGTCCGCTGCTTCAAGTCCAAAAATTAACGTCAACAGACTTAGTTCATCAACTATGGCCTAAATAACCTAGCCATTCTATCACAACAAATATGCACACTCATGTTTATAACTTGCAAAATTGGTTTCTGGGAGCTCGGACATGTTTTCTCGTACAATCATCATCGTTCCTCACAAGAGTCAGACAATGAAGGCAATAGATTTATTCTACGTCACAGGCATGTGTGCACTTCTAACTTAAAAACAATTACTTCTCTCAGAGCCATGACTCTGTTAATTGTGGTAACATGACCAAGTCAACATACATGAAGCATCAAATAAATACTTCGGCGGCCGGTGCCCCGCGACAATTAATAAACAAACAACTATAATGAATGCACTAAAAATAATGACAATACAAGACGTCGCTTCCTAAAGCGGCACAAAAGAAGAATCCCTGGGAAGCCGGACTACCTTCCCTCACAGAATACAATAACATCCTCGACCTTGTGACAGACACTCTCACCACACCAACCAGCTGGGCAGGCAATAACCTTCATTGCTACTTTTAGAATTCAGACGGCTGGCCGCACCCCTGTACCTGCTTCCTAAAACTCTCTTTTAACTACCTAGGGTTCGAGCTGTACAATTACTTTTCCGACGGAGCTAAAGCGCACTCTCATCAGACAATGAACTCAATCATTTCACTTACCATTTATATCATCGTAGAACACGGGAATACCACCTCCGTTATTAATTTCACTTACCATTTATATTGTCGTAGAACACGGGAATACCACCTCCGTTATTAATTTCTGCTCAACCCAGGATCAACTCTCAACCTTTTCTGAATATTACCTTATCATCCAGCCATTTTGTCTTACCTTCCTTTACCTTAGTGTGATTATCAATTACCATACTTATTATTCACATAATTTCAGTGTCATTACTAGTCTTGTCACAATATCGAGCTGTCTTCCCCATATTAGCTTTTACGTTCATATCGTGCATAAGCACTATCAAACCAATTATTCCCTTAACTGTGCATTCAGCAAGATTACTGGCACTCTCAAAACAAAACATATTTAAACAAAATTTTTGATGCTCATAGACTAATTACGTTATAAAACACACAAAAATAATCATTACTGATAAATACACAAATCTACACAAAACATGCCTGCTATGCCTAAAATATCTATTTTTATCATAATTGCTTATGATCGAGATGAACTTATCCGATCCCCATGATGGGATACGCTATGGCAAACATGCCCCATACAATATTTACTTATCTCTCATACATCCTGATGCTGCTCTGGTCCTTGATATCAGTCTTCTTGATCAGTTGGTTCATCTTGCTAGGAGGATAATTTACACACGGTTTTTCAAAATTCACCAAAGCAAAGGTCCACTGTGAATTATTATTATTATCACAATGCACGGTTCTCGCATATGAAGCTCCTATCTCCTATAGCTATCATCAACCTACTTAGTTCAGCTGATAGTTCCATAGCTTCCTAGACCACTGATTTAGCTACTAATAGCTCGTACGGCTATCCCTATCATTATAACTGCGTACTGTCATGATATGCACTGTTCTAATTCGCACTCGCGAATACTTAGCGACATTCAAATTCCAAAGGTATATCGGCTTCTACTTATAAAACTTGTAAAATTGTTACTTTTCTGACGGCTATGGGCATGGGCTTCCGCCTCCACAGCGCCCGGGTAAGAATACTTATAAAAACTTGTACAATTATTCCCACCGCGACGATCATGGGCTTGCGCCAAAGCAGCGCCCCAAATAGAAAAACTTTATAAAGACTTGTAAAATTTGTTAATATCCTTATTGCCTCAAGCGTGGGCTTCCGCCTCCACAGCGCCCGGGTAAGAAACTGTTTTCGCTGCGTCTCCAACCATTATTTATATGATTTCTCTTAGGGGGACTTGGAGTGGGGAGTTTTTAGAATTTATTTCCATAATAACACACACATGAATATGCAAACTAGCTCCCTTGAACGTCCTCATTTCTAATGTCTCAATGACTTCTTTTTATCCAAAATCCGATCGTTGGATCTTTATATAATGAGCTCCGTAATTTCCTTCATTGTTCCTTAATTTCGGCGGGATTTGGTCGCGTCTCGCGTCCCTCGCTGCTATTGGTAGTTTTAAATCCACCCCCTGATTTCATTTTAATTCTGGCAAAAATCACAGAATGATCCAATTTAAATTTTGACGATACTTCTGAGAGGCTGGGATTGTCCCCTATGGGTAGTTTATTGGCTGAGGAATAACCCACCCACCAAGGGAAGATGATTAAGAGAAGGAAGTAGATTTTGGATTGGAGAAAAAGGATAGAAAGATAGGAGGAGAGTCCCACAAAATTGATAAGTTTAACTTTAAATACCCTTAGAAGCAGTTGCCACTGGAAATTAACTCTCTGATACCTAAAGTAGGTACGAGCTTGGTCGAGGCTAACGGGAACCACAGCTAGGACTTGGGCGGTTTGCAAGAGAGGGGCTTTGGTATATTTCCTCCCAAGCATGTATAAAAGTACTATGGGGAAGGGTGATGGTCTGGCAAGGCTGAGAGCAAACGATTTATTGTATGTCTTCTCAAAGAAATTAGTTTTTGTGAAATGATTCGAAGAATGCCAATAATTCAAATCAAGTTTGATATTTCCAATTTTCGAAGTTATAGAGTTTCTGGAAAAAGAGACCCAGTGCTTCCAGGAAGGAAAATGATAAAAGATTATGCCTTATGGAGTAATCTTGGTAAATGAACCAATAGTTGCATTGAAAAATGGCTAAGCTTTTACTCAGCGAGGAGCCGGCTAAAAGTTTAGACAAAAAGAAACACTTATCTTTTAGAAAACTGACCATAAGTTTTCGGAGAGGGTCTCCACAAGCAGGTAGCTGGCTTAGCGAGCTTTACTTGCCTTACTGGCCCATTAGAATTAGCTATTAAAGCTAAAAAGAACTTTAGTGAGGTGAAAATTAAGAGTTCTTGCTCAAATGCAACAAATGGTGAAAGCCCTATTGCTGATTTTAATGTCATTGAGTGAGGAGAGTCAAGGAAGATAGGATTTTGCCTAAACTTTATATTCGTAAATGAAAAAGCGAAAGGAAACGCTTCATTTATTTTACAATTCCAAGAAGTTTGAGGAAATTAACAATTATGTAATATAATTCTGACAAACATAGTTCATTTGAACTTTTTAACAAATGGGGTCGCAGACCTCTCAACATTAAATGTTTGCTCCAGGCAATTGACAATTTACAAGGTTTCAAACCTTACATGTTTCTAAAACCTTTATAAGATTTAAACAAATAAACAATGAAGTAATTAAAGTTGGAACGTGAATTGGAGTACAAAGAGTGTACCGTAAGAAATTCTTGAGAGAATGTTCTAGAGAAAGTGACAACTTCGAAAATAACAATAATAAAACCATAAAAAATAAGATAGAAGTTCCTACAACTTCTTATATTTATACAGAATTACTATATGAGAATTATACAAAAGAGGACAGGTCACTTACTGTGAAACCTGAAGAAAGTTAAAAAGGAAGGTTCTAGACTTCCCAAGTTTGAGCAGGAATCACTAGCCAAATGGGACAGTTTCCATTTCGTGAAACCTGAACATGACTCGCTCAAGAGTTTAAGGAATTGTTTTTCCTGATTATAGGAAAGAAACAATGTGAATTTGAATCGTGTGTCATACACGTAATTATGCAGAATTTAATTAATGTTAAACTAGCAAAGTTGGAAGGGCACTTCGTGAGTGACCCCTTATTGAAACAGACCTAAATTTAAAAGTTTGTTACAGATTGTTAGTAAGAGGTTTAGGAAAGAGAAATAGGGATGGAGGAAAAAATGTTCATGGCCGTATTTAATATAAACGGACGATCGCGACGCGGTAGAAAGGTGGAACAAGCACTGATTATCACTATAGTCTGTAAAGATTGATGCAAAGTTCACTGTAGAAACTCGAAAGTTCATGAAAAAGAAAGTTTTTACAATGCTAGAAAGAACTGGTTGCACTAAATAGGCGAGAGTCTATTGCTGGAGAAAATGGTGGATTACAGTTAAATGCGCCATAGAACCTCCCAACGGTGGACGAAAATTAGCTATTGCAGTAATTTGAGGAAGATTCCTCATTTTAACTAGTATTTTCACAAGTGAGTGAAAAATACCTGACGGCAAGCCTCGAAGATAGAGTACCAGATCTGGAAAGTTCCAGAACGATCCTTATAGAAGAATGGGGTCAAAGTTAATCCAGCGGAGGAACTAGCTTTATAATTTATAGACAGCGGGTATTAGATAATATCCCACGTAGTGAGAGGATTTCTCATTTTGCAAGCATAAGAAATGCTGCTTTTCACCAAGATTGGCTTAATTAGACAAAAGCCCAACATGGAAAATCCCGCGAAGAATGATTACCGCCCCACAAGTAATCTCACGCTGTCTATAAATAATCAATAAAAGCATGTAGATAAAATTGATGAAGATGAGGTTAAAACCTTTAAAATGGTACTTATCTTGATTTCATGTTGAAGGCGAAGTTTCCTTTGATGACAACTACCTTGCCAACATGGCGTAGAAGAGAGTGTGCCTCTTGGTTTGAGGAGGCTAGCTCGAGAGAAGCTTTAACTGATCGAGTCAACTGCCGACTGAGAAGTGAGACCTGCTCAACGGAGCACGGAGGGACCAAGGAAGGGGAAAAGAGTGGGGGGTAGGAGACAAAAGGAGAACATATAAACATTGCCAATATTACAACAACAAAAAAATGATCTTCTCATGCTGAGCGGGTCTTCAAAGAGTTGACAACAGATGATACTAGCGCAGCATGGTGAGTAAAGAAGTAGACGTAGTCCTCTTGCTCAAGGAGAAAATAGCTGGCGATGGTAACAGGATCTGGTGGCCAAATGAATAAGTAAGTCCTCTAGCACCAGGAAGAATTGAGGAGCTTCAGAGATTCGCTGCGAGATGACGCTAGGTGGGTCACAGAAGTTATATATCTAGAACAGACTTATGAAGACATAAGAGATTTGCCTATCAAGGAGAAAACAAAAGATCACTGTTGGTGTTTGACAAAGAGAAAGGAAGAAATGAACAAATGAACATGCAAGGAGCAATAAAATTATATCTCAGGTACCGTGTATTCAAAGAATACACCACCCTATACGATGGTATAATTCCTGTTTCTGTATTTTAATTACTGCTCCAATTCCTCTCAAATGGGCGGGGTTTATTTGGTGAGTGATCGTTGAAATTTTCGCATTTGCTCGCTTAGTTGAAGGACCTCTGCGCGTTGTCTGAGCGCATGTGGTATCCAGATGTCAGCTTTCTATCCCTACCGTCTTTGTTTGCGCTGGGTGAAAGCTACTCTAAGGCACGTACGAACTTCCCTTTGTTATTCCTGTTCAACAAGCAACATCTATTCTCACACCGGCTTTGAAACATGAATAAAATCTTGTTGGAATAAATATGTAAAATTTATGCAATCACAGATGCATAAAGGTTACAATATATATATTGCGCATGTATATACAATTACTCATTATTTAACCATTTATCTCTACATAGTATAAAACAAAGTCCCCGATTCTTGGATGTAACGGGTAATCACTGGATGGATTTTAAAGCGGTTTTCACCATTCTGTAAAGAATTTCTCGAGGGAGGTTTCTGTAGAAAAACATTCATTTATGACCAAAAGAAGCCGAGCAGTTACGATTTCAGTGAATGGAGTTGAAGGAAAACCTGCCGTCCGTGCGCCTTTTAAGCTTACGCTGGGTAAAGCGTTAAAATATCTATATAATATGAGTGTTAGAATTGTTCAGCATGAAATGTTCTACAAAATAGTACGTGACAGCATAGTCTGTATCTTTAATACATCGCCCAATATACGTGTTTTTACGTTTTCATTTCTTCCAACAATCTCCATCCAGTGGAAATTTAAATTTCCAACTTTGGAGTGAGTTTACGAACTAGCGAGTGAGCCTATCACCCCAGCTTCGGCCAGCATCATACTGTCAAGCCATGCCGATTTAAGATTTCAGAGAAGAGTATATGTGTTTGGAGTTTCACTGTTCACCACAGCTTTTCTGAATTGCGCCTGGGACCTGCCGTCCATGCGTCTTTTTAAGCTAACGCTAGGTAAACCGTTTAAGATACCGGGCGAAGCCGGTGTGGGTTGCTAGTTATTTTATAATTATTTACCTATTGCACATATTGCAAGACCGCGGAATCTTATAGCAGACGTGGTTTCATCTCAAAATCCAACCTAGTCTAGCTTTTTAGCATGGTAGTATGTAAACTTCTAAGTTACTGGGCCAAGCAGCTGGCGACAAAAACAAGAGGTTCAGTAAAGAACGTATCACCTACTTTCTCCTAAATGCATGGGTATTCTTATAACTCGTCCTTTTCAAGGAGTATAATTGAATGTTGGTTGTAGTAGCTTGTTGAAATACAACGTGCTATATGGATATTAAGCATGAATATGAGCTGCTGCCTCTGTACAAAATGTCATTCAATTCGGTTTCACCGTGTTTGAATGGATATGGTGAATCGATTTGCACACATAAATGGCCGCTATCTGCAAACTATTGAGCTGATGACCTTGTAGTTCAGTCAAAAGATGTTTCCCACGAAAAGACATGTTGTTGCAAAATTTGGTAGAGATCAAATAATTAGGTTGGTCGTAATTTGATTTAAGCTTTTAACATTTTGGTGGCCGCCATTTCGTTTCCGTCAAGATGGCGGCGATATGAGACATGACCCTGAGGTGCCCTTTGCTAGTGCTACCTCTGTACCAAATTTCGTTCAATTCGGTTTTACCGTGTTTGAATTGATAGGGGGAATCGATTTGCACACATATATGGCCGCCATATGCAAAGTATTGGACAGACGACCTTGTAGCTTGGTCAAAGAACGCTTTTTACATAGAGGTATGTTGTTGCAAAACTTGATAGAGATCAGATGATAAGGTTGATCGTAATTTGATTTAAGCTTTTAACATTTGGGTGGCTGCCATTTCGTTGACATCAAGATGGTGGCGATATAAAACATGACACTGACGTGCCCTATGCTAGTGCTACATCTGTACCAAATTTCGTTCAATTCGGTTTCTCTGTGTTTGAATAGATAGAGGAATCGATTCGCACACATACATGGCCGCCATCCGCAAATTATTGGGCTGATGACCGTGTAATTTAGTCAAAAGATTCTTCATATATACTGGAATAAAGTTGCAAAAATAGGTAGAGATCACATGAATAGGTTGGTCGTAATTTGATTTAAGCTTTTAACAATTGGGTGGCCGCCATTACGTTTCCGTCAAGATGGCGGCGATATAACACATGACACTGAGCTGCCCTTAGCTAGTGCTACCTCTGTACCAAATATGGGTCAATTCGGTTTCACCGTGTTCGAATTGATAGGGGGGGGGGGGGGCATTTCAGAGTACAGACACACACACAGACAGACACAATTTTTCGCCCTGTGTAGATCTCATAAGTTTACTTTCAATTTTTGCCAAAATCGGAAGTAGGCTAAAAAGAAGAAATATTTATATACTCACCCGAGTCTACGTAAACTAATAACTGAAACGGGATGAGGGATTATGGGTTCAATTACCCAAACAATCCTCATTATGCGTGAATTATGGAGCAAAGCCTCTAATGCAGATATGGATAGTGCTGCTTTTTGAAATTAATTGATCAGTAATTTAAGACAACATGCCAGAAAACTCAACCGAAAATGCTACGGTATGTGCCTACTACGGTGTAAAATCACTCTGTGAAAAATAAGTATCAAATATAACCCCACTATTTGAGTCGGTTCATACGAACACTTTATCTAACGTGTTTATTTCTAATTTGGCCTTTTCAGTACGACTACCCTCCTGCCATTGCTCCCACCTACTTGTCCGAGCAATCATTGTGTTACCCTCATAGGCTATCAGTTACCTCTAGCTTATGTATCAGATATCCTGAATCTAACCAGCTTTCACTACCATACAGCAAGGTTGGTCCAAACACTGAGCTATGTAGAGAGTGTTTCGTCGCTACACTAATTTCTTGCTTACACTGTTGGTCGCAACTGAGAACTCACTGTAGGCTATTGACTTTTCTGCACCTCCACTCTGCTTCACTTCACTACCCAGGTAGGCTATATTACCATACTGGGCGTCCGTATACCCCTACTATTATTATTTTTTCTTTGATGTTTCCATTCATTCTTGTCCTTGAAGTATCAATATCATTCCCTAACGGGTTTCTCCATTCTGTCTGTCGTAAGACCACAAACCTGAGAAACTGGTTAGTTTTTCTTTAGACAATTAACCCGCCTAAACACGTCCTTGGTTGTGTGAAAAAATAGATCAGCCTCGTCACCATAATGTTCAGGGTCCGTAACCCTCAATAAAGGAGAGCAGTGAAACCACCCACTTCACTGTAGATTCGTCACTTACGTCGCTCGACACATTTGTAAAGTTGTTTAAAGAGGAGAATTCAGTCTCTCCGATGTTTCCAACGAGTCTTGGGTATCGGCGAATCACTTCCATATTGTTTCAATTCATATTGCAACTTTCAGTCGGTCAATATGAAAATAATTCAAATTAGGCCTACTAGGATATGCGAAAAAATAATCTGAAATAAATTACATGTGATTAAGGTATATTGTTATGGACTATTGAATAAGGAGAAGACTAAGGTATGACATGTTTCGCTCATCAAGCAAGTATCCTCAGATCCAAATCTACAAGAAAACTAGATCTACTAAACACTACCAAACCTACAGTGACGACCACAGACAGTCTTTGCCCTCAGTTGTTCATAACAATGTATCTTAATCACATGTTAATTTATTTCAGGTTATTTTCAACATATAACTGCTTTTATAAAAAACTACTCAAATTCAAAGAATTAGTTTTCAAAGTAACAGTTTGAACAACTTTGATTTACATAAAAAAAAGTTGTCTGAGCAGCCTGTACATAAGTCTCTACATCAGATCTTTCAACACATTAATACTAGACAAACACCATTCCGTATATACAGTATTATAAGAATATTCACTTTGCAATACAAATTTTTATCATACGATGTCCTTATGATAATTGTTGTTTTAAGGGGCCTGCGCGCAGTTCGTCACTCCTGTGGGGGTCCGGGCGGGGACACCAAGAGCCCGCCGATGAGCCTAGCTTGGTGTCCTAGGCGAAACCCCACACAAGACACGGCACAAACCTAGAAGAATTGCTGAGTTTTAATTCACCGGCCGTGAAAGCCAATATACCATCAATAGTAATAATATTAATAATAACTACTGTAGGGGACCTGTGATAGAAGGTTTTCGCCTGTGCATAAACCACATGCCCGGCTTTACTGTTATGTGGGCTTCTTGCTTTATTTGTTTAAACGCATTTATTAAACCATTGTCGATATTTATGAAATCATAGTGCAATATTCATCCCTGCTGTGAATAATTTGAATGCATGATCAGCTACTTGTGAACGCCCCATGTGTATATACCATCCATCCGAATTGACTGTTATGCAGATTCGTCGCTACACAGTTCTGACAGGGGCTATCATCTCTTTTATTTGTTTAAACGCACTTTTTAAACAAATAAATATATTTCAGTTGACTTTTCAACAAATGCAAGATTGTTCCTTAACTAATGAGATGATTTGGAAGATTTTGGCACAAACCACACCTTCTAACTCGGTCTGGTTTAAGTGCTAGAGTTTTGTGAAACATAGGCTATACCTTGGAGTGTATATGTATATAATAATAAAAATAATGGTAGACTTATAATAATAATAATAATAATAATAATAATAATAATAATAATAATAATAATAATAATAATAATAATAATAATAATGTTAGGCTTTGCATCCCTCTCATATGCTGCGGATTTAGAAACGCCGAGATGCCAGAATTTGGTCCCAAAAGGGATTTTTAAAGTGCCTGTAAATCTACTGACACTACTCACAATTAAGCCCCTTAAATGCCAACTTATTGCGACAGATTTTATAATAACCATCACAGAAACATACCTAGGTTATGAGACAAATTCAACGCAAATCCAAGTACACGGAGATGATGACTAAGATGTCCTAAGCCTCTATAATGAATTATTACTAACACCACCACCAACAAAACGATGTGCTATGTAGTTTAAAGATGTGCAGTGATATTATTTTGTATATAACTAAAAGGATATCATGGCACTAGTGCCATCTGTGAGCTAATGCGAGAAGCCTCTACACTTCAATAATCACGCACTATGCTTTAGTTGACGCTCTGGACGCTACGCGTCATATGAATCGCACATACACTCGCAAGATGCATGGATGACGACAATATAGACCTAGTTGTTTTAACGGCCATATGATAACTTAGCCGCCTTTGTTGTTTAGTGGTCAGCGTGTTTAGCTGACACCCCGGAGGTTCGAGGTTCGATTCCCGGCTTACGGCCTTATAGAGGAATCTATGCCCAAAATCGGCGATTGAACGACTGACAGTACCACATTAGAGGGATGGACGCGACCCTATGACAAGCAGGTGAAGAGTCTTCAAACTTATTTACTGGCCAAAAAAGTGAACTCCCTCCCGCATCAGGCAGTCTCGTGTAGCCTAGTCTATTGGTCTGGTGCAATTCGTCTAAATAGACACTACCTGGGCAACTTGCATGTCAAATACAGTATACCGATCCAGTACCTACCTCAAATCAGAATAAAATCCCTTGGCAGTGACGCAAATCGATATCAGGCCCTTTCAATGTTAGCTTAGCATGTTAACCATTACACCACTATGTGTACTAGAGGTAAGCACTTGAAAGGAAAGGTTATGATTAGAGCCCCGATTTGTAAGCACAATCAAATTGTGAAATAAGCACGAAAAATGTAATGAATAAGCACAATAAATAAGCACATAAAATCAATATTAAATCATAAATATATTGTGTATATTAAGGCTTTCACGGCCCGGATTATATAAATAATTCATGTTTTTCGGGCTAATGCCCTGTGTATTTAGATTAGAACCATACGTTTCGGATAAATATATTGTTTCATAGAATTCTTACCGGTACCTTACATAAGCTTGTTGCAGTACACAAGAAAGGTGATCTTGAGATTTTATTGAGTGAAGCTCCGTCGTTTGTCAGTGAAGAATGTTTTATACAGTAAAAATGATCTCTCAACGTCGTATGACGTTACAGAAACATATAAAAAGCACCACAGTTCTTATTGAGTGAATTCTTTTTCGATATACAGTACGTTTCTGTACCAGAAAGCTTTTTAGAAATTTTACACAGTGTTTCGTAACCAGGGTTTTTCGTTAACGCCTTACTGAGTTTCTCAAAGGTAGTTTAGGCAATTCAGTGAGTCTCTGAAGACAACGTTACTGAAATTTCATATATCAAAGAAAGTGAATGTTCCAAAATATAATTTCGAGCTCCCAAATGTGTTGTAATATCAGGTATTTTGGAGGAATGATTATGGATGTACTCTGTCTTATCTTGGGTGCCAATATTAGCAAATCATTCCTGTGCTGCGCCAATGCTGCCTGCATCTCCTGCATTTAAGGAGTCCAACACTGTTTTTACTTCATTGAAAAGTTCTGCGTAGTATGACACAGCCTTTAACCACGAACCCCATCGGGTTAAAGCTGGCTGAGGAGGAAATGACAAATTTGGAAGGACTTCATGAAATGTTTGAACTCAAATCGGTGACTTTACAAACACTTTCTTCACGCTAGAGACAAGAAGATCCACGTCTCTATATTGGCTCCTAACTATTTCAGCGTCACGATGTAAACCGTGAGCAAGTCACATCAGGTGAACTAACTTAGGATAAAGAGCTTTTAATCCAGTTCCTGCTTTAACAATATATGGAACAACATCACTCAGAAATAACAATACATTGTCATACCATTCCCCTTCTGGCCACAAGATAGCTAACGAGTCATTGAAAAGTTTTGCAATAGTAGAATGATATGATCTATTGACTGCTTTCATAGCACCAACTACAGCACTACATACACATTGTCCTGCAGCATCTGTGGTTTCATCAATAGAAATCCATATTTTTTCGTGCTTTAGTTGGTCCCGAATATGACAAATAACGTCTTGAAAACACTGTTGAAAATATTTTTTCGCAATGTAGATTCGTCTGGCACCCTTCTAGTTGTGTATTTTTCTAAAAAAAATCCGAAGCTGCTCATTCCTTAATTTCCACAATGGAATGTCTGAACTCACTAATGCTAAACTCGATTGTTTGCCTACAGTGGCTGTAATTAGTTGCTGATTTAACTTTGATTTATTCTTAACCCCCTCCTTATGTCGCGTTGCGTTGATATGCTGTACAATGTCATTTTTTTTTGTAGAAACACTTTTTTCGCACACCAAACAAAACAAGACCCTAGCGCCTTCGCTAAATATATCACTTCCAAACTAGTTTACGTATTTGCGCAGCAAAGCGGATTGAGATGTTTTTGTGGGTGGCATTTCTTAACTTACTACATGACCGATCGCGATCATATACGAACACGTGTTGCACGACTGAAAGAAGAATACCGATTGTGCCCTAACAGCTTGGGAAGAGGGGGATTCACCAAACATGTGACAACATGCCGATACCGGATTGAACAGCCTAATCGCAGTAGAAGATATTCGGCGGGGCTTCCCAACTTTCTCTCGTAATTTCAACGACGCAGTGTTATTTCACAACATCCTGGGGCTTTCCCCTTTTACACTTATAGTCTACCATATTGCTTATTAGTCGATATAGAATGGGGGACGAATTGTTTGAATGATAAAATGATGGCTAGGAGTAAAAATTTACTTTTAAATTTACATGTTTTGGGTAAAATAAGCTATTTTAATTAAAAATCATAAAATAAGTGAGCAGACCCGTATTTCAGAGAAAAAAGCATTTGTAAGCATTTATAAGCATTTTGCTTAGAATCCGGGCTCTATTTATGATACATTTTATTCATTTAAGTTTGTTGATTCAGTTACACTCAATACATGATTGTGCTAATCTGATAAGTTGGGAAAGAGGGGACAATAACCCTAATCTTGGAAGACAAAGTGAAACTAATCTAATGTCATCTAATCGTACAGCTTGCCACGATGGGTGAGTGGTTATCGTTTCGGACTGCAACCACAAACTTGCAGGTTCGCTCCTGGCCGTGGTAAGTGATTTTTGAAAGGTGACAAAAAACACGATACGCATGTCATACGATGTTGGCATGTTAAAGTACCCATTTGAATTCAGTAGGCTGTGTTCATAATGGCAAAATTAATCTGGGGATTTTCCGCCAATACAAAGTTTCTCATTTCTCTACTAGAAAGCGCTGTAGTGTCAAGGAGCTTATATATCTAACCTCCTTTGTATTTTGAGTTCCTGCCGTGGGTGTAAACGTCTTAATTAACAATCTCATCTAACATCGAATACAAATGAAGGCTTACAGAAATTAATTGGATTGATATTGCAACCTTTCAGTCGGTCAACAGAATATAATCCCAATTAATGGGACATGTGAAACAATAACCTAAAAATATTACATGTGAATAAATTAAAATATATGTTATAAACTAGAAACGAGGGTGAAATATATTGGATGACATGTTTCGCTCGTCATACGAGCGTCATCAGATCAAATATACAAGACTAAATAGCTCTACAAGGCACTACCAAACCCAAAATTCCGCCCATAAAAGGTCTATATCCCCCAAGAAAAAATGCATGGCAAAACAGGAAATTGGGGCAATTATTACTGATAAATACTTATGCATTAAGCACCACCCAAAAATATATATAAAAAAAATCTACAATGTTGTAAGACTGAGAGATGACGATCCCATTAATAAACAGTTGCAATATCAACTGCTAATAAGGCAACACTGTAAAATGGCTTCAAAGATATCTATGCTATTAATTCATGTGTATTACATAACAACACATGGCCTAATAGGTATACATTTCTATTTGTCATCAATGCGTTCTTGAAAATCAAATTCTATTATCGAGTAGTTTTAATCAGAACCCAAGCAAGCTACATGAAATAAAAATTAAAACAGTTGATATTACCCAATTCATACAACTGGTTTATATACCGTAAAATCAGGTAGATATGGGTATGTTGCGGCCAATTCTTGTTCAGTCTCGAGTGTTGCCTAGCCACTCAGTGACAATATACATTTGGGCAACTCAAGATTTTTAAAATCGCTTATCCGCCCAGCTCGGCTTTACCCACAGAATCTACGAGGGATCATTCCTCTACCGTCGCAAGGATAGTGTCATGTAGCTGAACACACTTTGTCAGCAGATACAACTGAGGATGGTGATAGGCCGATCACCCAGGCGGCTGCTCACTTGGTTCTAATTAAGGGAAGGCCAGGGAAGGAATTTTGGAAGCCAGCCGTAGACTTGTGGAACCGTCCCGGCATTTGCCTGGTGGTGAAAATGGGAAACCACGAAAACCATTTTCAGGATGACCGATGTGGGATTCGAACTCACGCTCTCCCGATGCCAGCGAAGCACGATCTAGTGCGTTAGCGCTCTCGGACACTGTGGCCGGTACGCAATTCATACAACTTCCTGTAGCCTATCTTATTATATAATACGCTAAGGTGTAGGCCTATGTTTCATAAAATTCAAGCTCCTAAAACAGAGGGAATTAGAAGGTGTGGTTTGTACAAAAATCTTCCAAATCGTCTCAATAGTACAGGGAAAATCTTACATTTCTTGAAAAGTTAACGGAAATATGTTTATGTTCGACCTTAACTATTATGTGTCAGAAAACTGTATCACAATGAGGCTCATTATAACCCTATTTTTCATTATGAAACAGTTTCTCCCACCAATCAGAGCTCAAGAAACAGTTCTGCGACCAATTAGATAATGATACCTTCGCGCATGCGCTCAAAATCCAACATGTCTATATAAATTACCGAAATTGCACCGTCCATATGTTCGCGTAAATAAACTGGTGAATATGAGACAAGAAATGGCACTGTACCTTAATATCCCCAAAATCAATTTCTACACAGCGCGTGGTTTTGAAACGACTTCGGTGACAGTTTTACTGAATACTGGAGCACAATCTGAACATATGGCATTGAAGCACACAGAGCGCATGCGTCGGTTGTCCAGAGTGCTTGGAAAACAGAGATATACTACCCACCGCAGCACCCGATCACAACATTCTAGTGACTGAACAGATATTTATGAATATTTATGTTAAAACATATAATAAAGTTATAATTATCGTCGAACATAAACAGTCGTATGCAACTCGCCTATAATGGTAATTAAGACACTCGTATGGAAATTATAAAACGAGCGTGGTGTCTTAATTATAGCCATTATAGGCTCGTTGCATAATGTACTATTATTTGTTTATAAAGTGCCTTTATACAAATACACAAGACTATAGCCCCTGGCGAAACTGTGTCGCACCCAGCCCGCATAGCACTAGGGCCGGGCGGGTAGTCTGTACACATGGGACGCACACAAACCATTATGCGAAAGTTCTCGCACGGGACCGCTAGTTTGTAGCCTACACCAATCATGTACAGTAGATATGGGTATGTTTCAGCCGATACATGTTCAGTCTCGAGCGTTGCCTAGCTATTTCACTCAGTGACATACGTTTGGACAACTCAAACAATAAATAACTTTATGTTCGACCCTGACTATTGTACCCAATCGTCATCATATGGAACATGTGTTCGTATCCCAGCTAACTCACGGTCTTTCGAGGTATGGGGCGTTCAACCCACTATACGATCACATATTCAGGATTTGAGTCTGTCAGGTGACTACTCTACTTGAAAGAAACAACATATTCCTAAGTATAACATTTAATTATAGTAAATCATGGCAATACAACATAAAACACAAAAAAATACTTTACATTTATTTCCCACAACAAAAATCAAATTATCCTGAGTCTCTTCTCCTCAAAATTAGTGCTTCACCGCACTCAAGTCTATCCAAAACATCCTATTATTGATACTCTCTGACATTTGCGAGTGTCCATAGTGTTCTTCACGTGGCACAATTTAACACAAACTGGAATATCACAACACAATAAACACAAATTATACTTAAATGACATTAAATCTGCAATTATTAAACATTTATCCGTTTTACACGGGAATTATATTTTAAATAACATTAATTCATTAGCTGATGCCTTGTTTAATAAGTGTTGTGTCGTGCGAATCGTATTCTTTTCCCATCAATTTCAAACGCTGAAGTGGTACACTTTCCCTTCCAAATTACACGTAGACATAGATATTTTTATAGCTTCACCATACAACGATTTTCTGGGTCTGGTCAAAACATTATCGTTACAAACGTGTCATGTCATTCAAATTACGCTACCCGTATGAATAAATTAGTGTGAACTGGGCAAATACACCTTACAAAAATGCTTTTATTTATTCGGCGCAGTTAATTCTTCCTCGGAGAATAACTGGGCCAAATATTATCCGATTACAACATTCCAACATTGCATGAGTATGGAAATAGTGCATTTAATTCAATTGATATCATCACATCAAGCATATCTTAATTACTTTTCGAAATATCGAGATTCTTCAGTGTCCCACTACAACTTTAAAATAAAAGGATCAGGTCTATTGACTTCCTTTCCGTGCGAACAGTGAATTAGTTACGGCTGGTCTCGGCAAGATGGCCGCCGGTTTAGTGGACTACCTGCCACCCCATCTGACTTCCCGCAGGGTGAAGTTCATTTACTGGTGCAGCCATGCTAGAGGTACCCTGAGTGGGTCGTGTCCTTATGAATTGAGTCAATCTACTTATTTAATACCTACATTTAGAGTATATAATGGGCTCATCTCGGCTCCTAATTAATATTCATGGCAAGGGATGGATCACGAAATAGCTTTGCCTTTCTGTGGTCGACATCAGTGGCATTTGCGCGCATCTCAAGTGAGTATCACAGTTCTCTCACTGGTGCAGCATGCATATAACAAGAGGAAATCGACGTTTCCTATACGAAGAACCATTAGTCTTACCTCTAAGGGCAGATCAATTAATATATGGGCTCACCTAGGGTCTCTAACAGTTATCCCTGGTGGCAAAAACCCTGCGAACAGTGGATACAGACAGACTCTGTCCCAACTCGGTTGCGAATAACACATGTACGCTCTAAGGCAATACTATATCGTAGATTCGAAGATTAGTCGACTAGATTCGCCAACGCGCAAGCTACTTTCGGATGATCCCCGCAACTTATTGACGTAAATCTCTTGATTCTACGTTACATGCTCGCTGAACGCGGCTCAAACAATATTTCTTACATATGACTCAATTCTTAAAGCACTCACGTCCTCTCTGCAATTACTCATAAGCCAAAGTTCTATGTAGCTCCAAAACAAGTATAAATTTACTGCCTTGCATTAACTAACTTAATGGCTCTCAAATACAACCCTGTATTTATATACCACAATAAAACATTTATTCAACATTTCAATGACACTGAAAAGCTCTCTTTACCCCGATATTTACGTTACTTTCTTACTGTTTACAATAACACAGTATTCTTACACTAGACATGACACACTTTGCACGTACTATAGGCCTGACATGCCCATTATTTATTCATTATTGTTACCGACCCCAGATTATTATTATTATTATTTAACGTTACCGTTACTTTCATCAATGTCTTACGCCTAAATGGCATTAAACAAATCATCCTCCAAGCCATATTTTTACCAAAATACGAGGGATGTGATCTCGTACATAAATGACTGTTAATTCTTAATCTTAGAGTGATGCTTCGTTGTATGGTGAGCTATTAAATCATATCAACATATTAAATTTGTACTCACTTTCATTTTTGCTGGGTTGGTCCAGCATGCCAGCGACTTGCCTGCCATGATGCTTATTTTAAGCCATCATGATATTATTCACACGACACATTGTATAAACTTTACACATGGTAATTATATTTTTCACTATTGGCATTTTCACTTTGACACAATACACATTCTTTTACCCTATAAACATAAACACTTTTAAAAATCACTGTAATATAATTTTATACACAATTCTCGAACTATTTTCACACATGGATCCTTGATTGGGTTCCCCCTACCGCCTGACCTCAGAGATGCGATGCAGCTAACTCCTGACAACCGCTGGTCTCCTTGAAAGTCTATCTTGCGTGTGTGTGTTCGACTCCCGTCACCTACAGTTTATGTCTCCTCTACGGCAAATTTGTTCAATCCTAGGTTACGACTACTTGTGACGCCTCCCAGGCTCCCGTAACTGTAGTGATCATTACAATAATATGTTATTTTACCCATGATGACACTTCCTGGTTATGTTCATTGTCTGTAGCATCATCCTAACTTATCTCTACGCTGTACTGATTCTATACTCGCGTATGCTATTGCTTATACGTCTGCTTTAGACTAATTCTTATATGATGCATAATTACTGTTATTAAGCTGCCTGATGCGCTTTTCATTGTTCACCGCTAGTACATTTGAGCGTCGATACTTTATAAATTCCGCGCACTTACTTGCGTGATCCGGCAGCGTGTTAGCTCACGGGTTGAGTCAAGACGAACTGACTTCCCTGCTAAGCTTCTCCTATATAAAGCTTCCTTATGAAAAGTAGTTCACTGGATGTCCAGGACCGACTCTCATCTTGATATAATAAATTTTCAGACAAAGTGAAGTATGATCCTTGTTTGTCTATGCGTGGAGGTCCCAAAATCACTCGCGTGCAAGCAATCGCTTCGGCCAATTAATTATAATTAATTGCTTTCTTCCACGGCGTCATGGCGCAACTCCGGTAATTCCCCTCGGCTTCTTCACAAATCCTTACTCCGTAGCGGATGGTGTCTGTCCAGAGGTTCCTTTATAGATGCAGGCTTTAATTTAGGCGTGAGAACACTTGTTTGATCAATTAGATAATTAGATACGCTGAGTTCCACGGCCTTCTAATGTAAATCACACTGCCTGGCCTAGTGTCATAGTAGAGTAATCGAGGAGGCCATGATCAAATACAAGGCATTCCCTGCGTCTCATGCGCTCTGTTCAATACATAAAACTGGTGAAATCTCGACAGATATTTATGAATATTTTTGTTCGAACATAAAATAGTTAAAACAATTATCGTCGAACATAAACAGTCGTATGCAACTCGCCTATAAAGGTAATTAAGACACTCGTATGGAAATTATAAAACTCGCTTACGCTCGTTTTATAAACATACTTGTGTCTTAATTATTGCCATTATAGGCTCGTTGCATAATGTACTATTATGTTCGACCCTGACTATTATATGTCAGAAAACTGTGTCATAATGATGGCCATTATAACACTATCCTTTTTCATTATGAAACAGTTTCGCCCACCAATTAGAGTTCAAGAAACAGTTGTTTGACCAATTATCTAACGAGTTCCATGGCCTTCTAATTTACATTTCACTGCCTGGCCTAGTGTCATAGTAGGGTAATCGAGGAGGCCATGGTCAAATACATTCTCTGCGTCTCATGCGCTCTGTTCAGTACATATAACTGGCGAAATCTCGACAGATATTTATGAATATTTATGTTCGATCATAAAATAGTTATAATAATTATCGTCGAACATAAACAGTCGTATGCTACTCGCCTATAATGGTAATTAAGACACTCGTATGGAAATTATAAAACTCGCATACGCTCGTTTATATACATTTTCGTGTATTAATTATTGCCATTATAGGCTCGTTGCATAATGTACTATTGTTGTGAAATATGTTATTTACAGTATTATTATTTGTAGTAGTATTCTAGGTCTATAACATTCTTATTTTTACTACCACCTCATGGTGCAGTGGCTCAGGGTCGATTTCCGGCTCTGAGAAAGAGAATGACATGTAATAATCAGTACAAAGATCAACGTTTTTCAAACTTTACACGTGAGACATAGGGCAGACCAGTTGAATGCGGGCGTAGAATTCTCCTATCGTGTCCAACCAATCACACTGCTACAAGTACTTAACCCAGCAAGCACCGTAGACTCTCTCACCTTAGATACAGTAGACTCTGAGGCAATGGTTGACGTAGTGCGATTGGGTGCAGATGATATGAGACTTTCATATGTACACAATTTCGTCCTCTCTAGTCATGAATTTGGTGAATTTTGGAATAAAATGTAATCACCGAGATTTCCTTGCGGTCCGATCAACATTTATTATGTTGCCCCAAGTTTCATGGATATCTATAGATTCACGTTCGCGATGTTCCTTTGTTAGTGATGGTCTAGCACGGAGTTTCCCAGCCTCCTGACACTACATGGGATTCTGCTGTTGCTTCATTTGAAGGGCTTGGACATCGAATTCATTTAATTCCGAGTATCAAACCCGGCCGAAGCCGTTCGGATTTTTTAAGAGCGTTAAAATCCCTCAGTATGCCTTCCTTCGGTGGGGAAGTAAAGCCGGCGGTCCCATGTCATATATTTATGGCATGTTAAATAACCTTCCACTAATAACACCTGTGTGAAGCTAAATTGGATAGGTTAAGAATGTAAACAACGCTCTTAGGTTTCTACGTTCGTTGCCAAGAGCCGACTGCGGTGGCGTCTAGTAGCTAAGTTCTGAAATAGGCCTAGTAGTCGTTGACGGTGGCGTTTGGCGGCCAAAGTAGGAACTATTTGAAAAATTCTAAGTTGCAGTCTATACTTAAATTAAAAAACAGATACACACACTAATACAGCCGCCACAATTAACACCGGTTATCAGACAGATTCTACACACACCCAAAGTACACGGGGCTACATGACCGCGTTGTCGCAGCCCCTAAACTGAGGAACCAACCAACCAACCAACCAACCTAACTCCGAGTACTTGGGTGTGTGTAATTTTGTCTCATAACCCGTATTATTGTGATGGCTGCAATTGTGTGTGTATTTGTAATTCAGGTGAGGATTGGGAATGAGGTGGCCGTGACCATAAGTTAGGAACCATCCCGGCATTTGCATGGAGTATAACTGGGAAACCCTGGGAAACCACGGAAAACCACTTCAGGATACCTGAGGTGGGAGTCGAACCCACCTATTCCCAGGTTTGCCTCACGAGGCAGAGTGTACCCCGTTCCAACCTTCAGACCAGAATTGAATTTCTTGGCAGAACCGGGAATCAAACTCGGATCTCCGGGGTGACAGCCAAGAATGCTAACCACTACTCTACGAGGTGGTATGGGAACCCACCTGATCATCAGTAACTATGTCATAGTCCCACTCGTGGAAGCGTGCGCGATCGCCATACACAAGTGTAGGTGGTACTAATAGACGAATAGACGAATAACCATGATTCTGTGATTTGGTTCTGCATCACTATAACTTTCTTTATCTTTCCAGTGACTTTCCTGTCTGCCTTTGATTGATCCTTCGAAGTTGCTCATTCCACATTCTTCGAGGGTTAAGGACATATTTTTCCGCGGTTCTTTATTTTCCTTATGCCCTTGTTTTTTGTCAACTTAATCCTTTAGTATGTGTTGTTGTTTGAGCCTTTTGTCTTTTCGCAGGTTTGATGCAGCCCTCCAAACCTCCCTGTTCTGAGCTAATCGTTTCATCTCTACATAGCCACCATACATTACATCCGAGGCAATCTGTATAACATATTCTCACCTTGGTCTACCCGTACAGTTCTTGTCCTCAACCTTTCCTTCCATAGCTAAGTTTGCTATTCCTGGGTGTCTTAGTCCTACCAACCTATCTCTTCTCTTCATTAGCAGTCGCCACAAACATCTCTCCCTCTAAAAGCCGTGGTAATTAAAAGAGACGTAAAACCAATAACATTATTAAACATCTCTCCTCTCCCAATCGCCTTAATACGTCTTCATCTTTCACTCTATCTGCCCATCTGATCTTCATAATTCTCCTGTAACACCACATTTAAAACGCTTCCATTCTCCTCTTTTCTGCTGCGTCCAAGTTTCACATAAGAGCACCACACTTCAGACAATGGCTTTCAAATATGACTTTCTAATACCTAAATCTATATTTTATGTCAACACATTTCTTTTCTCTATAAATGCTTTTCTTGCTTGAGCCAACCTACATTTTATATCCTTTTTCTTCGACCATCACTGGTTATATAGCTTCCTAAGTAGCAGAAGTCTCCAACTTTCTTTAGCTTCTCACCTGCCAATTTAACATCAAGAGGGGTTCTGATTTATTTCGACTGCACACAATTATTTGTGTTTTACATTGATTTTAATCATGAAATCTTTCCTCAAGACGGAGTCCGTCAACTCATTCAAATCCTCAGGTGAATCGTCTAAGATAGCAATGTCATCAGCAAATCTCAGAGTTATAATTTTATCATTTTAAATGATCTTGTCGACTTCGTCGTTACGCTGGGGTCTGGCGTTACGTTACGGTGACGGACGGACAAATACACTGAGGTGTGTGACGTAATAGTACCGCTTGGTGCGTGTGTACCCCGACAATCTCTACTTCGTTAGTATAAGACAAAAATCCCCGATTCTTGGATGTCACGGGTAATCTCGAGATCCACTGGATGGATTTTGATGCGGTTTTCACCATTCTGTAAAGGATATCTCGAGGAAAGATTCTATAGAAAATAATTAAAGTATGATCAAAGGAAACCAGGCAGTAACGATTTCAGTGATAAAAGTCGAAAACACACTTGGCGTCCGTGCGCTTCTTAAGCTTACGCAGGGTAAACCGTTAAAAATATCAATACACTATGAGCGTAAGAATTGGTCAGCATGAAAAGTTCTACAAAAAGTCCGCGAGAGCATATGTCTATCTTCAATACATCGCCCACTATAAGTGTTTTTAGACTGGATGGAAGGGGCAAGTCCCCGCGCGCTCTGGTGAGCGTGCGGCATCCCCCGCACTTGCCCTTCGCGAGTAATTTGAAACAAGATAAGCAAGATAAGTATTAAGCAGATACTTTTCTAACATGTCTGGGTAGATTATGGGATGAGGAATAACCCACCCACCAAGGGAAGATGATTAAGAGAAGGAAGTAGATTTGGGATTGAAAAAGAAGGATAGAAAAATAGGAGGAGAGTCCCAAAAAATTAATGAGTTCAACTTTAAACACACTTAAAGGCGATTGCCACAGAAACTTAACCTCCTGATATCTAAAATAGGTACGAGCTTGGTCGAGGCTGACGGGAACAGCAGCTAAGGCTTGGGCAGTTTACCAGAGAGAGGCTTTAGTGTGTTTCCTCCCAAGCACGAATGAAAGTACTATAGGGAAGGGTGATGGTCTGGCCAGACAAATAGTACAAGCTTTATTGAGCGTTAACGAGGGCATAAACCTAGGAAGAGCTAGGAAAGCCAGGATCCTGCCTAACTGTAGTATCAGAGAAATGATGAATCCAAAAACAAATATTTAATTTATTTAACAATGCAGGAAGTTTGAGGAAATTAACAATTATGCAATATAAATTTAATAAACATAGTTCATTTGAACTTTTTAACAAATAGGTATTTTTTAATCTTATTAGCAATTTGAGGTCGCAGACCTCCGACAACATTAAACGGTTGCTCCAGGCAATTGACAATTTACAAGGTTTCAAACCTTACATGTTTCTAAAATCTTTACAAGAGTTAAACCAATAAACAATGAAATAATTAAAGCTTGAACGTGAATTGGAGTACAAAAAGTGTACCTTAAGAAATTCTTGAGAGAATGTTCTAGAGAAAATGACAATTTTGAAAATGACAATAATAACAACGTGAAAAATAAGATAGAAGTTCCTACAACTTCTTATATTTATACAGAGTTAATATATGAGAATTATACAAAGAGGGCAGGTCACTTACTGTGAAACCTGGAGAAAGTGAAAAGGAAGTTTCTAGACTTCCTATGTTTAATTAGGAGTCACGAGAAAAATGGGGCAGTTTCCATTTCGTGAAACCTGAACATGACTCGCTCAAGAGTTTAGAGAATTGTTTTCCCTGATTTTGAAGGGAGGAACAATGTAAGTTTGAAACGTGTGCTAGACACGTATCACAAAGATTATACAGAGATACTTAATGATAAACCAACAAAATGGAAGGGCACTTCTTGGAATGACACCTTATTGAAACAGACCTGGATTAAAAGTTTATTACTGATTGTTAGTGAAAGGTTTAGGAAAGAGAAATGGGAATTAAGGAAAATGTTCATGGCCGTATTTAATATAACCGGACGATCGCGACGCGGTAGAAACGTGGAGAAAGCACTTATTATCACTATAGTCTGTAAAGATTGATTCAAAGTTCACTATAGAAGCACTAAAGTTCATGAAAAAGAAAGTTATTGCAATTATGGAAAGAACTGATTGCACTATATAGATGAGAGTCTATTTCTTGAAAAAGTTGTAATTTACAATTAAATGCGCCATAGAATTTTCCAGAGGTTCCAGCGGTGGAAGAAAGTTAGCTATTGCAAAAATTTATAAGGAAGATTCCTCATTTTAACTAGCATTTTCACAGTGCGTGAACAATACTTGACGACAAGACTCGCAGATAGAGAACAAGGTCTAGAAGGTTCCAGAACGACCTTAGCAGAAAATGGGGTTGAGAAAATCCAACGGAGGAAATAATTTTATAATTATAGGCAGCGGGTATTAGATAATATCCCACGTAGCGAGAGGATTTCTCGTTTGAATCGCTTAAGAAAAGCTCTTTTATAGTAAGGTTGGCTTATACAAGCAAAAAGCTCAACATGGCAAAACCCACGAAGAATGATTATTGCCCCAAAGTAAATAATTTCACACTGCCTATAATTAAAAGCACTTTGAAGTTAAAACCATGAAGATGAGGTTAAAACTTTTTTAAAAATGGTACTTATCTCGATTTCATGTTGAAGTCGGAGTTCCTTATGAAGACTATCTAGCCAACATGGCGTAGAAGAGTGTGTGCCTCTTGGTTTGAGGCAAGCTCGAGAGGAGCTTTGACTGAACGACGCAACTGCAGACGGAGAAGTGAGAGCAGCTCAACGGAGCACGGAGAGACCACGGAAGGGGAAAGAGTGGGGGTAGGAAACAAAAGGTATACATATCAGCATAACCAACTTAGCAAAAAATAAATTTTCTTCTTGAGGGATGGTCTTCTAAGAGTTGATAGTAGGCGATATTAGCGCAGCATGGTGAGTAAAGAAGTAGACGTAGTCCTCTTGCTCAAGGAGAAAATAGCTGACGATAGTAACGAGATCTGGTGGCCAGATGGATATGTACGTCCTCTTGCAAGATGAGGCATTGAGTAGCTTCAGAGGTTCGCTACTAGATGATGCTAGGTGGGTCACAGAAGTTATATATCTGAAACATACTTATGAAGACATAAGAGATATGCCCAATAAGGAGAAAACAGATGATCACTGTTGGTGTTTGACAAAGAGGAAGGAAGAAATGAACATGCAAAGAGCAATAAAAATTATATCTCAGGTACCGTGTATTCAAAGAATACACCATACTGGGGGGACAAACACCAACAGAGAGCAAATAAACAGTTACACATTTATTGGAAGCGGAGCGATCAAAGACAGTGGTCTTGTGATCGGTCCATTTGTGGTCAAGATTCTGGCCACCCTGACTCTCCCATCTCTTCCAGGGTAACATTCGGTCACCCTACCAGAAACCCATACTAGGGGGGGTGAAACATCCCTAACCAAGACCAAGTCCCCCACTTTAATGTCGGGACTGGAAAGAAACCACTTCTGCCTCCGTTGCAAGGAAGTTAAATATTCCAAGTTCCATCTCTTCCAAAAAGAATTACGGAGGGCTTCAAGTTTACGCCAAACAATAGGTAAATTAAAATCCCTGTAAGAATTAGGAAGAGGAGGAGGGGCAGAAAGAGAAGTGCCGATAAGGAAGTGACCAGGGGTGAGTGGAAGTAGGTCATCAGGGTCATTGGAAAGCGGAGTTAAAGGGCGAGAGTTAACAACACTTTCAATCAGAACAGACAGAGAGTTGAATTCTTCGTAAGTCAGAATTCGATTACCTAAGACTTTTCTTAAATGACGTTTAGTGAGCTTTACGCAAGATTCCCACCTACCACCATGATGCGGAGCGTAAGGAGGTATGAAGCGCCATTTGAAACCTCTTGAATAAGAAAAATTAGAGATGTGTTCCATGGCAGGAGAGGAAGTAAGAGCTTTCTTCCACAGGGAAGCTGCGCCCTGAAAGGTGGAAGCGTTATCAGAGAACATCTCAGAAGGAACACCACGCCTAGCGGTGAAACGAGAGACAGCTGATAAAAAATAAGAAGTAGAAGCATTCGTTACTAGTTCCAAGTGGATTGCGCCGGTAACCATGCAAACAAAGAGAGAAACATAAAGCTTACCAAACAATTTGCGTTTAGCTTCAGGAGAGTTTCGTTGATATTGGAACGGACCCATATAGTCCACGCCAGTTAAAGCAAATGGGCGTATTGGAGAAGAACGAAAAGAGGGCAGATCGCTCATTAATTGAGTGTTGATTTTAGGTTTCGCTTTGAAACAAGGAATGCACTTATGAATTACAGAAGAAACTTCATGAATTCCATTTATAATCCAGTACTTTTCTCTTAAAAGGCAGAGCAGAGTACGTGTACCAACATGAAGATTACGGTAATGAAAGTCACGTATAATTAAAGAAGTAACGTGATGTTTGGAAGGCAAAATAACGGGATGCTTTTTGTCCTCAGAGAGTAAAGATTGCGAGAGCCTTCCACCTACCCTGAGTAACCCATGGTCATCAAGAAACGGGGCCAAAGCACGAAGACGGCTGGATTTGGGAAGATCTCTTTTAGAAGAAAGCAATGACAATTCAGAAGAAAAAGCTTCTTGCTGTGTCAGTTGTAAAATCTTAATGGTAGCGAGATTCAATTCATGATTGGTAAGGTGTGGTTTAGGGAGAAGAGGTTGGTCAACCACAAGATATTTCCATCTAAGGAGATAGGCAACAATCCGTAATAATTTATGGAAGGAAGAATAGCGTGACAACAAAGGATGAGATGCGTTGGAAACAAGACACGAAGCAATGGGTAGAGGTACTTTAGCGTCAGGCAAGTTGGAGTTTGTAGCTGGGGGTTTAGAAGGCCATGAGGAAGATTCGTCGATTAGCCACGAGGGCCCATGCCAGTACAATTGGGAAGCTGCCAATTGAGAGGGTAAACAACCACGAGAGATGATATCAGCTGGATTATCCGCACTGGGAACATGCCTCCATTGACATCCAGAAGAAAGAGTTTGAATTTTGGAAACCCTGTTTGCGACAAAAGTTTGCCAGTGAGAGGGGTTTTTGGCGATCCAAGAAAGTGCGATCATAGAATCGCTCCAGAGATAGATTTGCGAGAATTCGACCTTTAATACTTCCCGTAATTTCTTGACAAGTTCTGCAGCCATTAGTGCAGCGCACAGTTCGAGCCTAGGCAAAGTGATAGTTTTAAGAGGAGCGACCTTCGATTTGGCACAAACAAGGTTAGAAACTGGAGATAGAGTGAATCGTGATAAACTAAATATGCACAGCAACCATAAGCTTTTTCGGAACTGTCCGCGAACACGTGAAGGAAAAAAGATGCATTAGAATGAGAGCTGATTAAATTCCTGGGAATTTCAATAAGGGAAAGATCCAACAAATTGCTGCGAAACGAAAGCCAACGATTAAGAAAAGAAAGAGGGACAGCGTCATCCCATTCACATTTAAGTGACCACAGCTCTTGCATGAAGAGTTTGGCTATAACGATAACTGGGGCAAGAAATTGAAGCGGATCAAAAATTTTTGCAATTTCAGAGAGGATTTGTCTTTTTGTATTAGGAAGCTCTTCTGCGAGCGTAACTTTATAGATAAGAGTGTCAGTGCTAGTGCACCAGTGAACTCCTAGAGTTTTTATAGATTCGGAGTTTCCACAAATTTCGACAGAAGAAGGATCTACGTCTTCAATGGGAAACTGAGCGAGAAACTCAGGGGAGTTGGAGTTCCACTTATGAAGTGGGAAACCTCCATTCCTTAGTAATGCTTGAAGTTCTAAAGATACAAAAGAAGCTTCCTCCCAAGAGGGGAAGGATTGCAAATAATCGTCAACATAGAATGACGTAGTTAGTGCTTCAGAGGCTTTGGGGTTAAATAAATTACCATCTTGTGAGGCAAGCAAGTGTAGGGATCGGATAGCAAGGAAAGCAGAGGGTTTTAAGCCATAGGTAACCGTTTTCAAGCGAAATACCTTAATGGGCTTATTGATTTCATCACGCCACAAGATTCTTTGAAGATCTCGTTGTTCTGGTTGAATTAACACTTGACGGTACATCTGTTTTATATCGGCTATGACAGCTATGGGAAATAATCGAAAGTTTAAAAGTATAGCAGATAAATCTGATTGAATAGCAGGACCAGAATAAAGAGTGTCATTAAGGCTGTTGCCATTAACGTCGGGTGATGAGCCATTGAAAACAACTCGGATTTTATCTTTTACAAAAGGGTTTTTCCACACAGGATGATGATTTAAATAAACCGTTTCGATTGGGGGGTGCAATTCATAATCGGATTTGTTAACAACCTCCATATGATCTAAGCTTTCATACTCATCCATGAACTCAGTGTACTGCTTTTTGACGAGGGGTTCCTTTTTGAATTTGCTCTCGATAGCAAAGAGAGCTTTTCGAGCTTTAGGCTGAGAGTTAATAAGTTTGGGGGGATTATGTAATCTTGGCATTTGAACAATGAACCGGCCATCAGAAGAACGAGTGGTCGTGTTCAAAAAAAGTTGCTCACAGAATTCATTTTCTGAAGAAGTTACATTAGGAGAATCAACATTTTCAAGCCTCCAAAACTGTTCCAGATCAGTATTGGAGAAGTAACATTGCGATGCAGGTTGGGGTGAATAATGGGGAAGTTGCCCTGTGACAATCCATCCAAAATTAGTGTCTCTAGCGACCACGTTTGAGGATAGCTTGCGAACCTGTTTCCGAAGGCAGTTCCAAAAGACATTGGCACTAAAGAGTATGTCAATGGGATTTTGTGTGTTAAACGAAGGATCGGCTAACCTTAAATGCGAGGGAATGTTTAACCCCGAAATATCAACCGAGTGACTAGGAGTGTCTTCTCCAATGCTATTGAGAATGAGACAATTAAGTTTAAAAAAGTTGTTTCTATGACAAATATCTCTTATGGTTAGTTTTGAAAATTGTAAAGCTTGCGATTTTGAGCTGTTGATGCCCGACACATTGATAGAAGTGGGGTTTACGGGTAGGCCTAGTTTTCTAATCAGGGAATTAGATACAAAATCATGAGTTGCCGCTGAGTCTAGAAGACCGCGTGCACGGACCCAGTTGCCAAAGTTATCCTGAACGTCAATTTGAACAGTAGACAACAATACTTGAGCACTGCGAATGGACTTAGCATTTTGAATGTATGATGAAGCATTAGAACTGTTAACACTATCATTTTTTGGAGAAGTGGATGCTGTTGATGACCTTGCCTGATCATGACGATGTAGCAGAGTATGATGAGCCTTTTCACAATGGTAGCAAAGTCTTGTGGACTTACAGTTAGAAGCAGAATGCGTGGGCGCTAGGCAGTTGAAACAATGTTTGTTTTGAGCGACTAATTTTCGTCTGTCATCGACTGACATTTCTTTAAAGGATTTGCAGAGGTATAGGGCATGGGGATCTTTACAAAGTATGCACTTTACCGGTTCGTTTAAACTTTTGCGAGGTTCACCTTGCGTGTTTAAAACAATGGAGCTAGCAACACGACGTTCACTAGACCTAGTTGGGTAACCAGTAGTGTTTGATTTGAATTTGGATGAGCTGGACCCTGGTTTTTGGGTATTAGACGCTGAGCGTTCGCTTTTGGGTTTGATGGACATTAATTCGAATTTGGAACTAGGAGATGAAGGTTCGCTCTGATTAGCTAGCGCGGTTAAAAGTTGGCATCTAGCGTTTATGAAAGTGACTAAATGCTCGTAAGAGTAGTCGTCTTCCTTAGAAAGTTCAATTTCCCAAGCTTTGAGGGTAGCAGCATCAACTTTAGAAACTACTAAATGTATTAGGAAAGTATCCCAATGTTCAGTAGGCTGCTCTAATTGGGACAAAGCTTTAACGTGGAGTTGGGTAGTGTCAATTAAAGTACGCAAACTAGTGACGTCATTATGCTGTGACGCGGGTAGGTTAAATAGAGCCTTAATATGGCGTTGAATACGTAAACGTGAATTTCCATATCTTTCTTTTAATAAGTTAAAGGCAATGGGGTAATTTTCGGCACGCAGAGGAAGTGCTTCAACTAACTGCAAAGCTTGACCTCGAAGGATAGATCTCAAGTAATGAAACTTGTAAATGACTTGAATGTCTTCATTGTCATGAACAAGGGAGCAAAATAATTCATAGAAAGAATCCCAGGTGGATTCATCTCCAGAAAAATGGGGTAAATCAATTTTCGGTAAAGTAGGTTTGGGCTTGTGAGTGCCCTCACGGAAAGAAGTTTGGGGTTCGTGAAGAGAACCAAGAACAGAAGCGTCCTTTTTCTGCTCCTCTTCAAGTTGGCGTATTATTCTGAAAGCAGAACCTATGCCTTCGTAATATAAGTTCTCTACTTCGACACGATCTTCTGTTTGATTGAGCATGCAAGTTTCAATTTCAGTTTGAATGTTACAGTAGTTTTCATAAGAACGTTCAAAATCATTTACACGATGTTTCAACAAATCTAATTGCGCGTCTGAGGGATCTAATTCTTTTATGTACCTTCTGAACCGGGTAATTTGCCCTTTATAGGATGCTCGTTTAGAAGTAAGTTTTTCATCCTTATCCTTATCAGTGGGAGCCATATTAAAGAGGATAAATGAAAATGTAACTCACGAAACTGTGGAACCTTGGAAATGCTGTCAAGCTGGCAGCAGCGAATGAGTAGAAAGAATGGGACACACCATAGGAGACAGGAGCGGCCTCTTTCCCGTTCACAGGCTTTGCACGATGTGGTTATAGCTGAAATATTCAACACAGATATTAGAAATATGCAAAGTATTGTCAAATGACACTTTTTTAAAGAGAGAAAAGAAAAAATGGGCTCTCCCGGGTTTCGGCACCAATTTTTGGGTAGATTATGGGATGAGGAATAACCCACCCACCAAGGGAAGATGATTAAGAGAAGGAAGTAGATTTGGGATTGAAAAAGAAGGATAGAAAAATAGGAGGAGAGTCCCAAAAAATTAATGAGTTCAACTTTAAACACACTTAAAGGCGATTGCCACAGAAACTTAACCTCCTGATACCTAAAATAGGTACGAGCTTGGTCGAGGCTGACGGGAACAGCAGCTAAGGCTTGGGCAGTTTGCCAGAGAGAGGCTTTAGTGTGTTTCCTCCCAAGCACGAATGAAAGTACTATAGGGAAGGGTGATGGTCTGGCCAGACAAATAGTACAAGCTTTATTGAGCGTTAACGAGGGCATAAACCTAGGAAGAGCTAGGAAAGCCAGGATCCTGCCTAACTGTAGTATCAGAGAAATGATGAATCCAAAAACAAATATTTAATTTATTTAACAATGCAGGAAGTTTGAGGAAATTAACAATTATGCAATATAAATTTAATAAACATAGTTCATTTGAACTTTTTAACAAATAGGTATTTTTTAATCTTATTAGCAATTTGAGGTCGCAGACCTCCGACAACATTAAACGGTTGCTCCAGGCAATTGACAATTTACAAGGTTTCAAACCTTACATGTTTCTAAAATCTTTACAAGAGTTAAACCAATAAACAATGAAATAATTAAAGCTTGAACGTGAATTGGAGTACAAAAAGTGTACCTTAAGAAATTCTTGAGAGAATGTTCTAGAGAAAATGACAATTTTGAAAATGACAATAATAACAACGTGAAAAATAAGATAGAAGTTCCTACAACTTCTTATATTTATACAGAGTTAATATATGAGAATTATACAAAGAGGGCAGGTCACTTACTGTGAAACCTGGAGAAAGTGAAAAGGAAGTTTCTAGACTTCCTATGTTTAATTAGGAGTCACGAGAAAAATGGGGCAGTTTCCATTTCGTGAAACCTGAACATGACTCGCTCAAGAGTTTAGAGAATTGTTTTCCCTGATTTTGAAGGGAGGAACAATGTAAGTTTGAAACGTGTGCTAGACACGTATCACAAAGATTATACAGAGATACTTAATGATAAACCAACAAAATGGAAGGGCACTTCTTGGAATGACACCTTATTGAAACAGACCTAGATTAAAAGTTTATTACTGATTGTTAGTGAAAGGTTTAGGAAAGAGAAATGGGAATTAAGGAAAATGTTCATGGCCGTATTTAATATAACCGGACGATCGCGACGCGGTAGAAACGTGGAGAAAGCACTTATTATCACTATAGTCTGTAAAGATTGATTCAAAGTTCACTATAGAAGCACTAAAGTTCATGAAAAAGAAAGTTATTGCAATTATGGAAAGAACTGATTGCACTATATAGATGAGAGTCTATTTCTTGAAAAAGTTGTAATTTACAATTAAATGCGCCATAGAATTTTCCAGAGGTTCCAGCGGTGGAAGAAAGTTAGCTATTGCAAAAATTTATAAGGAAGATTCCTCATTTTAACTAGCATTTTCACAGTGCGTGAACAATACTTGACGACAAGACTCGCAGATAGAGAACAAGGTATAGAAGGTTCCAGAACGACCTTAGCAGAAAATGGGGTTGAGAAAATCCAACGGAGGAAATAATTTTATAATTATAGGCAGCGGGTATTAGATAATATCCCACGTAGCGAGAGGATTTCTCGTTTGAATCGCTTAAGAAAAGCTCTTTTATAGTAAGGTTGGCTTATACAAGCAAAAAGCTCAACATGGCAAAACCCACGAAGAATGATTATTGCCCCAAAGTAAATAATTTCACACTGCCTATAATTAAAAGCACTTTGAAGTTAAAACCATGAAGATGAGGTTAAAACTTTTTTAAAAATGGTACTTATCTCGATTTCATGTTGAAGTCGGAGTTCCTTATGAAGACTATCTAGCCAACATGGCGTAGAAGAGTGTGTGCCTCTTGGTTTGAGGCAAGCTCGAGAGGAGCTTTGACTGAACGACGCAACTGCAGACGGAGAAGTGAGAGCAGCTCAACGGAGCACGGAGAGACCACGGAAGGGGAAAGAGTGGGGGTAGGAAACAAAAGGTATACATATCAGCATAACCAACTTAGCAAAAAATAAATTTTCTTCTTGAGGGATGGTCTTCTAAGAGTTGATAGTAGGCGATATTAGCGCAGCATGGTGAGTAAAGAAGTAGACGTAGTCCTCTTGCTCAAGGAGAAAATAGCTGACGA
Source organism: Meconema thalassinum (assembly GCA_946902985.2). Classification (NCBI taxonomy): domain Eukaryota; kingdom Metazoa; phylum Arthropoda; class Insecta; order Orthoptera; family Tettigoniidae; genus Meconema; species Meconema thalassinum. The sequence goes on along the minus strand of OX336388.2, from coordinate 489,810,917 downwards.
TAGTAACGAGATCTGGTGGCCAGATGGATATGTACGTCCTCTTGCAAGATGAGGCATTGAGTAGCTTCAGAGGTTCGCTACTAGATGACGCTAGGTGGGTCACAGAAGTTATATATCTGAAACATACTTATGAAGACATAAGAGATATGCCCAATAAGGAGAAAACAGATGATCACTGTTGGTGTTTGACAAAGAGGAAGGAAGAAATGAACATGCAAAGAGCAATAAAAATTATATCTCAGGTACCGTGTATTCAAAGAATACACCAATGTCAAGAGTCTTTGGCTTCGAGCGAAGCGAGAAGCCTCCAGCCTTTCTAGCATTTTTCATCATTTGTAGCATTTAAAATGATACAAAGTCTAGTCTTTCAGACTGACTGTCACTTTTTTTCTCCTTGAATCTTTACTCCTACTTTAATATTTCTCTAATTTCTTTCATTGCTTGTTCAAAGTATAGAATTATAGATTGAAACGTACGGGTGATAAGTTGCAGCTTTGCCTTACACCATTCTGAATACCAGCTTCTCTCTCATGTCCTTCGGCTCGAATAACTGCCGTCTGTTTCTTTACAGATTGTAGATCACCCTCCTATCACTGTATTCCAATATTCAACATGTGTGAGTAGGTAGTTAGTAGCAATTACAGTGTTCTTGTAACATTCATTCCTTTTGATTATCATTCGTATCATTAGGGGCAGATGACCTAGATGTTCCTCCGCTTGAAACAACAACAACAACCACCACCACCAGCCCTATACTCAGCATTCAAAGCTGCAGCGTTGGACCACATGGGTAACTTTAAATTCCTTGGCCAACACAGTGCGTTATGTCGTATGTGCCTGTCGAATCCAGATTCAAACCCGAAAGCGTCGTATTTTTCTAGCACTTCCATTTGAAGCAACCGACAAATGCCTACGAAGAAAATGTTCTGATGTGGGAGGGTCTGGCCGCAGAGAAACACAAGAGGCTTCTATAACTCTCTATTACGAAAGGTGAACAATAGCTATTGTCAGTAGGGTGAAAATGTATGTTTTGAATATTGCGTAATCGCGAGGACATATTGCATCATCATGCGAGCGATCACGTGATATGTCTGCAGTGTTCGCGACAAAAAAGTTTGTTTGAAATAAATGAATGGCCCTGACCTGCTCTAGCCCCACACCAAATTTCAACTCTCTAGGACAAAATAAATTGAATTTTGAAAATAGGGTATATTTTCCAAATTTAGGAAATCTATAAAAATGTTTGTTTGACATAAATGAAAGCTCTCTATCTTCTCTACCAGTAAACCAACTGTCAGGTGTATAGGACAAAAATGAAAAGAAAATGTTCAAATGGTGTCTTTGTTATCGGAAATGTTTTAGGTGTACTAACATTTGAATGAGACTGTCTGGGCGCGACGCGACCATGGAGAGCCAGTTGGTTATTCACATGCGTTTGCTAATTGGTCTGCATGTGTTAGCAGTAAGTAGAGATTGACCCTTGACCACTTGAAACGGATAACCTTTTGCCCCCGCGCGCGGCTGTTATCGTTCTTTGGCTACCGCTACCATGCTGAACGTGGGAGGTCCTGTTTGCTGCTCCATATAGGATGTGCAGCTGTTAGGTAACATTTTTTGCGGGCTTGCATGCTCTGCGGTCTCTTTCTGCATAGACTGTTTTATAAGACAAATATATATCATTGACGGCATGAAATGAATATTGGCTTGTTTATTTTAAATTCTTAACCATCAATATTGAACTCGGATATTATTTTAATGAGAGAACAAGTTTGGATATCAGTTCACAAAAGTTTCATTCATGTGATATGTTTAATGAGCTTTTTGCTGCTTTAATATTAACTTCTTAGTATATAAGTTAAGCTGACATGGTTAGGAAGCCACACTTGTTCAGCATCATGAATGTGATTGTGATTAAATCAGTAATTGAGAAGTTGGAGCGTCTAAGAGAGCTGAAGCTAATAGCGGAGGGAGCGGGGGCGCTAAATTTCAATCATATTGTGACGGCGACAAAAGTGGAGGAAACAATAATAATGGACAATCTAAGTGAACTAGAAAAAGAAGTTTTTGACTTCGAAATAATGAGATTAGTCACAGACCGAAGCTACAGCACAGACTTAGTTTTTAATGGAGTTAGTTATAATATAATTACTCTCATTATTCATAGAGTAAACGAAGTCAGAGTGAGGATGGAGGAAATTTTGACTCCTCCTCCAGATGGAGTGAGGCGTGAAGACGTCGTGGATGAAGGAGAAGAGGAAGAAGAAGAAGACGAAGTGCAAATAATACTTGACTAAATGGACAGTGAACGGTGCTGTTTCACATTGAAATGTATATTTATTTAAAAATATATTTATTTTAATCATTGTGGTTTACATTAATCATATAATACGAAATAGTGAAAACAAAATGGTATGATCTTCGTTCTTAAAGTGGTAAGTAGTTCTTTTTTTTCTGCCAAGATGCTGAGAATTGAAGATGCTGTCTGCAGAGTTGAATATGCTGGTTATCTTGTGTGGAAGGTAAGTACAATCATTCTTTTCTTTCTTGAGTGTGTTGGTTTTCGTGAGCTGAAAATATATAGAGACACATTAATAATATTATTATTATTATTATTATTAATAATAATAATAATAATAATAATATTTTTTGCGATGAATTAAAAAAAACTTACATTATTTAATTAGAATATGTTTTTGTTCGAAATCCAAGAGTTGTGAGTTGAATCGAATCCTAGCCAAGATACGAAGGCTTGGGTTCCTTTTCTACGTAGTACTTTGTCAACTAAGTAAATATTAGGATGTTTGGTTCGTTGTAACTCTGCTTCATAAAACGCCCCAAATATCGGCAAATTTTTATTATCTTTTAAAAGATATGTTCGTGGATTAGTATTTTGAACTTTATAAATTGTAAATAATTCCGTAGACCAAGTAGCTTCGTAGCCTTTGCTGAAATGTTTCTTGATTTTTGTTATTCTTACAATGTCACCGATTTTATATTTTGGTTTTCTTAAAGTTTCATTATATTGTGTTGGCAAGCGAGGTGGATTGTTTCTTTTTACATCAATAGGTTTCATGCCAATGCTGCGATGTATTTTGTGATTATACTTTACTAATAACTCAGGCAAAATATGTACCCATCGGTATGAACCACGTGTTGTGAACTCTTTCCACATCGATTCCTTAAGAGTTCGATTAAATCTTTCTACTACACTTGCTTTTATGGAGCTCCCAGTGGAATAATGCTTTAGATTTTGTTTCTGAGACCATGTTTTGAATTCACGGTTATAACATTCCGTTCCTCGATCAGTGTGAAAATAATTGGACAATCTTTTACTTTGAGAATAAATAAATTTTAAACTTTTTACAATCTCACTTCCTTTTTTGGTTTTAAGAGGAATTGCCCATGCATATTTTGAGTAAACGTCAATAATGGTTAATAAATATTTAAATCCATTATTCCATTTTGCTAGTTTTGACATGTCCACAAGATCAGCTTCATGGAGGTCATCGATTCCTTTGCTAATAACATGTCGTCTTTTAACCTTTTTTTCTAAGAGGTGCATGAAGTTCTTTTGCAATTTCTCGTCTGATTTCGTTCATAGTTAATTTCTAAACAAAGATTTATAACATACTGTGCATTGTTTTACAAATGTATGAATTTTTATTCAATATATCCTGCATTTCTTAGTTCTTCTTCAATTGCAAAGATTTCGCTGTCAAGTCCTGTGTGACCTGCAGCTTTCGATGCAATTAATTTTTTAAGTCTTGATACTAATTTGTTTGGTTCATTCCAATGGACAAATTCAATATCGTTTCCTCCTTCGAATTTCCAAATGGCTTGTGGTGTGATGTGTTTCTTTCGGCCATATCCAGTATGCATCGTAGTATTTGCTTCTTCATTCTCATCTGTTGTTTTTATAATTCTATCTATGTCTTCAGTAAGAAGGGGTTCGATTATATTTTTATACTTATGAGATTGTGTTCCTCTCGGAGCTACATTGCTTGCATGATTTATTTTGTGCACGTTTGAAACATTTAATAATTTCAAATAAGAACTTAAATCACTCCTATCGATTAGAGAGTGATTTGGTACTTTCCTTTGAATCAATTCAAGTAGACCTTCTGTTATAGGAAATTTTTCACCACCAACTTTTACCCACTTTTTATCAAAGAAAACTCGTTCACGTCCCAAGTATTGTTTATCATTTCTTATCGTTATACCAAATGTTCTATCCACGTTTTGTTTAATGAACGGATTAAAGTAGCGGTTAAGTAGTGTAATTATTTTGATGCTATCTCCATCTTCTTCGTCTGAAGTAGCAGTTGATTCAGAATCATCATATTTTTTTTCTTTTTTGATTTTCTTTTTTCTTAGTTGACGTTGTATTAGCAATAGCTACAAGCTGATTTAATGAATTTGTTACTGGTTTAAACTTAGTCTCTATATCAAATTCTTGACGTCTAACATCATTTTGAAGTGAAAGATACTTGTCCTTAACATCTTTTTTTAAGCGAGAAAGTTTATCCTTTACTCGACTTTCAGCTTTAATCTTCAAGCTCTTCTCCATGACTAAACTAAAATTGTAGTTGTTTTATTTACGTATAGTATATTCAAAATAAATTTGAAGAGGAAGATCATTGGTTTTATGTTTCTCGGGGTCTCTAAGTCGAAACTGTATTTCATCTTGTTCTTCAACTACAATGTCACTGCCATCCAGTTCAATCTCTTGACGTATATTTAAAATTGCATACACAATTGGAGATCTTGGTGAAACAAAAATTGGTTTTAATATACCTTTATAGGGAAGTTGGTATTGTATATTATGATTATGAAGCGTGTATACCGGTGAATGGATTGATGGTGTGTTGGAGAATTTCAGAATAAATTTCGATAAGTTTTTTTTCTTTACTTCATCTTGTAATATACCATATTCTTTTTTGGATGCGGTAAAACTTTCGAGTGGTTCTTTGTTAACCAATTGCTCAATATTTTCTAGTTCAGTTTTTAACTTGTTATATTCCTCTTTGGATGCAGCAGCGTAACTTTCAAGTTCTTCTTTTTTAACAATATTTAGATTAAAACTCAGCAATTCTTCTAGGTTTGTGCCGTGTCCTATGTGGGGTTTCGCCTAGGACACCAAGCTGGCTCATCGGCGGGCTGCCCCACATAGGACACAAACCTAGAAGAATTGCTGAGTTTTAATTCACCGGCCGTGAAAGCCAATATACCAATATTTAGATTGTTAGCAACACCCTCAATACGAGTTTGTAAATTGCTTAAAATTTCTTTTAGTTGATTAACTTCAGTTCGTGAAGCAGCATAGTGTTCTACAAACCGTTTATTTGTCACATCTTGGTCGTTAACAGGAAACTCAACATTTGTTTGTTTTTGATGTTGTAGATTGTTTACAGTCTGTTTCATTTTTTCAAATTCATCTCGTGAAGCGGCATATTGTTCAACAAACGTCTTATTTGCAACATCGTTATCGTATATGGGATTGTTTACGTGAGTAATTCGTCTACTCATCATATTTAAAGTCCCACCATCGTCTACGTTTAAGAAGTTTTGTTTATTAAATTTAGTGATTAAGTCTTCTAGATCTTTTCGAGAAGCAGCAAAGTTTTCTAAATAATATTTGTTTATTGCATCTAACGAATCGATTGGTTGAGATATGTTTGTTATTCTTCTATTTAACATATCTACAGTTTCATCATCTTTGTTTATATTCAAAAGAGATTTTTTAATTTCATCGAGTTCTTTTGTTACATGAGTTTTAAGAAAAGAATACGATATCGCATCTTGATTTTGAATTGGATCTTTAACATTTCTTATTCTTTTGTTACCCAAGTCGAGACTATCATCATCAAACGGAAAGTGATCTTCTGAAAATTCACTCACTAAACCATGAATGAATTCTACTCGTTGTAACACTTCGGTTATTCGGTTTTCCAGATATTTTTTTATATTCGATGTATGTTGCTGCATTGCAATAAGGTTTACCGCATCATTTGCAGATGATGGTAAAGCTAAGCCTGCGAGACGTTTGTTTTCAAAGTCAAGTTGTTGTTTCTCTATTTTACAAATTGAAAAAATTAAACATTTAAGGTCGTTAATGTTTCGTTGTATGTCTTCTTTAGACTCAATTTTATTTAGCTCATTCAGTAACTTCAGTACATAACCTTTGTTGCAAGCATCTTCAACATTTATGGGCGTTCCAACATCTTTTAACCGTTTGCCGTTAATACTTAGATGCCCATCGGTTGTTGTTGTTACTTGATTTCCATATTGCAGTAGCTTATCATCAACATACGATTTAGTTGCAATATCATGGCGTGAAGTTGGTGGTTTGATAGACACGTTATTGATTTTGTTAAACGATGCCATAGTTGGGTTTTTAACCACACAAAGTGTATAACGCGAATGAGCATTTAGCTCTTTTGAACCATTATTTATAACTGAAAATAAACATCAAATCCATTGCGATATCGACCATTTTGTAAATCGCTATCTTTATCGATAACAAAAAGCCAAACTTAGAGTTTTGCCAACAATAAGAACAAATATCGAAGAACTGATCATAGCTCATATCTGTATTTACATGATCGTTATATACATGACGCAAGTTTGTTCCGTCTTGTTTAAAAAGAATTAAAAAATTAGCGTTATCTCTAATTAGATGTTTAGGTATACAAGAATATGTTTGACAAAGATAAAATACGTCAACTTCGTGATGACGACCTCTACTGAAATAATCTTTCATGTGTTGTTGTTTATTGCTGGCTACATCATCAAAAACAAATATAGAGTTTTTTCTAGCCATTTCTGGAGGCATAACTTCATCATTATCGGAAAAAAATCACTTTTTATTTCTTTTATAGAGTCCAAAAACTTTTTAAATTCAACATACTTACTTTGAGCAAGTGATTTAGAATAAATATAAACGTTTTCAAAACGAACTCCATTTTTGTGACATAATAAATTTAGCATTACGTTTGTTTTGCCACAGTTCGATGGACCGCAAATGATACATCGAATAGTGTTCGGTAGTAAAACACTATGCTTTCTTTTTTCATTTTTACTCTGGTTTTCACAATTAGTAAATGAAATTACTGGTAGAGTGTTTGACTGCTTAACAAACTTCAGCATGTCTACGTTTACGTCTGAGAATGCACACTGCACAAAAAATCACATCACATCAACATATATTGTTTCCACACGTATCATAACTTGTATTATGTGGAATAATAGTAGGATTTTCAAGCCAACGTTGCCAACGTAAAACCCTCTTAAATATGGACAATATGGTGCCCATTTTTTATGATCACTTAAAGGAATATCGTTTCCTCGCCAATTTTCAATTTCAATCTTACAGAATATACATTTCACCTTATCACCATGACCGGTATAATAAAATCCTGCTGATGCTAAACAAAATTCGTTTGGAGAGGGAAGAGGCCAATTTTGAAAAGTTTTAAGTCTTTCATATTCAGATTTTAATTCTATTCTAGGAGAAATATTGTTTACGTGAGGGCAAGAAAAAGCCCATTTCTTATGCTCTTCAAACGGATCATCATCTTCTTCCCAATAACTAAGTTGCAGATTACAGAAAGCACACCTGACCATATCCTTATATCCATAATAGTAAAATCCCGCAGCTGCTAACCATGCAGTGTTCGTAAAACTGTCTGAAGACCAGTTCTTAAATATTTTTAGCCGATCTCTTTCAGATTTTAAATTCATTCCTTTTTGACTCAATATCATTTGCATTAACTGTTTCTTGGAATACTTTACACAATTAAAATACTTCATGATGATGCTTTACTTCACAAAAAAAGATGTTCCCCACACGAAGCTAAATGTGAACTGATATGAATCAACAAAACACGCTGGCTAATATGCAAGATTTGCGTGTGTTGGGTTGGCCGAGCGGTCTAAGGCGTTAGACTTAAGATCTAATTTTCAGAAATTGAAAGCAAGGGTTCGAATCCCTCACCTGACAAATATTATTTTATATACATGTGGAGTGAGGAGGTGCTTGATCATTAAAGAAACTTTAATATGAAGTGGTACACAGACCTTTTCTTCTTTATTCATTTAGAATTACAATTAATACAATTTTATTTCTCTTGTATGAGTGTTGAAGTAATCTCATTCTTTTAGTTGTCCTGATGAGTGTGTGTTGAGATGATCTTGTTCTTTTAGTTGTCCAGATGTTTATTTTCTGTAGACAAAAAATATATACTGTGTTAAAAAGCAAACAATAACAAAATATGTATAGGTGTCAACAACACTAGTAGATTTAATGAATTACCTTTTATAGATAGCGATTACAGTTATCACATTTGCAGCGAAGATGAAACAGTTGAAATTTTCTTTTTAGATGATCTGGTACATGTTCCCACTCCAGACGAATTCGTTGTGGCTCATATATAGTCAGTATGTTTATAGGAAAGTAGTTCCAATCAAACTTATTAAAACCTTGAAGTCCATTGTTTCGAAACTTGTTTATTATCGAACACACGATTTTCATGATGCCATCAGAAGAATTTAACCAATGTTGAACAGCATTGACATTAAATTTAGCACAACTATTGCTTCCCAATGCAAGAGATGGTAAATGTTTTGGACAATCTGTAGGTAAACGTTGGCTATGCTTCAACATTAGATCAGACATTCCATCAATCGTATTAAGATCGATTAATGACCCAGGGGAAAGTGTTTTTAGTGCAAACAAAGAAAATTCTTGTGGCAAATTATACACAACTAAATATTCATATTTATTTTTAATAGAGTCAAAAAAAGAAGAAAGAGTTTTTTCACAATACGCTGCGACCCATGTTAACACAGGACTGAATGAAGGTATATTGCTGTTCTTTAACATACAGTAAGCAAGTTCCAAACTGCCGTTTGGTAGCTTGCGAATGTCTGCAACTATTGGCTATTTCTTATTCCACGTGTCAGCATCAGTAGAAGAAGAGTTTTTTTGTTGTCAATTCAATGATTGCTACTAAAGTGAGAATACTTCTTTACTTGATTGCTTATAACTTAGCAAATATTGGTTTAGATAATTACTTCATTAGTTAATGGTCTGTAAGATATTTGACGATCATGAATAAGAACACAATAAAGAGTTGTATCTTCAGGTATATTCTCACTTGTATCGATTTCAATTCGCACGTCAACTGAAGATGTCTTCACTGCCTCCACTTGCTCAAGGCAATTAATTACAATAATCGGACAATGAGACTTAAATTCATCTCGTGAAACTAGAGTCTCTGAACGAAAATCATCGATCTGATAATATACATTACGAAATTTAACAAACAAGTCATACAATTCGCTGTAGTCATTTATAGCAATTTCAGAAGTTGGCATTTCATAGGGATAAAAAATTGAATAAAAAAAAACTCTTATAGATTTAATGTTACAATGGTCAAAATAGGAAGAGCACGTATTTAGTACATTTCTTTTAGTTTGAAAACCTAATAAAAATGACGTGGTTTTTGCGTTTCTGAAGTTGTCATTACAGTCCAACTATATTTAGTTGTTCTAGGAAGAGATGGCAAGACATGAACATCCCATGATCGAAAACCAACCTGAATGGGAATATTTTTCTGCAATAGTTTTAATCTTTTAATTTGTTCTTCGTCCGATAATAATAAAACGGGAATTTTTAGATAAACTTTAAATAACTTGACCTTAGAAAGATCATTTTCGGTTGCAGATTGCAACGCACGTGCGTCACTCGACGATCTGAGAAGTATTAGCTCATGCTTGCAGTTTAAAATCGGTTTTCTATAATCCTCTGCTAAACCTAACAGGTTGCTTAAAGGAAGTATTACATGGAAACGTTTTGTGATACTATCAACAATATTTGCTTCACTTGCTGGTGTTGTTAAAGAGGGAAAATAACCAGCATTTTGTAAAGCTGTATATTCGTTTTTTGAATATGATGCAAACGTTTTTATAGAACTTGTTATACCTAGAAGACGTGTACGATCAATTTCTTTACCATTTAACGTAACGCGAATTTCGCTAAAAAGATTAGCCCCAAAATTTTGGTCAGGATGTGCTGTAGTAGAAGCAGCTGGATTTACGTTAGAAGTAATAATTTGTCCTTCTAAGTGAAGAACACCTTCTGATAATAAAACTATGTTTTCTTCATTTTGAATTGGTATTCGAATTTCATCATTATTTTCAAATTTATTAGCTGAATAAGGTTGGTAAACTCTTTCTTCTCGTCGCACAACTCTGTTGTCAACCTCTCTTTTATCGGTTATGTTAAACATGTTAACAGCTTCAAATATAGATAGAAACCAAATAAGATTAACAATTGCATATATATTTATATTGAAATTAAAGTACGCGATAGCCTAAAGACTGTAAGAAATGTTTGTTGTTACTCGATAACTGTTTCTTAGATTTTAAGGTGTGATGGCGTTGTTTTTTTTTTTTTTTTTTTTTAGAAATTTTAGCTGATTGATTTATATTTCTTTTTCGAATCAGAGTCGACTTCTTTTTTTCAAACTTTGAGTATTATATAGTATAACCATATTTGTGAATGTTTTCTAGTAAGCTTACTCAACTAGAATGAAAACATAACAGTATTTCATTACTTTATATAGCAAGATAACGTGCTGGACGAATAATTAATTCTACAGTTAAATCTTCATCTTGCAAATCAATGAGCTGTTGAAGATGATCTTCTAGTTGCACAGATACATGTTGAATAACCTTGCTGTTCATAGGCAAAAAATTAATTGTTGTTGGTTGTACAACAATCGGATAACCAACAGGAACATGAGCTTTAAATTATATAAAGAGTGTGTTGGTTTATGGTTCAAATAAGAACTCGTACCAAGCACAAGGTTGCAACATACTCGAATACTATTAACAGTGTTAATTTTAATCATATATTCAGAATGATGAGTTATGTTTGCCTCGAACTTTTTATGAGAAAATCCTAACAAATCTGCAATAGAATCTGCAACACCAAAATCTATAGCAAAGTTTTTCGAATATAGTTTACAATTAGAGAACACTTTATCATAATTAATATAAATATATGAAGGAAATTTGTCTTTTTCACCTAATAAAACTGATAATAAATGTGCTAGTAATAATTCATTAATCTTTGCACTTAATTGTTGAAACGTATAGCTAGCATCAGGTATTATTAAAATTGTTGTATCCACATCGTTCATCTTTATGGCTAAAACGTTATTATTTTCGTTAATTTTTACTTCACTTTCGATTCTATTTCGATCAATCTCAATTTCTTTTTTATTCTCTTTAGGGTAAACTTTCTTTTCAATACCTAAAGCCTCTGCTACACTGTTGGGTACACTGAAATCAATATTAAACGGAGAAGACAAAACAAGACGGTTGCGTCCTTTTCCATTTATATCCTCTTCCAAATAAAGATTTGTTTTTTGTATATGATTTGTTATAAGTTTCGACAATGAGTGATAACTAAGTAAATCATCAAATGTTGAGGCTAGATCTTCAAATTCATAAATACCTGGTGGTACCACTAAATCAATTGATAACAAAAAATTAGTAAAATGAATGCGAAATTTATTATTTCGGTTGGTAACATTTCGAATAGAATTAGATGTATACAATCCTGCAAGTCCTATTTCAAAAAACTCAGCTCCTACAAGATGAAGTGGATTCTCCAATGTAACATCAATCTTTGAGCCTTTACCTTCAAGAGTTATCCGTCTTTCGAAAGCTATCTTTGAAATGTTTAAAGACAGTCTGTGTTTCCCTTATTTATACATTACAAGAAGACTAAACATAAATGTCCACAAATCGAAGAAGTAATCGATTGATATGAATGAAAATTATATTGTAGATAACAATTTTTTAGATATGTTAAAATTTCTAATGGTGGTCTTAAATTACCGATACTATCAAAATAATGCACGTATTTACCTCGTTTACTAAAACCACCCAATGTGAACCAGATTTAACCATCGGTTCAAGGTTAACAATACAGTTTTCATTTTTTCGAGGATGTCTTGGTAACGTATCTCGCATAAAGACTCCTCTAAAATTTGGAATCTTTAATTGATGTGCGTATTTAGCTAAATCGAAATTACTTAATGCTTTATTTGGTATTTGGTTAATTATCTTTTGTATGCAGGAGGATTTAAATAAATGCCTTGACCTGCTTTTCCTCGCATTGCTTCTATCATTCGATTGTGTCTTTTCATTTCTTTTAATTCTTCTTGTGCAGCTTTCGCTTTGTTTATAGCAGACGCTACCCCGGCTGCTCCGCCTGCTAGACCCCCAAGCCCGACAAGGCTGCAAATATCGGAAGTAGGGGTAAAATACCACCTTGCTTTTTCGATGTTCTCCTTTTTTAAAATCTTTTCTTGTTTTTTTATATTTAATTTTCGTTTACCACCACCAAGCTTAGACTTAGCTTTCATTATGCCACTGACTGTTAGTGCAGCCGCTCTCTCTCCTAATGATGCGTCACGAGATTTTACACGAGACCAAGCTTTTGAAGCTAAAATTTCATCAGCCTCTCTTCTTTTGTTTGAATCTTTATGATTTGCGTAAGCAATGTCGTGCTCTTTGCACGCTTTATCTAATATATTTATTCCTGGATCACCACGGCTCAATCGCTTTTCTAATTTTGTTCCTGGTCCACAATATTCATATCCTGGAATGTGTAATTCCACAGGTAAATTATCAATAGTTTTATTAAGTACACGACTAATGAATGATCCACTTCCTGATCGTTTATATTGAGTGGCAGAGTTGCTCCTCTTACAACGCACCATTACTAAATGATAAGTAATATAATGTAATTATATTTTTTTTTTCAGGAAAATGGGAATGGTGGGGGGAGGAGTTGTAAATTATACACACAAAATTTGGGTTATTATTTATTCGTTTTTTTAAGCAAAGGAACACACAAAAATTAGTATTATTAACAGAATAAAAAGTGTGTGTGTGAAAGAAATAAAGTAAGTAAGAGAGATGAATTGCTTTAATCTTAAATTTGTTTCAGAGAAAAATGACCAAACGGTAAAGTATCAATTCCGTTTTCAGTTATGTGTCTTTATCATCGTTTGATGAAATTGCAAACTTATTTTGCCGAACAGTAAATACAGAATGAGATTTAGAAATTATACAAACTTGAACTTTGCTGGCTTGATCTCTGTTTTAAAGACACTTTCGATACTCATCAATATTCATAGTTTTACTCACGCTCTTCTTAATGGCTTTAGCCTTACACAAGCTATTCATTTCATCACACAATTTTATTGCATACATTTTGGGTCTTAACCCCACAAATTCTTCAACAATCCTTCCAGCATGTTCATCTTTCATTAAACCAATTTCACCTTTATTTTGTCTCACAATGCCAAAAGGATTGTTTGTTTCATAGTTTCCAGTATCAAACAAATTTGAATGCTGTTTCATGAACTCATAAATATCATAATAGAATATATACATAAAACTATCTGTGTCTGTGTATAACAACCTCACATTTGATTCAGGATTTGCTAAAATAACATTGTAATGAAAGTCATTCATTTTACATTTAGACAAATCTAATATAGATGCACCAACATATACTGGTTGATTGTGAAAAATCTTTAGTCTGCTCATCTCGATGACCATACATTGTTCATCGAATATAATTCTATGTTTAAAATTAGCCTTAGCTATTAAAGACTTAGCACCACGGGCTCCATGCCATTTGGTAACCCATTTGATGTCCCTTAACTTCCTCACATTCATCAGTGAACGACCAAAAATTGCATTATTCATCAATTTATAAAAAAAAATCAAAATCATTTTTAGCATGTTTTCGTTTCTCTGTGTTCACATCAATATATGGTTTTAGCCATTGGCTCTGATTGAATTCGATTATTCTGTGAATACGTTCTAATTCATTCCTAGTTGAATACATTGCTTTAACATTCTATAATGCAAAACATAACGTTCTTTATTATCTAGGGTAGTCATTAGCTTTGTCAACTTTTCGGGGCATAGAGGGTAATCTGAATGTTTGTCATGTAACTCTTGAGGATAAGTCAAATCTACTTCCAAGATATATCCGATTTCTGAAGTATCATCATTAGTTAAAACATCAAAGCCTTCAACATTTGCAACCCATTTAAAGCCACCTGTTGGAAGATATTCCATCATCGCATATCCATATAAATTATTAACGTCAAAGTACATTATGTAGGACTCTTGCTTTTTCTCATCATAAGTTTTCATATACTTATTATTAGCAATCGCATGTCGTGTTATACATTGAACATTTCCTCCTCGAATAGATCGTTCAAAAAAGTGTAACATATCAATATCTTGAAGCAATTCAAGTTGAACGTCGGTTATCTTTTTCATCGCGCACCAAGACATAGATGGAGCAGTGTAAAAATGAGCTGCATCAATGCCATAAGTTTCCATGCCATTCGATCTAAAATTTTCAAAGACATCCGCCAAAAGAAGTGTGTCAACTTTTAAATACAAATTGGCGTATTCTCCTGTTTGACAGGAAAACGTTTCCCACACCGATTGAGCAAACTCATACTCCTCGTTCGATATTGTTTGATCATTAAGACTGCTATAAAACTTGGATATTTCAGGTAATTTAGTTTCGTTAAGTACATCCATACTCGTGACGTATTCATAGGGAAACACGCCTTTTCTCTCAGTAAGTCGAAACTGTGCATCATCATTAAAATAACCTCGAGTTATTTGCTTTGAATCTTCACTTAACGAAGATGAACATTGATCTAGCGAACAGGACAAGAAATTATATGTATCGATAAATCTTAACAGAATGAATCCATTCTTAACCCGTACATGCTTTGTAAACCCTTTATAACGTTCCATATTCATTGCTAACAAACTTATATGACCAGGATTATGTAACACCTCACCATCTTGTTTCTCACAAATTTCTTTAATTATAAAATGTCCATCATACGCCGTTAGATTATGAAATGCTATAGGCAGAACCCCTGTTAGTTTGTAATTTAAATTACAACTATTGTGTGCGCTTCCTCTATATTTTCCAGTTATGTGACAATGATCGCGTACTTTGAGTTCATTATCTGCAATCGGTTTCTCGCAAATATGACAAATTTTACTTAACAAAAATAATCTTTCTTCGTTTTCCGTCATATTTAACATCGGTTTAGCTGATAAATAATATGTTTGAAGTTTATCTACAATACTATAAAGTTCCTTTACAAACAATTCTATGCAATTATTTCCCCTAAAGAGTTTAAAACTGCACAAATCACTATCAAAATTACAATGAAGGTATAAAGAAATGCTGTAAGGAATATGTTTATGGGTTAATGTAGAGTTAGGAATGTCACTATTTGGAAAACAAGAGGAAATAGGAGACAAAACGCATTCAGTGTCTGCATAAATTATAAATGGAACTCTATCTTTAAATTTAAATTCTGTAAAATTAACAAATCTTTGTTCGTCAGTTGGCAATATGCTTTTTGCAACAGGAAACTGTTTACAGTCTGCAAAGTGAACATTTAACTCATCCTCAAGAGAATAATATGACTAACAACGTCTACATATATAAATCCGTCTACAATTCCTAGTGACGGTTGAACGCACAAGGCGAGCGAGATTTCTAATTAAACAAAAGTGATAACTTTCACTGTTTCCAATCTGCAACATCAATAAGTCCACACTCCTTTCATATACTTTATCTGATACATACAAAGGTACAATAGTAAATGTTTTTTTTCCTTTTACTTCGTTTGTTCCCATACACACCCATTTGTTTTCATCATATTGTGCTCCATACACATTCACAGAAATATTGTTTTGATTTTCAAACTTGTTTAAATATTTCATTTGCATTGGAATTGGAATATCATCTAAATTTAAAACATCTCTGTAATTAGGATAGGAAGAAAGATGATTCGCGTTTCGCGTTTTTGGGTACAAACCAGCAACCACACTCCACGCAAAACAAGCTTCCTTTGTATCATACAAATTTAGCACTGCATGTTTATTGACTATTACATCAGGCAATCTACTAGTATTGGACATTCCTGCTCGAAATCCAACATATTTATTTATATTAATTCTCAAACTATGAATTTTTTCTAAAGCCCACCCAGAACCATTTGCTTCAAATTCGCTCATTTTTGTCAATGTACCTTCAATGATATGATTATTATAAAATTCATTTACATCCGTATACTCGAAAACTACTTTATTTTTGACAGCAAAATATTTTGTTTCTGATATGTCGCGAAGCACATACTGTGCACACAAAACTGAATTCACCTTTAAAGCTTGCACAGTTAACGCTTTCTTAACATACTTTGTAAACCAAATATTAGCATTTGCTAAAAATTCGCGGGGATCCAAAAACTCATTCTTAACATTTGATACTACAAGTGTGTACACTCTAGAATTGAATGCCGTTTCAATTAACTCACAGCTCAAGAAAGATTCATCCTTTATTTGAATTGTAATTTCTTCGAAATTCACAGCTTGTTGCAATATGTGCCCACTAATAACTCTCCAACATTCAATCAACTCATCACTGTTCTCAATGAAGTCGGTTTGAGTGTTTTCCCCGACTTGGTATGATATTGAAATAGCACCGTTTAGTTCACTTCTAAAATTAGAAAGACTTTCAAATGCATTGTCCAATTGGTTTCTTATATTTTCACTGTTATTATGTATTACAATATCAACCTTTCTTCGTTTGCTAGGAGGTGTTGCCATTGTTGTCTAAGCAATTGTCCAATTCGCACTGTTGTCAGGGGCGGTTCGAGTGGGGGGGGGGGGGGTTGGGGGGGTGTCTCACCCCCCTCAGGTATTTTCTCAGTCGGCAAATACGACATCAGTCAGCAGTCGGCAAATCCTGAAGAAGTCGTAACATTTCCCAAAACTGCATTTAAGAAAGCAAAACGGGGCATGGCCATATACGATTTAGTCCAATTTAATTTTTTTTTAAATATATATATACTGACAGTCGGCATTTGTACCGACAGTCGGCACAAACGGACGCTGCAATAATTTCGTACAGCCAGGCAATAGCCCAGTGCGGCAAGAGGAAGAGTCGGCAAAATAACCACATTAAAAGTTCCACTTCCAGTCTTCGGTGCACCGGCTGCCACTTGCCATTTCGTTTATTTGTATGGAAACTGAAGAAAGAATGACAGATGAGCAATATGGGACCAAGGACAAGGGATGAAATCATCGGCAAGTTCCTGGGTGGGTGTAACATCCCGCGTTCATTATGCAGAGTGACTCGGCTTCACAGCGAAGCGAGCCCAGCATCTGCTTGCTGCTTGGCCCAAGCAATCGAAGCCGGCTGCCTTGAGAGCTATGACAAATGATTACGACCGACTACAATTTAATGAGGGGTATTTGGGTGATTACCGTGAATCAAGTTGGCCCGATTATGACCTGGTGTACTTAGACACGGGAAATACAGAAGTTGCAAAGGATAGTAGAAATGAGAAGTTCAGGAAACGGAAATCAGAAAGTGAAAGAAAATTTTGAAGACAGTGATTCTGTAAGAGAGGTAGGAAAGGACTATAGTAGCATGAGCTGTGCCATGTGGCTAGACAAAAGGAGTTGTTGAGCGCATTGATAACTTCAGGTCAAGCCAACTCATTGAGATGTTGTCGGAAGAATGTTATGACCTGCTACCGCTTGTCTCGGCCCTTTCTCAGAAATCCGCGATATTGTGAAAAAATTGATAGGTTTAGGGTTCCAAGGTTCCTCAAGGGGTGGGGTGCTCACTATGGTCAATGCAGTGGTCACCGAGAATGAGCGAAAGCAGTCGTTCCTGAACCAGCAACTTTTACAGTGATAACTAGGTGGAAATACAGTGGCAGTGGTGGTGTATTCTTGGAATACACGGTAAGATAGAGTATATTTTTAATACTCTTTGCTTGTTCATTCCTTCCTTTTTCTCAAACACCAACAGTGATCTTCTAGTGTCTCTTTGATGGTCATGTCTCTGATGTTACTTGTGAGTCTGTTCTAGATATATATCTTCCATGACTCATCTAGCGTCATCTAGCAGCGAATCTCTGAAGTTCCTCAATTCTTCCCGGTGCAAGAGGACTTTCTTATCCATCTGGCCACCAGATCTCGTCGCCATCGCCAGCTATCATCTCCGTGATCAAGAGAACTTAGTCTACTTTTTCACCCACCATGCTGCGCTAGTATCGTCTGCTATCAACTCTTTGAAGACCATTCATCAAGAAATACATTTATTTTTTCAAGGTTGTCTATTCTGATATGTATTCCTTTTGTCTCCTACCCCCACTCTTTTCCCTTTCCTGGTCCCTCTGCGCTTCGCTGAGTGGGCCTCACTTGTACGTCGGCAGTTGACTTAGTCAGTCAAGGCTCAACTAGAGCCAGCCTCCTGAACTCAAGAGGCATTCTTTAGATTCCACGCCATGTTGGAACTTTAAGTTTATTCGTCAAAGGGAACTTCACCATCGCCATGCAGCAAAGATAAGTACAGACTTCAGGTTTTAACCTCATCTTCATCGGTTTTATTATCTACATGCTTTTAATAATCATTTATAGGCAGTGTGAGATTACTTGTTTGTGGAAATAATCATCCTTCGTGGGATTTTCCATATTGAGCTTTGTCTGTCTAAGCCAATCTTCGTAAAAGCTGCATTTCTTGTGCTTATTAAATGAGAGATCTTCTCACAACGTGGGATATTATCGAATACCCACTGTCTATAAAATATTAAGCTCGTTCCACCGCTGGAATAACTTTGGCCCTATTCGTCTATTAGGATCGTTCTGGAACCTTCCAGATTCTGCACTCTATCTACAAGTCGTGCCGTCATGTATTTTCCACTCGCTTGTGGAAATACTATTTATAAATGAGGAATCTTCCTTATAAATTACTGCTCAATAGCTAAAGTTCCTTCCTCCGTTGGAATTTTCTCTGGCGTATTTAATGATAATGTACAACCTTCTCAAGCAATAGACTCTCGCCTATCCAGTGTAACTAGTCATTTTCCATAATTGTAATAACTTTCTTTGCCATAAACTTTTGCGCTACTACAGTGAACTTTTCATCCATTTCAACAGACTATAGTGAAAAACAGTGTTCGTTCAGTATTTCTTCCGCGTCGCGATCGTCCGATTATTATAAATACGGCCATGAACATTTACCTTCCATCCCAGTTGATCTTTCCTAAACCCCTTACTAACAAACCATAATAAAATTGTTACTTTAGGTCTTTTTCAATGAGGTGTCACTCTAAAGACGTGCCCTCCCACTTTTGCTTACATGTAATTAATTAATTTCTGTATAACTACGTGTCTGGTACACGTTTCAAACTTACATGGTTTCTCCCTTCTAATTAGGGAATACAATTCTTTCAACTCGTAAGTGAGTTATTTCTAGGTTTCACGAAAGGGAATCTTGCCCCATTTGTCTCGTGATTCCTACTTAAACATAGGAGGTCTAGAACATTCCTTTTAACTTTCTCTTCAGGTTTCACAGTAAGTGACCTGCCTCATTTGTGTAATCACTAAAAGTAATTCAGCTTCAATACAAGAAGTTATAGGAACTTCTCTTTTATTCTGCCTGCTTTTTGTTGTTGTTACTTTCGAATTTGTTACTCTTTTCAAGATATTTACCCAGAATTTCTTAAAGTACACACCTTGTACTCGATTTATTGTCAAACTTTAATCACTTTAATTGTCTTTAAATTTTGTATTTTATCTTCGCTATTTCAAAATCTTGCGAGGATTTTAAAACATATAAAGGTTTGAAACCAATAGAATTGTTAATTGCCTGGCGCAAACTTTAGATGTTTTTTCGGAGGTCTGCGACCCCAAATTGTTAACAAAATTGAAAATATATCTTTGTTAAATTCATCAAATTCTTTTGAATTGTTAAATAAATTAAGAGTTCCTTTTCGCTTTTTCATTTTTCTAGTATAACAGTTAGGCAAGATCCTGTCTTCCTTGACTTTTCCCACTTAATGCCATTAAATCTATTGATAGGGCTTTCACCACTTGTTGCATTTGAGCAAGAACTCTTAGTGGTTATCTTGGTAAAGTTTCTCTTAGCTTTAATAGCTAATTCTAACTGGCCAGTAAGGCAAGTACAGCTCGCTACACCTGCTTCCTGCTTGTGGAGATCCTCTCCAAAAAACTTATGGTTGGTTTTCCAAAAGATAAGTGTTTCTCTTTGCCTAAACTTTTAGTCGGCTCCTTGCTGGGTAAAAGCTTAGCCATTTCCAAATGCAACTATTGGTTCACTTACCAAAATTATTCCCTAAGGTATAATTCTTTTATCACTATCCTTCTTGGAAGCACCTGGTCGCTTTTCAGGAACTCGACAACTTCGAAAACTGGAAATATCGAAACCGATTCAAATTATTGGCATTCTTCGAATCATTTGTTCAAAAACTAATTCCTTTGAACAGACATACAATAAGTCTGTTACTCTTTGTCTTGCCAGACCATCACCCTTCCCCATAGTAGGCATATACATGCTTGAGAGGGAATACGCTAAAGCCATTCTCTTGCAAACCGCCCAAGTCCTAGCTGCGTTTCCCGTCAGCCTTGCCCAGGTCCTTACCCACTTTAGGTATCAGAGAGCGGATTTGCAGTGGCAACCGCCTTTGAGTGCATTTAAAGTTAAATTTATAACTTTTGGGGGACTCTCCTCCTATTTCTCCATCCTTTTTCTCCAGTCCGAAACCCACACCCTTTTCTTTATCATCTTCCCTTGGGGGTTAGGTTATTTCTCAGCCAATAATCTACCCAAGTGGGACGTGAGTTTTCGCCGGCACATAACATTTTCACGGAGCATTGCGCACCCATTAAACGTAAGTAAGAATAATACAATAAATACATGCGTATTTTCAGACATGTTTATGTTTAATGGTGTTAACAAGAAGAAATGCCCGATAAATCCAAAAAAGTCGACCTTTGTGGGGAGGAATTGTTCTCTTTTAAACCATATTTTTTATTTAAATAAAACTTACAGTGTTTTAAAACTCAGTGACAAGAAAGCCGGGGCGGGATGGAGCCATAGTCTACCGTTGAGAGGTCTTCAACCGTTGAGCCATCGTCCACCGTTGCGCCATCTACCACCGTTGTGCCATCGTCCATAATTGAGCCATCGCCTACCGTTAAGCCATCGTCTACGGTTGAGAGATCGTCAACAGTTGAGCCAACGTCCACCGTTGCACCATTTATCACCGTTGAGCCATCGCCCATCGTTGAGACATCGTCTAACGTTGGGCCATTGACCACCGTTTAGTCATCGCTAACCGTTGAACCACCACTATCCCCCAACACATCTGACGTCGCAAGTTACGAGCAGCTGGAACTTTATCGGATGCCGGTTGTAGTGGCGACGGTCCTACACCGCGTCGTAGCGAATTTTCGTGGATTGTTTTTTCTGGCCAAGTTACTGAGTTTATAACGCATTTCAAAAGTGCTAAAGGTATTTTGAAAACAACTAAATAAGACGCTATTCCGAACACAAAACATTTTATGGTAGAAATGATAGACTGCTTATCCAGAATCCACGATGAAAGCGGTTAGTTGCTTCAACGAGCAAGAGCGGAGGGAAATAACATGCGGGCGGACGAAGTACATATTCAAGCGGGCGATTTACCTGTTAATCGCGATCCTGCAAAGCGGAAGAGAATTATCACGGCAAACGAACGACTGTACCTGACTTCACTTGGGGCCTTCCAGCCAAAACGTAGTGTATTTCCAGCAAATCCAGACATACCAGAAAATAAGCAGCATCGATTTAATCCGGCCTGGTATACGGATTTTCCCATGTTGGAGTACAGCATTAAAAAAAACGCGGTGTCTTGTTTTGCCTGTGGCTTATTCCCAAATGGACGAGGAAGGGCTTCCTCAAGTGAAGAATGGTCGTACGCTGGAGTACGTCAGTGGCACAAATTGAAAAGTCGCGGAAAGAAGAAAAAAGGGCAAATTAAAAGACCACTTCACTTCAGAAGCTCATCAAGCAGTGATGGCAGATTTGTGCCACTTTGTAAATGGAAAAGGCCACATAGACGTGTTCCTTGATAAACATTTACGGTCGATCAGAGTTGAGGAAGAACAAGAAAAGGAGTTCCACAAAAAAGTTATCCAGATACTTATTGACACAGCAAGAACCCTTTGTCGGCAAGGTTTGGCTTTCCGAGGTCACGAGGATGGAATCACTCAAGATAATGGAAACTTCACGCAAATTGTGAAGTTACTTTCACGGCATAGTCCGGTCATGAATAGGTGGTTGGAACAAGTGAATACGCGGAAGCACAACGTTACGTACATGAGCAAGGACTCTCAAACTGAATTCATTCTACTTGGAGAGAAAACTTGTGAAATAATTGTAGAAGAGATCAAGAACGCCGTTATGTTCCCCGTTATAGCACATACTACTCCCGATATGTCACATAAAGACCGCCTCGCGTTGTATTTCCGATACGTCGTCGAAAAAGGTGAAGAGCCCGTTCCTGTGGAGCGTCTTTTAAAAATAGACGCTGTTTTAACAAAAAAAAAAAGACTGGAGAGGAGTTGGCTGAAAAAATATTTTAAATTTTTAATTCAGAAGAACTTTTACTTCCCCTCGATAAGCTAGCGTTTCAATCGTACGACTTTGCTAGTAACATGTCTGGCATATACAACGGCACTCAGAAAAAGCTATGAGAAGTGCAAAACAGATATTCCGTACGTTTCATGCCAAGCTCACATGTTAAACATTTTCGTAGAGACAGCTTGTAATGCTAGCCCGATTATCCGAGAATGTTTTGACACTCTTGAAGCATTGTACGTTTTTCTTTTCGGGGAGCACGAAACGACATTTAAGCTTGCAGAAAGAGCTGGATAAAATTGAAAATTCACTTCAACTTAAGAATTTATCAAAAACAATGTGGACTGCGCGCGCCAAATCGGTGAGAGCTGTTTCTACGTCTTATGAAGAGATAGTCACAGCATTGGAAACGATGAAAACCTCATTCGATTCTGAATTTAACAGTAAAACCCGAACTTTTGCGTCAGGCTTGTACAAAAAGCTTCTAGACGTTGATTTTATCTGCGGCATGTATTTTACCAAAAACATCATGTTTAAAATTAAGAACGTAACTGAGCCTTTAGAAGCTGAGGAATTGAATGTAGTAGACGCTATGCATCTGATTCAGAGCGCTTTGAAGTCTTTTGAAGATATCAACGACGACGGCAAGATGAACGCTTTAATAAAGAGTGCATCGTCATTTGCGAAAGGTATGCAAGTAAATCACCACAGGACCCGGCGATTTGCAAAGAAGTATAACGCGCGCGCTGAAACGACAACAGAAATGTCTTTACTTACATTCTACAGAAAGGAGTTCCGAATACTTGTGGATGTATTTACTACAAGCGTGCAAGACAATCTCGCAAAACTCATTTCTTTGCTAGAGCCATTCCACATAATTTTCAAGATACCTGCTGACAGAAAAAACTGCACCATCGAGCGCGACCGGTCTATAAAGCAATAACACCCGAAAATCATCCTTCAAGATGAAGAGCTTGTGCTGGCTGAGCTTGAAATCCTACTTGATGCCAGTAAACAGTGCTCATATTTTAAAGAAATCGCAAAAGTTGCTGTAAAATTAAAGAGGATTATCCCGTGTGGTTATCAAGTAGTTCGACTGATTTTAACATCCCCAGTGCCTTCTGCTTCTTCCGAACGGTCCTTCAGCAAGTTAAAGCTCATTTTCAATCATTTGCGGACATTGATGGGTGACGACCGCTTAGACTCCCTCATGATGTTGTTTTCAACGAAAGGTAAGGTCGACGACATTGAAATTACGGAGATAGTGGAGAAGTGGTCCTTGTTAAAACATCCTAGTGTAGGGATTTAGACAGAATAACTTTTTTTAAAATTCTTGTAATATTTAAACACTTATTTTGTTCATATATCAAATTTTCCTGCGATTCAAAATTCTGGAACTAATAAAATAAATTTTAAATGAAAGCCGATAATTAGGTATATATGTTTTGTGTATCGTTTGCCGCCGCCCCCTCCCCCTTTCCCTCCCGTTTGCTCAGTTTTTAAGCGTATAGTCGGCAATGTTAAACAGCCAGTCGGCATTTTTTTAAATTCTCACCCCCCCCCCTAGATGTACAAGGTCGAACCGCCCCTGACTGTTGTTAATACACCACCAGCAGTTGCTGTAACATCGGCTCACCATAAACCTATAATCTTGTATTATGTATTCAAGCCATTGAGATAAATTGCTGCCTGTAATCTCCAGCGAACAATGAATGGCTTCAAAGGGAAATTCGTCCTGAAGTTTACCAAGCAATTTGTTTCTATACTCATTCAATTTTGTTACTTCAAAACAAGTGATGGAAAATTCAATTTTGTAAACCTCATCAAATGTATTGTATCCGAAGAAACAAATAAAATGTTCATCTTCACATAATTCTTGTAACAAATATCTTAGAACTGTTTCTGTCACCTCTCGCTGACTATCATCTGATTTGCTAACATTAGTAACGTAGACTGAAAATGTTGAAATTCCACTCGAAGATGTCCATTTGTTAAAACAAGCTTCTTTCTCACTATGACTCACCTCATTATCATCTTATTCTCCTTCTTCTTCTTCTTCTTCTTATTCAGACTGATGAAAGCATACACGATGATACTCTATTACCGGGTGCGATCGATGTTCAGTTCCACTCAGAAACTTAACAGTTTTCCACTTCATTTTGCTGTCCCTTTTATTGGTTTTTAGATAATCTGAAAAAAAAATTAAGAAATAATAAGCAACTAAATATATATATCATTCGTTATATCAATCAATACATATATAATCTGCATATATATACTCACCAAAAATTTACAGTTTTAAAACAACTTGATGTGAGCGGTTCTTCAACCCTAAATACACCAACATCAGTTTGCCTCTAAGTGAGTTTAGTTCATCGATCTCTGATGCGCTTAGTTTTGCAAATACTGCTGGTAGAAATACACTTGTTATTTCACCTTCAATGATAATGTCCACCACTATTTTTCTTCCAAATCTCGTCTCCACAGCCCGAATAATTTGGACCACATACGGTAAATCAATTATTAGTTCTGTTAGTTTCTTATTAGAATACTCAACGCAAGTGGCTAAGTTATTGAACTTCGTTAGAACATCCATCACACACACAATTTGTTCCTCGTCGTTGACTTTCTTTATTTCTTTCACACACACACTCTCTTCGCGCAAACGTAGAAGTTAAACTCATCCACGCACACATGCATTTATATATCCTTCACCCCCACCTTCACTCAAGAAACCAAATGCTACAAAACAAGCTTCTGACGCAATCATCTCATTATATTTTTTATCACTATTACTTAAAGAAGTCAAAGATTACATTCTTACCCAATGACGTTAAAGGTCAACCACGTCTCAC
Organism: Meconema thalassinum; assembly: GCA_946902985.2. Taxonomy (NCBI): domain Eukaryota; kingdom Metazoa; phylum Arthropoda; class Insecta; order Orthoptera; family Tettigoniidae; genus Meconema; species Meconema thalassinum. The sequence goes on along the minus strand of OX336388.2, from coordinate 489,785,492 downwards.
GCGAACACTGCAGACATATCACGTGATCGCTCGCACAGCTGCACACTTTCATGGGTATCAATTGACGTCAACACCCATTAATTTTTATCTCCATCGCATAAATAAGTCAAAGGTTATCTGCTTCAAGCGGTTACCTAAAGGTTATCTGCTTCAAGCAGTTAAAGGTCAACCTCTTCCCACGCTAAATTGTGCACGTGCATGTGCTCACATCCGCATAGCTATCAGATGACGTCATGATGATGCAATATGTCCTCGCGATTACGCAATATTCAAAACATACATTTTCACCCTACTATTGTCGGCGCGTGCTACTGCCTTACGTTTGAGTCGCCGCTCGTTAACCAGGAAAGCGAGGGAACTATAACGGTCTCCATGGCAACAGCCAGCGGTGTTGCAATGTTTGCAGAGAGCGTTGAGCACATGGCTTGAGGCAGTGTTCTGTTGTGCCTCGACTCGTCACAGTCATTAGTACTGATATCGCGCCAGGAGTTGGCAGTTGGGTTTGAACTGCAGATGTCTTCCCGTTCACTGCGTATCGCGCATTCCAAAAACATTCAGTTGGTCACTGCTTGCTTCACTCACTCAGCACATTCCTTCTTTCACTGACTGAGCACAGTATAGATATCAATACAGTAAGGACACATCAGGCCTTTACCATGTAATTTTTTCGTCATGGTTTTGAATCGGCCGGTTCCGGAAGCACCGCACGCACGCACGCATGGCGGCGACGGTTCACCATGTATCCGCGAGAGAGCAGTCTACCCGTATTCATTGAGTGCGGCCTGTCGATTTTGTCTGAAGAAAACATTGTTTGTAATTATTAAAATCAACTCAGAAATATAATTTTGCATTTTACCCAATGGCAGAAATGTGGAAAACCAACATCTGTGCGGTAATTTTTTGCGCAGTTCTTGTCACACTGGACATAACAGCATTCCGGTTTCCTCGTGCATTGGAGCGGTAAATACAAATATCACACGTTTCATCGAATAATTCTGGTTTTAATACCAATGAGATGTCAGTCCCTCAAACACCTATCCATTAATTCACAAATTCCTCATTCCTAATCCAGATATAATGACTGGATAAAAGCCTGTAATCAGGAGGATTTACTGGCATACGTGGCAAATCTGCACGTCAATATATAGGGTATGTAGCCTTTATTTCTCAAAGGAAGTGTTTTAAACCACAAGGAGGGCAGTGCTAGGCTGAGATTAGGTAATAATGCCCAACAAACATTAAATCTCCACCCTAGAGAAGCTATTGTCTCCTTTAAAGTGTCCGTTTTCTAACCCCACTTAGCCTAGGAGGCAAATGGTTTCCTGACTGAAGTTAGTTGATGTGTTTTTTTTAATGTAATTTGTTAAGCTGCAGCCCTTTACAGTGAATTAAGTGCTTTAATTACAAGCTACAATGCAAATCAGATTTAACATTTTCTCCCTCACCTATGGGACTTTGTGCTATTCCTGAAGAGTTCTGGAGAAGTTTGGATTGTCGTGTACCCAAAGCTACAATCCCATGAAATGACTGAAGGTACTCCAGTCCCTCAAAATTGTAAATAGTGTTGCTTTCAGAGACAAACTATTGAGGTTAGCAACCCCTCACTACACTCGGCATGGCATTAAGGCTGTGTGACTTAAAAACCAGGGCTGTTAACCTTGATGTTCCTACCTCATAGACATATCACAATGCCCTTAATTTTATTTAATTCTGAGACCACTAAAAGTTTGCCCACCCATGTAAATGATAAGCCCACCCAATTTCTTCTCAAGTGATACCTGCCTCTCATTCCACACACGCCCAAATACACGGGGATATATGACCACGATGTCTCAGCCCTTAAAATAAGCAACAACAACTGTATCTTCGATACACACTAATCAAATTCCTGGATACTTCTATACTTTCAGCAACGATCCGAGGGATACTTTTTCTTCACTATGACACATGCAGAACATGGTGCCACTAAAGCAATACCGTATAGGTCCATGTTATTTGAAAATGAATACCGGTACATAATAATCATACAAGAGTGGAGCCTTGCATAAGTGAGGAGATGTAACACCAAACTCTGGGTGTCAACAAGCCGTACACTATCACTCGGGAATTGAGAAATTGGGTGGGCATATTGTGTGATAACCTGTGTTACTGTGGTGGCTGTGTGTGTATTTGTAAATTGGGGATAGGATTGGGAAGGAGGTGGCTGTGTCCTTAAGTTAACAACCATCAAGCATTTGCCTTGAGTAGGGAAACCACTTCCAGGATGGCCGAGGTGGGAATCGAACCCTCCTCTTCTCAGTTTTGCCTCACGAGGCTGACTGTAACCCATTCCAGCCATAAGGCCAGAATCAAAATTTCTTGGCAAAGCCGTGAGTCAAACCCAGACCTACGGGGGTGACAGCCAAGAAAGCTATCTGCTGCACCACGAGGTGGTCTCGCGAAAATGTAATGTATTGGTCATAAATATAGGCTATATAAATCTACATGAAAATAGCCTACTGCCTAACCAAACATTTTCATAAATTTGAGTTTCATATACCATTTTAAAGCTCAATGGTTTTAAAATTTACAGTTATCTTAAGTCATAACAACAGATTTCAATGTTTACATTAAGCCACATTGTTCAAACCTGTTCAGGGATGTTGGACGTTCCTCAGATAATGTCAAGCTGCAACTCACATCCTATTCTATTGTTGGGCAAGGACTTGATTCTCATCATTGCAGAAATAATCTGTTTAATACTAGCTGTAAACATGGCCAAGGTTTCATGTGATACAAGCTAAAGGTGTAGAATTTGGTATAAATGTTTATCACAAGTATCAGTATCGGTACCTCTATGTCAATGTTACATAGGCATTGTGCTTGCTGCACTTGTCACAGTATGTGGTACGGTATAAATTTCAGAATGTGCATCAATTTTAATTTCTACCCTTGATTATTCATATTTATGTGGGGGTCAGGAATCGTATGGATTGTGAAGTGATGCTAGGAAAAGTTGTCTCCTTTCTTTTTAAGGATGTGTGAAGGACTGAGTGGTGTGTCTTTATAATGACATACTAAAATTGTAATGGCTGATGAAGGATGTAATTAATATCCAGAACATGTCCTACTATTTGCACATTATTTATTCATTCAAGGGTTGATTAGGCAGAAAGATTTACAGAAGATTACAATTCAAGAAATATTATACTCATTAGAGTTAATTAGAGATGAATGAAACTGGGTAAGGTACTGGAAAAGCCTGTGACCTATTAAAAGGAAAGGTCCCAGCAGATTTCCCCTATATTGTTCAACCAGCCACATCTGGTTACGACCACTATATTCTTCCTGAAGTAACTCCACAGAGAGAATGATAAGTGTCAAGAACAAACTTCTGCTTGCAATCGGACATTTTTTCTGCATTACAGTATTACTTACTTGTTTACATGGTTTATGTAGAAACAACTCGTACAAATATTACAGTGAATTCTTCTAGGTATTATGCCATGCCTGTGCCCCATCATATCCATAGTACCGTACCTAGAAGAATTTTCAGTAATTTATTTTCTGGCCATGAAAGCCTAAACATTCCAACTCAAATAGGCATGTTTTTTCTGCAAATGTTTAGGTATTCTGATATATTTTCATGGAAACATTTGACATTTTTTTAAGAAACATTATTTTTTCCTGTTTTCAATTTTCAGAGGTGAAGCTCACCAATTTTGTGACTATATCCTGAAGTGGCTTGGCCTAAAAGCCTGCAGTATATAAAATATGGTAGTGAGTGTTTAATCGTAAAGTGATTTTTAATGCCCTGGCATTGTCATTGAGGAGCAAATTTAACTTCCTATATACTGTAACATTTAAGTTAGTCTAACACGAAAGAAATTTAATAATACTATACCTGCAAGGTTTTAGCTACCTACTAAGAAAAGTAATGTGCAATATTTGAATGGAGCTACCTAGGCAAATCTTTACACCAAAAACCATCATATTGTTTATCGCTACCTTTTAGTAGAGAAACTAGAATTCATGTCAGATAACCTGCAGCTTCTGTGACTGATAACTATAGTTTTGTCTTGTTGTCAACAAATGTGATAGACAGGTCTGAAGCAGTTCATTATTTCAAAAACTGACTCTCTCTATCAGAAATCAAATCAGTGATCTGAGATCATGGCGATATCAGGAATGTTTGTTTATTGCATTACAACAAAGGATTTGGAAGTAATCTCATAAAGCAATAACTTCTAAATCAAAATAACTTACAATTTTATTGTTGGACAGCCAAAGGACTTAACATAATCCTCCATGGTTTTAGACAGGTGCAACGATCCATTAGTTCTGGGTTATCCCATCCCATTAGGAAATGGAAGGATTGGGGTTTGAGACCTAGGGATGTTGTACAACATTAACTGCAAATCATATCACCACACTGAAGACCTGGTTTGTGAAATAAGTTGGTTCATGTCCCTTCACCTGTCATTTCAAGTTAGCTTCCTTGTTTCTCATCTCAAAATGCTGAGATGGTGGCTTTCCCACAGACCACAGTCACTTCCCCATTCCTTTCTTAGCCTCTTCTACTTTCCATCTACGTTGAGGCTGCATGGATGATCCTTTTCTCTAGAATGAAAGGGCTCCATGACACTGTCAATTAGGATGAAAAAGACTTTGGGAGTGAAGTAAGGGGATAAAAGAAATATTCATATCCAAGAAATGAAAATAGCCAAACATATAAGCCTATTGTTTCCACAGCTACTGCCATCCTGCCATGGTCTAGAAGTAAGCATAGCTGCCTTCTAACTGGTTGGCCCAGTTTTGAATCCTGGTTTTGCCAAGGAGAATTTAAATTTTGGCCTGTAGTCATGTGTACTTGGATGTGTGTATCATTTGTCTCATAAACTGCCTTATTGTGATGGCTGTATTAGTGTGTGCATTTATAATTTTATGTGAGGATAGGGAAGGAGACGACTATGGCCTTACGTTAGGGGTAGCCTACCGTCTCGGCATTTACCTGCAGTAGAAGTGGGAAACCAAGGAAAACCACTTTCAAGATGGCCGAGATGGGAATCAAAATCACCTCTTCTCAGTTATGCCTCACAAAGCTGAGTGTATCCCGTTCCAGCCCTCAGACCAGAATGCTAGTTGCTACACCACAAGGTGATCTAAGTGAAAAGGGATGGATTCTATTCCACCTCTTGGTCCTAATAGAAGTGAATTTCTATGGTTTCTAATTCTCCTTCCCCCCTCCCAGAATGCTCCATGCACCAAACATTCCATCTTCAAATTATTTTGCATGCCCAATTAAATGGAGTAATATAGCTCGGGTGTTGTTGGGGAAGCGCGCCTGCCTCGCACCAGGAGACCTCGGGTTCGATTCCAGGCTCCGTCAGGGATTTCAGAAACCGGCGTGAGGGCTGGAACTGGGTGTACACAGCCTCGCAAGGACAATTGAATAGCTGTCTGACAATGAGGCAGCGCCACGCTCATGGAGACCAAGATTAACGGCCGAGGGGACCCGAGGCGCTCACCACGCGTCACCACATAATCTGCAGGCCAAATGGCTGGGTGGCGATCGCTTGGTAGGCCTAGGCCCTTCATGGACTGTAGTGCCACGGGGTTTGTTTGTTTGTTTGTTTCGTTTTAATGGTAGTTCGGAGACTACGGTTTCAATAGTCTTCTTAGAATGTACAGTATATGGGTGTTAACTTTAAAAATACCCGCACGAGTCTCTCTGGAGGACTCACACATTATTACTATTACGTAAACATATCTTGCATAAAAATCATGGCCCTACTAATAATATAGTTCATCGTATCTTGGTGAGAAAAATACTGTACCTGTATGTGCATTTGCTCAAAGAACTTTTTCTTTTCTGAATTTTTATTCCATACATATTATTTTTGTTTGTTTTATTAATATTAGGCATCCACCTATAAATTTTAACTCAACTAAAATTTGTATTATTTTGTGTTAAGAGGGACAGATGACCTTGCTGTTCCGCCCCTTAAACAACAATAACTATCCATACTATGTGTGATGTTAATGAGCAATTCTGAGAATATTTACAGCGGATCTAGATTGCAGTCATGGACCACCTTGTGGCGTAGTGACTACCATTCTTGGCTGTTGCCCCAGAGGTCTGGGTTTGATTCCCGGCTCTGCCAAGAAATGTAATTCTGGTCTGAGGGCTGCAACAGGGCACACTCAGTCTCGTGAGGCAACCCTGAGAAGAGGAGGGTTTGATTCCCACCTCAGCCATCTTGGAAGTGGTCTTCCGAGATTTCTCACTTCTACTGCAGGCAAATGCTGTGATGGTTCCTAAGTTAAAGCCAATGCCGCCTCCATACCAATCCTCACCGGAATTGCAAATACACATACTAAGACAGGCATCACAATAACACAGGTTATCAATCAAAATTCCACACTCGCTCAAGTACACGGGGCTAAATGACCACGATGTCCAGGCCCCTGAATTGAAACAACAGATTGCAGTCGATGTACAGAAGTTGTCTAACATGGTGGCCAGATTGGTCCTTAGTGCCTCTTGGTCTATTGGAATGACTGTAACATCCGGTGCATTATCATACCACAGTCAAACTGTTCCTCTATTGGAGCAAGAAGATTGGGATTCTTTGCCGTCACTGTCTCATGAAGCCATAGCCAGGTGGCTATGCTAATGCTTGTTGTTTCATGTAGGAGGTTGTACATCATGGTCATCAGCCCTGTGTACTTGGGCGTGAGAAGAAACCCATACAACAGGAGCAATCGAGTGTGGCAACGGGTGGGTGAGAGATTTCACAAGCTCTTCATCCAGGAACGCCTCCAACAGCAAGGAAATTGTCATGTTTTGTGGTGGTATCATGTTTGGTCGACGTACGCCTCTAATTCCTATCCACGGTAACATAACCGGTCTGTCATACAGAGACAACATCCTCAAACCTGTCGTTACAGGATTCGCTGCCACAATGGGTGAGGGCTTTACACTAGTGGACGATAATGCCCATCGAGCTAGGGTGGTCATCAGTTCCTTCAGATGCAAGGCATACGGAGAATGGAGTGGCCTGCATATTCTGCGGACATGAACAGTATCGAACATGCATGGAAAGAGATTAAGAGGTCAGTTTCGCACTGTCCCAATCCTCTAACAAACAAACAAACAAACAAACATTCAGCAACTGATTGAAGCTGCTTTCCAAGAGTGGGATAATCTGCCAGAAACCAGGTTGGTTCGTTGGTTCTCAGTACGGTATGCCTCTTTGTCGACAAGCATGCCTTAGGGCTCGTGGTGGCCATACATGGTATTGATATGCCCCAACATGAAAAAGATTGCCACTTTTGTTATGCTTTTAGTGTTTGTCTCTTTTGCACAGCATATTGTGTGTTGTTTTTCTTTGTATGTCATTACATACTACCTTACCAGGGAATTGTTACTGCTAGACGTGGAGCACGGCTGTTGTGTATACATTACGTCAGCTCGCCTAGTTATGGCTGCCGCGAGCGGTTGCTGGGCAAGAGGGGGAACGCATGCACAGTCGTACAATGAGAACACAGCGCACGACCCAGCACGAATCATGCACACAAATGACATGCGATGAGGTTTCGCTGGCAACAACTGCACGTCTATCACAGGCGTGCGGCTGAGCGGAGCGCATTAGTTCCGATTTCCGCCACCGGTAACAATTCGCTGGTAGGATAGTACACATAGCAAAACACTAAATCGCAATATGCAAAACCTTTTTTTGAGTACTGTTCAAGTTGCAAACACTGCTAGTCACCACAACACTCTAGGGGCAGATGACCTCGAAGTTCCGCCCCTTAAAACAACAGTTACAATACATTCACCACAACTCTGATTATCAAATACCATGCACACACAAGTACACGGGTCATAGACCAAAGAGGTCCTAATTGGAACTATAATAATATATACAGTACCGGTATGTCAAAAAATATGGTTATATAAATGACTCCAGATTATAGCTTACCAAGAGGCATACATACTTTGAACCGGCCTTGGTGGCCGAGAGCGCTAATGTGCTACCTCGTGCCTCGCTGGCATCGGGAGAGCGTGAGTTCGAATCCCACCCCTACCATCCTGAAAATGGTTTTCGTGGTTTCCCATTTTCACTACCAGGCAAATGCCGGGACAGTTCCTTTCAATAAACCCACGGCGAATTTCCCTCCAATATCCCTTCCCTGACCTGTCCTGAAAAGAAAAGTACATGGCCATTGGCTGCATTAATAAAATTATACACACTTTGAAACTTAAGTGTTTAAATAAGACTGCTGTTACGACTTGAAACTGAATCCCAGCACTCTGCGCAGAGTGTGAACTGATAACACCACGATAGCCCTTTGTTAACTCTTGGGCCTAGTAACTGAAGCTATGGCATGTAGTTAGGCCTCCTAATGACCAGTATTAATTCTGCTATGATGTACATGTCGCTTACAGGTACCAACTGGAAAGACCTGCCCCAGGCCTCTCCAAAAGCAACACAGCATTATGAGCCTAACATTTCTCTCATCCAGGTGTAAAAACCTTCCATCGCATGGAAAACTCATCCTACATTATCTCCATTTCTGCAGAATGGGGAGAATAAGGGGTTGACATACCAATGACAAGTAAAAAGTGCGGTGCGGATAGATGGCAACTTATTAGTCGTGACGAGGTTAAAGTTAGGTCTGATTGGTGTTAAGCTATGGTTTGAGCAAGTTTAGGACTGAGCGTTTTACTTGATTGATTGGCGACACCATTGCACATAGTGTTATTTACCAGTTATATTACTTTATTACATTCACTAGCGACAGAAAGCAAAGCAAACTTGTAGCTTCACGTGGCTCTCGTGATCATAAGCCACAGAACCTTTCTTTTTTATATTTGGAATTTGAACCACTGGATGCAACTCTGAAATTCTAACATGCATTAACCAAGCACCAAAACCCAGTCCAAAACTATAATATGACGACTTTAGGATCTCCGAATGGAGATCTGGGTGTGACCTTGGCTTCTAGGATTAAAGAAGCAGGCCTCTGTACGAAGGGTGGTTGGCCGGTTTACTTACTGTAAGCCCTGAGCTTGTATTTCAGCTTTGCTTTACTTTACTTATTTTTAGGCCATCTGTAGGCTAAACAAAACAATCTACCAGTAAATGTATAGTCTATTTGTTGAATCTGAAAGCTACTTGTTGCTCATATAATAGCCATACAAAGACGTGGAACTAATAAAGGTAATGAAAAGAGATTCCTTAGCACATGACTTACAGTACCGGTATTGAATTCGTCTTGGAACACAAGATAATGAACGGAAGTGTGAGTAGGCTAAGAAATGAGGGGTAAGAAGTAGCCTAGGCATATCATGAAATGTGAAAATAACACTGCATAAGGCTGTCCCCATCCATCAACATGACTTTTTATTGACTAAATAAATTCCCGGGTATTTACGTTAGGAAGCTAAGAACATTAAAAATTAACACTTATTTACAGTTACTGTAGAAAACTTGAATTGCATTATCTGAGACTACAAAAGTTTAAGAAACAAAATCCACATTTCCCCCACGTTTCAATAATATCGTGTGTTAATTAAATCATTAATAATAATGATATCGTATGGCCTCGGGTGCCTGGTGCAAGCTTTGCTATTTGACACCCAGAGGGTAGCTTGCATGTCGAATTTCGTAGTTCCTTGACTATGAAAGTCAAGGAGGTTAGATGTTAGATAATTAAATCATTAAAAACATATCATAACCTTTCATCGTTACGATGCAATCACAATGCGACACCACAGGACTGGAGGAATGTGGTGTTAAACATTAAATTCCACACTTCTTTGAATTAAAACACAGTAGTATTAACACTTTCTATTTTCTTGTTATTTATTTTCTTAAAATATCTGATTATAAAGAGAGCCAGTGTGTTGAAATAGAGTTAAATAATTTAAATGACATAAAATATACATTCATCAATCAGCTGTTTATCATGTGTTTGTCCATAAGTGGTGCTACCTAGCGGCTTACAGGTGTATTGGTGCTCCCCCTTATCAATTGTTTTTTTGAAAATCCGTTCTTCCGGTTTTGCCGAAGTGTCCATACTGTATTGGTATCTATACTGTGGACTGAGTGTCGCCTGCTGCAATGACAACCATTGGCATGCGGGAAGCTCATATGTTTAAGTTAGGAATAGGCGGACCGCGCATGCGTACTGCAAGACCCCTCGCACCCCGTCACAGCGTGCTCAACTGCCATCTCCTGCCGCGATGACAGTACTATCCCGTGTACGGCTGACACTCCACAGACCGCCAGGCAGGAGGGCTAACTTCCCCAGTATTTGTGTGTTCCTGCAAGCCTCTTAGAATGCGACGAGTCCCAGTGGCAACGTAGCATTTTCCCACGTGCTAGCTTTGACAGACGTCAGCGTTCATTATTCGTAATACAGATTATAGTCACGGAGACTCCCAGACACGTGGTCGAGACACGTCCTTCCGCTTCCGTCTGAATCACGCGGAAGATGACTTCATGTGACTTTCAAGTTCAGCTTAGCCAGAGAGCTTTCCTCATACGATATCACTCCTACAATATCAACAGCATTCATTAGAAACTATAAAAGTAGTTAGTGCTGTAATGAAACAGACCACTATTGCAAGGAGTCATGAACTGAATCATTAAATCGGAATAACTTAATGCCAAGGCCATTTTCCCCTCCCCCTCCAAGAATGAATGAGTAAGGAAGAATCGCTTCAACTATTATGTCATCCAAGACTACGCGTAAAAAGTCACCATGACATAAATTCAGCAATGGAGTTAAAATTTGTCTATAGGCCCGCCGTAAAGAGTGCCACAATTGAAAAATAACATTCTGAGGTAATAATTAAAAGAAAATCAAGCAAACAGATTCTGGAGGGTACGGTTCAAAACAGCGCACTTAACAAACTTATGATCTTAGATATTGGAGCTTTGAAACATTACACCCACCTATGAGTTTTGCCAAAGACGTACCGGTACGGAATTTTATGCTTGCAAGTCCTCGTAGGATCATTTTCTGGAGTTAGAGGAGTGATTTCCAAATTTACAGAAGGCCCACATATTTTCAGAAAAGTTGGTATCAATTGTTTATACCTGCAGTGACTCTCTCTCTGAATGTTCTCAGAAATTCTTTGTCAAAATTGTTTAAAATCCCCTTTATAATGTTTCTAAATAGCATTCTCCAATATGAACTGTCCTCAGCAAATTTTCTTTACCATATTCTCTTTATTGTTCAATTTGTTTAATTGGTAGGCTGTATGTTTATGGTAACCCCTGGCCAAGGACAGCTATCCATTTTGGGTTTCTTACTTTCCTACACTATTATGCTGAAGATTGCTATTACAATTGTTTAGTTGCGATTTCCATAAGTTATTTTCAATCCACCTACTGATCATGGGTGGCTGCAGAGATGCAACATTCTCCACTATTGAAAGCAAATGCCCAGAAATATCTAGTTGGCGCATCAGGACAGATGGATTATTACTGTAGAAACCGATAACAATTATTTCGTTCAGTAAAAGGAATCTCGCGAACATGAGCCATGGGACCTCCATTTTTACAAGGAATCCTTAGTATTGAACTTCGAAAATCTCACTTGCATTGACCGGGAATGCTATAACTGTACGCATAGAAGTAGATCTAAATACAATGTTCTTAATGGTAGAAGATTTAGGAGTCATAAAGTAAATCAACACAAAGCTCCACATTTACTGAAAACATTGGGGGAGAGGTTAAATGGTTATTTTCACCCCCACTCTCGACATTTTATGTTTATTTTGCTAATTTACTCTTGGCCCAAGAGAAATACTGTAAGTGGCCCCCTGTCAAATTCAATTGAGAAAGGGGTTTATAAGGTACCCTACATCACCTACATTATATTCCGATTCATGTTGTTGTTACTTACCTCGGTGGCGTAGTTGGTTGTATGCTGAACTGCTGTGCCCAAGATAGCGGGTTCAAACCCGGCCTAAGTCATCGGATTTTTATGAGCGTTAAAATCCTTCAGTATGCCTTCCTTCGGAGTGGAAGTAAAGCCGGCGGTCCCATGTCATAGATTTATGACATGTAAAAGATCCTTCCATAGACTAAATTTGTGTTGAGCTAAATTTCTAGGTTAACCGGCCACGGTGGCCGAGAGCGCTAACGCGCTACCTCGAGTCTCGCTGGCATCGGGAGAGCGTGGGTTCGAATCCCACCTCGGCCGTCCTGAAAATGGTTTTCGTGGTTTCCCATTTTCACCACCAGGCAAATGCCGGGACTGTTCCTTTCAATAGGTCCACGGACAATTTCCTTTCACAATCCCTTCCCTGACCCCTGAGAAGAAAAATACATGACCATTGGCTGCATTAATAAAATTATTAAATTTCTGGGTTGGATTTCGTTGTAACGCTCTATCAAAAGTTCCAACGTTCACCACTAGGTATCATTGACATCTGGTAGTGAAAGTTGGAACTACTTGAAATTGAACGGAACTTGTAGCTCACCCTAATGGTGTCCGCTTGAAGCAGCTACAGTCTCTGCGAGTCAAACATGCCCTCGGACATTCCCGGCACTGAAAGTCATACGCTAAATAAATAAATAAATAAATAAATAAATAAATGAATAAACCTCAGAGACTTGGCACATTCTAGACATCTGCTCCGTATTCTTGAATGTGCAATGGATTTGATTGAAAACGTGTTATCTTCTGTGGTTACTAGAGCACTGTGTTTAGCTGTATTTATTAGGGTCGACCATTGTATGAGTAACACAGGTGATCAGTAGGAGCCTGAAAACAAAACCTCCTTCTACGAATGAACAGCCCGATTTACCATTCAACTCCGCGCTGTATCCACTTAACATATTAGATCGATATGGAACCATCCTGATATATGCCTATAGTTGAAATTCGAAACCACGTTAATTCATTTCTAGGATGGTTGAGGTGGGAATCGAACCCATATCTATTTTAGTTATGTCTCATGGAGTTTAGTGTACCCCATTCTAACTTCCAGACCAGAATTAAATATCTGGCCAGACTAGGAACTGAACACGGACCTTAGAGTTAACAGCAACAACAATAACGCGAGGATGTCGGCCAGAATATGCTACGTCTGTGCTGTATGCCCATCGTAACACAGGTGATCAGTAGGAGCCTGAAAATGAAACCTCCTTTTTCGAATACACAGCCTGATTTACCAGTCATCTCCGTGCTGCAGCCACTTAATACTGTATATTTGTTCGAATTTACTGAAGCTGAGGAAAACGACTCGAAAGCCAAACTAATTACAGTAAGCACATCAACAAAATCAAGGCCCATCCAGAAATTACATTTCCATTTATTTTAAATAAAGCGGAATCGTAGTTACATGGGAATTTTTATTGGCACCAGGAAAAATCTGAATGAAATAGCTATCGTTTAATAACAAATGTTTATGTTCGACGGTGTCGAAATGTAAGTAATTATTATGTTCGACCCTCACTATTATGTGTTAGAAAACTGTATCATAATGATGGTCATTATAACACCGTTTTTCATTATGATACAGTTTCTCCAGCCAATCAGAGCTCGTTCATTGACCAATTAGGTAACGATACCTTCGCGCATGCACTCAAAATCCAACATGTCGGACATAAACACAACATCGAACTATAATAAATTACCGACATGGAATACGCACTGTCCATATGTTCGCGTAAATAAACTGGCGAATATGAGACAAGAAATAGCACTGTACCGGTACCTTAATATCCCCAAAACCAATTTCTACACAGCGCGTGGTTTTGACACGACTTCAGTGACAGTTTTACTGAATACTGGTGCGCAATCTGAACATATGGTATTGAAGCACACAGAGCGCATGCGTCGGTTGTCCAGAGAACTTGGACAAGAGAGATATACTACCCACCGCAGCACCCGATCACAACATTCTACTGTAGTGACTGAACAGATATTTATGAATATTTATGTTAAAACATATAATAAAGTTATAATTATCGTCGAACATAAACAGTCGTATGCAACTCGCCTATAATGGTAATTAAGACACTCGCATGGAAATTATAAAACTCGTATACGCTCGTTTTATAAAAATACTCGTGTCTTAATTATAGCCATTATAGGCTCGTTGCATAATGTACTATTATATGTCAGAAAACTCTATCATAATGAAGGTCATTCAAGTACTACTATTCATTTTGATACAGTTTCTTCAACCAATCAGAAATCAAGATTTTCATTCATTGACCAATTAGGAAAGGATAGCTTCGCACATGCGCTCAAAATGCAACATGTCGGACATGAATTGCATAGTTTGAAAGTTGACAATGTGAAGGATATCGGATCATCCATTGTACCGTAGTTACAATCCCAAATACAAAGACAAAATCAGCACGAACCTTGACGGTAACAAGAAATTACTACGAAATATGCAAGAAATTTAGGAATCTACGTCCAGAAGTTTTCAATACACCATCCTTCTACCCTAGTCTATATAAATTACCGACGTGGAAAGTGTGCACCATCCGTAAAGTTTGCATGAACAAACTGTGGAATATTGCAAAATAAAATAATAGCACTGTACCTTAATATCCGCAACACCAATTTCTATACAGGGCATTGCATTCGTATGCTTACGCTGACAATTTTAATGAATGCTGCTGTTAATATAAACACACTAGAACGTCATGGTCGCAGCAAGCATATGACATTTGATCCACGGAAATTATAACCCAGCTCTCTGTTCAGTAAAGGGGTTTCTGAAAAGCGTTTGTAACAGCCTATTTTGTGTTATTTGACCCAAATAACAAAATGATCCCACATAGCACCTGGGCGCTATCAGAATAAACCATGTTTCAAAGCTTTGGAATTCGTTATTTCATAGAGAGCAAATGCTGAGCCCACACAATTCCCAAGAACAAGAAGTCAACCGTCAGAATATTGACAGATATTTAGGAATATTTATGTTAGAACATAATAAAGTTATACTTATCGTCAAACATAAACAGTCGTAAGAAACTCGCCTATAATGGTAATTAAGACACTCGTATGGAAATTATAAAACTCACTTCGCTCGTTTTATACTCGTGTCTTAATTATTGCCATTATAGGCTCGTTGCATAATGTACTGTTTTAGGCGTTTTTAGCAACATAAATAAGATTGTGTAAAATTGCGATCAGATGCATTAGAAAAAGCAATGCTAGGAATGATAACGGTACCGTAAGACCAGGTCGCCAGAGGACACGTTGGTTAGACACCATTAAAACAGGCTCTAATCTCACCCTGGAACAACTAAAGAATCCAGTGTGGCACAGGACAACTTGGAGAGTAATGATACATAGAATCGCCGATGGTCGGAATCGACTAAACGGATAACATGAATGAATAGGATGATCTAGCCATATAATGACATGTTTACTAACTATATTGTACGACCGAGTTGTTGTTTGAGTCTTCAGTCTTTTGACTGGTTTGATGCAGCCCTCCATGCCTCACTGTCCTGAGCTAATCGTTCCATCTCTACATAGCTACCACACCCTACATCCGAGGCAATCTGTTTAACATATTCTAACCTTGGTCTACCCCTACAGTTCTTGTCCTCGACCCTTCCTTCCATAACTAAGCATGCTATTCCGGTTGTCTTAATATGTGTCCTACTAACCTATCTCTTCTCTTCATTAGCAGTCACCAGAAACATCTCTCTTCTCCCACTCGTCTAAATACCTCTTCGTTTGTAACCCTATCTACACATCTGATCTTCATCACTCTCTTGTAACACCACATTTTAAACGCTTCAACTCTCCTCTTTTCTGCTGCACCAATAGTCCAAGTTTCACTTCCATAGAGCGCCACGCCCCAGACAAAGGCTTTCAAAAATGACTTCCTAGTACCTAAATCTATATTCGATGTCAACAGATTCCTTTTTTGTAGAAATGCTTTCCTTGCCTGAGCCAACCTACTTTTTATATCCTCTATGCTTCGTCCATCACTGGTTATTTTGCTTCCTAAGTAACATAAGTCTCCTACTTCCTTCAGCTTTTCACTTGCCAATTTGATGTCCATCGAGGTTTCTGATTTATTTCGGCTGCTTTCCAGTATTTTTGTTTTACATTTATACAGAATATGATGTCAGAAAAATGATTTTAAGGTGAATACTTGACTCAAGTAATTGATAAAAACTAATTTGATACTGCAGGCATTCTAATAATGCAAGGAAGTGATAAGAAAAGTGTAAACATTTATTATAAAATATTTATTGCAACTATTACAATACCGGTAATAATAATATTAGGAAGATAATAGTCATAAATAATGGAGTAGGACTTGTTAATCAGATAGTTAGCACTGTATTAACAAGGGCAAGGAGATCAGCTGTATAACTTCAATGGAAATTATGTTTTTGGGTTTAAAACAGTCACAAGACGAAATTAAGTGTTTATTTTTTAGAAATAAAAGTGATATTGTGTTTATTTTTTGAAGAAACATGAAATATCTGACCCAAACGAACTTTATTGTAGGAATTTTCATTTTTTAAAAATCTACTCAGGTGTAGAATAGCTGATAGGAAAATGCACAATAATGAATATTGAAAGACTTTTCATCAATATCATTTTAATAATAATCCTTGGGTTAATTTTCAGAATTTTAGGGACGTTTGCGATTAGGAGTTATTTTAAGTGTAGATGTGATGAGTGAATAAATGCAGACGAGTGTTGAGTGCGATTTTTATAAAAATCTTGGATTTGTTTATTCATTAGTTCGAGCAAATTTATGAGGGCGTGGTGGCGCAGCGGTCAAGCTGTTTGCCTCTCACCACAGCAGACCGGGTTCTATTCCCGGTCAATGCATGTGAGATTTTCAAAGTTAAATGCCATGTCCTGTGGTTCGAATTCCACATAAAAAGGAGGTCCCGTGGCTCACAATCGCAAGATTAACGGTCACGTAAAACTACAAACTTCCCTCCTTTTTTTTTCAGAGTAAATTTATACCATGAAATTTTAATTGCATGTACACCCACCTACCTATAATCACTACACGCCTTCAGATATCAAGATTCGCACTCTACTATGTTTGATTTTATTGCAGAGTTAATTTTCATAGGATAAATAATTATAATTGGATGTGTATTCAGTTGTTAGCCGTGTGCGGTGATCTTTAGCTTGGTTCGTTGCGCGTTTGCAAACCCTTCCATGTAGGATATAACGACGAATACGGTACAGTATCTATGAGATTATAATCATTCAGTTACAATCATTCCGAATCTCAAGTTCGGTAAAACATGATTTTGTCCATTCATTGCTTTTAGGTTTGCAGTGCTTATTATTATCGTGTGTAATTCCTGTGTAGGGGAAGAAAGTTTCTCTTTTCAGGCTCTGAGTTTTTAATCGGTGATTTTTTATTTCGTCTGAAAGCTCTCCAACATTGCTTGTTAAATTATTGGATTCTAGTCCCTGAGTATCATATTCTATAAGAGCATCAAAGTTTCATGCTATACCTGCCAATCAGTCGTAATTCAGTCTTTAGGTAAGTTCTTGAAACTTCCTTAATGCACACTTTTTAAGTACAAAGTTTGTATATTTGCTTAAAATATAATATACATACATACATACATACATATGTATGCATTTATATATACATATGCATAAATAACTTTACAAAATAAATATCACATAGCAGACACACTCTTTCGAACCATATCACACATACACATATTATAGCTGCATAGAACCACTTCTTTCGTCCTTCGGTAGAACTGGAACCTGCGACATCTTTGGTTTCTTTCTTCTTCTCTCTTTCTTACGATGGTGTCACTGAGATCGTTTATGTGGACCATGAATAGTTCTGTATTTCCTCTGTAAGATCTGACGTCTATTCTTCAACATCCTCTGGAAGAGTAAGAGAAATAAAGTAAAAGGATGCATTAGAAGAAACAATGCAGCAGAACATAGTAAATCCTATTGCTGTCGTGGAGAAAATTAATGAAATGCTGTCTTAATAGCTCACTGACTTTTCCCACAAATTCTTCGTAATATTTGGGATTTAATGATGAGAGGGAACGGAGAGATTACAGGATTATTTATGCCGTGTCAAAGATGTGGAAACCGTTATATTTAAAATGGTAAAATATGGCACAATTCACAGAAAGTGAGAGTCACACTACTTTACTTAAATATAAAACATTGTTAGGAACTATGAGGATACACCAACAGGTAAAAGGTAGATAAACGATAATTTTGATTGATGTTGGAACAACATAAAACGGATTGAAGCACAGTGTTTTGCTGCCATGTTCAGCATTACTTGAATGGAAATCCCACCGTGTCCACTGCCATATTCAACTTCAGTCAACAACCTCAGAAATTTATATCTGCTTAATGCTACGTCCGACTGAAGTTTAAGGGGTTAGATATTTTGTCTGTGCTGCTCCGTGGTGTGCTGCCATCTAGTGGTATTCCCAGAAAGTTCAGATAGATGCATTTATTATTTATTTATGAAAAAAGAAAAAAAGAGGTTTATGAGATCACCTTTTATTCGTGTGTGTATGCGCGTCCGTCTGTGTGTTCTCCTAATAACTTCTAAACGGCTGGAGCGATTTCAATGAAAATCGGTAAAGTCATAGTAGTATTTCGGCCGACCCTGACCTTTAAATCGTATTACGTCTCACCAAGCCAACATGGCGACTGTGAGAAATTTCACCGGCATTCTATATCTCCGAAACTATTACTGATATCACCCTGAAAGTTTGTACGGTGATAAAGGGCACTTATGTGACATTCGAAAACATGTTTAGTAAAAAACGAACATGGTGGCCAAGCGAAGTTGAAACTTTTAAATAAACTTTTCTCGCGATATAACCATCCAAACGCAATTAAACTTGGTACAGCAAATGTTCACACACATTGTAATGCACGGGCATCTAATTTTGTTCAATTATTTACATAACCTCAAGATGGCGGCTGTGCGAAATATTTCATCGGCATTCTATATCTCAGAAACTATTATTAATATCACCCTGACATTTTGTACGGTGATAAAGAATACTACTGGGAGTTCGGCTATGCGACTTCAAAAAACCTGTAAAATACAAAACGAACATGGCGGCCAAGCGAAGGTGAAACATTTTAATAAACTTTTCTCGCGATGTAACCATCTGAGCGCAGTGAAATATGGTACACTAGATGTTTATACACATAATGCACTGGCATCTAATTTAGCTCAATTGTTCACATAACCTCTAGATGGCCGTTGTGGGCAATTTTTAGCCTACTTTTCACATTTTGCAAAAATGAGGAAAAAGTAGACTTATGAGATAGATCCGGGAAAATATGTGTCTGTCTGTCTGTTCTTTTGTCTGTCAGTCTGGCTGTGTGTGTGTCCCCCCCCCTATCAACTCCTAAACGGCTGCAGCAATCGAAACCAAATTTAGTATGAGTAAAGATGTATACCGGAATATCTCAAGCCCATATTTGAAAATGATGTTAGGGCTATCAACAGCTGAAAAAATTCACTAGAAATTTGAGCTCAATGTTGGATATCATGGAAGGTATGCATTGGGGCTCTTCCAAAATTGGCACACATGTAGATAATACTATTTCAGTTTAATTTCCGGGAGGCGATACATGGCAGTTTTGCCAAAATAATTTTAAGCCTTCTGATAGGTTCAATTTTTAAATGCATATAACTTCTACACTATTAATTGGATTTCAACCAAATTTTGTATGTAATATGTGTACATAAACAGATATGATTGAGTGTATTCTTAAGAGCCACAAGGGCTGCCAACTGTAAATAATTGCTCTCTCTATTTTCTTCATCCAAATACCAATATATGCAAGCCGACAGCTTTAAACTAAGCACACTTATAGTACATGACAGTTTAGATTAATTTGGAGTAATTTATATACTTTAGTTCTACCAACATGATTCTAAGTCTGCTGATAGGACCAATTTTTAAATACATGTAACTTCTATACTATCAGTTGGATTTCAACCAAATTTTGTTTGTGCTATGTGTAACATAACAGATATGATTGTAAGTATTCTTAAGAGCAATCAGGGCTGCCAACTGTTAATAAATGCTGTCTTTATTGTTTTACACTAATATCAATATATCAGAAAGTATGCAAGCCAACGACTCTATTCTTTGCATATGTATAGCACCTGACACTCGAGATTAATTTGGAGTAATTAATATAAGTCAGTGCTGCCAACATGATTCTATGCTTGCTGGTAGGTCCAATTTTAAAATACATGTAACTTCTATACTAATCAAAGGATTTCATCCAAAATTGGTACAAAAATATATCATAATATTTCCGATTATTTCTAACCAGCACACGCATGACATTGTTGCCAACATGCTTTTACGCGTGCTGATAGTTAGTTAGTTAGTTATTGTTGTTTTAAGGGGCGGAACTACGAGGTCATCTGCCCCTATATATATATATATATATATTCATATTCGCGTGCTGATAGATCCAATGTCTAACTGCATGTAACGTCCATTGGACTTCAACCAAATTTGGTATTCTGTAGCTTAAGAGATGGAACTAAGTATAATTATATTCAGTCACCAGGGCTGCCAACTGTAGTGCTCTATTAGGCTACATTATACCAAGAATATTTCGAACTATTTAGACATTTCGATATTACCAACTTAATTTCGTCATTATTCTAGATAGGTTCATATACTGCAGAATAATCATTGGCATGAAAAGTAGGCTCTTTAGTTCGTCACGGAACTTCACGTTTTGCAAAAATGAGGAAAAAGTAGTTTTATGAGATCGATCCATGAAAATGTCTGTCTGTCTGTCTGTCTGTCTGTCCTTCTGTCTGGTGTGTGTGTGTGTGTGTGTGTGTGTCTATCAACTCCTAAACGGCTGCAGCAATCGAAACCAAATTTGGTATGAGTAAAGATCTATACCGGGACATCTCAACGTCATACTTGAAAATGATGTCAGTGCTACCAACTGCTGAAAAATCATAATTGAAATTTCAGCTCCATGTTGGGTATCTTGGAATATATACATGGGAACTATTCCCAAATTGGCATATATATGGATAATAATACTTCAGTTTAATTTTCATGACGGTGTTTCCAAAATGATTCTAAGCCTACTGATAGGTCGAATGTTTAAATGCATATAAATCCTACACTATCAATTGGATTTCAACCAAATTTCGTATGTACTATGTGTATATAAACTGATATGACTGAGCGTATTCTTAAGAGCCACCAGGGCTGCCAACTGTCAATAAATGCTCTCTCTATTTTTATCCAAATACCAATAGATCAGAAAGTATGCGAGCCAAGGGCCTTAACCTTCGCACACTTATATAGTGCCTGACATTCTAGATTAATTTGGAGCAACTAACGTATGTCAGTGCTACCAACATGATTCTAAGCCTGCTGATAGGACCAATTTTTAAATACATGTTACTTCTATACTATCAATTGGATTTCAACCAAATTTCGTATGTGCTATGTGTACCATAACATATATGACTATGCGTATTATTAAGAGCAATCAGGGCTGCCAACTGTTAATAAATGCTGTTTATATTTTTTACCCTAATATCAATATAGGCTATCAGAAAGTATGCAAGCCAACAGCTCTAAACTTTGCGCACGTATAGAACCTGCCATTCTAGATTAGTTTGGAGCAACTAATGTACGTCAGTGCTACCAACATCATTCTAAGCCTGCTGATAGGTCCAATTTTAACATACCAGTAACTACTATACTAACAAATGGATTTCATCCATTGGCACAACAATAGATAATAATATTTCAAATTATTTCTGACCAACACATGCATGACATTGTTGCCAAGATCATTTTACGCACGCAGCATTAAGTCCAATGTTTAACTGTATGTAAAGGCCATGCTACTCCATTGGACTTCAACCAAATTTTGTATTCTGTACCTTAAGAGATGGAACTAAGAATATATTCAGTCACCAGGGCTGCCAACTGTAGTGCTCTATCAGGCTACATAATGCCAGGTATATTTCGAACTAATTAGAAATTTCTATATTACCAACTTTATTTCGTCATTATTCTAGATAGCCTAGGTCCATATAGATTAATCATTGGCATGGAAGTTCCGTGACGAACTAAAGAGCCTACTTTTCTTAAAATTTAAGATTCATGCCAATGATTAATCTATATGGATGTATCTTGAATAATGACGAAATTAAGTTGGTAATATCGAAATTTCTAATGACACTAGTTCGAAATACTGTATACCTGGCATAAAGTAGCCTAATAGAGAACTACAGTTGGCAGTCCTGGTGACTGAATATATTCTTAGTTCCATCTCTTAAGGTACAGAATACAAAATTTGGTTGAAGTCCAATGGATAGCATGGACGTTAGATGCAGTTAAACATTGAATCTAACAGCGCGCGTAAAATCATGTTGGCAGCAATGACATACAGTACATGTATTGGTCAGAAATAATCTGAAATAATATGATCTATTGTTGTGTCAATTTTGAATGAAATCCATTAGTTAGTATACAAGTTACATGCATTTTAAAATTGGACCTATCAGCAGGCTTAGAATCATGTTGGCAGCACTGGCGTAGGCCTATATTAGTTACTCCAAATTAATCTAGAATGTCAGGTAATATACGTGTGCAAAGTTTAGAGCTATTGGCTTGCTTACTTTCTGATATATTGATATTAGGGTAACAAAAATAGATACAGTATTTATTAACAGTTGGCAGCCCTGGTTACTCTTAAGAATCGGCATAGTCATATCTGTTATGGTACACATAGCACAGACAAAATTTGGTTCAAATCCAAGTGATCGTATAGAAGTTACATGTATTTAAATTTGGACCTCTCAGCAGGCATAGAATCATGTTGGTAACACTGACGTGTATAAGTTACTCCAAATTAATATAGAAAGTCAGGTATTATACGTGTGCACAGTTTAAAGCTGTCGGCTTGCATACTTTCTAATAAATGGGTATTTGGATAAAATAAATTGAGAGCATTTATTACCAGTTGGCAACCCTGGTGGCTCTTAAGAATAAGCTCAGTCATATCTGTGTAGGTACACATAGTACATACGAAATTTGGTTGAAATCCAATCGATAGTGTAGAAGTTATATGCATTTAAAATTTGGACCTATCAGCAGGCTTATAATCATTTTGGTAACACTGCCGTGTATGGCCTCCTGGAAATTTAACTGGAATATTATTATCTATACGTGTGCCTATTTTGAAATAGCTTCCATTCATACCTTCCAAGATATCCAACATGGAGCTCAAATTTCAATTGCGATTTTTCAGCAGTTGGTAGCACTGACAACATTTTCAAATATGGCCGTGAGATATCCAGGTATAGATCTTTACTCCTACCAAATTTTGTTTCGATTGCTGCGGCCGTTTAGGAGTTGATAGGGGGGGGGGGACACACACAGCCAGACAAGACAGACAGACAGACAGACAGACAGAGACAGGCAGACATGACAGGACAGACAGACAGACAGAAGGACAGACAGACAGAAGGACAGACAGACAGACAGACACACATTTGCCCCATCTCAAAAGACTACTTTTTCCTCATTTTTGCATGATGTAGCCTAATAGAGAACTACAGTTGGCAGCCCTGGTGACTAAATATATTCTTAGTTCCATCTCTTAAGGTACAGAATACAAAATTTTGGTTGAAGTCCAATGGATAGCATGGACTTTACATGCAGTTAAACATTGGACTTAATGCAGCGTGCATAAAATGATGTTGGCAACAATGTCATTCATGTGTTGGTCCACGGCCGACTGAATGCGCTCATACGACTGAATGCGCTCATACCGGCCTAGACAATGAGACCTTTTTCATGAAATCTTGTTAGTTACTCAACTGCTCACACAGCGCTGTTCACCAAGCATTGCACGACTAAGACTTATCTCTACTTAGTGTAAAACAAAGTCCCTGATTCTTGGATATCACGGGTAATCTCGAGAACCACTGGATGGATTTTGATGCGGTTTTCACCATTCTGTACAGGTAATATCGAGGAAAATTTCTGTAGAAAATAATTTATTTATGATCAAAGGGAGCCAAGCAGTAACGATTTTAGATTTCAGTGAATAGGTCAAAGAAAGAACTTGACGTCCGTGCGCTTTTTAAACTTACGCTGGACAAACCGTTAAAAATATCAATATACTATGAGTGTAAGAATTGTTCAGCATGAAAAATTGTACAAAAAAGTCCGCGTGAGCATATCTCTATCTTCGATACATCGCCCACTATTAAGTGTTTTTAGTTTGTACGGGAGGGGGATTTGTCTTGCACCTCGCCATTCTTAAATTACGTCTGACAGGAATTCCTTGCACATTCATAACTGTTCCCGGGTGAAGCCGGGGCGGGTTGCTAGTGACACTATTATATTATCATTATAATTCCCACAATATCAAAATGCAAATTATATCACAAAATAAAATAGCGTGCTAATAAATCTAAGAGAAATTAGACATACCTTGCACCTCGTTACAGTTGAATTCGATCAGAATCACTCGGTTTTCATTAAAGTTTATGCATTTCTCTGCTGAACGGTTTGGAAGTTCGGCAACAGGAAACTAGGACTGTTATTTACTTAAAATATTCATTTTTGTATTTTTGTACTATTTGTGTTCATGATTTCATTACATTGTCAGAATTACCGACAGTAGGGGCTACGCTGGCTAAAGCGCAGCGTTAGGCCATGGAGCCAAGCTCTCTGCTGACTCGGTAGACGCGTGTGTTCGAGCCCCACCGTCGGCCGTCCTGAAATGATTTTCCGTGGTTTCCCATTTTTCAACACCAGGCAAATGCTGAGACGGTACCTTCGAACAGGCCACGGCCGCTTCCTTCCACATCCTTGCCCAGTTTCATTCATCTTCATCCATTCCATCTCTCATCCTGACGCGCAGGTCGCCCACGGGCGTCGACTAGAAACCTGCACTCGGCCTCTCAGGAGGCCACACGAAAAAAAATGTCAGAATTAATGCTTTAATTAGTAGGGTATACTATTGACGTCCGAAACGGGGGAGGAGCTTACGGTCAGCTGTTTGCAATATGGCGGCGATATAGTGACGTGAAGTAATTGGGTGTGCGTTTGTTATGGCTTCTAATTTATGATGGCAAAATACTACATATTTCCTTTCATTGATAGAAATATTTTTGTAATCAATTTAAATGCAGTGCCTAATTACTACCAGTTAAAAATATTACCCACATGTAGATAGTTAATTTACTGTCTGCAGTTACATATATGAAGCCTGTACTTGGGAGCCTAGCGGTATCGATCTTTTTATTAATTTCACAATATATATCTCTCACATAACACAAAGGACGACTCCCTGATAATAAATTGAATCAAGCAACCCTGAATTTGCATGAATGTTTTGGGTTCAAAGAAGCGTTACTTGGGATGCTCAAATCATACTTCAATATTGCAAATATTGACCTACATACTTGCTGTTCAGAGGCAAGAATGTTAATTTATTAATCTCTTGCCACAGGCAAGTTAAAATGGAGACATCCTCTTTATCAATATATTTAATTAAATATTTAAAATACAGATATTTGACAAAGCTGGAGTCTCCATTTGAACTTGTAATAAGCAAACGGAACAGATCAAAAACTACACTATAAGCCAAACCAAATTCACTCCTCAGCTCGACATAAACCATAATTCCAATTAAAACCTATACATAACATACTCTCCTTACTGTTGTACAACTTTCAAACCATCTATTCGCACTCAAAACTGTAAAACCCTGAAATGGAAACTAATTAAATTTAGAATAGCCTAGGCCGATCCTGTCTCCTGCTACATTACCGCATATGTATACTTAACATCACTATAACTTCAAAATTACGGCTAAGTGACCTATCTGCCTGAGTAGTATAGGTGTTTCCGGCCTGCCTGAGATGATGGGTCACCAAACCGGTACTTAAAACTAAGATTTTACATTTTAATTAACTAAATTCAGCAGTAGGGAGATCATAGCCAAAAACACAATTTAAGCCAAATCATAAGTTACTTCAATGACCTACATACTTGCTGTTCAAAGGCAAGAATATAAATTCTCTGGCAAATTAAGGCTAGGAACAGCATTTTTCTGAAGTTTTCTAACCATTCGGCTATTGTCAATGGGAAGAACCCCTAAAATAAATTTACGAAGAGCGGATTACATTCTTTGTACGGCACAGAAGTAATAGGCTATAAGTTTATCAGTATTTTTGATGTAGCTAAATCCATGTGAATACAAATTAGAGACAATAACTATCAATGATCAACAGTATCGGTGGAAAGAAGTCGTCTTCACAAAAATGCTGACTGCACACTGTCATGTAACATGTAACACGTTTTCCAATTGACAGCGCCGAAGCCCATCTTTCTCTCTGAACTTTTTGTACAGGAAAGTAGTGAAGATATTTCGTAGCCGTTTTATACGATTTGCAACCGTATACAGAGCAGTACCTCCTCGAATTTGACAAATTTCTTTCTGTTTCCATCACGACGTCAATGCTTCACCATCTAAATAAATCTCACCAGTCACAATATTACAGCTTCAACATTCTGCCGCATGGCTGCGCCATCCAACTTTTCAGACGTCAATTCAGTGTACCTATTATAAATAAAAACCGTGAGGTTTCTCACCTCCCCATATTACGTAACCCGGTTGCCTAATACGGGGAAAGTGCACTTTTAAAGTTAACAATAATATCAGAGGGTATTACAACATCAAACGTGCCCATATTTGTAATATACATAGTATATCGCCTGAGGTTTACATTGGTGAGAAAACCAAAATTATTCCGTTCCTTCTCATGTCTAATGTGAGCCCTATACAAAAAAAAACTCCCCATATTTGGCGACTTGCCTCTACCCATTTTTAGAATATACCTTATGCACTGGACAGCTGAATCCGTGATTAATTGTATAGGTAGCTTCGTAAGTCTCAGAACTCAGGAAGTCCTTTCTAGCAGCGTTACTAGCAGCTTTCAAAGTTTCAAGGCAAGAAAGAAAATATTCCTCTAGCCAGTTTAGGCGACGGACATTTAATGAGAAAAATGCCCTTTATCTGCATTTCTAGACTGAATATGATGATATGTGATGCTTACGTCATGCATAGCGAACCATTTATTAACGTTTTTCAAAAGAAAAATGGTTGCTTCTGCGTCCATGAATATGTACGCTTCCGGGTGCATGCCTATATTTTCTTTCAGTGTACTAATGGCACCAATAACTTCTGACGAGAACACTTCCTTGGCACGCCGAACATTCATTTTTTCAAATTTAGTGGGTTCGATGTGTTTTTAGTGAGGTGTCTGACCGGTTTGACGATCTCACCCTTTTGCATTGTGTATAGTATGACAAGTATTTCCCTGAAATTATTCCAGTACCATCAGTCATCTCTCGTTACAGAAACTGCGTACTAATGTTTTTTTTAGAATGTGACAATGATCAAAACTAGGGAATACATTCCTAGACTCGTCGTATGGGTGATTGACCATTGGTTGCAAATTCCCTCCCCCTAAATGCCTCATCATTGTAGTGTTAGTTTTGTGATTATCAGAGACAGTTATTATAATTATGAAACCGCATTGTTCAACCTCGAGAATAACGTCCAGCAGGAGTTTATGTAAGTCCCGCCCTGACAGCTGCTTCGTGAAAAAGAAGGCACACGGTATCTGATAATTTGTCGAAAGATCTCTTAGCACAAAACACAACACACGATTAGCTGCTACTTGTTCCCGGCTGTAATTTTGATCCTCTCTTTCCTTTTAATGAGACGGTGCTGGAGTAGTGTCCTTGTACCCGAAGAAGGTGCAAGGTATGTCTAATTTCTCTTAGATTTATTAGCACGTTATTTTATTTTGTGATATAATTTTAATTTTGATAATGCGGAAATTATAATGATAATAATTATATAGTGTCACTAGCAACCCGCCCCGGCTTCGCCCGGGAACAGTTATGAATGTAATTAAAGAATGGCGAGGTGCAAGCCAAATGCCCCTCCCGTCCAAACTAAAAACACTTATAGTGGGCGATGTATCGAAGATAGAGATATGCTCTCCAGGACTTTTTTGTAGAATTTCTCACGCTGAACAATTCTTACACTCATAATATAATGATATTTTTAACGGTTCGCCCAGCGTAAGCTTAAAAAGCGCACGGACGCCAGGCTATTTTTTCGACCTTTTCACTGAAATCGTTACTGCTTGGCTCCCTTTGGTCATAAATAAATTATTTTCTACACAAATCTTCCTCGAGATCACCTTTACAGAATGGTGAAAGCAGCATCAAAATCCATCCAGTGGTTCTTGAGATTACACATTTAATATACGTACTGTACAGCTGATTCCTTATCGCGCCTATAATGGGAGGGGAGTGCGCTCTACCGGCAACGAGTAGAAACTTTCCAATTACATGTTATACATGGGTTCTGACTGGGAATGTTAAGGCCGGTATAGAGCGCAGCTCGTATTCAGTCGGCCGTGGTTGGTCAGAAATAATTTGAAATATTACCATCTATTGTTGTGCCAATGGATGAAATCCATTTGTTAGTATAGTAGTTACTGGTATTTTAAAATTGGACCTATTTACATAACCTCAAGATGGCGGCTGTGCAAAATATTATTGATATCACCCTGAAATTTTGTACGGTGATAAAGGATACTACTGGGAGTTCGGCTATGCGACTTCAAAAGAAACCTGAAAAATACAAAACGAACATGGCGGCCAAGCGAATGTGAAACATTTTAATAAACTTTTCTCACGATTTAACCATCTGAGCGCAGTGAAATATGGTACACTGGATGTTTATACACATTGTAATGCACAGGCATCTAATTTAGCTCAATGGTTCACATAACCTCTAGATGGCCGTTGTGGGCAATTTTTAAATTAAGTTTATATTTCTTGTGTATTAATAATTATCGAAGTGAACGTTTGAATAATGAACCTATGCAAAAATCGTAATCTAATAGTACATAACTCTATGGCCTACATATTTAAAAATCCAACATGGCGACCATCCAAAATATTTAGACGGTTCTCAATATCTATTAATCTACCGTAGGATAGCGATCAAACTGGAATGATAGAGGCAATTTAAATAAGAGATATGAAAATAGGCTATATAGTTCTTCACATAACTTCTTGTCTATTTTGTTATTTATTTAATAGAGGGCCTGTGAGAGAAATCTCGCATGTGTTAAACTACCCATCCGGCTTTACCGTTATGTTGGCTCGACACGTCACAGTTCTGGCACGGGTTACCGTCTTGTTTAAACACATTTTTAAACAAATAAATATCTTTTCGTTGCCTTTTCCAGAAATGCACCATTTTTCATTTACT
Source organism: Meconema thalassinum (assembly GCA_946902985.2). Classification (NCBI taxonomy): domain Eukaryota; kingdom Metazoa; phylum Arthropoda; class Insecta; order Orthoptera; family Tettigoniidae; genus Meconema; species Meconema thalassinum. The sequence continues at coordinate 489,756,152 of OX336388.2, read as the reverse complement.
ATTGAGACAATTTGGTTGATTATGGCACAAACTGCACCTTCTAACTCCCTCTAGTTTTAGAGCTTGAGTTTAGTAGAACACACACCTTGCGTTTCATTTATATGCAGTGTAGTTCCACACGATGGATTTGTATGTTACCCAGCAGTGTTCTTGAGTAGGTAGATAAACAGTAAATAAGTTCATTTTACAGAAGGGATAAGTCATTGAAATTCTAAAAGAATGACAAAATCAATGTTTATACCATAAAAGAACGTTCGAATATTATTCTTATTTTTGTTGTTCTGTGTTTATCTACAGAGTTACAGAGTGAAAACATTCCTTTATAGCATTCTTGGTTATGTCAGTATTAATAATCATTTATGATCAATTAAAATATCCTTACAATTTTCATTGTTTGTTGGCATTTTTCAGTGCATTTGTATTATTTCATTTTCATTTTTCATTCAATTATTCTACTCAAAGGCTTTTACAATACATTGTACAATATATCTTTAATTTTAATAATTGCAAATAGCCATGTAAAATTACATTACATATAACACTTTCATATGTTGCGTAATCATTTATTGCTCTCAGTCTTTCCGTGTATAGTTCTATGTGGTATCGTTCACAGATTTGACTGCATAATTCACATAAACACACTGGAGTTATGTCATGATAGTTCTTGTTTTTGCATGTTACATGGTGAAAGCCATGAGTAGGCAGTTTAGTCACGACATGGCGCATTTCATATGTTCGGAGCCATCCATGCCCGATCCGTCATGGCTTCAGTGCCGTAGAACTGTTGCTCGTTTATCCTCCATGGTTCTCAGTTGGTTTCCCAAAACCCTGGTATGTTGTAACACAAATCGGAGTTTGATGTCTTCAATTAGAAACGTCTGTCTCGCTAGAAGATAGGCTACCAGTCTTGATCTACTGTAGTTGTTTTGGACAGTCCCAGTGCTTTTTTGAGATAAGTTGATTTCAATGTTTCTAGTGTATCTAAGTCGTTGTCCGTGAGATGTTATTGTTGTTTGAAGGGGCGAGTTTACAGGTTAGGAATGCCATGATTTTTGCTTTGAATAATTTCATGGCCGTTTCTAGACTGAGTAGTCTGATGTTTCTTACATCCAACATTGCCAATACTGCTTGGGCTGCTAGTTCTATTACATGTTTCGTGAAATATTTGGCCGTTGATCGCAATGTCACTCCAAGGTATTTAAATTCTGACGAGATGTTCAGGTTTTGCCCTTGGATGTTGATCTGAACCTTTGCAGGTGCTTTGCCCCCATTTCAGAAATGTACAATATATTCACAGCTAGTGAACGAGGAGAGTGAAAGATTTTAACAACTTGATAAACATCTTATTACAAGTATTACAAAGTTGGGCATTAGTAATTAGAATGACCACCGTCTTTGGTGCAGAAGAATATGAATACTTATCGTTGTGAAGTCAAATTTTTACGTGTAGTTACTATTTAATTTTAACACACAAAAATCCCTTCATATTCAATACAAATGGAAGACAAAGTCTTCAGAGCGTTTGGAGAGTATTAATGGAGTTTCCTCACAAATAATATCTTACCTCATTCTTGAGCGCCTGTTTAGACTGGTAGTTGTACCTGGCGAGCGCTACCCGCACCCACTCAGGTTTGTCGGGAATCACCTTGTGGAGGATGTGTCTCATTACCAGTAGAAGATGTTCGAGAAACACGAAGAGCAACACCCACTCCACAGCACCAACATCAGGCCTCTGCTGGCGGAGTTGAGGGTTGATGCACATGAGGCCGCAATTGGTCATCACGGACATCGCTCCAATCGCCTCGAATGCGCGCTGGAACATAAAAGTACTGTAAGAAGAGGTGGTGGCGATTGTTGTTCTAAGAGGAGGAACATGGAGGTCACCTGCCGCTCGTAACGCAGTTATTATATGAATTAGCTATATGCAGCCTATCGGGATTTGCACCACCGATCTCTGGAATTGTTGCAGCTCCCATCACAACCGCAGGAGTACACGATCCACATAAATAAATTGAGGGCAATGGTAAATAACGCTACAATGTGGGGGAGTTCTACTCTTGACATAAATAAATAAATAAATAAATATATACACACAACAACTGGATGTCGATAGTTAAAAGAAATAAGAGAGGACTTAAAGAAATTGGCCTAACAACAGAAGATGCTACAAATAAGAAAAGATTATCTACAGCACTTAAACGTACAGTATGACTTTTCAATTTCCACTCATAAAAAAGAAAATTCCAACAAGAATATTTTCCGCCCATGAAAGTACAAAAAGATCAATACGAATGAAGAAGTGCTGGTAAGACCGGAAGGCTCATACAGTTCCTACAAGTCGACGAACTAATGGTTGGTTAAAGTGATCCTTTGTGGTCTCAAAAGGCGAAGAAGAAGAAGTAGAACGAAAGAAAGAAATAAAAATGAATAAATAAATAAATACAGAATTCAATAAATACATGTACGGGAAGAAAACAAAAAATTATTAAAACAATATTTATTTATTGATTTTTAATTAATTAATTAATTAATTCATTCATTCATTCATTCATTCATTCATTCATTCAGTCATTCATTCATTCAATTTATTTATTTATTTAGCGTATGGCTTTTAGGGTACCGGGAGTGTCCGAGGACATGTTCGGCTCACCAGTGTCTGTAGCTGCTTCAAGCGGACACTCATGGGGTGAGCTACAAGTTCCGTTCAATTTCAAGTAGTTCCAACTTTGGCAACCAAATATAGAACATAACAAATTAAAAGAACATTTTTTCTTTGAATCACAAAATTACACATTAATTTTAGGTACTTTGCCCTAACCCACTCTCTCCCATAAGGCGGATAACGCGATCATTGGGTAATATGTGGTTGACCATACCGTGCAGCATATCGGGATTTGCATCAGCGATCTCTGGACTTGCTGCAGCTCCCATCACAATCATAGAGTACACGATCCACATCTCACTTCCAAGCATGCAGCTTGAAGCCAAGCTTGTCTGGTACAATGCCACACTCAATTCCCAATGAGCAGGCACAATCCAAGCTTGTAATGTGCAATGTCGCACTCACTAACAAGTGAGCAACTTGAAGCTACGCTCTTCAGATGGAATGTCTCACTCACTTCCAGACCAGCATCTGCAAGTCCATCTTATTGTGTGCACTGTCCCCCTCAGTTTAAAGTGATCAGTTCAAGCCTAGCTCGTCATGTGTAGTCATGTGTTTCACTCATTTCCAAGCGAGTAGCTTTAAACCAAGATTGTCAATTGCAGTGTCCCGATCACTTCCAAGTGAACAGCTTCAAGCCAAGCTCTCGTCATGTGCAGTGTTCTGCTCACTTAAGCCTGTATCTTCAAATTAACATGCAGTGTTCTGCTGACATCGAAACGAGAAGCATCAAGTCAAGCTCGTACCATGTAGTTTTCTGTTCACTCTCAAGCGAACAGTTTCAAGCCAAGCAAATAGCGCCTCACTCACTTCCAAGTGTACTGTATAGCTTCAAGCATTTAGGGTCCTGCTCACTTGTAAGGGTCAGTTTCAGGCCAAGCTCATAGGTTGCAGTATCCCACTCATTTCCAACTATGCAGCTTTAGGCTAAGCTCGTCGTGCACAGTGCCCCTCTATTTTTCTAAGCATGCAGTTTCAGGCCAGGCTCGTCACGAGCATTGTCTCGCTCACTTGAGGCTTGAAACATCAAGACAAACTCGTCACGCGAGCAGCTTCAAGACAATACAGTGTGATCTCGCCCTAATGAACTTATACATTCAGTATGGTGTAGTGTGGTACCAATGAATAGTTCATGATGATACATTATTATATCTTACCTGCCAAGCCCCAGTATCCTTCACTTTCTTTATCATAGGCCTCTGGAAGACACGGCACAGCTTGAACGCGTCTGCACGTATTTCTATTATATTGTTTACCACAGCCCAGAAGGCTGCCATAGGATAAACGGACGAGAAGAGAAGTACGTAGCCAAGCTGCACAAAAAGTTCCAAGTAGTCATCATACGTGCCCTGAAAAACAAAACAAGAAATGCTGTAATTACACTGACACATTAAAAAGCTGTTGAAACGTTAACATGCAATTCTCATCAGAAAGGTACATTTCCATTATTGATAATGCTAGTTTTAAGCGAATAATACAATATGCTTCAAATATCATTCGTGAAATGAATATTGCATTTTTAATGTTAGAGAATGGTAGTTAAAATTGAACAGCTGTGCACAAAAATACGGTATTATATGTCAGAAAACGGTATCATAATGAGAGTCATAATAACACTATGGGTATTTTTCATTATGAAACAAATTCTCCCACCAATCAGACCTCAAGAAACAGTTCTGTGACCGATTATGTAAGAATAGCATCGCACCTGCGCTCATTTCCACGGCCTTCTATTTTAAATTTCACTGCGTGGCTTCTGGCGAAATTTATGAATATTTATATTCGAACATAAAATAGTTATAATTATCGTCGAATATAATTTAACATTTAGAAACAAGGAATAAAATAAATTTAAAAATGTGTACAGAAATAAAGTTGATATTATAGCTTTTAGTCGGTCATCACAAAATAATTCATATTACTGGAATATGAGGAACAATTAGCTGAAAAAATTACATGTGATTAACATATATATATTTTGTTATAGACTGTTGAAAAAGGAGATATCTAAGGGGTGACATGTTTCGTTCGTCAAGCGATCATCATCAGATCCAAATTTACAAGACAAATGACTATACAAAACACCACCACACCTAGAGTGACACCCACAGTTAGTCTCTAATATCAAAAAACAAAAACAAAACAAAAAAGTCTGTCAGAAACGTTAGTAGTCTAAGTGTGGTAGCCTAATTATTGCTAATTAATATTAACGCATTGAGCTCCTTACCTCAAAGTAATCCATTTCTCCCTCTTTGTTGGCTTGCTTGATGCGTGGGTCACTCGCATCAAGTTCCGGCACAACTTCCAGGAAAGTTAACTCTTCGGGCTCCACGTCTGATAGCTTTCGCTTATGTTTTGATTTCGTGTTGAGAGTGGAGTCACCGGACCCACGTCGCAATTTCAACATCTTCTTCACCTGCATACATACAGTGCATTAATAATGAAAAACAATTTATGCATTTAATAAAAATGGTCAAATTATATAAATCAATAAAAATGGAATCCAATCTAAATTCTGAGGCAATTAAGAGCAAATTATAAGGAAATTAAAGTGAGCACAGAAAATCTCAGCAATTTTTCTAGGTTTGTGCCGTGTCTTGTGTGGGGTTTCGCCTAGGACACCAAGCTGGCTCATCAGCGGACTCTTGGTGTCCCCATCCGGCCGTGAGAGTCAATATACCTTCTTCTTGAGCATAGAAAGCTTACCTTGTGGCCATAATACTTGAGAAGAAGGGGCAGGAGAGCCTCCTGGAAGTTATTGATAGCCTGCAGAAGGATCAGCATCACGGCCAGTTGCTGAAAACAAACCAAACATGGAGTTATAGACACATACATGGCACAGTCTTAATTTTACACGGATTGGTTCCAGTCAATGACAAGGTAATAGAAAGCTATCATATTTTAATCCACCTTTACGCTGTGTGTTCCGTAATTAGAGCTGCTCGTCAAGGGAAGTGACGATGTGTCCACAGATGAGCCGATACGCTGAATGCTAGCAAAAATTGTGTCAAGTAGGGTATATCATTTCTTTATAATTTTCGCATTTGGGCATTACTTAAGCTTGGTTATTCTTCGTTAAGCAATGTTGTTATAGGTTATTTCAGGGTTTGCTACTGTTAATTCAAGGTATTTTTCTAAGCCGATTATATCCTAAGCAATCAATGAACTACAGTAGAAGTATGTTTCGTAAACTTTTACGGTTGGAGCTAATGCTGTTAGTTGTATCATCTCGGGTTGTTTTGCCACTTCCGGGGTTGCTTATTTGTCAACGGTACATTTATGACATAACTGTTGAAGTTAAAGAATTGGACTTAATGCAATTGAAGAAGGTTTTATGGCTTGCAATCCAAATTAGAATCATGATTCTAATGCTTCAAACGTTTTTAGTTGTAAATATTTCTTTGATAAGTTTAACAAATGTTGAAGCAATGCAGTTTTATTCAAGTTACATAAATACTGCAGTCATTACTGTGGGTCAGATTAATGCACATATACACATAAAGATACTGTGAAAATGTCAGGTAGATCGGTGCAGTAATTTCTGAGATAATGCACCACATTTGCATTTAAAAAAGTTGTAAGAAATGGCTGTCAAAGAAATGTCTTCAAAGGTGAAGACTTGGTAGATGTTTACCAATGTTGGCAAACTTCAAAAACCCTTATCTCGAAAGCAGATTAACATTTTTGCACCAAACAATCTTCCTATAATATTTCAATAAGCTGACAACCTAAAACATCAGGAAAGAGAAAATTGAATTTTTCAACCAAAACCTAAGTTAGCGCCAAGATAAGGAATTCAGATTATTTAATATTGATGTCAGAATGTAACGCATTGTTATAAAAGGAAGAGCACTAATGTGTTAAGTCTACGTAAGGATCGTTTGCGCCATGACTTTTTCCTCCAGTTCGTCAGCATGCATGTCTGCAACAGTGGCTGATGACCGCTGATTCCCTGGGGGTTTGAGAGTTTAACACAGCAGCAGCTTTCTTTTGTTATTAATAATAAGTGTAAAAAAATAACAAATGAAGAGTAATTTGAAGTGAAAATCGATAGGTAGTGTGCAGTTATGAAACTAATGACTAGAATGCATTGACCAAGAGACTTACAGTTCTCAGCATTTCCATGTCCTGGATATAAAAGGCGATGTAGAACAGCGACATGAAATTGTTGACGAACTCGAAGAGTACCAGCTTGGTGACACGATGGCGATCATACTGCGGTTGAGTGCGGTGGTTCTCTGCCAACAACACATGGATGGGAACATTAACAAGTAGTTCCGTGGAGAACTATACAGCCTAATTTCATATATCCTACTTAAGTTAACTGCCTCTATCTACATTCAAAATTTCAGTTTGATTGCTGTAATAGATTCGTAGATATTGAAAACCATCTAATTATTTCGGATAGTCGCTATGTTGGATTTTTATATATGTAGGTCTTAGAGTTATGCACTATTACATGAAGATTATTGTGTAGGTGTAGTATTCAAATATCAATCGCATGATTAGGGCACAAGAAATGAAAACCAGATTTTAAAATTTCTCACAGCAGCCATCATGTGGTTATGAAAACAATTGAAATACACTAGATGCCAGTGGATAAAATTTGTATAAGCATTTACCGTACCAATTACTGCGCTCGGATCGTTAAATCGCGAGAAACATCCACTTAAATATTTATATTTCGCGTCGCCGCCATGTTGGATTTGTGCTCACCAGGATATTGAGAACGTATGCTCATAGCCTCTATCAACATACAACATTTCAGTTTGACTGCTATCATAGATTAATAGATATTGATAATAATAAATAATAATAATGTTATTGGTTTTACGTTCCTTTTAACTACACTGGCTTTTAGAGACGCCGGGGTGCCGGAATTTTGCCCCGAAGGGGATCTTTAACGTGCCAGTAAATGTACTGACACGGCTCCCTCGCATTTGCGCACCCTCAAATGCCAGCTGACTGCGCCAGGTTTCGATCCTAATAGATATTGAGAACCGTCTAAGTATTTAGGATGGTCGCCATGTTGGATTTGTATATAAGTAGGCCATAGAGTTATATAGGCCTACTATTAGATGACGATTTTTGCGTAGGTTCATTATTCAAACGTTCACTTCGATCGCATGATTAATACACAAGAAATAAAAAAATAATTTTAAAATTGCGCACATCCGCCATCTTAAGGTTATATGAACAATTGAACTAAATTAGATGCCAATGCATTGCAATGTGCATAAACATTTGCTGTGCCAAATTTCATTGCGCTTGGATGGCTACATCGCGAGAAAACTGTATTTAAATGTTTCAACTTCGTTTGGCTGCCATGTTCGTTTTATAGTTAACAGGTTTTTGAAGGCCTCATAGGTAAACTTCTAGTAGTGCCCTTTATCACCGTACAAAATTCCAGGGTGATATCGGTAATAGTTTCGGAGATATTGAGTGCTGGAGAAATATTTCGCACAGCCGCCATGTTGGATCTATGGGAATTTCAAAAACATGTTAACTACAAAACGAACATGGCGGCCAAGCGAAGTTGAAAGTTTTAAATAGAATTTTCTCGCGATTTAATGATCCAAACACAATGAAACTTGGTACAGCAAATGTTTATACACATTGTAACGCACTGGTATCTAATTTAATTCAATTGTTTACATAACCTCAAGATGGTGGCTGTGCGGATTTTAAAATTAAGTTTTTATTTCTTGTGTCGTAATCATGCGATCGAAGTGAGAGTTTGAATAATGAACCAACGCAATAATTTTCCTTTAATGGTACATAACTCTATGGCCTATACATATAACAATCCAACATGGCGACCATTCGAAATATTTAGACGGTTCTCAATATCTACGAATCTATTACAGTAATCAAACTGTGTTTTTTTAATGTTCATAGGGGTTATGAACATAAGTTCACGTATAGGACTTTCAATAACCTGATTATCATCACAAATCCAACATGGCGGCGACGCGAAGTGTAAATATTTAAATGGATGTTTCTCGTAATTTAAGCATCTGAGTGCTGTGAAACTTGGTACAATATATGCTTATACAAATGTTAATCCACTGGCATCTAATTTATTTCAATTGTTTCCTTAACCACAAGATGGCAGCTGTGCGAATCTTTAAAATCTCGTTTATATTTCTTGTGTCCTAATCATGCAATTGAAGTTTGAATACTACAAGTACCTACACAATAAGCTTCATGTAACAGTACATACCTCTAAGACCTACATACATGAAAATCCAACATGACGACCATCCGAAATATTTAGTCGGTTCTCAATATCTACGAATCTATTACAGCAATCAAACGGAAATTTTGTATGTTGATAGTTGCAATTAGCATAAGTAGAATATATGAAAATAGGCTTTAGTGTTCACGGAACTACTTGTTTCATAAATGAATATAGGCTAAAAATCAGAAGTGCAGAATAAGGTACAAGAGGAAGTGTGGTTCAAATACTTCGTTTAATGTTGCTTTTCAGTCGGTCAGTATTAATAAAATAGAGTGGCTGCGTGGTACAGATGTACGGTAACGTTCTCGCTTGCTGTGTCCTAGGTAGCAAGATCGAATCCTGCGCAGTCAGTTGGCATTTGGCATTTGACGGTGCGCGAAAGCGAGAGAGCCGTGGTGGTAGATATAGGCTAATGTAATGCTTGATTGCGTTGGATTTATTTAAAAAGAACAATTTGCTTAGTTCTTTTTATTTAAGAATAGTATTTAAGACTTCTAAGAACGTAGTCTTGAATCATAGTAAGAAAATTTCTGAACGTGCATCACCAAGTCATCCTTTTTCGGAAACCTCTGCTTCGCTGCGTTCCATAACTTCGTCACTTCTTCCTGGAAGCACTTCTTCGTCTTGTAGACGTGTCTTTTCACGTATGCATTATACTCGTAATAATCATGATAACTCATTTTGAATGAATAACAACGTTGACTGAGCCGTCTAGTAATGAAGCATTTACGGGCGTAAGTAAACACAGCAAGTCGGGACCTGTCCATGCGTCGCTGCCACTCGGCTCGTTCGCCACAGCGCAATGATCATGTGCATAACCGTGATAAATAATAGTATATATGATTTAGCCATATTTTAATGGAGAAACCTTTTTTTCCTTAATTTAACCCAGTTTTCCAGCAATTTTACACTGTTTCTTGCGGATAAAGTATACGTGATACTTGCCGAGACCCCCCTCTCCTCCACGTGAGATTCGGTGAGGTTCGGTTGGACCCCCCCCCCCCCTAAACGCCTCACGTAATAAATGGACACCCCCTAACCAACTCTCACTTATGAAGCGGATGACGAAATCACCAGCCACCACGTCATCGGCTAATATAAGATAGAGTGTCATCTGCAAACAAAGGTTTCTTCGTAGAACAGCAAGATCCACACACTCAGTAAAAATGTGGGCCACGGTAAATGCAGCTCCACAGGTACAAAATGGGGGCGTTCTTGCCTTCTACGAGTTGGTGGATCTTGCATGACCTACACAAAATGACTGAATCCCTCAGTGACCAGAAAGAGCGCCACCCACCACACGCGAGAAGTTCCCTTGATCGCTCTCAGTTTACTGGACATTGGGTCAGCTAGCCACTGATTCTTTATCTCTACGGATGGACCTTATACATTTGAGAATGAATATTACACATATTTTCCTTGTAATTTGATCAAAATGCATGTGGAGTTTCAGGGAGATTCAGAGTTTCATGTTCACTATGTCCACTTGCAAGTTAGTATACAGCATGGCCGGGAAGTATAGGTCGTGAATATGCTGCACTAATTGGTGTTATGGGAAACATGAAGAAATCGATTCCATTGAATTCAAAAATTCGATACACATGACAAATAGACTCACCCCACTCGGTGAGGTAATTGGCGAGTTGGCGGTAGAACAGGTTCATGATATAGACGAGCCCAGTGTACACGACACTGGGTATCATGACAACCACTGCACTGAACTGGAAGTCTTCCTCTCGCTTCATCATCATCAGCTGCTCTTCGGCCCAGAAAGACACCAACATTACCACGAAGGCGCCCATCATGCAAGTAATCACGATCGGCAGCGAGACGCAATACATCTAATGGGTAAAAACAGTCCAGTAAGATTTGAGTGTATCTAGTGTAATTTCAATTTGCTTGGTTAAGAGCATGCCAAGGGTGAAACCTTAGTGTCCCAAAATTGTTATCAATATTATACATTTACAAAGGCGCTGAACAGCACACTTGAACTTGGTTATAACGACATCGGTTTCAGCGACAACTCTGCTATTACGTCGTTTCCTGTGCTTCGGACGTATTCCTCATAAGGAATATGTTCCTCAGCCTTACGACAAACCTTTATGCATGTACCTCGCATATAGACTAACGCCATTTTCAGCCTGAGTTACAAAAATTATTTCTAAGAACAAACCTACAAAGAAATTTGTTGTTGAAATCAGGTAACGTGGAAAATGCTTTTCTCTTCCCTTCTGCCATTAGTGCATCCTAATTCCTTCTGTGAACACAGCCTGCAAGACGCCAAACCAGCTTCAAGGCCATTGTATTGTTGCATCCCCAACCCTCCATAAGGGTTGTGTCTACAACAATGCCTAGTAAATTAAAGGTATAAGTTGGAGCTGTGGGACATGGTCATACGGATGTAGCAAGCCAACACCGTCCTACATTCGTAAGTACTGCAAACCAGCAATCTCATGTAATAGTAGCGACACCAGGTACACAGCTGCACATACCGCTGACCAAGTTGACCCAATTGGGAACCTTCAAATACAGAGGACGCACACGCGCCCGGCCCCTTTCTTGATTCATCACCATTCGTAGTATCAGTGCTACGAGGGACCGACGGGGCGCTGCCCTTGTCGTGGTCGCAACGCCTCATCATGGACACCTGGTAGAAGATGTAAGGTGAGTAAGCGTGTCTGCTTTCCTTCTTCCCTTATTTACTTCCCCCTATCTAAGCTTCCACCACCCTTTCTTAAGTATTTCAAATCCCTTCTTTCACAGTCCAGGGATCTATCTCTTTATTTCACCTAGTTTTAGAACCTTTCCCTTAGTTCACCGCTGTAGCATGCTGTCAAGTAGTACTGTGAAGACGACTAGAGTGCTAAAGCCCCCAAGGTAAGTAAGGCAAGTATCTCCCCTAAACCCCTTTTCACCCCTTTCGTAATAATCCCCAAAGTTAACACAGTTAGGTAAACCCCAATAACCTAACAGTATAGAGCTTATTAACAGACCGTACCTGAAGTCAGGGTCCATAGCATGTTTTCACGAATTGCACGCATTTTAGCGCAGCATGGGCAGTAAAAGGAACATTCATAGTTGCAAGGAAAAGTTTAAGCTATTCATGAAATTGAGAATGGAATAAAAAACAGCTGACTTGTGTCCTCAATTTGGCATTTGGCGATTTAGAAGATCAAGAATAAAATTGTTGCTGCATTTGGACAGAATGGATCGAAACCTACGCGGTTACGAAATCCTGAACGGAGCGACGTGGATGAAGCATTGCTAACCCTAATATACTCTTGTACAATAGGGTTCAAACTGTTCGGATATTCAATAAATAAATGGTTTAAGAGAAGAGGAGCTACAATGCATCAATTTAGTTGTGGACCTCTCCTTGTGACCGAACAATTTGCAAAAAAAAATAATAATTAAGACTTTGTGTGCAGCAGTGGGCGGATTGACACAGTCACAACATTACTTTCGGCTAAGCGAGCGACGAAGATTGGTGAGTACTCGACAAACGATTTTAAATGTACAGTAGCGTATCTTCACGTAGGATTAAGAGTGAGTATATGAAATGAGGCTAATTCAGTTTCTATACTTTCATTTTCCACCTCATTAGACTGAAAATGTGAATCTCGCCTACAACGACACTCATTTATAACAACATAATTTTTAAGGTCCTTGGATGTCGTTATAACTAAGTTTTACTGTATATTTCGAAGCAAACATAAACATTATTGAGTGGTTATGATTAGATAGGCAATTTTCTTTATCACCTGCGAATGATCTAACCTATATTTGTCAACGGTGCTATACATGTCTAATTTTCTATTCATTTATGAACTACAGTATAATGTTTCTAAATAATTGTATTCTATTATTTAAATCACTCATAATGGTTCCGTGGGCCAACAGCCTAGCCGTGTTGAAACACCGGATCCCATGAGAACTCCGCAGTTAAGCAACATTGGGCGCAGTTGGAACTTGAGTGGTATGCCGGTTCTAGGCACTGCGCGCTGTTGGCCAACATGAGGAGGAGCGGAAAGACCCTGGCCACCCTACCGCAAATAAACCCCGGCTGGGGGTAGCCTCTTCGGAGGCTCGGACCTGCCTTCGGCCAGCATACCAATTAATTAATTTTAATGGTTCCGCATTGATGTGTTTAAATAGTTTTTAAAAAAGGTTTATATTGCCGCCTGAAACAATACTCGAATTACGAAATTATTAACAAAGTTGTTCTTGGTACATGTTTCAGGGACTAATGAACGATTTTTGTCCCCTTCATCAGCCAAATGTTGGTTGGTTGGTTGGTTCCTCAATTTAGGGACTGCGACAACGTGGTCATGTGGCCCCGAGTATTTTGGGTGTGTGTGTAGAATCAGTCTGATGACCCGTGTTAATTGTGATGACTGTATTAGTGTGTGTTATCTGTTTTCAATTCAAGTAAGGACGGCAGACATTGAATTACCCCAAGTAGTTCCTACTTTTGCCGCCAAACGCCACCGTCAGTGACTACTAGTTCAGAATCTGGTTACCAGATGCCACCGCAGTCGGCTCCTGGCGACGAACGTCGGAATCCAAGAGCATTTGTCAAATGTTTAACCTAACCTAATTTAGCTTCACAGAGGTGTAAATAGTGGAAGGTTCTTTAACATGCCATAAATCTATGACATGGGACCGCCGGCTATACTTCCCCTCCGAAGGAAGGCATACTGAGAGATTTTTAACGCTCTTATAAATCCAACGACTTCGGCCGGGTTTGAACCCGCGATCTTGGGCATAGAAGCTCAGCATGCTACCAACTACGCCACCGAAGCCGCTAGCCAAATGAAAAAGCATTAAATTAATGAAATTATGATAGAGCGTAGCACTAAACTATCAATGGTCATCTCCAGCTATTGACCACTGCTTCAAGCGGGACTGTGAATTCACCGACTACTGGTTGCTTCATGCATCTTCAATAACATTTGCAGACCGCATACTATCTTCGCACATGTCACACCGTCAACAACTACTTTATTTTGATCTATACCTTAATTATTTCAACAACCTACTGTATATACATGGTGCACCATATTAGGTTAAATGACCATTGATAGTTTACTGCTACGCTTTATCATAATTTCACTATTTTAATGCTTACCATTTGACCGATGAAACGGACAAAAAAGGTTCATTAGTCCCTGAAACATGTACCAAGAATAATTATGTTAATCATTTTTTCATTAAAGTATTATTATTATTAATAATAATAATAATAATATCGTATGGCCTCGGATGCCGGGTGCAAGCTTTGTTAATTGACACCCAGAGGGTAGCTTGCATGTCGAATTTCGTCGTTCCTTTGAACACTATGAAAGTCAAGGAGGTTAGATATCTAAGCTCCTTGACACTATAGCGCTTTCTAGTAGAGAATGGAGGAACTTTGTGTTGGCGGAAAATCCCGAGATTAATATTGCCATTGAACACGGCCTACTGAATTCAAATGGGTTCTTTAACATGCCAACAACGTAGTCTATGACATCCATGTCGTGATTTTTGTCGCCTTTCAAAAATCACTTACCACGGCCAGGGGCGAACCTGCAAGCTTGGAGTTGGTAATCCGACACGTTAACCACTCACCCACCGTGGCAAGCATTAAAAGTATTGATTCGGGCGGTAATATAAACCTTTTTTAAAAACTATTTAAATAATTGTAATCACGAGAAAACTTAAAATTAAGATTCCTGCTATTAAAGCTGTTTCCGTCGCAAAAAACCCAAAAGGATTACACAACGTGTAGTATTTTTTGACGTGAAAGTCTGAATCGAACTATGGTTGTACCATTAATATAAGTTGGCCTGTTTCCTTCTCTTGACGAATGCATTACTTTTGCATTTGTCTATTGACATAGGCTAGACAAATTTGACTGTTCACATAAGGTTTCTGTGTCACTTATGGCTGTACATACATATAAGGAAGAAATTGACTTAAAGATGGTGCTGATTAATGCAATTCGGGGTACAGTTAGTGCCTGGGGAGGCTGTGAAAGTGAGCTTGATATGACCAGCGCTGCTGCATTGGCTAAGTGAGGAAAGTCATTACATACTAACTCACTTGCCATGTGTGCCTCTTTATAGCACTGCGTGAGGATTTGAGCATTTCTATCCACATGATCTGCGGAAGTACCTTTTGGGGATACAAACAGCTTCGGGGCAGATAACTTGATTGGCATAGGCCCTATATAAAATAATTACATTAACGATTTATTTATATTATTCCTCACAAACACCAGAATCAACATAAAATAAGTAGTTGGTAGCATGCTGAGCTTCTATGCCCAATATCGCGGGGTAAAACCCGACCGATGTCGTCGGAATTTTTAACAGCGGTATAAATCCCTCAGTATGCCTTCCT
Source organism: Meconema thalassinum (assembly GCA_946902985.2). Lineage (NCBI taxonomy): Eukaryota > Metazoa > Arthropoda > Insecta > Orthoptera > Tettigoniidae > Meconema > Meconema thalassinum. Next base: position 489,740,868 of record OX336388.2, on the reverse strand, counting down.
TTGGAGGGGAAGTAAAGCCGGCGGGCCCATGTCATAGATTTATGGCATGTAAAAGAACCTTCCACTAACTTCAATTGTGTGAAGCAAAATTTGTAGGTGACATTTGACTAATGCTCCATTAGTATCAACATTCGCCACCAGGTGCTGGTTGCGATGGCATCTAGTAGCCAAGTTCGCATTTGGTAGCAAAAGTAGGAACTACTTGGAAATTGATCGTCTGCAGTCCTTACCTGAATTACATATAACACACACAAATACAGCCATCACAATCAACACCGGTTACCAGACAGATTCTACACACACCCAAAGTACACGGGGCTAAATGACCGCGTTGTCGCAGCCCCTAAACTAGGGAACCAACCAACAGAAAATAAAAATGGAAAACTACATTATGAACTGAAACATGTGTCCAGCGGTCGAATGAAGAAAGACTGCCAAGACACGCACTGAAGATATAGAGTCGAGAAGAGAAGACGAGGAAGGACAAGATAACGATCCAATGACTCAATGCAGAAAAGGGGGTGAAGCTGATTCCTGCTCGTGGTGCCCTAGCATAGGTACTAGTATTCGATTTTCCAATACTGAACTGAACGTCAGCACTCGGTGGCCAGACTATCACTTGTGATCGCTTGGCTAATGATGGACAAAGCTAAAGATACTACGGTAGCTCTTTTCAGAGACAATCTGCAAAGCCCTTGGGAATTGTTCAAAGAGTCCTTCAAATCAACATCGAAAGTATCAGAAGATCTAAAAGTGATTATATTTCCAAGTTGGTATTGGAAAATAATGTTGATGAAATCTGTATTCAAGAAAAGCATGCCTCTGATTAATCTCAGCTTCGTTCGAGAGGAAATATCCCTGGATACAAGTTAATGGGAACTACTTACCTCCAATCTTATGGAACTGCAACATTTGTTCAAAATTCCATCGCCTGCTCTCAGTTAATCTCAGCTAATTATGATGCAGACATTTTCAACATCACGAAAATATTTAATAAAGTGACTATCATAAACATCTATAAACCTCCAGGAACGCAATGGGCTGACAGTGTTTTTCCTGCAATCTCTCATCTGTCCATCAATGTGGGTGGTTCCAATAGTCACCATCCTCAGTGGGGCTATAGGAAACAACGATCAGTGTGGATGTGGAGAGAAACTTATAGAGTGGGCAGAGCTTTGTACCATGCAACTGATCTTCAATTCAAACGACAGATGTACATTTAAGTCAGGAAGATGGGGATCAGAAACTAATCCAGACTCCTATGATTATCAGGGATCCAGCGAACCTGTGTTTCGTAAAATTCTTATAAACTCCCCACATAGTCAACATCGGCCTGTCTTTCTGGAAATTGGAATGCAGATTCCCATTATAAGATCGTCCCCACTTCCTCGATGGAACTTTAGTAAAGCAAATTGGGGAGTTTCTCAGCCGATCTCGACAGAACAATTAGATGGAATCCACCTGATGAAGATGATGATGATAATTGTTGTTTTAAGGGGCCTAACATCTAGGTTATCGGCCCCTAATAGTCTGGGCGATAGCGAAAATGACAATGAAATGGAAACCAGAAAGAAAATCAAGTGAGACGGAAAATACTTACAAAAAGGAACTCAGATTGAAACTACTCACAAAATGGAGCGCGGTAATACAGTACTTACAATAGGGAATCTGGAACAAAAATACTCACAAAAGGAATGGATTGAAAATACGCACATGCTAGGTTCAAAATACGTACAATATGCAATGTAGAGTCGAAATACCGTACTTACAAAATGCAATTGAAATTCAAAATACTTACAAAATGCAAATGAGATCGAAAATACTTACAAAATGCAATTGAGGTTCAAAATACTTACAAAATGCAATTGAAATTGAAAATACACAATGCAATTATTTGGATTGAAAAAGGCCGGTTTAGATTCAAAATACTCACAAAGTGCAATTTAGAATCAAAATAGTTGCAAAATGCCCACCATACAAAATGCAATTTAGATTTAAAATTCTTGCGAAATGCGGCTTAGGTTGAAAATACTTACAAAATGCAATTGAAATTCAAAATACTCACTAAAATGTCCTGCTCCTACATTGGAAGACTTACTAAAAAGCAATTTAGATTGTCAATCTTGACAAAATGCAATTGAGGTTGAAAACACTCGCGAAATGCAATTTAGATCGAAAAACTTACAAAATGCAACGGAGATTAAAAATACCTGCAAAATGTAGTGTAGATGCAAAAAAAGAAAATCGCTAAAGGGAATTTAGGCCTAGATACATGGGGAGCCAAGTAACAAAATCAGTGCGGGAATGTTAAAGGGAAAAGGAAATATAATGAAAAGAAAACAAGAGGTCTGATCCCTCGAAGAAGGAGGGATCAGGAAAGATGAGACAAGGGCCAATTAAGGCGGGAGAGTGAAATACTCCCTAGGCCTCGGATACCCTAATACCGTCGGGGTCGGAAAAGAACAAGAGTTGACCAAGGGAGGTCGACAGGAAAGAAGACTGAGAGGAGGCCGGCACAAGAGGAAGCAATTCCGGACTCAGCTGGGGTCCCGTGGTCACCAACTCACGTCCCACTAGATGTGAACCCTTGAGGGAGGAATCCACCTGAGGTAGATAACTACTCTAGGTTTATGAAAGCTGTTCTGCCACATATCCCGCGTGGAATGAGAAAGGAATTTAGCCCAGGTTGGGATAAGGCTTGATAAGTACTATATGCGGATTACCAGAGAAATGGAGAAGATGATGTAACTGATGATCTCCTTCATAACCTAGATGAAGCTAGACGAAACCGATGGACTGAAACCGTGGAAACATTAGACTTCAGACACTCGAGTAGAAAAGCTTGGAGCCTCCTAAGTAAGCTAGGAAGAATACCACACAGTACCCAGCTGAAACCAGAGATTTCACCCAATAATGTTGCCAGTCGCATTGCCAGCTTGTCCAAAGTCAAGCCGGCAAGTGTCATAAAAGGTTTATAAAAAATTAACTCTCTCAGTTGAGAAAGCTTTATACTACTTCTTCCAACATGTCTGATCCTTTTACTGAACAAGAGCTACTGCTTGCCCTGAAAGTATTGAAAAAATGGAAAAGCCCCGGGTTTTGACGGTATACATCCAGAATTTCAGAAGCACTTTGGAAAGAATTGGTTAGTGCAATATTTTTCAAACATACTTCAAACAAGTAAACTTCCTTCCGAGTTCAAACGAACTAAGATTCTAGCTATCGTAAAACCTGGTAAACCTCCGGATTCTGTTGAAAGCTACAGACCAATCGCCTGAATGAGCGTTTGTTTTATGCTCCTGGAACGACTTATTTATAATAGAATAAGCCCCTAATTTGTAAAATCATTCCTATAGAGCAGGCTGGTTTTAGACCTCAACGCAATTGTGAAGATCAGGTGCTTGCCTTGACAACACATATTGAGACAGGTTTTGAAAAGCGATTGAAGAATGGGGCAGTGTTTATTGATCTAACAGCTGCCTAAAATACAGTGTGGAGAGAAGGTATTGTGTACAAGTTCTTTAAACTGACAAAGTGCAGTCAAATGTCACCTTTGATTAACAATAAGCCTTCAAATAAAATAATCCAGGTAGTTATGCCTACAAACCACAGCAAAATAAGGATACTCAATAATGGTCTTCCTCAAGGATCTGTTCTTTCTCCATTATTTTAATCTGTAAATTGTGAACATACCTACTACCAGCTCTCGTCAGTTTGCTTATGCTGATGCTCTAGCTATAGTTACTCGACATGCGGATGCAAATGTGATAGAGAGAACTTTAAATGTATTTGGATGTCCTATGCAAATACTTAGAAAAGTGGTTCTTGAAACCCAGCTCTGGTAAAACGGAAACCTGCTTCTTCCATTTAAACAAGCGTCTAGCGAACTCTACCTTGAAAGTGTCTCTTATTTGAGATAATGCAACTCGTCAATATTTGTTAGTTGTGGTCTATGTGATGTTTCGTTGAGATACTGGAAGTGGTGATGATCTCCGGAATTTGCTTGTTTGGAGTGGATATGTGGTTGTTGTAAATTGTCATTTCAGATTGTATTGTACAGTCTACTTATCTGGTTGAGTCTTGTGCGGTCCCGTTGAGAGCAGTTAACATGGTCACTGTCTGCACTATGAACCATATTGTCACTGAATGTGTTAGTAGGGCATTCACTGGATCAACACAGGACTTTGTAATAGCCTCTACTGAAACCATAAGATGGCTAGAAAATTTAGATATTAATCTTTGAACACCCTTTCCCTTGCATGATTGTTACAGTTGTTAAGTGTTACCTATTGTATATATGTATATTGTTTATGTTGATTGTTCTGTGTTTTGTACGCTAATAATAATAATGCAGAACAGCGTAAGACAACGACAAACGAAGTGGAGAGGGATCATATCTGTCCCCACCGGAATCAAGCAGGGAAAGAGGAATTATTGGTGTTGATGAAGATTGCGGGAATACTGTACTTTTAGGGTTAAAGGTAAGATGGATATGTGTGATCAACGTGTGCGAATAATAACAGCCGAAGAGACCATAATATCACGTATCGCTATCAAAATACCACCCACACACATTCTGCAAAATTATTCGACCTCACTGACTCTTCCAGTGTTATGCTGTAAAATGGAAATTCACGGGAAGAGAAGCACCCTTAAGGGAATACAAGCCCTTCATTTGCATCTCATTTATCAGGAATCAATAATGTAAATGAAGTCGTGCTGGCTACTGGATTATGAAATGTTAGAAATTAATGCACAGAATACCGCCAAGAGAGCCAGGGTCCAACCTCAAAGACAGGTTTTTAGTCTACTTTCAAATTAAAAAAAATGAAAGTGGAATTTGAGATCTACACGGGCCAATGTCCATGTGTGTGTGTGTGTGTGTGTGTAATACTGCCCCCCTTCAGTTTCCAAACGATGAAATGAAAACAAAATGGTGGCCACCCGAATGTTCAATTCTTAAATAGAATTGTTACTATACTGAACATCGTATCTCTATCAAATTTTGGAAAGACAAGTCTTCATATAGGAAACGTACGAAGCTCAAACTGGAAGATCATCAGCAGAATAGTTTTAAGATGGCAGCCGTGCGAATGTTTGAAGTATTACAATTCATAACAATGAATCAATGCTCACAGTAGGCCTACAATTGTTTTTCAGGTAGTTATACATAAGGACCCTCTTGTCACCAACGTGATGACTACGACAGCCAATATTAAACGTAGCTGCCATCTTTAAATTATAAACTACAAAAATAAAAACTCTCAACACTTAATATAAACAGTACGGTAACGAAAATTAGCTATAAGATCTTATATGTGTCCTAATATAGCAAAGGCAAAACAACGTTACTGTATATTCGAGAGGGCGGTCATACGAACTATTGGAACATTAAAATCAACAACTCAGAATCTAATTGCGTAATTGATACGAATCTTGGTAAGATATGAGTATCATATAAGGGTTCTCACTTGCATTAGTCTAAAGATTATCATACTGAATATGGCATACATCAGCCATTTGGAAATTCAAAATAAAATGTATAAATATTTCTCTACTTAGTATAAAACAAAGTCCCCGATTCTTGAATGTTACGGGTAAACTCGAGAACCACTGGATGGATTTTTATGCAGTATTTAACATTCTGTAAAGGATATCTCGACGATGATTTCTGTAGAAAATAATTTATTTATGATCAAAGGAAGCCGAGCAGTAACGATTTTAGTGGAAAAGTCGAAAAAAAAAACCGGCGTTCGAGCGCTTTGTAAGCTTACGCTGGGCAAACCGTTAAAAATATCTAAATACTATGAGTGTAAGAATTGTTCAGCATGAAAAATTCTACAAATAAGTCCCCGAGAGCATATGTCTATCTTCAATACATCGCCCACTATAAGTGTTTTTACGTTTTAATTTCTTCCAACCATGTCCATTCAAATACAGAGGCGACAGTTTACGAGCTGGCTAAGGGCGAATCTATCATCCCTGTTACAGCCTAGCTAGCGGGCGAACCCATTGCCCCAGATACAGCCAGCAGCAAACCGTTGAGTCGTATTGAGTTAAGATTTCTGAGAAGGGAGGTTGTGTTTGGAGTCTTCCTGGAAGTGCAACTCGGGTTTTCTTCATTTCGCCTGTGGAACACAGTCAAGTTAGGTTGGACGGAAGGAGGATTTGAGTTTCATTCACCTCGCCATTCCCTGGAAGTGCACCTCTCATTACGCCTGTGAACTTTTCGTTCCGCGAAATTCACAGTCAATTTAAGATTGCAAGGAAGGGTGATTATATTGTATTAAATTATACTGATAGGCGTATAATCTCTACTTAGTATAAAACGAAGTCCCCGATTCTTGGATGCCACGGGTAATCTCGAGAACCACTGAATGGATTTTGATGTGGTTTTCACCATTCTGTAAAGGATAACTTGAGGAAGGTTTCTCTAGAAAATAATTTATTTATAACCAAAGGAAGTCAAGCACTAACGATTTCAGTGAAAAGGTCGAAATAAAAACTGGCGTCCGTGCGCTTTTTAAGCTTACGGTGGGCAAAGCGTTAAACATATCTATATACTATGAGTGTAAGAATTGTTCGGCATGAAAAGTTAAAAAAAAAGCCCGGGGGAGCATATCTCTATCTTCAATACATTGCCTACTATAAGTGTTTTTAAGTTTTCATTTCTTCCAACAATCTCCATTCGGTTACTGAGGCGACAGTTTACGAGCTAGCTAAGGGCGAGTCCATCACCCCAGTTACAGCTTAGCTATCGGACGAGCTTATTGCCCCAGATACAGCCAGCAGCAAACTGTCGAGTCGTGTTGAGTTAAAAACTTTAGAGAAGAGTGGTTGTGTTTGGAGTTTCCCTGGAAGTGCAACTCGGCTTTTCTTCATTTCGCCTGTGAACTTTTCGTTCCGCAAAATTCACAGTCAAGTTAAGATTGGGCGGAAGGGGTATTTGTGTTTCATGCACCTCGCCATTCTTAAATTACGTCTGACAAGAATTTGTTGCACATGCATCTCCATGATTATATAATTAATAGTCCAATCAGTGATTTTAACCCACCATGCCGAGACGTAAAACGGATATTGGTCGTTATTCATTGACATTAAAAAAAAGTCCTCTCGGCACGCCGGAAGGCGGAGGTAGATTTCGCCGGGCAAACTTGGGGATAGGCGAAAATAGGCAGAATATGCAGGTTTTCGTAGAAAGATCAGACCTCATTTAATGCGAGAAAGTTTTTTTTTTAATAATTGGAGCATAATTAACTTTGTTTTTCATCATTTTATGCATATTATAAACATTTTATTGTCTTATGGGGACGGTAACCTTCTTGTCATTTGGGGTCCATTTTTAAACTAGTGGTCACACTGTCCTGATGCAAGTTTTCGACACTGATGTGTAACTATCTAACGTTCTGTTACTTCTTCACGCAAAACTTTATCTCCCGAAGAGATTTTGGTTGGTTCCTCAGTTTCGGGGCTGCGACAACGCGGTCATGTAACCCCGTGTACTTTGGGTGAGTGTAGAATCTGTCTGATAAACGGTGTGAATTGTGATGAATGTATTAGTCTGTAATTCAGGTAAGGTCAATTTCAGGCAATAATTCCTAAGTTTGCTACCAAATACTACCGTCAACGACACCTAGATGTGAACTTGGATACTAGATACCACCGCAACCAGCAACTCGCAACGAACGTTGGAACTTCCCCTAAAGGAAAGCATACTGAGGGTTTTTAGCGCTCTTAGAAAATCCGACGACTTCGGCCGGCTTTGAACCCGCGACCTTGGGCATAGAAGTCCAGCATGCTACCAGTTAAGTCACCGAAGCCACTTCCCACTTAGTCAGATGGAAAACTGAATGTGATCTCGTGCAAGTGCGTTGTCATGGCAACCTCTGATAGGTCTTGGCATTTTCTTATAATTCCGAATTCATTTTTCTCATCCCTTGGCGTAATGGTGGGTCATATCAAAAATTCTTTCAGACAAAAGGTTTAGGTAATTATTAGGGGAATATTGTCCATTTTGTACGGTTTTGATATTGTGCTTATTAAGATAGATATGATTAATGTTTCCCGAAAAACCCACTTTTACTCACCCGTTTGGACAATGGTTGGTGCTATCAAAAAACGTTTCAAACATAAATTTTTGGTTCTTATCCGACACATAGTATGAACTTTGAATGGATTCGATATTTCAAATATTAAGAGAGTTATAGCGATATTTCACTTTTTCGAAAAAAAAAAAGCCCCCCATTCTCACCCTCGTTGACCGATTGTGCCCATTTACGAACTCCACCGAGATTTTATTGGAATATATATTATGTAAAAATTTCAAAGTGATTGGTGCAAAATTGCGGTAGTTATCGTGTCCACAAGAAAGTGATATATATATATATATATATATATACATAAATTATATATAAACTTTTGAACTGACGGTGGTTTTGGGGTCTGGGGGATGTGAAACGCGAAGATATGTCGAAATTTTCCGGAGGTCGAAACATGGTACCCATTGCAATAGTTAGCTTTCTAATGAAATCTACCTAAAAAAAGCGCTTATCACGCAGTGCATTCATAACTGTTCCCGGGCGAAGCCGGTTCGGGTTGCTAGTGAATTAATAAATTAGATGATAACTAACTAACTAACTAACTTTCAGTACCGGTACCTTAAAGCTATAATAACGAAAACTAATAGGCCTCGTCGTACGCCCAGAGTAAAAGAACAGTGTCTCCATACATTCAATAAGGCATCTGAGTGACGTACTAAAACGTAATAATGAAGCAGAATGTAAATGTGCAATTAAAACGAAACTTAGTAAGAAAGAAGAACCATTTGAGGGAGTTGTAAAATGATCCATACGAATAACAAAACGGGTACAACGCGCAGTGGCCATCTTGAATGAATATGATTATAATGAATAACTCAAGAGTATTTTTGAGCTAAAAGAACGAAAATTAGAACCAGTAGTAATGTAGAACCTTGTTATTGGCTTCGTGTGACCAATTAAAATGAACAGCGACTCCATAAATTAACGATGGCGGTTGACTTTGTGACTAATCTCAAAACTTGAATATCATTAACCCATGATATAATAGGACAAATAACGCGAAATTTGGTGAGAGAGGAGTACCATATAAAATACCTCGCTAGCATTACTCATACGAATATCACACTGAATATAGCGTCCATGAACCATCTTGAACTTGCAGAATATAATAAGAAATAACTCGTTATTTTAGAGATACAATACCGTACCCGAGCCTCCGTGGCTTAGGCGGCAGCACGCCGACCTCTCACCGCTGGGTCCGTGGTTCAAATCCCGGTCACTCCATGTGAGATCTGTGCTGGTCAAAACGGAGACAGACAGGTTTTTCTCCGGGTACTCCGGTTTTCCCTGTCAAAATTTCATTCCAGCAACACTCTCCACTATCATTTCATTTCATCTGTCAATCATTTCATAATTGCCCCAGAGGAGTGCGACAGGCTTCGGCAGCCGGCACAGTTCATATCCTCGCCGCTAGATGGGGGCTTCATTCATTCCATTCCTGACCCGGTCGGAGACTGGAAGCAGGCTGTGGATTTTCATTTTTCAATACCGTACCCAGAATTAGTAGTAGGGTAGAACCTTATAATTATGTACTTCGTATGCCGAAGACAAAATAACAGCGATACCATAAATTAAAGATGGCGATTGGGCGTACTGATAAAAATTAATAACTCGGGTCCTAATTGCTCAATCAATACGAAATTTTGTGGGTAAAGAGTACAGTGTAATATACCTCGCTAGCATTAGTCAGAAGAACATCACACTCTCAGCGGCCATCTCAAAATTATGGAATATTAAATTAACTATATACACTGCTCAAAAAAATTAGAGGGACAGGAATTTGATCGCGTGTACCATGTACGTAGTCCGTGATTACACTATATACTGTTGCTCGTATTCTTCCGTCATGTCTTAGGAATGCGAGGACACGTCCACATGTCGTTGGAAAGCCAAGGCTTAGTAGCAGTACACACATGTATCGTGCTATGCCGCAGAGTGAAATGGACGAGCAATGTCGCACTCTGTCCTCGAGTGCATAAAAGTGACCAGTTCTTTACTATCCGTTGCATTAGTCGAAATGAGGAATCTGAATGAGACAGAACGTGTTCGGGCAGTGGCATTGCTGCAGTAAGGTTGGACTATTCGTGCAGTGTCTATAGAACTTAATGTGATTTAATCTGTTGTTCGGAGGGGTTGGAAACGATTTTGTGAAACTGATTCATACACACGAAAGCCAGGGCAAGGGTGAAAATGAAAAACATCGGCTAGAGTCGATCGATATGTAGTGAATTGTTCTCTCCGACAGCGTTCGGCGACCGCCCGGGACCTATGAAATGATCTAAGAGCAGCAACTGGTAGCAGTCTAAACAATACGCAACAGACTCCCAGAGGCAAGTTTAAGACCAAGACAACCTCATCAGGTCCCACGATTAACTGCTCGGCACAAGAGAGAGCGACTTCGATTTACTGAGGGCCATAGGGACTGGTAGCTGCGTCACTGGCGCAATGTATTGTTTACGGACGAGTCCCGCTTTCGTCTAACACGGTGCGATGGACGTATACGTGTCTATCGTCGTCGTGGTAAACGTTATTATGAAGCAGAAGTCCAGGAAAGGGACCGCTTTGGTCGCGGCTCAGTCATGGAGTGGGGTGGCATCACAATTGATGGCCGATCGGACCTTCAGATAATCAGAGGCCGACTTAATGCTCAGAGGTAAATCTACGACATTGTACTAGGTCATGATATGCCCATTACAGTTGTAATAGGTCTCCAGTTTATCCTGCAACTCGACAATGGGAGAGCTCATTCAGCAGCATCCACCATGGAAACTCTACAGGACATCGCGATTCAAACATTTGACTGGCCTGCGTTGAGTCCTGACCTCAATCCCATTGAGCATTTATGGGATATGCTGGGCAGAAAACTTCGATCCCATCCTTTAACACCTCAGACTCTGGAACAACTTGCAGAGGTCCTTATGGAGGGGTGGGAGAATATTCCACAAGAAACATTTCGCAGGCTTGTCATGAGCATGCCAAGGAGATATGAAGCAGTTATACGGGCACATGGAGTGTCTAGCAGATATTGAACTGTTTCTTTTTGTGGACTCTGGGCATTCATGGAAGGACTTTCCACTTTGGTTGACGACATTGTATTGCATTCCTGGTCATAGCATCAACATGTGTGCTACGACGTGCACAGGATATGTACATTCCCGTTAATGAAGGTTTCATTTCCCAGTTAACATGTCTGTTTCACTCCACCCATTCCTGGCAAAATAATGCAGGCGTTTCAAATGTTGTCCCTCTAATTTTTTGAGCAGTGTATATTTGACCTTACGGTACAGTAACTAAAATTAGTATTCAAGTAGAACCATACATGTGGCTTTGTATGCCCAAGGCAAAGAACAACCTCGCCATACACCGTACAGAACATGCAGGATGGTGGCTGAGCGCACTGTTAAAATATCAAAATCAACAACTCAGGATCCAAATGCGCAATTGACACAACATTTTGCAAGAGAGGACTTCCTTATAAGCAATCTCGCCAGCATTAGTCATTAAGATACGCATAAATCACGCAGCCATCATCTTGAAAATCATCGCTGAACTTGGAATACCGCGTATCTGACAATGCTCTTCGTTTGCATTATTTTCCCTATGATTGGTCATGATTGTGGAAAAACTCGGGAAACTACACTCAGGATACCAGCTGTCAGAGCCGGGATATGAACCTCAGATCTCCCCATTTTTTGCAGCTCCTCATCGCGGTCGATGTGTTGTACTAATACATAGAAAATTATATGAATATTATCAATTGTATCTCTCTCCTGAAAATAATAGGTGACCCCCAGGGGTTCACATCTAGTGGGACGTGGGTTGGTGACCACGGGACCCCAGCTGAGTCCAGCATTGCTTCCACTTACTTGTGCCAGGCTCCTCTCTGTCTTCTTTCCTGTCGACCTCTCTTGGTCAACTCTTGTTTCTTCCAATCTCAACGGTATTAGGGTATCAGAGGCCTAGATAGTCTCTTTCTTTCCCGCCTTAGTTGGCCCTTCTCTGATCTTTCCTGATCCCTCATTCTTCGAGGGATCAGACCCCTTGCTTTTCTTTCAGATATCTCCCACCTTCTGCTCAATGCCCTCAAAGAGGTAGGGTTTATGTAGCCCCACCACTTCAGGTGCACCCTGGGAAGTGCTACACCCTCAAGGGCTCACGGCTGGTGAGTTTGAGAGTTGGCGACCTCGAGGGATTCCTGAGCTTTTTCTTTCCTTTTTTCCACTGACTTTGGAGAGGACCCTCTCCTCTTACCTCTTTCATATCTGGCTTTCATGCCTCTTTCCTTTCAAGTCCCTTAATCCTCATTCTTCGTGGATTGAGGGCAGTTCTTTTCCTCCTGTCTTTTATTTATTTACATTGTATTCTTCTAGTACGTAGGTTGGTTGTAAGTTTGTATATCGGCTTAGTTCTATTTTTTAAATTTCATCATCTTTAATTTTCATCTGAACCATTAGGGGCCGATAACCTAGGTGGCATAATTTAGTGCCAATCATAGAAAATAATACGTAAAGTAGTTGATAGAATGTGCAGCGTACATTAAATAGAAATGTATCACTGTTCTTCGATAGGCTTTGCTTTATAGCTTACTATAGCAGTATCCGACATGCGTTGCAATGCCAATCAGAGAAAGAAACTATCGCATTATGAAATATGAAATGAGATTAAACAATGATGTAAATCTCTTAGAGGCATAGATGGACAATTAAGTAAAGGAAAATGAAAATCCACAGCCTGCTTTCAGTCTCCGACCGGGTCAGGAATGGAATGAATGAAGCCCCTATCTAGCGGCGAGGATATGAACTGTGCCGGCTGCCGAGGCCTGACGCACTCCTCTGGGGCAATGATTAAATGAATGACAGATGAAATGAAATGAGTGGAGAGAGTTGCTGGAATGAAATTTTGACAGGGAAAACCGGAGTACCCGGAGAAAAACCTGTCTGCCTCCGTTTTGTCCAGCACAGATCTCACATGGAGTGACCGGGATTTGAACCACGGACCCTGCGGTGAGAGGCCGGCGTGCTGCCGCCTAAGCCACGGAGGTTTCCACAATTAAGTAAAGGAATTGAGCAAATTATGTCACACACAAACTGAAATGTAGCTGTATATATTTGCTTCCATTCAATTCTATCAAGCGTGCACGCCCATACAAGGATAACACATAAGCTGCCGCTAAACTGTATGAATTACTCATTTGTTGAAAAGACTCGCGTGCCATCTATTGTACCTGAAAATCACTCACTCACTCTGAAGGCTTCTATGGGACACGAAGATCGTTCGCCGATCTCACAAAATGTCTCCACTGAACTCTGTTTTGGGCAAGTTCCCGCCTGTTGTCCACATTCAGATGTCTACAAAGTTTGGAGACTTCAGTTTTCCAGAAACTTCGTGGTCTTCCTACTGGCCTTTTTCCTATTGGTTCTTCTTTAAATATTTATAAGACCATCCTATCATCTGTCTCCCATCCTTAGTAAATGACCAGCCCATTGAAGTCTTCTGGAGTTAATGGTGTTTAGTATTGGTGCTTGCTATGATAGTGAGTGTACGGTATGTCTTTATTTTATCTTTGTTTGCAGCTTTGATATGCGGAGTCAAAAATGGTACAAACATTTTCCTATAAATGTTGTTTTCGAAAACCTGCAACTGGAGTTATTCCTGTTTTGTTAAATTCCATGATTCTCCACCATAAGTTAGAACTGGCTTGAGGATGGTATTGTATATTTTCAGTTTTGTATTTCTCGTCAAAAACTTGGATCCCAATAAAAACTGTAGACAGTAGTACACTTTGTTAACATTCTGTATTCTAACTTTAATTCCACATGATTCTGTTCATCAATCATGACTCCTAAGAATTTGAAATGTCAACGCGCTCAAAACTATGCTTGCCAATAAGAAGTGGTAACCGATTCCCAAACACGTCAATATACCTCTTCATTACCATGTACTGGGTTATTGATCATTAATTATTCCAAGGCCTAATTTTAAAGCTATCTAAATGGATTTAGTAATTCAGAAACATACGCGGGCGAATGCACAACAAGTCACCAAATTAATTTATTGAAACTACTGCATTAGCGTGCCAACACTCTTTGTTAAAACGACTCACACGCCATCTGTTATAAAATGGATTTATTAATTCAGAAACCCTCACGGCAGTGTGCACAACAACTGACCTAAGTTTCACCGAAATGGGATGAATGGTACATGAACGCATACGGGACTTTGTTGAAACGATTCGCACGCCAACACACATTTGTTGAAACTACTCGTTCACCACGTATTGTAAAAAGGATTTACTAATTCATAAACCATCGCGGGTGTGTGCACAACAACGCACCAAAGTTTCATCGCAATCGAATGAATGGTATATGAACGCATGTGGGACAAACAAACTATAAAGAATTACTCATTTTTGTTTTTATATATTGAAATGTTATGCGTTGCTATCAGCTTAGCGGCGTGGTGATGGCAAACATGGAATGGCATAACAGCGACAGACGACGACCGACCAAGGTATAACAAGAAGTTCTTAAGCGTGCTGAGAGTTGAAGCATTGAGCAGGCCCCAGTAGAGCCTCTAGCTGCTCGTACCTCTGTCTTCAATAGATAATAATATATGTGCTTCGGTTATTTTAATAGAAGTAGTACATTATGAATTAAAAGGTTTAGGCATCTACTCACAATACTTTGTGCGTCAAAAGTTGGCACGTTTTGGTCGGATAACAGTTCTATTCCTAATACTTGCTAGCAATGTATTGAACATTGCAACTTGCTTCACTCTCTGGCCGTTAGGGCGTCTCCTTATTATTCCTTGCGATCGGCACATGACTGTGAATGTTACGTTATAAATGCAGTTGCAGTATCTGCAAGTGGTCTACAAACATGGTGAATTTTAAATATGAGTGGCAACAATGAATGGAACCTTGATTCAACGTAACAGTAAATCGCCAGTGATAGGAGACAAATGATGAGGTTACATGGTTAGTAACTTATTTAAGGTGACGCAGACAATAGTTAGTCTACCCTGAGAATTTTAGGACGAGCCACTACTGGTATTTGTCAGACAAAATCTGTGTGAAGGGATTCAATTCAGAAAAGAATACGTCTCTGAAGATGTCTTCAGTGTTAATGACGATACTGTACACAGTAAATAGCTGCTAACCCTGGCGTACGTTTTCCATCTCGGGAACTGCGGCTGGAGACGTCCCGTTACCCGGTCCACTCCCATGTGTCCCCGGAAGTTGGGACGTGGGTCGTCGTCTAAACTTGTCATGTTGATGGTCCCCCATGAGAACGCCAGCTCGTTACACTTGCGCTTCCAGATCTGAAACATATAAAAAAAAAAAACTTCAAGCGGGCATTCGCATGTATGGAAGATATGATCAGCAAGATCACCCACAGAAAATGTGTTGTTGATTCTTTAGGGACTTTTTGACATCGTAGCATGTAGCCCCGTGTACCTAGGTGTGAGTGGAATTTGTCTGATGACCTGTGTTATTGTGATGGATGTATTGGTGTGTGTATTATTGTAATTCAGATGAGGATTGGGAAGGAAGCGGACATGGTCTTAAGTTAGGAACCATCTCGCCACTTCCAGGATGACTTACGTTGGTCTCGAGTAGAATGATAAGAGATTGGAAAATCAATGCCACAAGCATTCCACACTTTATTTTTGTTTGTTTAAAAGTAATCCTACCTGAAAATTCATTCAGGAGCCGATCATTCGATCAGTAGCTTTCTTTTATAATAACATCAGTTTCTCTCTTAGCATATCTTTAGTGAGAAAAGTCATGTTAACAATCTAATGAACTCGATACACTACGGTATTTCTCAACTAGATCAATTAATTCTGCGTAGTTGGTAGCATGCTGAGCTTCTATGCCCATATCACGGGTTCAAACCCGGCCGAAGTCGTTGGATTTTTAAGAGCGTTACAAATCCCTCAGTATGCCTTCCTTCGGAGGGGAAGTAAAGACGGCGCGCGCATGTCATAGATTTATGGCATGTTAAAGAACCTTCCACTAACTACAATTGTGTGAAGCTAAATTTGTAGTTTAGATTTGAGTAATGCAATATTAAGTTCCAACGTTCGTCGCCAGGTGCTGGTTGCGGAGGCATCTAGTAGCCAGGTTCACGGCTAGGAGTCGTTGACGGTAGCATTTGGTAGCAAAAGCAGGAACTACTTGAAATTGATAGTCTTCAGTCCTTACCTGAATTACAGATAACACACACTAATACAGCCATCACAATTAACACCGGCTACCAGACATTCTACGAACACCCAAAGTACATGGGGCTACATGACTGCGTTGTCGCAGCCCCTAAACTGAGGAACCAACCAACTATCAATTATTTATACTTTTTTTAATATATATTGTCAAACGTAAGAATGAGGGATGGTTCCCAGGGTTACAGAGGGCTTCGACTTGACCCAGCGTAAGAATGAGGAATGGTTTACAACCCGGTGTTACAGAGGTCTTTGACTTGACATGTGCGGCGGTCTGAGTGAGTCTGAGTTTTCATTTAAACCAACGGGGTCGACATTTCGAACACTTGCTACCCTCAATATACAGAGTACCCTGCTTTCATTCTACAGATTATTATGTCGTCGTCCAACCTGGCTACGTACTATCGGATAAGAACGGTCCTTTTCAGGACCAATTAATAAATCACTCGTTGGAACAGGTAGATATGCGTCCATAATACATCCACTATAAACGACAATAAGTAAAAAAAAGTCCTCTCGGCACGCCGGAAGGCGGAGGTAGATTTCACCGGACAAACTTGGGGATAGGCGAAAATAGGCAGAATATGCAGATTTTCGTAGAAGGATCAGACCTCATTTAATGCGAGAAGGTATTTTATAATTGGAGCTTAATTAACTTTGTTTTTCGTCATTTTATGCTTATTTTAAACATTTTATTGTCTTATGGGAACGGTAACCTTCTTGTCATTTGGGGTCCATTTTTATACTTGTGGTCACACTGTCCTTATGCTAGGTTTCGACACTGATGTGCAACTATGTAACGGTCTGTTACTTCTTCACGCAAAATTATATCTACTGCAGAGATTTTGGTTGGTTCCTCAGTTTAGGGGCTGCGACAACGCGGTCATGTAACCCCGTGTACTTTGGGATGGCTGTATTAGTCTGTAATTCAGGTAAGGACTGCAGACGGTCAATTTCAAGCAGTAGTTACTAATGTTGCTACCAGGTACTACCGTCAACGACACCTAGCTGTGAACTTGGCTACTAGATGCCACCGCAACCAGCAACTCGCAACGAACGTTGGAACTTCCCCTCCAAAGGAAAGCATACTGAGGGATTTTTGGCGCTCTTAGAAAATCCGACGACTTCGGCCGGCTTTGAACTCGCGACCTTGGGCATAAACATTCAGCATGCTACCAGTTACGTCACCGAAGCCGCTTCACACTTAGATGGAAATCTGAATCTGATCTCGTGCAAGTGCGTTATCTTGGCAACGTCTGATGGCTCATCCCTCATCAATTTAGTAGTGTTGCCATGGCAACCACTGATAGGTCTTGGCATTTTCTTATAATTCCGAAATTATTTTTCTCATCCCTTGGCATAATGGTGGGTTATATCAAAAATTCTTTCAGACAAAGGTTTTAGGTAATTATTATGGGAATATTGTCCATTTTGTACGGTTTTGATATTGTGCCTATTAAGAGAGATATGATTAATGTTTCCCGAAAAACCCACTTTTTCCCACCCCTTTGGTCAATGGTTGGTGCTATAAAAAAAACTCTTCAAACATACATTTTTGGGCTTTATCCGACACATAGTATGAATGTTGAACGGATTCGATATTTCACATATTAAGAGAGTTATAGCAATATTTCACTTTTTCGAAAAAAAAAAGCCCCCCATTTTCACCCCCCAACGACCGATTTAGCCCAGTAACGAACTCGACCGAGATTTTATAGGTATACGTATTCGGTAAAAAATTCAAAGTGATTGGTACAAAATTACGGCAGTTAACGTGTCCACAATAAACTGATATACATATACATACATAAATTATATATAACTTTTGAACTGACGGTGGTTTTGGGGCCTGGGGATGTGAAACGCGAAGATATGTCGAAATTTTCCGGAAGTCGAAACATGGTACCCATTGCAATAGTTAGCTTTCTAACGAAATCTACCTCTGGTTGGTTCCTCAGTTTAGGGGCTGCGACAACGCGGTCATCTAACCCCGTGTACTTTGGGTGAGTGTAGAATCTGTCTGATACACGGTGTGAATTGTAATGGCTGTATTAGTCTTAATTCATGTAAGTACTGCAGACGGTCAATTTCAAGCAGTAGTTCCTAATGTTGCTACCAGGTACAACCGTCAACGACACCTAGCTGTGAACTTGGCTACTAGATGCCACCCCAACCATCAACTCGCAACGAACGTTGGAACTTCCCCTCCAAAGGAAAGCATACTGAGGGATTCTAGTGCTCTTAGAAAATCCGACGACTTCGGCCGGCTTTGAAACCGCGACATTGGGCATAGACATTCAGCATGCTACCAGTTACGTCACCGAAGCCGCTTCCCACTTTATCAGGCGGCTTTGGTGGCGTAGTCGGTAACATGCTGAGCTTCTATGCCCAAGATACCGGGTTCAAACCCGGCCGAAGCCGTCGGATTTTTTAAGAGCGTTAAATATCCCTCAGTATGCCTTCCTTCGGAGGGGAAGTAAAGCCGGCGGTCCCATGTCATAGATTTATGGCATGTTAAAGATCCTTCCACTAATTGCACCTGTGTGAAGCTAAATTGGATAGGTTAAGAATGTATACAACGCTCTTAGGTTTCTATGTTCGTTGCCAAGAGCCGACTGCGGTGGCGTCTAGTAGCTCAGTTCTGAACTTGGCCTCGTAGTCGTTGACAGTGGCGCTTGGCGGCAAAAGTAGGAACTATCTGAAAAATTGTTAGTTGCAGTACTTAAATTAACAAACAGATAACACACACTAATACAGTCATCACAATTAACACCGGTTATCAGACAGATTCTACACACACCCAAAGTACACGGGGCTACATGACCGCGTTGTCGCAGCCCCTAAACTTAAGAACCAACCAACCAACCACTTAATCAGATGGAAATACTGAATCTGATCTCGTGCAAGTGCGTTGTCATGGCAACGTTTGATGGTCCATGCCTCATCAATTTAGTAGTGTTGCCATGGCAACCACTGATAGCTCTTGGCATTTTCTTATAATTCCGAAATCATTTTTCTCGTCCCTTGGCGTAATGGTGGGTCATATCAAAAATTCTTTCAGACAAAAGTTTTAGGTAATTATTAGGGGAATATTGTCCATTTTGTACGGTTTTGATATTGTGCCTATTAAGAGAGATATGATTAATGTTTCCCGAAAAACCCACTTTTTTCCACCCCTTTGGTCAATGGTTGGTGCTATCAAAAATCTTATTTGACATAAATGTTTGGCACTTATCCGACACATATTATGAACTTTGAATGGATTCGATATTGCACGTATTAAGAGAGTTATAGCGAAATTTCACTTTTTCGAAAAAAGCCCCCCATTTTCACCCCCTTCGACCGATTTAGCCCAGTAACGAACTCGACCGAGATTTTATAGGTATACATCTTTGGTAAAAAATTCGAAGTAATTGGTGCAAAATTACGGCAGTTATCGTGTCCACAAAAAACTGATATACATATATATATATATATATATACATATATATATATACATAAATTATATATAAACTTTTGAACTGACGGTGGTTTTGGGGTCTGGGGGATGTGAAACGCGAAGATATGTCGAAATTTTCCGGAAGTCGAAACATGGGACCCATTGCAATAGTTAGCTTTCTAATGAAATCTACCTAAATGTATGTACTAGTTCGTGGTTCAAACCTGCCACCAGACAGCTTGGCCCACGCTACTTCAACATTGATTGATTTAGCCACCTTAGCTACTTTTTTCACTTGTTTCTGTTTGTTCTATTTGTTTCCAGTGTTTGGTTTCTTTGTACATGAAGACGTCACAAACACCCCATCCCCGAGCCAGGAATTAACCTCAGGAGATTAAATTCCCCGTGACCCGGCCGGGACCCTTCGGGCCAAAGTCTAGGACGCTAACCTATTAGTCACGGGACCGGACTCTTATTGAGAGCCATGGTGTATTGCTGGCACGTATTGAATCTATTCGTAGACACTTCCTGTTCAAACGTAAGGTGATGTTATTCGGAACTGTGTTAGCTTTAATCATACATTATATTTGATGTCATTGAAATGACACTGCCGCGAATGATTTCTACTCCGCCTTTGTCCGGTCCCAAGTCCGGAATGCGAAAGGAGGAGGGTTAGCTGGTTTGGCAATCAGCTGTAAAAACAGCTAACGCCGAATGTTGGGCGGCGGTAAATAACTCGACCCCCTGAAGGGGCCAACGGCTTCTGGCGGATGAGCCCCTTTAGGTGGGGTGATGGTCCCCTCAGTGTAGGAAATGACACTGAAACCCATTACGTATATATTGACCCAACGGCAAAACGGACGGAGGAGGAACTTCCCTTGTGGTTCTCAACGGTCGTGGAGGTGGATGAGATCATGCCAGATGGACTGGCTGTGAAGGCGCAACTCAATGGTATTGAGAGTCTGCGGCAGTCCATTGCAGTCACGGTGCTAGAACCTGCACGTCTCATTTCCTTTTGTGCCGCAGGGTATAGTTCCGAGATCATAGTGTGTGGGTCACTTCCTTGCAAGCTGTGATCCACCTTAAACAAAATCTCGCTTGTGGCACCTTTCTCCTGCTGTCACATCTTTCGACAAGTCCAGCGGCGATGGGATAAGGATGGTGGAGGCAGGTTTTCGGGTTGAAACTGGAAGCCTCTAGTTCGGACCTGCACGTTGGCAGCAGATGTGTGATGGTCGTCTTTCTGAGGCCTCGTGACTACTCAGGAGTTCGGTCCTTCATCTGTGTTTGGGCAGTATTTAGGATCACCGCTGCCCACCCCGAATGGGGAAGACCCAAGAAAATGTGGGCTAAACATCGGTAGTCACACCTTCAGCCGGCTGGGAGGCCGCACCCAGTGGGTCACCCCTTTTGCTGTCGAAAAACGAAAACAAAGAATATCCAAACATTAATGATAGGATCCTGGAATGTTCGAACATTACTCGATTTGAAGGACAATAACAGGCCTGAGCGAAGAACAGCACTCGTTACCCATGAGCTTGGTCGAATGAACATAGATATTGCTGCCTTAAGTGAAACCAGATTGTCCAACGAAGGTAAAATTACAGAGTTCAGTTCAGGTTACACCATATTCTGGAAGGGAAAAGATGAGGGAGAGCGCCGTATTTATGGTGTTGGTTTCGCTATAAAGACCACACTGGTGAATGATAACCAGCTAACTCCAACTGCTGTCAGTGAAAGAATTATGACTCTCCGAATCCCACTCTCCGGGGGTCATTTTATGACTCTTATCTCTGCATATGCTCCCACCTTGGATGCTGATATAGAAGATCAATTCTACAACCAGCTGAGCACAATCATCACCAAAGTACCATCTAGAGACAAACTCTTAATGCTTGGCGATTTCAACGCCAGAGTTGGTAAAGATCATCAATTATGGAACAATGTGATGGGAAAACAAGGACTTGGCAACTGCAATGCCAATGGCCTATTACTCCTTGGTCTATGTGCTGAACATGAACTCTTTATTACCAACACTCAGTTCCGCCTGCCGAATCGCTACAAAACCACTTGGATGCATCCTCGCTCGAAGCACTGGCACATCCTTGACTATATCATCACCAGGCAATGTGATAAAAAGGACATCCTTGTCACCAGGACCGCAAGAAGTGTCGATGACTGTTGGACAGATCATAAGCTCCTTTTTTGCCGGTTGAGGATCTCAATCTGCCGCAAACCGAAACGATCCATCCACAACCTGTCCAGACGGAAATTTGACACTTCCAAACTCCAAGTAAAATCAATTGCTACAGATTACAGAAATGAAATCGCAAATAAGCTGGCTAGTCACCCTGTTAGCACAAATAGTGTAGTACAGGAATGGTCCATGCTTCAGAAGGTCATTACTGAGGCAGCTGAGGAAACAATTGGTTTTGTGAAGAACAAAAGACAAGACTGGTTTGATGAAAATAATGTTGAAATTATGTGTCTCATCAATGCCAAACGGGAAGCCCATCTATCCTTTCTTCAAGATCCGTCTTCCAGTGTGAAAAAATCACAATTCGTGCAACTTAAGGGGAAATGCCAGGCACAAATCAGGGAAATAAAGAACAACTGGTGGCTGCGAAAAGCTGAAGAACTGCAAAGACTATCTGATACCCGTGACCTGCGAAACTTCTATGCAGGCATAAAGGAGGTATACGGCCCAATCCTTTCATCATCAGGTACATTGAAAACTGCTGACAATTCCACCATTTTAACTGAACAAGGACAAATTTTGGAGCGTTGGAAGGAACATTTCTCTGCACTTCTAAATCGTGCCTCCAATGTTGCCGAGGACTTTCTTCGAAACGTCCCTCAGCAGCCCCAACAACCATGGATGGCGGTTCCGCCGACATTCCGAGATTTCACCAAAGCGCTCAATCAACTAATGCCGAGAAAGGCTCCTGGTCCTGATAACATTCCACTGGAGTTGTTACAAAGTGGAGGTATGGCCTTGAAGACTCAACTTTTTACACTTATCCTGTTAATTTGGGAAACTCGAGAAGTACCTGACGACTTGAAGAATGCTGCCATCATAACTATCTTCAAGAAAGGCGATCGTAGCGTGTGTGGGAACTACCGTGGTATATCGCTATTATCCATTGCAGGTAAAGTTCTCGCAAGAATTCTCCTAAACCGGCTCCAAAGTATCTCGGAGAGGATTTTGCCCGAGTCTCAATGTGGTTTCCGAACCTCCAGGGGCACAACAGACATGATATTCTGTGCCAGACAACTCCAGGAAAAGTGCAGAGAGCAACAGGAGCCCCTGTATTTAGTTTTCTATGACCTGGAGAAAGCCTTTGATTCAGTACCAAGACCTGCTATGTGGAAAGTATTAACGCACTTTGGATGTCCAGATCGCTATGTGGAATTAGTTAAAGCTCTTCATGATGGAATGTCTGGGAAGATTCTTCACGGTAACTCTGTATCCGATCCATTTCCAATCACTCACGGTTTGAAACAAGGCTGTGTGCTTGCTCCAACACTCTTTGCATTGTACATGGCTGCCATGATGTATGAATCATCTTCCAACAACCCAGGCATAGAGATTAAGTTTCGCTTCGATGGAGGTCTTTTCAATCTGGCAAGACTTCGTTCACAGAGACATACCCAAGTTACCCGGGTGACAGAACTGCAGTATGCCGATGACACCGCATCTACTGCTCCGACAGCTGCAGAGCTTCAACAATAGGTCAATCGCTTTAGCACTGCGTGTGATCTCTTTGGTCTCACCATCAATACAAAGAAAACAATAGTGCTTGCACAACCTGCCCAAGGATTACCTCTTCCTGAGTTCAATATCTCCATCTTAGACTCAACACTGGAGCAGGTTGATCATTTTTCATATCTTGGTAGCATCTTGTCTAAACGGTGCACTTGCGAACAGGATGTTGACAAAAGAATTGGGGCTGCCCATGCAGCATTTGGCCGTTTAATGCACAGAGTCTTCATGAACAAAGACCTAAAGATGCATACCAAACTCTTGGTGTACAAAGCTGTCGTCATCTCAACGCTACTGTATGGCTGTGAAACCTGGACACTCTATCGCCGTGATATCAAGAAACTTGAGCGTTTCCACCAACAAAAGATGAGATACATCTTGAATATCAAGTGGGAGGACTACATGACCAACACTGTAGTTCTCGAGAGAGCGCATCTCAATAGCATTGAGACAACTATCATCGCTCATCAACTGAGATGGTTAGGCCATCTTCACCGTATGAATGATACCAGTCTTCCACGTTAATTCCTTTATGGTGAATTTTGCTCCGGCACTAGACCTCATGGGGCCCCTTTGAAGCGTTTCAAAGACCAGTTAAAACACATCATGACGACGACTGGTATAGACATCCACTCATGGGAAACATCTGCTGCGGACCGTTTACTGTGGCGGAACACTACATCGACGGCTGTCAACTTCTTTGAGGAAGAACGTCGCAGACATGAAGAGGCCAAGCGACAAGGAAGAAAGCTTCGTCAATTGCAACCCCGCCCTCCCCCGACCATTGAGTGCAATTTATGTGGGCGCATGTTTTATGCCAGGATTGGCCTGTTTAGTCATCAGAAGCAAATCCACAAGCTGGTCTGAAAAGCTCTATGCAGGAAGAAGTATGTTTACTCGGAATCGAGTTACAGCCGACGACGACTGCATATTTGCGGGCCTGACCTCAACGGTAAAGTTGTACTAAGGCCGTAAAGGAGCAGGTACTAATGCCTTTCTTCATAAAAAGTAATGAGCTGGTGAACCAATCTGTATATAACAGAATATTGTAAAGGATTCTAAACATACGGTCAACGATGCGCCGAGGAGGGATGATAGGAGATTTTAATCGAAATCTCGCTTATTAGGATCATAGGTCAAGGGATTGTGATAATGCAGAAGGATTAATTAATTATCCTTATGGTTGTTTAGAAAATTTAAATTAACTGTGACTACCTTAACGTCAGATTTTACGATCCAAACTAATCGCAGTGATTAAATACCGCCTTCAAAGCTATTTCTGAAACAGAAATAGAAATTGAGAACTTTCAACGTCTCCTACTAACCATGTTTACAATTCCCTTTGTGAAAAGCACATTATATAAAGCCAGCATAACGCTTGACACAATCCCAATGTAATAAATGCCCGGTGTAGGAATTAGGATGTGTCCTCCATTAGCGCAAAGGTCGTGGATTTGAGTCCCGCATGCCTTCCATCTATGTAGCTTGTAATTTTTGTACAATACACGACCTAATAGCTGTAAGCTTCCATCTATATGGTCGTATAAATTCAATTCAGGGAGCCCAGAACGATAGATCACTGAGTGGTCCCGTGGAAACTAATCGCAGTGGCTAGCCACCGCCTTTAAAGCTCCGTAGTTTACGATAACTATATATATACAGTATAAAACAGAATATTGTACAGAATTCTAAACATACGGTCAAAGATGTGCAGAGGAGCCAAGAATGCCAGCCGCTACATCACGAGGGGGTCCAGTTTAAGAAATAAACACGGATTTCACTTATGTTGTGCAGATGCCATTGCCTGTTACACTCATGCACTGTATTAACTTACACCCTACTGCAATACTCATTCATGTCAACTTTTCTAGTCTGTGAGCTTCCTCGGTGGTTGGTTGGTGGATCAATGATACCAATTGGATCGCGAGTTCTTGTTCTTTTAGTTTTAATAGTATGCTCAGTCACCATCTTAAATATATGGTAAGGGGTGTTCTTTCGCCTTTGGCATACAAAGCCCATACATAATATGGTTCTACAGTAATGACAATTTGATATGAACACCACCACATATTCAAAATGGTGGCTGAGCGTACTATCATTACTTAAAAATCGACTCATGATCTAATAGAGCAATTAATACAAAACTTTGTAAGAGGGGAAAACAGATAAGCTACCGGTACCTCGCTTGCATTAATCATAACACTATCACACAGCATATAGCACGTAGCCACCATCTTGAATATATAAGACATTAATATCGATAGTCCATTATTTATTACAGTTACAATAACTAAACTCAGCAAATATGTACTCTAGTCTCACATAAGAGGCTTTCTCTGCAGAATACGCAAGACAAACGATTCCATACATTAAAGATGGTGGATAGGCGTACTTTTCTAATGTTTCAATCAATTCCTCTAGATGAAAAAGCTGAATTACAAAGACACTTAGTAAACGGGAAGCAATACTTAACGTTCATAAATAAAACATATAATTACACTCCTTGATGAGGACAAACGGGTATAACTATATGCATAGGGTCTATATTTAAGAGAGAGAAGGCTATTATGTTCTTTACTGAACATAATGTTATTATTATTATTTTCTTGATTTTGACCACTGCAGTCATTTCCGTGTCATTTTTGTTTATTTTCTGCTTCCTTTCTTGTTTTCCAATAGTTCTTCATGGCTTCACTTTGCTTATTCCTCCTCTTTTCCGTCAAGACTTTACTCCATTCCTTCCTTTATTTTTCTTGAAAGCCCATAAAAAGTTGTGTTAATCTTTTAATTGTTTTTCAGTCCTGTATTATGTCTGCTGTTATTCTCATCTCTCCCTTATACTTCTTTATACTTTACATCTAGTGTGATTACCATTCCTACTCTCGTAAACATTTGTATCATTATTATTATTACTCTCTTTCAGGTGAACGACTTGATGGTAGGTCTCACCTCGAGAAAGACAGTGACCCAGAGCACGTTGAACACACAGAAGAAGGTGATGCTCTCGGCAGATACTAGTAGCTGGATGAAGCCAAGGATCATAGGAATCACCAACGCCGTCGTATAAAAGCTCAGGAAAATGAAGTATAACGCCACAGACTCTCCGAAGTAGAGTCGTATCTCCTCTGGAACATAAAGTGCAGTGTTGGCCGGTGTCAATTTAACTGGTAGTGACCATAATAACAACAACAACAACAACAACAATAATAATAATAATAATAATAATAATAATAATAATAATAATAATAATAATAAGTGTTTTATATTTTTAATAAAGTCGATGGTAATGTGCCAATAGTTCACACTGCACCCATACTGAATGTATGAAAAGTCTGTAGTTTTTCCTTGGCGATACAAGGCCAAATATACGGTCCTACAGTTACAGCATTTTTGAAGCGTCAAGAGTTATTTATTTTTATATTTTTAAAAATTTAAAGATGAGGGCTGCGCGTAACATACAGTTTCCTGTTAGTATCACGTTGACAACAGAGGGTCCCTATGCAAAGCTATCTGTGTTTCATCAGCACTTGCCATCAATGCCTTCATTTAAAAATATGGCGTTGAAATGCACTGACATGTATCTTTACTCAAACCAAATTTGATTTCAATAGCTGCAGCCGTTTATGAGTTGATAGGGAAACACGCACAGACACACAGAGGACAGACAGAGACACACCGATACATCACCCCAAATTTATCACATGTCTATTTTATTTTTTTCATTTTATTTGAAAAATGTGAAAAGTGGGCCAGTAAAGACAGGTATGATGGTAAATGCACCGGGGATCATCCTAAAGCTACTCGTATGCTGGCGATCTTTCTCTTTACAACCTAACATATTGAGTTAGATAGCAGTGATAGGGTTGACTGGCTCCTTACCAATTTTACGCAACCACTGTCATTGAGTAACGTCAAAAATGTACGACAAACACTTATGAATTGACATGTCCGTACATACATCAATTTTACATTAAATACACACAGAGGGGCATTCAACAAATTATATTTGCCTTTGATTGGTCCACGATGATTTATCAAACTAACAAGTAGTTCCGTGAAGAACTATATAGCCTATTATCATATATCCTACTTTTGTTAATAGCCTATATCAACATACAAAATTTCAGTTTGATTGCTGTAATAGATTCGCAGATATTGAGAACCGTCTAAATATTTCTTGTTCGCCATGTTGGATTTGTATATATGTAGGTCTTAGAGTTACCCATGTAGATTATTGTGTAGGTGTAGTATTCAAACTTCAATCGCATGATTACGATATAAGAAATAAAAACGAGATTTTAAAATTTCGCACAGCTGCCATCTTGAGGTTATCAAAACAGTTGAAATAATTTAGATGCCAGTGGATTAAAATTTGTATAAGCATTTACCGTACCAAGTTTCTCTGCGCTCGGACGGTTAAATCGCGAGAAAAGTCCATTTAAATATTTTTATTTCGCGTCACCGCCATGTTGGATTTGTGTTCACCAGGTTATTGAAAGTCCGCAGCCTCTATCAACATACAGCATTTCAGTTTGATTGCTGTCATGGATTAATAGATATTAGGAACCGTCTAAATATTTCGGATGGTCACAATTTTGGATTTTTATATATGTATGCTATAGAGTTATGTACTATTAGATGACGATTATTGCGTCGGTTCATTATTCAAACCTTCACTTCTATCACATGATTAATTCACAAGAAATAAAAACTTAATTTTAAAATTTCGCACAGCCACCATCTTGAGGCTGTGTGAACAATTGAAGTAAATTAGATGCCAGTGCATTACAATTACTGTAGGCCTACCATATTTAACTGTGCTCAGATGGTTAAATCGCGAGAAAAGTCTATTAAAATGTTTCAACTTCGCTTGGCCGCCATGTTCGTTTTGTACTTTACATGTTTTTGAAAGTTACATAGACAAACTTGTGGTAGTACAATTTATCACCGTACACATTTTCAGGATAATATCGGTAATAGTTTCGGAGATATAGAATGCCGGTGAAATATTTCGCACAGCCGCTATGTTGGATTGGAGAGACGTAATAAAATTTGAAGGGCACGGGAAGGGTCGGCCAAAATGGTGCTATGACTTCACCGAGTTTCATTGAAAGCGCTCCAGCTGTTTAGAAGTTATTAGGGGGGCGTCACACACACACTCACTCACATACACACACACGGCCAAAAGGTGATATCATAAGCCTATTTTTTCATAAATGAAAATAGGCTAAACAATAACGTTCTTTTTGTGCAATTTTCAAGTTATAACTCTTTCCCCGGAATCAACAATTAAATCAATGAAAGCTCGCTTAGTACCGGGACATATTATAGATATGAATTACTTCTTCTGCCGTTACAGTCTTTCTACATCAAACACAATAGAAAACACACCCCTCTATTCAATGTGGATCGTGGATGGTGGTTCTATGAGAATGAGTTGCTACTGCGAAAATTTTGCTTGCTTTTAATGAATGTGAATTGTTTGTTTTGTTTAGGCTTTTTATGTACAAACACTTGCCCCAGAGGAGTGCGATGCCCCAGAGGAGTGCGACAGGCTTCGGCAGCCGGCACACTTCATATCCTCGCCGCTAGATGGGGGCTTCATCCATTCCATTCCTGACCCGGTCGGAGACTGGAAGCAGGCTGTGGATTTTCATTTCATGTACAAAAACTGTTACGCCTAATGACGGATGTAATTAATATGTGAAACATACTCAGATATTAAGGGAAATATTTTTGATTAATGTGTTGATTAGTAGGAATGAAATCTTTAAATTTAGAAAAACAAATTCGTAACATATTCACATATCTACTTTTCATTTGTGTTACAGTAATAATGAAGCCTATAAATTTGAAGTCCAATAAAAAGAATAATGAATGGCATTACAAACTGATTTTATTGAACTATTTTAAATCAAAGGCTCATACATTGCTCAGAATTTGTAATAACACTAGAATCTCGTATACATTATTTTATTGTGAAATTCAGTGAAATAGCCCATGCCGAAAGTTGCGTAAACGCCAGTAGTAAAGTTGTCGAGGACTCCTTTCCCTCCTTCCCCAGGTTTCCAACAATCACACGGTAGGAACTATACCAGGTGAGTCATCCGCCCCTTATTAGCCTACTTTTCACATTTTGCAAAAATGAGGAAAAAGTAGACTTATGAGATCCATCCGGGAAAATGTGTGTCTGTCTGTCCTTCTGTCTGTCCTTCTGGCTGTGTGTGTGTCGCCCCCCCCTATCAACTCCTAAACGGCTGCAGCAATCGAAACCAAATTAAGTGTGAGTAAAGATGCATACCGGAATATCTCAAGTCCATGTTTGAAAATGATGCCAGTGCTACCAACTGCTGAAAAAACGCACTAGAAATTTGAGCTCCATGTTGGATATCATGCAAGTTATGCATGGGAGCTATTCCAAAATTTGGACACATGTAGTTAATACTATTTCAGTTTAATTTCCAGGTGGCCATACATGACAGTGTTGCCAAAATAATTTTAAGCCTTCTGATGGGTCCAATTTTTAAATGCATATAACGTCCCTACTATCAATCGGATTTCAACCAAATTTTGCATGTAATAAGCGTACATAAACAGATAGGACTGAGCGTATTCTTAAGAGCCACCAGGCCTGCCAACTGTTAAAAATAGCTCTCTCTATTTTTTAAAAATCCAAATACCAATATACCAGAAAGTATGCAAGCCGACAGCTTTAAACTATGCACACGTATAGTACCTGACATTTTAGATTAATTTGGAGTAACTTATATATGTCAGTTCTACCAACATGATTCTAAGCCTGCTGATAGGACCAAATTTAAATACATGTTACTACTATACTATCAGTTGGATTTCAACCAAATTTCGTATGTGCTATGTGTAACATAACAGATATGACTATACGTATTCTTAAGAGCAATCAGGGCTGCCAACTGTTAATAAATGCTGTCTATATTGTTTCACCCTAATATCAATATATCTGAAAGTAGGCAAGCCAACAGCTATATACTTTGCACACGTATAGCACCTGATATTCTAGATTAATTTGGAGTAGTTAATATCAGTCAGTGCTGCCAACATGATTCTATGCCTGCTGATAGGTCCAATTTTATATTACATGTAACTTTTATACTAACAAATGGATTTCATCCAAAATTGGCACAAGATATCATAATACGCGATCACGAAAACCAAGATTAACGGCCGAGGGGACCCGATACACTGATCACGCGTCACCCCAATATCTGCAGGCCAATATCCGCTGGGCAGCGGTCGCTTGGTCGGCCTAGGCCCTTCATGGGCTGCATAGTGCCAGCAGGGGGGGGGGGGGGGGGGGGGGTTGAGATACCATAATATTTCAGATTATGTCTGACTAGCACACGCATCACATTGATGCCAAGATGCTTTCAAAACTGCTGATAGATCCAATGTCTAACTGCATGTAACGTCCATTGGACTTCAACCAAATTTTGTATTCTGTACCTTAAGAGATGGAACTAAGAATATATTCAGTCACCAGGGCTACCAAATGTAGTGCTCTACTAGGCTACATTATACCAGGTATATTTCGAACTAATTAGACATTTCGATAATACCAACTTAATTTCGTCATTATTCTAGATAGTTTCATATACTTTATTTTAATCAATGGCATGAATCTTAATTTTAAGAAAAGTAGTCACGGAAATTCTTGTTAGCCTACTTTCGATTTTTGCAAAAAATGAAAGTAGACTTATGAGATCAACACAGGGCGAAAAAAGTGTGTCTGTCTGTGTGTGTGTATGTGTGTGTGTGTGAGTCTGTGTGTGTGTCTGTGTGTGTGTGTGTGTGTGTCTGTGTGTGTGTGAGTGTGTGTACTCTGAATGTCTGTCCCCCCCTATCAATTCGAACACGGTGAATGCGAATTGAACGAAATTTGGTACAAAGGTAGCACTAGCAAAGGACACCTCAGTGTTATGTTTTATATCGCCGCCATCTTTACTAAAACTGAATGGCGGCCACTCAAACGTTCAAAACGTAAAATCAAATAACGACTAACCAAATCATCAGATCTCTACCAAATTTGGTAACAACATACCTTCGTATAGGATGCGTCTTGTGACCAAACTACAAGGTCGTCCGCCATACCATTTCAGGATGGCGGCCGTGCGAATTATGCAAACTTTATAATCCATATCATGGAACCCACCAGTTCCGATTATCGAGCCGAGAATCGTTTTAACTGTTCTAAAGGAAGAGGCACGTTCGAAATTAAAAGTTCATTTTGTAATACTATAGTGCAGACGTGATTTTAAAAAGCTGAGCTGATTCACTAATAAGACAAGATGGCAGCGGATATCTTGTGCCCGACTTATATTTCACTAATTTGAGTATTGCATGCAATATAGCGTACTGTACAAAATAAATAAACTTTGTATGAAATGCTTTATATATATAAATAATATACTCCAGTGATGAAATCGTTTAGTATAAATCATTATTTGCTAACAAGTTCTATGTAAGTCATTTTATATAGAACGATATTCGTTGACACAATTAGCTCAGTGGTAGAGCGTCAGCCTATCGCTCAAATGCCTATGGTTCAAACCCGATCAGAGCTAGGTTTTTTGCTTGAAATGTTATATGTTTATTGTTTTGTAATGACTCAGATGTTTTAAAATTAAGCGTTATATTGTGCATTTATTATGGTGTAACATATATATTTAATTAAAACATAACTCGCCAGCAGATTTACTCGAGACATCTAGCTGCCAAAAAGGTAACTAGATTAACTTCCAGATTTTATTG
Organism: Meconema thalassinum; assembly: GCA_946902985.2. Taxonomy (NCBI): domain Eukaryota; kingdom Metazoa; phylum Arthropoda; class Insecta; order Orthoptera; family Tettigoniidae; genus Meconema; species Meconema thalassinum. The sequence goes on along the minus strand of OX336388.2, from coordinate 489,708,557 downwards.
AAAAGTTTCTTCTTCTGGCCGCTAGAATGCACTCGCTCTGTTAGGCCACGGCCGACTGAATACGAGCTGCGCATTCAGTCGGCCGTGGTTAGGATTATATTGTTCGATATTTCACCACTAGATGGTACGACTAGTCTACGAGGGGCTCCATTGATTACTACACCATTGGCATTCTATGCGCATCGAATTTGAAGAATGACAAGATGATACTACGATACATTTTTACTTTTTATTTTAAAGGGTTTGTAACAGCCTATTTTGCGTTACTTGAAAATGTTATTTGAAGTAAAGAACAAAACGATTTCACATAGTAGGTGTTAGTTCAGGTTATTAATTACTACTTTTATTTGAGGCAAATAGCAATCGAAAATATCCACATAGTTTGTATACACACGTCTCTGTAGGGTCATGGAAAGATTTGTTAATTCAATTAGGGTTGTGAAAGCCATGCACAACCAGGCGTGTAAAGACATGCCTCAACTCAAAGTTGGATGTTGCCCACGGCAGGTCGTATATGTAATAATAATAATAATAATAATAATAATAATAATGTTATTGGTTTTACATCCCTTTTAACTACTGCTGCTTTTAGAGACACCGGGGTGCCGGAATTTTGGCCCGAAGGGGATCTTTAACGTGCCAGTAAATGTACTGACACGGCTCCCTCGCATTTGTGCACCCTCAAATGCCAGCTGACTGCGCCAGGATACGAACCTGCAACCTAGGGCCCAGCAAGCGAGAACGTTACCGCTGAGCCACGCAGCCAGTCCGGTCGATTATGTCTCCAGATCCATAACATTCTTGATATACTTCTTATCTTTCTTTCTTCAATGATGGTAGCAGTTTTTATCTAGGTTGTGGCGTTTGGTAGAGGTAAATCGTTTCTAAGGTCTTCAACAAAGAATAGTTCTATTATACTCTTTGATAATAACGAGTTATAACTATACTCATACATTTAGGAGAAAGTAGGCTATATGTTCTTTACTGAACATCTTGTTTTAGGTAGATTTCATTAGAAAGCTAACTATTGCAATGGGTCCCATGTTTCGACTTCCGGAAAATTTCGACATATCTTCGCGTTTCACATCCCCCAGACCCCAAAACCACCGTCAGTTCAAAAGTTTATATATAATTTATGTATATATATATATATATATATATATATATATATATATATATATATGTATATATATATATATATGTATATCAGTTTCTTGTGGACACGATAACTGCCGTAATTTTGCACCAATTACTTCGAATTTTTTACCAAAGATGTATACCTATAAAATCTCGGTCGAGTTCGTTACTGGGCTAAATCGGTCGAAGGGGGTGAAAATGGGGGGCTTTTTTCGAAAAAGTGAAATTTCGCTATAACTCTCTTAATACGTGCAATATCGAATCCATTCAAAGTTCATAATATGTGTCGGATAAGTGCCACAAATTTATGTCAAATAAGATTTTTGATAGCACCAACCATTGACCAAAGGGGTGGAAAAAAGTGGGTTTTTCGGGAAACATTAATCATATCTCTCTTAATAGGCACAATATCAAAACCGTACAAAATGGACAATATTCCCCTAATAATTACCTAAAACTTTTGTCTGAAAGAATTTTTGATATGACCCACCATTACGCCAAGGGACGAGAAAAATGATTTCGGAATTATAAGAAAATGCCAAGAGCTATCAGTGGTTGCCATGGCAACACTACTAAATTGATGAGGCATGGACCATCAGACGTTGCCATGACAACGCACTTGCACGAGATCAGATTCAGTATTTCCATCTGATTAAGTGGTTGGTTGGTTGGTTCTTAAATTTAGGGGCTGCGACAACGCGGTCATGTAGCCCCGTGTACTTTGGGTGTGTGTAGAATCTGTCTGATAACCGGTGTTAATTGTGATGACTGTATTAGTGTGTGTTATCTGTTTGTTAATTTAAGTACTGCAACTAACAATTTTTCAGATAGTTCCTACTTTTGCCGCCAAGCGCCACTGTCAACGACTACGAGGCCAAGTTCAGAACTGAGCTACTAGACGCCGCCGCAGTCGGCTCTTGGCAACGAACATAGAAACCTAAGAGCGTTGTATACATTCTTAACCTATCCAATTTAGCTTCACACAGGTGCAATTAGTGGAAGGATCTTTAACATGCCATAAATCTATGACATGGGACCGCCGGCTTTACTTCTCCTCCGAAGGAAGGCATACTGAGGGATATTTAACGCTCTTAAAAAATCCGACGGCTTCGGCCGGGTTTGAACCCGGTATCTTGGGCATAGAAGCTCAGCATGTTACCGACTACGCCACCAAAGCCGCCTGATAAAGTGGGAAGCGGCTTCGGTGACGTAACTGGTAGCATGCTGAATGTCTATGCCCAATGTCGCGGTTTCAAAGCCGGCCGAAGTCGTCGGATTTTCTAAGAGCACTAGAATCCCTCAGTATGCTTTCCTTTGGAGGGGAAGTTCCAACGTTCGTTGCGAGTTGATGGTTGGGGTGGCATCTAGTAGCCAAGTTCACAGCTAGGTGTCGTTGACTGTTGTACCTGGTAGCAACATTAGGAACTACTGCTTGAAATTGACCGTCTGCAGTACTTACATGAATTAAGACTAATACAGCCATTACAATTCACACCGTGTATCAGACAGATTCTACACTCACCCAAAGTACACGGGGTTAGATGACCGCGTTGTCGCAGCCCCTAAACTGAGGAACCAACCAGAGGTAGATTTCGTTAGAAAGCTAACTATTGCAATGGGTACCATGTTTCGACTTCCGGAAAATTTCGACATATCTTCGCGTTTCACATCCCCAGGCCCCAAAACCACCGTCAGTTCAAAAGTTATATATAATTTATGTATGTATATGTATATCAGTTTATTGTGGACACGATAACTGCCGTAATTTTGTACCAATCACTTTGAATTTTTTACCGAATACGTATACCTATAAAATCTCGGTCGAGTTCGTTACTGGGCTAAATCGGTCGTTGGGGGGTGAAAATGGGGGGCTTTTTTTTTCGAAAAAGTGAAATATTGCTATAACTCTCTTAATATGTGAAATATCGAATCCGTTCAACATTCATACTATGTGTCGGATAAAGCCCAAAAATGTATGTTTGAAGAGTTTTTTTTATAGCACCAACCATTGACCAAAGGGGTGGGAAAAAGTGGGTTTTTCGGGAAACATTAATCATATCTCTCTTAATAGGCACAATATCAAAACCGTACAAAATGGACAATATTCCCATAATAATTACCTAAAACTTTTGTCTGAAAGAATTTTTGATATAACCCACCATTATGCCAAGGGATGAGAAAAATAATGTCGGAATTATAAGAAAATGCCAAGACCTATCAGTGGTTGCCATGGCAACACTACTAAATTGATGAGGGATGAGCCATCAGACGTTGCCAAGATAACGCACTTGCACGAGATCAGATTCAGATTTCCATCTAAGTGTGAAGCGGCTTCGGTGACGTAACTGGTAGCATGCTGAATGTTTATGCCCAAGGTCGCGAGTTCAAAGCCGGCCGAAGTCGTCGGATTTTCTAAGAGCGCCAAAAATCCCTCAGTATGCTTTCCTTTGGAGGGGAAGTTCCAACGTTCGTTGCAAGTTGCTGGTTGCGGTGGCATCTAGTAGCCAAGTTCACAGCTAGGTGTCGTTGACGGTAGTACCTGGTAGCAACATTAGTAACTACTGCTTGAAATTGACCGTCTGCAGTCCTTACCTGAATTACAGACTAATACAGCCATCCCAAAGTACACGGGGTTACATGACCGCGTTGTCGCAGCCCCTAAACTGAGGAACCAACCAAAATCTCTGCAGTAGATATAATTTTGCGTGAAGAAGTAACAGACCGTTACATAGTTGCACATCAGTGTCGAAACCTAGCATAAGGACAGTGTGACCACAAGTATAAAAATGGACCCCAAATGACAAGAAGGTTACCGTTCCCATAAGACAATAAAATGTTTAAAATAAGCATAAAATGACGAAAAACAAAGTTAATTAAGCTCCAATTATAAAATACCTTCTCGCATTAAATGAGGTCTGATCCTTCTACGAAAATCTGCATATTCTGCCTATTTTCGCCTATCCCCAAGTTTGTCCGGTGAAATCTACCTCCGCCTTCCGGCGTGCCGAGAGGACTTTTTTTTTTTAAGTTTTCGGCCACACTTCCAACGTCTGATGCCAATATGGTCGACAGTTCCCCGTCTTTAGCCAAGCCACAATGATCCTAAACGACTTTACAAGATTTATGACGACATGGAAGCAAGGCCTTTACAAAAACATGTGTGCGACAAGTGATAATTCAAAGCATACGGGTATGTACAAAGAACATGCCGATGATACGGTTTCAGTTGGATACGAAATTGACGCTAGGTACGGTGGCTTACTAATAAAGAACGTGAATGAACCTTCGAAGCGTAAAGCAGTATCACATATACGCTTTCAGGCAAGCTAAAGGGACAAGTAGCCGTGGAGCAATGGTCTAAGTGCGTAGAAGATAATCGTCCTGTATTTGGGAGCTGGGTTCAAATCTCACCACCTCTAAATATTTGTATGCACATTTTAAGCTTTGGGAATAATATACAAGGGCACATTTGCCACATTTGACTAATATCATGCGGTGTTATTTAGGGTTTAATGTGTACTGGCTTGACAGTATGCAGCCTAGAAGCGCTGGTTAATTCATCGCCATGTTCTTGTATTTGATCCCCCAGGGGCTCACATCTGGTGGGACGTGGGTTAGCGACCACGGGACCCCAGCTGAGTCTGGCATTGCTTCGACTTGCTTGTGCCGGGCTCCTCTCCGTCTTCTTTCCTGTCGACCTCTCTTGGTCAACTCTTGTTCTCTTCGACCCCGACGGTATTAGGGTATCTGAGGCCTAGGGAGTCTCTTCTTTTCCGCCTTAATTGGCTCTTCTCTCATTTTCCCTGATCCCTCATTTTTCGAGGGGTTTTCTTTCAGGTACCTCCTGCCTTCTGCTCAAGGCCCTCAGGCAAGGCGAAAGTACGAGTACCCGTGGAGCAATGGCCTAAGTGCGTAGTATGTAGCTGTCCTGTTTATGAGAGGAGGGTTCGATTCTCACCACCGCTGAATGTTTTTGTGCTCATTTTGAACTTTGGGGATCAAATACGAGATGATGATGATGATGATAATATTGTTGTTACAAGGGTCCTAACATCTAGGTTATCGGCCCCTAATGGTTTGGGTGTTAATGAAAAATACCTATAATTAAATCTAAATACAAACTTTCACTATCGTTTTACCCTCCCGGGTTGGCCTTTCCCACGGACTAAACGAGGGATCCCACCTCTACGGCCACTGAGGGCAGTGTCCTGGAGCTTGAGACTCTGAATTAGGGATACAACTGGAGAGGGTGACCAGGCACTACGCCCAGGTGGCCTCACCTGCAAAGCGAACAGGAGCCTGATGAAGGGATGGGAAGAATGGGAGGGTTAATCAAGGAAGTAGGAAGGAGGCGGCCGTGGCCTTACGGAAATTACCATCCTGGCATTTGCCCTAAGACGACGTGGGAAACCACGGAAAACCACTTCAAGGATGGCTGAGGTGGGAATCGAACCCCCTCTACTCATTTGGACCACCCGAGGCTGAGTAGACACCGTACCAGTCCTCATACCACTTTTCAAATTTCGTGTCAGAACCGGAAATCGAACCGTGAACCTCCGGGGTGGCAGCTAATCACGCTGACACTACACAACGGAGGCGACTGCTACAAACTTACAACTAAAATTAACTACTGACTTATACATGCCGTTTATACGATTTCAGTTTGATACGAAATTAACGCTGAGTACGGTAGCATACTGATAAAAAACGTGAATGAATCTTCGAAGCGGAAATCAATAGGCTATCACAAAGTACATGCCGATTATACGGTTTCCGTTTTATACGAAATTAACACTGGGTACGGTGGCATACAGATGGGAGGTGGGTTCGAATCTCACCACGCTAAATATTTGTATGCACATTTTGAGCTTTGGGGATCAAATACAAGATAATGATGATGGTGATAACTGTTGTTTTAAGGAACCTAACACCTAGGTTATCGGCCACTAATGGTTTGGGTGTTCATAGAAAGTGCAGATGAAAATTTAAGTAAATCTAAATACAAACGTACACAATTGGAAGATAAAAGGAAAACAAAAGAGGGTAAGGGAAATAGAAGAAAGGGGGGAAAATGCCCTCAACCCTCGAAGAATGAAGATTGAGGGACTTTGAAAGAAGGAGAGCCATGAATGGTACGGAGGAAAGGGAAAGAGGAGAGGGCCCGCCCCAAAGGCAATGGAAAAAGGCGAAAAACCAGACCCAGCTCAGGAATCCCTAGGGATCGATAACTCTCGAACTCACAAGCTGTAATCCCCTAAAGGTCTAGCATTATCCAAGGTGCACAAGAGCTGGTTGGGATACACACACCCTGTCTCCTTGAGGGCCTTGAGCCGAAGGCAGGAGGTACCTGAAATAAAAACCCTCGAAGAATGAGGGATCAGGGTAAATGAGAGACGAGCCAATTAAAGCGGAAAAGGAAGAGACTCCCTAGTCCTCGGATACCCTAATACCGTCGGAGTCGGAAGAGTTGACCAAGAGAGCTCGACAGGAAAGAAGACTGAGAGGAGCCCGGCACAAGCAAGTCGAAGAAATGCGAGACTCAGCTGGGGTCCCGTGGTCGCCAACCCATGTCCAACCAGATGTGAATACCTGGGGGATCGAGTACAAGAACATGGCGATGAAATAACCAGCGCTTCTAGGCTGGTTGGTTGGTTCTTAAGTTTAGGGGCTGCGACAACGCGGTCATGTAGCCCCGTGTACTTTGGGTGTGTGTAGAATCTGTCTCATAACCGGCGTTAATTGTGATGACTGTATTAGTGTGTGTTATCTGTTTTTTAAATTTAAGTACATACTGCAACTTACAATTTTTCAAAAAGTTCCTACTTTTGCCGCCAAGCGCCACCTCAACAACTACAAGGCCAAGTTCAGAACTTAGCTACTAGACGACACCACAGTCGGCTCTTGGAAACGAACGCAGAAACCTAAGAGCGTTATTTACATTCTTAACCTATCCAATTTAGCTTCACACAGAGGTAATTAGTGGAAGGTTCTTTAACATGCCATAAATCTATGACATGGGACCGCCGGCTTTACTTCCCCTCCGAAGGAAGGCATACTGAGGGATTTTTAACGCTCTTAAAAAATCCGACGGCTTTGGCCGGGTTTGAACCCGCTATTTTGGGCACAGAAGCTCAGCATGCTACCGACTACGCCACCGAAGCCGCTCGCTTCTAGGCTGCACACTGTGTCAAGCCAGTACACATTAAACCCTAAATAAACACCGCATGATATCAGTCAAATGTGGCACTAATGCCCTTGTATATTATTCCCAAAGCTTAAAATGTGCATACAAATATTTAGAGGTGGTGAGATTTGAACCCAGCTCCCAAATACAGGACGATTATCTTCTACGCACTTAGACCATTGCTACACGGCTACTTCTCCCTTCAGCTCGCCTGAAAGCGTATGATATGTGATACTATTTACGCTTCGAAGGTTCATTCACGTTCTTTATCAGTAAGCCACCGTACCTAGCGTCAATTTCGTATCCAACTGAAACCGTATCATCGGCATGTTCTTTGTACATGCCCGTATGACAGTTTGATGCTTTGAATTATCACTTGTCGCACACATGTTTTTGTAAAGGCCTTGCTTCCATGTCGTCATAAAACTTGTAAAGTCGTTTAGGATCATTGTGGCTTGGCTATAGACGGGGAACTGTCGACCATATTGGCATCAGACGTTGGAAGTGTGGCCGAAAACTAAACAAATAGGGGACGGCTGACTCACCTGGTATATATGAAAAGTTCGTCTAAATTAAATTACACACACCAAAAAAAATGCATATTGCCATGGAGCCCAGTGGGGATGAGAGTGAGGACGGACTTATTTATTAATCAGTGTCCACGCCTGCTCTACACAATTGAGATCGGGAGCATAGGCAGGCCATTCCATTCTGTGAATACCATTCTCCTGAGGAAAGCCATTGACAACGCTCTGTGCGGGCGAGCGTTATCATCCACGAAAGTGAAATTTGGGCCGAAATTGTCAGCATAGCCTTTCACTACAGGTGCCAGGATAGTATCCCTATAATGTATGCCTGTCCTACGCCCTGGGATGTACACAAGAGTGGTTTGGCGACCATACATGATGCCACCCCAAAACGTTGTTGTTGTTGTTGTTGGTATCGGTCTCGGATGTATTGGTCGTGCATGCGTTCACCGGGTCGTCCCCACACTTGCACAGATCTATCCTCATTGACACAGGCGATTGTACACAGCCAATATACACGCACGCAAGAACGACTAATGGGTTTGAGACAACTACGACTCTTCGCCAGCAATATACAAAACTTCTTTTGATGTGTGTAAAACCACTTATAATTCTTTTCTGTCATATTATTTAACTAGCATACACAGCTTAAACAGGTGTCACGACTAAGTCTACACATGTCGATCACACTGGGTGTTATGGAGCACATACGTGGCCCTACGAGAGAGGCTGATAACAAGCTGAGGCAAGAATGAATGAATCCCGTACTAAGCTAGGGATTTGTCAGCTATCATGTGCTATACAAGTGCCGAGATATCGCAATTAATGATAAAAATAGGAATAATTTGGAGGTGTAGGGACAAACAGATTGATAATGAATCAAGTTATGATGATGAACTTTGTTATTTTAAGGGGCCTAACATCCAGGTTACGGCCCCTAATGGTCTGTGTGATAGCGAAAATGTCAATGAAATGGAAACCAGAACGAAAAGTAAGTGAGCAGGTAAATACTTACAAAAAGGAACTCAGATTGAAACTACTAAAAAAAACGGAGAGCGGTAATACGTACATAAGGGAATTTCGAACGAAAATACTCACAAAAGGAATAGATCGAAAAATACGCACAAAATGTAGATGAAGTTCAAAATACGGGCAATATGCAATGTACAGTCGAAATACTTACAAAATGCAAGTGAAATCAAAATACTTACAAAATGCAAATGAGATTGAAAATACGCACAAAATGTAATTTAGATTCAAAATATCCACAAAATGCAATTGAGAATTGACTACTTGAACAAAGCGGGGTAGGTTGAAAATACAAAATGCAATTGAAATTGCTTACAAAATGAATGGTAGATTCAAACTTCTCATTTGGATGAACAATACTTACAAAATGCAATTTAGATTGAAAATTCTTACAAAATATACTTTAAATTCAAAATACCCACAAAAATGCAATTGAGACTTAACTACTTGCAAAAAAGCGGTGTAGGTTGAAAATACAAAATGCAATTGAAATTCAAAATACTCACAAAAGGACCCCCCCCCCCGGATATTGAAAGTCTTACTAAAAAGCAATTTAGATTGTCAATCCTTACAAAATGCAATCGAGGTTGAAAAACACTAACAAAATGCAACGTAGATCGAAAAGACTTACAAAATGCAACGGAGATTGAAAACACCCACAAAATGGAGTGGAGATGCAAAAATAACAGTGCGGGTATCTTAAAGGGAAAAGGAAATATAATGAAAAGAAAACAACAGGAAAGTGAGAGAGGAGAGGGTCCGCCCCAAAGGTAAGGGACAAAAGTGGAAAACGGACCCAGCTCAGGAATCTCTCGGGGTCGCCAACTCCCGAACTCACCAGCCGTGAGTCCCTGAGGGTGTAGCACTTTCTAGGGTGCACCAGAAGTGGTGGGGCTACATACACCCTACCTCCTTGAGGGCCTTGAGCAGAAGGCAGGAGATAACAGGAAAAGAAAAAGAAGGCTGACCCCTCCCAGAAGGAAGGGATCAGGAAAGATGAGACAAGGGCCAATTAAGGCGGAAAAGGAAGAGACTCCCTAGGCCTCGGATACCCTAATACCGTCGGGGTCGGAAAAGAACAAGAGTTGACCAAGGGAGGTCGACAGGAAAGAAGACAGAGAGGAACCCGGCACAAGTAAGTGGAATCAATGCCAGACTCAGCTGGGGTCCCGTGGTCGCCAACCCACGTCCCACTAGATGTGAGCCCCTGGGGGAGGATAAAGTTAGGATGTTGGGATGATTCCTAAGATGGTTTCTCAAATTGTTGTTGTTGGTGTTGTTGTGGTCGTCATAGTTAATGTTGGTGTTATATTTTGGGGGTTTAGGACATTTTGGCCGTCCGCCCCAAACAGTTGAGTTTAAATTGAATGACCTGTGTTACTGTACGACTGTATTGTAATTAACTATCTTTAGTAAAGTCTGGGACTGAAAGAATGGCAAACAACTTGAAGTACGAATGTCACTGTTTTTGTCTGAAATGGGCGTGGAAAACCAGTGAAGAATCACTCAGTATGGCCCGCATGGATTGTAATGATAGCTCTTAAGACATTTTTTCAGTAATGCCTTATTGACAATTGATTTTGCAACTTTTCAGTCGGTCAACACAATATAGTCCCAATTACTGGGACATACGATTCTTTTTTAACATTAGCACTTAACGTTATAATTAGGTAAGTAGACCTAATATGCCACCCACAAGGCCTTGCCTTACCTGGTATAGCTTGCATGTATTCTTCCCTTACTTGGCTGATTTTGATATTCATCACATAGATCTAAGAATGTACATTTTTAGACTAATACGTTTAATAGATAACTAGTGGGCCAGTGTGAGCTTTCGCAACGTGAATGTAGGTTTATGGGTAGTAGGGAAGAATGTGGGAGAACGAAGTTTTAAATATTGAAGAAATGTATTTATTGTTGTTAAACGGCATACGTACACAAAGAATTATGTAGAACAGTGCTTTGTACTTGTCACAGGACCTCTTTGCAGACAATATTCGATGTTACAACGAATTCATCGGTTATTGTTTGCTCGGGAGTTTCTTCTACAGCAATTTTTACATTTGCAAAGGATTGAACCCTAGAGAAAGTCTTGGCGGGACCACACCGGAGCCATCTGCTGAGAGACTCCTCCGCTTGCAGTACGCTGCGCTCCCGCCAGATAACTGCCGCCCCCACGCTGCCCTGCGCTCTAGCGGCAGGCTCGCCAGGTTGCGGTGCTCCCATTGTAAATGTACATTTTTTAGCCTACTTTTCACATTTTGCTAAAATGAGGAAAAAGTAGACTTATGAGATCGGCCAAATGTGTGTCTGTCTGGCTGTGTGTGTCCCCCTATCAACTCCTAAACGGCTGCAGCAATCGAAACAAAATTTGGTAGGAGTAAAGATCTATACCTGAATATCTCACGGCCATATTTGGAAATGATGTCAGTGCTACCAACTGATGAAAAATTGCAATTGAAATTTGAGCTCCATGTTGGATATCTTGGAAGGTATGAATGGGAGCTATTTCAAAATTGGCACACGTATAGATAATAATATTGCAGTTTAATTTCCAGGAGGCCATACATGGCAGTGTTGCCAAAATGATTATAAATCTGCTGATAGGTCCAATTTTAAATGCATATAACTTCTACACTATCAATTGGATTTCAACCAAATTTCGTATGTGCTATGTGTACATAAGCAGATATGACTGAGCGTATTCTTAAGAGCCACCAGTTCTACCCACTGTTAATAAATGCTCTCATTTTTAAATCCAAATACCCATATATCAGAAAGTATGCAAGCCGACAGCTTTAAACTATGCACAGGTATAGTACCTGACATTCTATATTAATTGGAGTAACTTCTATACGTCATTGCTACCAACATGATTCTAAGCCTGCTGAAAGGTCCAACTTTAAATACATGTAATTTCTATACTATCATTTGGATTTCAACCAAATTTCTTGTGTGCTATGTGTACCATAACAGATATGACTATGCCGATTCTTAAGAGTAACCAGGGCTGCCAACTGTTAATAAATACTGTCTCTAGTTTTGTTACCCTAATATCAATATATCAGAAAGTATGCAAGCCAATAGCTCGAAATTTTGCACACGTATAGTACCTGACATTCTATATTAATTGGAGTAACTTCTATACGTCAGTGCTACCAACATGATTCTAAGCCTGCTGAAAGATCCAACTTTAAATATATGTAATTTCCATACTATCATTTGGATTTCAACCAAATTTCTTGTGTGCTATGTGTACCATAACAGATATGACTATGCCGATTCTTAAGAGTAACCAGGGCTGCCAACTGTTAATAAATACTGTCTCTATTTTTGTTACCCTAATATCAATATATCAGAAAGTATGCAAGCCAATAGCTCGAAATTTTGCACACGTATAGTACCTAGCATTCTAGATTAATTTGGAGTAACTAATATAGGCCTACGCCAGTGCTGCCAACATGATTCTAAGCCTGCTGATAGGTCCAATTTTAAAATGCATGTAACTTCTAGGGGCATATACTAACTAATGGTTTTCAATCAAAATTGGCACAAAAGTAGATCATATTATTTCAAATTATTTCTGACCAATACATGCGTGACATTGTTGCCAACATGATTTTACGCGCGCTGTTCTATCCCATGTTTAACTGCATGTAACGTCCATGCTATCCATTGGCCTTCAAACAAATTTTGTATTCTGTACCGGAAGAGATGGAACTAAGAATATATTCAGTCAACAAGTCTGCTAACTGTAGTTCTCTATTAGGCTACATTAAGCCAGGTATACAATATTTCGAACTATATAGAAATTTCGATATTACCAACTTAATTTCGTCATTATTCTAGATAGATCCATATAGATTAAACATTGGCATGAATCTTAAATTTTAAGAAAAGTAGGCTCTTTAGAAGTGAGTGCGTTTCGGGCACACATGGGGTTATGCGGAACCTGTAGGTACCCCATATGTGTAGGTTGGTGTTAACAGGACATTATTTTCGGTACAAAACCGGAATGGGACCTTAGCAGAATAATATAGGGAGGATAATCAGAAATAGACGAAAGTTACGATATGATGAAGATTGTACATCTTTATATATATAAAAATGAAAGTTTGTCTGTTTTTTCTGAATTTCCACGGAAATTTGAGTTATTAACGCGTTTCAGACTGGTCTATGACGGTTGCGCGTAAAAACAAAAGTGATGTCTGTCTGTTTGTCTGTGTACAACTTTGCACGCTCATCACTCGAGAACGGCTGAGTGGATAAACGTAAAATTTGGTACAGATGTCCATCAGAGGCACGAAAGCAATCATTGATGTAACTCTTCTCCATACCTCTCATAAAAGAGGGCCTACCCCCTTAAAATGCATGCTGAAATGAGCGTAGAAAGACGAGACAAAGCTCATTTTCAGCGTCTCAATGTGAGAAACAAAACTCGGGAGCCCAACGGGCCCCGAACACCTCATTTTAAGGTGCTAAAACCAACAGTTTGAGATATACCCAGAAAACTAATTTCATTTATTAAGCTACTAGCTGAAGTACCCGTGCTTCGCTACGCGTCATAAATAAATTAAAATGTGAAAGTGACAGTTAAAACAGGGGATAGGCGAGGTGCTGTGCAGAGGGAGATTAAGGATGGAACATTTTGTCCAACTACACCGTTCGGCGTTGACCGTGTTTTATAGCACAAATTTAGGTTTTACTCGCTAACCGTTGGAGATACCTTTCGGATAGAAAATGTAATTTTAAACCTCGTATATGCCATCAAAAGTTTGCTATTTCTTAGCGTTCACTTTTTATTTGAAATGGAAATATGAAAGTTTGAAACCAAAGGGTGTAGTGACGTCACTAAAATGGTCGCCATAGTGCAAAGTATTGAAATCGAAAGTAGCCTATATGTTAACCAGTTAAATCAGCTACTTTCATGTAAAATTCATGTAAGTCGGACCAGTGGTTCTTGCGTGATTGAGTAATACACAGACACACACCATCTCATTTTTAGCCTCGGTTCGCTCGCGTCATAGTCGTGTCATATTGTTATTCAATGACATGCAGGTTTAACCCCGTTAACACCCCTTTAGAACCTGAATATCCAAAAATCCCTCCCTAGTAGACATTTTCGACACACAACAAACATATCCCCTTCTTCTAACTTCAATAGTTTTGATTGGTCGATGAGAGTGAACATCCAAAAATCCTTCCTTAGTGGACGTTTTTATTCCAGAATTTCACCCCTCCCCATATGCCCCTTAAATTGGATTTATGAAAAAAAAAACGGTCGAACATCTACTTATTTTAATTATTTATTCTTTTATTAATTTTTAAGGTGATTGGAACTCGGAGAAAATCAAACTCCTCGTCTATGTCGTTTAAGAGATACACGCTCCGTTCGGAATCTTTCAACCCCCACTTTTCATCCCTTTCACCTCATAATATACACCACATCGAAAAACCATTAGACATGTGTCAGCTTATTTTAAATGATTAGTATATATGCCAAGTATCACATCCCCAAATGAAACCACTCATGAGATATTGTTATTCAATGAAATGCACGTTTACCCCCTTAACACCTCATTAGAACCTGAATATCCAAAACACTTTCCTTAGTGGACGGTTTCGACATACCACGAACTTATCCCCAAAATTTCATGTTTCTAACTTCAATAATTTTTACTGGGCGATGATGAGTGAGTGAGTCAGTCAGGACATTTTCTTTCATTAATATTTGAGAATTTCACCCCTCCCCAAGAACCCCTTAAATTGGATTTATGAAAAAAAACGGTCGAACACCTATTTACTTATTTAAAGCTGTTTTCCCCCTGAGTTTGATAAGTGAGTAAGTATGTCAATCAGTTAGGACACCTTCTTTCCTGTTCCCCCCCCCCCCGAATTTCACTCCTCCCCATGAGCCCCTTAAATTGGATTTATGAAGAAATGGTCGAACACCTATTTACTTATTTTTAAGCTGCTTTTTCCGCTGAATTTCAAACTTATCGCCTATGTTGAATAAGAGATACAGTACACGCTCCGTTAAGAATCCTTCAACCCCCAATTTTCTCCCCTTTCACCTCATAATATACACCATATCGATAAACCCTTAGACATATGTCTGCTTATTTTAAATGATTAGTTTGTATGCCGAATATCACATCCCCAAATGAAACAACTCGTGTGATATTGTTATTCAATGAAATGCAAGTTTAACCCCCTTAACACCCCTTCAGAACATGAATATCCAAAAATCCATCCTTAGTGGACTTTTTCGACAAACAACGAACATATCCCCAAAATTTCAAGTTTCTAACTGCAATAGGTTTGCTGGGGGATGATGAGTGAATATCCAAAAATCCTTCCTTAGTGGACTTCTTTCCCCAGAATTTCATCCCTCTCCATGAGCCCCTTAAATTGGATTATGAAAAAACGATCGAACACCTATCTACTACTTTTTCAATCTGATTTTTCTCCCTGAGATTCTTACTTTTTGCCTCTGTCTTTTAAGAGATACTTGCTCCGTTAAGAATCCTTCAACACTCACTTTTCACACATACACCTCATAATATACACCACATCGAAAAACCCTCAGACATGTGTCTTCTTATTCTTAATGATGAGTTTATATGCCTAGTATCCCATCCCAAAGGAAATCATTCGGGAGATATTGTTATTCAATTAAATGCAAGTCTACCCCCTTAACACCCCTTTAGAACCTGAATATCCAAAATTCCTTCCTTAGTGGACGTTTTCAACATACAACGAACATAGCCCCTTAATGTCATGTTTCTAACTTCAATAATTTTGGCTGGGGGATGATGAGTGAGTAAGTCAGGACATTTTCTTTCAATTATTTTTCAGAATTTCACCCCTCTCATGAACCCCTTAAATTGGATTTATGAAAGAAAAAAAAACGGTCGAACACCTATTTACTTATTTTTGAACTGTTCTTCCCCCCTGAGTTTGATGAGTGAGTGAGTTAGGACACTTTCTTTCCTGTTTTCCCCCCAGAATTTCACCTCTCTCCAAGGGCCCCTTAAATTGGATTTATGAAAAAAACGGTCGAACACCTATTTACTTATATTTTAAGCTGTTTTTTCCCGCCGAATTTCAAACTTCTCGCCTATGTCGTTTAAGAGATACACGCTCCGTTAAGAATCCCTCAACCCCCAATTTTCACCCCTTTCACCTCGTAATATACACCTCATCGATAAACCCTTAGACATATGTCTGATTCTTTTAATGATTAGCTTATATACCGAATATCACATCCCCAAAGAAACAACTCATGAGATATCGTTATTCAATGAAATGCACGTTTACCCCCTTAACACCTCTTTAAAACCCGAATAACAAAAATCATTCATTAGTTGACGTTTTCGATATACAGCGAACATATTCCCAAAATTTCATGTTTCTAACTTTAATAGTTTTCGCTGGGCGTGACGAGTGAGTGAGTCAGACAGGACATTTTCTTTCAATTATTTTTACCAGAATATCACCCCTCCCCATGGGCCCCTTAAAATTGGATTGATGAAAAAACGCTTGAACACCTATTAACTTATTTTTTAAGCTGTCTTTTTCCCCTGAGTTTGATGATTGAGTGAGTTAGTCAGTCAGTTAGGACACTTTCTCTCCTTTTTTCCCCCAGAATTCCACCCCACCCCATTGGCTCCTTAAATTAATTTATGAAAAAACGGTGGAACACCGACTAACTTATTTTTTAAGCTGATTTTTTTTCGCCGAGTTTCAAATTTCTCGCCTATGTCGTTTAGGAGATAGGCCTACACGCTTCGTTAGGAATCCTTCAACCCCCAATTTTCACCCCTTTAACCTCATAATAATACACCACATCGAAAAACCCTTAGACACATGTCTGCTTATTTTTAATGATTAGTTTATATGCCGAGTATCACATCCACAAATGAAACCACTCGTGAGATATTGTTATTCAATAAAATGCAGGTTTAACCCCCTTAAGACCCCTTTAGAGCCTGAATATTCAAAAATCCTCCCTTAGTGTATGGTTTTGACATACAACGAACATATCCCGAAAATGACATGTTTCCAACTTCAATATTTTTGGCAGGACGATGATGAGTGGGTGAGTGAGTCAGGACATTTTCTTTCAATTTTTTTCTTCAGAATTTCACCCCTCCCGATGAACCCCTTAATTTGGTTTATCAAAAAAACTGTCGAACACATATAAGTTATACTTATTTTTAAGCAGTTTTCCCCCCCCTGAGTTTGAAGAGCGAGTGAGTCAATCGGTTAGGACACTTTCTTTCCAGTTTTTTTTTTACACAGAATTTCACCCCTCGCCATAGGCCCCTTAAATTGGATTTATGAAAAAAAAAAGAACCGGTTAAACACCTATTTACTTATTTTTTATGCTGATTTTTTCCCGCCGAGTTTCAAACTCCTCGCCTATGTCGTTTATGAGATACAGGCTCCGTTAGGAATCTTTCAACCCCCACTTTTCACCCCTTTCACCTCATAATATACACCACATCGAAAAACCCTCAGACCCATGTCTTCTTATTTTTAATGATGAGTTTATATGCCGAGTATCACATCCCCCAGTGAAACCAATCGGGAGATATTGCTATTCGATGAAATGCAGGTCTACCCCCTTAACACCCCTTTAGAACCTGAATATCCAAAAATCCTTTCTTAGTGGGCGTTTGCGGCCCTTGAGTAAGCTGCATACCAAATTTCATTCCAATCCGTTGGGTGGGTTCTGAGATTTCGTGATGAATGTGTGAGTGAGTGAGTGAGTGGTATTTGACAAATATCTAGTAGATAGTGTCAAGTCTTTGTTATGCTATACTCGGTTGACAGTGCTGTGTGAGCAGTTGAGTAACTAACGGGATTTCAAGTAAAGATCCTCATTTTCTATACCGGTAGTGCAGAGCGCAATTGGCATCCAGACGGCCGTGTCTCGACTTGAGCTATGTTGCCATGGAAACTATCTGCCTTGCCATTCCTTCAAGAGTATATTTTATGATTTGATTAGCCTGTTTTTGAGTGAAAAAGGGCCGAAATCAGAAGAATGAGAAAGACTATCGAAAATTCATGTAGCCAGCGGTTCCTTCTGGGTCCTAAACTATGTGTATGCAAAATATGGTTGAGATTGGTGGAACGGTGTAGATTTGTATACGGAACCAACATATATACATACATACATACATACATACATACATACAGACTTTCACTTTTATATATTAGATTGAAATGATGCGAGCCGGTAACCATGGCAACACAATCTCAGAAGTCCATCTATTTCTGTAAGATGCAATTATGTTACTGTGAACATTCGCAAACGGCTATAAGGTTATCGCGGAACCAACTTAAGCTGTAAAATTCATCAATATGTATGTAATGCGATTAAGGGGGTCAAGGGGTACTCTTGAATTTTTTCACATGATTTACACGGGCGGGTGTGGTACTAAAGGTCTATTATATCCCTATCCTTATATTATTAAATTATTTTTAAGATTATGATTATATTATGGCGTACAAGGACGAGAAAAAACTCCTTTTCAGCCCCTCGGTGGCTACTATATTTTTAGGCTCTAAAACCATGTTTCTGAGATGTTGTTGTTGTTGTTTGAGTCTTCAGTCTTTTGACTGGTTTGATGCAGCTCTCCATGCCTCCCTGTCCTGAGCTAATCGTTTCATCTCTACATAGCTGCCACACCCTACATCCGAGGCAATCTGTTTAACATATTCTAACCTTGGTCTACCCCTACAGTTCTTGTCCTCGACCCTTCCTTCCATAACTAAGCTTGCTATTCCTGGGTGTCTTAGTATGTGTCCTACCAACCTATCTCTTCTCTTCATTAGCAGTCGCCAGAAACATCTCTCCTCTCCCACTCGTCTTAATACCTCTTTGTTTGTAACCCTATCTACCCATCTGATCTTCATCATTCTCCTGTAACACAACATTTCAAATGCTTCAATTCTCCTCTTTTCTGCTGCACCAATAGTCCAAGTTTCACTTCCATAGAGCGCCACGCTCCAGACAAAGGCTTTCAAAAATGACTTCCTAATACCTAAATCTATATTCGATGTCAGCAAATTCCTTTTTTGTAGAAATGCTTTTCTTGCCTGAGCCAACCTACTTTTTATATCCTCTTTGCTTCGTCCATCACTGGTTATTCTGCTTCCTAAGTAGCAGAAGTCTCCTACTTCCTTCAGCTTTTCACCTGCCAATTTGATCTCCATAGAGGTTTCTGATTTATTTCGGCTGCATTCCAGTATTTTTGTTTCACATTTATTTATTTTCATCATGAATTCTTTCCGTGAGACGGAGTCCATACCATTCAAAAACTCATTCAAATCCTCTGGCGTGTCGGCCAAGATGACGATGTCATCAGCAAATCTCAGAGTTGAAATTATTTCTCCTTGAATCTTCACTCCCACTTTAAATTTTTCTCTAATTTCCTTCATTGCTTGTTCAATGTAAAGATTGAAAAGTATGGGTGATAAGTTGCAGCCTTGCCTTACGCCTTTCTGAATACCAGCTTCTCTCTCATGTCCTTCAACTCGAATGACTGCTGTCTGGCTTCTGTATAGATTCTATATCACCCTCCTATCCCTGTACTTTATTCCAATCGATTTCAAAATGTCAAACAATTTAGTCCAATCAACGTTATCAAAAGCCTTTTCTAAGTCTACAAAAGCCACGAACGTTCTCTTATCTTTCCTTATTCTACCTTCCAAAATCAGCCTAAGACTTAGTACAGCTTCCCTTGTTCCTACATTTCTCCTGAAACCAAACTGGTCTTCACCCAATTCCGTTTCTATCTGGCTCTCAATCCTCTTGTAAATTATTCTAGACAGGATCTTTGAAGCATGAGTAATCAAGCTGATTGTGCGGTAATCTTCACATCTGTCAGCTCCCACTTTCTTTGGTATAGGGATGATTACATTCTTCTTGAAATCAGGGGGTACATCACCTGTCTCATAAATCCTACACACCAAGTGAAATAACCTGATCAGACCATCCTCTCCTATGCTGCGTAGCAACTCAATCGGTATATCATCTATGCCTGGTGCTTTGTTCCTGCTTAAGTCCTCCAAAGCTCTATCAAATTCTGATCTCAATATTAAATCTCCTTTCGCATCCTCATCAATTTCCTCCTCCCTTTCCATTACATGATTCTCAATCTCTTTCCCTTATACAAACTCTCTATGTAAGCTTTCCATCTCTCAACCTTTTCTTCCCTATCTCTTAGAGGCTTTCCATTTGTGTCCTTAATATTACAGCACTTAGTATTTTTTCCCCAAAAGTATTCTTAATCCTTCGATAAGCTGTGTCTACTTTTCCTAATTTCAGAGAATTTTCTACACCAGCACATTTCTCTTTCAACCATTCTTCTTTCGCTTCCTTGCACTTCTTGTTAACCTCATTTTTCAGACGTCTGTATTCTGCTTTCCCCTTTTCATCTCTTACATTCTTGTGCTTCCGCCTTTCATCCATCAATTCGAGTATATCCTGAGTGATCCACGGTTTTCTACCTATTCTCTCTTTCCTACCGATGTTTTCTTCTGCGGATTTTGTTATTTCATTCCTCAAAAGTGCCCATTCGTCTGCAATTGAAGTTTGTTTAGGGTTTTTCATTAGTCCTTCCTTTATACTCTTCTTGAATCTTTCGTTTACATCCTTCTCTTTCAGTCTGTCTATTGCCCACCTTTTTGGCTTTTGACTTTTGACTTTTCTTCGGTTTCTTCAACTTTAATCTGCATTTCATTCTGAGATATTCCCAGAAAACTAATTTCATTTAATAAACGAATTAATAGATGACGAGTACAACAGAATAAGACCAAATCAGGAGCTATATAGATATACTGAGAAAATCACATATGTGACCAGGAAGAGACGTCTGGCTTTTTACGGACATGTCTCATGGATGAACCCAACAAGACTAACCAACCGGCTTCTCAACTACTGGGGGAATAGAAAGAGCGTAACACCGTCGCTAACAGTGATGTTAGAAGCCGATCACATCTCAGAAAGATACTTAAACAGAAGAGTGTCCAGGACAGACCACCCTGTAAGAAAACCGGCATCATCTGGACAAAAGACAGAAGGGAGCAACATAGCCAGAGAATGCGCAAATATTGGGCTAATATCAAGTCCCTCGCCAAGCTGAAATGTTGAACGTCGTGGTCCTTAGCTGGCTCATCCGAAAGAAGAAGAAGAACAAGAAGAAACTAATGAATAATGCAAGCCGATAACAATGACAACAGTAGGTTTATCACAAGAGGTGACCTCCAACTTTCCATCTATTTCTGTCAGAAGCAATGCCACTCAATTTATTAAATTTCTGTGAAAGTTAGCAAATGGCTATAAGGTTATCGTGGAATCAAACATAGACTGTAAAATTCAACAATGCGATTAAGGGGTCAAGGGGTATTCTACAATTTTTACACGTGACTTACACGTGCGATATGCGATATGTTGTACAGAAGGTCTATTATATCTCCAAACAGCAACATTATTTTCAAAAAATCCTGGATTGGAATAGTGTTTTTTGCAGCTTTTGGGAATTTGGGCCATTTGAGGCTAAAAATCCCGAATTTCCATGCACCACAAGCCTTTATAATTTATTAAAGGGGGTCTCCCTGGGGATGGGGACTTTTTACAACGGTGAGGGTCAGTTTTAATTTGACATATATTGCGTTTCGTCTACGAGGTATGCAATATTATTTTCACGTCAGGAAGTACACGTTAGGTGAATTTAGTTTGAGAGCACATTTTAAGTAATCATATTTTTGTCGACAAACGGGAGCATCATAAAGATGATTTTGTTTAATACTGTGTGGTTGATATATCTTTATGTTTATGTACGCCTATAATTCATGTTCGGGTGCTTGGAGCATAGTAAAATTAGGTATTTTAACAATGAGTCAATACACCAATCATTTATAAAACTCTTCAACGTACTTCTCGTAGAAGGGTCGGTATAAGGAACAACTTTTCAAAATACATACTAAAATAGGAGAACAATTAAAATAATCCTAGAAGGACGACCAAAGCATACGTTGCGCTTCTCAATGTGTGACACAAAACTAGGGAGTCTATAAAGGGTCTCCGAAAACCACACTTTATGGCCCTTAACTAAACAGTGTCTGCAATATACCCAGAAAACTAACTTCGTTCTGATAAACTTATGAAGGAATGACAAGCCCTTAACCATTGCAACAGTAGCTCAATTGACAGCGTCTAGTTATTAATACCAAAGACCGTTCGAAGAGCGGGTACTTCTGCTAGTATTTAATATAACGGGACTCCAGTGATCGAGAAAACAAGTGGACTATACAGTGTTGTAGTGACAATGATATAGAACATGCGATTGCTTGAACAATATACGTGTATGTCCTAATACTTAAAATGCTATGTATGTATATAATTTCTTGTATTGCTGGATGTAATATTGATTATTCTTAATAAATTCTAAATAAAAATAACCTGAAAAAAATTACATGTCATTGGAAATTCAGTGTATATATTTGGTATGGACTACAGAAGAGGGAGAAAACTATGAGGTGGCATGTTTCGCTCGTCAAGCGAGCATTATCAGATCGAAATATACGAGACAAAACACTACCAAACCCACCATTACACCCACAAGCTGTCTCTGCCCTCCAAAAACATAACGCATGACAAAAACCTAGAAGCCGTGGCAACGTTTACTGATTAATACTACAGTAATAAGCACGTGAAAAAATAAAATTTTAATATCTACAATGTTGCAACTGAGAAATGGCGATCCCATCAACAAACAGTCTCCTTCCACCAACTAATCTTTAAGGTGTAGCTACTGTTACTGTGGTACACTTAAGCGAAAAGCCCTCAACTGTTGTAAACTAATATGCAGAAATTGCCTATGCTATGAGTACTCTGCTGAGCTGATGGTAAACACTATAACTGCAACTCACAAAAACAGTGTTTGTGTAATTATAATGTGTTAAATGATCTGATATGGAGACTTATCTGAATTGGGGAATGTCTACAAGCTGCTCTGACAATTTTCTGATGTGAAAAAATTAACACGTCTGTATGTGGAACCACTCGCAAATCACCAAAATTAACTTTTGAAATGTAGGAGCTTTTATAAAAGAAGATTGATATTGCAACTTTTCAGATTGTAAGTTAATAATGATGTACCGTATCCAATGTTTCATTTAACCCTTTATTGGTTAGTGGTCTGTATATTAACCACCTGCTGCTATATTGACAAAGATGCTGATGGTTGAAACTTTCAGCCAAATGTCAACGAATTTCCTTTTGGAAGTGTTAATATTTCAGAAAACTAAATAATATGGTTCTATCTTCTGGATGAAATTTAATTATTTTAACAAAAACAATTAAAATTAAAACGTAAAAAATAAAATATGAAAAAAAAAAATCGAAAATAAATATGCTTTTAAAAATTGAAAATTAGTAATTTTATAAAATTAAAATTAAAATTAAATAACCTTAAAAAATTAGAAATATAAACAAGATGTTCAGTAAAGAACATATAGCCTACTTTCTCCTAAATGCATGGGTATTGTTATAACTCTTTGTCCTTTTCAAGGAGTATGATTGAATGTTGGTTGTAGTAGCTTGTTGAAATACAACGTGCTATAGGGATATTAAACATGAATATGAGGTGCCCTTTGCTAGTGCTACCTCTGTACCAAATTTCGTTCAATTCGGTTTCACCGTGTTTGAATTGATAGGGGGAATGGATTTGCACACATACTTGGCCACCATCTGCAAACTATTGGGTTGATGTTCTTGCAGTTTGGTCAGAATATGTTTCCCACATAAAGATAATATGGTGTTGCAAAATTTGGTAGAGATTAGATTATTAGGTTGGTCGTAATTACATTTTAGCTTTTAACATTTGGGTGGCCGCGATTACGTTTCCGTCAAGATAGCGGTGATATAAAACATGACACTGAGGTGCCCTTTGCTAGTGCTACCTCTGTACCAAATTTCGTTCCATTCGGTTCCACCGTGTTCGAATTAATAGGGGGAATCAATTTTGACATAAAGATGGCCGCCATCCGCAAACTATTAGGCGAATGACCTATTAGATTGGTCAAAGGATGCTCCCTCCATAAAGGTATGTAGTTGCAAAATTTGGTAGAGATCGGATGATTAGGTTAATTGTAATTTGATTTAAGCTTTGAACATTCGTGTGGCCGCCATTACGTTTCAGTCAAGATGGCGGCGATATAAAACATGACACTGAGGTGCCCTTTGCTAGTGCTACCTCTGTACCAAATTTCGTTCCATTCGGTTCCACCGTGTTCGAATTAATAGGGGGAATCAATTTTGACATAAAGATGGCCGCCATCCGCAAACTATTAGGCTAATAACCTATTAGATTGGTCAAAGGATGCTCCCTCCATAAAGGTATGTTGTTGCAAAGTTTGGTAGAGATCGGATGGTTATGTTAGTCGTAATTTAACTTAAGCTTTGAACATTTGTGTGGCCACCATTACGTTTTTGTCAATATGGCGGCGATATAAAACATGACACTGAGATGCCCTTTGCTAGTGCTACCTCTGTACCAAATTTCGTTCCATTCGGTTTCACAGTGTTTGAATTAATAGGGGGAATTGATTTTCACACAAAGATGGCCGCCATCCGCAAACTTATACGCTGATGACCTATTAGTTTGGTCAAAGGATGCTCCCCCATAAAGGTATGTTGTTGCAAAATTTGGTAGAGGTCGGATGATTAGGTTAGTCGTAATTTGATTTAAGCTTTGAACATTTGTGTGGCCGCCATTACGTTTCCGTCAAGATGGCGGCGATATAAAACATGACACTGAGGTGCCCTTTGCTAGTGCTACCTCTGTACCAAATTTCGTTCCATTCGGTTGCACCGTGTTCGAATTAATAGGGGGAATCGAGTTTCACACAAAGATGGCCGCCATCCGCAAACTATTACGCTGATGACCTATTAGATTGGTCAAAGGATGCTCCCTCCATAAAGGTATGTAGTTGCAAAATTTGGTAGAGATCGGATGATTAGGTTAGTCGTAATTTGATTTAAGCTTTGAACATTTGTGTGGCCGCCATTACGTTTCCGTCTAGATGGCGGCGATATAAAACATGACACTGAGGTGTCCTTTGCTAGTGCTACCTTTGTACCAAATTTCGTTCAATTCGCATTCACCGTGTTCGAATTGATAGGGGGGGACAGACATTCAGAGTACACACACACACACACACACACACAGACACACACACACACACACACACAGACTCTCACACGCACATATATACACACACACTGACACACACACACATACACACACACAGACAGACACACTTTTTTCGCCCTGTGCTGATCTCATAAGTCTACTTTCATATTTTTCAAAAATCGAAAGTAGGCTAAAAATAAGATTATAAGAATTATAAAAACTAAAATGATAAAAAATATATAAACATAAAAGTAAAAAATAATCCAAATAAAATTAATAAATTATAATTAGGTTAAAATAATGAAAATGAAAATCCACAGCCTGCTTCCAGTCTCCGACCGGGTCAGGAATGGAATGAATGAAGCCCCCATCTAGCGGCGAGGATATGAAGTGTGCCGGCTGCCGAAGCCTGTCGCACTCCTCTGGGGCAATGATTAAAGGAATGACAGATGAAATGAAATGATAGTGGAGAGTGTTGCTGGAATGAAATTGTGACAGGGAAAACCGGAGTACCCGGAGAAAAACCTGTCTGCCTCCGTTCTGTCCAGCACAGATCTCACATGGAGTGACCGGGATTTGAACCACGGACCCAGCGGTGAGAGGCCGGCGTGCTGCCGCCTAAGCCACGGAGGCTTCGTTAAAATAATGAAATGAATACAAATAAAATATATTAATAATAGTTCTGCCCTATAAAGGGTTAAACAATAGTTTACTAAGAAAGGAAATAGTTCATATATAAGATACATCTTCGTTAAAGCAAAACTAAAGGATAGACACGAGTTCAAAGAGAGAATTTGAATTTTGACGTCATCTGCCCCTCACCCAAGAAAATAAAACATGTCTTAATTATACTGTCATGTGGCCATGCGAACCATTTCCTGCATATGCCGAACGATTCTGGACCTTCAAAGTGTACCGTAGAACAATATTCCATCCGGTCACGGCCAAGGGTATAGGACCAAGATAGGAACGAGTCTATAAAGAGGAACAAGCTCTGAGAACATGCGGAGTGAGGTGACGCGCGAAGAGAAGGGTCTGTCACAGCCCGCCGTGTTATCTGGTATTCCTGTCTATTCCAATATTGCTAGCATAGGGCCGTTGTCTATACTAGTGTGGTGTTGCAAATGAGTAATTGAGTGACCGATTAATGTATTTGGTTCTGTTACTAAGCACGGACTGGGAATCCCCCACATCGCTCCTCATCGTTCGCGATCCACATTCCTCTCAGGTTCACAGAGCTTGACTCGAGCAGTACTCCACAATATCTACCAAACTAGTTCTTGGTAAATTGTGAGAAAATACAAAATATATAGGCTACTTCCCTTTTTGACACTTTCTGCCTCTCGGTAAGTTGAAATCCCATGCATATACGATTATCCTATTCAACGGTTTCATCCCTGCTTTCCCACTATACTTTACCATTTATTGCTAAATTTCATCTACCCCTGCAGCTTTGTGACATTGTAATTTATTTGCCACACTCTCTACTTCCTCAACCGTGATCCTCATCGTCATATCAAACTGTATCATACTACATAGGTACAAGATTCACTCACTTACTTTCATTGCATGTAATGAGAACATTTATGCAATGAAGGTTGCGTAGCAGTATTTGAAAGAAAGGTGGAGTTTCGACACACACACAATATTGTATAATACCGGTATGTGTCTTGAATGATCACCGCATAAGAAGCTCGGCATGTACGCTTGATATAAAGCCAAATAGTGAAGGTGCCAAGACCTTTGGCGAACAAATATAAAAGACTACAATGGACAATAGATATGACGCCAGTATTGGCCAGAGAAGATTCAGCTACCCTCAACTGAACTTGGATATAAAACCCATTGTTTTCTGAGCAGATCTAGGCAGGTGGAACCAGATATTGAT
The DNA here is from genome assembly GCA_946902985.2 of Meconema thalassinum. Taxonomy (NCBI): domain Eukaryota; kingdom Metazoa; phylum Arthropoda; class Insecta; order Orthoptera; family Tettigoniidae; genus Meconema; species Meconema thalassinum. Next base: position 489,681,584 of record OX336388.2, on the reverse strand, counting down.
CTAAATGTGACCGTCCTTCTCGGAGGGATCTTTAAGTAACTAGTTACCTCGAACGTTAGTTTCAGACATAGCTTAGCATGCTCCATCAGTTATCGATACCCTACAATATAAGCATTATCATGTCGCAAATGCGAGGGAACCATGACAGTACATTTTCTGGCACGTTAAAGATCCCCTTCGGGGCAAAATTAAAGCACCCCGGTGTCTCTGAGAGCCTCAGTAGATAAAAGGGACGTAAACCAATAACATAATTAATTATTATCATACTGCCCTCAGTCGGTAATCTCGTTAATTGGAGTCGAATTATATTGGGCGCACACTAAAATTTGAATAAACACATATAGATTCTATGTAATATTATGTTTACGGAGACGGGAGCATCCCAATCAGCCTACCTTGGGCAGATAATATTCACGGTATATAATTTGCTCACATGAACCTTAAATAAATCCACTATCCAAATATTCACTGGTCTACAAAATTACAGTTAGGACGATGACATGATAAAAGTTGCTCAGTGTATGATAATATCGTCCGTAATAACTATAAACTTTGTCGAGTTATAGTCATTCTTTGGACGGTCATTGGTGCTTACCAGCCAAGAACTATTACAAATTCACATATTCGTAATGTATTTATGGTTTAACTATTTATCAATTAAATTCATAACACAACTACTAAAATAAATGTTATTAAGCTAGCTCAATGGTAATAAATTGGCAATGGCAATGGCAATGGCAATTTGGCGATGAAGCAGAGAAGAGATAATCAAGTTAGTATTTGAGCAACTATAACGATATTGCGTTACGTCAAGAAGGCAATGCCCGCTTCAAAAACAACAACAATATTAAAATTAAAATAAAACACTTTAAACCAACACAATTGTTTGATTATAAACTTTAAGTTAAGCATGAGTGTAGCCTAGTTTTTTTCTTTTTTTTCTTTTAAGCGTATGGCTTTTGGTGCCGGGAGTGTCCGAGGACATGTTTGGCTCTCCAGAGGTTGTAGCTGCTTCTAGGCGGACACTCATTGGGTGAGCTACAAGTATCGTCGCGTCTGGAGTGTTGTCTGGGGAGGAAAGTGTGTGTATGTTAGGACGAGGAATTGGAAGGTAGCGGCTATGGCCTATAGTTAGGGACCAACCCCGGCATTTGCCTGGAAGGAAGATGGGAAACCACAGAAGACCATCTTTAAGGTTGTCGGCGGGGGGATTCGAACCTCCTCGACTCCCGGATGTGAGCGACTGCCGACAGTCACGCCGTAACGACCACGGCTAACTCACCCGGTATGAGTGTAATGTTCAGCACCTAAGACTGTCTTATACACAACGGTGGCAGTTCTCTTTCCAGTTACTCACACAACTGTTCCCCGGGCATGTGACAGAAAACTATCCATCAAAAATACAGTGTTGAGTTTATACTATGACGACAACCGTTCAACCGTCAGAAAACACCTCCACGGCATGTTGATGGTCATCTCGAAACATTTTTTATTGAGTCGAAGCCGTTTAAATTATTTGTCATAAGAGGCTATTGAAATATACTGAATGATATCGATGTATGTATGTCTACCCCTTATTATTCCCGTTTTCCAACGGGGTCGGGGATGAGATGCGATGGAAGTATTTGTGGTGATGGTTTTTACGGCCGGATTCCCTTCCTGACGCCAACCTCATGAGAGGAGTTAATGAGAGATGAAATGAATGATGGTGAATGAAACTAGGCAAGGATGTGGAAGGAACCAACCATAAAATATTAATGACCCTATTGTTCGAGATTGACGCTGCATTGTGCGGGGGTGATGAATATCCAGCAGTCATATCGAGTTAAGTAGACTTTTTTTTTTTTGTGAGGGAGCAAATCCGTTAAATATAAGTACGACCATATCGTGGTACAGTGGACGAGTCTGGGTTCAATTTCTGGTTCTACCATTCAGCCTCGTGAGGCAAGATAAGTTTTTTCCACAGTTTTCCACTTCTACTCGAGGCAAATGCCCAAATGGTTCCTAACTTACGACCACAGCCACCTCCTTCCCTATACTACTGTTCAATACAAATACACACATTATTACCAAATATACTGTACTATAATACAATGACACAGGTTGATGAAGGGGCGGAACAACGAGGTCAATTGCATGTCGTAACACAACAACAATTCATTTTTTTATTTTTTTTATTTTGAGGTGGATGCCTACATAAAAGAACAGCCTAATATTAATACAACAAAAATGAAATAAAACTAATAATAATAACGGCACAACCATGAGCTCTACCCACGTGTGAAAAGAAATAACTGATGTGATGAGGAAAAGAAGAATTTCATTTTCTGGCCACATGACACGATTGAGCTCTGTGAGATTGACAAACCGGGTCTTTACCTACTTTCCCGAGAAGAAAATCAAGGGGGCTTGGTTCACTGAAGTAGACAGAGATTTACAAGAAATTGAGATTTCATGTGACGATGTGCAGGAGAGTGTGTCACTTATGTATTTATTTATTTATTTATTTATTTATTTATTTATTTATTTATCGTATGGCTTTTAGTGCCGGGAGTGTTCGAGGACATGTTCGGCTCGCCTGAGTCTGTAGCTGCTTCCAGGGGACACCCTAAAGGGTGAGCTACAAGTTCCGTTAAATTTCAAGTAGTTCCAACTTTCGCCACCAGATATCAATGATACCTAGTGGTGAACGTTGGAACTTTGATAGAGCGTTCCTACGAAATCTAACCTAACAATTTTTGCTTTACACAAGTTTAGTCTGTGAAAGGATCTTTTGCATGCCATAAATCTATGACATGGGACCGCCGGCTTTACTTCCCCTCCGAAGGAAGGCATACTGAAGGATTTTTAACGCTCTTAAAAAGCCGACGACTTCGGCCGGGTTTGAACCCGCTATCTTGGGCACAGCAGTTGAGCATGCTACCGACTACGCCACCGAAGCCGCTAGTGTGACACTTAACAACTCACCGGAGTTTCTTCGAAAAACCTAAGCTTAAAACAGGTCTGAAGTGGACGGAAGAAAGGAAGCAACATCAAGAATTCATGCGACAGTACGGGGCGAATATTAAAGCTCGACGAAGAAACCAGTTGAAATAACGTGGTACTTAGTTGGCTAAAACACAATAATAATAATAACAAAAACGTACAATACGGAATTTTAAAAAAAGTATTTATAATTTAATAGAACGAGTTCATTGATTCAATAACACTAGAAAATTTAGATTGCTTGCCCTAGCTCACTCTCTCCTGCATAGCACCTCTGTGCCAAGATATTTAATTGCGGTCTGTGAGTTAGAACGTGGTATAATCAGCCTCGTGAGACAGAATTGAGAAGAGTTGGGTTTGATTTCCACCTCAGCTATTCCAGACGTAGTTTCTCGTAGTTTTCCACTTCTACTCCAGGCAAATGCCGGGAGAGTAGGCTACCTAAATTAAGGTCACGGCCGCAAAGCCCCGCTTAATACTTAGTGCATGACGAATATAAATAAATAGTGTTATCTCTCACCGAGTTCAACCGCGCCCCGCTCGGCTAGCGCTAGCGGCGCTGATCCCCAAAGCTACACAGTCAGCTGTTCAATAGTGGGATACGCGCTGGGCTACGTAAACCTCTTTACGAAGGCTGCGGTTACGCTGATTACAACAAATTGTGTGTTTAGACTTATGAATAATACTGTCAAAAAGTTAGTATTAATATTCTCTGTCCCCATGTAAAACTATCGTTTAAAACCCTCCGTTAGTCGCGCATTGGTCTAACAGCTCCATGGTTCGTTATATTAGTTTTAATATCAAGCCAACAGTTCAAGTTATGATCTTATCGTCTCCTGACATCTTACACCAAACCTTAGTAAGCATTTTTCTGGAGTTGTGAAATAGCGTGCCTAAAAATAACTTTAACACGTTTAACATTTTGTCAGCGTGAGATTGATGATGTTACATTCCGTCAGTGAGTGGCAGGTGTGCTGTTATACCGATTCTTTGGCTTAGTATGTTGCCTTAGTTAATATCAGTAAGGAGATTGCGCCTTACGAAAACCTGAGGATGCAGACGAAGCGTGTCACCTTCTGCTGAAAGATAACGAATAGCTAGTTCATGATTCAGTAATTTCAAAGGAATTTGTGACTCTGATACTGAAGACAAAGCCTCCGTGGCTTAGGCGGCAGCATGCCGGCCTCTCACCGCTGAGTCCGTGGTTCAAATCCCGGTCACTCCATGTGAGATCTGTGCTGGACAGAACGGAGGCAGACAGGTTTTTCTCCGGGTACTCCGGTTTTCCCTGTCAAAATTTCATTCCAGCAACACTCTCCACTATCATTTCATTTCATCTGTCATTCATTTAATCATTGCCCCAGAGGAGTGCGTCAGGCCTCGGCAGCCGGCACAGTTCATATCCTCGCCGCTAGATAGGGGCTTCATTCATTCCATTCCTGACCCGGTCGGAGACTGGAAGCAGGCTGTGGATTTTTCATACTGAAGACAAAGTTGAAACAAGATCCGAAGATCAGGAGGACGGTAACGGAAGCGAAGAATTGGATGACCGTTTATTTTATTGGCAGGTTGGCCATTATTATATGTCCGACTCATTCTTGGCCACTTGGCTATCACCACGGAAGTCCGGGTTCGATTCCCAGCTCTGCCAATAAATTTAATACTGGTCTGAGGGCTTGAACGGTGTTCACTCAGCCTCGTGAGGCAAAAATGTTAAGAGGCGCGTTCGATTCCTACCTCAGCTATTCTGGAAGTGGATTTCCGTGGTTCCCCACTTCTCCTCCAGGCAAATGCCGGGATGGTACCTAACTGAAGGACACAGCCGCTTCCTACCCAAATCCGACCTCAATTCCAAATACACACACTACTACAGACATCATAACGACACAGGTTATCAGACGAATTCTAAACAAACCCAAACACACGGGGCTACGTGACCACGATGTCCTTAAGTCCCTAAAGAATCAACAACTATTATTATTTTAGGCCTATTATTATTAAGACGGATTTTTTTTTCGTTTTAGGTAAGGATGGCACGAAATAGAACAAGTAACCATGGAAGGCTGCCTTCAATCCGTATCCTACTGGGCGGCTTTCGTGATTTTACAACAGTGGATAGATATTTCGGTAAATGTTGAAAAATGTGAGGTACTGACCCTGGTTTTAATTTCCACTTCACGCGAGGAATTTCCACGTTCTCATAGTTCACTACGAAACAGTCCGCCTTTATTTATTTACACTGTTTACGCCCACATTGGAGCACCAAAAATCAAATCTGATATACAAAGTCTTCCAATATTTCAAATAATAAGTTTAGTTCTTAATTCTTGATAATTTTTTCCTTTCCCAATACTTCTTCAGTCTGGAAGATCTTGCAGCTCGTTCTTCTTCTGATATAACATACTGCTTACGCTGTGAAATTTTGAATGTTAGTCGAGTGTATTTGTTATTCAGAAGCCGTTTCTCCTCTCTATGTTCAATTTGATGTTGAGTTATTTTCAATTCGTCTAAATCCATTTGTATTTCTTTAAACCATGTGATTTTTGTTTTACTGTTCCAAAAGAAGTCAAAAAGTTGTTTCAGGAGTCTAGTATTTGGCAAGCGGGATATGTGTCCAAAATACGCAATCCTTCGTTTTCGCATCGTGTCAACGATAGATTCATTTTCCTTGTAAAGTATTGAATTGGGCAAAAGTCTCCACTGGCCCTCAACCTGGTGTTTTTTATTGAGTATTGTCCGAAGAATCCGTCTATCAACCTTCTGTAGTTTGTCAGTTGTTGATCGGGTGTTTAGTTTAAATAAAGTTTCACTTGCATATGTTGCTTCTGGCTTAACGACGGAGAAATAATGTCGAAGTTTAGCATTAATCGAAAGAGACTGTTTCTTATATGTTGGCCAGGTAATCTGTTGTGCTCGTCGTAAATAAATTTAGAGTTCTATTATCTATTGATGCTCTCTCATTGGCATTCCAAGTGATGATCTCACCAAGATATTTAAATTTTTTCACAATCCTTATTTTCTGGGCATTATGCAGTACAATATGTGATGTGTCAACTTGAAAAGATGGCATCATTTCTGTTTTCTCAAAGGAAATTTTCAACCCAACCTTTGCTGCTAATCGTTCCAATTCCTCTACCTGAAATTTAGCTTCTTCGATACTAGTTGCTAATAATGCTAGATCATCAGCAAAGGCGAGACAATTTAGTCGAGCATTTTTTCCAATCTTGACATTCGGTGGACAAACCTTATTCCATTGACGCATAACTTTTTCCAGTACGCCGAAGACCAGTATGGATTTCAAATGACTCAGAGGTTTCACTTCTAAACCTAACTCTAGATTTAGTATTCTTAAGAGTGACCGCAATAAGGTTAACAAGTTTTCGATGTAAACCAAATTCAGTAAGGACATTTAATAGATATTCGCGATGGATACTATCATAAGCTTTTTGAAAATCAACGAATGTGATCACTAAATCTTTGCTCCTAATCCTGTGATGTTTTATAATCCATTTGAGACTGATAATTTGATCTGGACAGTTTCGTCCTGGACGGAAACCACCCTGATATTCACCAAGTTCATTATCAAGTTGTTCGTGAATTCTGGAATATAAAATCTTTGAAAAAATCTTATACGTGACATCCAGCAACGATATCCCTCGATAATTACCAGGATCTGACCTATCGCCCTTTTTGTGTATGGGGTGTATAATTGCAATATTCCACTCTTCAGGCAATTTTTCTGTATTCCAAATGTCAATAAGATGTTTATGTAGGTTATGAATAGTCTGTACATTAGCATTCTTCCAAAGTTCTGCTACTACTTTATTCTCTCCTGCCGCTTTAAAATTCTTAAGTGAATCAATCGCTGTACGCACTTCATCGTAAACCGACGGTATGATCATTTCCAGGGGTGTTTTATTTCTAGGATAGGGATCGAATTCAAAAGAATCTTCAGGTTCATCAATATTAAGTAATTTTATGAAGTAATCGGCCAAAATTATTGCATTGTCATAATCATTATGGGCCACCTGCCCGTTCGTATCTTTCATCAAAAGAGTAGGGGGAGTAAATTTTGATTGGTATTGTTTAAATGTCCTGTAATAGTCCCTTGTTTTATGGCGATTGAAAGCTTCATCAATAGATTTTAATGTTTCCTTCTGATATTCTCTTTTAACCCTCCTAATTTCTTTGGCCGCTAACCTTCTAGCATTGATTAATTCTTCCCTAGAACTTTCTGTTTTTTGTTGTTGGTCCTTCAACCAAGCTGAATGCCGGCGTAGAATTGCTAAATCACAATCCTCATTCCACCATGCATGTTTCTTTCGTTTTTTAATGGGAGCAACGTCTTCTGCTACGGCTTTTAATTTGTTAACAGTGGTCCCCAAGTTGTCACTCAAAAGCGTGATGGATTGCTCAAAATATACTGGATTATTGATAACTGAACTAGGATCATACAATCTTTTGCTATTGAATTTTTGAGGTTTATTTTTCCTTTTAGGAGTCAATTTGATTTTAAACTTGGAAATGTAATGATCCGAATCAACATCAACACCACGAAGGACTTTTACATTATAAATTTCTTTGTGAAATTTCCGATCCATGGCCACATGATCTATCTGAAACTCTCCTAACTTAATATTAGTACATTTCCAAGTCATTAATTTATGTGGTCTCCTCTTGAACCTTGTTGTCTCCATAATTAGACCATGGTTAATACAAAATTCAATTAACCGTTCACCATTCTTGTTTGTCAAGTTATGTGCTGGCCATCGCCCCACCACTAGGAAAAATTTCCTCTCACGTCCAATCTTTGCATTGAAATCTCCAAGTAAAATTTTAATATTAGCATCAGGTATATTCGTTACCAATTGGTCAAGTTCATCCCCAAATAGATCCGTCCCTTCAGTATCAGTTCTATTTTTGTCATTTGTTGGTGCATGAACATTTATCAATGTGTATATCTTGTTTTCCACTTTAACTGTTAACAATGCAACTCGTGGGGAATTTGAGGAAAAATCCGTGATGGAATCTAGTATTCTATGGTGTACCAAGAAACCTACTCCAAATTGAGGGACATTTTTCATTACCCTTTCTCCTGGAGGCCCTTTATAGAGACGATACCCACCCGATTCAATTGGCTTCTGATCAGTATTACGTAATTCTTGAAGAGCAGTGATCACAATTTTGTGTTGATCCAAGATATCAGTTAGATGCTTTAACTTACCAAGCTTCATCAAAGAATTAACATTTAATGTTGCCAAATATGAGAACTTTCCCGGCTTGTTGAATTTAAGTACGTTCTTAGTGTGATTAGTCTGCATGCTTGGTCATTGTATCTTGAGGCGCTCCGACTCGCCTTAATCCTCTACCCGATACCCCACCGTATCCGAATGGTGTCTTCGCTTGGTTAATGATGTAAGTGTCCAAACCGGTGGATTTCAATAGAAGACTCTCCATATTCATTTGATTATCAGATCAATGATCAAGAATCTGACCGTGGTCAGGGTTTACAATCCCAGATGTGATCTGGGAAGGTGGTGAATGAAATATGATATGATGAAACATGAGATTGTGGAGTGTGTTTGGTCCGCGAGAGCTATTTTATTTCGCTCAAGTCCGCCGGTAAACCGGTGAGGACCCCCCTATCCGCCACCTGGGACGCGCCACGTCGGAGTATCACCTCTCCGCCTGCTACGACAACGTAGTAGGTTCGTGGAGTCCGCCTTTATAATAATTAAATCTTCCGAAAAACGCTCGTCACAGATTCTATTTTTGATCGACAATTGCTTATATTTCCACGGAATAACTCTCGCCCATTTCGCAAACAGATTTGTTTCTTTTGGCGGTGTGAAAAAATGTCTACCATCAGATTTTCTTCGTAACCCGATTTACTTCCAGGAACAAAACATTACATTTTCCCGAAACAACAGAAAACTTAGTTGTTTGCACACACAAAGCACTGCACAGATATTCGTAAACTATTACAAAGAAACAAATTCCCTCGAATAATATGACTTCTCGCGCAGAGGATATTACAGTACTAACATACTGTCACACGTGCTTATGGTTCGGCGCGAGTTCCGCGCCACACACTGGCTGGACCATGAACTACAATGCTTAATTTGCTGAGTGATGACACTGTTTATTTCTATTAGTCATGCTTAGTGTATACTCTCCGGCTTTTAAAATGGACGCCATACTACTGAACACAACTCGAGAGTGACGTACCGTACGCAACAAGATGTTGCGCAAGGCAGACAAGCTCCGAGCTGGCCGAGGCTCCCACCTCCGGTGTGCTGTGCCCTTGAATGAGCATTAATACAAGCAACTGCTGGCCGAGGCTCCCAGCTCCGGTGTGCTGTGCCTCTGAATGAGCATTAATACAAGCAACATAGTCTTTGTCCATACTCAACGCATGCATTCGTAAGGCACGTTATCTTGCCTGCTCTTCCGATCGGTTACTATAATTACCGACTACCAACGAACATTCAAGAAGATTTCCGCGCTAAGTATTCAAGTTCCTTGCCTCGTGTTGCGTCAACACTTAATTCATTTCTAAATTGTTATGTATTTTGTGACTTGCGTTTCTAAGTATTAATTTTTATTTGTGTTCCGTGAGTTTTTAACAAGGTTGGCCCACAGCCCACATTTTAAGAATGATTGGGCATAAAAAAACCTACCCTACGAATGTAAGCAAGAGCGACTACTGATTCAGATATGTTTAAAATGGCGTATTTGAATGGGATTTGCAGTATTTTTGTTTCCAGATGAAAGCTTCATTCCTCTGTTTTAAGAAAATGTATGGTTTTTGCATGTTTCATGCATAAATATGCTCATACAATTTATTAAAAAAGGATCAGGGTGCTCGTGTCTAATCGGTATGCAAAACTTTAAAATTACGGTAATATACCGTACTCAACAACTAAGAATTGTGCTTGTTTTTCACGGGTTCAAACATAAATAAGTCATGTTCTAATTCTAAACAAGATCTCAAATTAAAGATCATTAAATTGAAAATGTCCTGTTATAAAGCTGAGGAAAAATGTGCCCCTATTCAAATACTGAATATGAAGAAAGGGTAGAAATATTATTTGACATTTTGCATTTTTGAACGAATATTCGTGGCTAATAAATTTAGTTCAGCATATAAAAAACACTAATGTTCATACTCAGCAATTTTTCTAGGTTTTCTAGGAGTAGCGAACTGCGGGATGAGAACCTGTTTGAGCTTTTAGTTCCCGCAGTAAAGACGTGCAGGTGCGCTTCATAAGAAGGGAAATAGCGCGCAGTTCGCCTCTCCAGTGGGGGTCCGGATACGGACACCAAGAGCCCGCCTAGGCGAAACCCCGCTCAAGACACGGCATAAACCTAGAAAAATTGCAGGGTTTTAATTCCTTGGCCGTGAAAGCCAATACACCACTAGTGTTAATATTTATATGAAAGAAAAAATAAAATAAATTCATTGTGGTAGTTGCTATTGATGCGAGCTGAAGATATGACTAGCGGGACGGGAGATGGGATGGGTGAGCAACTTTCTCTCTCTTGCCTGTCACTCAACTATGGCACTTCCTAAACGTATTCGACAAAATTCGTGACTTGTCCCATTATTATTATTATTATTATTATTATGCTTGCCACAGTGGGTGAGGGGTCAACGTGTCGGTCTACTAACCCCAAGCTTTCAGGTTCGCTCCTGGCCGTGGTAAGTGACTTTTGAAAGGCAACAAAAATTACGACACCATGTCATACGATGTTGGCATGTCAAATAACCCATTTGAATTCAGTAGGCTGTGTTCATAACGGCAAAATTAATCTCGGGAGTTTCCACCAACACAAAGTTCCTCATTTCTCTACTAGAAAGCGCTATAGTGTTCAAGGAGCTTAGATATCTAACCCCCTTGACTTTTATAGTACTTCAAAGAACAACGAAATTCGACATGCAAGCTACCCTTTGGGTGTCAAATAACGAAGCTTGCACCCGGCACCGAGGCCATACGATATTATTATTATTATTTCAAACTGGTTTATTGTTATATTATTTTAATTTACCTTTACTTTACTTTACTTTACTCTACGCAGACCACCTCGTGATGCCGTGGCTAGCATTGTTGGCTGTCACCCCCGAGGTACAGGGTTCGATCTCCGGCTCTGCCAAGAATTTAAAAGTCTTGGTGTGGTCTGGTACGGGGTCTCCCAGCCTCATGATGCAAATTGGGAACTTGCTGGATGGTATGGCAGGCGGATGAGTGGAAAGGAACTGGCCGCCCTATCACACGCAAACTCCGGCTCGGGATGCCTGGTTAGTGATCCCTTGACGAAGTCAGGGGCTCTAATTCAAGTCGCCTACGTCCCTGGAGGGAATATGGCACTCTAATAAAATTTACTTTCCTTAGTCGTTACTGCTTGTGACTGGTAGAAAGTGTACACTGGTATACTACATATTTTATTTTACTATAACTGAAGAAGCTATATTAATTTTTTGCAATTAAAACAAATCAATCAATGATCCGATTGGGTACCGGGACTCTACCTTGAAACTTTCAGCGTGCGCTCCTAGAATAACGGCTTATTATTATTATGGTTATTATTATTGTTAATATTGTTTTTGAGACATGTATATACTTGTTTTGGTTAAGTGCTCCAATGAGGGCGTAACATATGTAAATAAATAAATAATTATTATTACAACTTTTTATTTCAACCGCATTGAATGTCTTGTTGTTCTTATTATGGAAAGAGCTGCCGTTACTAATATCATGACGAATAGAAATAAACAGTGTCATCACTCCGCTACTTAAACATTGTAGTTCATGGTCCAGCCAGTGTGTGGCGCGGAAGTCGCGACGAACCATAAGCACGTATGACAGTAACCCACGAGGTTAGTACTGTAATATCCTGTGCGCGAGAAGTCATATTATTCGAGGGAATTTGTTTCTTTGTAATAATTTACGAATGTCTGTGCAGTGCTTTGTGTGTGCAAACAACTAAGTTTTCTGTTGTTTCGGGAAAATGTCGTAAAGTTTTGTTCCTGGAAGTAAATCGGGTTACGAAGAAAATCTGATGGTAGACATTTTTCACACCGCCAAAAGAAACAAATCTGTTTTCGAATTGGGAGAGAGTTTTTCCGTGGAAGGATAAGCAATTGTCGATCAAAAATAGAATCTGTGACGAACGTTTTTCGGAAGATTTAATTATTATAAAGGCGGATTCTTTCCTAGTGAACTATGAGAACGTGAAACTTCCTCGCGTGAAGTGGAAATTAAAACCAGGATCAGTACCTCAAATTTTTCAAAATTTACCGAAATATATATCCACTGATGTAAAATCACGAAAGCCGCCCAGTAGGATACGGAATGAAGGCAGCCTTCCATGGTTACTTGTTCTATTTCGTGCCATCCATACCTAAAACGAAAAAAAAAAAAACGTCTTAATAATAATAGGCCTAAAATAATAATAGTTGTTGATTCTTTAGGGACTTAACGACATCGTGGTCACGTATCCCCATGTGTTTAGGTTTGTTTAGAATTCGTCTGATAACCTGTGTCATTATGATGTCTGTAGTAGTGTGTGTATTTGGAATTGAGGTCGGATTTGGGTAGGAAGCGGCCGTGTCCTTCAGTTAGGTACCATCCTGGCATTTGCCTGGAGGAGAAGTGGGAAACGACGGAAATCCACTTTCAGGATAGCTGAGGTAGGAATCGAACGCGCCTCTTAACATTTTTGCCTCACGAGGCTGAGGGAACACCGTTCCAGCCCTCAGACCAGTATTAAATTTATTGGCAGAGCTGGGAATCGAACCCGGACTTCCGTGGTGATAGCCAAGTGGCCAAGAATGAGTCGGACATATAATAATGGCCAACCTGCCAATAAAATAAACGGTCATCCAATTCTTCACTTCCGTTACCGTCCTCCTGATCTTCGGATCTTGTTTCAACTTTGTCATCAGTATCGGAGTCACAAATTCCTTTGAAATTACTGAATCATGAACTAGCTATTCGTTATCTTTCAGCAGAAGGTGACACGCTTCATCTGCATCCTTAGTTTTCCGTAAGGCGCAGTCTCCTTACTGATATTAACTAAGGCAACGCACTAAGCCAAATAATCGTTATAACAGCACACCTGCCACTCACTAACAGAATGTAACATCATTGGGAGCGCTGGTACTATCAATATCACGCTGACAAAGTGTTACACGTGATAAAGTTATTTTCAGGCACGCTATTTCACAAATCCAGAAAAATGCTTACTATGGTTTGGTGTAAGATGTCACGAGACGATAAGATCATAACTTGAACTGTTGGCTTGATATTAAAACTAATATAACGAACCATGGAGCTGTCAGACCAATGCGCGATTAACGGAGGGTTTTAAACGATAGTTCTACAGGGGAACAGAGAATATTAATGCTAACTTTTTGACAGTATTATTCATAAGTCTAAACACACAATTTGTTGTAATCAGCGTAACCGCAGTCTTCGTAAAGAGGTTTACGTAGCCCAGCGCGTATCCCACTATTGAACAGCTGTATGTGTAGCGTTGGGGATCAGCGCCGCTAGCGCTAGCAGAGCGGGGCGCGGTTGAACTCGGTGAGTGATAACACTATTTATTTCTATTCGTCATGCTAATATTATTATATAAATACAGTGTTTCTTAGATTTCAAACGCAGTAAGATAAAGGATAAAGAAAGTGAGCGTTAGGCATGTCGATTTCTTACATCTGTCAGCTGATAATCTCCAACAGCTCGCCACGGCGGGCGAGTGGTTAACGTGTCGAATTACCAACCCCAAGCTTGCAGGTTCGCCCCTGGCCGTGGTAAGTGATTTTTGAAAGGCGAAAAAATCACGACACGGATGTCATACGTTGTTGGCATGTTAAAGAACCCATTTGATTCAGTAGGCCGTGTTCAATGGCAAAATTAATCTCGGGAATTTCCGCCAACACAAAGTTCCTCCATTCTCTACTAGAAAGCGCTTTAGTGTCAAGGAACTTAGATATCTAACCTCCTTGACTTTCATAACGTTCAAAGGAACGACGAAATTCGACATACAAGCTACCCTCTGGGTGTCAATTAACTAAGCTTGCACCCGGCACCCGAGGCCATACGATATTATTATTATTATTATTATTATTATTATTATTATTATTATTATTATTATCTACATCTGACCGAGTTACGAATACATTTTTTTCTCTCGTATGTCAGTGTGTGACTGCGATGGGCAACGTTTTCAGAAACGCAGGAACATACAGAAACTTGGGCCGTAAGCAAGGTGGTAAGGGTGAGAGGCGCGTTTTGGCCACATTCCTCGCGTATCGCTTCTCTCTGGCTCCCATCAATAGATGATGTCAAAGAATGCCAATTTATTTTTACAAAAACATTATTTGGACGAATTGACGTCGCACAAAGTCTGTCGTACCCATTCGAATAACCCCGATGTCGTTTGAACAGCGTCGCAGGTGACGTGAATTCTTGCCAGGAGATCCTCTTCCATCTTGACAGGTGTCTCATACACAAGACTTTTCACATGGCCCCACAAGAAGAAATTCAGTGGGGTGAGATCAGGTGAACGAGCTGGCCACGAAGTGGATACGGCGTTGGTCTACTAATCCCAACCAAGCGGGCTCAAACCCGACTGCGGTCAGTGGGGTTTACGGATGTTAACACGTGCCACCCCATGCCGTTGGATTCCGGCACGTTAAAGAACGCTTGCGGGACAAAATTCCGCACCCGGCGTCTGTTAAGAACTAGAATTGAGGACGGACGTTAAACAACTGCGATTATTAATAACTTTGACTCGATCGTTTCTGGTCGATGGGTCCTTATCTCAAATGGGTCCGTTTGCCTTCTTCCATCATCCCTGAATGTTTGTAACATCATCACGGATACACCCTGTATATTGGTTGGTTCCTCAGTTTAGGGGCTGCGACAACGCGATCATGTAGCCGCGTGTACTTTGGGTGTGTGTAGAATCAGTCTGATAACCGGTGTTAATTGAGATGGTTGTATTAGTGTGTGTTATCTCTTTTTTAATTTAAGTACCGACTTCAACTTAGAAGTTTTCAAATAGTTCCTACTTTTGCCGCCAAGCGCCACCGCCAACGACTACTAGGCCAAGTTCAGAACTTAGCTACTTGACGCCACCGCAGTCGGCTCTTGGCAACGAACGTAGAAACCTAAGAGCGTTGTTTACATTCTTAACCTATCCAATTTAGCTTAACACAGGTGTAATTGGTGGAAGGTTCTTTATTATGCCATAAATCTATGCAATGGGACCGCCGGCTTTACTTCCCCTCCGAAGGAAGGCATACTGAGGGATTTTTAACGCTCTTCAAAAATCCGACGGCTTCGGCCGGGTTTGAACCCGCTATCTTGGGCATAGAAGCTCAGCATTCTACCAACTACGTCATAGATGAATGTTTGCACACATAAACCTTTCGACTACAATCACAATGTCCATTTACATCCACGAGATATCATCGTTTGACTTCATAGAGCTAACTCCAGTTTCATAATGCAATAACCAGTGTCAGTTGTGAAAAAGTGCGAGTCAGCGTGTGAGTCAGTCAGCTTACGAGCGAACATTTCCCAAGGTCAGGCAGCCAAGGCCAAGGTCAACATTGAAGGACTTCCTACTAGAGAAGAAAGTGATTTGTTGTTGTTGTTGATTCGTTAGAGGCTTTGCGACATTGTGGTCATGTAGCCCCGTGTACAAGGGTATGTGTACAATTTGTCTGATAACTTGTGTCACTGTAATGTCTGTACTAGTGTGTGTATTTGTAATTGAGGTAGGATTTTGGGTAGGAAGCGGCCGTGGCCTTAAATTAGGTACCATCCCGTCATTTGCTTGGAGTAGAAATGGAAAACCACGGAAAAATACTTCCAGGATGGTTGAGGTAAGAATCGAACCCACCTCTTCTCAGTTTTGCCTCACGAGGCTGAGTGTACTGCGTTCCAGCCGTTAAATTTCTTGATAGAGCCGGGGATCGAACTCGGGCCTTCGCAGTGACAGCCAAGAATACTAGCAGCTATAGGCTACAACGAGGCGGACAAAAAGTGATTTAAGTGCTTCCGTGCGAAGCCGTGGTGGGTATCTTGTTAATGGTAAATTTGGTAGGCTACAGTGCGACATTTCATAATTCAGTTATTGTAGCTTCGTTACATTGCATTTCATTCAAATTTGGGGAGGTAAATCAGACTAATAGTGTGAAGTTTGTGTGTCTGTCTACTAACCCCAAGCTTGCAGGTTCACTCCGGGCCGTGGTAAGTGATTTTTGAAAGACGGCAAAAATTACGACACACATGTCATACGATGTTGGCATGTCAAAGAACCCATTTGAATTCAGTAGGCCGTATTCATAATGGCAAAATTAATCTCGGGAGTTTCCGCCAACACAAAGTTCCTCATTTCTCTACTAGAGAGCGCTATAGTGTTCAAGGAGCTTAGATATCTAACCTCCTTGACTTTCATAGTGCTTCGAGGAACAACGAAATTCGACATGCAAGCTACCCTTTGGGTGTCAAATAACAAAGCTTGCACCCAGCACCGAGGCCATACGATATTATTATTATTATTTGTAGGAATTTCTGGAATTTTATCAAAAGTGAATTTTTCTAAACTTGACTTATTCTCACTTGAAATCCTATCATTGACTGATAATCCATGTATGCGTGAAAGTACTTTTCAGCTTTGAAAGCTACTAAGGCAAGTTATAAAAACTGCAATAAAAGTGATCAAACTTCAGATTTTTCCTAACTGAGCTTCAAGCTTCAAGTGCACATTGAGAAATTTGTGTGCCACATGTCAGAAAGCAGAGCCAATCTTCACAATAACTCTCCCTATTTTAAGATACTGTATGTCAAATGAGTAAATTACAGTTCCCATGAATGATTGTTGTTTCATTTGAGAGGCTTGGACATCGTGGTCATTCAGCCTCATGTATTTGGGTGTGTGTTTAGAATTTGTCAGATGACCTGTGTTATTGTGATGGCATTTGCCTGGAGTAGAAATGGGAAACCACGGAAAACCATTTCCAAGATGGCTGAGGTACGAATCGAATCCACTTCTTCTCAGTTTGCCTCACGAGGCTAAATGTAGCCAGTTCCTGCCCTCAGACTACAATTAAATTTCTTGGCAGAGCCGAGAATCAAACCCGGGGCGACAACAAAGAGTGCTAGCCGCTACACCACGAGGTGGTCCATCCATGAATAACTGTCAGAGTAAATGTATACAGGGAAGTACATCATTCAATACAATTTTATTTTATATTCCTCTACATACTTCGAATACATAATAGAAAGATTGGCCCGCGCCCCTTCAGAAAGAAGTTTCGATTGGTCTTGATGCAATGAAAGAATGGACCACTCTGATTTAAACAATAAGTTTTTATGGTAGGTTTATCTATTTATTACTTCCTTCTATTCCAAATAACACATTCCAGTACTAGAGTTTAAGGTCTGCACATATTATAATTGCATTTATTAGCTCTTAATTACTGACCAGAGCAGTTACGCTCGCTAAAGGTGAATGACCATGGAAGACAAGTGGTTCAGAGCTCCACCGTCTTTCGTCCTTACAAAATGGTTTTCCGTGCTTTCCAGTTTTCAAATCCGGGCAAATGCAGGAGTGTTCCTTCAAACTCCTTACCAGCAACTTCTTTCATTTATTCCCTCATTTACTTCCCTCATGAGGTTGGCATCAAAATACAATCTGCCACACGGAAACCCCACACCCGTACAAACGGGAATAATACTGTGACAAACAAAGCAACAACATACTAATGGTACATACCGAACGGCTGCTTTCGTAATAAGGTGTTATACCACTTCTTGCCAAGTAACTTGAGGGTCTCCTTTTCGTGTAGAGGGTATATCTGTTCCACCAGGCCCCAGTGCATGCAGGCTTGTACTGTCAACATAAAGCAGTTCATCTGAGACGAAAAGTTTCATTATAAATTGTACTTTTGACGGCCGCTTTAATAACAAATACGATGTTTCAGCTATTTGGTTGAGTTGTGTACTTGAAGTACAAGCTATCTAGATGTTATCCTTAGAGTTAAAATATCTGGTGCGACGAGGACTCGAACCTACAACCTTTAGATATCAGGCCCGATGTTCTATGCCAAAGCTGGCTCAGGAAAACTGAAATAAATAAATATATAATATAACCCCTGGCACTACAGCCAGTGAAGGGCCTAGGCCTACCAAGCGACCGCTGCCCAGCCATTTGGCCTACATATATTGGGATGACGCGTGATCAGCGCTTCGGGTCCCCTCGGCAGTTAATCTTGGTTTTCGTGATCGGGGTGCAGCCTCATTGTCATACAGCTACTCAACTGTCCTCACGAGGCTGAGTGCACCCCGTTCCAGCCCTCACGTTAGTTTCTAAAATTCCTGACGGAGCCGGGAATCGAACCCGGGGCCTCCGAGTGAGAGGGAGGCGCGCTACCCCAACACCACGGGGCCGGCATATAAATAAATGTATGTATGTCTACCCCTTATTATTCCCGTTTTCCAACGGGGTCGGGGATGAGATGCGATGAAGTCTTTGTGGCGATGGTTTTTACGGCCAGATGCCCTTCCTGACACCAACCTCATGAGATGAGTTAATGAGAGATCAAATGAATGATGGTGAATGAAACTGGGCAAGGATGTGGAAGGAAGCGGCCGTGGCCTGTCAGAAGGTACCGTCCCAGCATTTGCCTGGGGTTGAAAATGGGAAACCACGGAAAACCATTTCAAGGATGGCCGACGGTGGGGCTCGAACCCACGCGTCTACCGAGTCAGCAGAGAGCTTGGCCCCATGACCTAATGCTGCACTTTAGCCAGCGTAGCCACTACTCTCGGTCGGCATATAAATAAATAAATAAATAAATAAATAAATAAATGGATTCAGACTTGAAATGTCTGTTAATAGAATCGCTTTTCAGTCGGTCAACACGAGTGTACCGATTAGGTTGAGCGGGGAGTAACAATAAAACGATTACTTTGCCAACAATGTAAAACGATTTCTAATACTTCAACTACAGTATTTATAAATCGCTTATCCTCCCAGCTCGGCTTCATCCACGGACTCTGAGAAGGATCATTCCTCTACCGTCGCAAGGACGGTGTCTGAGAACTGAACTCACTTTTCAGCAGATAAAACTGGGGATGGTGAAAGGCCGATCGTTCAGGCGATCGCTAACTTGGGTTCAGGAAAGGAATTTTGGAAGGAAGTGGGTTGGTTGTCTATCTGTTGAAGGAAACCGTCCCGGCATTTATCTGGTGGTGAAAATGGGAAACCACGAAAACCATTTTCAGGACGGCCAAGGTGGGATTCAAACCAACGCTCTCCTGATGTCAGCGAGGTACAGGCTAGTGCGTTTGAGCTTGTGAAAAAAAAAATTCTATCCCGAAGCTGGCCGTAAAACTAAAAGTAAAAACTAAAAACTAAAACACTAAAAATCCACGTCGCGTCAGATATTTTAACTCTCTGGTTGACATCTTGTTGACTTGTACTTCATGTACAAAACATAACCTATTTGCTGAATCACCTCATTTGGTAAAGTTTTATAGTGTTTGTTAGTTTGTTATGTAGTTTGGGCAGATACAGGCCTAGTGACAGTTCAAATGGTAGCATTATTTAAAGGAAATGTTCATGTCTTATTTTAGATTGTAACGTTGTTTGTGTGAAATATCTTATTTCAATACCCATGATATTATTTCATGTGTAATAAAACATCGTGGCAGTCTTGGCTGTCACCTCTGAGGTCCGAGTTTGATTTCCGGCTCTTCCAAGAAATTAAATTCTGGTTTGAAGGTTCGAACGGGGTACACTCAGCCTCGTGAGAAGAGGTTTGCTCGATTCCAGCTTCGTCCATCCAAGAAGTAGTTTTCCATGGTTTCCCACTTCTACTCCATGTCGGGAAGGTTCCTAACTTGCAGTAACCACGGCTGCCTCCTTCCTAATACCACCCCTACCCTCTCCCGCTCGTGGCACTACGAAGGGCTTAGGCCTGCCAAGCGACCAATGCCTAACCATTTGGCCTGCAGATTATGGGGTGACACGTGGTCAGCGAGTTGGGTCCCCTCGACCGTTAATCTTGATCTCCGTGACCCGGGCGCTGCCTCACTGTCAGACAGCTACTCAGTGGTCCTGACGAGGCCGAGTGCACCCCGTTCCAGCCCATACTTCATTTTCTAAAATCCCTGATGGAGCCGGGTTCGAACCCGGGCCTCCGTGTGTAAGAAAGGTGTGCTACCCATACCCCACGGGGCTGGCCCGCCTTGCTAATACTAGCATTAATTACACAGAACCACAATAACACAGGTTATTAGACAAATTCTACACAAATCAACAATGCCCAAACATATAATTGAAACGTCATACGTAACAGCAATACCAGTAAACGAAAGAAGAAATCACACAGAAAACAGAAGACTTGGACCTCTCCGAATCCAAATCTCGGCGAATTTCAAATTGATCACGTCGCAATTGCACGTAAAGCTCAGAGAGAAATACAGAATGTGAAGGTTCTAAGAAATGCCAATCTAGATTCGGATCACTATCTATCCAAAATCAAAGTTAAACTGATTCCGAGAAACACCAGAAAGGCCGTCTTAAAAAAGATCAATCGATTTGATACTGAAAAACTACGACTGTGCCCTGAATTTACTCAAAAACTAGAGTCTTTGAATCCCGAAAACTGGGATGAACTACAACAGGCCTTGGTCACAACAGCACAGGAGACAGTTCCACTGACGAAGTCAAAGAAACATGCGTGGTGGAATAATGCATGTGATTCAGTGGTAAAGCAAAGACAACTTGCCTGGCAGAAATGGAACTCGGGAAAGAACCAAGATAATTGGGAAAACTTCGTGAACGAGAGACAACGCTCTGCAAAAATCATCCGCAATGTAAAACGTGCCTACAACAAGAGCCAACTAACTCAAATTGAGCTAGACTTTCAGAGGAACAACACAAGGGACTTCTACAGAACCTTCAAACGCAATCTAAGCAAATACAATCCTCCGAGTCTACAGTTCAAAGACTCAAATGGGAGACTAGCTTACAGTGAAAGAGAAAATTGCCAGATTGTAGCGAAATACTTTGAATCCCTCCTTAATTGTGAGACTCCAAACTCCACTTTCTCATTTGAAGACAACATACAAGTCCACCCAGATTCATCCCCTCCAACGAAAGAAGAAATCACACAGATTATCCAGTCACTTAAGAACAACAAGGCACCAGGTGAGGACTCGATAATCGCCGAACTGTGGAAGTATGCTGGTGAAAAGATGATTGATAAATTGACGGACATTATCAAGGAGATTTGGGAAACTGAGAGACTTCCACGTGATTGGACTTCTGCCTTGATTCATCCCCTGCATAAGAAAGGTGACAAAACGGACGTTAACAACTACCGCGGCATTTCCCTCCTACTGATAACTTACAAAATTATTTCAAAAGCTCTACAGATTAGGGCAGAACAACAACTTGATCCGCAATTAGGAGAGTACCAAGGAGGGTTCAGGAAAGAGCGCTCATGTGCCGAACAAATTATGAATCTGAAATCCATCCTTTTCTATCTGAAGCAAAGGAACAAGAAATTTGTGGTAACCTTCGTCGACTTCAAGAAGGCCTATGATTCGATTGATAGAATAGCTCTTATTCAAATTCTAAAGGAATTTGGATTGGATAATAAAACCAGGGCAATCATTCAACAGACCTTAGCTAACACAACCTCCAGAGTTAAGTTCAGAGGAGAAATTTCAGACTCTTTCGAAATTAAGACAGGAGTTAGGCAGGGAGATGGGCTTTCACCCCTGCTCTTCAACTGTGCACTTGAAAAAGTCATCCGCGAGTGGCACAAAGAAATGAACAATGGGGTCCAAAATGGAGTACGACTGGGTTACAAGAACATGAACCTTTCTATTGATTGCCTAGCTTTTGCAGATGATCTTGCAATTTTTTCTGACTCTTTAGATATGGCCACAAAACAAATTAACCAGCTGCAGGTACAGGCAACAAAAGTTGGTCTTCAGATCTCTTTGGAGAAAACACACTTCATAACTAACATCAAGCCAGCACCAAGGGAACTAAAAGTAAACCAGGGGAAAATCAAACGGACAGATAAGTTTAAATATCTTGGCGAGTGGGTAGAACCCAACGTATGTGAGAAAGAAACCTTCACTTCGCGCATGAACAAAATGGAAATGGCGTACCAACTCACCAAGGACGTTTACAACAAAAAGTCAATATCCCTGAACGCAAAACTTAGGCATTATTGCACTGTCATACGACCAGAGGCTCTGTACGCAGCGGAATGCCTCACCATGAACAAGAAAGGCCTGATAGAAAAATTGGAGATCAAGGAAAGAAAGATCTTGAGGAAATTTTCTTGGCCCGATTAAAGACAACGGTGAATATAGACGGCGGCATAACTATGAGCTGTATATTCATGTCCAGAAGATCTCTGATGTAATGAGGAAAAGGAGGATTGCATTTTATGGCCACTTGCTTAGAATGAAACCCACACGATTGACGAACCGGATCTTTAACTATTTAAAAAATAAGAAGACCAAGCCAGCCTGGTTCGAAGAGGTGGAAAGTGACCTGCAAGAGATGGAAATTACCTGTGGGGATATTCATGAACGCAATTCCCTCAGGAAGAAACTACACGACCACCAGGGTTTTCAGGAAAAACCGAAGTTGAAGACGGGAAAGATGTGGACGGAAGAAAGAAAAGAGCAACACCGGCAACGTATGAAAGAACACTGGGCAAAGATCAAAGCCCAGAGAAGCCAGTTGAAATAACGTGGTCCTTAGTTGGCCGATACGATTAAAGAAGAATAATAATAATCCCCTGAGCGCGGTATTTACGGACGTGCTTGGCTGAAAGAACTTTGGACGGCTTTCAAATTAACCCCTTAGTGGCTGGTCATGCTTCAACGTAATAAAACCATTTACTTGAGTACTACTGATATCAGTTATAAGCTATACCGAGAATATAGAGTAGAAACAACCAATCGTCAGCCCACAATATTACTTTCCCTTCACTTGGCTATACAAAAGGGACATTTTCCCATTCACCGATTGGTTCAAGTTCGCAGTAATGGCAAAGACGGGAATGTTCCATGAATAATAATAATAATAATAATAATAATAAAAATAATAATTATCTGGTTTTAAAAATAAAGGATGTATTATTCCTGTCGTTCATAGCTCTGGAATTTCGTCGGTGATCCACATCATAACTAGATGATGATGGAGATTTATAATAATGATAATAATAATAATAACAATAACTTACATATAGATTGTCCCTCGTAGAGACAAAACCCTTCGTGTCCAGGTACATGGTTGTCTTCCACTAGAGCTCGTATATTCTCCAGCTCATGTCTCACTATACGCTGCCGCTCTGCCGTACTCAATAAGTCGTCCATATGCATTCCTTCCTCCATGAAGTCCTCGAGTTGGCTGACCGTAAACTCCCTAAGGACACCCTCCCGGTCCCGCTTCTTTAACTCGACCTCCTCAGCTACTTCGAGGAACTTGATCTTAGATGCAGATATATGCAGCGTGATACCCTGTTCCGACATCACACGGTGTCGAAAGAAAGAAGAAATAAAGAAAAATGAAAGAAAGAAAGAAAGAAAGAAAGAATTGAATAAATAAATAAATATTGATAATAATGATTTTGCCATACTTTCTGAAAATCTGACTGACGCAACAGTGCAAATTAATCTCTTAGAAGAGATAGCCAACAGAACAGGTTTAAGAATTTCTGTAGAAAAAACCAAATTTATGATAAATATAAAAAAATGCTCCAGAAATCCTAGTCACAGAAATTGGTAAAATTAAGAGGGCAAAGAAATTCAAATATTTAGGAGAAATCATTCAGGAAAATGGTTTAGAAAAATCTGCTGTAGAAGAAAGAGTACACAAGATGGAAAGAGCATAAGGTATATCTAGGAACACCTACAACAAAAAATGTTTATCTAGAAACTTGAAAATACAGCACTACAGAACAGTAATCAAACCAGAATGCCTATACGCAAGCGAATGTCTAGCACTGAATTATAAGTTAGATAGATTGGAAGTATTAGAAAGACGAATTGTACGGAAAATATTAGGTCCATTAAGAATTACAGAATTCTGGAAATTAAGATGTAATGATGAAATATACAGCAACATTGAAAACATAACAGACACAATAAAAAAAGAGGTGATTGCTATTTTTTGG
Source organism: Meconema thalassinum (assembly GCA_946902985.2). NCBI lineage: Eukaryota > Metazoa > Arthropoda > Insecta > Orthoptera > Tettigoniidae > Meconema > Meconema thalassinum. The sequence goes on along the minus strand of OX336388.2, from coordinate 489,657,373 downwards.
ACATTTATATAGAATGAATGACAACAGGTTAACCAAACAGATATTCAAATATCTTTGAAACAAGAAATTAACAACAACTTTGATTCAAGAAGTTAAAAAGGATTTGGAAAGAAACAATATAAGAGAAGAAGATGCAATAGAGAGAGAAATGTTTAGGAAAAACGTGTTGGGAATGGAAGGGTTCCAAGGAAGGAAGGAAAAGAAAAGAGGCTCAAAATGGTCCGAAGAGAGAAAGAAGATGCATAGTGTGAAGATGAAGGAGTCCTGGAGGAAGAAGAAGGAGACCTGGAGGAAGAAGAAAGAACACCAAAGGACTAAACATTGAAATTGGCTCGTGGTCCTTAGAAGACCGTAACGGAGAAAGAAGAAATAAATAAATAAATAAATGGATGAATAAATAAATAAATAATTTAAATAAATGAATGATGTTTGAATTTAACATTCATAATTTCAGTGTTGCCTTAGTAAACGAACGTTTGATGCTTTTCTGTCGGTCAACACAATTGTACCCAAACGAGAGGGGTTATTCCCTAATCCTGAAAAAAATTTACATGAGAGTAATAAATACACTTGGATGACCAATTTCGATCGTCAAGCTATCATTATCAGATCCATTACACTTAGGCTCTAAGATTTAGGGGCCGATAACCTAGATGTTAGGCCCCTTAAAACAACAATTATCATCATCATCATCATCTAAAATTTATACTTTCAAACATCTCATGTAAATTCTTTTCAGGATTAGGGAATAACCCATCTCATTTGGGTACAATCGTGTTGACTAACTGAAAAGCATCACACTTCCGTTTAATAATTTTCTAATACTTAATTTGATAAGTTAAATATTTTCCCTTAAAATACTGTATACTATTAGGTATTATATGAACAACGTACCTCACCTCCTGTGGCTGGCTGTCTTCGAACGAGTAATTCTGCACCACCGTCGCGACGCTTGCCCCTGATCTTCTCGACGATCCAAAGAAGCGCTTTACCACTGATTTGTTTCGATAACCTGACGACCATGTAGGTGGATGGGAAGACGGCCGTCTCGTCGGGTCCATCGCTGTGGTTGCCTGACATGTCTCCCTCTGCACCAAACGACTGCATGCGGGCCATTTTGCCTACAGGATCAGGCATTTTATAAGCTCACTCCAAGCTCAGTAGTACGTTCACTTAAGGCTAGGTTATGTAAGTCGTTAGAAGCACCACGTAGCGAGTTATCAATGGTCCAATTAGCACCTGCAAGATTTAACATCCACCAATAGGAAGACACTGACTCCAACGAATGTATGTAAACAAACAGGGACAGCCACACACACACACACGTGAACAAAGTCAACCCATTCGTATATCATACGGCCTATATCTGATGACAGATTCTCCCGAGTTAAAATGACCCCGGCAATTTCACTAAGTGGCAGACGTTGAGGACATACAATGTCACTAAGCAGAAATAATGAAATGACTTAAATTTATGAAAAATATCCTAAAATGAACTTATTGATTTTTACTTGCCATACTCTGAGATGCAAAGGAAGCTTGTAGTTTGTGACATCATGCGTGGAATTTGAATCACGGAACATGGTATTTCACTCCGAAAATCTCACATACACTGACCGGGATTCAAACCCGGTCCGCCTAGGTGAAAGTAAAACAGCTTGACCGCTGTGCCACCACGCATATCCCAAGTTCAACTCCTTGTCAATGTTTTCGAACAAAATATTTATAGCTGAGTAGAACAACATCCAAAGTCTTTACGAACACTTGCGAAGGACTACAACGCTCCTACTTAAAATAATATCAAATTTCCACTGTGCAATTTCACATCAACATCCTTAACGATAGGTTTTTCCATTTTACTTGCTATTCCACAACTTACTGAACGCACAAACTAACTGCCGAAACACAATAATAAACTACACAACCAAGTGCAGTCGCAACAGGTTCTGATAAACCTACCAGGTCATGGCGAGCCAACAGGCAGGCATTGAACTGAGCTAATGTTCGAGTTTGGACTCGGGTGTCAACGTCACGACAGGTTACTACAGTGTGGCTGCTGGCAGAGTGTTCAGACGATCAGGTTAAGGAAGACTCAATATGTACATCTCTGATATATTCACTAAGACATCACACGTGGACTTGAAGCTCTCTGAAGGAATAAGGCGGGAAGTTTCAACCAAGGCGAGGTTTATAGCTTCCGCATTATTGACTTGCCTGTCACGTGCAGTACGACACAAGAATGTGCACTGTGATCATTCCAACTTTGATTTAGAAAAACGTTGTCAAACATGTCCATTGCTAGCTCCATCTCTCATCCTGCCATACGACTTAGCCCGGAACAATTCATGCTCTGACCTCCGAAATCATTTGCTGATGTAGTCTCATCGCTTAAGTAATGAATAAAAATTTAAGCGTAGGAACGTCTAGGCCATTTGCCCCCAGGTTATGAGTAAACCCCTCGATATGAATCGCGCGGCTTCTATATTTTAAATTTTAGTGGGCAAATTCTCATCGCAAGTCTCCGTGGCTTAGGCGGCAGCACGCCGACCCCTCACCGCTGGGTCCATGGTTCGAATCCCGGTCACTCCATGTGAGATTCGTGCTGGACAAAGCGAGGGCAGACAGGGTTTTCTCCGGGTACTCCGGTTTTCCCTGTCACAATTTCATTCTAGCAACACTCCCCACTATCATTTCATTTCATATGTCATTCATTTAATCATTGCCCCAGGGGAGTGCGACAGGCTTCGGCAGCCGGCACAGTTCATATCCTCGCCGCTAGGTGGGGACATCATTCATTCTATTCCCTGACTCGGTTGGACGACTGGAAGAAGGCTGTGGATTTTCATTTTTCATTTTCAGTGGGCAAATTCTCATATATGTACATCTCGGATGAATTACGACATCCCACGTGGACTTGAAGCTCTCTGAAAGAATAAGGCGGGAAGTTACAACCAGTGAAACATATTGCGTCAGAGATTAGGTTCATGAGGAAATGAGTTGCTGGTATATACAGTAGAGCGTCGATAAATCGGATTAATTGTGACCGGACCCTGTCCGGATTATCAAAAAGTTCGCATTTTCGAAAAGAACAAAAATGTTTGAGTTCATAACAAAAAGAAAACTTGCTAAAACCGTTAATAATTTACTTTAGTGGTTAAATAATTGGAGCAGATTTATAAAACCAAAATAATAATAATAATAATAATAATAATAATAATAATAATAATAATAATGAAATGAAAATCCACAGCCTGCTTCCAGTCTCCGACCGGGTCAGGAATGGAATGAATGAAGCCCCCAACTAGCGGCTGTCGAAGCCTGTCGCACTCCTCCGGGGCAATGATTCAATGAATGACAGATGAAATGAAATGATAGTGGAGAGTGTTGCTGGAATGAAATTTTTGACAGGGAAAACCGGAGTACCCGGAGAAAAACCTGTCTGCCTCCGTTTTGTCCAGCACAGATCTCACATGGAGTGACCGGGATTTGAACCACGGACCCAGCGGTGAGAGGCCGGCATGCTGCCGCCTAAGCCACGGAGGCTCAATAATAATAATAATAATAATAATATCAATAATTCATGTTTCATGGGCTAATGCCGTGTGTATTTAGATTAGAACCATACGTTTCGGAGAAACCTTGCCTCGTTTTTCAATGGAAGTCATGATGATGATGATAATTGTTGTTTTAAGGGGCCTAACATCTAGGCTATCGGCCCCCAATGGAAATCAAACAATGTGGCCAAAGAAAGTATGTCAATGAGATTACAAAAATTACAAAAATATAGATAAATTCCTCGGTTCGTCACCAGAGAGCAGCTGCCAGAAATTACTGTATGGACCATGGTAGAACGGCGGACAGAGTAGTAAGTAAGGAAAAGGTAAAGGGGGCGGGGTGAAAATATAGAGACTCCTCGAAGAATCAGGATGTCCAAAAAAGAGGGGGGGAGGTGGGAGGGTTAGATGGATATAAGGAAACATAAACAAAAGGGAAGTGTATCTGAACGATACCTAACGTCATACAGGCAACAGCGAAAAAACAGATGGAAACTCCTCCAGTGACGAACAAAGGAGAACAAATACAGGCTCTGTAGCCATAGAGGAAAAAGGTACAATTTGAAATAGGTGAAGAACAGAGAGACTGAGAGATTAATTTTTCCATTATGAACACGGTCTACTGAATTCAAGTATGTTCTTTGACATGCCAACATCGTATGACATGCGTGTCGTATTTTTACCGCCTTTCAAAAATCACTTACCACGGCCAGGAGCGAACCTGCAATCTTGGGGTAGTAGACCGACACGCTGTTTGCCATTTCTTGATGAATGCAGTACATTTGCATTTGTCTGTTGGCACAGGCTAGAGTAAAATGTGGCTTTTCACCGATGTCTCAGTCTCACTCATGGCTGTGATTATATGGAAGCTACTGAGGTAAGGGTGGTGCTTAGTAATGACATTCAGGGCACAGTCAGTGCCTATGGATGCTGTGAAAGGTTCTACTCATAGGGTTAGTACTGCTCTTCTGACTCAGTAAGGAAAGCAATGACAAACTACCTCACTCCTCATCTTGCCTAGTACGCCTCAATATAGGCCTGCCTTGGGTTTTTGTGGGTATCTACTCACATAACCTACTGGCGGTACTTTTTGAGGATCCAACCAGCCTTTGGGCTGACTACCTAACAGACAGACCTTGTACCCCGCACATTCAAAGGGCATGTTCGCGTTGACCGACTGAAGAGCTACAAATGACAATTATGTATGCATGTATGTATTCACTTTGTATTTTTTCACCGGAATGGAATCCGGATTTTTGACGTCCGGATTATCGACGTTCTACTAACGGCTCATATCCTTAATAAAGATGTTCTCTGAAGGCGTATGATTCACTTGTAATCCGGCAATAGGCCTATATGGTGGCAAAATATAGTGATTTATTATTATTATTATTATTATTATTATTATTCTCTTCTCGTGACCGTTAGGGCCACTAAGGACCGCGAGAACTCACTGTTTGCGTTGTTGTGGGCCCACCAGATTTTAATTCTTTTGGAGTGTGCTTTCTTCCATGCATCAGAATGAACATGCTTCGGTCGAGTTGTGACGTCTTCTATAATGAGCCTGTTTAAGTGTGTGTGGTATTCGGAGTTGAATGTTTGTGTCTGAAATTCCATACGGTACATTAAAAGGTCCATATCGATATCCCCCAGCCAATGAGGAATCGTTTGAGACTTCTGAAGTACGGTAAAAAACATTTAGAAATTCTATAATCTGGCAATCTGAAAAGGTGGGCGTAAAAGTTTATCCTTCTTTTTCGGATTACTCTTGATATCTTTTCGGTGTGCGTGTATATTATTGTAAGTTGCTCCGAAGTCCGTCAACACCAAGTTTTGACCAACAATCTTTCTGATAATCCTCCTTTCCTTAATTGCCAGTTTTTCACGTGTTAAACATTCTGCTGCATATAATGCATTCGGTCTAATCACAGTTTTTGCACTTACTAAGATGACATTTTTGTTATATACATTTTGAGTGAGTCTGAGGTACTAGAATCTTTCCATATTCAAGATTTCACCGTGGGTAGTCAGAAGATTTGGTGGAGCATGTATGATGTTAGAGATGAAGTGGGCTTTGGATATTTTGAGGCAATCTTAACTATGTATTCATACAGGTTCTTAATTTCTTAATTTGCTGAGTAGCTAGTTCAGGAGAGGAAGCTAGGCGAGCAAGGTTATCTGCAAAAGCAAGCCAATCAATATTGATACCATCACGAGCTCGGCCTATTTGAACTCCATTAAAAATTCCTTCAGATTGGAGATCATGTCTCCATTCGCGAATGATCCTCTAGAGAGCTAAGTTGAGAGGGGTGGCGACAGTCCATCTCCTTGCCGAACCCCAGTTAGGATTTAAAAGGCTTCAGAAATCTCAGATGTGAATTTCACTTTGGAAGACGTACCAGTGAGAGTACTTTGGATGATCAGCCGGGCCTTGTTATCAAGGCTAAATTCTTGGAGAACTTGTAAAAGGGGTATTATTATCAATAATATTATTAACTGATGACTTTTTCAGACGGTTAACACGTGTTAAAGACCAATCGTATTAGACAAAATAAAATTATACAGAGTTAATTATTATTTACACAGATTACTAGGGGGAGTGGTTTACAAGGACCACATCGTGGTGTAACGGCTAGCATTCTTGGCTGTCGCCCCAGAGGTCCGGGTTTGATCCCCGGCTCTACAAAGAAATCTAATTCTGGTCTGAGGGCTGGAACGGTGTACACTCAGCCTCGTGAGGCAAAACTGAGAAGAGGTGGGTTCCGTACTCACTTCAATCATCCTGGAAGTAGTCTTCCACTTTTACTCCAGGCAAATGAAGATAGTGTATCTAACTTAAAGCCTTGGCGGTCTCCTACCCAATTCTAGCCCCAGTTACAAGTATACACACTAATACAGTCATCACAATGGCGCATTTAATAAAATAGATTCTACCCACTCACACCCAATAACATGATGGCGCAACAAATTGTAGGCGAAAGATTACATTTCACACAGAAATCGAACTGCCGTACATAGCAGGATAGAGAGTGAAATGATCATTGTGTAAACATTCAGCAGATTATATATTTATAGTTACTCTTCCCAGTGTGCCAACTAATTTGCTAATATGTTCACTGATGAAAGTCCATGACGGCCTTCATAGGCACGTGGGCCAGAATCTTCTGGGCAGGGTCCAACACTTCACTGCCGACATATCCAGAAATTGTCACTCCACAATCTCAGGTAACAAGCTAAATGAAAAACTATGGATTCCATATGTACTGGCTGTGGTATAGAGTGGAGTAAATTTCGTAACCCTAGGATAAAGGGAATATTTTAGGAACAGTTAGGGGAAGAGAGAGACAACTTTATTTAGAAACCAAATGAGGCTGTCTCAGTTAATGGAATCTCCTTGGTCATTAATATTATTAATTGATTTGCGTAATACTAAATCGTAAATGCAACTTTTACTGCCATTGAAGTATTATTTTTAAATTTACAACCTGACTGTTTTCGCCTTTTGGCATCGGGCTCACTACCGTTGGTTGATCCTGTTTCGAATTCCGGCACGTGAGGTGGAACGTATACACCTGCCTCAACGGCCATTCTGCCACACTCATTCCAGGCAATTGCCAAAATGGTACCTCATTTCAAGGCCAACGGAACCTACCAAAATCTCAGACTCTAATATGTTACAGTTGCACACATCGGTACGATTATCATAATAACACAGATGTATGTATGTCTACCCCTTATTATTCCCGTTTCTCCAACGGGGTCGGGGATGAGATGCGATGGAAGTCTTAGTGGCGATGTTTTACGGCCGGATGCCCTTCCTGGCGCCAACCTCATGAGAGGAGTTCATGAGAGATGAAATGAATGATGGTGAATGAAACTGGGCAAGGATGTGGAAGGAAGCGGCCGTGGCCTGTCAGAAGGTACCGTCCCAGCATTTGCCTGGTGTTGAAAATGGGGAAACCACGGAAAACCATTTCAAGGACAGCCGACGGTGGGGTTCGAACCCACGCGTCTACCGAGTCAGCAGAGAGCTTGGCCCCTTGACCTAACGCAGCGCTTTAGCCCGCGTAGCCACTACTGTCGGTTATCATAATAACACAGATAATCATATAAATTATTTATTTATTTATCTATGGCTTTTAGTGCCGGGAGTGTCCGAGGACATGTTCGGCTCGCCAAAGGCTGTAGCTGCTTCAAGCGGACACCCATAGGGTGAGCTACAAGTTCCATTCAATTTCAAGTAGTTCCAACTTTCGCTACCAGATGTCACTGATACCTACAGTAGTGGTGAACGTTGGAACTTTGATTGAACGCTCCACAAGTTTAGACTTTGGAAGGATCTTTCACATGCCATAAATCTATGACATGGGACCGCTGGCTTTACTTCCCCTCCGAAGGAAGGCATACTGAAGGAGTTTAACGCTCTTAAAAAAATCCGACGACTTCGGCCGGGTTTGAACCCGCTATCTTGGGCACAGCAGTTCAGTATGCTACCAACTACGCCACCGAAGCCGCACACGAAACTAATGACTATGATATCCCAAACCCATAAATGGAAGAAGAAGTACCACAACAACAATAATATCTTTGAATATAAAGTCTTAGTTCTTCACGCATAAAGATAATCTTGTGAGTACAGAATACCTAGAGATCATCTCGTTGTGTCGGGGTTCAGGTTTGATTCTCGGCTCTGTCAAGAAATTTAATTCTGGTCTGAGGGTTGGGACGGGGTATTCAGCCCAGTGAGGCAGAACTGAGAAGAGTTGGGATCAAATCCTACCTCAGCCATCCTTGAAGTGTTTTAGCGTTGATTCGAACTTATACCCCAGGCAAACTCTGGGATGGTTCCTAAATGAAAGCCACGGCCGACTCCAGCTTAATACTAAATACCCACACTACTAAAGACACCAAAATAACATAAGTTATCAGAAAAATCTTATATACGCCTAAGTACACAAAGCTATATGACCACAATGTCGCAAGCTCCTAAATCAATCAATCAACAACAACAACAACAACAACAACAACAACAACAAACAGAGTACTTAAAATTAAGTACACTGTACTCACGAGATTATGACACTTTGAAACTACTTGTGAGTGAAACGACCACAGTTAGTTTGCAGTACGCACTGCGGCCATGCTCAACGAACTCTTATGATGAGCGGAAGCCGTATACGCACTCTTTCCTGCGAGGGCACTGACAGAGCGATCAATCGAATGGCACTGTGCTCGACACGACAATATATGTCCACCCTTTATAATTCTCGTTTCTACGGGATCAGGAATGAGATGCGATGAATGTCTTTATGGCTGGCAGTATTTACGGTCGGATACCCTTCTTGACGCCAATCCCATGAGAGGAGTTAATTGATTGATTGATATTATTTTCAAGGCTACACTTGGACCTCAAGATCTCCTTTACAGTAATGTATGTGGATAAAATACGATTTTTGAGAGCTATCCACGTTAAAGTTCTGCCACATATCACTCTGAAATTATTGCCAATTATTGCTAATATACCTGATAACAAATATAGGTACCGGTACAAGAAATAGAAAAAATACAATTAGTTAAAAATAATATCTTATTCGTATCATATCACATACGGTATACCGGGTGAGTTAGCCGTGGTCGTTACGGCGTGGCTGCAGGCAGTCGCTCACATCCGGGAGGCGAGGAGGTTCGAATCCCCCCGCCGGCAACCTTGAAGATGGTTTTCTGTGGTTTCCCATCTTACTTCCAGGCAAATGCCGGGGTTGGTCCCTAACTGTAGGCCACAGCCGCTACCTTCCAATTCCTCGTCCTTACAATCACACTTTCCTCCCCAGACAACACTCCACACGCGACGGTACTTGTACTGTAGCTCGACCCATGGGTTACCGCATAGAAGCAGCTGCAAAATCTGGCGAGCCGAACATGTCCTCGGACACTTCCGGCACTAAAAGCCATACGCTAAAAAAATAAAAATAAAAAAAATATATATATACGGTATATACAACAAGTAGTTCCGTGGAGAACTATACAGCCTATTTTCATATATCCTACTCATGTTAACTGCCTCTATCATCATACAAAATTTCAGTTTGAAGGTTGTGATAGACTCGTAGATATTGAGAACCGTCTGAATATTTCAGATGGCTCCCAGGTTGGATTTTTATGTATGTAGTATTACATGAAGATTATTGTGTACGTGTGATATTCAAACCTCAATTGCATGATTAGAACACCAGAAGTAAAAACGAGATTTTAAAATTTCGCACAGCTGCCATCTTGTGGTTATGAAAACAATTTAAATAAATAAGATGCCAGTGGATTAATATTTGTATAAGCATCTAACGTGCAAAGTTTCATTGCACTCGGACGGTTAAATCGCGAGAAACGTCCATTTAAATATGTATACTTCGCGTCGCCGCCATGTAGGATTTGTGCTCACCAGGTTACTGAAAGTCCTATAGGTGAACTTATGTTCATAGCCTCTATGAACATTAAAAAATCAGTTTAATTCCTGCAAAAGATTCGTAGATATTGCGCCCGTTGACACATGTTTGCTCAGACAACAGAGACTAAAACTTATGCTGAAATGTAACTGAACATACCCTGCGAGCGGCGGGAAGAAGCTGAAGCAATATCGCTTATGATTATATTTTTACTTATTTTTCACATTCCAAAAATCAACTATAATTATAACCAAGTAATTCTGCATATTGGAAGTACAGCATATTTCGTAAATCGAAGAAACTATCAATTTACGCGGCCAGCTCATGTACTGAGAGCACACCATATTCGGTAACACCAGTTCCTATTCGTCTGTGGAAGAGACAACATGTGCATGATGGAGCACAAGTGAAAGGAAACCATGTGGCAGGAAAAATCTACGAATTACTTTCTTATGGATAGCCATCATGGCATTGTGTAATAATTGAACGATTGAAGACATTCACCATTACGAGAACTGTGAAATATTTTTATTATTATCCGAGGTGAAATGAAGGACTTGTGCGAAGAAAACTTTGCGACCGCATGGTCTCATTCTCACGCACACACACACACACACACACACATGTTTCAGTGTTCTATAAACTGTGTATTTAACTAACTTTATAACTGTACAAAACCTACAAGTACAATCTCTATTTGCCGGATGGGCAGTGATTTTGATTTATTTTTTGTTAAAATTTTCTTGTGTAAATATCAGTGCAAGTCACGAGTGAGTGTCGTACAAGCGACGAAACTAGAGCCAGTGGCGGAGTGAAAATGGGCAATTTTTTACCGCATATTAGCTGCAGTGCGCGACAGTTTTATTTAATTATGTGCTACATTTTTACCAACGCTAACATCGCAATAATGATAAACCAGCAGATCTTCAGATACAACTCCAACCGCGCGATGGCATGTGATTGCTAAATCATGCGTGGGGAATTGGCGACGGAGGATGTCCAGACACAATGAAATGGTAACCTAAAGCCATACACGAGACCGCATACAACATCTCATGGCGGGACTCGAACCAAGTGACGCTGAATCTGTAAGTCAGATCAAATATTTATAGCGTATTGTAAGAGTGGAAAACAGTAGAGTAGTTTAATTTTGGTTTCATTTATTTGGTGCACAATGCAGGTAGCTAATTATAGGACGCGTGTGGAAATTAATAGTTTATTAAACATTGATAGAAGCCAGGGAGGCTGGATTTTCAATGCTCATTCGTATCATTTAAAAACAGGTATTATCAACTTTTATTTTGTCAGGCTGATGACAAATAAACTAGTTTGGCAATGTTAAATCGAGGCCAAGGTTACGAGCCAAGTTCACTACTCCGCACACTCGATTCTAGGCAGTGGATTAATATTTTGTTTTAGAAGGCTGTGAGATTCTTGACATTATTACAAGTGGAATGCAGAGTTCCGTTATTCACATTTATTGGCCAGATCAATACTTGAAAACAGGTTTATTTCTTTAAAAGAAGCCACACAGGCAATGAATGAAATTGTATTTTGTAACTAAATGAACGCAGGTTCGATTTATTCAGGGAAGAGGCAATTTTATAAACGCTCACACACAGTTAGCTTGTATCAGAAATCTTTATGTTTATTTAAAGCGTTGTCAGGATGTGTTTTGTTCACATAATCTTTATTACCAGCAATTCAAACATGTATCAATTAGGATTCCACACTTTCGTAAAATAAGAGTATTATATGAGTCGTGACGGTGGATGAATACCTCCGACATTGTTATTGTGATTATATCGGTGGTAATGAACTAACTAAAGTCGTACCAAAAAACCGAAGGCGCCTGGATCAAAGAATCCGAAATAAGAGTAAAGTAATTGGTGAAGACATAGGATGTCTAATAAGTGTGATGAAATATTGGTGAAGACACAGGGTGTCTCGTAAGCTATTGAACTATTGAGTTATTTGCTTAAGTTGGATACAAACGTTACCTGAATACACTGAACGCTTTTAAAGGTCCATAAACTGAACAACAATACTGGCAGGAATAAATAATTGTGTGAAACTTTAATAATCAAAAATAGAGTTTTGGAAACTAACAAATCTTATAAATTCCCCCCTGAACCTAAATAAATTTTATAAACATTAAAAATAAACTATTTTTCTGGACCAAATGTTAACACTTAGATACTGTTAAGCTCTTGTAGATACATTTTGATACATTTTCACATGATTAGTCGACCACTAATTGGTGATGTGATAACTGAAGCACACACATCAGATTAGTAGCAATATGAGTCGATGCAATTGCTTAATTACTATCGCATTTGCAGGCTTTCCTATATTTTCTATTTGCTTAACACTTTGACACTATGACCGTTTGTTACAAGCAGTTACAAATCGACTACGTAGGCAGTGCCAATTGCACAACCATAGGAGTGCTGAATTATTGTATGCATTTGTGTTGTATTAGCATAGTTTTTTTTTATTCAGCAACATTGTGCACATAGCTTGATTTTTTTAGTAATAAACGCATCTCGTTTATTAATTAGTAATATTTAGGATTAGCTAAACACTTAACTCTAAAGATAAATGTTAGAGATGGCACCATCATAGCATAGGACAAATTTTCCCCTTGCTACTAAATGTAAATGTTCTAGTATTTGTAAACAAGTAAATGTCTTGCTTTACTGTAAATTCTTTTGATGATTGATCCACCCGTAAGTTATTTCGATGTAATTGCTGAACCCGAGGGGGTCATGCTGACTGGTATCGAACGTGGACCTCGGAGATAACTTGAGCTCAGAATGAAGGTTCCACCAGGGAACGAACCCGAGATCCGTTGAGGGAGTTTCGTTGTAAAAAAAATCCTAAAGGAAATTATATATTTAATCACTGGTGTGATATCAGTTGATACTGACATTATTTATTGAAATAATGCAGGGGAAATGAGTGGAATACAGCATTATTGGACTACATGAAGTAGGCTATGCTGGACTTGGAACACAGAAGTGGAGAGTTTGACAGTTTACTAATGGCCACAGAATAGTAAGAGGAGACTCATGGAGCCATGTCAATCTCGTTGACCTACTTGTGTCGTCTGGAAGAGGTCGGAGGGTTGAATAATGACCCAGTTTTCCCCAGTTTGAGAATAGAATCGAGAATGGAAGGGGAAGATCCCAATGAAAATCAATGATTACTCGTGATTGGAGCAACGCAATGACATGAGAGTTGCACACAGGTGAATCTTTAGCCAGGAGGCTAATTTTAGAGCCATTAAACTGTGAAATCATGGCATATTTAATGGAGTGCGCATGAACACAGAACTATTCGTGTTCGCGGCATGGTTTGACTAGGTCGCAGAGGATTTTTAAGTGACGCCGCTTACCCACGCCATGGCAAAGGCAATTAATATTAATTAATTGGTCGATCGATCCTTGAGCACGCATGCATTTTTGTGACCAGCGAAGAAAAAGGAACAATATGAATATTATTCCAAGACCAGAATCATCCTGGAACAGAAGATGATACTGCGAGGGAATCTGAGACCTACTTTTTCGTGTGAAACGGATATAAGGGAGTGGACCCTTGGCAGAGGTCAGTTGTTGGCAGCAGTTATCGGTTGGCAGTTGTGTTTGGAAGTTGTACCAGAATCTAGCGCGGAGCGCCCAGGCGCGCACACAAAGACTTAAACATTTTACTGGTAATCAGTATATTAGCCGTGCAGTGTAATGCACCAGTGATAATATAATCATGCATGGTCATGAAGTAAGAATGAGTACGGTAATCAATAAACTTGATTATGCGAAATGCATATTACCGAAGTTAAGCTAGGAGGCTCGGACTTCAGTTTGGGAAGCCGTGCAGTAAGACTGTTATATACTTTTTATTAAGGACAGTCGTGCCGTATGTGTGTAGTCGGCAGTACGAGCAATTGGTAGTGTTCACATAGGAAGTACCGTGTGATATACTAGGCAGAACTGTTGAAAGTAATAATTTATGTAAATACAATGTACAATGTTGAGCGCAGTGAAAAATAGTGATTGGTTATACATATCTTAAGTATACCAATAATTAGCGTTCATGACGTTATGTAAGCATATTAATGCCAGATCAGGAAGGTTATCAAGGGATAATCGATAAACAGTTGGTGAATCCGTAGGCAGATGACCCAGACTTTCAATCAGGAGGTAGTAGGAGCGGGGGAAGAGGCCGTCCGCACCTGCAATTCTGATATCTTGCCAGGAAATTTCAACCATTCAGGAATATAAAGTGTGACGTGTGTTTGTGTAGTGATTTTTTGTAAAGTATCTTTTAAATTAATAATATAACAAGTGATATAAAGTGTCATGTGTTTTGGAAGCTTTAGCTTCATCATAGAAATGGAAAAGTGTCGTGTGTTTATGAATCAAATGTCATATAAGATGTGTATTAGCAGTATGGAAATGTCTCGCTAATTATGCCAATGGCAGGCGACACTGGAAGATATGGGTGGTTGGAGCCACCTGGATAAGCCTATGTAAGTACCCCACAAATCATGTTGTTATAGGAGTTATAACCACTGCATGTAATGTGATTTCAGAAGTATAAAATATGCCAATAAGAATCAATATTAGGAGGTATACCCTCAAGTGTTTATGGTTGTTTGATTTCAGTAAAGTTAAGATGTTGTTATACATCAGAGAGTGGATTAATCGTTACCACTATTAATAAAATGGCAATTCAGTTATGTGAAACTTAACGTAACGAACACGGATGTTCGATTATTGGAACGGTTACGTTGTGTCGGGTTAAGGTAATTTATGTCAGTAATAATAATAATAATTATAATGATGATAAAAGGTATAATTGAATACATCAGGATAAAAGGTTGTAAGCAAGAAATATTTACGCTAATTGGAATATTATCTAGCCAAACAGTAGATTCCACATTAAGGGTTGATAAAAGAGTTAATATCAGAATATATTGTGTTAATGGGAATATAATTATGCAAGGAAATGGAAGAGCTTAACAGTGAATTGAATTTGTGGCTTGTGTATAAGCTTGTAGAGTAACGGATAGAGTTCCCTTACTAATTAAAGGGCGAGATCAGAGCAGCGGGTTATGGAGCCAGGTAATCTAATCGACGTGTGAAGTCTCGTACAGCCTTGGGCGTACAGAGATATTTATTTATGCCGGAGCGTATTTAGTGTGGTACCCTATCTCCGATGATGGATATGGAATGTTCCGGTTCGAATCCTGTGGTAGGTGAGGGGAGAACGTTGGAAACCTCTGCACCATACCTGATCGACCGAGAACTTGATATTGAATGATTCGGCTCTTGTGAAGTGAATCTTATTGACGGCAGCGGCTGACTGACCGTAGCATTTATTAAGATACCGGCTACCCACCAGACCTGTGTTTGATGAATCTCGTGCCTTCATATAATGAAACGGACCGGTTGAGGCCGTTATTAATATCCTAAGGTTAGGAATAAATATTTAAGCTCATCCAGAACCTATTGCATACTATTCAGTTTAAATCATATGGGATCACGTGGATCACTGTGACCACAATATTGTATTCAGAATCGTGATACTGCTTGGGAAGATGAAAGCCAGGAATCAGGAAGGCGAGGGACGGTGTACTGCGGTAACCACCCCACTCCATTCCATTGTATACAGGCAGCTCTAAGGGGGCTGAGTTGTCAAACGAACCGTGAAGGCTAGCGTTTTGAAAGGACAGATTTGAGACCTTGCTTGCAGTGAAAGGAAGCATTGTTATATTGTGTAATGAATGTGTGTGGTTTAAAAACGCATTGCTAATCATAGATCACCCTGATGATATAAAATTTTAGCAATCTTACGAATGGTCGGAAGTTGCATTTTGTACTGACACTGACACGAGTTTATGAAGTTGGGCACTTGAAGCCACAGGCTACGCTCGCAAGGGTAGCTTAATAATACCATCCGACACAGCGATAACATAAGTTGGAATTGAAATCACAATGGCATGCAGTGGAACTATAAAAAGAGGGAAATGGAGGGGTAAATTTACATAATTGTGGAGTTGCAAGTAGATTATAGTGCAACCCATGAGTTGGCTAATGCATGAAAGCATTTGGTGGGAGAGAGAGATATAACACAAACAGTACACATGATGTAAATTAAGATGTGTTGTAAGAAACAAGTAATTTTGTGAATTTAAAGAAGTCACACTAGGTGACGCGAGTGTAAAAGTACAGTTTTTGTGAAACGTTACATGTGCATCAGCGCACTTGAGAGAAGTTTAAAGTCCACCTAATGGTAAAGGATTGAATAATGATTTGGATTTAATTTGTTAAACTATGTGAATAATTAGTGGGTTGTGGGAGTAACTTTGTTTGCTTGTGTATTATATTTGTTGGGATTGTGTTCTTTTTATGTTTGAAGCCATGATTTTTTTACTGAATTAAAGTCTTTAGAGTAGAGTTGTGCCTTATCATTCTAGAGTTGATACCTTTTAGTCTCAAATCAAAAATATGCAACTGCTCAGTGGGGGAACGGTACACGTCGAGAACTGAAGCTGGCTGGAGGCAGAAGCATGTTTTCCATGGAAATTACTCACATGGGTACATGGAGATTGATGTCTTGTACAGTGATTTGAGCTATAGGTACAACTAAAGTCGGTCTAGATTTAATGCACACAACTCTATTAAAGTAATGAATAACATGAATTAGGGGAGGACCGCACCTAACCTTAGCTAAGCTCCGATACAAACAATATAAATTTTGATAAACACCTTAATTACCATGATCCAGGTAACATGGGGCGGTATTATTCTATCATGGAATCGCCTCAGTAGTGCAATATGTATATCTTGGCATTGCAAGACCTGATCTTTATTTTATTTATCATGGCAAACCTTTCATTTTATTATCATGGCGCTGGTATGTGGGCCAGTTTAAAATACAGGTCACCATAGGCGCAGAGGTGCATTTTATTATCATGGCGCCCAGGTTTGTGGAGCTTATGGGATTTAGGGAAACCCCATAGATTTTTATGGTATTTCAAGGGGAAAACCATAGTAATTATTTTTTTGCCTCAAACTGTGTTTGAGTGATTTTTGAGTTCAGTAGGCTTTTGACGTAACGCAGAATCTCTCTATTGAGAAGAGGATTACCCAGGGGTATGAGCACTACGCACCCAATCCACAATTAATCCATAAATTCAAAGTTTTAATGCAATCTTACAATATGTGTACAGTGGTTTGTGTCTCTCTTCAAAACGTATCCACACATGTTTCCAGGAAGCCTGCCTGCATATCAAAGTGTATTATTGTGAGAATGTCTTGTACAGAGGAGATCGTGCAGTTGATTGCAGGGTTGAGACAGCATTTTGATGCTGTGAATGAACAGAATAAGCTGGAAGCCAAGGCTTTCCAGGATGGAATAAACACTCGTTTAGATGCCAATCAGGAGGCAATTAATAATAACCAGAGTGAATTGAGTAACCGTTTAGATGCTAATCAGGTTGAATTGGGTAACCGTTTAGATGCTAATCAGGTTAAATTGGGTAACCGTTTAGATGCTAATCAGGTTGAAATAAACAACCGATTGGATGCGAATAAGGTTGAATTGAATGATAAGCTAGGTCAAATGCTGGAAACGATTAAGACCGAAGTAACAGAAACTGTTGTAAGCATTATATCAGAAATGCAGGTTAAGACAGATAAACGTTTCGAGGCTCTAGAAGCCAAACTTGAAAGTAATTTACAGGCGTGTAAGCATGCGCAGGATGAAACCAACAGTAGGTTAGACGCGTTATCTAATGACATTAAGGATATTCAAATCCAAAACGAGGCGAATCTCGAATGCCAAGCGAAACAGTTCTCAGAATTTACTAGAACGGTAGATCAAAGGTTGGAAGAGAACGACAATAAGTGGGACGAGAAATTGAAAAGCTATGCTAGAGCAATTAACGGGGATCTAAAGAAACAGGATCAGAACATATTAGATCAATGTCAGGAGATAGCGGAAATTAAGGCTATCGTTAACGAGAGTAAAGAGCTGGCAGGAAATATGAAGGGTCAGATGAACAAAGTTCATCAAGAACTGGACCGAATCCAAAGCGACGTTATTATTGTTAATAAAAGGCAAGAGGAAAACAGAGGAGAAATCATTAAGGTCCAGAATGAAATGTCAAAGGTCAATGGACACATTCGAGAGGAAAAAGGGGTTGAGAGAAGAACTCGAAGTGAGAGAAGGCCAAAAGGCAGAGGCAAGCGACAAGACCCTTGCTCAAATAAAGGAAGATGTAGAGGATGAAATATCCCATATCAAGCAAAGCCTGAAGGAAGATAAGCAGAAAATATTTCAAGTAGCCGAAGAAAATAGAGATAGGCTTACCAGAATAGAAAACGAGGTAATTACTCGACTGGAAAGAGCAGAGATGCGCCACAATCAAATGGAGACTAGGATAATCGTGCAAGAGGAAACCCTTATGAAAGATCTTAAGTCTAGCGAAGGCAGCATGGAAGATATGAGGAGAACTAGGTGGGCAGACATAGAAACCCAGCCTATAATAAGGAACGCTACAGGCCCAGGCGAAAGTGCTTATATGACGCCAGGTGCACCAGTTGCAGCCTCGACGCCGCATGAAAATGCTATGCACACCCAAGTGATAAATGTTATCAGAGCAAGCGAAGAGAAACCAAGGAAATTCTCAGGTAGCCATTGTAATATGACACCGAAATATTGGCTGAAAAAAGTGTCTGAATATTTGAATGATGCGCGGATACCACAAGAGCGCAGGCTACGAGCCATAGAAAAACTAACAGAGGGAGAATGTGCGTTATGGTTTCGCAGTTTCCGCTACACTTTCGATACTGTTGAGGAGTTTCGGGAGGCATTTTTGAAACGGTACTGGGATCCAGCAACCCAACAGAATTTACGATTGGATTTGTATTCAAAAAGATACAGCACCAACAACCCAACGAAGTACGCAGAATTCTTCATCTCTCAGATGTGTCGGTTCAAAGAACTTGACCAAAAACCTAACGAGCTGGAGCTATGTATTGCTATCGCCAAGCAGCTTCCATACGAGATCCAAAGGCTGCTAATCTCGGCAAATGCAAAAACTTCTATGGAAATGGAGACAGTTCTTAGACAACTGGACCTCACAACAGCCAATACTATGCGTCAGAATCGAACCGTGGAACAGGTACACGTGACCAACACGCAGACTGACCAGTATCAAGCTCCAAAGCACAACAAAGCTACTAGCACAGATACGTTAGATTCCAACGGACGTCCATGGGAACAGGAACCCAGAAGATGGCAGGCGAAGTATAAAGGGAATGCTGGCAGAGGAAGAGGAGGCCGAAATTCTTGGAATAAACAGAATACCAGGGATAGACCGTACCAAAACAATGGAGGTAACAATGGCCAAGAAGGCAACAATAGGAATTGGAGACCCCAGGAAAGAAGAAGTAACTTCGATGACGAGGTAGAGGAACGATATCACGCTTCATTGCGGTACCTCGAGGAAAGGGGAGATGAGCCCCAGAAGCAACAAGTTCGCTGGCAAGAAGTTATGCAGAATAGGACGTCACCAGACAGATATGGAGACGGAGCCAAGGGTCTGGAGTTACAGCGCAGTGAACAGGAGAGAAGAAACTCTAAGGGGACTGGCGCTATAGAAAAAAAACTCCAAAATTAGGAGAATTTGAAAATGATGGATGGAAGTCGGTCAACATCATTAATTGGATAGCCAAACCAGAAGAGTTAATTGAGGATACAGGAGGATCACAGGTCATGGTCAAACGAGAATTGCCCATTATTTTAATAAGAGTGGCAGGGTTGAAAATAAGAAGTCTGTTAGACACGGGTTCAACAGTATGTTTGATGACACAAGCTTTGTATAATGAGATAGCGCAGAGAGAAAATGTTTTGAAAATACCTATCTCAAGTGTCAAAATAAAAGGTGTGATTCCAGACAGAACGATGATATGCAAATATCAGGTATTCCTAGAGTTACAGGAGGCTCTATGTTTTCACAGAGTTTTCTATTAGTAAACAAACTGCCTTTTAACCTGATTATTGGGGCACAGTTTATAAGGGAATACAGAGTGATAATAGACCTAGCACAGGACAGGGTTATGTTCCGTGTGAATGAGGAAGCCGAAGGCTTAGGGGTCGCACTCAATCAGAATGAACCAGGGTCAGATGAACAAGTATGGCATACATACAGAGACGTGGCGGAGGAAGAATTATTAGCTATTGAGCAGTTAGAAGAAGAACTGAAAACACTAGCCACAGACATGGAGAAAGATCTGGAACCCGAACTGGAAGAACATATTTCGGAAAAACTTGAAGAATCAAAAATTGGGCCAAGAGAGAAAGAAAATTTAAAGCAATTATTATTGGAACAGAAGGAAGCCTTTGACTCTAGACCTGGTCGTATAAAGAACTTCACTTATGCTTTCCAAGTTAGTGATTGGACACCATTTAGGCAGAAACCCTACCCTATAGCCGAAAAGCACTATGCTAAGGTCAAAGAGGCAATTCAGGAGATGTTGGAGGCCGGTGTTATTGAGAAAACACCTACGCCTTATGTAAGCCCATTGGTAATCGTACCTAAGACAGACGGGACTGTCAGAGTATGTCTGGACCTGAGACAATTAAATCTGAAGGTAATTCCGGAATTCGACCAAGTGGCACCTATTAAAGAAATCCTCAGGAAATTTAAAGGGAAGACCATATTTACAAACTTAGATATCATTTCAAGTTTCCACCATCTTGAATTAGAGAAGAAAACTAGTCTGTTGGCAGGATTTATGTTTGATCAACACACATACACATTTTAAGGCTACCTTTTGGGTTGAAAACAGCTGGTTCAGCCCTGATAAGAGCGTTAGATCGCAATCTATACGATGATGTTAAGGAGAGTACTATCAGATATGTAGACGACATTCTACTCACATCCGAATCTCTGGAGGAGCACATGAGAGACCTGAAGAAGTTGCTAGATAACCTTCGAGAAGCTAATTTTAAGGGTAATATCAAGAAATCGCACTTCTGTCAGAGGGAAGTTAAATTCCTAGGGCATGTTATTGATGAAAATGGAGTTAAGCCAAACCCAGATAAATTGGAGGTAATTCAAAATTTCCCTCGACCCACGAAAGTAAAGCACGTCCGACAATATTTGGGAGTAATTGGATTCTTTTCGAACCACTGCCCAAATTATACTACGACTGTAGCACCCCTGCAGGATCTATTGAAGAAAGGCGGCAGGTGGAATTGGACGGAGCAATGTCAAGAAGCATTCGTGAGGTCAAAACAAATGCTTTTGGAATATGTGAAGCTGGGATACCCTGATTAAACCCAGAAGTTCATCATACAGACGGATGCATCACTTGTTGGGTTAGGAGCGATGCTATTCCAAGAAAATGTTGATAAGCCCGAAAAGAAAGTTTTTATTGCCTTTATAAGTAGGAGGTTGAAAGCCCATGAGAAAAATTACACGATTACAGAAATAGAGTTGCTCGCAATTTTGTACGCGTTGCAATACTGGCGTAAACTCGTGTATGGCTTTCAAATAGTCCTCAGAACAGACCATAAAGCTTTAACATTTTTGTTAAAGACGGTCTTGTCTAGCCAGCGGTTGACAAGATGGTCCCTGTATATTCAACAATTCAATGTGGAAATAGAATACTGTCCAGGGAAAGAGAATGTAATACCGGACATATTAAGCCGTTACCCAAGAGAAGAGGAAACTCTAGCTGACCAGATTGAGAATCGAGATCAGAAGACCTTGGATGACTTGAGGAATCTTACCAACCTACAACGCGAAGACCCGTGGTTGAAGATGATGATCGATTACTTCGAGGGACGCTTAGCAAGGGGAACTGCAATATACAGAGAGGCAGAGGCATTATCAACATATTATGTATGGTATAATCAGATACTACACAAGTGGGATGATGTGGAACATACCCGCCAAAGAGTTGTCATTCCTGCATCTTTGCAGAGGAGATTGGTGTGGCTAGCACACAGAGCATTTGGGCATCCCGGGATAGACAAGATCACTGCTCTGTTGAAAGAAGCATTCACTTGGCCAAAATTGATAGAAACTGTGAGAAATGCTATTAGGACATGCGATTTGTGCCAAAGGGTAAAGCCAAATCCCTTTTTAATGAGACAACGACCTATTCCGTTGTTACCAGAGAAGCCAAGGCAGCTAATGAGTATAGACAATTTTGGGCCACTGCCTAGAGCACGTAGAGGCAATAGACACATTTTTGTAGCCATGGATGTATTCTCAAAAATGGTAGTATTATGCCCCATACAGAAGACAAGTTCAAAGCAGGTTTTGAAACGCCTGAAAGAGAGAGTTATTCCGATCCTTGGGAAGCCGGATAACCTACTCTCAGACCATGGAAGTGGCTTCACTAGCGCAGAATTTCGTCGGGAATTGGAAAATCTAGGAATTAGGCAGATTTTATCTACCATTCGCCATCCTGAGGCAAGTCCCGTTGAGCGTGTAATGAGGGAGATACAGAAGTACATGAAAATTTACTGCTCTGAAGAGAACTGGAAATGGATCGATTTCTTGGACGTAATAGAATACTGTATAAATAATACTGCGCATGAGGCGACAGGTCAAGTGCCCGTGACTCTACATTTGGATCAGAGACCGGAGAGACCGTGGACTGGTGTTATTCCATTACCTGTAGACGCACAGCCAGGACGAGAATTGAGGATCCAACGAACCTTCGAATATCTCCAAGCACAGGCAGAGAGACGCCAGAGAAGGAATCGTGCGAAGCGATATCACAGACCGCTTCTCGTCGGGGAAAAAGTTTTAGTTAGGAGGCCAGCCAGTTCAGATCCAGAAGCAAGGAAATATAAGAAGTTCATTTTTGGATATCACGGCCCGTTCGAGGTGATCAGAGACCTACAGAACAATGCATACAGAATAAGGCATTTAGAAACAGGAAACGAGGTCGTTATGAATGTAGCCAATCTCAAAATTTACTATCCACCAGAAGAATTTGACGAACAAGAGGAAGCTGTAGTAGCACACACCCAACTGGACGTGGACAGTAAAGTCAGGCCTGAAGGTTCGCGCAGCAAGACGGAACGAGAAGTGAACAGCTCGCCCAGTGAAAGGAACAAACAGCAAGAATGCCAGTGCTTGCAAGAACTTTACAAAGAAATGGTCGACGCAGCTCGAGAAGTTGAGGCCATAAATAAGACCCTCCGCTTAGAGAATGAACAGCTTAGGACTGAGCGCAGAGTGGAAAGGGGGAGCCAGACTAACCTACTCACAGCCAGACGAGGTGAAGGACCCCTAATGTAAACACAGACAGTCGGACAGTCAGCTGATTACTTAAAGAAGGTCACTTGTAATAGACTTCTATAAGTTTTGCAAGGGGAATATGAACCCGAGGGGGTCATGCTGACTGGTATCGAACGTGGACCTCGGAGATAACTTGAGCTCAGAATGAAGGTTCCACCAGGGAACGAACCCGAGATCCGTTGAGGGAGTTTCGTTGTAAAAAAAATCCTAGAGGAAATTATATATTATACACTGGTGTGATATCAGTTGATACTGACATTATTTATTGAAATAATGCAGGGGAAATGAGTGGAATACAGCATTATTGGACTACATGAAGTTGTCTAGAGTTTGACAGTTTACTAATGGCCCCAGAATTGTAAGAGGAGACTCATGGAGCCATGTCAATCTCGTTGACCTACTTGTGTCGTCTGGAAGAGGTGGGAGGGTTGAATAATAACCCAGTTTTTCCCCGTTTGAGAATAGAATCGAGAATGGAAGGGGAAGATCCCAATGAAAATCATTGATTACTCGTGATTGGAGCAACGCAATGACATGAGAGTTGCACACAGGTGAATCTTTAGCCAGGAGGCTAATTTTAGAGCCATTAAACTGTGAAATCATGGCATATTTAATGGAGTGCGCATGAACACAGGACTATTCGTGTTCGCGGCATGGTTTGACTAGGTCGCAGGGGATTTTTAAGTGACGCCGCTTACCCACGCCATGGCAAAGGCAATTAATATGAATTAATTGGCCGATCGATCCTTGAGCACGCATGCATTTTTGTGACCAGCGAAGAAAAAGGAACAATATGAATATTATTCCAAGACCAGAATCATCCTGGAACAGAAGATGACACTGCGAGGGAATCTGAGACCTACTTTTTCGTGTGAAACGGATATAAGGGAGTAGACCCTTGGCAGAGGTCAGTTGTTGGCAGCAGTTATCGGTTGGCAGTTGTGTTTGGAAGTTGTACCAGAATCTAGCGCGGAGCGCCCAGGCGCGCACACAAAGACTTAAACATTTTAATGGTAATCAGTATATTAGCCGTGCAGTGTAATGCACCAGTGATAATATAATCATGCATGGTCATGAAGTAAGAATGAGTACGGTAATCAATAAACTTGATTATGCGAAATGCATATTGCCGAAGTTAAGCTAGGAGGCTCGGACTTCAGTTTGGGAAGCCGTGCAGTAAGACTGTTATATACTTTTTATTAAGGACAGTCGTGCCGTATGTGTGTAGTCGGCAGTACGAGCAATTGGTAGTGTTCACATAGGAAGTACCGTGTGATATACTAGGCAGAACTGTTGAAAGTAATAATTTATGTAAATACAATGTACAATGTTGAGCGCAGTGAAAAATAGTGATTGGTTATACATATCTTAAGTATACCAATAATTAGCGTTCATGACGTTATGTAAGCATATTAATGCCAGATCAGGAAGGTTATCAAGGGATAATCGATAAACAGTTGGTTAATCCGTAGGCAGATGACCCAGACTTTCAATCAGGAGGTAGTAGGAGCGGGGGAAGAGGCCGTCCGCACCTGCAATTCTGATATCTTGCCAGGAAATTTCAACCATTCAGGAATATAAATTGTGACGTGTGTTTGTGTAGTGATTTTTTGTAAAATATCTTTTAAATTAATAATATAACAAGTGATATAAAGTGTCATGTGTTTTGGAAGCATTAGCTTCATCATAGAAATGGAAAAGTGTCGTGTGTTTATGAATCAAATGTCATATAAGATGTGTATTAGCAGTATGGAAATGTCTCGCTAATTATGCCAATGGCAGGCGACACTGGAAGATATGGGTGGTTGGAGCCACCTGGATAAGCCTATGTAAGTACCCCACAAATCATGTTGTTATAGGAGTTATAGCCACTTCATGTAATGTGATTTCAGAAGTATAAAATATGCCAGGAAGAATCAATATTAGGAGGTATACCCTCAAGTGTTTATGGTTGTTTGATTTCAGTAAAGTTAAGATGTTGTTATACATCAGAGAGTGGATTAATCGTTACCACTATTAATAAAATGGCAATTCAGTTATGTAAAACTTAACGTAACGAACACGGATGTTCGATTATTGGAACGGTTACGTTGTGTCGGGTTAAGGTAATTTATGTCAGTAATAATAATAATAATAATTATAATAATGATACAAGGTGTAATGGAATACATCAGGATAAAAGGTTGTAAGCAAGACATATTTACGCTAATTGGAATATTTATCTAGCCAAGCAGTAGATTCCACATTAAGGGTTGAGAAAAGAGTTAATATCAGAATATATTGTGTTAATGGGAATATAATTATGCAAGGAAATGGAAGAACTTAACAGTGAATTGAATTTGTTGCTTGTGTATAAACTTGTAGAGTAACGGATAGAGTTCTCTTACTAATTAAAGGGCGAGATCAGAGCAGCGGGTTATGCAGCCAGGTAATCTAATCGACGTGTGAAGTCTCGTACAGCCTTGGGCGTACAGAGATATATATTTATGCCGGAGCGTATTTAGTGTGGTACCCTATCTCCGATGATGGATATGGAATGTTCCGGGTTTGAATCCTGTGGTAGGTGAGGGGAGAACGTTGGAAACCTCTGCACCATACCTGATCGACCGAGAACTTGATATTGAATGATTCGGCTCTTGTGAAGTGAATCTTATTGACGGCAGCGGCTGACTGACCGTAGCATGTATTAAGATACCGGCTACCCACTAGACCTGTGTTTGATGAATCTCGTGCCTTCATATAATGAAACGGACCGGTTGAGGCCGTTATTAATATCCTAAGGTTAGGAATAAATATTTAAGCTCATCCAGAACCTATTGCATACTATTCAGTTTAAATCATATGGGATCACGTGGATCACTGTGACCACAATATTGTATTCAGAATCGTGATACTGCTTGGGAAGATGAAAGCCAGGAATCAGGAAGGCGAGGGACGGTTTACTGCGGTAACCACCCCACTCCATTCCATTGTATACAGGCAGCTCTAAGGGGGCTGAGTTGTCAAACGAACCGTGAAGGCTAGCGTTTTGAAAGGACAGATTTGAGACCTTGCTTGCAGTGAAAGGAAGCATTGTTATATTGTGTAATGAATGTGTGTGGTTTAAAAACACATTGCTAATCATAGATCACCCTGATGATATAAAATTTTAGCAATCTTACGAATGGTCGGAAGTTGCATTTTGTACTGACACTGACACGAGTTTATGAAGTTGGGCACTTGAAGCCACAGGCTACGCTCGCAAGGGTAGCTTAATAATACCATCCGACACAGCGATAACATAAGTTGGAATTGAAATCACAATGGCATGCAGTGGAACTATAAAAAGAGGGAAATGGAGGGGTAACTTTACATAATTGTGGAGTTGCAAGTAGATTATAGTGCAACCCATGAGTTGGCTAATGCATGAAAGCATTTGGTGGGAGAGAGAGATATAACACAAACAGTACACATGATGTAAATTAAGATGTGTTGTAAGAAACAAGTAATTTTGTGAATTTAAAGAAGTCACACTAGGTGACGTGAGTGTAAAAGTACAGTTTTTGTGAAACGTTACATGTGTATCAGCGCACTTGAGAGAAGTTTAAAGTCCACCTAATGGTAAAGGATTGAATAATGATTTGGAATTAATTTGTTAAACTATGTGAATAATTAGTGGGTTGTGGGAGTAACTTTGTTTGCTTGTGTATTATATTTGTTGGGATTGTGTTCTTTTTATGTTTGAAGCCATGATTTTTTTTACTGAATTAAAGTCTTTAGAGTAGAGTTGTCCCTTATCATTCTAGAGTTGATACCTTTTAGTCTCAAATCAAAAATATGCAACTGCTCAGTGGGGGAACGGTACACGCCGAGAACTGAAGCTGGCTGGAGGCAGAAGCATGTTTTCCATGGAAATTACTCACATGGGTACATTGCTTAGGGCCGATCTTACGTGCCATTCTCTTAGCTTGTTCGTTTTTTCGAATTTTGTATTAGGACCATGAGAGCAATTTAGATCTTGTTTAGGACTTTTTTAATATTTCTTTCAGGGCAGAATAGTATAGGACTAGCCGTTTGCAACTCACATGCTAGGCTAGGGATCTATTCTGAATAAAATTATTTGTGATTTTAACCTAAGACTGACCACATTTTCTTGTTTAGTTTTGTTATCGATGCATTCCTCTGAGCTGGTTAAAGATCGAACCTCATTAATTCCCGACACCCCTGAGTGCAGACTTTTGTGCTACACTAGCCTATGAATGTATCGTCCCCTATACTTGTGTGTTAACTGGAAGAGGGTCTCGGGAGGGTGATTTGAAACCGGTGGCTCCCCGAAACCTTCGGCCAGTGAGCACAATATTGAGAACCGTCTAAATATTTTGGATGCTCGACATTTTGGATGGTTATATGTATAGGCCATAGAGTTAAGTACCATTAAAGGAAAATTATTGTGTAGGTTCATTATTCAAACTTTCACTTCGACCGCATGATTACGACACAAGAAATAAAAACTTAATTTTAAAATTTTGCACAGCCGCCATCTTGAGGTTATGTAAACAATTGAACTAAATTAGATGCCAGTGCATTACTATATGTATAATCATTTACTGTACGGTATTTCACTGCGCTCAGAGAGTTAAATCACGATAAAAGTCTATTAAAATGTTTCAACTTCGCTTGGCCGCCATGTCATTTTGTACTTTAGAGGTTTATGAAAGTTACATAGATAAACGTGTACCAGTGCCCTTTATCACTGTACAAAATTTCAGGGTGATATCTGTAATAGTTTCGGAGATATAGAATGCCGGTGAAATATTTCGCACAGCCGCCACTTTGAGGTTATGTAAACAATTGAACTCTTTGAGGTTATGTAAACAATTGAACTAAATGAGATGACAGTGCATTACAATGTTTATATACATTTTCTGTACCAAGTTTCATTATGTTTGGATGGTTAAATCGCGAGAAAAGTCTATTTAAAAGTCTCAACTTCGCTTGGCCACCATGTTGGTTTTGTAGTTACCAGGTTTTTGAAAGTCTCATAGGTGAACTTCTAGTAGTGCTCTTTATCACCGTACACAATTTCAGGGTGATATCGGTAAAAGTTTAGGAGATACTGAATGCTGGTGAAATATTTCGCACAGCCGCCATGTTGGATTGGTGAGAGACAATATAATTTGAAGTGCACGGTCGGGGTCGGCCAAAATGGTACTATTATCTTACCGAGTTTCATTGAAATCGCTCCAGCCGTTTAGAAGTTATTAGGGACACACACACACACACCATCACACACACACACACGCACACACAGACATACGGACAAAAGGTGACCTCATAAGCCTATTTTTTCATAAAATGAAAATAGGCTAAAAAATCAAGGAATTATAAAAACAAGAGAGAAAAATGCTCAGAAAGATATACGGGTCAGTTCAGAAAGAGGGAATATGGATAAAGAGACCGACAATATAACTGTACAAACAAACAGAGACGATTACAAACAACATAAGGAAAATAAGGGCAACATTTTATGGACATATACATAGGATGACCAAAGACAGACTGACCAAGAAAATTTTTAATATAGTTACGAATAGCACACTAAAAACCAACTGGGTAAAGGAAACCGTGGAAGACCTCAAGAAACTTAACATCTCTACAGAAGACATGGCAGACAGGAGCACATACAGAGGAAAACTTAGACAACAGAAGTTTGAACAAACTCCCAAAGAGAGACAACCGGGAAAGAAGTGGACGGAGGAGAGGAGGAGGAAGCATAGAATTTTGGGAAAAAAGAAGAAAGGGCCAGAATAAAACATGAAAATTGATTGTGTTGTAACGCTCTCCTTATGGGGAATTAACGAATAAATAAATAAATAAATATACGGTATCAAAAGCAACACTGTTTAAGTTACTATATTATGATAAAAGACGTTGCATACAGCATTCACTAATAATAATAATATATTTAAAAGGATGCACACAGATCCAGAAGCAGACTGAAAAGCAGAACCAACAGATATACAGAGTGTTTCTAAATTCCCATTACAGACTTTGAGGGCTTGTAGTGGGGATCAAGACGGTAAGTTTAGCATAAAAACTTGTGTCCGGAAATGTACCGTCTTCCCGCTATCCGCAAAATAACCACTACAGCACACGTTCAATTATACCGTATTTTCGGCGGCTCTAACTAGAGTACGTACAGTACGTCATTGAACGATCACCTGATGTCCCATATCCCCTAAGGGTTTGGTGACATCCCATACCTTCTTCCACGAAATCTCACGGTTGCCGCGTACTTGGTATTCCTTGAAGTTCTTAGACGATGTGCCACAGCATGTGCGTCAAAACATGTGGTTTCATAACGATGGCGCACCACCTCATTTTTCACTTGCGGTCCGAGATAATCCGCACCACAGATTTGGACAACAGTGGATAGGTCGTGGTGGCCCGATTGCTTGGCCTGCACGTTCAACTGACTTGACACCACTCGACTACTACCTGTGGGGTCACATGAAAACCTTGATATACGAGACCCCAGGGGAATTCGAGGAAATGCGCAATGGGCCGATTTCTGCTGAGTAGTAAGCAGGTTGCTATGGCAACGAAATGAAGGCTGTCCCGCTTCACCACGCACTCATAAACTAGTACAATTTAAATAATCTTCGGTCTTTAAGCGATACCCAGGCAATGCTGGGTAAAAGAAGTTAGTTGAGAATAAAATTGTCCATGGATGTCGATATCTGACAGATTTGTTATGAAGACTTACTGGTGCGGATTATGGCTGCGGTGGATGTTGGAGGACCAGATCGTGTGTACCAGAACATGGTACGGAAGGTACCGTGTGTGTTGACGTCGATGGTCGTCACATCGAGCCTCACTTGTAATTGGACCCAGACGACAAGCAGCAAGAGTCGGACAGAGCGCCGAAAATCGGTGGCTGTGAACGTGTGTTGTAGTGTTGTTTTTTGTGTGTGTAGCGGGAAGACGGTACGTTTCCAGACACAAGTTCCCATGCTAAATTTAACCATCTTGGTCCCCAATACAAGCCCTCAAAGTTTGTAATGGGAATTTAGAAAGACCGTGTATATTCCCAGCTTTAGGACTGATGTTTTAATTGAATTTAATGTCATAGAAATAACCTCTTAACATAACGCAGTAATCAGATGTGAGAGCTATACTCCTTCAAGAAGCAGGATAAAATACGATTTTTGAGAGCTGCAGAGCTTGCAGTATTGACGAACGTATACAGGGTCTTTCGTATAAAGTAAGAACGCCAAGCGGCGGGTTTGTTATCCGCTAGTGTGGTGGCCTTGACCGAGCTTGTGGCGAGCCGCGGCCCCCTGCTTTAAGCGTGTGTACAATCCTCTATGAAATATTACCTTATAAAAGTTGCTGGAAGTGTCGTCCTTCATGGGCCATGGTAACCACATTTTGGCTGACGCGAGTGAGTCATGCTACTGTATTTTTTCTGATTTTTTATTTTGTGTTTTTATTGAGCACTGAACCAGTAGTGTCAAAGTTATTTACAATTACGTGAATCTGTTCTAGTGAAGGTGGCACTTCATCAGGAAATTGCTGAACAAATGCATCACGTACCCGCCGAGCCGAATCGTAATTAAAATAAATTTTACATACAAAAATACGATGTTTCAATGATAACTGTCTCAACATTTTAGCAGCTGAGGTTCAGACTGGCGACTGACAACACCTGCACGCTTATTGCAAGGTCAAGTTTGTACTATGCGCGCGCTTTCAATACTACAGCAGGGGGCCGTGGTGCGTCACAAGCTTGGCCAAGCCGGCTTCAGCAGCGAATGACAAAACCGCCGCTCGCCGTTCTTACTTTATATGAAAGACCCTGTATAAATCGAAGGTGTTGTAGAGACGTGAGGCAGCGCAAGTAACAGATTTGATGAATTTCGTGGTTCAGTGGATAGGAGTCTGGAGTGTTAATCTTTAGTAGGCCTACCTATTTTCTCTGTTACGAACAGAGTTCATATTAGAGAGTATTGTGCAATATTTTATGCGTCAGATAGCCTGCGCTTGTGGTGTTTCTATCACATCAGCTGCACGTAGCTCACCTCATCTTACATCCAGAATGTAGGCTACCTATCACATACATTCTGGACTGTTTCTAGTCTTAAATGTTGTGTTTCTCGTAAATCAGTATATAATTGGAATTATGAACGTTTGAATGAATAGCATACAAATGTTGGGAGCGCTATAAGAGACAGTTCTTTACCATCCTAGAAGAATGCTCTGCCCACGTTAGAGTTCTGTCAAATATCACTCTGAAATTGTTGCCAATGTATCTACAGTATATTAAATATGGTTATCTTGATGGGTGGAAGTGAGTTAATGTCGACTGAATTTAGAATTTTCATATAGTAAATGGATATGTTGTGTTTTAGGTATGTTTAAGTTGAGATTATGATTTAGAGCCCATTCACAAAACCTGTAAATGTCTTCCATGAACGTATTTATACGATTGTACATGGGTTGGTTTTTTAGTTTTGGCACCTTAGTTATAACTGGATTAATAACTCACTTAGATGGTTCCAAGTTTCAAAGGCCCTCGATGTAGTCCCCACCGTTGCGTACAACGTGTTCCCAGCGATGCGGAAGTCGTTGGATCCCGTTGGCACTGCCCAATCTATTGATGGTACGAAGAGGGCGCTCGGCAGCCTGCTTAACGTCTTCAATGGTACGGAAGCGCTGCCATACTGTTCCCCGATGGCAAACCGTTAATGCGGCGTACTATTGTTCGTTTCTGCAAGACCAACTCCGAGGAGCTCTGAGAAGGAAACGGCGCCACCACATGGTTACACCGCCCATCGTTTTGCATGACAATGCTAGGACACACACAGCAGGCGTTGTGTCGGCATTGTTGGATCGCTGGGGCTGGGAGGTCCTCTGTCACCCCTGCCGCCTCCCCTCCCCCCATATTTCCCGACATCAGTCCCTGCGACTATGATCTCATCCCGAAGATGAAGATGACAATACGCGGGGAGCGCTTCCGTACCATTGAAGACGTTAAGCAGGCTGCCGAGCGCTCTCTTCGTACCATCAATAGATTGGGCAGTGCCATCGGGATCCAACGACCTCCGCATCGCTGGGAACACGTTGTACGCAACGGTGGGGACTACATCGAGGGCCTGTGAAACTTGGAACCATATAAGTGAGTTATTAATCCAGTTACAACTAAGGTCAAAGTCAACCCCTGGCACTATCCAGCCCATGACGGGCTAAGGCCGACCAAGCGACCGCTGCCCAGCCATTCGGCCTGCAGATATTGGGGTGACGCGTGATCAGCGCGTCGGGTCCCCTCGGCCGTTAATCTTGGTTTTCGTGATCGGGGCGCTGACTCACTGTCAGACAGCTACTCAATTGTCCTCACGAGGCTGAGTGCACCCCGTTCCAACCCTCACGTCAGTTTTAAAATCCCTGACGGAGCCGGGGATCGAACCCGGGGCCTCCGGGTGATTATAACTAAGGTGCCAAAACTAAAAAAAACAACCTATGTAAGTAGTGTTACGTGTGAGGTGGAAGTAAACTTGGAAGTCGTCAGCGTATACGTATATGTAAATAGAACTATTTCAGATTTCATTAGAGACATCATTTATGTAATTCGAGAAACATATTGGTCCTAGGACAGATCCTTGAGGCACTCCACTTTCTATCAACGTCAGGCTAACTCTACACTCTGTAGACGAGTGGTTTCAAACCTCCCTGTCTGCCGTTCTGTAAATAGTTGTTTGTGATGACCCCTATGTTCAACTCCAGGCAAATGCAAATGGTGGTATCCTTTAATAGGCCACAGCTGCTTCCTTCTAAATCCTAGTCCAGTTTCATTCCTCTTCATTTATTTCATTTCTCATTAACTTCTTTGATGAGGTTGGAGTCAGGAAGGGCATCCGGCCGTAAATATGAACTACCACATAGGAAACTCATTTCATTTCATATCGTCCCCAAAACTGGACTAATAAGGGATACAAATACAGAAATACATCTTTGTGAGTGTGCAAGATCTAGACACTCATTTAATATGCGAGTGATAGATGCATCTCCACAGTTGCAAACAGAACAACTATTTTGCTTGGAAAATATAAGCGTGACTGAATCTTTCGTTCTTGTTGTTGTTGTTGTTGTTGTTGTTAATAATTCATTTTAGGTTAGGAACATCTTGGTAATCAGCCCCGTGTAAATAGGTGTGTGTTGATGTTGGCTGTGTTTCTATGATGACTAGCTGTGTGTGTAACTGTATTAGGGACAGCGGTGGGGTAAGTGTCTCAGAACTTAAGGTACTAACCAGGCATTTGCCTGTGGGAAATGTGGAGAAAAAAACGGGTAAAAACCACACACTCAGGGTAGTCGCTTATCAGCGCCGGGATTCAAATCACTGATCTCCGGACTTGCCGCAGGCCAAGTGGCTGAGCAGCCTAATGGGCTGTATTGCCACGGTCTCTTTTAATATCAAGGGGAGAATGAAAATAAGGAAGTTTGTACTTTTAAGAGACCGTTAATCTCGCGATCATTAGCCACAGGACCTCCATTTTACGTGGAATCTGAACCACAGGACATGGCATTTCACTTTGAAAATCTCACATGCATTGACCGGGAATCGAGCTCGGTCCGCCGTGGTGAGAGGCCAGCAGCTTTACCGCTGCGCCACCACGCCATTATCAAAAGGGGGGGGGGGGGGGTGAAACATAAAATACTGTTTTGTTCTAGATAGGTTCAGATTTACTATTTATGTAGCATGCGTCGCATCCCCAGTATTAACTTGTAAACAAGTGTTGTGAAACTATAAACTCGACAACTTGTCATGAGAAAATAACCAAGGCTTAGAAACCACTAATAAATATTCACACAACAATTTTTACAGTATCTCTTCATATATAGAAATATGGACAATGCCGATTAGCTGTAAAACGTAGTCAGCACAGATACGACAGTGGTAGATAAATCCTTCCTAAGCCGTACCACTGTAGGTAGATTGTATAACTGACTCAGAAAGAGCTTATTTTTCATCCTATATTTGGGACACCAAAGGTTAAGCATGTTCTAATTCCGGTTGATTCCCAAGTGACTACGTCGTACGTTCCACATCTCTGCCAACGATTTAGTTCAATACCACGATTGTATTATTAACTAGCAGATTTATCTGGTAATGCTCTGGTAGAGACTGAGAACGCAAAGGAATACTTGTTTACAATTAAAAAAAAAAACGCATATTGTTTACAGGGTTGGCCACATATAAGTAAAGTGTCCCCTCAAATATCTTCTGTTCCCTTGAAGGTATGTCTATTATATTTTCTGATGAACGTCAAACTTCGTGGCCAAGTGGGTAGAATGCTTAACTTTAGCACGAGGGGCGCTGGGTTCTCTTCCAAGCCGGGATGTGGGATTTTAACATTGTGTGGATTACTCCCTTGGCTCGAGGACTAGGCGTTAGAATTGTTCATAATTCATTTCATCCTCATCATGACTCGCAGGTCACAACCACGTGAGCAGCAACTTAAAAAAGACCTGTATCAGGCCTCTCCGGAGACCATACATTGTTATTATTATTATTATTATTATACCGTTAGCGATGGCTACGCTCGCTAAAGCACAGCGTTAGGTCATGGGGTCAAGCTGTCTGCTGACTCAGTATATGCGTGGGTTCTAGTCATACCGTTGGCCGTCCTTGAAATGGTTTTCCGTGGTTTCCCATTTTCAACACCAGTCAAACGCTGGCATGGTACCTTCTGACAGGCCACGGCGGCTTCCTTCCACATCCTTGCCTAGTTTCAGTCATCTTCATCCATTCCATCTATCATCCCGGCGGGCAGGTCGCCCACAGGTGTCGACGACTTCGTCCGGGTTTGAACCCATGATCTTGGGCATAGAAGATCAGCATGCTACCAACTACGCCACCGTAGCCTAAGTTATCCTGAAGTAGAAGTGGAAAACCACGGAAAACCTTTACCAAGATGGTTGAGATATCGAAACCTCATCTTCACAGTTTTGCGTCACGAGGTTGAGTGGATCCCGTTCTAGGCCTCAGACCAAAATTAAAATTACATGGCAGAGCCGTTAATCGAACCCATACCTCCGGGGGACGAAAGCCAAGAATGCTTGCCTCAGCACCACAAGGTGGTCAATGTTTTTTTTTTAAGTGAGACGATTCACACTTATGTAGGCCTACTGTACACAGCTGTTCCAGGGTAGCCTACACTTCATTACGGCGGCTTCGGTGGTGAAGTTGGTAACATGCTGAGTTTCTATGCCCAAGGTCACGAGTTCAAACCCGGCTGATGTCCTCGGATTTTTAACAGCGTTAAAACTCCCTCAATATGCCATCCTTCGAAGGGGAAGTAAAGCCGGCAGCCCCATGCCATAGATATATGGCATGTAAAAGAACCTTCCACTAACGACACTAGTGCGAAGCCAAAATTTGTAGGTTAAATTTGATAACACTATAATAGATCCAACGTTCGTCGCCAGGTGCTGGCTGCGATGGCATCTAGTAACCAAGCCAGCAGCTAGGTGTCGTGGACGGTAGCATTTGGTAGCAAAAGTAGGAACTACTTGGAAATTGATCGTCTGCAGTCCTTATCTGAATCACAGATAACACACATTAATACAGCCATTATAATTAACACCGATTATTAGATAGATTCTACACACACCCAAAGTACACGGGACTGACCGCGTTGTCGCAGGCCCTAAACTAAGGAGCCAACCCACCAACTCTTCTTTACTTCGCTTAAAACAGAAGCGAGTTCCTCAGTCACAGTGTGAATAAATAATGTGACATGCTTTTGTTTTATTTTCCTGACGAGATGTAGAACACAAGAAAATCAAGCGCAAGGACATATGATATGGTCTTACTCATTTCCTTTCCTCACATGATAGCCTAATTCTTTAAAGCGCTCAACTAGAGAGACCCACATAGAATTTCAGCGATAATGTCATGATGTGTACGTACATTGTGAACAAGGCGTGCCGCACCGGGTGAGTTAGCCGTGGTGGTTACGGCATGACTGATGGCAGTCGCTCACATCCGGGAGGCGAGGAGGTTCGAATCCCCCCGCCGGCAACCTTGAAGATGGTCTTCTGTGGTTTCCCATCTTCCTTCCAGGCAAATGCCGGGTTTGGTCCCTAACTATAGGCCACAGCCGCTACCTTCCAACTCCTCGTCCTTACATTCCAACTTCCCTCCGTACTTGTAGCTCACCTATTGGGTGTCCGTCTCGAAACAGCTACAAAAATTGGCGAGCCGAACATGTCCTCGGACACTCCCGGCACTAAAAGCCATACGCTAAAAAAAAAAAAAAAAAAAAAGGCGTGCCGCGTTAGCTCAATAGTACAGATTTGGCAGCTACAATCAAAGGATGCAGATTGATTTCAGCCCTGGCCATGACATTTTAACGCTCAATTTATTGATAGCTTTTAATCGGTCAACACGAACCGTAGGCTATTTATGCTCAATTATATCAGGCGGGAAATTTCAGATTCTACCGCAATTCTTATTACATGTGATTAGTTGACAACCTCGTGGTGTAGTGACTAGCATTCTTTGCTGTCACCCCGGAGGTCCGGGTTCGATTCCCAGCTCTGAAAAGAACATTTAATTCTGGTGCGAGGACTAGGACAGGGTACGCACACCCTCGTGAGGCATAACTGAGAAGAGGCGGGCTCGAATCCTACTTCAGCCGTCCTGGAAATGGCTTTCCGTGGTTTTCCCACTTCTACTCCAGGCAAATGCGGAGATGGTTCCAAACTTAAGGCCACGGCCACTTCTTTCCCAATCCTAACCTCAATTAAAAATACACATACTATTACACTTAACACAATAACATAGGGTATCAGGA
Organism: Meconema thalassinum; assembly: GCA_946902985.2. Taxonomy (NCBI): domain Eukaryota; kingdom Metazoa; phylum Arthropoda; class Insecta; order Orthoptera; family Tettigoniidae; genus Meconema; species Meconema thalassinum. Next base: position 489,620,211 of record OX336388.2, on the reverse strand, counting down.
TAATATTGTACACACATCCAAGTATACAGGGCTTACGACCACGATGTCCAAACCCCTAAATGAAACAGCAACACAAGCCACAATTAGTCAACCGTTATTAGGCTGGCTGTGTGGCTCAGCGTTAACGTTCTCGCTTACTGGACCCAAGGTTGCAGGATCGAATCCTGGCGCATCCAGTTGGCATTTGAGGGTGCGCAAATGCGAGGCACGTTAAAGATCCCCTTCGGAGCAAAATTCCGGCACCCCGGCGTCTCTAAAAGCCGCAGTTGTTAGAAGGGACGTAAAACCAACAACATTATTAGTCAACCGATATCACTCAACTTGAAATGAATAAATGAATACGTTGAAGAAAGAAAATACAAGTACGAACCACAGTCAACAAACTCGAAACGCCTCTCTCTGTAACAATGGATTTTTGACAAAAGTGATAACAAACAGTCAAAGTGATAGATGCATACTGTTCATGTTGTTGTTGATTCTTTTAGTGGCTTTAAGACATCGTGGTTATGTAGCCCCGCGTACTTGGGCACGTGTAGAATGTGTCTGATAACCTGTGTTACTGTGGTGTCTATAGAAGTGCGTGTATTTGTAATGGAGGTAGGATTTTGGTAGAAAACGGCCGTGGCCTTATATTAGGTACCATCCCAGCATTTGCCTGAAGTAGAAGTGGGGGAAACCACGGAAAACCACTTCCAGGATGGCTGAGGTAGGAATTGAACCAACCTCTTCTATGTTTTGCCTCACGAGGCTCGTTTCAGCCCTCAGACCAGAATTAAATTCCTTGGCAGAGCAGGGATCGAACCCGTCGCTCTGCGGTGACGAGTATAATATTTATGACCGTCCATCCAGAATGAGAATAGCAAGACATACTATGATACAATATAAAGATTGATGACTAAAACATTCAACTTCCCACAATTGACACAAGGACAATAGCGGACGACGTGTAGGTCACATAATCAACGTTACAAATAGAGGAACTTGTTTTCAAAACATCGTGTCATGTTGAATCAATATTGAGTGACGGATCGATAACGACTGTTCCTGAGGAGTGAGGACAGGGATATGCACTCGTAAGAGCTGTATGGCACTTAATAGAGAGAGCGAATGGAGTTGAGCGGCTTCGGTGGCGTAGTTGGTAGCATGATGAGCTTCTATGCCCAAGGTCGCGGGTTCAAACCCGACCGAAGTCGTCGGATTTTTTAAGAGTGTTAAAAATCCCTCAGTATGCCTTCCTTCGGAGTGGAAGTAAAGCCGGCAGTCCCATGTCATAGATTTATGGCATGATAAAGCACCTTCCACTAATTACACTTGTGTGAAGCTAAATTATACGTTAGATTTTACTGACGCTCCTAGGTTCCAACGTTCGTCGCCAGGAGCCGACTGCGGTGGCATCTAGGAACCAAGTTTAGAACTAGTTGGTCGTTGACAGTGGCGTTTGGTAGCAAAAGTTGGAACTACTTGAAAATCGAATGTCTGCAGTCCTTACTTGAATTAGAAACAGATAACACACACTAATATAGCTATCACAATTAACACCGGTTATCAGATAGATACTACACACACCCGAAATGCACGGGGCTACATGACCGCGTTGTCGCAACCCCTAAACTGAGGAACCAACCAACCAACCAACGAACCACTGCACTAGAATGGAGAATATGAAGTTACAGTGATGTAAAACGCATGAGTTTTATTTAATGAGCGTAACTAAATCTAAAAATCCTCCACCTTTAAACAATAACTTCTTCGCTTACAATAGACTATGCCAAGTGGAATCTTGATGATGAAGGAAAAGGGAATGTACAGCACATGCACAATTGATGAGCTCATCCGAGTGAACTGGCGCAGAGAGGAAGGTCGTGGCCTGGCGTAGACGTCACGCTCGAGCTATTGATGAGCGCCAGTGAAAGGGCGCAGTGCTGTACAACAACACGGCCAGAGAATGAGACCTAGTCAGTGCCCGGCATGCTACGCATGCTAGGGCGTAGGGTCACGCAGCCAGACTACTGTATCTCCGGACTCGGAAGACATAGTCCTGATCACTTCATGGTGTAGCGGCTAGCGTTCTTGGCTGTTGGTTCGATTCCCCATTACAATTAGTAAGGTAATTAAAATATTATGCTTTTCTTTATCTTGGTACCCAGCATCAGTGGGAATTTCGAGGTAACTTGCCGATGTTTATTTCCGAATTTTCTGTTCCTCCGTCTATTCAGTGTCCGAATACGGAGGACATATTTGCCAATTAAAATAATCATGGCCAATGATGGAGGACGTTTTCTATTGAGAAACATTTTTAGAAACATTAAAAAAATATTTTGAACAACTGACAACGACTCTCTGAGATTTATAATGTTTCTAAGTAATGCATTTCAGTAGAAAACGTCCTCAGTCAATTGGATACCATTTGTATAAGCATTTAACGTACCACTTCACTGTGCTTGGATGGTTAAATCGCGAGAAACGTCCATTTAAATATTTACATTTCGCGTCGCCGCCATGTTGGATTTGTGATCACCAGGTTATTGAAAGGCCCATAGGTGAACTTATGTCCATAGTTTCTATCAACATACTATATTTCAGTCATAGCTTAATAGATATTGAGAACAGTCTAGATGGCGATTATTGCGTAGGTTCATTATTCAAACGTTGACTTCGATCACAGGGTTAGGACACAAGATATAAAAACGTAATATTAAAATGTCACACAGCCGCCATCTTGAGGTTATGTAAATAATTGAACTAAATTACATGTCAATGCATTACAATATGTATGAATTAAAACCATCTGTTATCCTTGAGTATTTATTGAGGCTACGTTCCCAAAGGCCCTGGGTTCGATTCCGGATGCTATTATAATTTTTCCGATTCTTTAACCCAAATGTTTGTTTCAGATGAACAATAAAAGTTCTTTCCATTCTAGGAGGTCCGATGAAGACCCCCTACTACTGTATATACAAAAGAAGGAATTGCAGTCCTGGGGCACCTACCTTTTCCTTGTCCCTAATACAGTTACACACACTACTACAGTCGCCACATAAACACAGATGATCAGACAATTACAAAACACACCCAACTACACGAGGCTGACGATCAAGATAATCCAAGCTCCTAAAATGTATTAACAACAACAAATCTCTGTGTAATGGAATGGATTAGAAAATTATTCCTGGCATTATTGTTCACGAACCGGTATGTATGTCTGCTATCGATCAACGCTGCAAGAACAGTCGCATACAGCGTTATTCCACCATATTGATATATCAAACAGGTATTGCACAGGCATTAGAGTGGCATTATGGCATTTTCAGGCTGAACATGGTTTGTTACTCACCACTAATTATGTTGAATTGTTTTAAATTCAAAAATTATTCTATATGCGATGAAGAAATGTTCCTGTACATTTTGATAAATATCCCATACACCGTTGTTCGGTGGCGTACTTCAATTGATTTTTTTCAGGTTATATTTTCGCATGTGCCAGTAATTGGGATTATGTAGTGTTGACCGACTGAAAATATGCAATTTTGTGTTTAATATGTCTCACAACGTTACTGTGGCGTAATTGGTAGCATGCTGAGCTTCTATGCCCAAGATCGCGGTTTCAAACCCGGCCAAAGTCGTCGGATTTTTTAAGAGCGTTAAAAATCCCTCAGTATGCCTTCCTTCGGAGGAGAAGTAAAACCGGCGGTCCCATGTCATCGATTTATGGCATGAAAAATAACCTTTCACTAACTACACTTGTGGAAGCTAAAATTAGTAGGTTAGTTTGATAATGCTATATTAGTTCCAACGTTCGCCGCCAGGTGCTGGCTGCGATGGCATATAGTAGCCAAGTCTGCAGCTAGGTGTCGTGGACGGTAGCATTTGGTAGCAAAAGTAGGAACTACTTGACAAATTGATCGTCTGCAGTCCTTCTACCTGAATTACAGATAACACACACACTAATACAGCCATCACAATTGACACCGGTTATCAGACAGATGAAGATGAAGAGGGTGAAGTAAATGCAGACAAATTCTACACACAACCAAAGTACACGGGGCTACATGACCAAGTTGTCGCAGCCCCTAAACTAAGGAACCAACCAACCAACCAACCTGCCAACGTTACTGTGGTTCTGGTGTTAGTTAGGACTAGGATTTCGAACTTGAGAAAAGGCATAATCTCAGCATTCATCAGAAATATGTGGAAAACCCTGGTAAATGGCCGCTGTCAGTATTGGTATTCGGAATTTGGATCTCCGAAAATTGCACTCGACCTGAGAGTGAGAGTGTGTAAGTAAAAATCGAATTATATTGTTGTTTTCTGTTGATTTTGAATTGGGGGGTTTTGCGACATCGTGGTCATGTAACCCGTGTACTTTGGGGTGTGTGTAAAAGTTGACACATAACCTGTGTCACTGAGATGTCTGTACTAGTGAGTGTACTTGCAATCATGGTAGGATGTGGTTAGAAAGCGGCCGTGGCTAAGTTAGGTATGTACCGTCATTTGCCTGGAATAGAAGTGGGGAAACCACGGAAAACAAAATTACAGCATGGCTGGGGTAGGAATCAAACCCGCCTCTTCTTAGTTTAGCCTCACGAGGGTAAGTGTACACCGTTCCAACTCTCAGACCAGAATTAAATGTCTTGGCAGAGCCGGGAATTGAACCCGGGTCTCCGTGTGACATCCAAGAATGCAAGCCACTATGCATCAAAGCGGACCACTCGAATTATATTAATCACAAGTTAGTTTTCAGTGTAACAACTACGGAATTTCTTTAAATTATTAGGGGTGCACTTACGGGTGCGGAGATGACAGAAGAGAGTGCGTAACCACCCCTTAGTACGCACTCCCTTCCCCAGCGGCTGGCTACGTCGCTGTTAACGGATGGCACGTTGATAATCCAGCACCTAGTACATAACGCAACATTCCAGAATGTTAAAGCCTTGTCATATGAGGCCGCATCAAAGGACACACAACCTTACAGACACACCACACGGTGGTCGATGAGATCACACAGTCAGCTGACAAGACTTACCTGAGTTCGTCACCTCAGACGAGTCTTCTCTCTCACAACATCCTGTCTTTGTGACTACGCGATCGCGACTGCGACAACTGCTCATTTAAAACGAATGTAAAACCTAAATATATCCGAACCTGGTGCACGCTTGTCCACATTCCCACTATACTCTTGGAGGTGTGCCACGTTCGGTAACCGGTGCTGTCGTGCGCCTACTAGTGTGATGAAGTTTTTCTTCGTAAACTGTACGAAGAGAAAATCTTTCTCTAACACTTCGATAGCTGGCAGCACTTGCATGGATACGAGGTAAGTAGTCTGGCATCTCTCCGCGAGAGTGCAGCATCACCGACACAACCACCTGTACGCAGATCTCGGTTACTGCAAAGCGCGATTTATAAATTATTTCATACAGTATAATGATGATTCCGACATCGTAGCCATCAACAACGTATATTTTGGTATGTGTAATCTCTGTGATATCCAGTGTTATTGTAGTATCTGTACAGATAGGTTATTGTTGCTTACTTTAGGGGCTGCGACATCGTGATCATATAGCCCCGTGTATTTGGGTGTGTATGTAATTTTTTGTCTGATGACATGTGCAATTGTGATAGCCGTACTAGTGTGTGTATTTATAAATTGAGATTACGATGAGGAAGGAGACGGCCGTGGCCTTAAATTGGGAACCATCCCAGCATTTCACTGGTGTAGAAGTGACGGGAGACCACGAGAAACCACTTCCAGGATGGATGAGGTGGGAATTGAATCATCCACATTTCAGTTCACCCACACGAAGCAGAATTTACTCCGTTACAGCCATCATACTACAATAACCTAGATGTTAGGCCCCTTAAAACAAGAATTATCATCATCACAACTAATTTCTTTTGGCAGAGTCGGGAATCTCACCCCAACCTCTGGGCCAAAAGCCAAGAACGCTAGCCGCTGTAGAACGAGGTGGTCGGAGATAGGTTTGATGGGCGTGATGCCGCAATGAAGGTTCTGTTTGTCTCTGACCAAAGTGGAGTTGAATCGATTCCCGGTTAATGCATGTGAGATTCTCGGAGTGAAATGTCACCTCCTGTGTTTCGAATTCCACGTAAAAAGGATGTCCGTGGCTCATAATCATAAGATTAATGGGCCCCACGTAAAAATATAAGTTTTTTTTGAAGTATGATTCGGAAGTAGGTGGTCGTGGCCTCTGTCCTACCCGATCTTTTATTCCAACTCTTTGCCCGGTTTCATTCGACTTCTTTAATTATATCTCTCAACTCCTCTGATGAGATTGGCGGCAGGAAGAGTTTCTGATCGTAAAAACCATCCGCCGTGTTTTTTAGCTCATCTCACCCCCAAAAGCGTTGAAGCAGGAATTTTGAGATAGAAATATAATATAATTGTAAACAGTGTTACAAAAATATGAAGGTTCTTTCTTTTTGGGCCTTTTTTAATCGCTTATCCCTCAAGCTCTACCTCACCCACTGACTCCACGAGGGATCATAACTACAGTGTCGGAGAGTTGAACACACTTTGTCAGTAGAAACAACTGGGGATGGAGACAGGCCAATCGCTCAGGTGACCGCTAACTTGGGTCTAATTAAGGAAGGGTCAGAGAAGGAATTTTGGAAGGAAGCCAGCCGTGGGTCTGTTGAAAGGAATCGTCCCGGCTTTTGCCTGATTGTGAAAATGGGGAAACCACGAAAACTATTTTCAGGACGGCCAAGGTGGGATTCGAACCCACCCTCTCCCGATACCAGCATTCTCGGCCACCGTGGCCGCTACTGTTATATTAGTTTAGATAGCAATTAATCACGCAGTTGTTAGGCTACTGTTTACAGAATAATTGGCTGATACGTAACTTTTCATTTGTTAGCAATTTACTATATTATCAATTCAAACAATATTAACAATTTTTTCTGCATTAGGGTGGAGGGGTACAATAACAATAGACATCAGTCTTTCGTAAAACACTGTCACACTGTGGAAGAAGAAAAGAATAAGAAGAAAAGAAGAAGAAGAAAACAAGGAAGAATTTTGCCCCTCGGATAGATAGTTTGGGGAATAGAAAATGGAACAGCCATGAACATCGAGAATGTTGATAGTTTTACTTATTTGGGCAGCAAAGTTGCCAAAGATGTCCATAGCCGAAACGTGGTCAGACTTGTGTAAATATTTAAACACATTTTCCCGAACACTTGGGCACTTGGGTTCGAATACCGACAGTGGTCTTCCTCAACAATCATAAACGTTCCCTTAAATTCCTTCTATTACAAAAACATTATTGCTGCATTAAAAGAGGCGCTGATATAAAACGATTTCTTCTTCAATATCAATACGGTGATAAAATCATTATAAACAAGAAGTTCCGTGAAGAACTATACAGCCTACTTTTCATGCCAATGATTATTCTACAGAATATGAACCTATCTAGAATAATGACGAAATTAAGTTGGTAATATCGAAATATCTAATTAGTTCAAAATATACCTGGTATAATGTAGCCTAATAGAGCACTACAGTTGGCAGCCCTGGTGACTGAATATATTCTTAGTTCCATCTCTTAAGGTACAGAATACAAAATTTGGTTGAAGTCCAATGGACGTTACATGCAATTAGACATTGGATCTATCAGCACGCGTAAAAGCATGTTGGCAACAATGTCATGCGTGTGCTGGTCAGAAATAATCTGAAATATTATGATATCTTTTTGTACCAATTTTGGACGAAATACATTTGTTAGTATAGAAGTTACATGTATTTTAAAATTGGACATATCAGCAGGCATAGAATCATGTTGGCAGCACTGTCTTGTATTAATTACTCCAAATTAATCTAGAATGTCAGGTGCTATACGTGTGCAAAATATAGAGCTGTTGGCTTGCATACTTTCTGATATATTGATATTAGGGTTAAAAAAATAGACAGCATTTATTAACAGTTGGCAGCCCTGATTGCTCTTAACAATACTAATAGTAATATCTGTTATGGTACACATAGCACATATGAAATTTGGTTGAAATCCAACTGATAATATAGAAGTTACATGTATTTAAAAATTGGTACTATCAGCAGGTTTATAATCATGTTGGTAGAACTGACGTATATAAGTTACTCCAAATTAATCTAAAATGTCAGAATATACGTGTGCATAGTTTAAAGCTGTTGGCTTGCATACTTTCTGATATATAGGTATTTGGATGAAAAAATAGAGAGAGCAATTATTAACAGTTGGCAGCCCTGGTGGCCTTAAGAATATGCTCAGTCATATCTGTTTATGTACAGATATTACATACAAAATTTGGTTGAAATCCAATTGATAGTGTAGAAGTTATATGCATTTAAACATCGGACCTATCAGAAGGCTGAACATTATTTTGGCAACACTGTCATGGTTGGCCTCCTGGAAATTAAACTGAAATAGTCTTATCTACATGTGTGCCAATTTTGGAATAGCTCCCATGCATACCTTGCAAGATATCCAACATGGAGCTCAAATTTCTAGTGCGTTTTTTCAGCAGTTGGTAGCACTGACATCATTTTCAAATATGGACGTGAGATATTACGGTGCACATCTTTACTCATACTAAATTTGGTTTTGATTGCTGCAGCCGTTTAGGAGTTGATAGGGGGGGACACACACACAGCCAGACAGACAGACAGAAGGACAGACAGACAGACAGACAGACAGACAGACAGACAGACAGACAGACAGACAGACAGACAGACAGACAGACACACATTTTCCCGGATCGATCTCATAAGTCTACTTTTTCCTCATTTTTGCAAAATGTGAAAAGTAGGCTAAAAAGAGCGTGTAGGAAGCTAGTGATAGCTGTGAAGTTATTGGGTTCATCTCGTTCCGTAGCAGCTAGCATTATTAGCTGTCACCGCGAAGGCCCAGGTTGGATTCCTGGCTCTGCCAAGAAATTTAATTCTGGTCTGTGGGTTGGAACAGGGTACACTCAGCCTCGTGAGGCAAAACTGAGAAGAAGTAGGTTCGATTCCTACCTGAACCAACCTGGAGGTGGTTTTCCGTAGTTTCACCACTTCTATAGGCAAATGCCGGGATAGCACCTAAACGTAAGTCTACGGCGGCCGCTTCCTACTCAAATCCTACATCGATTACAAATACACCCACTAGTACAGACATCGCAGTGACACATGTTATCAGACAACTTCTACACACACCTAAGTACACGGATCGGATCTATATGACCGCGTTGTCGCGAAGCCCCTAAAGATTCAACAACATTAAACCTCCAAACATTAGGAGGCATAAGGCTGAACAGGGCTAGATTTGTGACGGTACGCACCGGTACGCCGTACCGAAACCTCTGATCGGGGGAAAAGTCGAATATATAACATAATGTTTAGAACTGTGGAACGTTAGTTGTAAGTCAAGGTCAACGTGGTCTTTGACTGGGTAATTATTTTATCTCAGAAAACGATAAAGACAAAATTATAAAACAAGAAATGAATGAAATGGTGAACATGTGTGTATTTTCAAACCGATTTTTTTTTTTAAATACGTAAAAAATTTAAATTGAAATAATGGGCATTGTTTGAATGGTAGCCTAGTTGCCCTACATTACAATTTAATATAGGCCTACGGCTATAGTAAGAAAAAATGTTGCAAAGCAGCCTCAACTTAATTTAAAAATGCAATCATAATTAGCTTGCTATTTTGTCCACTGATTAATTTTTAAAGGTGTTCAGAAAAGCGTAAACATATCGTTTTTAGAACTCTATATTTCATAAAGCCCCCTCCCCCCTCCCCCCATCACCCTCACTCGCCGGTAGCCCACAGTACCGGAACCTCGTTTTTTTACAAATCAAGCCCTGGCTGAAAGTATCAATTCGGTCGTGTTGTACCTCCACCATTCTTAACCTCCCACAAATGTTTTCCCATGCATTATCTTCCTTAATAGCGACATTGGAGAAAGTTAGCTAAATACGGTGAATAATGTGCTGAATAATTTGGGCGGTGTAATTATATGAATACTGTTAACTATTATAACCTATGAGCAGCAATAGCAGACAGATTACTGTAGTCTATGTGTTTGACATTTAATAGACTCATTAATGTTGTCGTTTCCTACATAGACAGAAGTACAGTAATGTTAGTTATCATTATCATCACCGCGACCATCAAACGTTTGTACAAAGGCAAAGGAAGCCCAGACTCCCCGGATTCATACCGAGGAATCGCCTTAAAAAACACGATATACAAGATAATCACCAAAATTCTATGCACCAGACTGACCATGGAAACAACGGACACATAACCAGAGCAGGAATATGGTTTTAGGAGAGACCAATCGACCCGTCAGGCAATAAATAACCTAATGGAAGATATCAAGGAATCCCTCAAGCATCACAGAGGGAAGTTCCACGTTGTATTCTAATAAGTATTCATCGACTATCGGAAGGCCTTCGACCTAATGGACCGTCAAATCAAGACCAACTACAATACTCAGACCAACTCAGACCTTAATGCAGGTATCGAAAGCGTGAAAATGGCGTATGCGGAAGCCCGAGATATTGTTTGTTTACATTCGTTGCTGGGATACAATATTAGCTTTGAATGATTAGCTTCGTTTGATGAAAGTTGGGATAAACTATTGCTCATCTGTAATTTGTAGTGTCTTCAGTATGTCTGCTATGTCCAGTTCGCGTTAATGTACTGCAATCGTGTATAAATATGACGTGATAATACGCTTATTGTGGACTGGTTCGTTTGTGTGATGATTGTTCAGTCGACCGATGGCATTGTATCATTTACTGCAGATGTTGAAGTACCTAAGACTAAAGCATTAATAGAAGTGTCTCAAGAATATACACCGCAATGATTTGCTACTTAGTGACAATATAATAATAGCTTAGTACACTTTAGTACCGGTAGTGTCGAACTTAAATACGTAAAGGGAAAAAGCAATGAGCATCTACGGCAAGACCAAACCGTTGACGTTATCTTGAACGCTCAGCTTCATGTGCCTCCGTAAATCCTTACCAGTCTGGCAGATGTTCTACACTGCCTTGTATACACGCCAAATACTACAGTGAACTTCTGTTTTATTGGTTAAGGAAGATGTTTCCCCTGTGCCAAACAGTGAACTCATTGTGTTCCGTCATTATTCATACTTTTGTGATTCTTACAGCTTGCAAGTTATTTTTTATTATGATGTGTGTAATAAAGTGTTGTGAGTAACTTGCCAATTATGTACTTATATTGCGAGATGGTGTGCCGCGATAATTCCGTAAGAGGGAGATGGTGCTTTCCTACCTACATTTCTTTACTAAATCAACTATTCCCAGCGTACAACTATTCCAAACGGTAACAGCGAATGTTTAATAGGTTAGATGGTAACTTATCGCGTCCTTTGTGTGTGGTAATCTCCATAATTATGTTCCGATATCCACACGACGACTTCTTTGCATATTTCAATCAACTAATTCCGTGTGATGTTTTACCCGAGATTTTAGACAATTCCACGATAGGTCTTAATTGAATTGTATCTCTATAGCGTTGGTTCGATTATTTCAGGCAACTATTCTCATTCCGATTGTGTACACAAATACTCTGCATGTGCTGGGACAGCACTTCAGTAACCGGGTACTTTCTTCTCTCCTACTTCAGAATCTGTTTGATTTTATGCTAATAATATTAATCTATAATTACTGAACTTAAATAAAAATCGTGATAACTCGCCAAAAAGCTTCTTATTCAACCACAGAAGCAGAGAGACTATTGTAGCTGCCCCTTGGGTGGAGACAAAGAAACCTATAATTCGAGGCCAGTACTATATAGATAAATTAATTCAGGTAAGTCTAAATTATTGATGCATATTTCTTCGGAACCTAGTCTCTTGTGATATCTTTTATGCTCTTAGGTGAGTAAAAATAATAATTTACACGAACTATGCCAAGCCGCATGACCTTTGCTATTGGTAGGGCAACCATCGCCGCCATGTTTTTTCTACATTAAGGTCTGAGGATTGTAGTTGGTCTTGGTCAAATACTTGTCGATAAGCTGCGGTATATGGTTGGAACAGACAACTATCTAGCGATTATCTAAGACAGCATTCTGCATAAAAATGAACTCGTAATTAGAGACAGTGCTTTTTTTTCTAAAAACAAATTAAGGGGTACTCTCAGTAGTAGTCGACAAAACATCACGATCTTGCAATTTTTGGCAATTTTCCGAGTCCGGTTATTACTTTTAGGGCTGACATGTTACTGTATATGAAAGGTTGCATTGGGTCAATTTATTTGTGGTCAACATGTCAAGGTGGTAACTGCACTCAGTATTTCTAATCATTTTACATTTTAAAATTAAGTGAAATAAATATAGGCACTGTGGTAGTGTCTCATTTTGCTGTCCTGCTTACAGACTGATCACTGCCATCTTCAAGCTTCGTCTGCTTGCTTTTCGTGTCGGTCGCTAGATGTCTAACCACACGCACAAAATAACAACCTACCCTGCCTGCCAGCGTGCTTATAAGAACGGAGTGCCGAGTTGCCGACCAAAAAAAAACTGATTCGACAGATCGATTTAAATCGAGGATTACTCGAAATCTCCTCCAGCTGTTGTGAACAGCGCATTGACGCCAGGTGATCGATGAACTTTGAAGTCGGAAGTTATATTTGCCGGACGAGATATACATGTGCCAATATGTTTTCTTAAACAGTTTTCAAATGTTTAAGGGGTACGCGTACCCCCGCGTTCCCCCTGAAAAAAAAAAAACCAGCATTGATTTAGAGATTAGCTAATAGGCGATACCACAGATCAATGGGGTCTTAAAAGGAGACCCAGTAAGCCCTTTGCTGTTCAATATCGCAACAGCGGACATTATTGAGAGCTTCGATGTCCTGAAAGAACAGATCACATTTTACGCGTATGCCGACGACATGGCGCTAGGCTCCACAAATCTAGAAGTACTGCAGGAATGCTTATATCGACTAGCACTATGGGCAGAGAAGAACAAGTTGGAGATAAACGAGGAAAAAACGGTCCACGTGATATTTAGGAAGAGAGAAAATGCAACGAGTCAAGATCAGTTGCACCTTCCACCAACCCATGACCCTATCAAAATAGCACGGGACTTCAACTACCTGGGTGTGACGCTTCAGACAACTGGAACCACTTACACCAAGCACGTCAGAAACAGAGCATTGGCAGCGACATTCGCCATGAACGATATCCTGCTCCTTGGTAGACTACCCGTATGGACTGCAATGAAGATCTTCACCACCAAGATCATGCCTATAGTAACCTATGGAACAGACCTAATATGGCTGCATCTTACTAAATCGAACCTCAAAGAAATCGAGAAAATCAAAGCGACATATCAAAAAAGACTCCTATGTGTCTCCAAATGCACACCCTCTTAGCTTATGAGCTCACCGGGGAGCCCTTCTTCATAGAGCAACTTCGATTGCAGATGCTTCTGCCATCTACAAGGGCATACCAAGAACTGTTCGCAGAACTACAGCAGAAGAAAAGGAGATATCGAGAGATTTCTATTCAATCACGACTTTTCATGTCCCAGACAGAACCTCGTGCGAATGTGAATTGTGCGGGAGACTTTGTGAACGGTATGATGCTCTCTGGTGCCAAACGAGACTTGACTATTGTACTGACATGTATACACATTGTGATCTTTCCTCTTGTTAATTTATTACAGTTCAATGGCCATGGATAACAACACCTTTAGGGCCATTTAGCTGCAATAAATGCATTAATTTACGAGGTAAAAAGGCACATTTGGGAGGGCTTCTATTCGACGGAGGTCATGACGGATCGGAGATGCATGGAAACAGTCATGGATGTAATCACAAGATTGGCTGTCCATGGCTTTTATTTCAAGTTGTGTAGGTATGTGTGTGTACTCGGTGTGATCAAATACGGTATGCGAAGATACCATATTCGGAAATACACCTCAAGAATAGGTGTGATCAAATACGGTATCCGAAGATACCATATTCGGAAATACACCTCAAGAATATGGGCAGATGACCTCGTAGTACCGCCCCTTAAAACAATAACTAACTAACTAACATCTCAAGAATGTGTTCCACCAGTGAGTTTATTAAGGACTATCATAAATGGGAAAGTAATATGAGTAAAGTTATTACAATTATTTTTTCAAATACGTACTTACATGATGATGATTATCGTCATGATGCCATTACAACTTGCTTACTGTGCTTAAATGCCAGGAATTCTAAATATAGAAATAAATAAAACTTTTTCCGCCAAATGCACGGACTTAATCGATTATATTTGTGTGTTGCATATTGAATGAAGTCGATCTAGCCAAAGCACTTCAAAACCAAGACCATTCACAGTATCAGAGCGTTGTCTACGAGATAAAAGGCTGATTAAGATGGCTGATGGTTCTTTAAGTCCCCGCCAGAATGCATTCGTAAGGATATTTGGAACTGAGTGTAGATAACCTCGCTGTTTCACTCCTTAAGAAAGACAATCATCATCATCATCATCATCATCATCATATTCCGAACTCGTCTACTTGCTAGAGCAGTAATCTGCGAGAGGGCGCCACTATCCCTACAGAGTCATTTATTTATATTCGATAGTGGCTGTTACCGTTTTTATTATTCTTGACATTAATCAACACACAAATATCTTTTTATATTTCCACACTGTAAAAATAAAATAACAATTTCAAGACTCTCTTTTGTTTCTTCACTGCCTACTTGATTGTTCTCGCACTGCCTTCTTGAAACTCTGTTCTCGCCCTGCCTTCTTGATACTCTGCTGCTACATCACTCTCCTGCCAGTAACTAAGTTACGTTAACAGAGACTGAACATTTATAGAAACTAGACAACAATAAATGAACCTAACTTAACCTAAGAAGTTATGAATTGAATTCTGTCCCGATATCTTGTAGGAAATGTTATCACCCTACCACTACGTGTACCGTAGTCTTGATTCGTTCACTGTCCTGATTGGCACGGTACTGTTCGGAAAAAGGGGACTTCGTGGGAGATAGATTAGGATTCCTCTCTGTATCTCGTTCTGTCTCTTCATCCACTAGTATATAAGCAGGTTTGAGTCTGTCAACGAACACATTAATATCTTTGCCCTTGATACTGATGGTGAAATACTTGTCCTGCCTCTTCACCACTAGGAACGGTCCTTCATAAGGTGGCTCGAGGGATTTTTTAACTTTGTCTGTCCTCAAGAACACATGTGAACTACAAGATAGGTCTTTATGAATAAATGTAGATCTGGATGTCACAGTCCTAGGTTTAGCAGGCGTAAGTTGATTTATGTGATCCCGCAGTTGGGTTGCAAAGGTATCTGGATTGCACTGTAACTGTATTGCGTGTTCGAAAAACACTCCAGGAAGTCTGATGGTGGTTACATACATCATTTCCGCAAGTGAGTATCTGGAGTCTTCTCGAATGGCTGCTCGTAGACCAAGCAGTACTGTTGGGAGGCTCTGAGTCCATTTGGGGTTCTTGTGTGCTCTGATTGCTGCTTTGAGGGTACAATGTAGCCGTTCTATATTTTCATTTGCCTGGGGGTGGTAAGTATGTTGCACTTTCGCTCCACAGATCATTGCTAACTTTCTAAATAATTTCGATTCGAATTGTTTACCTTGGTCCGTAACAATTATTTCTGGAATTCCAAATCTACTTATCCAAGTATTGTAGAAAGAACTTGCTACTGACTGGGTGGTGATATTGACCATTGGAATGACTTCCATCCAATTGCTGAATCGATAAATGCAAGTAAGGCAGTAATTGTTGCCCTCTGATGGTGGCAAAGGTCCAATTATCTCCAGGCCGCGTGTAAGCGATCCCAAAAATAAAAAAAGTAAAATTAGATAAATATTTACCTGGTTCTACTTCGAGAAAGTGGGCCCTCAGTTAGATCTAAATAACCAACTTCGAAGCAGAGTTTTTAAGATCAAAACAAACTCCTGGTCAGTTTTCCTAAATTAAACTTCATTAAGCCCTTCTTCGACTAGAAACGTTACTGACATGCACAAAAAGCTGTGAAAACTGTAAGAATTAAGCTGTAAAAACTGTAAAAAATCTTTGGACGGTATCCCAATTTCTAACGTAAGAAAATAGCTAACGGATTTACTTTTTTCAAAAACCCTTACCATTGCATAGGTCTTGTTAAGGCGAACACGGTGGTATATGATGAAATTTAACGGATTTAGAGCCGATTAAAACATGAAATTCACGTTTGCTTTGTCGCGCAAGCGAAGTTATCCCAGCAAGCATAGCTTACAGGTGTCGGCCTGGCGGCCGCAGGTGCTAAGGCTAACAATGTTTGAGTGCGTTTTGGGTTCAAATCTCACTCCAACCCAGCATTTTTTTCGCTCCTTAACACTTAAAGCCGCTAGGCCGACGGCTGTGCACATGGTTTGCTGGTTTACCTTCCCTTGCGCGACAAAGCAATTGTGAATTGTGCAATTTCAGTTGGCTCGAAAATCCGTTAAATTTCAACATTTAAGACTTTATCAATGAGTGTCAAGATCGTATTAAACCCCAAATCCGCACATATACAGCTGCTTCAATACCTTAAGCGACTAGCAATACGTCCTAGGCTTATAGACACATACAAGCATGTTGAAACATGAAATCTATAAACTAAATTCAACGGTAGTAATTTTTTATTTGTGATTTTAAGGTACGTCCGTTGTATTTTATAGTATATAGAATACAAAACACATCCTTACCTGCAATGAAGGTGAACTTTCAGAAATTCCGGTGAGGCAAAATTATCCACCAAGCCATCATTTCGCTTCTCGCTTGCGAATTTTAAACATTCGAGGCCTTTCTTTTTCACTAAACATACAGCACCAACATTTAAAGGTTCTATACATAAAACGTCGCCTCCGTAGCGTAGCGGTCAGCATGGTTAGCTGCCGCCCCGGAGTTCCTGGGTTCGATTCCCGGCTCTGCCACGAAATTTGAAAAGTGGTATGAGGACTGAAACGGGGTCTACTCAGCCTCGGGTGGCCCAAATGAGTCGAGGGGGTTCGATTCCCACCTCAGCCATCCTCGAAGTGGTTTTCCGTGGTTTCCCACTTCGTCTTCGGACAAATGCCGGGATGGTACTGTCCCCGATAATCCGGATAGTAGGCTGTCAGATATCCGCCCCCTCAATCGGATTGCCAATAATCAATCGCACCGGCACAGCTACATCAATGAAAATGGCACTGACAGATACTACCGAGATTAGAGCACAGTAGTTAACAAGAAATTATTGTGGAACACACCAAAATATACGGGGGTTCATACTTACCTTTTACTTACCTATTCAAATTAATCTCGGGTCTGGGTTGCCAACTGGATCACTTAAAAGTATGCCCTCACAATAACCTCCACCACGATATTTAAAATGAACCAAGACGAAAACAAGAAACTTTAAACTGCACAATAATTTATTTCATATAAAGAGAATAATTTAACAAAATTTAACAACAAAATTACGTGGCGATCAGAAGCCATTGTCAATATAACCATGTCCTCCTGTAGGACTTGTAGACTTTACATACAAAATTTCAGCTTTCTAGCTCAAAAGAACGTAATAATAATAATACACTTGGAATGGATAAGGGAGTTGGGACGAGACATATAGCAATTGTTTTCCTTTTTCATAAACATCACATTTTATTTATAACCGCAAGGCTGCTATGTAAGTGACCTTGGCCTCTATCATACAGTTCTCTGGCCAGCTGCGATACACCCTACATCAAGTCGCATGCTTCCATCGTCAAATGGACCCACCTGTCCAGCCAACGTTAGCATATGCTAGTTACATCAGAGCCTAGCTCCTTTCAAAACACTTTAAATGTTCACAACTCAACTCAAATATTATCACGCAAATCTTTTAAATGCTCCAATCAAATATTAATGGATTACTCTAATAATCCCAAATCTTGTTTAATTGTATAATCCAATTGTAGAACTAGCGTTGTTTAGAGTATAATAACAAAACGTTTAATGTTTATAACAAATTGTTCATTAATTATTTATAACATTTTAAATTGTTTATAACATTGTCAAACGACAATTGAAAAATTTATACACGCCTCTATTAATCCCTTTCGTTTCAAATTATTATTAAAGATATTTACATAGTTATTTACAATATTTATATTATTTATTTTAGAAATACATTAAACCACACGTTTATCCGGTTGATAATTACTTAAATCGTGGTGATATAATCGACCAATGAAGGTTAGTTATATTTAAATTTTAGATTCAGGTTTAATAAGGTTTAATAATTATTATTATTATTTGTGACGGTAACCTCCATTCAAAATCGTTATCTCAAATTATTTAAACACTCTTGTTAATTTTAACAGTAACTTCACATGATTAATTTTCAAAGGACCTGGACAATACACTCAGCGGAAAAATACCTCGCTCAAAACGCACAAAATTGCACAAAAATAGGCCCAGAATTCATCATATATCTCAATATATATGGCATCAAAATCTTCCACAATACATACAAAAAACCTCCACTTACAAATTCATCAACTTCATTAATATTACTGTGGGAACCTCCTTCACTTATTCAAGGGCATTATTCATCAGCGACTTTTACACGTCCACTGAACTAACGATTATACATCCATAGTTCCTCTTTAAAAATTCTTATATTCATTAATTGTATCAAAAACTGTTATTATATTTAACCTTCGTGGGTTTCATTCATGAATCGATATGAAGTAAAAATTTGCCAATCACAAATAAATTTAATAGCAAATACGATTAGACACACCTCCCTGGTCTATCAAAATTGAGATTAATATCTTCAAAGTATTGCAGTATAAAAATACTATCTTCAATCAAAGTTCATCTAAACTGCATAAATAATCGAATAGAATACAATTAGACTGTGGAATGCAAACATTATTGTTCCAATCTAGAATTGAGAAAAACTCCTATCAAATGTTCATTACTATAGTGTACTCTAAATCGTACTCAAAGTTCATATTTCATAAAATTGTCTATAATGCAATGGTATTTCAGAACTGACGATAAATGTCTATGTTGCAATCATGTTCATAAAACGACTAGTATTTCCAAGATCGTCGATACAGTAATAGATTTTAACGCTCTAAAATCTTTTAATCATTCTTCTTTCTTGAGGATGACAGAAAATTGGTCAAAGTAATTTACTGAATATGATTACTTTAATAAAGTGACACGCTGTCTGAATTCAAATTTGCCATAGAAAATCGTTAACTTTACAGTCAAATCGTGACTACAAAAATATGCAAATTACTGAAAGAATATATATTATCAGTCTCAACTGATCCAAAATTATTTAACTATGCCAATGACATAACAATGTCTCGATAAATCGTCGAAAAAGGCATAAATCATCAAAGTGTACTGAGATATCAAGCAAGAATATGGGGCAAAATATATGGAACAGAAAATATGGGAAAAACGGTTGCTCAGATATCGCTAAATGGCTCAAATAAAACAAGAAACGTTCACGACTACCTTATCTGTTGATTGAAGTTCTAGAGGAAAATTTCCATAGAAGACTGCTGATGGTTCCATTTCACCACCGTAAAGATGTGCTCCGACATCGAACCTGGAACCAGCGCCCTCGGAGAATAGAACTGCTTCCTCCTCCGGAAATTGCACTGCTCCGTGTAGACGATAGACATCCTTCTGGCAAAACTCTTCTTTGTGAGCCGGGTCCACCCTGGCCTCTCTTGATAGTTCCCTGAAGTTCTGGTAGAAATTCGCCATGAAGTTTATTGCAATTATTTCCGCAAAAATGTTCATAATTGTAGAGTATGAAGATATTTCCACTGCCATTTGATATAATTCAGCGTTGGACTACGATGCATGAGTGTAGTTGGATGTTCACTACATGCTCGCTTTTGTAGAAAGACGATTAACGAAGTTCCATGCTGCTATTTCACTCCATTGATATATGTCCCAATTGCATTAAAGATTTAGTCTTCCATCTCCACTTCCGTTATAATAATAGTTGAAAGTACTGCCAGATTATATTGTTCCATTGTAGAATGTAGCGTTGTATCACCAAACATAATCTTCAGTATCACGGTTGCAATACACGTGTCAGCCGTAGCGTAGAATGAGGTATTATAAAAGTGCTTCTCAGGTGGCGAGAAAATCACTTTTGTCTGCAGTCTTAAAATGCGAATATCTTCCAAATTATAATCGTGAAAATGTTCAAGTTTCCTACACACCTCAATATTATAATGCACAATTGAATTAGCATAAAGGCAGTAGCTAACTCTTGATAGATAATCTTGTAGACTCGTTTATGTGTGCGTTTCAACTTCGCCTAGTTTCAGAAACCGTAAAATGGTACTGCTGCACGCTCCGTGCTTGTTCGATGCGGTGGGCTCTACCACACGTGATAATGACGACTTGCTTCACTGAATAACTCGAAGTCTGACAATGTGAGAATCAGAAAAACGACTATAAGACATCAGAAAATGAGATATGAGAGCTCCTCTCTGCTGTGCAAGACCTTTTATCAACTTCTTAAGGGGCGTATCCATCCCCTCCATAGCTAGTTCCTCCGTCATTGCTAGAAGTTCTAACTTTGGCTATACTTGACGGATTTTCAAATTTCAAAAACTCAAAATTAATTTCTTCAAAATTCCAAATCAATGCCATAACTGAAAATAGATTTCCACAATTCGGCATTCCAAAAGTAATTAAATATGGTAATTTCAGTAATCTCCGTATCCCTCCAAACTATCATTCATTGGTTCGAGCCTTTCCTCCAATAGCACAATTCCATGTTTCCCTGCGACTGCGTCGTAAATCTCAGATCTTTCTCGAACAAAATCATGACGTCACCAAGAATCTCAGCTCAACCAGCCTACTTGCATGAAGTCTGCGTCATCCGTGCCTACGTCTTGAATATACACGTCACAACTATGACAGCCATAACTTTATTCATATATGCCAATACAGCCACCGTGGTCTCAATATAATTCAATTTACGGGGGCATTCTCCCATCACCACGTTTTAAAAACAGTTGCAAATTGTTTTTAAACTCTGTGTTATAAATATCTGAATTCACTTGAACACGAAATTGAATTATTATTGGCTTACTCTTGGATAATATTTCTTCAAGTTTCCAGCATTGAACTCGCCATATACGACATTATTCTCATCATCGTAGAGTTCATAACAGTTGTTTCCATAAGCATTCGTAATTCTGAACGGACCCATAAACACTATTCCAAACTTGGGATAGATTTTCTTACTCACATCAGCCTTGACAGGTCTGCGTAGTAATACCAGATTTCCAATTTCTAAGGGAGCACCAAAACGTTTTCCAGCTACTCTTTTCAGTCGTTTTTGTGCTGCTTTCTGGAGTTGTTCCTTCGCTCTGTCAATTCTCTGCTGCCTTCCTAGGTCGGGATCTCTAGGAACGTGGTTGAAAAGATTGTCCCACGGCCTTTCTGGGTTTCTTCCTAGATGAAGTCTCATTGGCACCTCTCCTGTGCTCTCCTGCACTGTAGAATTTAGTCACTCCTCAATAAGGGGTACAAATCTCACCCAACCAGATTGATCATTCGGACAGAAAATTCGACAAAATTTCGAAAATTCAGCCATATATCTTTCTGAAGAATTCGATTCCGGATAGCGCACGCTTGAAAATATGTGCTTAATACCAAGCCTTTCCATATCTGCAGTAAATTCTAAGGATGTAAACTGAGCTCCATGATCCGATAGTAGATACTCTGGTTTACCAGCTTTTGGAAATACAGCATGTTCCAGTCTGCTTACAACGTTCCTCGTGTTAGCTTTTTGCATGGGACTCATGTTTACAAATTTCGAGAAGACATCCACGGTAACCAACAGGAACTGATTACCCTGGTATCCCTTCGGACAGGGGCCAAATATGTCCGTCGCCATGAGTTCATTTGGTTTAGAGGGAATCATAGCCTTAGGTTTTCCTTTTAATAGAGCGGAAGCATACTTTGCTCTTTGACATTTATCACATGAACGAATGACATTAGCAATGCTGGAACGCATGTTAGTCCAAATAAACCTCTCTTTAAGAGTATCAAGAGTCTTATCTAGACCTGCATGTCCAGTTGCGTGATGAGCTACCCACACTAAATTGACAACAAGTTTAGGTGGCACGACTATTCGGAGCTTTGTATGCGCAGAGTCAGCATACTTACATTCGACGTCTCCACTCAAGACAAAGTGTCGTGAATCTCTCTGTGTAGCTGCATAGTCAACATCAGTATTGTCCATGTAACCCTTAAGGAACCTGTACATTTTCCTGATTGGAGCGTGTCTCTTCTGTGACACACCGATTCGGGCTAACCTCCTAACGGTCTCTTGATCTTGCTACTCCAATTGTACATGGTGTATCTGCACATTTTTGATAGGGTTACGTGATAAAGCATCAGCCAGTAAGTTGTCTTTCCCAGGCTGATGGACGATAGTGGCGTTAAACTGTTGGGTGAACAAAGCCCAACGTGTCAATCTATCACTAGACATGTCAGTTTGCAGCATAAACTGAAGTGCTTTGTGATCTGTAATAATGATAACCTTGTGTCCCAGCAGCATTTTCTTCCACGCTTGCAAAGCTGTTACAAAAGCTAACGCTTCTAGTTCTGTCGTAAAGTAGTTTTCCTCGTGTTTCTTTAATTTCCGACTAGTGAACGCAATGTAGTGCTTGTTGCCTGCCTCGTCTTTTTGGTATAAGACTACACTAATGCCTATTCTTGATGCATCAGACTCAATATAGAACACCTTCTCAAAGACTGGGTACTCCAGTTTAACGTTGTTTCTGAGCATCTCCTTTGCTTTCTCAAAAGCCTCGTCTGCTGCGGTACTCCATTTCCATCTATTCTTCTTCTTGAGTAAGTCATACAGAGGAGCCATAATTTCAGAGTATCTCGGACAGTGGCTGCTGATGAATTGGCATGCGCCTACAAAGTCCCTGACTTGTTTCACCTTAGTTGGCTTTGGGAACCTTGTGATCGCATCTACTTTCTGCATGTTTGGATGATATCCATCCTTATCAATAGTATGCCCCAAGTAGTTGATCTCCTTCTTCAAGAATTGACATTTTCCAAAATTGACCTTACTATTGGCCTCCCTTAAATTTTCAAACAACTTTCTCAAATGCACTAAATGTTCTGCGGCGTTGGGTGAAGATACAATTAAATCGTCAATGTGGCAGATTACATTTTCCTTTACTTCGTCAGTGAGCTTGCTATCAAGTGCTCGAATAAGTGCTGGTCCACTGTTGACCATTCCAAAAGGCATTCTCACGAAGACCCATGACGTCTGGTCAAATAAGAATCCAGTGTACTGCATACTTTCTTCTTCCAGTTGAACTTGGTAAAACGAAGATGTCAAGTCAAGAACACTGAAACATGCTCTCCCTTTGAACTTTCTAAGCAGATCTCTAATCTTAGGTGGTCGGTCATTTTCTGGAAGAATCTTTAAATTGATGGTCCGAGCATCGAGACAGAGACGTATCTGACCATTACTTTTCTTGACTACAGTGATGGGGTTTATGTAAGACGACGCCTGTTTTTTTATAATCCCGTCTACCTCAATTTTTCTGATCAACCCTCGTACTTCTTGGTAGTATTTCTCAGGTATGGGGTATATTCTCTTTTGGTAAGGGGTTTCATCGGTCAGCCTTATCTTATACTTATAATCTTTAATCAATCCAGGCTTTTCATCAAATATATTTTGGAATTCCTTTATCAAATCCTCAAATTCCCCCTGAATTTCTTCAAATCCTTCAGTTTTTCTACTGGGTATTTCTGTTAGATTCTCCACTTCATTGATAATGGTATTTAAAATCTCTTCCCTAAGGTCTATCTCCAGACTGTTTTTCCCGTCCTGTTCTTCGATCTCTTCTGTGATCATGTACCCATCATTAAAGCTAATACTCCTATTCTTCATATCAATAATGGCTCCAACTTTCGATATAAAATCGATTCCTAGCACAATATCGAAACGGATCTTGTTCACCACAATAAAGATCTGTTCATAATTCCTTCCATTAATTTCAAAGTTCAACAACACTTGGATCTTGCATTTCACTGCCTTGTCTTGGAAAATTCCTCTCACTTTGACGGTAGAAACAGGTAAAACTGTCATGTTTCCTCCTTTTAATAGACTTTGATAGCATTCATCAGAAATGATAGAAATAATTGCGCCGGTATCCATAAGAGCTTTGTACTGTTGGCCATCTATCAGTACAGAAATAATAGGTAAGGCACATGGTCTTTCCTCTTTGACGATTCCCCTCTCTTCTAATAAATCCTCATCAGTTACTTCGTAAATTTCATTAATGGTAATTAGGTGTGGTGTGGCCATGTATTCATAGTTTCTCACTGTCGTTGAGAAATCGGCGTTTTTTTTGTGTTACCAATCTCAAGGTTCCCCTGCTGGCTTGTAGAAGGACCAGGATCGATCACTACATCCTGTCTTTTCTTCTGGTTTTCAGCTTCCTTCTCTCGTAATTCCTTCAAATACTGCTGACTTTCTTTCTCTCTCTCTTGATACTTGTCCGGCGTCATAACCTGACCTTGAGAATTCTGATTCCGATTCTGGTACTGGTTATTTCTGTTGTAGTTCCTATTGTACCCATTGTTATTATAGTATCTACCTCTTCCGTTATTATAATTCCCTCTATTGTTATTCCAGCCTCGTCTTTGCTGATATGGACGGTAACCTTGTGATCTGTTGTTGCGAAAATAATTGTTCCTGTGAGGACCTACATTTTCAGTTTTCTCTTCATCGGGCTTATCAGTTTGCTGAACTTGATCCATGTAGACTGGATTAATGTCTTTGAATTCGTGTCTCTGACCTTTTTGAACCAAATTTGGCATCGGACTCGTGTAGTCAAGCCTTCTCAATAGTTCATCCATACTGGTCAAATCCCTGATATTTGACGATATGATAAGTCTTCTTACCTCCACAGGCAGCATACGAGAAATAGCATCTATCAACTGCTCTGTTGACAATGGGGGTTGCAAGAATCTCAAGCGCGATAACTGGCTCGTGAAGAAATCAGCGTACCGTGTTGGAAGAGTACCTGAATACTTCCTCGAGTATACCTCAGCTCTTAATGAATTTTGTGCTTCTATTGACCAGAATCGTTTTATCAGTGCCTCTGCAAATTCATCGAAATTACTAAAAGTGTACCGAAATGCTCTGAACCATTCAAGGGGTCCTCCAGCTAGAAATCTTTCTACGATTCTCATCTCTCTTTCTCTAGGAATATGGGCTTCAATAAAATAGTCTTTCAGGTTCCTGATATATTCTATCGGTGTTAGACTATCAGTATTACTAAATTTTTGAGGTTTGTCCTCAAAGTTTCGGATGACTGTCACATTTCTTGGATATGAATCCATGTAATTCTTCCCACTATCACGATATTTCCATTCAGGTTCAATATTCCTATCCTCTTCTTCTTCCCGAAATCTGAATATACGTTCCTCAGGACTAATATCTCTCTCTTCAGTAGCGAGGTTACATCTTCTGACGTAATTTCTATCATCTTCACAAGTCAATCCTTCTGGATCCTTATCTGTGATTTCCGTGATGACTTTCCTAATCAACTCTTCTTTATACGTTTCCATCATGCTAGCTTCTCCTAGTTTCAAATTCTGAAGTTTGCTCGTAGTTTCATTGACATCAGAGACAACCTTATGAATTTGTTCCTCTAACGCGGTTTTCAATGCTTGCACGTCCTGACCTATTTGAGTTCTATCCTCTACCTGCTTTTCGGATAGCGAATCCATCCTTATACTCAAATCCTTTCTAATTTGAACTACCTCATTATTTATATCTACTTGTGTACTGGCAAGTTTTCGTTCAATTCGCTCCTGAATCTGACTGACATGTTCCCCACTTGACCTGTTCCATTCATCTTTCCAAACCGTTACATTTGCAGTTAACATTTCCGCAATATCTACTTCAATGTCTTCCTTAAGTAAACGATTATGATCTAAGACTTGGGTTCTCATGACCTCTACATCATATTTTAATCCAGCTAGAGAAGCTGTTGTCCTAACAGACTCGTCAACCAACCTAGTTGTTAAAGCACTAATGTTACGAGTACAAAGCGTTTTTGAAGTTTCAATTTCTTCTCTAACTTTATTAACATCAGTTTGAACTTTGGCAATGTCTACAAAAACTGTATTAACTTCTACTTGTATCTTATTGATATCGCTTTGCATCTCATTTACATCAGAATGAATATTATTTATGTCTACTTGAACGTTTGACACATCGGTTCGAACATTTCTAATCTCTCTTTGAACTTCTTCTACCTTGTCTTGTACAGTAGCAACATCATTCCTAACAACGATTACTTCTGCTCTAGCACATGAAATATCACCCCGGACATTAGCAACATCAAGATTCAACATAGTAAGGTCTTTCTGTACCTTAGAAACATCTACTTTAACATCTGAGACATCTTTATGGACATTGGATAAATCTTTATGGACATTGGACACGTCTGTGCGCATGTTACTTACAGCATTCTCGATTCCCTGGGTACTGGTCTGTAAACGCGACACATTATTTTCTAAGTTTGCAGAACTGGTCTGAAGAACTTTCAAATTTTCATCCAGCGTCTGCTTCATACTGTTATTCATGCTAGCCTTCATCTCCCTCGCACTTTCATTCATGCTAGCTTTCAACTCCTCCAACATCATTCTCATACTCTCATCTGCCATCTCAATAATATTTCAATAATAGACTGCTTTAGGGACATACATCAAACAGAGCAAGATAACAACATCTGAGCAACATTTTTCACCATATATAAGTTTGAGCAATTTTCTGTCTTAAATCTAACTTATAATTACCTTATAATTAACTTTCGTAGACACTTCATGTTGAAATAAACTCAAGCACATGTTCAAATTTCCTCGGTTCATTTTAAAATATCATAACACAAATAATTTACATTTACAATCCAAATAATTTAATTTTATCTTTAATATGACTAAACATGTCATAAGCCGGTCAAATAAAATAAGACTCCAGATCATAGGCGATTTTTCTAAGTTTCCAGCCTATTTAACCTCTCTCAAGTTGTATAAGATCTGATCTTTTCTGAGTGTAATTTTCCTAATACAACACAACATTTAATCCCTATATAATCACACTCTCAAATTCTACAATTGGCCAAGACATCTAACAAAGAATCAACCTCTTTATTTGAGTCTTCACAATCCCATTGAAAGGAAGAAGGAAAGGAAGCTTGTAGTTTAACGTGACCGTTAATCTTGAGATCATGAGCCACGGGACCTCCTTTTTACGTGGAATCCGAACCACAGGACATGGCATTTCACTTCGAAAATCTCACATGCATTGACCGGGAATCGAACCCGGACCGCCTTGGTGAGAGGCATACAGCTAGACCGCTGAGCCACCACGCCCCCATCCCATTGACATCGATAACTTGGTAATCCAATGTTATTCGAGCACTCCACGAAATTGCGGTGCCAATTCTACTGCAATAACTTGGTAATCCAATTTTTCAGATCGAGCCCCACCGAATTGCGGCGCCAATCCTACTGTCCCCGATAATCCGGATAGTAGGCTGTCAGATATCCGCCCCCTCAATCGGATTGCCAATAATCAATCGCACCGGCACAGCTACATCAATGAAAATGGCACTGACAGATACTACCGAGATTAGAGCACAGTAGTTAACAAGAAATTATTGTGGAACACACCAAAATATACGGGGGTTCATACTTACCTTTTACATACCTATTCAAATTAATATCGGGTCTGGGTTGCCAACTGGATCACTTAAAAGTATGCCCTCACAATAACCTCCACCACGATATTTATAGTGAACCAAGACGAAAACAAGAAACTTTAAACTGCACAATAATTTATTTCACATAAAGAGAATAATTTAACAAAATTTAACAACAAAATTACGTGGCGATCAGAAGCCATTGTCAATATAACCATGTCCTCCTGTAGGACTTGTAGACTTTACATACAAAATTTCAGCTTTCTAGCTCAAAAGAACGTAATAATAATAATACACTTGGAATGGATAAGGGAGTTGGGACGAGACATATAGCAATTGTTTTCCTTTTTCATAAACATCACATTTTATTTATAACCGCAAGGCTGCTATGTAAGTGACCTTGGCCTCTATCATACAGTTCTCTGGCCAGCTGCGATACACCCTACATCAAGTCGCATGCTTCCATCGTCAAATGGACCCACCTGTCCAGCCAACGTTAGCATATGCTAGTTACATCAGAGCCTAGCTCCTTTCAAAACACTTTAAATGTCCACAACTCAACTCAAATATTATCACGCAAATCTTTTAAATGCTCCAATCAAATATTAATGGATTACTCTAATAATCCCAAATCTTGTTTAATTGTATAATCCAATTGTAGAACTAGCGTTGTTTAGAGTATAATAACAAAACGTTTAATGTTTATAACAAATTGTTCATTAATTATTTATAACATTTTAAATTGTTTATAACATTGTCAAACGACAATTGAAAAATTTATACACGCCTCTATTAATCCCTTTCGTTTCAAATTATTATTAAAGATATTTACATAGTTATTTACAATATTTATATTATTTATTTTAGAAATACATTAAACCACACGTTTATCCGGTTGATAATTACTTAAATCGTGGTGATATAATCGACCAATGAAGGTTAGTTATATTTAAATTTTAGATTCAGGTTTAATAAGGTTTAATAATTATTATTATTATTTGTGACGGTAACCTCCATTCAAAATCGTTATCTCAAATTATTTAAACACTCTTGTTAATTTTAACAGTAACTTCACATTATTAATTTTCAAAGGACCTGGACAATACACTCAGCGGAAAAATACCTCGCTCAAAACGCACAAAATTGCACAAAAATAGGCCCAGAATTCATCATATATCTCAATATATATGGCATCAAAATCTTCCACAATACATACAAAAAACCTCCACTTACAAATTCATCAACTTCATTAATATTACTGTGGGAACCTCCTTCACTTATTCAAGGGCATTATTCATCAGCAACTTTTACACGTCCACTGAACTAACGATTATACATCCATAGTTCCTCTTTAAAAATTCTTATATTCATTAATTGTATCAAAAACTGTTATTATATTTAACCTTCGTGGGTTTCATTCATGAATCGATATGAAGTAAAAATTTGCCAATCACAAATAAATTTAATAGCAAATACGATCAGACACGCCTCCCTGGTCTATCAAAATTGAGATTAATATCTTCAAAGTATTGCAGTATAAAAATACTATCTTCAATCAAAGTTCATCTAAACTGCATAAATAATCGAATAGAATACAATTAGACTGTGGAATGCAAACATTATTGTTCCAATCTAGAATTGAGAAAAACTCCTATCAAATGTTCATTACTATAGTGTACTCAATAAATCGTACTCAAAGTTCATATTTCATAAAATTGTCTATAATGCAATGGTATTTCAGAACTGACGATAAATGTCTATGTTGCAATCATGTTCATAAAACGACTAGTATTTCCAAGATCGTCGATACAGTAATAGATTTTAACGCTCTAAAATCTTTTAATCATTCTTCTTTCTTATGGATGACAGAAAATTGGTCAAAGTAATTTACTGAATATGATTACTTTAATAAAGTGACACGCTGTCTGAATTCAAATTTGCCATAGAAAATCGTTAACTTTACAGTCAAATCGTGACTACAAAAATATGCAAATTACTGAAAGAATATATATTATCAGTCTCAACTGATCCAAAATTATTTAACTATGCCAATGACATAACAATGTCTCGATAAATCGTCGAAAAAGACATAAATCATCAAAGTGTACTGAGATATCAAGCAATAATATGGGGCAAAATATATGGAACAGAAAATATGGGAAAAACGGTTGCTCAGATATCGCTAAATGGCTCAAATAAAACAAGAAACGTTCACGACTACCTTATCTGTTGATTGAAGTTCTAGAGGAAAATTTCCAAAGAAGACTGCTGATGGTTCCATTTCACCACCGTAAAGATGTGCTCCGACTTCGAACCTGGAACCAGCGCCCTCGGAGAATAGAACTGCTTCCTCCTCCGGAAATTGCACTGCTCCGTGTAGACGATAGACATCCTTCTGGCAAAACTCTTCTTTGTGAGTCGGGTCCACCCTGGCCTCTCTTGATAGTTCCCTGAAGTTCTGGTAGAAATTCGCCATGAAGTTTATTGCAATTATTTCCGCAAAAATGTTCATAATTGTAGAGTATGAAGATATTTCCACTGCCATTTGATATAATTCAGCGTTGGACTACGATGCATGAGTGTAGTTGGATGTTCACTACATGCTCGCTTTTGTAGAAAGACGATTAACGAAGTTCCATGCTGCTATTTCACTCCATTGATATATGTCCCAATTGCATTAAAGATTTAGTCTTCCATCTCCACTTCCGTTATAATAATAGTTGAAAGTACTGCCAGATTATATTGTTCCATTGTAGAATGTAGCGTTGTATCACCAAACATAATCTTCAGTATCACGGTTGCAATACACGTGTCAGCCGTAGCGTAGAATGAGGTATTATAAAAGTGCTTCTCAGGTGGCGAGAAAATCACTTTTGTCTGCAGTCTTAAAATGCGAATATCTTCCAAATTATAATCGTGAAAATGTTCAAGTTTCCTACACACCTCAATATTATAATGCACAATTGAATTAGCATAAAGGCAGTAGCTAACTCTTGATAGATAATCTTGTAGACTCGTTTATGTGTGCGTTTCAACTTCGCCTAGTTTCAGAAACCGTAAAATGGTACTGCTGCACGCTCCGTGCTTGTTCGATGCGGTGGGCTCTACCACACGTGATAATGACGACTTGCTTCACTGAATAACTCGAAGTCTGACAATGTGAGAATCAGAAAAACGACTATAAGACATCAGAAAATGAGATATGAGAGCTCCTCTCTGCTGTGCAAGACCTTTTATCAACTTCTTAAGGGGCGTATCCATCCCTTCCATAGCTTGTTCCTCCGTCATTGCTAGAAGTTCTAACTTTGGCTATACTTGACGGATTTTCAAATTTCAAAAACTCAAAATTAATTTCTTCAAAATTCCAAATCAATGCCATAACTGAAAATAGATTTCCACAATTCGGCATTCCAAAAGTAATTAAATATGGTAATTTCAGTAATCTCCGTCTCCCTCCAAACTATCATTCATTGGTTCGAGCCTTTCCTCCAATAGCGTAACTTCTTCCTTAGCACAATTCCATGTTTCCCTGCGACTGCGTCGTAAATCTCAGATCTTTCTCGAACAAAATCATGACGTCACCAAGAATCTCAGCTCAACCAGCCTACTTGCATGAAGTCTGCGTCATCCGTGCCTACGTCATGAATATACACGTCACAACTATGACAGCCATAACTTTATTCATATATGCCAATACAGCCACCGTGGTCTCAATATAATTCAATTTACGGGGGCAGTACCTACTGTAAGGCCACGGCCGCCTCCTTCCCTCTTCCTAGCCTTTCCAACCCAATCTTCCATCCCTTCCCATCCCTCATGAGGCCCCTGTTCGCTTTGCAGGTGAGGCCGTCTGGGCGAAGTGCTGATCACACCTCCCCAGTTGTATCCCTCCCGACCAGATGTTCCAAGCTCCAGGACACTGCCCATCGAGGCGGTAGTGGTGAGTTCCCTCGCTGAGTCCGTAGGAACCTCCAACCTAGAGGGTAAATTGACTAAATAAAAAACAAACAAAAAAGACAAAAAAAAAACTATACATAAAACGCAATTCCACACTTTCACACAACCTTCCTCACTATACTTTTATAGCAGGCCTCTATCGCAACGTACCACCAATAAACCTTAAACTCAACAACAACACAATTGGCAACTCCAGCTATCTGATATGCCATCTAGCGGTGAAAATAAGAATTTCACCAAGTAGGATAAATCTACCACGTGGTGACAGTATTGTTGCTTGTATGGGTGAACCGAGCGTGTTAATTTGTATGTGTTTTAGGTAGATTTCATTAGAAAGCTAACTATTGCAATGGGTCCCATGTTTCGACTTCCGGAAAATTTCGACATATCTTCGCGTTTCACATCCCCCAGACCCCAAAACCACCGTCAGTTCAAAAGTTTATATATAATTTATGTATCTATCTATCTATCTATCTATCTATCTATCTATCTATCTATCTATCTATATATATATATATATATATATATCAGTTTCTTGTGGACACGATAACTGCCGTAATTTTGCACCAATCACTTTGAATTTTTTATATAATATGTATCCCTGTAAAATCTCGGTCGAGTTCGTTAATGGGCAAAATCGGTCGAAGGGGGTGAAAATGGCGGGCTTTTTTCGAAAAAGTGAAATTTCGCTATAACTCTCTTAATACATGAAATATCGAATCCATTCAAAGTTCATAATATGTGTCGGATAAGTGCCAAAAATTTATGTCAAATAAGGTTTTTGATAGCACCAACCATTGACCAAAGGGGTGGAAAAAAGTGGGTTTTTCGGGAAACATTAATCATATCTCTCTTAATAGGCACAATATCAAAACCGTACAAAATGGAAAATATTCCCCTAATAATTATCTAAAACTTTTGTCTGAAAGGATTTTTGATATGACCCACCATTACTTCAAGGGATGAGAAAAATGATTTCGGAATTTTTAAAAATGCCAAGTGCCATCGGAGGTTACCATAACAACGCTTTTAAAATGGTAAGGGATGATCTATCAGAGGTTGCCAAGACAACGCCATTGACGAGATCACATTCATTTTTAGCCTACTTTTCACACTTTTCAAAAATGAGGAAAAAGTAGACTTATAAGATATATCCGGGAAAATGTGTCTGTCCTTCTGTCTGTCTATCTGTCCTTCTGTCTGTCTGGCTGTGTGTGTGTGTGTGTGTGTGTGTGTGTGTGTCCCCTATCAACTTCTAAACGGCTGCAGCAATCGAAACCAAATTTAGTATGAGTAAAGATGTATACCGGAATATCTCAGGCCCATATTTGAAAAAGATGCCAGTGCTACCAACTGCTAAAAAAACACACTAGAAATTTGAGCTCCATGTTGGATATCTTGGAAGGTATACATGGGAGCTATTCTAAAATTGGCACACATGTAGATAATACTATTTCAGTTTAATTTCCAGGTGGCCATACATGACAGCGTTGCCCAAATAATTTTAAGCCTTCTGATAAGTCCAATTTTTAAATGCATATAACTTCTACACTATCAATTGGATTTCAACCAAATTTTGTATGTAATATGTGTACATAAACATATATGACTGAGTGTATTCTTAAGAGCCACCAGGGCTGCCAACTGTTAATAATTGCTCTCTATTTTGTATCCAAATATATCAGAAAGTATGCAAGCCGACAGCTTTAAACTATGCACACGTAAATTACCCGACATTTTACATTAATTTGGAGTAACTTATATACGTCAGTTCTACCAACATGATTCTAAGCCTGCTGATAGGACCAACTTTTAAATGCATGTAACTTCTATACCAACAAATGGATTTCATCCAAAATTGGCAAAAAAAAATAATAATATAATATTTCAGATTATTTCTGACCAGCACTCGCATGACATTGTTGCCAACATGCTTTTACGTGTACTAATAGATCCAATGTCTAAATCCATGTAACGTCCTTTGGACTTCAACCACATGTTGTATTCTGTACCTTAGGAGATGGAAGTAAGAATATATTCAGTCACCAGAGCTGCCAACTGTATTGCTCTATTAGGCTACATTATGCCTAGTATACCTTATTTCGAACTAATTAAGACATTTCGATATTACCCACTTAATTTCGTCATTATTCTAGATAGGTTCATATACTGTAGATTAATCTATGGCATGAATCTTAATTTTAAGAAAAGTAGGCTCTTTAGTTCGTCACGGAACTTCTTGTTCCATCTGACTATGAAGGAAGCGGCTAACTGGTAGCATGCTGAACTTCTATGCCCAAGGTGCTGGTTCAAAGCCGGCCAAAGTCGCCGGATTTTCTAAGAGCGCTAAAAATCCGTCAGCATGCTTTCCTTCGGAGGGGAAGTTACAACATTCGTTGCAAGTCGCTGGTTGCGGTGGCATCTAGCAGCCAAGTTCACAGCTAGGTGTCGTTGACGTTAGTATTAGGTAGAAAATTAGGTACTACTACTTAAAATTGACCGTCTGCAGACCTTACCTGAATTACAGACTAATACAGTCATCACAAATAACACCGTTTATCAGACAGATTCTACACACACCCAATGTACACGGGGTTACATGACCACCTTGTCGCAGCCCCTAAACTGAGGAACCAACCAACATCTCTGCGGGAGATAAAATTTTGCGTGAAGAAGTAACAAACTGTTAGATAGTTGCACATTAGTTCTTGCATAAGGACAGTGTGATCACAAGTATAACAAGAAGTTCCGTGAAGAACTATACAGCCTACTTTTCATGCCAATGATTATTCTACAGAATATGAACCTATCTTGAATAATGACGAAATTAAGTTGGTAATATCGAAATTTCCAATTAGTTCGAAATACTGTATACCTGGCATAATGTATCCTAATAGAGCACTACAGTTGGCAGCCCTGATGACTGAATATATTCTTAGTTCCATCTCTTAAGGTACAAAATACAAAATTTGGTTGAAGTCCAATGAATAGCATGGACGTTACATGCAGTTAAAATTTGGATCTAACAGCGCGCGTAAAATCATGTTGGCAACAATGTCATGCATGTATTGGTCAGAAATAATCTGAAATAATATGATCAATTGTTGTGCCAATTTTGAATGAAATCTATTAGTTAGTATAGAAGTTACATGCATTTTAAAATTGGACCTATCAGCAGGCTTAGAATCATGTTGGCAGCACTGACGTATATTAGTTACTCCAAATTCGTCTAGAATGCCAGGTACTATACGTGTGCAAAGTTTAGAGCTATTGGCTTGCATACTTTCTGATATATTGATATTAGGGTATCAAAAATAGGGACAGCACATATTAACAGTTGGCAACCCTGGTTGCTCCTTAGAATACGCATAGTCATATCTGTTATGGTACACATAGCACATACGAAATTTGGATGAAATCCAAATGATAGTATGGAAGTTACATGTATTTAAAGTTGTACCTGTCAGCAGGCTTAGAATCATGTTGGTAGCAGTGACGTATATAAATTACTCCAAATTAATATAGAATGTCAGGTACTATACGTGTGCATAGTTTAAAGCTGTCGGCTTGCATACTTTCTGATATATTGGTATTTGGATAAAATAAATTAGGAGCATTTATTAACAGTTGGCAGCCCTGGTAGGTATTAAGAATACGCTCAGTCATATCTGGTTATGTACACATACAACATACGAAATTTGGTTGAATTCCAATTGATAGTGTAGAAGTTATATGCATTTAAAAATTGGACCTATCAGGAGGCTTATAATCATTTTGGCAACACTGCCATGTTTGGCCTCCTGGAAATTAAACTGAAATATTATCATCTGTACGTGTGCCAATTTTGAAATAGCTCCCAGTCATACTTTCCAAGATATCCAACATGGAGCTCAAATTTCAATTGCGATTTTTTA
Source organism: Meconema thalassinum (assembly GCA_946902985.2). Taxonomy (NCBI): domain Eukaryota; kingdom Metazoa; phylum Arthropoda; class Insecta; order Orthoptera; family Tettigoniidae; genus Meconema; species Meconema thalassinum. Next base: position 489,584,568 of record OX336388.2, on the reverse strand, counting down.
GCAGTTGGTAGCACTGACGTCATTTTCAAATATGGCCGTGAGATATTCAGGTATAGATCTTTACTCCTACCAAATTTTGTTTCGATTGCTGCAGCCGTTTGGGAGTTGATAGGGGGGGACACACACACAGCCAGACAGACAGACAGAAGGACAGACAGACAGACAGACAGACAGACGGACAGACAGACAGACAGACAGACAGACAGACAGACACACATTTGCCCGATCTCATAAGTCTACTTTTTCCTCATTTTTGCAAAATGTGAAAAGTAGGCTAAAAATTATCCCCAAATGACAAGAAGGTTACCATCCCCATAAGACAGTAAAATGTTAAAAGTATGCATAGAAAGACGCAAAATGTTAACTAACCTCCAATTGTAAAATACTTTCTCGCAATAAATGAGGTCTGATCCTCCTACGAAAACCTGCATATTTTGCCTATTATAGCCTATCCCCTAGTTTGCCCGGTGAAATCTACCTCCGCCTTCCGGCGTGCCGAGAGGATTTTTTTATACACAATTAATGACTTTTACTCATTGTTAGAATACAAAATGAGTAAAAGCAAAGTATATTGCTTCGGTGGCGTAGTTGGTAGTATGCTGAGCTTCTATGCCCAGGATCGCGGGTTCAAACCCGGCCGAAGTCGTCGGATTTTTTAAGAGCGTTAAAAATCCCTCAGTATGCCTTCCGGTGGAACACTCAAATTAGATCGCGTTTATCGCACTGTTATACATAACATAAGACTGTCAGTAATTTAGCGATCACATTTACTGATTATAACAGGATAATACGAAAGTGTTCCAAAGCAATCTTGTGTTATTGAATGTTTTATCCTACCTATCCCCGCCATGTTGGACCGACCGCAGCGCCCCATGTGATAGTCTGAGTGGTCTGAGTTGCAACAAGAAGCCTTCCCTTGCACAGCGTAAGCCGCAGCCCAGCGTAGAGTTGCCAACCTCTCAAACCTGAAAATCCCAACTTCCCTCTCAGAATGTCCCTTTTCAGTAGAAAATATCCCATATGAAAATTTATTTTGTTCAAAACAAATGTATAATGAATATAAAATGTGCTCCAGTCTCGATAATGTGTTTCTATTGCTGTATCATATGCGCTAAAATTGATTTTAACGAAACACAGAACTGTCTTGTAAACTATCATTATCATACACTTAAACATTCACTTAATACACGTTTATATTCATTTAAAGATTGAGATGTTTATCTTTCCCTGTATAAGTTATTGAATTAAAAAAAAGATTTCCCAAAAGCGCAAAAAAGTTATCTCCTAAACTGTCTGTTATCGCACAAGCGGCAGTTGGCGATTGTAAAGTAATACCGTACTATACTTCCGTGAAAAGTTTATTTTTATTCTGGTCGGTTGGTTCCTCAGTTTAGGGGCTGCGACAATGCGGTCATGTAGCCTCGTGTACTTTGGGTGTGTGCAGAATCTGTCTGATAACCGGTGTTAATTGTGATGACTGTATTAGCGTGTGTTTCTGTATCTTAATTCAAGTAGTTCCTACTTTTGCCACCAAACGCTACCGTCAACAACTACTAGTTCAGAACTTGGCTACTAGACGCCACCGCAGTCGGCTCCTGGCGACGAACATAGGAACCTGAGCGTTGTTTACATTTTAACCTAATTTAGGTTCGTTAACTTGCCATAAATCTGTGACATGGGACCGCCGGCTATACTTCCCCTCCGAAGGAAGGCATACTGAGGGATTTTTAACGCTCTTAAAATATCCGACGACTTCGGCCGAGTTTGTACCCGTGAACTTGGGCATAGAAGCTCAGCATACTACCAACTACGCCACCGAAGCCGCCTATTTTTATTCTATCTGCATGTATGAATCCTACCTATTCTGCACGTTTGCTGTGGAAACGAAGCTTTTATGTATCAATAGCCGCTCAGCTGGTGATAGCCTATATGAAAATGAAAATCCACAGCCTGCTTCCAGTCTCCGACCGGGTCAGGAATGGAATGAATGAAGCCCCCATCTAGCGGCGAGGATATGAACTGTGCTGGCTGCCGAGGCCTGACGCACTCCTCTTGGGCAATGATTAAATGAATGACAGATGAAATGAAATGATAGTGGAGAGTGTTGCTGGAATGAAATTTTTGACAGGGAAAACCGGAGTACCCGGAGAAAAACCTGTCTGCCTCCGTTTTGTCCAGCACAGAACTCACATGGAGTGACCGGGATTTGAACCACGGACCCAGCGGTGAGAGGCCGGCGTGCTGCCGCCTAAGCCACGGAGGCTCTGATAGCCTATATGACGTCGGCCAAATATCCCAACTTCACCTCATGTTTTGATAAAAATCCCTTTATCCCTTTCCTAAAAATATTTGTCTAAATGTCCCATAATTTGGGACAATTACCTCGGGTTGGCATCACTGAGCCCAGGAGCAGCAACGAGCATTCGACCCAACAATGTTCACGACGCGACGGCGCTACCAACTTAATTCGGTGTTCAATTTATTCATGCTGTAGTTCCTACACTATTAGACGTACAAACAAACAAAAAAAAACTTCCGGATAGCTAAAAACATGCTCTTTCGTTCCATTTAACTTATTTTCCTTTAACCCCATGTTTTGGTCACTTAAAAGCGCGTTGATTGAAAAAAAATTAAAAAAATTGAATTTTGCGCGTTTTTTTATTCGACCGGACGTAACCGAATGTTGTTTTCTTGCGTTTTTTAGAACCTGCATGTTTTCCTCTTTCATTTGACACCATACTTTGTCAATTTTGGATAAACAATTCGGTTCTTGTGGGCGCTCCAGGAATATCCTGGAATTCCAGGTTTCCAGGCCTAGAAAACAAGGAAGCCGGCATCGGAAGCTTGGAGAATTTTAGTATGTTGTTCCCCAGGGTCGAATTATCAAATTCTGAGAAAATTAGCTCTTCATGATTTTTTTTTAGGTTTTGACGATTTTTAGACTAAAATGCCTGGGCTACAATTGTGTCTCACACGCAGGTCATTTCTGGTACTGTGAAGTGTAAGGCAGTTCTACGATGCCTAAAGTAAAAACAACTACAAGTTATCGTCTGTTGAAGAATTTAAAGATAATTTTACTTCTGATAGGGGCGTTCTGTTCTGCCAACCATGTGGGAAAGCAATCAAGGCTGATCAGGGATCTTAAGTTACACAACCACTTAAGGGCAAGAAACATATTGCCGCAGTATCGCGCCTTCAGAATAAGTGTTTCGCGATAATCGTCGGTCATTTGTGATGGACAACCTGAAGATGTATCTCGTTGTGTATTGTAATGCTTCAGCAGTCAGTGAGACTTAGAATGAATTACATTCGTGAGTACTGCATATTGTTTATATTGACATTAATAAACTTAATTATAATTAAATATTTTTACTTTTTTGTCACATATTTCAGGTATTTTTATTACATAAAATAATTATTTTCCCGATTTGTAGCACCTAAAAATCTGAGCCATTGTTATAATAGTACTCGTTAAAAAAGATTGTTTGAAATGTGGCTGGAGGACGCTCTCTGGTGAACGAATGTGGAACTGGCAGTTCAAGGTCTGGATAAGATAAGAAAAAGGGAAAGGTGAAATAAAAGACGTTCCCCACATCTCATCGTCTATAGAGCTTACACTTCTTTTCGTTATTTCACTTGCCACCGCGTATGGTTATGCATAACCAGCTTCCGATTTAGTGGTCAGGTAATGGAAGCAATGGGATCTGTGTCTAACAATATTTTCCTTGCATGTAACTAAGCAAATTATTGTTGTTAGGAAAAATAAAAAAATACGAGCCTTACACTAGTCGCATATGATGTGTAACATCTGACATGTTATTCGAATAATTCCATATTACTTACTCGCATTTTTTAAAGAATTAACTCATAGTGCTACCTTGTGCCAGCAAACATGAAGGATTCCTTCGTGTTATTACCATCGGTAAGTTCTCATTACTATATTTCTGCAATAACTATTTGTAATACTCCAGTGACAAATCCTTTCAGCAAATATGATATAATAGTCTAATGCTGTATTTTGGCCGACAGTACCACGAGTGCTTACATTAAATAAGAATACAGCAAAAGTGGTAAGATTTAATAAATTATAATTGTTTTCAGCAATTATGTAATAATGAATATTTTCACACCAAAGAACTACAGTTTGAAGATGATTTATTGTAGGAATATCTGTAATGGGGCCCCCAAACCTTGAGGTAAGCCGCATGCGATTTACATTCCACATAGCCACATGGCCAACAGTAGGTCGTTGCACCAATCTCTGCCACCGCGCGCTACTTGTAAAACTCCTGTGCCAAATCTTTTCAGCAAATATGGTCTAATCAATATATTTACACCAAAGAATGACAATATGAGGATGATTTATTGTAGGAATTTCTTTAATGGGACCTCCAAACCTTTAATTAAACCGTATGCTATATACATTACACATAGTGCTGTATTTTGGCCGACAGTGCCTCGAGTCAACAACAACAAAAAGTCAACCCCTGGCACTATACAGCCCATGAAGGGCCTAGGCCGACCAAGCGACCGCTGCACAGCCATTTGGCCTGCAGATATAGGGGTGACGCGTGATCAGCGCATTGGTTCCCCTCGGCCGTTAATCTTGGTTTCCGTGATCGGGGTGCTGCCTCACTGTCAGACTGCTACTCAATTGTCCTCACGAGGCTGAGTGGACCCCGTTCCAACTCTCACGTCAGTTTTAAATCCCTGACGGAGCAGGGAATCGAACCCGGAGCCTCTGGGTGAGAGGCAGGTGCGCTACCCCAACACAACGGGGCCGGCAACAGTACCTCGAGTGCTTACGTTAAATAATTTTTTGATTGCTGAGGCGTTATAGAATTAAGCGTTAAAATGTGGATTTTGCAATGGAAAATATATATTTAATTAAAACAAAGTTCTCCAATGCATCTGCAGTAGTGCCATATACCTGCAACTGTATGCGGGAACAATCCACTGCCTACTTGATGCGAGCTGCACTTTATACAGGCCAGTTAGTGAACCCATGCCAGCGGTGTTATTGAAAATGGCCTCTTATTGCCGATATAGCGCACTGCCAAGTATAGGCGCGATTAAAAATTAGGTGTGCAGTAGGTATATTAAATGCGTTTCTCCCAGTGATACGTTTAGACCAACGAAGTTCCAATTATGGTTAGTAGTCGGTGTTAATATACTGAATTCCTTCGTTGTTTGGTGTGTTTGTTGATGCGATATAGCACACGACGTATCGAGTGCTTACATTAAATAAGAATACAGCAAATGCATAAAGATTTAATAAATCGTAATTGTTTTCAGCAAATATGATATAATGAATATTTTCACACCAAAGAACGACAACTTGAAGTTGATTTATTGTAGGAATTTCTTTCATGGGGCCTCCAAACCTTGAGGTAAACCGTATGCGATTTATATTCCACATAGTCACATGGCTTACAGTACATCGTTGTACCGATCTCCGCCACCGCGCGCACTTATTGTTTCCGTCCCATGCACTTCCGTCCCATCCACTTCCGTCTCTTTTCCAAAATCACTCCCACAAAAATGTCCAGCTACCGAGTGTAAAGATGTTACACATCAAAAATTGTAAAATGCACGAAGATTGATATGATCATCAGCTGTGCACAGAAAGCTCTACCTGTGCTCTTATGTATTAATGATGCGAAACGTCAGCGAACGTTGTGACGCTTGCAACACTCGTCGTGTCTAAATGTTGCACATTTTCCCGTCAATTACGATAGATTATGTTTGAAAATTATTTAAGATCATAGTGAACTTTCTCCAAATAGAAGATTGTATTTAACTGTATGCACGTCGTATAATCTTGGTAAGGTTCTTTTCTTTTTCACAAAGCAACTTTAAACCGTAGTAGGCCGCAGGTTTTTGTGTTTAATTTTCTGGCAAATTGTCTTAAATTATTGACTAAAATGTTACTAAATACAGACAATCCATACCTCCATTAGAAAGTTTTGGTCTCCACAATTCATGCAAACTGAGGTTCGTTAGTTTGTGTCTGCCTTATGCAGCAGCTGGTAGTTGATTCATGGTGATCATTTAGCCCTGTGTAGAATTTGTCGGATAACTTGGGTTATTGTGCTGTCGTAGTCGAGTGTGTATTTGCAATACAGGTGAGGATTGAGAAGGAGGCGGCCGTGGCCTTAAGTTAGGTACCAACTTGTCATTTGCCTGGAGTAGAAGAGGGTAACCACGGAAAGCCATTTCCAGGTTGGCTGAGGTAGGAGTCAAACACACATCTTCTCAGTTTTACCTCACGAGTCTGAGTGTACCCCAGTGAATGCACTCAGACCAGAATAAAATTTCTTGGCAGAGCCGGGAATCGATTCCAGACCTCCGGGGTGACAGTCAAGAATGCTAGCCGCTGCATCACAATGTAGTAACAGCCGGTGCGGTGGCGGGCTGGCAATAATGCATATTTGACAACGTAAATTCCCTCCTTACGGGTTTGTAATGAGGTATCTGCAGTAGTTACACCCGTCACAACAACATTCCTTAAGTTGTGACCCTTAGGGGCAAGAGGAAGCTTGGAACCTCGCATATTTCCTCGAGTTACTATAGTCACTTCGAATGATTCGGAAAAGGTTAGGGCGTACCCTGCAGGCGACGCGCAGTTCTTTTGGTACTGGGGGAACTGTGAGAAATGGGCGACCAGTAACCGAAATGAAAGTGGGAATCATGAATGTCATGACCCTGACAGGCAAGGTGGAGGAGGTGGTAGACTTCATGGAGAGGGAGAATGTTGGATTGATGGGACTGAGTGAAGTGAAATGGAAAGGTAAAGGAAGGAAGAAATTGAGGAAAGGATATACTTTATACTGGAGTGGTGGCCAAGAGGCCAAAAATGGCGTGGGACTGATAACCTCGAAACAACTGGAGGAGTATGTTGAAGTGGTCGAGTGTGTGAGTGACAGAATAATGAAAATTAGAATGAAGATGAAAAATGACCTGATGGACTTCATACAAGTGTATGCACCACAGACTGGAAACAGAGAAGAAGATATTGAAGTATTCCTGGAGGATGTAGAAAGAGTAATTTCAGATGTAGAAGTGGTGATCATGGGAGATATGAATGCACAAGTCGGAAACGAGAGACAAGGAAAGGAAGAAGTCATTGGACCATATGGATATGGGAAAAAGAACCGGGAAGGAGAGGAACTTGTAAACTTTTGTGAAAGGAATGGACTGATAGTGGGTAATTCATGGTTTCGGAAGAAAAACAGCAGGAAAATTACGAGATATGGTTGGGGCGATAGAAGAACAAAATCAGTAATTGACTACTTTCTGGTGGAAAGGACTAATCGCAGAAAACTGATAGATGTGACAGCTTTACCAGGAGAAGCATTTGATGGGGACCATAGAGCTGTGGTGGCAAAATTTAGATGGGAAAAATTGGAAAACCTAAAGGAGATCAGAGAAAGTAAAATAAAAGTATGGAAATTGAAAGACAAAACTGTACAGGAAGATTTTCAGGAGAGATTGAAGCAACAAATCCCAGTTACTGAAGTGGAAAACATAGAAGAGGAATGGTCTCACTTTAAAAAGGCATTTGTTGGTGCAGCAGAGAGTGCTTGTGGTAGGACGTCAACAAGAGTGAAAGAGAAGGAGACACCATGGTGGAATGAGGAAGTGAGGAAAGCAGTGAAAGAAAAGAAGTCTGCATGGAAAGAATGGAACCGAGATCAAACAGAAGAAAGCAAAAGGAAGTATCACGACAGCAAACGGAGGTGTAAGAATGTGGTAGGAGAAGGAAAGAAGAAAAGTTGGGAAGAATTTACACGAAGAATGGAAACAGATGTAAGTGGCAGTAAAAGGATGCTGTATGGGCTTCTAAGAAGTAAGAGGAAAGAAAGAGTTACTACAAAGCTAGTGAAAAAGGAAGATGGAGAGTTGTTAACACACCCAGAAGAGATAAAGGGACGATGGAAGGAGTATTTCGATAAGCTATTGAATGTGAGCAATGGTACTGGTGAGATGGAAGTGACACAACCTGACGACTCTATAACAGAAGATGATATAACAATGCTGGAGGTGGAATTGGCAGTACAGAAAATGAAGATGGGAAAAGCAACAGGGGTGGATGAAATCAGTGTAGAAATGATAAAGGCTGCTGGACCTGTTGGTATGCAATGGCTGTATCGACTGCTCAAGTGTGTGTGGAAATGGAAATGTGTACCAGAAGACTGGAAGAAAGGGCTAATAATACCAGTGTTTAAGAAGGGGGACAAGAAGGTGTGTGATAACTACAGAGGGATCACCCTCATATCACAGATAGTAAAAATACTGGAAAGGATATTAGAAAGAAGAATGAGAAGAAAGGTGGAAGGAGCGTTGCAAGAGGAACAGTATGGCTTCAGGAGTGGAAGATCCACAGTGGACCCAATCTTTAGCTTGAGGCAGGTGATGGAAAAGAACTGGGAATATGGAGAGGATTTGATCATGACTTTCATAGATCTAGAAAAGGCATATGATAGTGTCCCCAGAGAGAAGGTATGGGAAACCATGGTTAAGAAGAGACTGGGAAGAGAAATGTTGGAAATGGTGCAAGCAATGTACAACAACTGTGTTAGCAGGGTACTGACCCCAGTTGGAAAGACAGATTGGTTTAGGAACAAGACTGGACTAAGACAGGGGAGTGTGCTGTCACCTCTCTTGTTCATAATGGTGATGGATGAAATTGTAAAGGAAACAAAGGAAGCATATGAACATAAAGAAATGAAGTTACTGTTATTTGCAGATGATATTGTGGTCTGGGGAAGGAACACCGAAGAAGTGCAAAAACAACTAGATGCACTGAACGAAAATATTCAGAAGTATGGCCTGAAAATCAGTATAGAGAAAAGTAAGACCATGGTGATGACAAGAGGGGAAAGACAAGGAAAGGGCACTGTGAAAATTGGAAGTCAGAGTTTGGAAATTGTGGACACGTTCAAATACCTAGGAAGTGAATTGATGCAAACTGGTAGGTTGGACATGGAGATTGGCAGGAGGGTACAGCAGAGCAATGCATTCTATCAAAGTGTAAGAAAACTTGTTTGGGATAAGGAAGTACCAAGGAAAAGCAAGGAGGTAATGTATAAAGTGTACTATGTACCCATATTAACTTATGCAGCTGAGACTTGGACCCTGACAAGCAGGCAAGAGAGTAGAATCCAAGCCAGTGAAATGAAATTCCTAAGAAGTATGATAGGAAAGACAAGGAAGGACAGAGTGAGGAATGAGGATGTTATGAAGGAAGTTGGAATGGGAAAACTAAATGAGAGAATTGAGAAGAATAAACTAAGGTGGTTTGGACATGTAAAGAGGATGGAGGAAAATAGAATACCAAGACAGATGCTGGAGGCGAAGTGCAAGGGTAAGAGACCAAGAGGGAGACCTAGAACAAGGTGGATGGATTCAGTGAAGAACGGCGTAAGAAAAAGAAATCTGGACTGGGACAAGATCGTGGAAGAAGAGTGGTGGAAGGAAAGAGGAAAGTGGAGAAGTGCCATAAATACCCCGACCCGGCAGGAGCTGGATAAGGGGAAATGATGATGATGATGATGACTATAGTCATGCTGCCTTAAAAAATCCAAATATAAATTATGGTTCTGTAAGTGGTAAATTAACTTTAAAACATATTTTTTCCACGAAGAAATTTTAATATTGTATCCTAATTTCCAGTGGTTCGGATTCCATGTTACTGACCGGTTCCGTGGTTTATGATCGCAGGGTCACGTTAAACTAAAAATCTCTTTCCTCCCTTTAATATACGGTATTCATTCTCGTTTTTGATATTATGACATTTATCACTGCATTTACAACACAATTATATGAACTATCGTAAACTGACACATGTGGCTGTCACCTCGGAGGTCCAGCTTCGAATCCCAGCCCTGGTAAGACATTTTAATTCTTGATTGAGGGCTGGTACGGGGTGCACTCAACCTCTTGAGGCAAAACTGAGAAGAGTAGGGTTCAATTCCGACCTCAGCCATCCTGGAAGTAGTATTCCATGATTTCCCCCCAGGATAAAGCTGGGATGGTTCCTAACTCAAGGCCACGGCCATCTCCTTCCCAATCCTATCTCCAATTTACAAATACACACACTACAGCCATCACAATAACACAGGTTATCACACAAATTACACACACACACATACACGGTGCTATTTGACACAACGCCGTTGCTCCTAAAATAAGCAACAACAAAGTAACACATGAGAACTTATCAAGAATGCATGGTAAATAATACATTGTTAAAATTATGCCATGACCCCCTAGGAGGTTGTGCTCCACAGTTTAAGAGGCTTCGTCTAACCGGACAAATTCTGTTCTTTAATGTAATAGCCTATCTGCGATGTAGGTTGTTCTATTAAAACATAATTTGCTTACTTACCGAACGTCATGTTTGAACTTGAAGTTCTTCTGCGTTATTATTTCAGTATCACCAAGCATGGCAGATCAATGGTTTTGAAGATATGTGAACTGATAGCAATGCACCAAGCGGCGTATTTTAGAAACGTGGGATCTTGTTCTCGGATCCTCCGCTAGGTGGGAGTGCATTCCAATTCGCTCGTTTTGACGCGAAGCAATTCTAAGCCGTAGATAACTAAGCATTGAACCTGCATTGGACCATTGAACTATAGGTACTCGTAATATAGATAATAGTCAATTTTACTGAATCAGTGTCCAGAACATTAGATGCAGGAGGACAAATGGATGTTGTATTCACAGACTTTCAGAAGGCATTCGACAAAATTAACCACGATGTCCTGAAGAAACTCAAAATCTTAGGTTTTTCTGTTTTACTTATATGCCTCTTCAGCTCTTACCTTAAAGCCAGGAAGCAATATGTGTCATTTCATAGAAAGAACTCTCGAGAATTTGAAGCTAATTCGGGAATAGTTCAGGGATCGAACCTTGGACCTTTAATTTTCTAATCTTCATAAACGATCTACCGCAAAGAATAAAGCATTCTAATTGTCTATTGTATGCTGATGACTTCAAGATATATAGAAAAATATCTATATCCACCGACTGCGACTTACTTCAAAATGACTTGAACAGTAGCCTATTATGGAATGAACTACAAAAAATATTATTAGGATTAAACGTTGAAAAATGGAGAGCGTGATGGCGCAGTGGGTTAGCTGCTCGTCTTTCACCCGGACGGCCGGGATTCGAATCCCTGTGGCAGCGGGGTGGAATTTTCACCTGAAAAATCACGTGGTGTCAGGGAGGGCATCCGGCCATAAATCCATGGCCAAAACTAAAATGAGCCTGGTTGGCTCCGGCGACCCCAATTAATTGGGAAAAGATGAAGTAAGTAAACGTAGAAAGATGTCTCAATGTCGTTCACACGGAATATAAACCCTATCGTTTTTAATTACAAGTAAGGTAGCAGTGTCCTGAAATCCGTTCATGAAAACGAAGATCTCGGAGTGTTCCTAGATAGAGAACTAACCTTTACCCCCCATATACTGAAATGTTAGCTGACTCAAACAAGACACTGGGATTTGTTACAGTCACTCGGGGTAACTTTGTACCGGTCAGTATAACTTTGTACCATTCCCTCAGTTCATTATATTGAATAATTTTAAATCCATTTACTATGATCTCTTTGGATTTCACAACCTCTCGACAAACTACGTTCTCAATTCATTACTTGCTGTCTTGACCAACCATTATAGAAGAGCTCTTTGTTGAAGACACGTGTTTAAAATTATCGCCGTTATTGAAGCTGAGTGGTATGCCATTTTCAAGTTAATATTGTGAGTATATTTTTAAAATCTTTCCTTAATAGTTATTTTAAAATAGAACTATAGAGTCTGGTTACCTTAACTGACAAAAATAATTAATATAAGTGTGCTCTTTTTCTTTCTATAAACAAAATAGCACAATGATGCATTTCTGTAGCATTTTCAGGTTAACTTTGTACCGGTACAAAGTAACCATGATAGTGGTCGAAAATTAATGCTAAGACGAGACAAATATATTTATACATTAATTTGAAAGGGATTTATAATATTTTACGTTTTTATTATGGAAAATATTGTGTTTAAATATGAACCACCATTGTGGATAAAAGAAATTCTAACGTAAAGAGAAAACTGATCTGCATATAACAATAACATCAAGTAGTGGTAATTCAAAACTGTATTGGGCCTAAAGTATATTAGAAAAAAAAAATATTGTTCATGTTAATAATAATTTCATTTCATTTCTGTTTTATATTATTCTAGATGCCAAGAAAACCATCTGTGAAAGCAGGGACCAGGCAGTATGGAACAAAGACCCGATATACAAGTGAAAAAACTAAAGGAAGTGCTGGATGATATTCGTCTTGGAAACATCGGTCAGCGAGAAGCTTCTCGACTGTATTCTATCCCTAGGCAAACACTTGTTAATAAAATGAAAAACAAACATTCTGGTAGAGCAGGAAGACCCAATATATTTTCAGCGGAAGAAGAAAATGCTTTTGTCCAACATTGCGTGTGCATGAGTGAAATGGGCATCCCTATATCTATGTTTGATTTGAGGTGCATTGTAAAATCATACCTTGATTCCAACAAGAGAGTTGTGAAGTGTTTCAAAGATAACATGCCTGGCTGGGAATGGGGAAAATCATTTTTGGAAAGACATGGTGCATGTATTCAGGAGAAATTTGCCAGAAACATTAGTAGAAAGCGAGCATCAGTGAATGAAGGTATCGTAAACACATTTTTTGAACATTATGAGAAAGAAGTAGAAGGTGTTCTGCAAGAGAACATATTTAATTATGACGAGACAGGGTTTCATGATACTCCATCTATTGGGAAACTCCCATTTCGTCGCTCGTGTAGACATCCAGAGAAAATAATGAATTGTTCTAAAGTGTGCTATACAGTCATGTTTTGTGGGAGTGCAAGTGGTAATTTACTACCTCCTTACATTGTTTTCAAAGGGACACAGAAGTGGAATACCTGGCTGTTCGATGCACCCCCTGGTACAAAAATGAACGTATCTCAGAGTGGGTGGATGGAACAAAGCATATTTGATGACTGGTTTGAATTCCACTTCCTTCCAGCACTAAATCATCTAGAAGGAAATAAAGTTTTAATAGGAGACAATCTTTCAGCACACATTTCCATAAAGACTTTAAAACTCTGCGAAGAAAATAACATAAGGTTTATATGTTTGCCTCCAAACGCTACACACATCCTTCAACCACTAGACATTGCTTACTTTTCGGCACTGAAAAGTAACTGGCGACATGTGTTCTCCGACTGGAGAAAAACACCACAGGGGAAGAAAAGAGCTTGTCTACCTAAAACAGAGTTTAGTGGCCTTTTGGCAAGGACACTCGAATTGGGACAGGCAACATCTGAGGCAAATTTAAAGAAAGGTTTTGAAAAATGTGGGCTGTTTCCAGTGGACCACCTGAGGGTTGCAAATTCTCTTCCAGAGTACGCAAGAAATGAATCTTCAGTAACTCAAAGTGTGAGTGAAGAATTTAAAAATTACGTACAGAGTATTAGAAATGTAGATCTCACAACCAAGACAGTAAAACGATTTAGGTTGCCAGTTGAACCTGGCAAAAGTGTTTCTGCAGAAGAAGTTTCTCAGTTTTCGAAAAACAGAGAGTCTCAGGCTAAGAAAAAAAGGAAAAGTGATGAAACTGGGACAACATTAGAGAGTGTAGAAGATAGTGATGTGGGAACCGACATTACTCAGATTCAATCGACTTCAAAACAGATCAGCAGGCCGATAGGTAGAGGGCCCAGAACTCGAGGTGGAATAAGAAGAAATAATGCAACAAATAGAACAATGGGACAACTGGTAAAGAGTATAAACGCAAATAGTGAATTGGAAACTACAACTGGTATTTCATGGGACACATCTGCTTGTGTAAATGAAGACGTGGGCACTGAATCATGCAGTGTTGCTGATCCACAATCTAGCAACAATATTGCTCTTGATTATTCTATTGATGACTTTGTTATTGTCTCATATGAAGGTTCTCTGTTGCCAGGAATAGTGACTGCAATTGAAATTCATGACCCAAATACAAGTTATAAAGTAAATTGTATGACAAAGAAAGGACAACATTGGGTATGGCCTGAAAAAATTGATGATATGTGGTATGACAAATATGAAATAATTAAAAAAGTTAATGATAGTAGCATTAAACAAGTAATTAAGAGGGGTATGTATCAATTTAAAGACAGTATTTTGTGTTCAGACTCTGATTCTGATTGATTTGTTCTATATGAGCGATCCTACACTCAAAATGACTTCATGCTGTACAGTACTGCATCATGTTCAGGGATGCGTAATAGGTTACATTGTAGGTCAATTGTGTTCTCTATGTTTTCTATGCCAATATATAAGATCAATGGAAGTTTTCCCTTTCTCTCTTTGTAATCAGATATTGATTTAAAATAAATATATTATAAAACAAGATGTTCGGGAAAGAACATATAGCCTACTTTCTCCTAAATGTATGGGTATAGTTATAACTCTCTGTCCTTATCATCTCCTAATTTCTTCCTATTTGAAGTGCAAATTGGCACACAGGATTTGAACAGTGGCGTTCAAACCATAGTTTATAATTTACCCCAGCATTTTGCAATTTCATCAGCAAACACTCCAAACACCGACTACTTAACAATAATTGAAACTTCGTTGCTCTAATAAGGCCCATCTACAATGCGCAGTCGGCAGTCCGTAGTTGGTAGTCCTCGGTCGGCAGTCGCGATCGACTCCGTGTATACTATAGGCACCATACACAACATGAAGTTGCAGTTGGTAGCTGGCAGTTGGCAGTCGCGAATTTTATCCTTGACTGCCAACCACCCGACTGCAGCAATGTAATAGCCAATCAGAGCAGATCAGAAACTGACGTCACGTTGTTGTTCTGTGTCGTATACGAATGATAAAGGACTAAGTGAAGTAACTTCGCAACCCGTTAATTTATAGGCTAATCTTAAATACACGGTATAACAAAATAATCCATCTCCAAATCATCCATATTGCAAGTTTTGAGGTTATCAACAACGCCTCTGTGCACAAGGAATAAACGAATGTTACTGTATTATTACTCCTAGCAGTCGTTAAGACTGGGTTCACTAACTGGCCGGTATAGAGCGCTGCTCGAATCTATAGTTTCTGCATAATACAACTGAAGGCTGGTAGATGTCACTCCGGTGGAGAATGTGTTTTTTTTATATATATAATTTCCATTGCAAAAAGCACCATATAACGCTTTATTTTATAACGTCTCAGTACTCAAGAAACAATGAATATAAAAAAATCAAGCAAAAAAGTTCTACTCTGATAGGATTTGAACCCCGGCCAGCCACATGAGAGACGGGAGCTCTAACCACACAGCCAATTTTTTTTTCTACCACTTTTTTTTATTAGCTCTTTACAGAATTACAGAATTATCAGATATGATAAATACCATACTAATACATCACAAGAAATCCAGATAGTGTCCATATTTATCGTACAATTGTCCACGTTCACTAAGCTTCCAACGCTCTTTTTGCAGGTGGTACCTGAGATCCTGGAACGAGAAATGTTGATCATTGTCCATTACGAAGTGTACATATTGGCCCATTATCCACACAATGGCAGTCTGTTTAATTTGGGGGAAGGCGGTCACCGACAAACGAACCAACTTCCTGTCATCAAGGTCATCCGTGGGCACATTTAATAGTTGACATACTTTTCCCTTACACCACAGCCACGTGGAGGCAACTCGCGTGCATGATGTGAAGCGGTGTATCGCCGTATCAGTTTGACCACATATAGTACACCATGGGTAAGCTTCAAGACGGATGGTATATCGCCGTAGAGCGGTTGGGATGAGATCGTTGAGGAAGATAAAAACCTGGGAGTGTACAGCAGAAGAAATGGTCATAGCCCCAAAATTTTTCCAAACAGTGGGCCAATGGACGTAGAGGGTGGTGGCCTCTATTCGCGGTTTGGAGTGTACCACTTGCCGCAACATGTTATAAATACTTTTCGTCGTTGGAACAGTCCCTGAAGGCATTTGGCGAACAGTTTCCAGAAGGTGCTGTTGATGGTCCCTAAATATCTTCGGCAAAGCTCTATCACAAACACGGGCTGTGTTTCGAATATCTTTGTATAGCGCTTTCGTAAAAGTGTCATGTTGGGAAAGAATGGTGATATCGTTCTTGCAGAGGAGTGCACGGCATTTCATACTTTGGTAAGGACTTTATAGTCACTGCAGAGCAGAGTAACTGGTCGGAAGTCACCAACTGCCATGGGAGAGGATGTTTTTGGTATGAGGACTATGGTACCCTCGTGATGTGATTGACAAAGAGCACGACGTTGGAGAATGGTACGCAGGACATGACAAAATTCTTTGCCAATGAGAGGCCAGAAGTGTTTATACATTTCATATGGCAGTCCATCAATACCAGGTGAGCGGTTGTTTGGGAGGTGCTTAACCACAGAGTGAATCTCTTCATCCGTAATATCCGCGCTGAGCAGAGTTTTGTTGTCCGGAGATAGTTGGGTACTGCAAGATGACAGCAATAGGGTCTCCTGCTGTGGATCAATGGGAGCCTTAGCGTAGAACCGTTGATAAAATAATGATATTTCACGACGTATAGCGTCAGGGGAGGTGACGACACTTCCAGTACTGGTGCGGAGGCGGTGGATATATTTACGTTGCCGCTCACGTTGTCCTTTGGCGATATGGTATACACTTGCACTTTCGTCCGGGAGCACTGTACGATCTTTTAAAGCCACGTTTATAAGAGCGAGCGTTCGTTGCTGTAGAGACAGGAGCTTGGTTTTAACTTTCCGGATCTGGTCATATATACGCTCCCCAGCATCAGATCTTTGCTGGAGCTGGCGAAGAACTCGATAGTAAAATTCAACTGTATCCCGTCTTTCCCGACCTCGTTGGTAAGATATGTTCTTAAAGACGCGGCGGATCCCTGGTTTAACTAAAATATCCCACCAGTCTGCGCAGTCGCGAAATTTGCATTTTTGTTGGACCCATCGAGTCCAGTGTTGTCTGAAAATATCTTGGCATTCCTCCTCCAGTAACAGCGAGCAATTCAGCTTCCAATAACCTCTTCCTATGTGAAATATGGGATGGTGGTAAGAGATTGTACATACGACAGCATGATGGTTAGTGAAACTGGCAGGTATCACTTCATATCGTCTAGGCTGGATAAGTTCCTGGGAAAAGTAGATGCGGTCAAGTCGTGATGGGGAGTTGTGACTTATACAGGTGTAATGGGGCAGGGGCACCCTTAAACTATCCACAGCATCAATGAGGTGTAGGGAGGTAAGAAGGGTCCTGAGAGCCGGGTTGACACCTTGGTATGAGCTAGTGGAATCTTCTGGGCGTTGAATACAATTGAAATCCCCTGCAAGAATAAGTTTTTCCTTAACGTCGTGCAGATGAGGCAGTATACTCTGTTGAAAGAACATTTTCCGTTCCATACGTTTATTGGACCCGGATGGGGCATATACATTTATCAGGGTGGTATGGTTTATGTGTCCAGATATTATGCGTCCTGATGGATGACATAGCACACCTTCGAGTGGGATATCATGTCTTATGAGGAATACGGTCCCTCTATTCGTATAACCGGTATTGATGTATTGTTTGTAGAAAGCAGATATGGGCAAACAGGGTAGAGCAACTTCTTGAATGAAGGCAATGTCAATGTCTGCATCTCGAAGGAATCTCTCCAACAGTTGAAATTTCAGAGGGCATTCTATTACATTGATATTCACAGTGGCCACAGTGAGAAATTGCGCCATTAAGAGAAGTATAAAAGTTGTGCTAGACATATTGGAAGGTGAACTCGAGAAAAAAGAAAAAAGAAAAAAAGACACGGGTGAGAAATATACTGGTGCACTATGTCAAATTAGGTAGAGATAGTTCCTTATGACTGCCATTCATAGGCCGGCTGTCAGCGGTTGAGAGCGTTCGTGGGTCCCTAGATGACGTAGAATGAAGATTTTGTTTCTTTTTCACAGCTGCGGGAACGTTGGTAGAGCCAGTTTGATTCTTCGGGGCTGGTACGGCAATCGAGGCATTTGTTTTAATCTTCTTAGAGACGTTCTCGGATCCCCGATCAACCTGCTTAAGTGAGTCGGTAGGGACCAGCGAAGGTGGGGGCAGTGAAGACAAAATTTCTGTGGCAGCCTGTAGTGACGGCATAGTCGGTTCTAAGGCTGCGATACAGGTTGCCGATAGCACAGGGGCACTCTGTGGCTCACTGCTCTGGTCAGGGCAAGGTACCAGTTCTGCGTCATATGTGTCCGAGGTCACTTCTGGTGTTGTCCCAGCTGACTGATCAATAAGCATGTTTTCATATGACGTTTGCTGCGTCACAACTTCCGAGTATTGTACACGTCGTTGTTGTGTAGGAGTTATACCGAGGGGAATCATTTTCTTTGGGCAGTTGATACGTAGATGTGTGGTAGCATTGCAAATTAAACAGGTCTGTTTCTGTCCATTATACGTTATATAGCCAGAATGGCCACCAAAAGTCTCAGTGGAGGGGATATCTTGTTTGATTTCCATAGTGACGGCACGTATTCCATTATACACCGGGAACTGATAAGCAGAAGACCATTGTTCTTTCCTGACGTCACTCACAGTGCCATATTTCGACAGGACGGATTTGAAAATTTCAGGAGGAACTTCGAGTGGGACATTAAATATACGCACTGTGGTAAAATTTGAATCCGCTGTGGAGAGCTTAACATTTGTCATTTCGCCTGAGTCATACTGAAATTTAATAGGATCTGCAAAAGTATTTAACAATTTCTGATAAGTAGATATGCTGATTAACTTGATGTACATGGTTTTTTCGTGCGCATTTAACTGGATGGCTTCTACTTGGTCGACAGTCAACCGGAGGGTATCGCCAATCCAGCGGTGAATTTCTCCTGGTGAGGGGCGAGAACTCTGCCTGTCCCATTGGCAGCGTACGGTGTTCTTCCTCTGGTATCCGGACATGATTTTCAGCGGGGTTTTCTGGGTTTCTGGTTTTGTTGTCCTATCTGGAACTACTTGAAAAAGTATTGTCCGAATGACACACGGAAGGTTAGTACACACGTGGAACTAAGGAAGCACCGGTATTAGGAACCGTACACTCTTCCAATGCGGTCACACAGCGCGAACACACGTACCTCACTCGGCCACGACTAGTGACCAACTGCCAATCGTACACTCATAACTCTCGCGTTATCGATCAAATACATATAACGTACTGTATTAGCAAATAATCACTTGGACTGAAGATTTCTTCACTGGAGTGTATTTCAAACCGAGTTCATTTCATATTAAGTTCATATAATTTTTATCAGTAGGTTATATTGCATGCAACATA